>OZ005662.1:73737340-75037340 GCA_963930645.1 Salticus scenicus | reverse complement strand
CATTAATGCATTCCTAAACATTTTCTTGTGGTTAAATATGATAGACATTCCCACATTTAATTGCATTTTCCACTCCGCCTTTATTTCGTCTCACTTCATATTTAGAAAAATTTTCGGCATATATAACTACGATAAAAGAAGAAGAAGAAAAAAAATAGTCTTTTAATAAAAGTGGTATGGAATAAAAGCGGGGCTAAAAATGCTTCAGAACAAATGAAAAATCTTTGCTACTTTTATTTATTTTTTTAAAATAGTAGCAGCAAGAAAAGGGAAAAATTCTCGTCCTCGCATTACCGATGTTTTTATGTTCAAGATTTTAACCCAATGACATCGAAAGAAGAACTGCAGTCGAATAAGCGTGGCATTTAAATTGAAGATTATAAGACAGTTGTAAAAAAAATAATTCATTAAATTTTCAAAAAGCTTCGTGTGCAAGTAAGTACATATCGTAACTACGAGACGCGTAACTAGCGCACCAAGCGGAGAAGAGTGTAACTATGCCTTGTACGGTGTTCCTATTGTTCAAGTTCGCGTCTGGACAGCCGCTATTGAATCGCAGGGAACCATGACTAAAACAACCCTCTTTCATGGCATATTCCAAAGACCAAGTCAGTGTTAGGATACATACTTGTGGAAGAGTTCGAGACAAAAATACTTATTTTTCACCAAATGAGCCGCCCACCATACACATATGCACCGGTTTGCTACGCTAGCTATGCCATAGATGTAGAGTATTTTTTAGCCCCGTCTTTGTATACAAATTTTCTTTTTTCTGGTATATAAAACTTCAATACAAGAAGAACAAAAAATACTCTTAAAAAATAAGAGGTATGAAATAATGGGGAAGTAAAACATACTCTGGAATAAATTAGAATGTTGTCTTCTATGTGTTTACCAGTGATCTCACTCGTAAATTTACAGTTTCCCTCCACAGTTGCCAAATGTTCCCTATTTTTCCCCTTTTCATTTCCATTTTTCCCTCACTTTTTCCCACCTATCTGTTATGAAAGCATACAGTACTATCAGAGCTGCCAACCGAATCCGGCAAATTGTTAGTACCGCCCCTTTTTTGACACAACTTAATTTTTAGAGTAATTCTCTTCAAATGCATTTACGATGAATTAAGAAAAAAAATACTCTAAAAATTTATTGGTGTTGAAAAAGGGGCGGTGCTAACAATTAGCCGGATTAGGTTGGCAGCTCTGTACTATTAACACTTTCGCCATCGCATGTTTTCGTCTTTTTGGCAGCAAGGTCCGCCTGTGGGCGTTATTCTCTCAAAATAAAATATTTCAGGACAATTTTTTTGTATTCACATTTATAATATAAATGGATATATATTATAATTATACTCTTTCTAATCAAAGGATTTGTATCCATATTATATTGACTGTACAAATGTGAATATTGGGTATATTCTTAAGAAATAAATAACACTCCAATTTGGGAAGAAACGCCCACTAGTGGAGTTACAGTTTTTCAAATACCGTGAATCTACGTCAGCGGTCGCGAAAGTGTTAAAATTAGTCACATAATGAAAGAGAATTATACTTTAACATGATGATATTATTTTCGCAACAGTTGATTATTTAAAATAACTTTATGTATATATTGTTTAAAAATTATGATATGCAAAGACAGTTTAAATGAATTTTAAAAATCTAGGGAACGACTGAGACCTCCTCCTATATATCTGCCGGTGCACTCTTAGAAGATTAGCATATTTTTCCGGACATTGTTACCTACAATACTAAAGACACCTTTCCAAAATTTTTAAATATCGTAGATGTAAATTTCTCTCTATATTCTTATCTATGGCTTTTTCTCTCCGTGTGATGCAACTATTTGAAGTTCACATCTTGACATAAAGTTTAAAATATACCTTCTTGGTAAAGGCGCGAGTAATTCTGGATTACGGTTCATAAATCGATTCATAAATGCATTTTTATGTGAAATTTTCAAGTGACTGTAATTTAAACAAATTAACGGATCAAATTCATTAATGAATTCATCCCAGATATTTGTAAAATAACTCCATTGTCGTACTTTGTTCGAATTGATTAATTGTTTAAGTAGTTATCGTAACGACAAATTTGCACGTGAATCCGCGATTTCAAGAGACCGGGCTTTTGAAATAAGATATGTGATCAAATTGTCAAATACACACTTTTAAGAAATTTCAAAGATAAGTCCAGAGTCTAGCTTTCTTTCGAACTGATAGAATACTCAGAGCTGCCAACATCCTAATTAATAATTCTGAGGATTGTTAGAACTCGCTTTTTTTTTTTTTTTTTTTTTTTTACACACCAGTCTTTTTACTTTCACTTACCCTTAAGGTAGAGAAAGTATTGTTTTTGAGTCAAATTTTCGAAAGTGATATTTTGTTATATTTACATGTTCTGAGGTCCCCTGAATACGAAAATCATGTTTTTAGAAAATGGTCTGTGTGTCTCTCTCTGTGTGTGTGTGTGTCTGTCTGTTATCAGCATATCTCAAAAACAAATTATGGCAGAAAGTTCAAACTCGGTATTCTAAATGTGTATCATATAGGGATGTTGCAGTAAGCTTTTCGTTGAGATGAAGCAAATGGTTTGTGTACAGGGACACTCAAAAGTATTCAAATACATTACGTTTATGGGGGAAATTGCAGGTAAGTAAAGTTTAACAGCTATAGGCTGCACTAAACCAAATGAAACGAATATATATTTTTTGTAATAGAGATAGTCAACTGGGAAAAAAAAATTGTGTATGTAGGAGCTTCGCCTTCCCCCCCTGGGGGGAAGTCCCCTTCGAGGAGAGTAAATTTTCATGATGGGTATCATTCAAAAGAGCTCGCCAATACCGTTAAAACGAGTGGCTGAACTATAAATCTGTGATAATTTAAGGCAAAGTTATAGATTTTTTTTTTTTTTTTTTTTTTTTTTTTTAATATTGAGAGTAAAATAGACTTTTTTTTGGATATTTAGTGTTACACTACTTCTCTAATTTTGGAATCGTCTGCATTATCATAAAAAATAATTTTTTAAAATAATAATTTTAATAAATTATTTTTTAAAAACAGAATTATTTTTTAATAACCGAATTAAATTCTATATAAATGCAGGTGCATTAGCCCCCCTCACACAGAACTAATTATCGTATAAAACTCTTCTGAAGCCTAATTTGAATTGTTTAGCATAGGTTTACATGGCAGTACTCGTTATCTTACCTCTTAATCCGCAACCTGTATTTATAGTACTAAATTTGAGGGTAAGAGAAAGTCGTGTGAGTGACACACCAGATTATTTTTTAAGTACTTTTCTTATTATTCCCACGTAAATGAATTTAAAGACAATTGCTATAAAAATTAAATGGTGTGGGAAAAGAGACGACACTAACATTCCTCCGGATTAGGTTGGCAGCTATGAATAGAATACTTAAAAATAAATTGGATAGCACAATTTTAAAAGGCCGCATCATTTCAAGTGGTTCCACAATTCGTTTAAAATATTCATTTCTTAGATTCGTTCAAATCGGTTCAATACTTTGGTAGTTATCGTAATGACACATTTTTCATTATATATGCAGATAGATAAGTGAATTTATTGCAAATGGTCGATTTAAAGAAGGGGGGGGGGGAGAATCAATCTAATAGGAATTTACTTTATTGTACGACCCGCCTTTCAGAAAAACAGAAGCCGTATTTATTCTAAACGAAAGTCTAATTCTAATAGTATCCCTAACTAAACTATAAAATTAACAAAATCATCATGATTAATTCATTTAATTTACCGTTGAAATAAAGACTGATTAAGAATAATATTAAAATTTCGCAAATTTTCAAATTTTGTAGAAGTTGCTGAAAATTTCAAATAATTACCGTAATTTCTGGTAGATAACCCGCAGGTAAGGTGTGTCATTTCTCCACCAGAAATTTTATTTAATAGAGAAATCTATACTTTTTCGAAGGAAGAGCTCGTACGAATATAAATTTATTTATCGATTGAAATTTCTGGTGCAAAACTGGATTATATAACCTGCGGGTTATCTACCAGAAATTTCCGTAACTTATTAAATTTTATTTAGTAAAATAAAAAAAATGTAAGAAGATTTGCAAGTGAACCCGTGATTTAAAGAGACCGGGCTTCTGAAATAAGATATGAGATCAAATTGTCAAACGCACTCTTTTAAGAAATTTCAGAGAGTCCAGAGTCTGAATTAAAATTTTGCGTTTTTTTTTTTTTTTTTTTTTTTTTTTTTAACTTGTCTTTTTGTTCTATTTTATACCCAAATTTATTATTTGGGAATATGTAAGAAAAAAATAAAAATAAAAGAATGAATACAAATGAAATGTTTGAAACACTCAGTGCAACTAAATTTAAGCAATAGTTTATTAGAAAAGAGCATTAAAATAAATTTTATCTGAAATGATAATAATAACAATAATAATAATAATGCATCATAAAAAATGATCCCGTATTGATCAAGTTTCTGTAGGATATTCCCGGATAAATATGAAGATGGAATTAGCAATAACAGTAACAGTAATTTAATTGCTTTAATTGTCCGTTCCTTAGTATGGCAGCTTGAATCGCGCAGCGCGGAAGAAATTAGCTGCAATAACAAAACCGGTCATTTTATTATTATTATTATTATTAGAGAGAATTTTTTCTTTTTCTTTAATTTTAATTACATTTGAAAAAAATTACTCTAAATATTAAGTAGTGTGAAAAAAGGGGCGATACTAGCACTTTTATGGTACAAATCCATGAAAAAATGTAACGCCAGTCACGCATAGAATTAATTGTGCTTCTATTAGTGTTTTTTAACAATAATTACCATCGTATTGACGCTTTCGAGATGAGTACATGTCAAGCAACCCGGGCCTATTCTTTGATCCCACACCTTGGCTGCCAGATGTTAGAAGCTGAGATGAATAGGTTCGCGATAGATCTGTTGAATCATAAACATCATATGCCGTTAAAATTTCTGTATAATGATACTGGTGGCAAGAAAGGTATTAAAAAAAAAAAAAAAAAAGGAAGAAGAAGAAATATCGTATTTTTGTGTGACTGATGTTACCATCATCCGTGGAATCACATAATATTTATTAGGATGTTGGCAAGTATGGTTGTTGGTACGTAAATTTGCTTCTCTTTCATATATTACTGGAGATTGGAGCGATCTGACATCTGTTTAGAAGTTTGGAAGCGAGTGAAACAAGAAATTACGCATTCATTCCACACGAATAAGTTAATGAGCTGCTTTTTGCCATGCTCGTTTCGAAACAAATCTCTTCCGTGAAGACTGCTGCCTTTCTATGATATCCAACAGGAAAATATCCCTTTATGTATTCACAAAACATGTTTAGATGTTATTTTTAAAGCAGTTAGAATGTATGTGTCAGATTTTCAGTCTAAACTTATATTCTCATATCTCCTTTATATGACGGGGATTTTTTCCCTCATTAGTTCGTTTCCCTTTTTTTTTTCCCTCTGACACCCTCAATTTCCCTAAAATGGGAAAACTTTCCCCGAAGTGAGAACATGGTCTCCTAAACTAGATGCCTGTCGCGTGGATCAGAAATTTGGCATCAGTTGAAGCGGTAGACACCTAGTGTAGATAACACGATTTTTTTATTCAACTCCCACCAATAATTTTGAAGTGGTATATGATAAATATAATCGACGTTTATTCGATTCTATTCACCTTTTATGTATATTTTATCCCATTTTTGATGGCTGTTGAAAAAATAAGTCTTGGAAGCTGTACGAGAAGGCGCTGTCTACCGCTTCAACTATAGCAAGTTTCTGAGCCACGTGACAGCCATCTAGTAGAGGTGACTATGAGAGAGTGAGAACACTGGTCTTCACTACACATTCCCGCGGGTTCAGCCCATGGTATAGCGTACCCGCGATTTATGGATGCATTTTGCATTTAATCGTGAAATATGACGACAGTCTGATAAAAGTAAAGGAAATATTATTTATATCAAAAATTTATTGGTGCAAATATACTTATAAAAAATATGTAATAATATTATAACAATTCTATATATCTTAATTCCTTAACTATCGCCACATAGGCGCCAACATTTTAATTTATTCCGGAGTATTTTTAGCTCCGCCTTTATTTCATACCACTTACTTTTTTAAAAGTGATTATTTTCTTATTTTATCGCAATTATAAATTGGACAAAAATTTTCAATAAATAAAGTGATGTGACATAAAGGCGGGCTAAAAGTATTTCGGAATAAATTAAAATGTTGGCGTGCATGTCACGATCGTCAATAAGCGATTTAACATGTCTGTCTTATATCCCGGCGGACGTCAATGGAGTTACCAACATTTTAATTTATTCCGGAGCATTTTTAGCCTTGCCTTTATTTCATATTACTTTTAATTTAAATGTAAATTTTTCATATATTATCGCAGTTATATATGTGACATACTTGCCAACATCCTAGTTAATATTCTATGGTTCTTAAGGCCCGCCTTTTTTCAAGGACTCTTTCACCGGCATTTTTATACAATATATTTCCTTTTAAGCTTCAAGGCTTTTTAACCCGTTAGTAGTCGCTATACACAGCGCCACCTATTACAGATTGCATACTTTTTATTTAACTGCCACCAATAACTTTAAGAAGTGATGTGATCGTCGTTTCTTCGCATTATTCACGTTTTATGTATATAAAAGTCCACTTCTAAATATTTTTGGTGGCTGTTGAATAAAAAAAATCTTGCAAAACTGAAGGATGGGCGGCAAATCGACCAACTAGCGACTACTAACGGGTTAATATCAAACATTGCTAAATAATAATAGTGTTGCAGGAAAATAAGTATATCAAAGGATTGTACGAACTATGTATTCCGTAGTGTCGTTAGTCCCGCCCTTTTTTTTTTACACCAGTAAATTTTTAGATTAATATTCTTCAGACGCAATTATGATTAAATAAGAAGAAAAATTTTCTAAGAAGGTACAGGCGTGAAAAAAAAGGCTGGGCTAATAATGATATGGAATATCAATTAGTATGTTCGCAAGTATGTACTTGATAAGAATATTCAACTGATAAAGTGGTGCGAAATGAAGGACACCGGAATAAGGGACACCGCTAAAAGGACACCGGAATAAATTGAAATGCTGGCAACTATGATAGACGATTCCTTCATAACATTTCTAGTGGAAGAACATTATATATTCCACATATATTATTTTATTATATACGTATTCGAGGGGTATGAGAATAACATTTCCAGGGGTCGTACTCTTCGCCCTTTTTTCAGGACATTCTTAGGAATAAAAAATTTTAATTTATTGCTACCACTATTTTTTTGCGATAATCTCTACCCTATATAATAATGGCACATTAATTGCTA
This sequence comes from Salticus scenicus, assembly GCA_963930645.1. Taxonomy (NCBI): domain Eukaryota; kingdom Metazoa; phylum Arthropoda; class Arachnida; order Araneae; family Salticidae; genus Salticus; species Salticus scenicus. Next base: position 75,029,984 of record OZ005662.1, on the reverse strand, counting down.
TAAAGGCCAATTAGAGTGGTGCTACAGTTATTTCTCACGAGAAGACTGCTTTCCTCTCATCATGGCAACCTCTAAACCTCAGTCCTATGCAACCCTCATTACAGAAGATGAAATTAAAGACATCCTAGATGCAGTACGAGCTCCTTACTTCAAGGACTTAGTAGATGAGAGCGTCAATATTAAAAATATCCTAAATAGCGATGCTATTGACCTTCTTAAGTTGCACGGTGAATAGTTGGATCAATATATCACATCTCATCAACCTGCTTTTAAAGATAACCCCAGCCTCATACAGGATGCCAGATTAGGTATCTATAAAATTATTAGTATTCTTTTGGAGCCCAAAAGTTTTGAGGACATTTTGTACGACAAAAATTTTCACAATATGTACGTTGAGAATTTCGGATTTAGACCTAATTCATGCAAAAAATTTGAGAATGCCTGCACATTGCTTGAAAATTCATTTACGCAGGTCAAAACTAAGTCTAAAGCCAGAAAAAGGAAAAATTCGACAAAATCCCCAGATTCTGAACTTAATGATATCCAGACATATAATTCCTTTCAATCACTTGAAAATCTCAGCGATAATAATGCTATGGAGGAAGACTCCCCAATTAATCAAAATAATGATAATAAAAAAACTCAGGATAAAAATAATGTCCCCCCTTTTTTATTGGAAATTGACGAAAACTGGATTAACTTAGCCAAAATTCTTAAAGATAAATGTACAGACGAACCCCTCATTAAACTTACTGGCGACAGGCTAAAAGTTCATTGCAAAAACATTGAGGATTTTAGGATCCTTCAAAATTATATGCATACCAGTGCAGTTAAATTCACTACACTTAACCCCAAAAACCTTCGCCCCAAGAAAGTCTACCTTAGAGGCATCCCAGCCAACACAGACCCTAAACTAATCATACAAGCCTTATCAGAAAAAAACTTTAACGTCACTCGAGCTGCGATCATGAAAAATCGTAGGACCGGGGCCCCCATGCCTTTATACATGCTAAACGTTGCACCTCGAGATAATTTTGAGGAAATTTTTCAAACCAGCACCTTATTATACACTAGCGTCCGTATAGAAGTATTTCGATCAAAAAACCAAATTAAACAGTGCCATTCCTGCCAGGGGTTTGGTCACGCCTCTGAAGTTTGCGGCTTTACACCTAGATGTGTAAAGTGTGCACAAAATCATCTGACAAAAAACTGCCCTACAAAGGGTAAAATAAAGCCAACCTGTGCAAACTGTGACCTTGATCACCCAGCCAACTTTAGTGGTTGTATTAAGCACCCACTTTATAAAAAATACAAACAAAAAAACAAAAGCAACCCCCCTATTAACACTGAAAGTACCCGTAAACCAGACTCATTGGCCCTGAAATATTAGATAACTATAATTAAATCAATAACCATAATGATTTTCCTGAACTTCCAAAAAATTCTCCTGGTGATAGCACCACCAACAACAATCAAAATTCTCAAACAGATCTTAAGGAACTTCTTAATACATTTATAGATATTCAGGAAATACTTAAATTTAACAAACTTATAAACTGCATAAAAAGCATCTCTAATAAAATTAAACAATTTAAAGACCCAATAAGTAAAATTGAAATAATCATTCAGGAATTCGACCAACTCGCAAATGAACTAACTCCCAATAGCGAAAATTAATCTCTCCTGGTGTGGTGCCTCTAGTTCAGGACTTTCATCCTCATTTTACTGCAAACTGAACATTTTGATTTGCTTCACTTAATTTTCTTGCATTTTGCTTCCATTCTCAAATATTCTTGAGTCCATCAACTTAATATTCAAAATTTAATTTAATAATAATAATAATAATAATAATATATATATATATATATATATATATATATATATATATATATATATATGTATATATTGGCTTTTTAACTTTTATTTTTATGGTTCCTCCTCTGAGGCCCCTTTGTCTATTTAGACTTATTTTTTGCCTAAAATGATAATTTAATCTTTCAGGAAAATTTAACCTAATTACATGCTTATGTGTAATTTTTTATATTTAGACTGTATGGTCACTGAAAAGTGCTTTTTTTTTTTTTTTTTTTTTTTTAATTGGGGGCTTTCCCCTTGTTTGTTTGCTTGAGGCATGGCGTCTCTTGTGATTCTGCGTTAGCTCATCTATCTGCCCTGGTGAGGTGTCTTTAGTTAAAGGCTTTCTTCTCACCTAACTTTCGACATCTTTTTAATTTTATGGCTCCAGAAGCAAGTTTCTACAATCAAGTTTCTCCAGGGCGTAAAGTTGATGTGCAACTAGGTAGCCCATAAAGCCTCCACAGTTTCGCAGTTTCGCAGTAATTGCTATAAATACAATCAGAAGTATTTCTACATAAAATTAACCGGTTGTGAATAAGGCAAAAATTTCGTATCTTTGAGAATGTCCTGATAAAAGGGCGGAGAGTACGACCCCTGCAATTTAGTAACTATTACACCAGATTTTTGAAATTAAATAGAATAGAGCAGGCGCACGTGACGTCACTGCGATAAACATTGACAGATGATTTCGCACGTGCTTTAGAATGTAGGCAAAAAGTGGGATAAAACACCATTGCTTAACGTTACAAGCTTAGTTACATACTTCCATTTCTCCAATATTTAAAAAATGATTTACATTTCTGCTAAGATTTAATCATTGTTATTGTTTGTTTTATAAATAGATAAATATATATAGATGCTTTTAATTGAAAAATCTGTATTAAGATACTTTTAGTAAACAGGGATGCGATTTTTCAGCTTCTCAGCTGATTTCAGCTTTTTTGTATATTTAGCTTTTCAGCTTTTTTTTTAGTTTTTTCAGCATTTTTTATATTTCTGGCGTGTATTTGTTCTTTCTTTATACACTGAAGATTAAAATAAATATTTATTACTCTAATATAATGGATTTTGTCATTAAAATTATAGTTGTCTTGCCTTTGCGTACAGTTTCAGCTTTTTTATATTTCTGCTAATCTCATCCCTGAATATAAAAATACTTTTTTCTATGGGGGATTATAGAGAAAATATAATTAAAGAATTATTTAATATAAAAATATAATTAAAAATGATTGCCTTTATTAAAAATCAAAATGTTTAATAATAAAATTAATTTGGTCAGTAGAACTATTTGAGCTTTTAATTGAAAAATCTATTTCTAAATTCTTTAATTAAAGATTAAAAAAACAATGAAAAGTAAAAATAAAAAATCTAGAAACCTAATTTAAATAATAAAAAATATTTTTTTGTAAATAATTAAATTAATTGAGATTGTTTAGTATTATTGTTTCGGCTTTTAATAGCAAAATCTTTACTAATTTTTTAAAAATATTATTAAACATTTTTATTTTCTATGAACGATAATAATAATAATAATAATAAAAGCTAGTTACAAAAATCATTCAATAAAATATTCTAATTAAATAACAATTTATTGATTAAAAATATAATATTTTACAATTAGTTGAAATTATTTAATACTATTTTTTGGTCTTTTAATTAAAAGGCCTATTTCAGTAGCCAAGCTGTTCTGCTCTCCAAGCTGATAGATTAGTGATGATGTCTGGTAATAGGGCCGATTGTCTACCCTAGGGTCCTAGGCCCGAGGGTGAGTGCCTTCCGTGTCTGTCTTTCTAAGGGGTCCTAGCCCATATTTACGCTAGTTTCTGAGAAAACTACGGAAAACTCCGAATGACTACGCCGACGAGCACGGACCTGGGATCGAACCCGGCATCTCAGGTCTGCCAGCTTTGAGCACAGAACCGCTCGGCTGCTGGTGGGCCCTGATAGAATGGAATTGTCAGGTTCGATCCAAGGTCCCGCTTGTCAACCTAGAAATTCGTAATTTTTCATGGTTTTCTCTGAAAATCGCGTATATACAGGACAGGGCTTCATGAACTTTCAAAGAACTTTCATGAAAAGCTTTTCAGCCAGTCTTAGACCTGCATGTTGTCAACGGGTTTATAATGCTTAAACCACAACCACCAAAATATTTTTTATTCAAAAACTTCTTCTTTTTTTTTTTTTTTTTTTTTTACATATAAATGATTATATACAAAAAACTAGTATGCTGTGGCCACCACATGACTTTCTTCTATATTTTCCTATACAAATTCACTCAGTAAAAATAATTTATTAAAATTATTTTTTAAAAAAATTATCTTCCATGATAATGCAGACAATTTCAATATTAGAGAAGTAGTATAACACTAAATATCCAAAAAAAGTCAATTTTATTGTCAATATTACATTTATTTATTTATTTATTTATTTATTTATTATTGTTATTTGTTAAAAATGAAAAAATCGATAACTTCATTTTAAATTATCGCAGATCTATGGTTCAACCATTCGCTTTAAAGGTACTGGCGAGCTCTTTTGAAAGATACCCATTGTTATAACTGAGCAATTTTCAATTTCAGTGTATAAATTTGTTTATTATTTATCCTCTATTTTTTGTAAGTTCACGTGCTGAACAATATGTCAAAGAAAAAAAGAGTTAAATGAATTTAATGCTTTTAATTTTTATGTAAAATATGAGCGCGTGCTATCTTCAAAATTTGTTAAAATGTAAAGATTATGTGATGCGTGTAGCATCCACAGTTTTGTTTTTTAATTCAAGAAATAGAACAGAATAAAGTTAGCAACGATGTAAGTTGCATTTTTTCATATAGTTTGAGTTCTTAATTTTAGTGAACTACTTTTTACCGTAGGAATAATTTTCTTATGTTTAATGTTATAGGGAATTATTATATGAGCATAAAAGATGGTACTTTAATAATTTTAAAGTGTAAATAAGTAGTATTGGCGTCCGCCTTTATACAGTTTAATTTAGTAAGAGAAAAGCTAGGAATTTGCGGTGCTTATTCTGTTGCTTTACATAAAAATACTGGAGTCACTGCGACAGGACCCTTCAAGTGAAGTAAAATTATTTTGATTACATTAAGATTAAAAAGATGTTTAAAACCGTTAAAGGATTTAAAAAAGAAGATTTGAAATGGGTAGCCGAAGAAATTGGAGAGACTTTGCCTTCGACGTTCACAATAGCAAGCTTAAAAGAGCTGATTTTAAATAGTAAAGAGTATGAAAAGGATCCCGAATTTGTGAAAGATATTTTAGAAAATGCTATAGCTGAAAGAAAAATGAAAGAAGAGAAACAAGAACAAGCTTTGAAAGAAGAAAAACAAGAACAAGCTTGGAAAGAAGCTGAGGCATTAAAGCTGGAAAAAGAAGCAGAACTGGAGAAAGAGAAATTAAGATTGAATCATGATTTAGAATTGGCGAGAATACAATCATCTGGGCAAATTCAAACTGATGCTATTTTAAGTAATTATGAAAATAGTACTATGAGACGAAAATTTACTTTACCTAAGCTGGAATTCAGGAAATTTGGCGGAGAAATTAAGGATTGGTTGCCTTTTTGGAGCCAATTTGAACAAATCGATAAAGATGATGAGATTGTCCCAGAGGACAAGTTCCAGTATTTAGTACAACCAACAATCGCTGGTTCACGCGCAATAGAAGTTGTTGAAAGTTTCCCGCCAACTGGCGCCAATTATTCAAAGGCAGTGGAAAGTTTAAAGGCTCGTTTTGGCAGGGAAGATATTCTAGTAGAAGTGTATGTACGAGAGTTATTGAAATTGATAATATCTGTGCAAACAAAAGGTAGATTTGCATTAACTTCATTATATGATAAGCTTGAGTCATATTTACGGGCGCTAGAAGCATTAGGTGTTACCACTGATAAATATGCCTCCATTTTATACCCTATGGTTGAGTCTTGTTTCCCAGCAGACTTTTTGAAGGCCTGGAATCGCTCGAATCTCTCTTCTTCTAATACAGATGCTAAAGGAAGGTTGAATAATCTGATGCATTTTTTGAAAACGGAAGTAGAAGGTTAAGAGAGAATATCTTTAGCTGTAGCGGGCTTCGGTTTGACAAAGCGTGAATATAATAAATATTCTAAAAGGAAAAACAGTGCAAGTGCAGACTATATGCGAAATAAGATATCGACAGCTGCAGGTTTATTGACAACGTCTTCTGCTTTAGATTTCAAAAGAGTATGCATTTTTTGCCAAGGCAAACATTTGAGCTCTGAATGCTTTTCAGCTCGAAAATTGAGTTTAACTGAGATACAAAAGATTGTAAAGGATAAAAATTGCTGCTTCGCTTGTTTGTTACCTAATCATACAGTGAAAAATATCGAGCAGTTTTAAGATGCATTATCTGTTCTAAGAAGCATGTGCCTTTGATGTGCGATTTGCGTGATTCGCAAGGTAAAACTGCACAAGAAAAGGTTGAAGAAAATTCAGTCAGTAGTGAAGTAAACATGGCAAATTTTAATAAGGAAAGTGCTAAAGTATTCCTTCAAACCTTAAAAGTGAAACTCATCTCCGAAAACAAGCAAAAAACAGTTCGTTTATTGTTAGATTCAGCATCCCAAAAATCTTATATTTTGAAAAGTATAGCAGAAGAGATGAATTATACTCCCATTCGTCAAGAAAAAATGATGCATTCATTGTTTGGCGGAGTTACAACAAAGGAATGCCAACATAATTGTTATAGAATAAAGGTTAAGGATATGAAGGAGAAGTTCACCTGTAATTTTGAAGTGATGGATCAAATTACTATATGTGAAAACATTCAACCGGTCACTAATGGTCCGTGGATTAAAGAGTTGAAAGAATATGGAATCGAATTATCCGATGTAAGTCATTGCCGTGAAGTTATCGAAATATTGATTGGTGCTGATATTATGGGAAAGATGTTAACTGGCAAAAGAAAAGTATTGACATCTGGTCTTGTTGCCATAGAAACATACCTCGGTTGGACATTGATGGGCAAGGCGCCTCACACCGAAGTCTCAACAGATAATTTAGCAATGATGGTGACGTCTTTGTTCGTAAATGAAGCTGATATCTCAAACTTATGGAGATTGGACTTGATCGGAATAACAGATACTATAGAAAAGAAATCTAAAAGTGAGATTGACCGTCAAACAAAGGAACATTTCTTAGAGACAGTAAAAATTAACAAGGATGGTCGTTACGAAATTTGTCTTCCTTGGGCTGACGACACATCTGCATTACCAGATAACTTGAGTTTGGCTGTAAGACGTTTAGAAAATACAACTTCTAAGTTATTAGCTAAGAACATGTACGAAAAATATGAAAATATATTTATGGACTGGTTGAATGAGGGGATCATAGAAGAAGTTCCTGCTACCAAAGTGAATTCTTATGGTAATTACTTACCTCATCACCCAGTTATTAAAGAGACCAGTAGTACAACACCTATCCGTCCGGTTTTCGATGCTTCAGCAAAGTTGGCTAACCATCCATCTTTAAATCAATGTCTGCAGTGTGGCCCAAATTTGATTGAGCTTATTCCAGACATTCTCCTACGTTTCAGAGAAAGAAAATTCGGTGTAACCGCTGATATTAGAAAAGCGTTTCTTCAAATTAGTATTTGTGAAAAGGATAGAGATTTTCTGCGATTTCTATGGTGGAAAGATCTAAAAGAGAAGAAACTTAAAGTATTTAGGCATGCACGAGTCGTTTTCGGTGTAAAGTGTAGCCCTTTTCTTTTATCATCAGTAATTGAATATCACATCAAAAATAGTGCAAATTTTGAGGAAAGTTTGAAGCAAAGACTTTTGCATAGTTTTTATGTAGACAATGTCGCCACTAGTGTGCACAGTGAAGAAGACCTAAAGAAATTTATCTCGGACTCAAAGAAAATAATGGCAAATGCTGGTTTTGATTTAAGGCAGTGGGAATACACTGGTGATCACGCTGAAACATCGAACCAGAAGGAAACTCAAGTATTGGGTCTGATTTGGGATAAGGTTTCCGATACATTAAAAGTCAACATGAAATGGCTAAACGATTTCAACACAGAAAGGATTACCAAGCGAAGTATGTTATCGGCAGTTCATAAAATTTTTGATCCTTTTGGTTTTACTGCTCCGGTGATGCTTTATCCTAAATTGATGTTACAGAAAGCTTGGAAATTAGGAATTAATTGGGATGACGAAATAACTGGTGAATTACAAAAAGAATTCCTATTATGATTCCAAGAACTTAAATATTTAAGCGATGTTAAGATACCAAGACATATCCAGATCACTCCAGAAAACTTACATGCATGCACAATTCATACTTTCGTTGATGGAAGTAAAGATGCTTACGCAGCAGTAGTATTCTTGAGGATAGAAAAAGAAGATCAAGGGGAAATAATTCTGCTTGCTGCCAAGTCCCGAGTTGCGCCTTTAAAGAATACGACTGTACCAAGGATGGAGCTATTAGCAGCTACTATTGGCGCTCGTTTGGCGAAAACTGTTGTGGATGCTTTGGGTTGGCAGGAAATGAAGAGATATTACTGGAGCGATTCCTCAACAGTGCTTGCTTGGATATCAAGAAATGAGAGCTGGTCTGTGTTTGTCCGAAATCGAGTTCAAGAGATTCAGAAATTAAGCAGTCCTTCATCATGGAAACATATACCAAGTGAGAAGAATCCAGCAGACTTGCCGTCTAGAGGCTGTAAGGCTAAGCAATTAGCTTTAATCAGATGGTGGGAGGGCCCACATTGGATGAAAGATTCAGCAGAATTTAGAAACCACATGAACACTTCCGATGAAGATTGGAATGAGGAAGAAATTCAGAAAGAAAGGTCAAAGTCTACTTGTATGTTGACGAAACCTGAATTTCCATCCAACAATAACTGGTATTACAGCTACTTTTCAAGTTATGAAAAAATCATACGTTTAGTTGCTTGGATTCTTCGCTTTAAGCATAATTGTTTAAATCCTGATAAGAAGAGTAAAGGCGAATTGACGGTTACTGAATTTCAGGAAGCTGAGATAAAAACTCTACGTATGGTTCAAAAAGAATCTTTCTCTTCGGAAAGTGATGAAAGATTGAAGACATTACAAACCTCTAAGGATGAGCAAGATGTCATTCGTTTGAAAACTAAAATAACTTACAGATAAGATAGTGAAGATTTTCTCATAATTCTCCCTTCAAAGCATGAAGTTGTTAATCGACTTATTTTTTATATTCATGTAAAGAACTGTCATGCGGGGTTACAAATTCTCTTAAATTTGCTTAGAGAAAAGTATTGGATTCTCAACGGAAGAAAGAGTGTAAAGCTTGTGTTAGCCAGCTGTGTGATTTGTAAAAGGTTTAATTCAAGGGCTTTATGGACATCTAGTGCTCCCCTTCCTGAAAACCGAGTAAAAGATTCTGCCGTATTTCAAGTTACAGGCATAGATATGGCTGGTCCTTTGTATCTTAAGAACGATAAGAAGAGTTGGATTTTGATTTTCACATGTGCTATATATAGAGCTGTTCATCTAGAGCTAGTGACCTCTGCTTCCACAGATGCATTTTTGATGGGTTTGAGAAGATTTGTGGCTCGCAGAGGAAGATGCTCTGTTATCTACTGTGATAACGGAACAAATTTTGTTGGCGCAGCTAATTATTTGAGAAGCTTAGATTGGCAATGTATACAAAAATATGGGTCTGTCAACTCCATAGACTGGAAGTTTAACGCGCCAACGGCGGCGTGGTGGGGTGGCTTCTGGGAGAGGCTGATTAGGGTAATAAAAGATCTTCTTAAAAGAGTCTTAGGACGCGCCTGTCTTACGTACGAAGAAATGACAACTCTTTTAGCTGATGTTGAAAGTGTAGTGAATTCAAAGCCTCTAACATACCTTTCTGAAGATGCGACTGTAAAGCCTATCTCCCCATCTATGTTTCTTCAAGATGTTTACGAAATTCAGCTTCCAGATGTGATGCAGTTGAACAAAATTCTTTATCAAAGAGGCTCAGATACAGGCAGTCCCTACTCAGAGCTTTGAGAGATCGATTCAGATCCGAATATTTGGGTGCTCTCATACAGCGAGCAAATAGAAAACTGTCAGAAAAGGGTATCGCTGTCGGAGATATTGTATTAATTGGATCTGACAACAAGAAACGAATCCACTGGCCACTAGGCCGTAACACAGAACTTATTCCTGGCAAAGATAAGAAAGTTCGACTTGTAAAGGTTCAAACTTCGCAACATGAACTTTTACGACCTATTCAAAGATTATATCCTTTAGAAGTAACATGATCAAATAATAGTTCAAAACTGAAAGAAGCATACCGTTCAAAGGAAACCTCTGCTCAAACTGTTAAACCTGTTGTAACTTCAGAAGAGGAACCAGTCAGATATAGCAAAGCGGGAAGGAGAATTAAAGTCCCTGAAAGACTAATGTATTGAGAACTACACCTGCAACATTTGGTTTTGATTATAACCTATAATCAAAAGGGGGGAGGATGTTATAACTGAGCAATTTTCAATTTCAGTGTATAAATTTGTTTATTATTTATCCTCTATTTTTTGTAAGTTCACGTGCTGAACAATATGTCAAAGAAAAAAAGAGTTAAATGAATTTAATGCTTTTAATTTTTATGTAAAATATGAGCGCGTGCTATCTTCAAAATTTGTTAAAATGTAAAGATTATGTGATGCGTGTGGCATCCACAGTTTTGTTTTTTAATTCAAGAAATAGAACAGAATAAAGTTAGCAACGATGTTAGTTGCATTTCTTCATATAGTTTGAGTTCTTAATTTTAGTGAACTACTTTTTACCGTAGGAATAATTTTCTTATGTTTAATGTTATAGGGAATTATTATATGAGCATAAAAGATGCTACTTTAATAATTTTAAAGTGTAAATAAGTAGTATTGGCGTCCGCCTTTATACAGTTTAATTTAGTAAGAGAAAAGCTAGGAATTTGCGGTGCTTATTCCGTTGCTTTACACCCATCATGAAAATTTACTCCCCTCGAGGGGGGACTTCCCACCCAGGGAGGGTGGCGAGGCTCCTACACATACACAATTTTTTCCCAGTTGACTATCTCTATTATAAATAATTCTGGTAAATTTCATAATGATTATTAAACAATAATTCTCTTTATGCAAATTTATACAAAATTTTACTCTATACCACCATGCTAAAAACTTAGAAAAAGCGAGATGTAAGCAAATTAGTAATTATTATTATTTTTTTTTTTTTTTCAAAAATTCCGTTATTAAAGTAAAAGAAAAGTGAACACAGAAAGTAAAACCAGGATTTTGTTTAACATTTGAGGGAATGTGCGTCTTCACTTGTCTATAATGCATTATTAACACAAATTTTCATTAAGTTATCTTCGCTAAAATTGTTGAAATTTGAAAAATTGAAGGAAGTGTACTTCGGGTTGTGCCGTGTGTTATTAACCTTCTAGCGGGCGCGCTGCTTATACGAACATGAAAGGTTTTCACATACACTACTGTAAAATATGTATTTTAAAGTGTCTGAATATTTTAATTATACTATAACCATTTGAAGATTAATAAGAACATTCAGTTGGAACTTTTATTCATTAAAACAAAACTGAAAGAATGAAACTGAAAGCGCAAAATCAATATAAAAAAATCAAAGAAACATTGGAATTATAAGTTAATTAATTTTAAAAATATTTAAAATAATAATGTTTAAAACAAAAACAACAAACAATCGTTTTTAGCAGTGAAAAAAAAAAAATCAAATATAACAAAACGTTACATGAAAGGTCGCGCGTATTTTTCAAATACAAATAGCAAATATTCAGCTTCATATCATTGTCTCGAGGTTCAAAAGATAACTAAAAATAGATCAATATATACTGAGTGAATAGCCAAAGATAAGTGTTTCAAATGCTCTCTGACTTTAAGATATAGAACGAGATTTACCACAAGTGTATATCTCAGATACGCGCGCCCGTTGGAAGGTTTAATATAGAATTTTATTTTTGTGCACCATGTGGTGTGTACATAATCTTCAGAAAATATACAGAGCTGCCAATATTTAAGCCATAACATTCTTTTTTATTGTTAGTGGAAGTGCTTTTCTATAATATTTTACCATGTCCGGTAAAGCTGCTCAGGAGTTTGAATGAATTCTTTTATGGTCATATGAATAATAATGTATTTCTTTAAGCTAGTTATTCATCGCTTGGCTTTTGTATATTTACACGTATTGAGGCTTCCTGAATACCGAAGTCAAGTATTTAACTCTTGATCTTTATCTGTGTCACTTAGAGAAAATTAAAAAAAAAATAATTTTAGGTGATCCAAGTATTGTGTATTTTGAAGTTACACCGTTAAAAAAATGCAGAAAAAATACAGAAATTCTCTGTAATTTCAGAAAAAAAGTCGGAAAATACGTTTTGTCTACGTAATTTTTCCGTAATTTACGCCTTTTTTTCTGAAATTACAGAGAATTTCTGTATTTTTTCTGCATTTTTTTAACAGTGTAATACGTTTGTTACTCGAAAACTTCGATCAATATTGATAAGTTTCAAAGAATGTTGCGTGTCTGAATAATTTTAAATAAACCTTTAAATTTATTAAACGATTTGAATTCGGTATAAATGCAGGTACAGTAATGAAAGTTTTGCGGGCGGGAGGGGGCTTTTCACACTGAATTATTTGCCAAATAGAGCTGTTCCGAAGCCTAATTAGAATTGTTTTAACATAGGTTTGCATAACAGTACGATTTATCTTACCCTTTAATATTCAGTTAGTATTTATAGTATTATATTTCAGAATAAGAGAAATGCTTGTGAGTCATACACTAGATTATTTTTTTTCAAACATACGGCTTAGTTTGAAACGACGCTTCCAGAAATAAAGATACTTTTTTTTTTTTTTTTTTAAGAAAAGGTTTAGTTAGAAACATTGAAAATGGATAATTTACGTGTTTATTGTTAATTCTTCAGTATTAGCAGTACGAAAGGACTATTTCTTTCAGACAGCGATTATGCATTATCACCATTTAATGTATTACAACTAGATTAATTAATTTATTTATTTTAAGATAATACTGAATTTATAAAATAAAAAGTGGACGTGGAGAAGGAAATATAATGATACAGGATAAGTTATAATTTAATTTATAGAATTGTCAATGATATGGGAAAAACCACATTAGCCATTTTCTTCCTAATAATAAACAGAATGGAATACGGACAATATTTCACCTGGAGACATTTTGTGTATTTAGACCAATTAAATAATCTGGCGTGTCACTCACACGACTTTCTTTTACCCTTAAAGTTAATACTATAAATACAGATTGAGATTAAGAGGTAAGATAACGAATACTTTTATGTAAACCTATGCTAAAACAGTTCAAATTTGACTTCGTAACAGCTTTATTTGATAAATAATTCTATGTGAGGGGGTTACTGCCCCTTTGAAACTCTCGTTTCATTATTGTACATATATTTATTTAGAATTCAAATCTGTTTTTATTAAATTCAAAATTTCATTTAAAATTATTCTGACAACTTTCACACGCAACATTCCTTGAAACTTATCAATCTTGAACAAACTTTTCTAGTAACAAAAATATTAACTTCAAAATAAAACATTTGCATTGCCTGAAATTATTTGTTTCTTATTTAATCTAAGAAACAGAGAAAAAGATCAAACATTAAAAACTTGAGTTTGGTATTCAGGAAGCTTCAACACGTAAAAATGTACAAAAACCACGTGATGAATATTTAGCTTTAAAAAAATACATTATTTACCCTAATGCTATGAGGAATTAATTTTGATTCCTGAGCAGATTTCCTGGGCATGGTAAAACATAGTAAAGCACTTCCGCTAACAATGAAAAAGAATGTTATGGCTTAAATATTGGCATCCCTGTATATCTTCTGAAAGTTATGTACACACCACATGGTGCACATAAATATAATCTTATAATTATAACACACCAGCACAACCTGAATACGCTTCTATCATTTTTTGAGTACTGTTGCACTATAGTCTAGTTTTTTTGTGTAGCCCTGTTAACAAACTGTGAATGTCTTTCATATCATATTCTTCATGAAAGATGTTTTTACGCATATAAAAAATATATATTCGTTTCATTTCGTTTAGTGCAGTCTGTAGGTGTTAAACCCTATAATTACCTGCAATTTTCCCCATAGACATAATGTATTTGAATTCTCTTGGGTGTCCCTGTACACGAAACATTTGCTTGATTTCAACAAAAAGATTAGTGTAGCCTTCCTATATGATACACATTTAGAATACCAGGACTGGACTTTCTGCTAAAATTTCATTTTGAGTTATGCTGATAACAGGCACACACACAGAGACCAATCGCTAAAAACACGAATTTTTGTTTCAGGGGACATTCAAAACGAGTAAATGTAACAAAAACTGAATTTCGAAAGTTTGTCCCAAAAACAATACTTTTTCAACCTTATAGGTAAAAGGGAGTAAAAATGTTTTTCCTCTCCCCTTCCTATTGCGTTAATTTAAAAAATATTTAAAATAAAATCGAGAAAAATAGTGCTAAAGTAATGAAACAGCATGGACTCTTGGCGAAATTTGCAGTTTTGCACCGAAGCAGCTCGGAAATGATATTTCTCGTCAAGATTTTTGCTTATGCAATTGCATACCCATTTTAATTCATTTCCAAAATGACAATAGAAATACTATAAAAACCGCCAATGGATTCCTTTGCTAAAACTACACCAAAGTCATTTTAAGAAATAAATATAGTAAGCGATGCTAAGGAATCAAATACAGTTTCTGCATGCCTTTATATGGATGAATAAATTAAAATAGGTCCTGTCATACTAAATTAAACACTGTTTACAAAGAATGTAAGCAGAATTTTCTTTTTTCTTTTTTTTTTCTTACAATCATTATTTATTATTATTATTTATGGTACTTTGTAAATTATTTATCCGTTTAACACACTGCTAGAGTGTGATCGCAAACAGAAACCGGAAGTAATGCATAAATCTTAGGCAATAATGCAGGGGTGTTTGCGTCCCCGGAAATTGTTACCAGAATTTTCCAATAGTGATACTATTGGTAGTTTTCTGGTAAAGTTCAGGATTAAATATAACCAAAAATACAATTTATAATTACTGGGGGAAAATAAAATAAAAAAACCCGGAACGCAAACACTACTGATAATGGTTAATTCAATGTTGTCTGTTCTAATTAATATTTTTGTTTTATCTCTAACAATGACTTAATTTTTAAACAATGTTTCCAACAATGGTCTGTGATATGGCATTTATTGTTAAATGCAGAAATTCTGTGAATCTTTCATCGATTTCAGCCTTTGTTTGTGAGTAATTCTGAGCGTCAAATGTTTGGTGATTATATTATTGCTAAAAGTGTATTAAAGCGAACTTTCTCGTTCATACGAAATGTTTCCGGACGAGGTAATTCAAATAAAGTTTACTAATATCAATTTTAAGTTAATATTTCCATCGGTTCACATCTTTGATGTCTAGAGGATCAATTCTATTTGTTATTGTCATAGGGTTACATACAAACGGAACGCTTGCGATTTCCATGACGTAAATTTTGCAAGTTTTTTGCAAACAAAGTCGGCAGCAAAAGTATCCGAGCACTAGCAAAAATGCCTATGAAAAAAAAGCTACACTTAATGCAGTGTTGTTAAATAAATCCTTGTCGAATCCTGTTCTTAGTCAGTCTAAGACATGATTTGAAAAGGATTTATTTAACAAAACAGTGTTAAGTGTGCTTTTTTCCCACAGAAATTTTTGCTAGTGCTCGGATACTTTTGCTGCTGATTACAGTCATACATTTGGAACGCTTGCAAACGGCTTTGCAACCAGAAGTGTTTCATTTGTATGTACCCCTTAATCTCTTTCATAAATTAATTAATATATTCTCGATAGAGTTAAAATGTCTAGAGGATCAATTCTATTTGTTATTGTCATAATCTCTTTCATAAATTAATTAATATGTTCTCGATTAATTAATATGAAGATTAAACTAGTGGCTACAGAGTTAGTAAAGGATCCCCTTGACAATATTTAGATTTTTGTTGTAATATTGGCAATGAATAAAAATGGCTAGCCTATTGCAATCGCATAAATAAAGACCTTGTAGAGAAAGCTCTCAGCTACTTTGGTGGCAAACTTGAAATTTCGTCAGGTGGATCTTATAAAAAAGCTGTTCCCTATACATAATATATATTGGTTATATTTTAAATTTTGAATAATTTTTATCCTAATCTGTTTCCTATTTTCTTCGCATTGTTGTGATGTATGTATATGTATATGTATTGGTCAATATGGTTTCAGTGGTCAAAAATCTTCTGTTTCTCAGCTTTTACTATATATATATATATATATATGTATATATTTATATAAAGATATCTTTATTTGTCTCTCTCTATATATATATTGAATAAAAGAACTGAAAACTATGCGTAACAAGGTCAAAAAATCAAACATAATAATCAGAAATGGCACATCGAGTGAAAATTAACCAAATGTAATTTTATGATAAATAGTAATAGTAATAATTATACCTGTATATAATTTTTTTGTAGTACCAAAATACTATTTAGAAAAATAGAATTTGAATAATATCCTATGAGAGAACATATTCTATGAAAATTTATTCTATGATACTTTGGGCAAACTGTGTCAAAAGTCATTTGAATAGAGTAAAAATTAAAAAAAAATATCCAAAAAAAGTGAAAAAGATTCCAGAAATTTTTTAGACTTTCATAAGAGATTTTCACATCCCCCTTATTTAATTTGGAGGTTCGTGTATTTCACCCACAAAAATGCTTATTTACGAAAGATTTATGGTTATTTAAGATTATTTATGAACTCACACATCTTAGCAAATAAATAAAGTTATGTTACAACTACAATCCCATAACGGGGTTTTGAAACGTGGTTTTAAAAATTGGATAACAAATCACTAAAAATCCCTTATGAAATTTTAACTCTGGAAATATTAAAAAATCTAACTTATTCTTTTGCCAATAATTTTCTTAATTTTTACTCCATTAAAATGAATTTTTTACATAAGTTGCCCAATATATCAAAAGTTCAACCGATGCAATAAAAAACTTTCTATCTTTCGCGCATGCACTATAAAAGAATATTTACTTTACTACAAATACTCACATCTCAATGAAAATTATATGTGTGTATTTTATGTTTAGGAAAAATGATTCTCTAATGATATGTCAAGTTTTGTGAAAAGCAAAAAACTTAATAAAATAAGTCATAAATTGTACATACACTGAGAAAAAATTCTGTTACTGACATCTAGAATCTAAATTATGGCTCCAGATAAAATATGCCGCTTTGACTGCAGCACTCGTGCTTACTTTGTTCGCCTGATGAAGGGTCGTGTGTTTTTTCGACCCGAAACAATTGTTGCGAGTTTATTGCATTTTATGGTGTTTATTCAAAGTTTGTAAGTAATAATTTTTAGAATGCCAGTTTTGTGATGCTTCTTTATTAAAGTTCCATGTCATCCTTATAAATTCTAGTCCTCTTGGATAGCGAGTTCTAGAGGCTCCTATTAGAAATCTAGGGCGTTTGACTATATTATCGAGTGCAAAGTTATTTAAAAATCTCTGCAATTAAATGAGACTACAAGAGGCGTGTTTCAGCAGCTATAATCTTGGTTTATTACCCAGTTCTAGAAAATTAAACGAGAATTTCTCGCAATACAAAACTTTCAGAATATTCGGAATATTTAGAATATCGTTTCACCATCTAGAAATGTGTAAACTAGAAATTATCGATCATTTCGTTTATTGGTGTATCATATGCGCATATCTCAGAAATCTATATTTCTAGTTAATGGATTTAGAAAATGGCCACTTATTTATTCTAGAGGAAGGCGGTATATTTTTTTCTCAGTATAGTATGTGAAATTATGTATTAAAGTTACATGTCATTTTCACTATTTTATGATACAGGGTAACCCAAAATATTTATGCTTTTCTTCAATTTGGGGTTGGTCCCCTAATTGCACTGGTGACTAAATCGATCGTGAAAAATATCGGTTTGTAAAGGTTCTTTGCATCTCTGAAGTCCAAGGTCATTTCGTTATGTATTTTTGTTAGGAAAAAAAAAAACAAGTACTTTCGTCAGAATTGTAATTTGATAACGAATAGGCATCCAAATTCTGTGTTCATATACCAATTTATTTAAGGGTTTACATGGTTTTTGAAGGCTGAAAATAAAAAGCACATTTTTTCTCTCTCTTTTTATTATTATTATTATTATTATCATTATTGAGTTGTATGCAAAAACATTACAATTTCACTACATTTTATCCCATGTATAGCCTTGTAAAATTTGTGTAATTGAAAAAAAAAAAAAAAAAAAAAAGAAAAACCTTTGGTCAAACACTAATCAATTCCCTTTTGCAGAAGTGTGCAAAGTTTCAATGAACTCGATGCATTAGTTTTTCAGAAATCGTGCCCAGCACTTTACTAAATGGTCTCCGGAAACAAGACCCACCGTCTGAATTTTCCTAATACACTCTATAACAAAAAAAAAACAACGCACCAAGATTGATTTACAAATGCAAATTGGCACAAATTGACATGCATAAAGGTTTCAATGGAAAAGGTAAAATTTTAATGTCTGATTGCCATCTAATGAGCACGTGATGCTTCAGCGCGCCTTAATTGCGCAATTGGCAGAATATTAAAAATGAGAAATTCCCATTCCAAGCCACAAATTCTTCGAGAATTTTATTCCACCTACTCTGATAGACAGTAATTATGCCTATCATATAGGTGCGCAAACAATATGCGCAGATGTCAGCATTTGAGAGAGGTATGTTGTTGGGCTCAAAGAAGCCGGTTGGTTTAATCTGTGAATTGTTTGAAAATTGTATAGGAGATATGCTACTATTAGATGATATTGGCAAGAATGGATGAACCATGGCCGAACACAGCGTCAGGGAGGAAACGGTCGGTTTAGAGAGAGGACAGAACGTGAGGGTCGATCAGTCGTCAGAGCGGAACTCAAAGCCCCAAATTCATCATTATCATAGATCCGGTAAGAAGTGCAACTGGTACTTCAGTGATTTCAAAGACCATTAATAGGCGACTCAGAGAAAAGGGGTTGAGCTCACGCAGCCGCTTGTGCGAACTGCTATTAAACTTCGTATACCGACAAGCACGTTTGCAGTGATATCAGGATCATTCGAATTGGAATTCCGCTGAATTACTTTTTTTTTTTTTCTTGTCTAACATTATTTTGGCTAACAAAGTCACCGTATCTCTCTCCTACTGAGGACGTTTCAAACATCATGAAAAGGGTCCTATTGGACAGAATTTGGCATGATATCTCGCAGGAGCACATCTGCCAACTCTATCAATTAATGCCAATCCAAATAACTGCTTACATAAGGGTCAGAAATGGACCAATATGTTACTTTGGGATGACTTGTTCACTTTGTGAGGTCATTTCTCTTGATCAAATCATCCAAATTTTTTGAAACTGTAATCATTTGTTTTTCTCCACATGTACATCACATCTACTAATTTTCGTCCCATTTGGTGCGTCTTTTTTTTCTTATTATTATTATAGAGTATTTTTAAATGAAAATTTCACAAAATATTGTTTAAATTTTACCTTTTTCTGTATACTCAAAATTTTGAATAAAAGTTTTTATTTATCATATTGGGAAGAAAAAAAAAAAAAAAAAAAAAAAAGAAAGAAAGAAAGGAGAGAGAGATTTTTTTTTTTTTTTTTTTTTTAAGTTTTCGATACCTATGTAGTAATCTTTTAAAGCTGAACATCAATCATATTCCATCTTTCTTTCTTCCCATGTTATCCTATAGGGTTTTCGTTGCTTCATTTTATAGGGATATCTCATTCAAAAATGAAGATTTCGTATTCTGTTTTTTAAATATTGTCACACAGATGTCGTGAAGAGTCAAAGTGAACACTCGAAGTTAAGAAACAAACGTAGTTTATTAGTAGAACAAACTTGTAACACAGCTACACTCGGCTGGGAACATACACAAACTGAGGAACAAGTCGCTTATATACAATATTCGAATATTCCAGAATACAAGATTAACATAAATTAGAATATTCTAGAAACTGCTAGAATAGGAAATTAAATATGCAAAGATAATTATAAGAATTTAGAAATAATTTTTAGTCTTTAAATTTACTTGCCCCCGGCTGGAATCGAACTGAGGCCGTCTGGGTGACAGTCCAGAGACATAGCTCTACGCCACGCCGGCTGTAGAGATAGTTGACTTTGTGGCAATATTATTGAAGAAAGAAAGAGGAAATCTGACTGGTGTACAGTTTTAACAGTTATGCGCAAAAGAAGAAAATGAGAAAAAAAAACCCGTTACTTAACTTTTAAAATCGAGCACAATTTCGAATTGAGAACAAACATTCTGCTCTTCCGCAGTGTTTCTTCAATAAATTTACAATGTGTCTCAATTTTCATCTTAGATAAAATATGTTTCCAGTTTATATTCCTTTAAGTGGAATTAGAAATTGCCTATAGAAATTTTTAATCTTGACCAGAAATTTTCATAGAAATCTACATTTGTTTCTTTATTTGTTAGTAAAAAAAAAAAAAAATATATATATATATATATATACAGACACGACATTATTTCTTTATTTAAAACATGAAAATCTGACATTGACAGATTTTAATTTAGTGCCAGAGGCCTACTGTTAAACTTGTTAATATCGACAAATTCTTCTTTAGTTAATTTGTGACGATCTAAATTCCATGATAAAGTTTTCATTAAATCAAACAAATGTGTTTCAGCTGCAGATATTTTAACAAATAACGTTGGAAGTCCAAACTGTCTTATAGCCGCAAAACAACGTTTTTTCTCTTTTTCCCAATGAGGGGGAGGTGTGCCTCGGGGGGGACTCATGTTAAAGGTGTGCCTTGGGGGGGACTCATGTCAAAGTTGGGCCTGGGGGGGACTCATGTCAAAGTTGGGCCTTGGGGGGACTCATGTCAAAGTTGGGCCTGGGGGGGACTCATGTCAAAGTTGGGCCTTGGGGGGACTCATGTCAAAGTTGTACCTTGGGGGGGACTCATGTCAAAGTTGGGCCTGGGGGGACTCATGTCAAGGTTGTGCCTTGGGGGGACTTCATTCAATAAATCCCCATTCAATAAACCGACTGAAATAGGCCCTTAGCACTATTAAGAGTGTATTATAAAAATTCGACAACGCTGTACCGACTGAAATAGGGGTACCTTGGGGGGGACTTCATTCAATAAATCCCCATTCAATAAACCGACTGAAATAGGCCCTTAGCACTAATTAAGAGTGTATTATAAAAATTCGACAACTGTACCGACTGAAAT
This sequence comes from Salticus scenicus, assembly GCA_963930645.1. Classification (NCBI taxonomy): domain Eukaryota; kingdom Metazoa; phylum Arthropoda; class Arachnida; order Araneae; family Salticidae; genus Salticus; species Salticus scenicus. Next base: position 75,008,777 of record OZ005662.1, on the reverse strand, counting down.
AGGCCTCTAGCACTAAAAAATGGAATCAGTGTTATTTTAAATATACGATAATTTAATTGAAACAAATATCTTAAGCATCATCTCTCATAATATACAAAAGTAAAAATGCTGAACTTAAAAAAAGTTTATGATTATCCTTATCATAATTATAATTAAAATTATTATTTGAAATTATTTGTCGCAAAATCATTTGTCAAATAAAATTGTTCCGAAGCCTAGTTTGAAGTGTTTTTACTCTAGGTTTATAAAACAGTACTTGTTATCTTAATCTCCAATCTGTCTTTATAATATTGAATTTCGCGTTAAGTGAAAGTCATGTGAGCGCCACACCAGATTATTTTAATTATCATTAAAAAGTATTGATTTATTTTTATTAATTAACGCTAATTAAATTAATTCAAAATAATTTCACTCATGCATAATGTACTTTTATTTTGATGAATTAACTTTTGAAGCAACTATTAATTTAAATGACGTTTTTAGTATTCAACTTAATAGCATAGTGACAACAGACGCATACATATATATCTGTACTGATAAGTATAAAGGATTTAAGTCCATATTCTTGATTTTTCAGGAGACGAAAAATAAAGTTTAACTTGCTAAAAACAAATCAGAAGAATCGATTAGGAAAAAGGTATTTCGTTGATTTATACCCTTTATACCATTCAGTGGTTGTCAACTTTCATTTAATAACGGGAAAAATTGAATTAAATATTTTATACCATACATGAATGGTACATATCTGAATTGGTCCTTTTTTTACCATTGGATTTTCTCAAAGACTAAATGACATAGAATTAAATCCTTTATACCAATCGATAGAGAATTTCTTTCTGAGTCTGACTATGTACTAAACTCAAAATCGACATTTTTGGACTTAAATCCTTTATACTTATCAGTACAGATATATATACAGTCGACACCGGTTATAACGTACCTGGGATATAGCGTACTTTCGCTTATAACGTACTCAGATGCTTGGTCCCGAATGAAACCCTATATAATGTAATGGTTTACATCTTCGGCTATAACGGAATATGCAAAAGCCTTAATCTGGTTATAACGTACTTTTTAGACTGGAATGAAAAGCCAAAATTGGATGTCACCCTTGTATTTCTGGTTTGGAAATCGGTATATTTTCTTGGATACCTTCTTTCGATGTCTCCTTTATCGCCTTACTATATCTCCTTTATACCTTTAAAACTTTATCGCGGTTCATTGAATTCCATACTGACTATTCAGAGACTCTGCAAACTTCCATTATAAATATTGAAAATGTAATTTTTACTGTGTCATCTAATCAAAGAAAACAACGAAAAATAACAGATTATTTTTCCAAATAAACATGTAAGTAATAAAATGTTTTTTTCTTTTTTCTTAATTTATTTTGAGAAAATCATAAACTTTCTATTTAAAATCTCTATTATTGCGAGTGGTATTATGCACCTTTTTCTTTCGTTAGGCACTGAATTATATTGGAAATATTGCTTATAACGTACTTCGGTTATAACGTACCATATTTTCTGGTCCCCTGACAGTATGTTATAACCGGTGTCGACTGTATATGTGTGTGTGTTTGTATGTGTGTATTCGGTAACCAGAAGAAATCTCTAGCCTTTGATAAAAATTTCATCTTGTGGCTACGTATCTTTTTCTGTTTTGCCTACGGAAAACTTGGTTTCTAAGCAAGATTGAGAAGTGCTAACTAACAGAAACAATTGTACTTCTGTGGCTGAGAGGTACAGTGAAATGTCGATAATCCGGAATCGCCAGGAAAAAGATGGTGTCGATGCCTGATTACCGATTTTTTGGAATTATAGGTGTTCCAAAAATGTATCAGAATCATCGATCAATCAACACATCCAAAGAAATACTTCTTACAAAAATAGTTTCTAAAAATGTATACTACACTAATGCATACCGTATAAAAAAATAAACAATTAAATAACGTTTGAAATAAGTAAAATAAAAGAATTAACAATTATAAAACTACAATGAGAAAAAAAAATATATCGCATCCATGTAGAATGAATAAGTAGACATGTTTTGAATGCCTAAACCAGAATATAATTTTACGAGCTATGCGTATAAAGTACATAAATAACATGGATAGATGAATTTATCGAGAATTTCTAGTCTATGCTTCTCTAGATGGTAAAAATTAATAATAGGTTGTTAGCTTGAAAAGTTTGATCAAGATCGGTAAGATCGGTGCGAGTATATTATGAATCCTTTATATTGTGAGAAATGCTCGCTTGATTTTCTAGAATTGGGTCATAAACAAAGTTTATAGTTATTAAAACGCGGCTCTTGAGCTCGACTTTATTTGTAAAGGTTTTTAAATAAGTTTGACCACGATAATATAGGAAAACGATCTAAAATTCTAATAGGGGCTTTTAGAACTAGCTAGTAGAGGGATCTAGAATTTATAAGGATGACACAGAACTATTTTTTACAAAATATACAATTTAATTGTTAGATGCCAGTCACACACACACACACATATATATATATATATATATATTTCAGTTCAGCACTACAAATCTTTAATTTTTCGTCAAATAATAATAATAATATCAATTAAATCAAAGTAAAACTGGTTTAATAACAAGTAAGATCTGGAATTTACAAAATGTTACATTCTATTAAATATGTCAGTCAATTTCATTTGCTTCATTCTTATCACTGTATCCAAAATGCTTACGACTTTCATTTCGGCGTTGGCGAAACCACGACATCCGTGTCTTCTCAACTTCAAGAATAGCTGCTTCTTACATTTCTCTTTCTAAAATTCTCGTCAATCCGTAAATGAGTAAAATTTAATAGAAATACGCAAACTTTACTGACGATCCATAAAAGTTCGCACGTATGTTATACAAAGGTGACCTGCGAGTAACCCAATGAGTACTACAATTTGCAGGCAGAGAAAAAGAAAGGATGTGGGGTAAAAAGATATCAGTGCCAGTTTATTGGCTCTGCCGGATTAAAGGTTTCCGAATCATCGGTGTTGGCAGGCAATTTGTTGGAGTTTGGTTTGAGCCTGTCTAGTAGAACTATTTTATTACCTGTATAATAGAACTATCTAGTAGAATAATTTTATTGAATGCAAGAGTTTCTACAATGTACCCGGCCAAAAAAAAAAAAAAACAACCCCCCCCCCTCCCTAGTACTGTTTAAACTTTTCACTTCTTCAAAAGCTTCATTCTTGAGAAAAATTAAAATAAATGAGTTCAAAAATAATTGCTTATCTTTAACTTAAAAAAAATTCTATTTAGGATTTATTATTTTTTTTAGATCTATATAAATTACTACACCTATGGGGCAAACACACGTTTTCAAACATAACTTTGCTCCAAATTATCTCAGGAAGGTGATTTTTTTTATTTGCATAGTTATGTACATACAGCATAACAATACACATCAAAATATGATGTATTTTTTTATGTGTGTTGTTAAAGTGTATAGAAATTATCTCTCCCCCCTTGATTCAGATGGGACAAAAACACGCTTTCAAGCTTAAATTTGCTTCAAATTACCTTAGAATAGCGAATTTTTGTGTATGAATGGTAATTAAATGTACGCAATATGCATTTTAGTAGGATATCCCTAAAATTCTAACTTCCTGCGGGACAGGGGGAGCAAAAAGTGAGTAAGTCGTTGCCGATGGCAGTGGTAATGTTACGAGCGGGAAAACCACTTAAGAATGCAGCAGGAACTCTAAATTAAGTTTTGCCTGATTTCTTTTTTTTTTTTTTTTTTTTAAGGACTGAGGGCTATTAGTCTCAATCTGGGATTTTTACGGTGTCATTTTTCGATAGTTGGACATTTATCGAAATCTAAAATTTATCGAAAATATAATTGAATAATTTGAAAGCCATGTTATAACTTGGAAAAAAAAAATAATAATAGTGCTCCGTCCTAAACTAAATTCTGCTTTTGCCAGAATTTCATCAAAATATTTTTTTTTTTTTCTTTTTTAAGAAAAAGATTAGAAAATTAATAATAAGCAGTATCGTTACAACCGATATTAAAAAAGTTTTTTTTTTTTAATAATTTTGAATTAGGAAATAAAAAGTGCGCGAGCATCTATAACAATATGAAATAATAATAAGTAAAAACTAGTTGCCATAGGTGGACTATGCTCAGTTCCCCATCATATTTATGTTCTCACAAATTTCTAGTGCGAGACATATTATAATCATGTTAAAAGAAATGAATTTGGACAAAGCTTGATACAGTGACAGAATGAAATCTCCGCCTAATAGGCTATCCACCGTTCACTTCGATATATTTATCTTATTCGAATCTATTAATTTACTTTATCAGGGTCAATTCCGTTGTTTAGTTTTCATGCTACTATTTCCAATGCAATAATCCTCAAAATTCAGATTTATATGAAAAATTTGCAATTTCGCTATGTTGATAAAATCGTAAATTACGAATAATTTACGAAATTTTCCTATTAGAATATTTGTATTCAATCATGTTCAAACCAATATCATAAATGTAATTTTGAAGTTGTCTAATGCATTTATGATCCTCAAAATGGAAGTTTATACTCAATTTCGCCTTATTCTGACATGTTAAGTAAATCGTAAATTCCAAATAACTTACGAATTTTTTAAATTGAAAAAATCATAGTCTATGATATTCATGCCAGTATCCTAAATAATATTTCGAAAGTGGTTTGATATCTTTACGATGAAAAATCCCTCAAGATTGACGTTTATGTGAAATTTTGCTCTATTCTGCCATGTTAAGAAATTCGTAAATTTCCAATAACTTACGAAATTTTTATATTGGAAAATTCATAGTCATTAATATTCATGCCAGTGTCCTAAATAATATTTCAAAAGTAGTCTGACATCTTTACGATGAAAATATCTCTCAAAATTGACGTTTATGCGAAATTTTGTCGTATACTGCCATGTTAAGAAATTCGTAAATTTCTAATAACTTGCGAAATTTTCAAAGTAGAATATTTATAGTTACTGATGTTCCTTCCGGCATCAAAACTGATATTTTAAAACTGGTCTGACATTTTTCGAGTAAAAAGTTTCCATTTAATGGACGTTTAAATGAATTTTTGTCCTATTTTCCCATGTTAAGAAAATCGTAAATTTCTAATAACTTTCGAAGTTTTTTAATTCGAATGTTGCAAATGAATAGGGTTTTTGCCAGTATCGAAAGTAATATTTTAAAACTAGTCTGACCTCTCTGCGACCATTTGTTCGTGAGATATCGTATAAACAGACTATCAAACTAACGGACTAACACACTAACAAGACACCCTACAGACAGACACCATACAAATTTTGTCATTTTCGGATTCCTCACACCTGAAAACGTATAAAAAAGTAAAAAAACCGAGGTCGAAATTTTTCACGATTACCTAAGTTCCCCATACCTATAGTATGATTTGGAACTAAAATGAATTTAATGTTTTAAATTTATTTAAAATATGATCGCGTGCTATCTGAAAAAGTAGATGTAAAATTTAAAGTTTAATTTTTTTGGCAACAATTATAAATTAAAATAAATAATTTAATGAAAGCTTAGAAGTTAGAATTTCTAATTTTATTTATTTATTATTACTTTCTCTTACCCATTGGTTGGAGAAAGTATTGTTTTAGGGTCAAATTTTCGAATGTGAGTTTTTGTTATATTTACATGTTCTGAGGTCCCCTGAATACGAAAATCATGTTTTTAAAGAATGGTCTGTGTGTATGTGTGTCTGTGTGTGTGTCTGTTATCAGTATATCTAAAGAACAAATAGTAGCAGAAATTCCAAACTCGGTATTCTAAATGTGTATCATATAGGGATGCTACAGTAAGCCTTTCGTTGAGATGAAGCAAATGGTTCGTGTACAGGGACATTCAAAAGTATTCAAATACATTACGTCTCTGGGAGAAATTGCAGGTAAGTAGAGTTAACATCTATAGACTGCATTAAACCAAATGAAACGAATATATATTTTTTGCTATAGAGATAGTCATCTGGGAAAAAATTGTTGTGTATGTAGAAGTCCCCCCTCGAGGGGAGTAAATTTTCATGATAGGTATCTTTCAAAAGAGCTCGCCAATACCTTTAAAACGAAGGGTTGAACCATCGATCTGCGATAATTTAATATAAATTTATCGATTTTTTTCATTTTCAACATTAATATTGAGAAAATTGTAATATTGTGAATAAATTCAACATTATATATGTACATATATATATTTAATGTTATACTACTTCTCTAATATGGAAATCGTCTGCATTATCATAAAAGATAATTTTTTCAAATAATAATTTTAATAAATTATTTTTTTTAAACCGAATTAAATTGCATATAAATTTACGTGCAATAATGAAACGGGGGGTTGAGGGGGGCGGTAGCCCCCCTCACACAGAACTAATTATCATATAAAACTCTTCTGAAGCCCAATTTGAATTGTTTAACACAGGTTTACATAACAGTATTCGTTATCTTACCTCTTAATCTGCAACCTGTATTTATAGTATTAAATTTCAGGGTAAGAGAAAGTCGTGTGAGTGACACACCAGATTATTTTTTCATGCAAAGAAAGAAAAGTTAATTTTAAATATTTATTTTATTAATATTAAAAATAGGCTTTATTTATTTATGTACATTACAAAACAGACGCATTTTAAAACACTTTCACTTTCACTTTTCTTTCTTTCTTTCTTTCTTTTTTTTTTTTTTTTTGACTGATTTTTTTTATTTTATTTCTTTCCTTTTTTTTTTTTTTTTTTTGAGATTCTTCGTTATTAACGATATGGGATTTTGATAATTCATTTCAATATAGTGACCAGCGAAGCGGGTAAAGCCAGTCAGTTATTAATAAAAGAGTTTTAAATATTTGATATTTGCATTATGATATAATTTTTAGAAAATATTTCTTTCCACTGCTAAAATTAAATTTTTAGAATTAAATTAAATTATCGTTGTATTAATTTCCTAAAGTTTGACTCAATTACCATATTACAACAAAGCCATCTAAGAGAATTCAATTACACCATGTCTGTGGGAGATTTTTTTTTTCTTTTTTTAAGCGCAATGTAACATAAATGACTGCCCTAAAAAAAAATCTGGTGTGAAACAAGCACACGACTTCAATACTCTCCATTATATGCATTTTTCGGAGATGTGATCATAGACATAAAATTCGCAGACATAATTAGAAGACATAAAATTGGCCTAACGTAGTAGAAACCTGAAATATTTCCGGTAAGAGAAACTTAATAAATAATATGTAAGGGCATACAAAACAAAGTTTTCATAGAGAGTTAAAAAAAAAAAAAAAAAAAAAAAAAAAAAAAATGATAGAGTCCCTTTTTTAAATATCAATTTCCGAGTTTTAAAACTGACCTACCCAAGCAGGATAACTGTTATTTTTCTATAATAACCACGTAATAAATGAGAAATGATATCTAAAATAGATTTCTGTAACAATTTTCAAGAAAATCGTTAGAGTCGTATTTGAGATATCAACTTTTACGAAAACTTTGTACACTTAATTATTGACCGGAAAATAATAATTACATACTAAAGGTTATTTAAATGGGAGTTAATACGGCGAATCTGAAAAAAAAAAAAAAAAAAAAAAAAAAAAATCCGTACAGTCGTTTTTAAAGGAACGCATTTGCGAGACCTGAAAAGGAGCTTTTTATACAGAACGGCTATAAATTTTCTTGAACTAACCAACTATATCATTCGAAAGGATATCTAACAGAGTATTTATATAGAAACTTTGAAGAAAATCGTTTGAGCCGTTTTTGAGATATGGACTTACGGTCTCACTTCTGTTTTTCTAATTTTCACCAGAATTTGGAAAATTCCTATGTACGCCAGACCTGTCTCAATTCTGAAGTTTCGTATTTCTATCTTTATTAGTTTCGAAGTTACGATAGCCAGAATATTCCTCACATACATTCAAACCCATACACACACACACACCCTGACCCTTTGCCAAAAACTTTTTTTTTTTTTTTTGGACTTATGAGAGCTTAAAACATGTAAATCAGGTGGAAACTCGATATCGAATTTTTGGATCGAATACAATACTTCCATTACCTACGGTAGTCGGGTATTGGAAGAAAAAATGGAATGTATATGTTTTTTTACATAGTATATGTTTTTTTGCATAGAACAATATTTTTTTTTAGATTGTGATATGGGAATCATTCATCATGTATTTGCAGGTCTACCCAAAGGATTTGGATATATTGGGGCAACACTTGATTGCGGAAATGTATTTAATTTTGCGTTATGTATTTTTTATAAAGACTACATTTTAAGTACCCAGTGTGATGTGTATATAGTTTATAGACAATGTGCAGGGCTACCCCAAATTAAGCTAACCATTTCTTTTCTATTAAATGTAATTGATAGAAGTGCTTTGTTACATATTACTATGTTGAAGGACCCCGCCCAGGAAGAAAAATATATTTCTCATACAAATACTGTAAACAAAGCATATTTTGAAGTTCGATTTTCCACTATGATTTTTGCATAATTTACAATTTTGAGGTCCCATGAATATGAAAGTCATATTTTTAGAAAATGATGTGTGTGTATCCGCGATTGTAATGAAATGCTCGCCCTCTGGTGGGATAAGGTGAAATTACAATTAACATGCTTTAATTCGGCTTTCATCAAGCCGTCATTGCTTGCCGATGTTTAGTTTCACATATATTTATTGAATAAAAATGAATAAATCCGGTAAAAAAGATAACACATGCTGTTGTGTGCTACAGTGTAACTCCAAAGGATCAAGAAATCTAGAATTAAGCTTCCATTTATTTCCAAATGACAAATTTAAAATTTCAGTTGCTTCGGCTAATGGAAGTAAAGAATTAATCAGATGATTTGAAGCTAATATTCGTTCAACTTCAGTTAAAAATCTACTTCCGATCGAACTTTGAATAAACTGAAATATTTTTTTCCAAAAGCAATCAATTTTCCATGATGTAATGGCGGAGAAATTGTATAGTACGAATATTAAGTAGAATAACAAAAGGAACAATAATAAATACACGTGGCTATTATATTTACTAACAACAAAAGCTGAAAAAGCGCCATCTATCGATCATTACAAACGTGGATTGTAACGTCACAGCTTGCTAATTATTTCAAGAAGCATAAAATATTTATCCATGGTTCAACAATTATTTATTAAAGAAAGTAAAAATAATGAAAATTAAAAAGAACGTGAACTGTTTGAAAAGAGAACGAGAAGTAAAGAAAAATCTCGGTTGTTCTATGAATTGGAAGTTGGATATTTTTCTCTCTTGTGTGATGGTTGAAGGAAATGGTCTCGAATCTTTGTCGATTATTTAACTATATGGTTTGTTTAAATACAAGTGAAATTCAGCGTGTAAATAGTGCAAATACAAGTAAAATTAAACTGTATATTTATTTTATAAAAAAGCTCAGTTATTTAAAATGAAATACATTAGCGAATTTTAAAATAGCCTATTAGGTACCAACTACGTACGTTACAGTATATTTGTTATCAGCAAAAAAAAAAAAAAAAAAAAGAAAGAAAAAAAGTGCAGGAATTTCAAATTTGGTATTTTGAAGTTGGTATTTGGTTGCTACTTGAAAAGTGTTAACGTGGTTGATTAAGATTGATAAATTTCAAAGCTAGTTTTCTTTTTTTTTTCTTTTTTTTTTTTTTTTTTGAGATTTTTTCTTTTTTTGAGATTCTACTTATAATGACATGAAATTTTCAGAATTAAGTAAACTGTATAGTAACCAGTCAAGGAGGCAAAACTTGCTAGTGTTTTAAATAAAGAATAAATAAGTGGCAACAATGGGGGAAAAATGTGTTGGTTAAATTCATTGTGGTTATAATCAAGATTTTTTTTGTTTTCTCTAACAATGATTTTGAACAATGTTTCCAACAATGGTCTACAATATGAAATTTATTGTTACGTGAAAGGATTTTGTGAATCTTTCACCGATTTTAATCTTTGTATGTGAGTTATTTTCAACGTCAAAGATTTAGCTATATATTTATTGCTATAAAGTCTATCAAAGCGAACTTTCTCGTGCATGTGAAATGTTTCCCAACGAGGTAATTCGATTAAAGTTTACTAATATCAGTTTTAAGCTAATATTTCCATCGGTTCATATCTTTGATGTCTAGACGTTCAGTTCTGTTACATAGTATTATAATCTCTCTCATAGATTAATTAGAATATTTTCAACTAATCAATATACAGATTAAACTAATGGGTACAGAGTTAGTTTAGTTACCCTATGATAACTTATAAATTTTTGTTGCTGTTTTGGCGATGAATTACAATAGCTATCGCTATTGCATAAGTAGACACCGAGAAACATCCCAGCTATTTTGGTGCCAAAATTTCAAATTTCACCAAGAGTATTGTATACTACATTTTTTTTTTCAATATACATAATATATATATATGTATCTGTGCAGTGCATATTGATTATATTTTAAGATCTTAATAATTTTTATCCCGATTCATTTCCTCTGGTTCCTTCCTATTGTCATGATGAAATAATATAGTATAGATAGAATATAAGAACTGAAAGCTGTGAGTAACAAGGTTAAAAAATCAGGCATAAAAATGACAAATGACGTATCAAATAAAAATTAATCAAATGTAAATTCATATTTAACAATGTATGATAAATGCAAAAATAGTAATATTAACAACTGTATCCATGCAAAACACAATTACATCAGGATATTTTTTTTTGTTTTTCCACAAAAATTTTTACTGATGTATCTGTGATGTAACAGCCAAAAGTCTATTTTGAGAAACACACTATATAAAAAAAAAGTACATTGTGAGAAAGCGCATTTGCAGCTGAATTGTACACAATACACTAAAAGGTAGAAATAGCTAATTAATAGCTAATTCAATGAATGTAGAAATGAACGAGCAAATAAATACAATACCAGTACATATAGGATAGAATAATGAAAAATTATTCAATATAAAAATAAGATGTTTAATAAAAGGGAAATTCTCATTATGCCCAAAGACAGAATATTGAATATTACAAATATATTATTTCTGTATTACAGGTTTTCTGTATATATATATGTATACATATATAAATTTTTAGGGTCTCAGTACTGGCGTCTCACTGATATTTCAGCTGTAAAATTTCATAGAAAAAGTAAAATTGATTAAAATCGAATCACCATTTGTGGGTTCTTAACATCCTATCACTGATGCATTCTCCATACACATCTTAATAACTTATATATCAAGTTAATATTCAGCATATTAATTACGTAATAAAATTAGTCAAGATAGGTGGACACTCCTATACATTCTCCATGATACATCTGTTCTAATAAATTTCTAGTATAGCCTATATAATATTCGTATTCAAATAAGTGAAGTCTACTGAACATTCAACATGCTCTCTAAATCAAATGTCCCACTCATGAAGCTACCCCACTTTTGGTTTGATACATTTACCTAATACTAAATTGCTGTTTAATTTTATTAAGATTAAAATTAATAATTTGAATTTCATGCAAATTGGTAGTATTTTTTATGCAATAGTCCACGTAATGCAAGTTTGTGTAAAATGTGCCTTATTTTGCCATATTAAGAAAATCGAAAATTTCGAATAACTTGCGCAGTTCTCAAAGTAGAATGTTCATAGTGAAAAATACTCATTCAGTATCATAAATGATATTTCAAAGCAGGTGCATATCTTAAGGATAAAAATAATTCTCATAATACACGTTTATGTAAAATTTTACCCTATACTCCCATTTTAATACGATCCTAAATTTCCAATAACTCAATAAGTTCTCAAATTTGAAAACAAATAAAGTTTTCGTCAGTGTCATAAATGATATATTAGACTAACAAACATATACACTAACAAACTAATATACTGTCAAACGGACTAACTTACAAATAGAAAACACATCGTTTTTGTGAAGTCAGATTCTTCAAACCACAAAACGTGTAAAAATGTCAAAAAAACTGGAAAATTGTTTCATACTTGTAGAATGATGGGGAATGAAAAATAGAGATAAAAAGTTAATACCAGCTTACAAGTTATTAGTGAAAACGTTTCAATTAATAAAATATTAGCCATCCCCCCCCCCTCCCCGCATTCTTTCTGTTAAAAAAAAAAATGAAGAAATTTCAAAACGAAATGGTTTTGAACTTCTGGCAAGTAAAGAACAACATTTACAAACTTATATTTTCCTCTAACGGCTTAGTTATAAGTAAATTTAGGGGACCAACCATAAACTGAAAAGAAAAAAAAAAAAAAAAAAAAAAAAGAGGACAAAAATACTTCAGATTTTCTTGTATCATGAAATACAACAAAGAACTTGAAACTTTAACACATAGTTCAGAATTCGTATGCTTTTTTTTTTTTTTTTTAATGGGAATTACATGATTATATAGACAAATATAATTTTTTATTCTAAAATCACGTTTTATTATTTTTTATTTATTTTATTTTATTTTTATTTTTTATATTATATATTTTTTGGTACATTGGTACGTTTATGTTTATGACAACAATGCATTTCAACAAAATTTTACTAAACTTGACAACACGTTAGCGAATCTTTACTCTGGAACATAAAATGCACACGTAAAATTTTTTGCAGAGAAATTAGTATTTGTAGTATTTATTTATTTATTTATTTTATTTTATTTTATTTATTTATTTATATTTTTATTTTTAACTGCGAATGTGGGAAAGGTAAAATTGTTTTATTATATTGGTTGAAGGCTAGATATATTGGACAATTTATGTCAAAGTTTTTTTAAATAGAGTAAAACTTATACAAATTATCAGCAAAAAAATAATCTAGATTTTAGATATTTTTAGAGTTGGAATTTCATACGAAATTTTTAGTGATTGTGATCGAATTTTTAAAATCGCATTTCAAAAGGTATTTCTCTAATGTTGGTTAAATAATTAGATCTCTAAATTAAATGCGTGTCTTGTGATCCCTTATTAAATTTCAACTCTGGAAAAGATCTGAAATCTTTCTCATTCTTTTGCCAGTAATTTGTTAGATTTTTTTACTCTAATTTCATGTGTGCATTTTATGTTTCGGAATAATGATTCTGTAATGATTTGTCAAGTTTTCAGAAAGTTTTGCAAAATTTTGTTGAAATCCTTTTTTTAAAAAATAAAACACTTAAAAAACATATACGAGTATATATATATATATTGTGGGGGGTGGGGGGTTTATTGATTTTACTCATGACAAAATCGATCATAGAAAACGTAAGTTTATAAACGTTTTTTGCATGTCTCAAGTTCAAGGTGATTTAGTTCAGTATTTGTTTAGAAAATAGAAAAAAAAAATCTCTTATAATTTGATCAACACTGCAATTTGATAATGAGCATAACATACGAATTTTATGTTCATATATTGATTTGTTTAAGGCAGTATACAAGAGTTTCGAAGACTAAAAAAATCTTATATATATATATATATATATATATATATATATATACGTATGCTAAGGAACCAAAAAAGGGAAAGCCGTACTTAGATATTGTTTTTGTTTAAAAAGAAAAATTTCGTATAGATTTTATTACGTTGTCCTCCACGGACATTTTAGAATCGAACAACCGAACAAAACGAATGCAACTAAAAACGAATGCAATTGTAAGGAAAATTGTAATTTTAGAAAGTATTTCAAATATGGCAAGGGTAAGGCAGTTAATGATGCCACAAAAAGTCATAATTTTAGAATGAAAAAAAAAAAAAAAAAAAAAAAAATAATAATAATAATACGTGAGATGGCAAAATAATTAAATGTTAACAAAATATTGGTAAGATGGTTTTTACCAAGATATAAACGCTTTTGGCTGTTTAAACTGGAAATTTGGCTTGAAGCGGTCATTCACACAAATGACTGCACTTTAAAAAGCAAATGTTTAAGAAATCGATTTGCATCATGCTCAAAACTTAGAAAAGATTGAAAAAAAAAAAAAAGTATTTATTAAATAATTAGTGAATAAATAAATAAAGTGCGAAAATTGGGTTGGCTAGTAATGCCTTATGGAAAACAGTGCAGCAATAGTTTTTTTTTTTTTTTTTTTTTTTAAAGTTAAAAATCAGTTGATTTGAAGAAAAAGCCATTTTTAAGGAGAAGAATTAAAAGAAACAAGTCTTAAGGTAACCGAAAAATTTAAAAAATATATCACTTAATGATTGAACTGAACTGGTTTTCTACAATGAATTAAGTTTAATTTATTTCGAGCTGATCAAAAAAGCTTGAAGAACGACTTAATGATGAAAATTGCTATCATAAAATATTCTCCGTACATTATGGTAAGGAGGTGCATAACTTTTCAAGAAATCGGCCAAATTTTTATGCTCAAGGGATCAATTAACTCGAAATAAAACATGGCTAATTATAAAAGTGGTGCCTAACCTACTATTTTGAAGGTATCTCAGATTTTTTCCGCAAACAGCATTTCAGATGATAATGCACCTTGCTACAGGGCATCTGTGGTACGCTTGTTTGAATCAAATTGTTAAAATTACCTATCCATTCCCATGCGCAACTATAATTCTGTAAGTAATAATATCTTTTTTCACTCTAAGTCAAATCCCACAAAAAATATCGTAGAATTTCATTTTTACCAGGCCTGAAAATAGTTTCAATCTCAATCCGCTCGAAAATGTTTTGTCTATAAAAAGACGGGTAGAAAAAGAGAAGGATTCGAAATTTGCAGCCTACATTTCTACAAGAAGTAGAAAAAATTATTTATAAGATTTGGTTTAGTGAAATTTTTAATATTTATATGAAAACTTTGAATAATATATGCCATTGCGCATTAAAGCAGTAATTCCATAAAAAGATGGAACTAACTCAATGCAGAATACATATTTTTATTATGTAACTGTTTAGATCTAACAAGTAAGTAGTTATATTTCATATATTGAAGTATAACTTATTTATTTCATATAATAAATCATAATAGAATGCAAAGTATTTGTTTATTATATTACGCTTAAAAAACAAATTTTTTGTAGATTTTGATTAAGTACATTATAGAGTATAATAAAGTAAATTACTAAATCGAAAATGTACATGGGTATCATTTTATTCATTTGGTACTGTGTAAACATGACAGTTTTATTTGTTTCAACTATTAGTTTTAAAGTTATTACAAATAAAAAAGCGTATAAGTCAATTTTTTTTTGTAGTGCGCCCCCTTTTTTTTTTTTTTTTTTGTCATTTAGTGTATATATTATATTATAAATGAAATTATTCATTCAAAATTTTGAGAACATAAAAAGGCAGCCTTTAAAAAACATTTTACAAAATTTTTATTGAGAAATTTGGAAAATTCAGCCTGTGCGTCTCAGTTTTAACCTTTAAACGTTCATTGGTTTCGCAGCGAAACCAAACATTTGACATCATTTAACAATTTTTATGTAGCAGTTTTTTTAACATTTTCTCCTTGTTTTAATCAGTTTTTAAACTTTTGTTCCTTTTCTGTTCGGTAGATAGCAGCACTATTCCAAAATTTAACAAATAATGCTTCATAAAGGCTAAATGCATAAGTCAATTGAAATTTCTTAGTGGACGCGAGTGGGAATTGCTGGTTTGAGGATGCATTCATGCCTAGTTTTTTTTATTAAATGAAGAGCTGAACTATTATTTTCACCTGAAACAATTTTTACGAGATTTTGTAGTCGATAATATTTACTAACAAAGTGTTTTATTTATTAAATTAAATATTATTTGAATTCAATAAGGTTACAATTTTTTTAGCCTTGTTTATTTTGATTATTTGGTTATTTTTTTACCCTTGTCTATTTTTTATTTTGGTAGAGCCTTAACCTTGTAAGTCAAAGATCTGGAGTTCGACTCCCGGCCCAGGCATTATTTTCACTCAGTCGGAAAAATAAAAAAATTTCAATAAATATGATTTTCTTCCACAGTTGATTGTGTGATTTTAATACAAAAATTGTATTTCTTTCTCCCATTGTTTAATGGTGTTTTCCATTACCTGCGGCTTATTTCTGTTGAGCTATCTAAATGATAGACAAGATTGTTTCTGCCTAAAAGGTTGTCTGAGTGAGTAATGTGGATCGGTTGTCGGCCTGGATAGCTCAATTGGTAGAGCCTTGACCTTGTAAGTCAAAGATCTGGAGTTCGACTCCCGGTCCAGGCATTATTTTCACTCAGTCGGAAAAATAAAAAAATTTAAGGTTAACTTATAGATGTTCCAAGCCAATAATTTCTCGAAAAAGGACAATGCTATATATATATATATTTAAATATTTATGATCAGCTATGTGTGTAAAAGCCATTTTTAAAATTAGTTTAGTAATTTTTAAAATAAATTAAGTAGTGAACGTCAAAGGGTTAAGGGTCCTCTCAAAAACGGAGACCAAAATAACTTTAAAACTATAATGCATTGATCATATCAAAAATTTACACGGTTCTTTAAAGTATAAATGACTTGTAAGTCAACGAAGACTTAAAAAAAAAAAAAAAAAAAAAATTGAATTTTGAATTTTTGGTATAGTTGTAAGAAAAAACCGTAGAATTCCGGTACATTTTATTCCAGGTGTAAACTTGTAAAATAAGTTATTATCATAAAGAAAGAAAAATCTTTCGTTCACGCACTAGTCAATTATAGTTCTTTAAAGAAGTACGCAAAGTTTAAATGAAATCGGTGCATTAGTTTTTCATAAATCGTACCGACCGCTTTTCTAAAACGATTCGCGGGAAACTAGGTTCCACTGGCTGAATTTTCTAAAATTTTTTAATAAATATTTCAAAAAATGTTGTTCAGTTGTTGTTCTTTTATGTGCTGAAAATTTTGATTAAAATTTTTTATTTAAAATATATAAAAAAAAAAAGAGAAAAAAGGATATTGAAAACTGCAACAGAATTTTTTTTATCCTTATAAGAAATTATACCAATATATGATTTTTCATTATTTGATTAGTTGCAAAAAAAAAAAAAAAAAAAAAAAAAAAGGCGCAATTATAATCAGTGTTTTTAAAATATACTAAAATTTATTTGAAAGAAATATTTTTAACGTTATCACTTACAATATACAACAGTAAAAATTACTTTACTTAAAAAAAAAAAAAAAAAGTTTATTATTATTATTTATTTATTTTTCAGGAAGCTGTTGTCGACGACTTCCATCAAGTCGAAAGTGTTTATGGGTAAGCAATACATTGCGCTATAACATTTCTAATTTTATTATTTACTCATTTATTTTAGAATGTTGATTTAACCATGAACGATCTTACCTATGTCTGATGACAATCTGCTCGGTATATGTATACATATGTTTAACTTTTTAAAATGCGATTTCGTTGTAGACCATTTTGAAATCATATTTTTAAATTTGCGAGCTATCAGTCTCTGAAATTCTCTCTTATGCCAGATAATCACATGGATTAGAGTCGGATACGAGGTCTAATCACAAAATACAGTGAAAAAAATGTATAAAGTAACAAGCTTACATAAACTTTATTCAATCTCCTTCAAAATGATTTCTTTCGTTAGCAATACATTTACCCCAACGTTGATTCCATGATTAGAAGCATTTCTAAAAGGCTTCTTTTGGAAGGGCCTTGAACTGCTCTATCATGACTCTTTCAGTTTCAGAAATGGAGTCAAAACGTTTTGCGTTTAACACGGTTTTTATTTTTTCGAAGAGCCAGAAATCGTATAATGCTAAATCCGGAGAGTAAGGTGGGTGACCAAAAACTAACGAATCAGAAGCTTGATATGACATGGCGCGTTATAATGATGAAGTAGAAAGCTACTGATCAATTTTTTTTTCTTTTATTATTATTATTTTCTTGTCTTTGTATTCGTATATCTTCTCGTAATCGTTTTAAAAAGCCCTTGTAATATGCGGTGTTTACAGATGCTGTTCCCCTTGGAACGAACTCTGATCTCACTATGCCTTCATTATCAAAAAAAAAAAAAAAAAAAAAAGAGCCTGGCCTTCCTATTCAGCTTTGAATGACGTGCATACTTAGGGTAGGAGAGCCCCTCGATTTCCATTAGGAACTGTGCATTTTCGTTTCAGTGTCATAGCCGTACACCCTACTTTCCTCTCCGGTTATAATTTTGGAAATCAATTTCGAATCTGCTTCGAAACGTTTCTACAACACCATGCAAACTGACACACGAGTTTCCTTCTGTTCGTGATTCAAAAGTCTGGGAACCTGGGAATTCAAAAGTCTGGGGGGGAAATCCTTTCCAGGGGACCATACGAGATGTGTTCATTCCCTCGGCAAGCTTCCGAATAGTCAATCGTCTGTTTGTACGAATCATTTTCGCCACTTTTTGCACGTTCTCATCTGATTTTGAAGTCGAAGGATACCCTGACCGTTGCTCGTCTTCAATCGACTCATTTCCGCTTTTGAATCGCTCGTACCACTTATAAACAGTCTTCAGAGTCATCACATTCTCGCCATACAGTGATTTTAACATTTCATGAGCTTTTTTGGCACTTTTTTATAACTTAAAATAGAATTTAATATTAGCAGGTTGCTCAATATCCATGATGTGCGATAGATACCGTAAACACGATCTCACTATTTCTGTTCTAGAAGGTGACATACAAGTTTCAACTTGTTCAAATTCATATTCGAAATATATTATCTCAACTAATCAGTCTATCAAATGCATTACTTCAAATGAATGTAACATCACCTATTGCTGCTATAAAAAATGTTTATATATATACATATATATATATATATATATATATATATATATATATATATATATATATGTATATACATATGTATATACAGGGTGATCAGTTTAAAAGAGTACCCGTTGGTTTTTCTTATTACCCTTAAATCTGACGGATGTGGCAATTATTCTAACACTGAAGTATAATTGTTTGAACCTTGTTTAAGTGGGGGAGACAATTTCTAACACTGTTGGACTGTTACATTCAAAAGATTATATTCATTAAAGAAATAAAAAAAAATAAAAGAAAGATTTGCGGTTTTATCCGCAGGTCAAAAACTTAAGCAAACTTGACCAGCACTCCACCCACTGCAGGAATCTAAAGTAAATCCCCGATCGTTGCCAACAGCCCACTACAATGTGACGTTAAACTCCCTCTGCCTTCCAAGCGGGGTATTCGATTTATGCGGGGGAAGACTCGAAACGCAATTACATGTATAACTATAATGATTTTATGCTTACGTCAAAAGGTAAATGATTGTGTGTATGTGTGTGATACCTTATTGTTATTTAAATATTAATATACTTTTACTAAGTTAAAATGATATAGTAATTTGTAAATGCAATTAATGCTGGAATAAATTAAAAATAAATAAAGTATACTTATAATTTTATTAAAAAAAAAAAAAAAAAAATCAGTTTTGATTACTCTGACATAGACTTAAGTAAATATATTGCGATTTCTTTTCCTAAAGCACATAAATAGATTATAATCGCTTCTATAGAGATTCAAAATGATGATGAATAATATTAAAAGATTTTGCCACTTCATCTATAGTTGGAGGTGGATCTGCTTGTTTTTCTTTATCAATTTCGTTTAAAGATTTTATTAAAAGATAAAATTTTTCATCTCTTTCTGTTTCTCCATCTTTATCCACATCTATGAATTCATAAAGTTTTATATCAATCATCTGAAAACTTTCAAAATTTGTGATTTCTAATTCCTGGAGATCATTTGTATTTAAATTTCTAATTTCATCATCAGTTTCTGATTTTATAAATTTGTTTTATCACCAATTTTTATCACCTCGGCAGGAATATCGTCTCATGTTTAAAGGGCATGCCTTAGTTATGTAAGGTTTTTAAAAGAAGAACGTTTTTTTTTTTTTTTGAGAATGAGAGGAAAATCTGCTCAGAAATAGAGGAATTTTACTTAAGAAACTTTGAGTATTTATGCAATTAAGCGGAGTGGCGTTGTAAAAAGTATTTCTTTAAGCGAGGAAATTTAACACTTACTTCCATGGGGAAAAATTGGTTCTATAACTTTATATTCTTATAAGCGGGATATTCGATTATCCGTTACCCGATTAAGTGGGGACGACTGTACCAAATTTGGGGACTCTTTTATTCAACTATTACCAATAAATTCTGCTCTTTTAATTATATTTTTTCTTCTGGTATTATGCGAAACTCATATTTAATCTCCAGTAATGACTTGATTCAAAAAAGATTTGTTTTGTTGTTTAACAACAATGTAAAAAAATAACAGTTATCTGCTGCAAGAAACTCTCTGTAATCGGAGAAAATAAGTTCAAACAACGTAATTTTTTCGTAAATTACTCGTTCCTTGCAGCAGATAACTGTTATTTTTTTTACATTGAAGGAGACAAACATTGGAAACAGTGTTGAGTTTGTTCCGTTCCCTCAAAACGTGTCGAACCCACATATATTAGGTATCTAAGTCCATTAAAGTTTTTAAATAAGCTGTAAGGAATTATCAAAGATTACTCTCTCAGTAATCTTTTAAATGGTAACCCAAGGATTATAGAGAACAAAATCACGGTTAAATTCACATGTGAAATCGGTCACGAGTTTTTGCAGTCACCCGATACATACCTATACATACTCTTAATTTCAAGTACATCGTACCATCTCATTTACCTACCGTCCCTTTGTGCTTTTAAAAATACATTCGTGCGGTAGCGTTTAGCGATAATTTTTTTTTTTTTTTTTTTTTTTTTTTTTTTTTTTTAAGGAAGAATCTATTTTGTCTTGTTGAAGGGAAGGCAGAAGTAATTCTCCAAGTACCTAAAATTTTGAATTTTGTAATTCATAAAAGTGAATCCCCAATAATTTTGATACATTTTATAAAATGCAGCATGTTCCTTTATTCATTTTGTAACTAATCACATTTGTCTAATCACAGAATCGTAATCAGGGACATTACATGCATTAGGATAAGATAGCTCATGGGGGAATGAGATCAAGTTATTAATTTCTTTCAATGGTGAAAAACTAAAAAATTATTTAATTTCAAAATAGGTTCGAATAATGTCGTGACTAAGGAATTAAAACTTCTATTAAGTTTTATTAAATATTTTGCATGATGTAATAAAAGGGACAAAAACTGAAAGATGATTATAATACCATAGCCTCCTTAACTAGATGCCTGTCGCGTAGCTCGGAAACTAGGCAACACTTGAAACGGTAGACAGCGCCACCTAGTACAGAATATTAGACTTTTTCATTCAACTGTCACCAATAATTTTAAGAAGTGATACATGATATATGCAATGGACGTTGCTTTGATTCTATTCGCCTTTTATGTGTATCATATCCCACTTTAAAAATTTTTTGGTGGCTATTGAATAAAAAAATCGTGCAATCTGTAGCAGGTGGCGCTGTCTACCACTTCAATTGTTACCTAGTTTCCGAGCTACGCGACAGGCATCTAATTAAGGAGGCTATGATAATACTTTCAATGTAAAATGAATACTTTTGTTTATATTATGTTTGTTGTATCTTTTAGAAACTTAAAAACTGGTGAAGGAAAACTTATCTTAATTGTGAATGAAGACGAATTTTTTGTACTATTTCCTTCAAAAAAGCCAAAGAAATTTAAAGCCCTAAGAAAATTTCTGTCAAGGTTATTCTGTTCTTTAACTACTTAAAGCCTCATCGATAATAGAAATTTTATAAATTATCTAATCGAAATAAGAAATACAATAGAAGAATTATAATAGAAATAAGAAATATAATAGCAGTCAGAAAATATATCTCAAAGAATATTTTATACAAGTTAACGAGGAAGGATTTCCCTCAGCTATGTGAATTAGTGGAAGACTGACAAGGAAGGATTTCCCTCGTCAGTCTTTGTGACACTCGTATCGACGAGGAAGGATTTCCCTCGTCGATACGAATCTATCAAGCCTTGGCGAGGATGGATTTCCCTGGCCGATACTATACTGTCAAGCATTAACGAGGAAGGATTTCCCTCGCCAATGCGAAACAGCCAAACACTGGCGAGGACGGATTTCCCTCGCCGATAAGAATCTATCAAACACTATCGAGGAAGGATTTCCCTCGCTGATAAGAATCTGTGAAACACTGGCGAGGAAGGATTTCCCTAACCGATATGAATCTGTGAAACACTGGTGAGGAAGGATTTCCCTCACCGATATCAATCTGTTGAGACCAGACGAGGAAGGATTTCCCTCGCTTATATGAATCCATCAAAGTTTGAAGAAGCTTTTTATGAAATTTATGCTAGATGCTCAATAGGTATTTCTTGACTTCCAGTTATTAAGGAAAAGCAAATCTTCAGTTAATATATGTCCTCTAAACCTCATAGAATTTCTAAACATTAAAAAGTTATATTTAAAAAATGAAACATTTTTCTACAATAGTTATGTAATATTTCTCCAAAAAAAAAAAAAAAAAAGGAAAAAAAAAAAAATAGAAAATAAAACAAACAATAATGAGTTAAATTCTGTTTTTTTGTGTCTATATTTTTAAGATATTTTTTATTTTCTTCTTCTTCTTCTTCGTTTTTCTTTCTTCTAATATTCAATAGAAGAAAGTATTGGTTTCGTAAAAATTTTCGACTTCCGGTTTCTGACGGATTTATACGTTCTGAAAAATCTAGAACACGATTTGACCATTTTTAGAAAATTTCCGTCTGTCTGTGGGAGTGTGTGTGCGTGACAAAAATTTTGTGGCAACAATATCTCCGAAACTACTGCTCAGAATAGTATATAAATAATTGTATATAAATTTATATGTGGATGCACCTTAACATATATTAGTGCCTATCAACTTTTTGTGTCAACCGTACAATAGTTGGCGCTGCTATACAGCGATTTCCGCAATTTAAAGGCAGGCTATATCTCAGGTTCTATTACGTACATTTAAACAAAACTTGATGTGTGAGAAAAACATTATGAGATTCAGTTTGGATGCTAATTAGCCAACAGTGGACGCTACTATACATTAATTTCCGTAATTTAAGGAAAGGCTATATCTCAGTAACTAATGCATAGAATTACATATAATTTATAGGAAGTTGCACTTTGACATAAATTAGTGCCTGTCAGCTTTGGGTGTCAACTGCTCAACAGGTGTCGCTGCTATAGAGTGATTTCTGCAATTTAAAGATAGATTATATCTCAGGTTCTATTGCGTAACATCAAACAAAACTTGATATGTGAGATGGCCATTATGAGGCATCATGTTGATTCAATTTAGATACTTATTGGCCAATAGGTGGCGCTGCTATGCTGCTAACTTCCTTGATAAAAGGAAGACTCAACTTCTAGGGCATATAACTTCACGAAACTTGATATGCGAGATAACCATTACAAAAATGTTTTTTACATTGTTATTTATCTACTTGATACTATTATGTGAGCAATATTTGTATATATATATATAAATATATATATATTTCACTGTTCTCAAACACGGTCGCTCGGACAGTCACGTGATTTAACACAAAAGTGCCCTCCGAAGGGTCATTGTGCACATCGAAGTCATATTTTCGAATTTTTTATTAGTTTTTTTTTAATTAATAAAAATATGAAAATAAAACTTCCCATTTCTATAATGACGCAGAATGGAGAACCGTAGGAGAGATTTGATTGATTTATTTGATTTCCATTGATTTGAGTGTATTTTACATCGAACTACAGCTACGGTATGAGGAATTACAAGAGATTTGGTTGGCTTAGTTGATTTTCATTCATTTGAGTGTATTTTACGTTGAACTAGAGTTATGTTATAAGGAATTACAAGAAATTTGATTGGTTTATTTGATTTTTATTGGTACGCGTATATTTTACGTTGAACTAGAGCTACGTTTTGAGGATTTACAAGTGATTTTAATGGTTTCTTTGATTTTTATTCGAGTGTATTTTACGTTGAACTACAGCTACGTTTTGAGGAATTACGAGAGATTTGATTGGCTTATTTGATTTTCATTGATTTGAGTGTATTTTTCTTGAACTACAGTTACGTTTTGAGGAATTCACTGAGCTGAAGAACAACTGGAGTAAATGCTAGACCGGTTTTCGGGTACCGTTTTTGGACGGTTTGTCTTCCGAGCGTTGTACGACAGAAAGCATTTGATACCTTTATATTTCAAAGTAAAATTGTGTAAAGGTTGTCTGTTCGAACAACCATATGCTAAACATGACATTACAATTTTAAATTTTAATTCTTTAAAGTGTATAATAGTAACAGACGACTCGACAAATGTTGCTTACCGTACAAGGTTTGACTTTGTACGGCAAAAGATTGCAGAAAAATTGGCATGCACGAACACTGTGTAAAGGTAATGGAACCATTTGCTCCAGTTGTTCTTCAGCTCAGTGGAAGAATTACGAGACATTTGATTGGTTGATTTGATTTTCATTCATTTGAGTGTGTTTTACGTTGAACTACAGCTACGTTATGAGGAATACAAGAGATTTGATCGGTTTATTAGATTTGCATTGATTTGAGTATATTTTACGTTGAACTAGAGCTACGTTATGAGGAATTACGAGGGATTTGTTTGGTTTATTTGATTTTCATTGATATGAGTGTATTTTACGTTGAACTAGAGCTACGCTTTGAGGAATTACGAGAGATCTGATTGGTTTATTTGATTTTCATTATTTTGAAGTAGGGGTGTCCAGTGATTTTTTTTGGTTTTAACACGCTTGAGAGTGATTGCTGCGAAAACGAGCTTCGTGCATTTTCAGATTCATGCACAGCATGTTAGGGGTGTCCAGTGATGTTTTTTTGGTTTTAACATGCATGATAGTGATTCCCGTGGAACCGAATTTCGTGCGTTTTCAGATACATGCACAACGAGGTAAGGGTGTCCAGTGATGTTTTTTGGTTTTAACATGCGTGATAATGATTGCCACGGAACCGAGTTTCGTGTGTTGGGAGATTCATGCACAGCGAAGTAGAGGTGACCAGTTTTTTTTTTTTTTTTTTTTTTTTTTTTTTTTTTTACGTGCGTGATAGTGATTGTCGCGAAATCGAGATTCATGTGTTCTGAGATGCATGCACAGCAATGTAGGGCTGTCCAGTGATTTTTTTTTTTTTTTTCCATGAGCGTGAAGCGTACATATGTGCGTTATAGTGATTGCTGCGAAAACGACTTATGTGCGTTCTCTGATTCGACCATTCATAGAATAGTGACTTTTACTGTATGAGTAACAGCTTCAACTGTTTCCAGAATATTCGAAGAATTAACATTTCGATTTCACTGCTTTCGAGAATATTCGTTTTAATAATAATTTTCTTACACAGATTCGAGTTCAAAAAATATTTGATATTGTCAAGAAGATCCCAAACTAAAACTGCGAAGAAAACAGTCGCCAGTCGAAAAATATTTATTTAAACGTTTCAATTATTCAATTAAAAAGAAAACCTCTAAATATTGTGCCCAGCGAAGCGGGCAAAGCCTGCTAGTATATATAAAATGAGTAAACTCACTGTTTCACTGATCACTGTTTCGACACGGCCGTGGCGATTCTAAAATAGACAGAGTCACAATTTTTGGTTAACAGAGGTTGATTTTAGGATCCTGAAGCTCACTAAATCGGGATTTTGTGAAATACTCCCGTTCCCTCGCGGGGGGCGCAGAATGCAAAGACCACCTTTATAAGCATAACTCGGCTCCAAATTACTTCACGGTGAAGACATTGCAGATGGGGAGACTAGACTTGAATACAAAAATATCATTTTCTACGATTTTGGAATTTTGGATTTTTAAGGGGGGAGGGGGTAAAAAGTATTTTCAGAAGCGCAGAAGGCAAAAATGCCTTTATAAGCATAACTCGGCTCCAAATTACTTCACAGTGAAGAAATTGCAGATGGGGAGACTAGACTTGAATACAAAAATATCATTTTCTGCGATTTTGGAATGCATTTTTAAGGGGTGGAGGGGGTAAAAATTATTTTCGGAAGCGCAGAAGGCAAAAACGCCTTTATAAGCATAACTGGGCTCCAAATTACGTCACGGTGAAGATATTGCAGATGGGGAGACTAGACTTGAATACAAAAATATCATTTTCTGTGATTTTGGAATTTTGGATTTTTAAAAGGGGAGGGGGTAAAAATGATTTTCGGAAGCGCAGAAGGCTAAAACGCCTTTATAAGCATAACTCGGCTCCAAATTACTTCATAGTGAAGAAATTGCAGATGGGAAGACTAGAATTGAATACAAAAATATCATTTTCTGCGATTTTGGAATGCATTTTTAAGGGGTGGAGGGGGTAAAAAAGAGATTTTTGGAGGGGTAGAAGGCAAAACCACCTTTATAAGCATAGCTCGGCTCCAAATTACTTCATAGTGAAGAAACTGCAGATGAAGAGACTAGACTTGAATACAAAAATATCATTTTCTGCGATTTCGGAATGGATTTTTAAGGGGTGGAGGGGGTAAAAAAGAGATTTTCGGAGGGACAGCGGGCAAAACCACCTTTATAAGCATAACTCGGCTACAAATTACTTCACAGTGAAGAAATTGCAGATGAGGAGTCTAGACTTGTATACAAAGAAAAAAAAAAATCTATTTCTGAGATTTTGGATTTTTAAAGAAGGGGAGGGGGGTGAGCAAATATGATTTTCGGATGCGCAGAAGGCAAAAACACCTTTATAAAGATAACTCGGCTGCATATTACTTCACGGTGAAGAAAGTGCAGATGGGGAGACCAAACTTCAGTACAAAAAAATATCTTTTTGCGATTTTGGATTTATGGATTTTTAAGGGAGGATCAAAAATGATTCTCGGCGGCAAATTTAGCAAAAATACAGATTTTCGAGTAAAATTCTACCAGTAATATAGCTCAAAGATAAGAAAAAAAAAAACCCGCAAAGTTTTTTTTTTTTTTTTTTTTTTTTGGGGGGGGGGGGGGTTAAGAGGGAGCAAATTTGACTCGAGCTAAGGTCACAAATTTTAGTGTGTGGCTTATTTACGTGTGTCTAACAACCACTGTAGCGGTATTTTGCGAAAGTCCCTTTTTTTCCTCCTTGCGGGAGCCAGTTGCTCCCATATATTTTAATTACACCAAATTTGTTTCAAGATTATTAAATAACTAATTAGCTACAAATTAAAATAATTAAAATTTATTATTCCTCTAAATATATCAGATTTATTTCAATATTAATAAATTCCTAATTAGAAATTAAAATAAATAACCATTATCAATATTAAGAATGAATTCAGTAATAAATTAATTGATCTCTTTTTAACATAATGCAATTTATGTATGAGGGATCAAGAAAGCAATTTAATTTCATATTTCTGGAAAAGAATATTTTTTTTATTTCGTTGCAATTCACAAAAATCTATTTATATTTCTAGCTATTAAAATACGTTAAGCGATTTCCGTTATAATTTATTTTCATTTTGTTTAAGTCCATAAACCATACAAGGAAATAAATTTGCGATTAAACATTTTCTAAATGTCTCATTTTTCACACTTTATGTTGCAATAAATAACAATTAATTACACCTGCTCTAACTGTCGTTTTGGGGCATATACGTTATGCCAAATTTAGGGTTGCAATTTGCAACCGTCTTTTCTAATTTTAAAATTTCTCACTGGGAAGTAAAATGCAGGCAAGGCTCTACCAAAGGCATTGCTGCTCTAGACTCGAAGTGTGGCATGAGGAGAACTTTAACTTAGATTTTGACTGATTTCAAAGATTTTTTTAATATTATTATGATATGGTATTTTGAGGATTCATTTCAATATAATGACCAACGAAGCAGGTAAAACCTGCTAGTAGGCAATAAAACTGTTTTTCTTTGGTAATTTATTGTCAGCTTTCTCTAAGATGAAGATCATATGAATTCATCATGTTAGATAATTTTAATAAATGATGATTTTAAAATATTATTTGCACTTAACGAATTTCTATAAGAAAATATAGAAAAAAGTCTTGCAGTGCCTACAACTTACTAGTTTTTTTTATTTATTAGTGCTAGAGGCCTATTTCAGTCGGTACAGTTGTCGAATTTTTATAATACACTCTTAATTAGTGCTAAGGGCCTATTTCGGTCGGTTTATTGAATGGGGATTTATTGAATGAAGTCCCCTCAAGGCACAACTTTGACATGAGTCCCTCCCCCAGGCCCAACTTTGACATGAGACCCCCCCAAGGTACCCCTATTTCAGTCGGTACAGCGTTGTCGAATTTTTATACGTCACTCTTAATAGTGCTAAGGGCCTATTTCAGTCGGTTTATTGAATGGGGATTTATTGAATGAAGTCCCCCCCAGGCACAACTTTGACATGAGTCCCCCCCAAGGTACCCCAGTTTCAGTCGGTACAGCGTTGTCGAATTTTTATAATACACTCTTAATAGTGCTAAGGGCCTATTTCAGTCGGTTTATTGAATGGGGATTTATTGAATGAAGTCCCCCCCAAGGCACAACTTTGACATGAGTACCCCCCCCCCCAGGCCCAACTTTGACATGAGTCCCCCCCCAGGCCCAACTTTGACATGAGTCCCCCCCAAGGTACCCCAGTTTCAGTCGGTACAGCGTTGTCGAATTTTTATAATACACTCTTAATAGTGCTAAGGGCCTATTTCAGTCGGTTTATTGAATGGGGATTTATTGAATGAAGTCCCCCCCAAGACACAACTTTGACATGAGTCCCCTCCCAGGCACAACTTTGACATGAGTCCCCCCAAGGTACAACTTTGACATGAGTCCTCCCAAGGCCCAACTTTGACATGAGTCCTCCCCCAGGCCCAACTTTGACATGAGTCCCCCCCCAGGCCCAACTTTGACATGAGTCCCCCCAAGGCCCAACTTTGACATGAGTCCCCCCCAAGGTACAACTTTGACATGAGTCCCCCCCCAAGGCCCAACTTTGACATGAGTCCCCCCCAAGGTACAACTTTGACATGAGTCCCCCCCCAAGGCACACCTTTGACATGAGTCCCCCCCAAGGCACACCTCCCCCTCATTGGGAAAAAGAGAAAAAACGTTGTTTTGCGGCTATAAGACAGTTTGGACTTCCAACGTTATTTGTTACAATATCTGCAGCTGAAACACATTGGTTTGATTTAATGAAAACTTTATCATGGAATTTAAATCGTCACGAATTAACTAAAGAAGAATTTGTCGATATTAACAAGTTTAGCAGTAGGCCTCTGGCACTAAATTAAAATCTGTCAATGTCAGATTTTCATGTTTTAAATAATGAAATAATGTCGTGTCTGTATAATTTTTTTTATTTATTTATTTATTTATTTTTTTATTACCCTATATGCAATAATGTACTCCCTATATCCAATTTCCGTATAATAGAAATTTCTTTATATAAAAATTTTATAAATCTCTTTCATCGTTACCTATTAAAATAGTTTCTATATATGCAAATTTTTTTTCTAAATATCAAATATTTTTCGACTTTTAGGACAAATACCCAAGTAGCACAGGAACGTTCTGTGAACGTCTAATAATATTAACAATCGTTCAAACACCGTGTTTCGTCTCCAAAGAGCGTTCTATTACACGTTCAAAAATAGTATTATGTAAAACGTTTTGAAAAGGTTTACTTTGTATCATCTATAAAAGATACAATTCTAGTACTATGAAAAACGTCCAAGTGTATCACCGTCGTAAAACGTTCAGTGTCAGTGTAATTATAACGAATTTAACAATTTTTTTCCTCAATTTTGTTGTCTTATTTTCAGTTTTACTATTTCTTGATACATCATGATAGAATATCTATTGCAAAGTAATATTGATGATGTAGGAAATTTACAAAATTTTAAACTTAAATTATTATATAAACTCTACTAATTCAGTTTGGGTACGTATCGCCTGACAAGTGGCGCTAGTATCATTTTTAGAAAATAATTATTTGCTTGTGTGTATGATGTGTTAGGGAAATTTTGCGGTATCTCATGAATCAATACGCGAAATTTAAGTACAATTGATAATTAGTAAGACCTTGGTTTAAATTAGTGCTGATTGGAATATATCTCCCAATAGGTGGTGTGCTATGTTGTGATTCATCCCATTTAAGTTAAGGCTATATCTCGAATTCTGTAGTGTATAAACGTACCAAAATAGTATATGATATGGATATTATGTAAAACTATGCTATTTTAAGTTGGGTGCATATC
Organism: Salticus scenicus; assembly: GCA_963930645.1. Lineage (NCBI taxonomy): Eukaryota > Metazoa > Arthropoda > Arachnida > Araneae > Salticidae > Salticus > Salticus scenicus. The sequence goes on along the minus strand of OZ005662.1, from coordinate 74,978,678 downwards.
GGCCGACAAATGGCGCTGCTGTTTTGCAATTTAATTTCGTTTATTAGGAGGCAATTACTTTGCTTTGCAAAAAAGTGATCGAGTTTCGCTCACTGGGCGATACTAGTTCTGTTTAAATGGCAATTAATATCAACATATTTTTAAAAATATCATTACATGATGAAGAAAATAACAAGAAACACAGTTATTGATGACATAGTATATTATCAGTATACCATTTTAGTTCAAACCCAACTAAATACCAAGCTTAGTTTAAATCCGTTCATTCGTTCGTGAGATACTACTTCTGTAAAATTATTGATAAATACACAAACACATACACAGACTTGGTCAAATTATAAATCCATCGAAAAATTGAAAATTTTCACGAATTCAATATTTTCTTCTTCTGTATATATATATATATATATATATATAAGGAAGTTATATATATATATAAAGAATAATAATAAAGAAAGAAAGAAAAAAGAAAAGAAAACCTTCAAAATATTAGTTATGAATACATGAATAGAAATAAATACATTCTGCACTTTTTCAAGTGAAATCCAGGAATACTTTATATTTTAGAGATCATTTTTCCTCTTCAAAATAAAAACTAAAACAGTGTTTTAAAAAATAACAATTATATTAATAAAACCTATCCGAGCGTTTCAAAATTTTTGTTTTTAAAAAGTCTTGATCTATCTAATTCTGTTTAAATATGAATTAATGTTCACATTTTTTTTTTTTTTTTGTGAATTTACAATGTATAGTACAACAAAAAAAAAAAAAAAAAAAAAAAAAAAAAAACTGATTTAAAAACGTATTAATAATAAATCTTTGAAGAGAATCAAATCCTTTCTGCTTCCTTGCAGAAATAATTGTAATAAATATAAGCTAATATATTGTTAAATGCTAATCTATGATGAAACTAATTTCTTCTTTTAAATAATTTTTTAATACAAATGATAAATATATTGCAAAATGTTTGTTTATTTTCGTGTCGTTCTTTAATACGATCAAAAAAGAATTACTTGTGATCGTTCATCATTAGATCAATATGAAGTCTTTCTTCGCCAAATAAAAGAAGTACCAAAATGGTTCCGAAACAATGCATGTTTTGGAAATATGCCACCTGTTATAATTCAATATAATTCATTTAAATGTGAAAATATTTTGATATAAGTTATAAATATCTAAAAAAATATCGGTTAGAAATAGAATATCGTAATACCTTTCTGAAAAGACATCCACTGTGCCTTTAAATATAGGATCTTTACAGAAGTGGTCTCTTAATAGAGGTTCAGAAAAACCTTAATTCAAAAAACAAATTCTTAATGATTTTAACTATTCAAATTTACATAATTTGTCGATAGATTTTTCTGAGAATCATTAATTTTTGTTTTCTTTAATTTTGGAAGCTTTTCAGGTATAAATTAGTTTTTCAAAAAATATTTCATATACCAGGACAAATTATTTAACTTAGTGTTACTTCTGTCATAAGTTATTTATGACATAGGGAGTTTAGATTCCTATTGGAAGTACTACTTATATTTCATGGAAATGTGAAAATATTTTGATAAAAATTATATGTATGGCATCATATGGTATTCGAGTTAAGGGGCTCCACCTGCGCCTAAAGAAAGATGCTTTCTCTCTCTCTCTGTGTGTGTGTGTGGGGGGGGGGGTTCTTTGTGGTCCACTACCATAACCGCGGAAGTAGTAGACCACCGAAAATTTCGAACGGTTATGTTGAAGAATGCTACGTGGGCTCGAACCCGGCACTTTTCGTCTTCCTCCGTCGAGACCAGAACCTCTCCTCCACTGGCAGGTGTTTAAAGTTACAGTTACCACAAAAATTATCGCTGGAAACAGAACAAAAAGCAACCCATCGTGCATTGGAATATTGAATTTATCATTTATTTACCATAGATGGCAGCATTACAGCATTCTTTTCACAGATCTAGTAATAAGACATAGATTGATCATTGAGGGAGGAAAAGTGATTCCTTTTTACTCGGCAAAGACGGCCATTTCACTCTCTTATGGATGTTTTTTCCTGAGTGAATATACACGAGAATACACACAAATAATTTAGCAAATAAAATGTATGTAGAGAATGAAAAACTCCAAATACCCTTTTTTCTTTGTTTCTTTCTTTTCATTTTCATTTTCCTTATCTCTCTCTTTTTTTTTTTTTTTTTACTATACTCTGGTATACTCATGTCTGCACAAAACTGACTTTCTTTCTTACGCCATTTATTATTATTCAGCATTGAGTATTTCTGAACAAACGATATTCTTATTTTGTGGTGTATATAATCCTGTTATCATGACTATTATCATGAAATTAGTGGTTCTAATAATAATCTTCTTGGATTGTTTCCAAGAATATTCATAGACTGGAACTTGCCTGTTTATTTTATTTCCTGAAAATGATTTAAAAAAGGTTATTTACTAATAGCACTGCTCTGCATGAAAATCGGCTCCGACACCATTTTTGCAAAATCTTATGTAAAATAGCCTTCTGAATCCGATTATGAAGATCATTCTGTCCTATCATTCACTGTTATTTGGGGATGCTTCCCTATTTTTATCATTTTTCGGTATTTTTATGGCTATAAATTTGATTTGAAAGGGGGGAAGGGATTATTTTAACTGTTAAATGTCTTCTGAGGGGCTACAGAAGTGAAAAATTCTAAAACACGAACATTTGCAGCAAATGAAAATTTTTTGGGGGTGGGGTTGCCACTAAAATTACAAATTACATTTTTTATATTTTATCAATTAATATTATCATTATTATTTATTATAAATTATATATTTTTATTTTAAAGTATTAAAATATTTCTTTTTCATTCTCCAAATCAAATTTATGGCCATAAAATTACCGAAGAGTGATAAAAATTTGGGTAGGGGTGGCATCCCGACAAAACGGTGGGTGATTGTGCAAAATGGGGATCATATTACGATTCGGGAGATCATTTTACATAAGAATCAACAGGAATGATATTAGTGCTCAATTTATTATTATTATTTTATTTATTTATTTATTTATTTTTTTAGCACAGTGTGATTAGCCAGCTAACGCTTAGTTGATACTTGATAGATTTGAGTAGTTTTTAGATACTTGCACCTATCTATTAATGTATGCATCTTAATTATATTAAAAACTTAAATATTTGTCTGTTTATTTCTCTGCAGTATGGATGAAATAATGACTATAATATTCAAAATATCATTTTAAATTCATTCAAAATTATGCTAATTTCGGTTTTGAAAGAAATTGGATATTAAATTTACATTCACTTGTTTTAGAATTGTCATTTATAAATACCCTTCATTTAAGAGAGAGCAAAAAGAAAAGAAAAAAGAAACTATCATAATAATAATTGTATGTAATCTTTCTCTATAATACGCTCCCCCCCCCCCACACCTAAAATAATGCTTTGATTCACAACTTCAACCATTTAACTTGATAAAACTTTCAGAAAAAATTTACTTCTATGTCAGATAATTTATCATTCATATATAACTAAAATAAATTACTTGTTCTATGAAATTTTTATCTAAAAATGTTTCTTCCTAAGAAATGACTTAAAAACAAAGTATCCATAAATAATTAAAAATGTATACCTAATTAAAAAAAAAAAAAAAAAAAAAAAAAACTCTGACTATCCTGAATATTAAATTTAAGAGTCATGTTCACCTTATTAAGACTTTGTCAATTTAAACCTAAAATTTCTTACATAAAGCTTATCATTTTTTTTTCAAGAAATGTTATACAGCTATAAAACATATACGTTAATTACTGTAATAAAAATCGTCTGGTTGTAGCTCTATTCTTGCTTCTACATTTTTACGCCTGGCGAAGGGTCATGCTAAGTTTTTCGACACGAAACACATGTTGTGATTCTGTCTTGTTTTGTAAACTCTGTTTTTCGTAACAAGAACATAATGTATAGGAGATATAGTCTTGGAGATGCTGAGATACAGCTATCGAGGAAAGTGGCATAAAAGTGCCACAAATCGAGCGATGCCCATCAAAAACTGGATATCACCAGTACATGCCAGAATTCAACTGCACACTAGGTTTCATGGAATTCCGTACATGCAGTTCAAAAGTTAACTACAGTATTTGTGTCCCATACAGACACACACACATCCGTTAAATATAATCATAGTACATTTCAAAAACTGTAAGTTTATAGAAAATTTGAATTAAATTCCATATTTACTTCTTATGAATATAGTTGAAAATAAAATAGCCATAAAAATTTCTTAAAATTTCCTTTGAAATTTTAATATTTGGTTGGAGGGGGGGAGGCGCCAAAATATCTCTTGGCCCCGGGTGAAAAAAATCCCAGTTTCGGCCGTGTCCATAGTGGCCCTTCCCGAAGTAGTCCTTCCCGAACAGTTGACACACTTGGTATTGTGAAACGAACTGTCGATCACGTTCTCTCATACACGTCCATCTCTTGGAAATAGCAGAAATGGACGAAAAAGATATTACTTAGTGGACGGAAAAAAGGGAACTCGAAAGGTTATATTCAATGGGTAGAATGCGAAGGTAGTGATAGCTTGATTATCCCTGCTTCTCTGGCCTATCCTATAGCCTCAAGATTTTGAGTGTGCGACATATGTACGCCGAACATTAACAAAACCTCTCTATTTTTACCATGGACCACTGGTCTACATTACACAACAGAGCCTGGTTCATATTACATGCATAAACAGGGAAGCGTTGTTTCCAATCATATATCTCTATGCAAATTGGCGCTCATGAAACACATGCCTAGATGTTTCGGAAAATAAGTACATTAGCTACTATTAATACAAAAATTATATTACAATTATCTAACAATAGAAAGTAATACTTTCATTTTAACATACTTGTTACATCAATGATCGTAAAAAATGAAACCTCAATTTCATAATCGTCCAAATACAGGTACGCATGTACAAGTCACTTCTTGCTTTGGATAATAATAATATTCACTAAAGGGAATGAGATGGTTTCACCATCTAGTGTTGAACATATAAATTTCCTCATAGTCCGTATTACACGATGGTCCATGTTACACGGTTCTCCCCTATTCTCATAGAACGCAATGCTTTGGAATACTTCTGAGTGTCCCTGTATATAAACCAGTTGTGGTATTTATTTCATTTTCTATAGAAAATATTCGATAGTGAACTTGAATAACATATTTCAATTTTATTAATAATTTTGTAAATTAAATGTATTAAATTGTGGTTTATAGAAATACCTCTCGTGGAACATAATGCTTTGGAATACTTTCGGGTGTCCTTTTGTACACAAACTAGCAGAAGTATTCACTCCATTTTCAATAATGGACATCTGACAATGAACTCAAATAACATATGTCAGTTTCAAGAGATTCCATGAATTTTCACGGGAGTTAGAGAGCGGACAGACAGGCGAACAGAAAGACGGAGGGACAGATAGACAAACTGAAGTCATTCACCCTTTTCTACATTGTTGGAAAGTGTTAAATAGCTGAAATCATTAAAACTTTTGAACCATGTTGGAAAGTGTTAAAAAGAAGTAATCTGCGAAAATTTCACACGATTTAGCCTTTTAATATTCTTCTTCTCTTAACGTGTTTTAATTTGTAGGTGACCTCCCCTAAAAATTTCAACTATTAAATTTTTTAACGATAGAGAATAATATAAATTTGAATTAAATTTTCAAAATTGTTGATTTCAAGTGTTTCAATGATTTTAGTTGCTATTTTAAAATAAACGACCTTTTATTATTTTAATCATCTCATAGATAGCCCCCTAAAGTGAGCACTTTGGCATAGAAAAATAGATGTCAAAATTGTAAATAAAGTGGTATAAATCATCATTTTCAAATTGCAATAACTCAGCGAGATTTTCACTTATAAAGATGATTTTTTTCTTCTTCTTCTTATAGCGAGGAGAATATTTTTACAAATATAAGTCTAAATAAGTGTAAATATAAGAGGGATCGTGTAAAAATTAAATTTCTTGTTTTAATATGTATACAGCCCCTTGTGTAAAAAAAATGCCATATCTAAAATCTATTCTAAATTTGCACCAATTTTGTAACTGGAAGTATATTTATATCTTTACGAGATAATCGTTGTATCATCAATTTTGAACCCCCCAGTATATATATATATATTGCCTCCATCTAGAACAAATACGTGGTCATTTTTTGAATACTTATATAAGACTTTCAAGTTATGCTACATATTATGAATAATTTGAATTGCGAGATTTTTTTTTTTTTTAATTTCAAGAATTGACTCACAATCTAAAATTTTTAAATAATTTTCATCACAAAAACACAAAAATACGCTCTCTCTCAGTACAAGATTCTAGAACTCTCTATCATACGGCTGTATTCACCAATAACTTCGACTCCCGGTAAAACACGAAAACTTGAAAAACGCATAAAGTCAGAGTAAACTTTTCCGCAAAATTTGATGCGTTGCTTAATGCCATCGAGCGGCATTGTTACTTTCAGACTTTTTATCGGAAAATAACTCAAAGATTATATAAAATCTTCCACGCTATAAGATGGCAGAAGAAGCCGGTCAGATTATTTTAGATGGCTGAACCCTGCCTTTAGACGCTTTTCAAATTTTTGCGTTGAACCGGGATTTGAAGTCAATGGTGAATATGGCCATGAGATAATTTAGGACAAGGTTACGCTTAGAAACGGGTTTATTGTCCGCCGCCCCAAAGGAGTAAAGGGGAAATTTATAAAATCATGTTACAGTGGGTTTAAGTTAAATCTTATATATAAGCAATTCTCACACTGAAATTCGTGACTGCAATCCCACAGATTTCCCATGGCAAATTCAGCTCTAAAAGCGGTCTCGAATTTGCCCCCTCGTAGTAACCAACCCCCCCCCCCCCCAAAAAAAAAAAAAAAAAAAAAAAAAAAAAAATGGATTTTTGAAAATATCCTAAAAAAAAAAAAAAAAACGTATACGGCTGTTTCCATCATCTCTGTACTATTTTTGGTTGAGTTCTACTCAGAAATCCGGAATTTGCGAAATTTCTTTTCGAAAAACAATTTCCATCTCCCCTTAAAAATAAAAAATTCCAAAATCACAGATTTTTTTTTTTTTTTTTTTTGGTACTCAAGTCTAGTTTCTTCAGCGTGAAGTAATTTGGAGCCGAGTTATGCTTACAAAAGTATTTTTGCCTACTGTCACCACAGCAAAGTGGACGGGGTGGGGATAATTTTTCAACAATTGAAAGACGTAATTGAATGTTGAGTACAGACATAAATTCCTACAAAGTGTTTTTGAATTTCGTTCAGCTGTTCTCACATGATACTCAGATAAATATGGCGTTACGGACATAAAAACAGAACGATATACACACACCGATAATCTGATATTATCAACATACCGATATTATCACAAGATGATACTCTATCCAATAAATGTTTATCCGAAAAACGTAGTTTCTGAATAATAACAGCGCCACATAGTGGGCAGTTAACACCTAAATTGAAATATCACGTTCAAAGGCAAATACGAGCATTGTGGATCCGGAACCGATATAGCGCAGGCCGGTAGCGAAGGCAGCGGTGACCCAAAGCAAAATTTAAGCGATTTCAATTTTTTTTTCAAATTTTTATATATTTATAAAAGGATTTAAAATATAGTAATTAAAGTTTTTCAAAAATTTCTTTTAATATATGGGTCGTTCATTGTAAAAGTGAATTATCTCCTTGGAAATTGATTTTGAAGTAATGATTTTTTTTTTCAAATTTATGTGTAGGGGAAAAATGTCAAGATTTAGTAAGTGTTATCGATTTTTGTGTTTAATACAAATCAGAGTTATAAGAATTTATAAATTATATTAAAAATAATTTGAAGTACAGTCGGTAACACGTTCTTAGACTGACTAAGAACAGCATTCGACAAGGATTTATTTAACAAAACTGTCTGAAGTGTACATTTTTTACATAGGAATTTTTGCTAGTGTTCGGACACTTTTGTTACCGACTGTAGCTTAGAAACTTCATTTATATAATGAATATTTAGAAGTTTTAGTTTTTTGAGAAAAACATGTAATGCCATTTATGGGATTTTATTGCAGTTATTGGAGATTTTTCTTTTTTATAATGAAAGATGTGACAAAATGTGATACAATTAAACAAAAATATCTATATTTAAAAAATATGGAGTTACACCACTTTTACAATGAGCCGTCCATATGTGACTAGCGAAGCAGGCAAAGTCTGCTAGTAAGCAAATATTTTTCTTGAAGTCTTCAATGATTATTTTTCCCTTCAAAAATATCTCTTTTGAGGACAGACTTTGAATACCTGCTGTCGGCGAAAGTATGTTAGAATCACCGTTATTTGAAATTGGTATTTAAGAAACATCAACTGTATAAAGTCTTGGTAACTATGACCCGTGGGCCATTTAACGACCCACTTTACAACTTCAAATGACCCATCTGAAACCACGAAATGGGTCATTCAGTTATGTGCAAGTCCTAGGCTGCCCAGACGTGCTCTAGACTATTGGCAAACTTATTTACATTAGCGAAATTTCCTCTCTAAATCTTAATTTATCTTCTAAAATTAAACTTGAAGAAAAAAAAAGAAAGAAAGAAAGAAAACCTGGCACTAAAATATAGAAAAAAAAAAATGCAGCTCTAGAAAGAAGAGTTCCTTATCATCCTTATAATTTCTAATACCCTATGATGGAGAGTTCTAGAGAGTTTGGAGAATCTGGCACTTACAGTTTTTTTTTTTTTTTTTTTACAGGGGCGCAAAGAAAAATTCTTTATCATTATTGCCTATGGAGCCAAATTTTTAAAAGTGCGATAGCGTCTAAACGGCTTATTTAATCTGAACAAAAAATTTGTGCACATGTTTTAGGTCACAGTTGCACGAATTGTACAGATTTTGGTGAATTTAGCACTTACATTTTTTTACAGGGGCACAAAGAAATATTCTTTATCATTATGGCCAGTGGGACCAAATTTTTACTTTCTTCTATATTCAATAGAAGAAAGTATTGGATTCGTAAAAATTTTCGACCTCGAGTTTTTGATGTATTTACACGTTTTGAGAGCTGTAGAACACGATTTGACCATTTTTAGAAAATGTCTGTCTGTTCAGAGCCTCCTTAAGTAGATGCCTTCCACGCGCAGCGAATCCCAATGTTAAATTAGGCAACATTTAAAAAACAAAACTAACGCTAGGTGACAGCACCTACGCAGAGCAACAATTTTCTTCTCTTTCATAGATAAGTTATATTTTTCATATAAAAATCTAGCTATTAATTTCAATTTAAAGTCCAAAATTGTATTTTTTTCTTCTTTTAATTTGAAAAAATGATGTGAAAGTGCTTTATCGTAAATATTTTCAAAAAAAAAAAATTATTCAAATATTTATATTTAAAAAAGTATAGGGTTTAATTTTCTTCGGAAGTGGACAAGACCTATTTTAGCTTTTCAACTAATTGAATCTAATAAATAACACCTTTTTTAAAAATATATTATTAATTAAAAAACGAAATTTAAAATTAAATAAGCAAAAACATGGTATGTCTATCACGCGATTAAATTATTTTTTATATATTTATTCAATAAAAATTTCAATTTTTTTTAAAATTTAGATATCAGATGAAAGTTTTGTTTATATAAATTAAAATCTCTAAACTTTAAATGAGTTTCAGTTTAGAATGAATAATTTATAATGATAAATTATTAAAATCATGTCTTTTTTTTCTTTTTCTTGGTCATGTCCTTTACGTTACATTTTTACCTTATTAGGTGTGAATTATTTTTCTTAAATCGAGAATTTTATATTATTTATAAGAAAAATAGACCAGCACATTAATGAGATAAGTTAACATTCAGTAATAAAAATTGGAGAAGAAAACAATCTGTTGTCTAGTCTGTCACAAAAAATAAATAAATAACCATTAAGATTTAAATTTTTAAAATTAAGGATTTTTTGAGTATAAGTTTTCTCTCGCACGAAGTTTTTTTTTTTTCCAAGATTTTATTAGCTTTACCAGTTCCGAGAGTGTATGCTTTCGAAACTGATAGACAGTTTCGAAATAAAGTTGTGTTATGTTTACATGTTTTAAGGTCTCCTGAAACGAAAAATAATGTTTTTAGCGGTTGGTCTGTGCGCGTCGGTTTGTCTATCTCGAATATACTTGGAAAATGCTGAAAGTGTATTTCATTTTGTGTTAGGTGTTTTTCATATAAGATTAAATTTAAATGTACAATCTGATGTGCACATAGTTTATTGAAAACATACAGGGCTATTCAAAATTAAGCTAAACGTTCTTTTCTGTAGAATGTAATTGACGAAAGTGCTTTGCTACACTTTTTTTTATGTCGACGAATACTGTTGAAGAAGGAAAATTAATTTTTCGAACCTATAATGTAAACAAAGTATTTTTTTGAAGTTCTATTTTCAACTCAGGTTTTTGAATAAAGTCACGTTTTGGGGTTCTCTGAATACAAAAAGCATTTTTTTTTTTCTGTTTTTAGTGATTGATTTATATGCATATTTATTATCAGAATAACTTAAAAACAAACAAATGCAGAAAATTCACAATTGTATTTTAAAACTCGTATTAGGTTTCAATTTGAAAAAATTGATAAAGATTGGCAAATTTAAGGATAAATTAATAACATCCTTGAAATATTTTTACTTCCATTACCCTACTACCGTAGGTAATGAAAGTATTGTGTTCGGTCCAAAAATTCGATATCGAGTTTTCCCCTGATTTATATTGTTAAGGTCTCATGAGTCCAAAAAAAGTAGTTTTTGGCAATTAGCCAGTATATGTGTGTGTGTGTGTATATGTGAGTGTATGGATGTGGAGAATTTCTATTTCAAACAAAAAATCAAGTCATCTTTCTGTTATACCTGATAATTTTTCAAATCAGTAATCATGATATTTAATTTTTACATGAATTTTTAATTCCATATTCCATTTGTGTGATAAAAGGTTAATAAAAGTAATGTTATGAATCTTAAAACTTAATATTTTTAAAAAGAACAAAAGTAGAAATAAAAATGTTCTATTTTTTCTTTTCAATATTCCCAACACTTTTGTATCGATTTAACTGAAATAATCAAATTTTTATACGCATTTACACAAGTCTTTAAAAAACAGTGGTATTAAAAAAAATATAAATCAATCTTGTTCCTATATTGGAGTATTTTATAGTTTTATTCATAAGTTACTAATGTAATTTATGAATAAAACTATAAAATACTACAATATAGAGTTACTTCAAAGTAACTAAGAACAAGTTCTTTTTCTGTATTCCTACATCAATAAATAAAAATTTCATTTCATTTTGTAATAAGCATAACTATTTTATTTGTTAAATCTAACTTACTAACAGAGGTGTCAACCCTTCGAATTTTTATATCATAATTTCTTTTAAATTTATCCTCGTCTTAATCACAGAATTTACGATAATAAATAAAAATAATGTTTTTTGTGAAAAATATTATTGATATTAAAAAATCCGGAGGGTTGGTAATTTTGCATTAAATACTTATGCAGTTTACATACCTTGTCTTGAAATATGAAACCGTGAAAACTTATATTTTCACGGCGACTCCGATTTACAAAATGGAACGACGCAATACACCATGCATATTATATATATATATATATATATAAAAAAAAAAAAAAAAAAAAAAAAAACTCCCACATTTGTTAAATTAATAAAACGTAAACCATGAAGAACTCAATTGAATCGCGGGAAATAAACAGAACTTTACGACTCGGTATCAAGCGCCATCTACTGGCTATGTTCTTCTTGTGCTGTTGCCAAGTTTTCGAGCGACTCGCTAGGCATCTACTTAAGGAGGCTCTGGTCTGTTTGTCTGTCAGTCTCTGTGTGTGTGTGACAAACTTTTGTGGCAACTGTATCTCAGGAACCACTTCACAGAATTTCATACAAATTGGTATGTAGTTGCACCTTGACATAAATTAGTGATTATCACTTTTTGGTAAAAACTGTCTTACAGGTTGCGATGCCATCCCGCTTTTTCTAAATTTTTAACATGGTGATATAGTACAAAATATTGTATAAATGTGCATAAAGAGAATTATTTTTTAATAATCATCATGAAATTTACCAGAATTATTTATCATTGAGATAGTCAACTGGGAAAAAAAAATTTGTATGTGTAAAGCCTCGCCTTCTCCCCCCCCCCTGGGGGGAATTCCCCCCTCGAGGGGAGTAAATTTTCCTGATGGGTATCTTTCGAAAGAGCTCGCCAGCACTTTTAAAACGAATGGTTGAACCATAGATCTGCGATAATTTAAAATAAAGTTATCGATTTTTTTTTTTTTTTTTTTTTTTAATAACGGTATAAAAAATTTTAATAAAAGGCAAAAATTAACTATCATAACAGTTGCCTTTTAAAAAGGTACCCGTTGTTTGTGGTAAATAAATGAATTTTTGTAAAAGGATAGGAAAAATCTGGAGGACTCCTCTCCTCTTTCCAAACATACAGTAATTAACAGGTGTATAAATAAATTGAAGTAAGAGAAGTCGTTAAATAAACAAAAAAGAAAATTATATTAGAGTGTTTGAGTAATTTTCTTCATCTTTAGTATTTTGTTTTATTTTTTTATTATTTTATTTTTTGAGATTTTACTTATAATGACATGAAATTTTAAGAATTACGTAAACTGTATAGTGACCTGCCAAGGAGGCAAAGCTTGCTAGTATTTTAAAAAAAGAATAAATAAATGGCAACAATGGGGGAAAATTTTTGTTGGTTAATTTCATTGTGGTTATAATCAAGATTTTGTTTTGTTTTCTCTAACAATGATTTTGAACAATGTTTCCAACAATGGTCTATAATATGTAATTTATTGTTACGTGAAAGAATTCTGTGAATCTTTCACTGATTTTAATCTTTGTATGTGAGTAATTTTCAACGTCAAAGATTTAGCTATATATTTATTGCTATAAAGTCTGTCAAAGCGAATTTTCTCGTGCATATGAAATGTTTCCCAACGAGGTAATTCAAATAAAGTTTACTAATATTAGTTTTAAGCTAATATTCCCATTAGTTCATATCATTGATGTCCAGAGGTTTAATTCTGTTGGATATTATCGTAAACTCTACCGCAGATTAATTAGAACATTCTCGATTAATTAATAATTAATATAAAGTCTAAACTAATGGTTAGTGAGTTAGTATAGGATCCCCTTGAAAATTTTTTAATTTTTGTTGCTGTTTCAGTGATGAATTAAAGTAACTATCGCTATTGCATAAGTAGACACCGAGAAACATCCCAGCTATTTTGGTGCCAGAATTTCAAATTTCACCAAGAGTATCTTATACTACTTTTTTTCAATATTCATAATATATATATGTATCTGTGCAGTGCATATTGATTTTATTTTAAGTTCTTAATAATTTTTATCCTGATTCATTTACTCTGGTTCCTTCCTATTGTCATGATGAAGTGATATATAGATAGAATATAAGAACTGAAAGCTATGAGTAACAAGGTTAAAAAATCTGGCATAAAAATGACAAATAACATATCAAATAAAAATTAATGAAATATAAATTTATATTTAACAGTGTATGATAAATATAAAAATAGTAATATTAACAACTGTATCCATGCAAAACACAATTACATCAGGATATTTTTTTTGTTTTTCCACAAAAAGTTTGATGTATCTGTGATGCAATAGTCAAAAGCCTATTTTGAGAAACACACTATAAAAAAAAAAGTGCATTGTGAGAAAGCGCATTTGCAGTAGAATTGTACAGTCTGTCAAAAAATTAAATGAACAATAAACCTTTTTCAGAATTCATAAAGAATAATTCTAATTTTTTGACAGACAAAAAAGGAAACATTAAAAATATTATTTTTACGTTAAAATCAAGGATATTGTTTTTCTAAATTGTAAACATTTTGCAAATCTGAGACAAGGTTTCAATGATAACTATTTTTTATGTCAGAAAAGAAATAGCGAAATTTCAAATTTCAAATTTTTAAAGATAATAAAAGATTCTGTCCAAGATGTAGATGTTTTCATTTTTAAAGATTAATCAATAATGAATTACTAATTAATTAGTGATTAATTAATAATTAATTAATTTTCAAAAAATGGTGTGTGTGGAACTTTTTTTTCTATAATTATATAATATATCTAAAAAAATTTCTATTAATAATTTTTATCAATGTTAATTCATTATCTTCAAGTTTATATAATTCACTCATCCAAGTAATTTCACCATGATTTAATATAAAACCTTCATTTTGACAGTATCTATCAGATACTATTTGAAATCGAGGTACACATTTACATAAATGACACCATTCTCTAGGATTTTGAATAAGAAATGGTAAGTATTCACAAGAGGGATGGGGCAGTATATAAGAAATTTTTTTTATTGCACAATGCATTAAAAGGTAGAAATAGCTAATTAATAGCTAATTCAATGAATGTAGAAATGAACGAGCAAATAATTACAATGGCACACTGTAAAAAAAAAAAAAACGGAAGCTTTAAGAGCAAAATGTGCTGGCACCCATATTGCCAGCACATTCTGCTGTTAAATAAGGCCATTTACAGCGGAAACATCTGTAAAGAAAGGCTCTTTTACGGCTGTTTCTGCTGTAAATAACTTCTTTTTTACTTTCCTCCCTCCATGCACCCATATTGCCAGCATATTATGCTGTAAATCTACCGTTTTTTTTTATTTATTTTTATTTTTTTTACAGTGCTGTACATATAGGATATAATAATGAAAAATAATTCAATATAAAATTAAGATGTTTAATAAAAGAGAAATTCACATTATGCACAAAGAAAGAATAGTCATTATTACAAATATGTATATACATATCTATTTCCGTATTACAGGTTTTCTGTATATGCATGTATACATATATAAATTTTTAGGGTCTCAGTACGGCGTCTTACAGACATTTTAGCTGTGAAATTTTATAGAAAAAGTAAAATTGATTAGAATCGAATCACCATTTCCAGGTTCTTAACATCTATTCACTGATGCATTCTCCATACATATCTTAGGAACGTAAATATCGAGTTAATATTCAGTATATTTATTACATAATAAAATTAGTTGACATAGGTGGACACTCCTATACATTCTCCATCATATATTTGTTCTAATAAATTTATAGTGGAAAAAGAGAAGGATTCGAAATTTGCAGCCTACATTTCTACAAGAAGTAGAAAAAATTGCTTATAAGATTTGATTTCGTGAAATTTTTAATATTTATATGAAAACTTTGAATAAAATATGCCATTATGCATTAAAGCAGTAATTCCACAAAAAGATGGAACTCAATGCAGAATACATATTTTTATTACGTGACTGTTTATATTTAACAAGTAGTAGTTACATTCCATATATTAAAGTATAACTTGTTTATTTCATTTAATAAATTATAATAGAATGCAAAGTATTTGTTTATTATATTACGCTTAAAAAGCTAATTTTTTGTAGTTTTTTATCAAGTACACTATAGAGTGTAATAAACAAATTACTAAATCAAAAATGTACATGGGCATCATTTTATTCCTTTGGTACTATGTAAACATCACAGTTTTATTTGTTTCAACTATAAGTTTTAAAGTTATTACAAATAAAAATCTGGAGTGACTCCACTCGACTTTCCGAACACTGAGTAATTAACAGTTTTGTAGATAAAGTAAAAAAAGAGGAGTTGTTAAACAAACAAAACAGAGAAAACCATGAGATATTGTTTGAGTATTTTTCTCCATATAGTACACGATGTTTTCATAATGATAAAGAATTTTTCGTTGTGTCCCTGTAAAAACATATAAATGCTAGATTCACCAAAATGCTTATAGTTAGTAGTGATTTATAATATTCATATCAATTTTCATATCAATTGAATAAGGTGTTTAGATGCTATCGCACTTTTAAAAATTTGGTCAAATAGGCCATGATGATAAAGAATTATTCTTTGTGTCCCTGTAAAAAAACTGTAAGTGCTAAATTCACCAAAATCTATACAGTTGTTGCAACTGTGATCTATAACATGTGTAAAAATTTTTTGCTAAGATTAATAAAGCGTTTAAACGCTATCGCACTTTTAAAAATTTGGCCCCGTAGGCCATAATGATAACGAATTTTTTCTTGGTGTCCCTGTAAAAAAACTATAAGTGCTAGATTCACCAAAATCAATAGGGTTCGTACTATGGTGACTTACAATATACGTACCAGTTTTCAGCTTATTCGAACAAAGCGTTTAGACGCTAGCGTGTTCACTCACAGACAAACACACATACATACACACATACACACACATACACACACACATACATACACACATATACACACACACATACATACATCATCGTAAAAATAGTGGAAACGGACTCAAGGGACCTCGAAACTTATAGAAACATCAAAATCTCAAATTCGGATTTTTGACATGATTACAATACTTTCCTCACTATAGTGTTCGGAAAGTAATAAAAAAGGGTATAAGTCAATTTATTTTGTAGTGCGTCCTTTTTTTTTTTTTTTTTTTTTTTTTTTTGTCACTTAATGTATATATTATATTACAAATGAAATTTTTCATTCAAAATTTTGAGAACATAAAAAGGCAGCCTTTAAAAAACATTCTACAAAATTTTCATTGAGAAATTTGGAAAATTCAACCTGTGCGTCTTAGTTTTAACCTTTTAACATTCATTGGTTTCTCAGCGATTTCAAACATTTGACATCATTTAGCAATTTTTAAGTACCAGTTTTTTTAACATTTCCTACTTGTTATAATCAGCTTTTAAACTTTTGTTTTTTTTTCTGTTCGGTAGATAGCAGCACTATACCAAATTTAACAAATAATGCTTCAAAGGAAGCTAATTGCATAAGTCACTTGAAGTTTCGAAGGGCGCATTCGAAAGTATTTCCCGGTCACTTCCTGAGTTGGGAAATGACGTCACGCGGAAAGTTCGGGAAATTAGAACTGCCATATAGGAGCCATGTTTGTTTATATATTTGTTTCCCGGGAAGATGAGATGTGTACGGAAGTAGTTATAACTCGGTCATTTTTCGTAAGGCTCCTATATGGTAGTTCTAATTTCCCGAACTTCCCGCGTGACGTCATTTCCCAACTCGGGAAGTGACCGGGAAATACTTTCGAATGCGCCCTTAGTGGGCGCGAGTGCGAAATGCTGGTTTGATGATGTACTCATGTCTAGTTTTTTTTTACATTTAATGAAGAGGACTATAATTTTCACCTGAAACAATTTTTACGAGATTTCGTAGTTGATAATATTTACTAACAAAGTGTTTTATTTATTAAATTAAATATTATTTGAATTTAATAAGCTTAACTTATAGATGTTTCAAACCAATAATTTCTCGAAAAAGGACAATACTAATTTTTTGTTTTTTAAATATTTATGATCAGCTATGTGTGTAAAAGCCATTTTTTAAATTAGTTTAGTAATTTTTAAAAATAAATTAAGTAGTGAACGTCAAAGGGTTAAGGGTCTTCAGAAAAACGTTGGCCAAAATATCTTTAAAACTATAATGCATCGATCTCGATCATATAAAAAATTTACACAGTTCTTTAAAATAGAAATGACTTGTAAGTCAATGAAGACTTAAGGAAAAAAAAAAAAAAAAAGTTGAATTTTGATATTTTGATATTTTGAGAGTTGTATGCAAAAACCGTACCAATCCGGTACATTTTATTCCAGGTATAACCTTGTAAAATAAGTTATTATCATAAAGAAAGAAAAATCTTTCGTTCACGCACTAGTCAATTCTACAACTCAAAAAAAAAAAAAAAAAAAAAAAAAAAGATCACTTTTCAAAATTAAGTTTAATATAGCAAAAAATAAGTACAAAATGGACATTTAAATGAACGTGTAACCTTTCTTAGGCTTTAAAGTAAACATAGCATTTGATATACACTTAATTCAAATTAATACTAAACTGAATTATCAAAAAGCTTACAGTGATGATGGTTTAAACAGAGTCAAAATATTAGAATATTAAAAAAAATAATAATAAATTAATAATAAATTAATAAAATTTCAAACAAAAAAATATTAATACATTGTCGCGTCATCTTTTGCAAGAATCACAGCTCTGAACCTTCCAGGCATGGATTCCACCAGCTGTTTACATTCATCGTTACTGATACTGTTCCATGCACTCTTTAGTGCAGCAATGAGTTCAATTTTGTTGGTGGGAACTAGGTCCTGAACTTTTTTCTTTATATGATGCCACAAATTCTTGATCGGATTTAGATCCGGAGAGTTACTTGGCCAGTTTAATACCGAAATCCCTCTTTCTGTTAGCCATTTAAGAGTCGATTTCGAAGTATGACACGAAGCGGAATCTTGTTGAAAGATAAATGCGTCTTTGCATAAATCCTCAGAGGAGGGAATCATGTTGTGCTATAGTATATTTCGATACACTGCGGAATTCGCACGTTGCTTTAAAATATATAATTGTCTTTTTCCAGATGCACTCATGCATCCCCATACCATGACGGATGTCGCAAATTTGATGGAACGCCTTATACAAGATTTTTCAAAAGCTTCACCTTTTAAACGCCAAACCCGAACACCTCCTCCGTCAACAGATATTTGAAATAACGATTCATCACTGAATAAAACACTTTTCCAGTCTTGTTGCCCCCAGAAGGGCTTTTCTTTGCACCAGAGGCGTCATGCATGTCTCTGTTTTATGTTTGGCTTTGGCTTTACTTTGGGGACCCGCGATTGAAACTCCAATTTATGTAATCGCCTAAGCGTAGTTGACTTTGACACGACAACTCCAGATTCTTTCCAACCCTTATTTTAATAAGAAGCACTTTTAAAGCGATTATTTTAGACGATTCGTTTTAATTTGCATTAATCTCTGGAAGTCGTTACAAGCTTTCTACCACACTTACTTCGTTTATTTTTTAGTTGGCCGGTTCTTCTCTATTTTTTTTAAACTTTCGAAACCGTAGACTGCGAAACCTTCACTTGATCCGAGATAAACTGTTGTTTTTTCCAGCTTTAAACAATGATACAATGATACAATGTTTTAGTTGTTTCCGAAATATCACGTTGACGACCCATTTTAAGAGAAGGACTAGCTTAACGGCCCTCTTCACTCGAGCCAGTGTTATTCTATGGGGAAATTTTCTTTACAAATAACTTGTTAACTAATACTTTAAATTCTGTTTTCACATTCAGAAAATTCCCAACTTTTAAACTCACGGACCTTTTTAAAAATGCATTTTTTTAACTTTTAATATTTTATTTTGAAATTGCAAAATGAAAAAAATTCATATATTGAAAATTCGTGTTTTGCAGCTTCAAAATAAAATCTAAAAAATAAAAAAGTAATTTTTTAAAAAAGGTCCGTCCATTTAACTGCTGGGAATTTTCAGAATGTGAAAGCAGAATTTAAAAATATGCATTAGTTAATAAGTTATTTGTAAAGAAAAATTTCTCATAGAATAATATTAGCTTCGGCTTACGGCGACGGTGAGTGAAGAGGGCCCTTAAGATCTTCCGAACGCCAAGCTTTATACTTGTCGCAACCTATCGGTTTACAGATATGCAAATTTTCTTCTGCTTTTTAAATTTATCTATTGAATGAATTGATTACTCTAATTTTATGACCCATAAAAAAAGTCAATATAATTTTTAAATGTGGTAAAGACCCTTAAATTATTAAAATAATATCTATATAGTTGTTGAAAATTGTTTTCCCAATTCCTGAGTAACATACGTCACTTTTTTAATTTACATACGTTCGTTTTACACGACGCATTGCCAAGTTCTGTTTAGTAAATACTGTTATTCTATTATTTTTAATCTTGGTTGTACTTTGAAGAAGTATACAAAGTTTAAATGAGATGGGTGCATTTGTTTTTCAGAAATCGTACCGACCGCTTTTCTAAAAAGGTTCTCGAGAAACCAGGATCCACTGGCTGAATTTTCTAAAAAAATTTAATAAATATTTCAAAATATGTTGTTTAGTTGTTGTTCTTTTACACGCTGAAAATTTTGATTAAAAATTTTGATTTATAATTTTAAAAAGAAAGAGAAAAGGAGATTGAAAACTGCAACAGAATTTCTTTTATCTTTATAAGATATTATACGAATCTATGATTTTTCATTATTTGATTAGTTAAAAAAAAAAAAAAAACGCAATTGTAATCAGTGTTTTTTAAATATACTAAAATTTATTTGAAACACATATTTTTAACATTATCACTTATAATATACAACAGTAAAAATTACTTTAATAAAAAAAGAAAAAAAAGTTTATTAATATTATTCATTTATTTTTCAGGAAGCTGTTGTCGACGACTTCCATCAAGTCGAAAGCGTTTATGGGTAAGCAGTACATTGCGCTATAACATTTCTTATTTTATTATTTACACATTCATTTTAGAATGTTGATTTAACTGAGAACGATCTTACCTATGTCTGATGATAATCTACTCAGTATATGTATATATATATTTAACTTTTTAAAATGTGATTTTGTTTTAGGCCATTTTAGAATCATATTTTTAAGTTTGCGAGCTATCAATCTCTGAAATTTCCTCTTATGTCAGGTAAGTCAAATGGATTAAAGTCGGATACGAGGTCTGATCACAAAATACAGTGTAAAAAAATATGTACAAAGTAACAAGCTTACATCAAACTTTATTCAATCACCTTCAAGATGCTTTCTTTCGCTAGCAATACATTTATCCCAACGTTGATTCCATGATTAGAAGCATTTCTGAAAGTCTTCTTTCGGAAGGGCCTTGAACTGCTCTATCATGACTCTTTCAGTCTCAGAAAAACATTTTGTGTTTAACACGTTTTTTTATTTTTGGGAAGAGCCAGAAATCGTATAATGCTAAATCCGGAGAGTAAGGTGGGGGACCAAAAACTAACGAATCAGAAGCTTGATAGGACATGGCGCGTTATCATGATGAAGCGGAAAGCCACTGACCATTTTTTAAAAAAAATGTATTATAATTATTATTTCTTTGTCTTTTTCTTCATATATCTTCTCGTAATCGTTGTAAAAAGCCCTTGTAATATGCGGTGTTTACAGTTGTTGTTCCCCTTCGAACGAACTCTGATCTCACTATGCCTTCACTATATATATATATATATATATGTATATAAGAACCTGGACTTCACATTCAGTTTTGAATGACGTGGAGGGTCACTCGATTTCCATTAGGAACTGTGCATTTTCATTTCAGTGTCATAGCCGTACATCCAACTTCCATCTCCGGTTATAATTTTGTAAATCAATTTCGAATCTCCTTCGAAACGTATCTTCAGCACCATGCAAATTGATACAAGAGTTTCCTACTGTTCGTGATTCAAAAGTTTGGCAACAAATTTCGCACTGCAAATCATAGATCAAAATTCTTTCCACGGGTCCATACAAGATATTCATTTCCTCGGCAAGGTCCCGAATAGTCAATCGTCGGTTTCTACGAATCATTTTTGCCACTTGTTACACGTTTTCATCTGTTTTTGAAGTCGAAACACATCCTGACAGTTGCTCGCCTTCAATCGACTCATTTCCGCTTTTGAATCGCTCGTACCACTTATAAACAGTCTTCAGAGTCATGACATTATCGCCATACAGTGATTTTAACATTTCATGAGCTTTTTTGGCACTTTTTTGTAACTTAAAATAAAATTTAGTATTAGCGGGTTGCTCAATATCCATGATGCGTGACAGACACCGTAAGCACGATCTCATTTTTTCTGTTCTAGAAGGTGACATACAAGTTTCAACTTGTTCAAATTCATATTCAAAATATATTATCTCAACTAATCAGTCTATAGAATGCATCACTTCAAATGATTGTAACATCAGATATTGCTGCTATAAAAAATTTTTCACAACGTATTTTTTTTTTTTTTTATCAGGCATATATAGATATATATCTATATATACAGGGTGATGAGTTTAAAAGAGTACCCGTTGGTTTTTCTTATTACCCTTAAATCTGACGGATGTGGCAACTATTCTAACACTGAAGTATAATTGTTTGAACCTTGTTTATGTGGGAGAGATAATTTCTAACACTGTTGCACTGTTACATTCAAAAGATTATATTCATAAAAAAAAAAAAAAAAGAAAGATTTGCGGTTTTATCCACAGGTCAAAAATTGAAGCAAACTTGAACCGCACTGTCCGCACTCCACCCACTGCAGGAATCTAAAGTAAATCCTCGACCGTTGCCAACAGCCCACTACAATGTGACGTTAAACACCCTCTGCCTTCCTTTCTTCTAGCGTAGGTCATTTATTTTGTTAACCCTTTGCCGGCCCTAGCGTTCTAAACAGTATTACCAAATTTGGGGACTCTTTTATTTAACTATTACCAATAAATTCTGCCCTTTTAATTATATTTTTTTTCTTCTGGTGTTCTGCCAAACCCATATTTAATCTCCAGTAATGACTTGATTCAAAAAAGATTTGTTTTGTTGTTCCACAAGGAGACAAACAGTGTTGACTTTGTTCCGTTCCCTCAAAACGTGTAGAACCTATATATCAGGCATCTAAGTCCATTAAAGTTTTTAAATAAGCAGTAAGGAATTATCAATGATTACTCTCTCAGTAATCTTTTAAATGGTAACCCAAAGATTATAAAGAACTAAACCACGGTTAAATTCACATGTGAAACCGGTTATGATTTTTTGCAGTCACCCGATACATACCTATACATACTCTTAATTTCAAGTACATCGTACCATCTCATTTACCTACCATCCTTTTATGCTTTTAAAAATACATTCGTGCGATAGCGTTTAGCGATAATTTTACAACTCCTGTCATATTGTTGATATGGGCTCTAAAATGTATGTCCTTGAGATAACGATAGTAATGCAACAACCCATGCTTGTATCATCGCGATATCTATGCCATATCGCTTTTCCGCATTTCAGGTCGCAAATGGAAGACATTTTCACGTGTGTAAACATCCGTGAGAGGTTATATAGAGCAGTGGAAAATATGTGTGATGCTATTAATGCCCGTTGTACGGACATTATTGTGCTGTATAGACTACAAACGCCAAAATATTTGAAACACAAAAATTAATCCTCGTTGACATTACGGCAATTATTACCTGCAGAAAATATTTTCTGGTAAAATGCTTGGTCAAGTCAAAACTCTGAATAAAATATGTCTTTTTTTTTTTTTTTTTTAAAGGAAGAATCCATTTTGTCTTGTTAAAGGGAAGGCAGAAATAATTATCCAAGTATATAAAATTTTGAATTTTGCAATTCATAAAAGTGAATCCCCAATAATATTGATAAATTTTATAAAATGCAGCATGTTTCTTTATTCATTTTGTAACTAATCACATTTGTCTAATCACAAAATCGGAATCAGAGACATTACATGCGGGAGGATAAGATAGCATTTGGGGAAATGAAACCAAGTTATTAATTTGTTTCAAAGGTGAAAAAGTAAAAAATTATTTAATTTAAAAATAGGCTCAAATAATATCGTGACTAAGGAATTAAAACTGATATTAAGTTTTATTAAACATTTTGTATGATGTAATAAAAGGGACAAAAATTGAAAGATGATTATAATACTTTCAATGTAAAATGAATACTTTTGTTTATATTATGTTTGTTGTATTTTTTAGAAACTTGAAAACTGATGAAGGTAAACTTTTCTTAATTGTGAATGAAGATGAATTTTTTGTACTATTTCCTTCAAAAAAGCCAAAGAAATTTAAAGCTCTAAGAAAATTTTTGTCACGGTTATTCTGTTGTTAAAAAAATAGCTCTTTAAGTACTTAATGCCTCATCGAAAATAGCCATTTTATAAATTATCTAAACGAAATAAGAGATATAATACCAGTCAGAAGATATATCTTAAAGATTATTTAATACAAGTTAAAGAGGAAGGATTTCCTTCAGCTTACTTGAATTTACGGAAGACTGGCGAGGAAGGATTTCCCTCGTCAGTCTTTGTGACACTCGTATCGACGAGGATGGATTTCCCTCGTCGATACGAATCTATCAAGCCTTGGCGAGGATGGATTTCCCTCACCGATACTATACTGTCAAGCATGAACGAGGAAGGATTTCCCTCGCCAATGCGAAACCTCCAAATACTGGCTAGGACGTATTTCTCACGCCGATAAGAATCTATCAAGCACTATCGAGGAAGGATTTCACTCACCGATAAAAATCTGTGAAACACTGGCGAGGAAGGATTTCCCTCGCCGATATGAATCTGTGAAACACTGGAGAGGAAGGATTTCCCTCACCGATATCAATCCGTTGAGCCAAGACGAGGAAGGATTTCTCTCGCTTATATGAATCTATCAAAGATGGAAACTTTTTATGAAATCTATGCTAGATGCCCAATAGGTATTTCTTGACTTCCAGTTATTAACGAAAAGCAAATCTTCAGTTAATATATGTCCTCTAAACCTCATAGAATTTCTAAACATTAAAAAGTTCTATTTAAAAAATGAAACATTTTTCTTCAATAGTTTTGTAATATTTCTCAAAAAAAAAAAAAAAAAGAAAAAAAAAAAAAAAAAAGAAAATAAAACAAACAATAATGAGTTAAAGTCTGTTTTTTTCTTCTTGTCTATATTTTTAAGATATTTTTTATTTTCTTCTTCTTCTTCTTTTTACTTTCTTCTATATTCTTGGTTTCGTAAAAATTTTCGACTTCCGGTTTCCGACGGATTTATACGTTTTGAAAGATCTAGAACACGATTTGACTTTTTTTTAGAAAATATCCGTCTGTCTGTGTGAGTGTGTGTGCGTGACAAAAATTTTGTGGCTACAGTATCTCCGGAACTACTGCTCAGAATTGTATATAAATAATTGTATATAAATTTATATCTGGATGCACCTTAACATATATTAGTGCCTGTCAACTTTTTGTGTCAACCGTACAATAGGTGGCGCTGCTATACAGCGATTTCCGCAATTTAAGGGCAGGCTATATCTCAGGTTCTATTGCGTACATTTAAACAAAACTTGATGTGTGAGAAAAACATTATGAGACATTATGCGGATTCAGTTTGGATGCTAATTAGCCAAAAGAGGACGCTGCTATACATTAATTTCCGTAATATAAGAAAAGGCTATATCTCAGGTAGTAATGCATAAAATTACATATAAATTTATATGCAGATGCACTTTGACATTAATTAGTGCCTGTCAACTTTGAGTGTCAACTGCTCAACAGGTGTCGCTGTTATAGAGTAATTTCCGCAATTTAAAGATAGGTTATATCTCAGGTTCTATTGCGTATCATGAAACAAAACTTGATACGTGAGAAGGCCATTATGAGGCATTATGTTGATTCAATTTAGATGCTTATTGGTCAATAGGTGGCGCTGCTATGCTGCAAATTTTCTTGATAAAGAGAAAACTCAACTTCTAGGGCATGTAACTTCCGAAACTTGGTATGTGAGATAACCATTACAAAAATGCTTTTTTTCGTTGTTATATATCTACACTGTAAATAGAAGCGTCTTAAATTCAGACAGAAATGTGTCTGAAACACTTACGCATGCAAAATTTCAGACGCATGTGCTGTCTTAAATTAAAACACGTAAGTGTCTTTTTTATAAATGAGCTGAGATAAGTGTCTGAATAAGGTTGATATGTCTGAAATTAAGACATATAATTTTTTAAGTCACATAAAATTTCAGACATTTTACAATTTATGCACTTAAAAATTCAGACATTACAAATTTCAGACACTTAGAAATTCAGACATTTGTATTACTTAACAAATTTTCCATATGGAATCTACTTTAAGCAGCATGCATATCCTGTTTTAACATTTTTTTAAACAAATAAATTTGACATTATTTTATGTAATATAAGTAGTTAACTTATTTAAAATGCTTAGACACGGATCTTATTCTATTAAAAATTAAAAAACAAAGTTAATTTTTATTTAAAATTCTCACATGTAATAAATCAAAAAAATATTAAGATAATCGAAGCATGTAACTTGTAGCTAAGAAAGCGAATTCATAACTAAACAATCTTAAACAATTTGTGCATAATTGGTTTTTTTTTTTTCGCGTTTTAAAAATTATTTTATAATTCCCTACACTTCAAAATGTAAAAGAGCATTTTTTTTGGTTTCATGTAACATAGTTTGTTTTCTTGCAAATACCAGTAAAAAAAAAAAAAAAAAAAAAAAAATCGTTTAAAATCTATAGGCTACTATTTTTTCATATTTATTAGGCATTTTACCAAAAAAAAAAAAAAAAAAAAAAAAAAAAAAAAAACACTCTAAACCTCTACACATGAAACTTAAGATAATATGTATTAAGCTTTACTTCTTATGGACAGTTTTATTGCAAAGACATAAAACTTCGATTTGTTTTACGGATACTAGAATATATTTCGTTATACAAGCAGAGTACAGCGTAAGCACCGATGACTTGATTAGGAAGACGCTCGACTGTGAATCCGTTGGTTGTCAGTTCGATTCCCGTCGGGGGCAACTGGGAATATTTTTGTAAAAATTATTAATATATTTTTTTATACTCCAGGAGATTCTAAAATCTATTTTTCGCAGGTAAACAGTTTAAAACGCATCTTTTTATTTATTTATTTATGAAAAATATTCACTATAGACGGAATCAAAGATGGTGGAATTTCAGACGTTTCGAGTGTGGAACTATGTGCCTTTTAAGTTTTAACATCTTAAAATTGAACACCCGTTTCAGACACTTGTATTTACAGTGTATATATATATAAAATGAGTAAACTCACTGATTCACTGATCACTGTCTCAACACGGCCGTGGCGATCCTATGGGAGATAGAGTCACAAATTTTGGTGAGCAGTGGTTGGTTTTAGGATCCTGACGCTCACTAAAACGGGATTTAGCGAATACCCCCGTTCCCCCCAGGGGGGGGGGGGGGCAGAAGGCAAAAATCACCTTTATAAGCATAACTCGGCTCCAAATTACTTCACGGTTAAGGAATTGCAGATGGGGAGACTAGACTTGAATACAAAAAAATTGTTTTCTGCGATTTTGAAATTTTTGATTTTTGAGGGGAGGAGAGGGTAAAAATTAGTTTTTCGGAGAAGCAGAAGGCAAAAACACCTTTATAAGCAAAACTCGGCTCCAAATTACTTCACGGTGAAGAAACCGCTAATGGAGAAATTAGACTTGAATACAGAAAAAAATATTTTTTGCGATTTTGGAATTTTGGATTTTTAAGGGGGGAGGGGGTAAAAATGATTTTTGGAAGCGCAGAAGGCAAAAACGCCTTTATAAGCATAACTCGGCTCCAAATTACTTCACGGTGAAGAAATTGCAGATGGGGAGACTAGACTTGAATACAAAAATATCATTTTCTGCGATTTTGGAATGGATTTTTAAGGGGTGGAGGGGAGTAAAAAAGAGATTTTTGGAGGGGCAGCAGGCAAAACCATTTTTATAAGGATAACTCGGCTCCAAATTACTTCATAGTGAAGAAACTGCAGATGGGAGACTAGACTTGAATAAAAAAAAAATGTATTTCTGCGATTTTGGAATTTTGGATTTTTAAAGAGGGGGGAGTGGGTAAAAATTATTTTCGGAGGCGCAGAAGGCAAAAACACCTTTATAAGGATAACTCGGCTCCAAATTAGTTCACGGTGAAGAAATTGCAGATGGGGAGACCAGACTTCAGTACAAAAAAAATAGTTTTTGTGATTTTGGAATTATGGATTTTTAAGAGAGGGGCAAAAATGATTTTCGGCGGCAAATTTAGCAAAACACGGATTTTCGAGTAAAATTCAACCAGTAATAGCTCAAAGATATAAAAAAAAAAACTGCCAGGCGTCTTCTTGTAGGTATTTGCAAAAAACTCATTTTTGATTTTTTCCGATTTCCGATTTTTTTTTGGGGGTGGGGGTGGGGGGTGGAGTTAAGTGGGGGTAAATTCGATCCCCCCCTCTTTTAGCTCTAAATTCGTCCACGGAAATCTATAGGATGTATGGTCACAAATTTTAGTGTGTGGCTTATTTACGTGTGTCCAACAACCACTGCAACGGGATTTTGGGAAAGTCCCTTCTTTCCTGCTTGGGGGTGGGGGGAATGTGAGCGAGTTGCTCCCATATGCTTTAATTACACCAAATTTATTTCAAGATTATTAAATAACTGATTAGTTACAAATTAAAATAATTAATTTTTATTATTCCTCTAAATATATCAGATTTATTTCGAAATTAGTAAACTCCTAATCAGAAATTAAAATAAATAATCTTTATTATATTTAGAGCAATTTTCTTTAAATATAATTCCGATTAAATAAGAAGAAAAACATTCTCCAAAAAAATTAATGTGAAAAAAAGGGGCAGGTACGAACTTATACTACGGAATATTAATTAGTATGCTTGCGGATACGTCTGTCGGTAACACTTATTTTTATCTTTATTTTTGTTTATTTTTATTTTTGTGTGTGTACTGTTAGTACCCGCCTTTATGTATATATATTTTCGTATAATATTGATTGCACAGATTTTTTTTTTTTTTTTTTTTTTTTTGTATCGATATGCAATTACGATTAAATAAGAAGAAAGGGCTCTTTAAAAATAAAGGTGTAAAACGTGAATACGAATTCCGGAATAAATTACAGATGCTACCAGGTATGACATTTGAAAAATTCCATACATTAATTTGCTGTGTATAAAAGCTTAGTTAAAAAAATAAAAATCTTAAAACACATATTTTAATATTCCTTTACAATGAAATAAATTTCAATTTTTAAAAAGGAGACAACAATTCTAATCGGTAAAATTCAATTTTGTTTTCACAACTCATTTTCTTATCGAGATAATTAATTGATAATTCCTGCCACTTTATATTTACAGAACCTTTTCATTAACTTGGTGAGAGCAAACTGATTACCGTAATTTCTGGTAGATACCCCGCAGGTTATATAATCCAGTTTTGCACCAGAAATTTCAGTTGATAAATAAATTTATATTTGTACGAGCTCTTCCTTAGAGAAAGTATAGATTTATTAAATAAATTTCTGGTGGAGAAATGACTCATCTAACCTGCGGGTTATCTACCAGAGATTACGGTAACCTTTGAACTGTAAAGTACCGCCTTTTAACTTTTTTATAAATTAAAACGTTAGCTATTTTGGTAAAAAGTTGTTGCATATTCGTGCTTAATTTAGTACGTTAGGACTTTTGTTTAGATTATTCGTCCATATACAGGCTTGTGGCAATTGCGTTGCGCTACAACTTTAGTATAAGACACCTCCCCCTCCCCGTCGCCACCCTTAACGACTTTTAAACCATAGCCTCCTAAACTAGATGCCAGTCTCGTGGCTCGAAAACTTTGCAACATGTCAAGCGATAGGCAGCGCCACCTGGTACAGATTGAGCGAGTTTTTTATTCAACAGCCACTAAAAATTTTTAAAAGTGGGATTTGATATGCATAAAAGGGAGTAGAATGAAAGAAACGTCGATTTTATATACCATATATCACTTCTTAAAATTATTGGTGGCATCTGAATAAAAAAGTCGTGCAATGTGTACGAGGTGCGCTGTCTACCGCTTGAAATGTTTCCAAGTGTCCGAGCCACGCGACAGGAATCTACTTTAGGAGGCTATGTTTAAATATTTGTTGCCATTTTCGCGAGAGTTGAAATAGCTATCACAATTTCGTAAGTAAACACCGTGGCGAGTTACGTATATAATATTTCGATACCAAATTTCAAAATTCACCATTCGAATTTTCTATTGAAGCTTTCTCATTTTTCTGACACAACTTTTATCAATTTTATTTTGATGATTGTTTTGTTAAGAGAGAAAAAACAGGATTTTTTTTTTTTTTTTTTTTTTTTTAAACTGATCAAAATATACGAAAAGCGTAATAAATAAATAAAATAAAATAACTTATTTTTTATCTTAAAATATCAAATTGCATTCCTTAGCAATGGTTAATATATTCATTTCTTGTCATTTCATTCACTGGTTTTATCTGAACTTTAATTTAGTATTTTTTTTTTTTAAACTATTTGTTTAAAGGAATAAATATCCTGACATATTCACATTGAAACACAGCAAAAGATGGCGATTTGAAACGTCTGATTGAAAGCAATAGTCCTGCCGTACTAAAAATTGTTACACGTTCATATTTTTTCGACATAAAAAGAAATATATGTATTATTCATGTGTAAATAAATATACTTCTTTTTATGTTGTAAAAAAAAAAAAAAAAAAAAAAAAAAAAACGCGTATTTTATTAGGGGTGTGCAGGAGAGGGGGGGGGGGGAGCATTAACTTGTTTTTATTTTTTAGTAATTTTGAAGCTATAATGGAGTTTTTATTTAATATATTTTTAACCAAACCGTTCATCTAGGGAAAAATATAATTTAACGAGAGAATCCTGTGTTAGGTAACTGCCGAAAAAATAATTCTACTTTTCTTAGAGACAGGCAGAAAGTTGTCTCCTCTAGTTAAAATAACCAAAGGTAATTTCTTACCACGACCGACTCTAGGATCGTAGTGGAGAATGGATTCTAACAGAGGATTTCTAACATAGGGAATGGATCTGTGAAACTTTCATCGTTTGTGAACGAATATATGTTCAAATAATTAATGCAGTTTCTATTGAATTTTCTGAGAACTCCTGTTGGAATATACGTATATGTGGTGTTCAAAACTCCTTGACTTATATTTTAACTCCTTAAATATCAATATCAGACATACATAACAAATTACATAGACGTGTAAAAACTGTTACAAAGTTTTATTAGAAAATAAATAAATAAATAAATAAATAAATCATAAAGAACTTCAAGGTTGTCAATTTCGATGATTATAAAATGATCATTTTCCTCCGTCGCCTCCTAGAAATAATAATAATAATAATAATAATAATAAATAAAAAAATAAAATAAAAATCCCAATAAACAAAGTATGCTTTATATCTTAATAAAAATAATGTGTAATAGATTTCTAGGGTTTTCTTTGAAAAAGTTGTCAAAGATCTGAAGTCAAAGATCACCTTTCCTTTCTATGAATATTACTTTCTTATTGTTATCCTTATTATTTTTAAAGATAAAATTTAAGGTTGGTATCAAATTTAAAAATTTATTTCAAATTATTTGGAGAATCGATTCCTACATCAATCTTTCAAATAAATTCGACTACTTTTTAGCAGCTCAGTATATTAACTACGCATCAAACAATGTGCTTATGTTTAGTGTACACACATACAAAAAAAAAAAAAAAACCAAATAAATGCAAGCCGAAACTTGAAAATCGGATCCCGGAAAAATGGGTAAGGGAAAAATGGGTAACGGAAATATGGGTAACGGAAAAATGGGTAAGCGGAAAAAAGGGTAATAGAAAAATGGGTAAACGGAAAAATGGGTAACGGAAAAATGGGTAAGCGGAAAAATGGGTAACGGACGAATGGGTAATTTGCGAATTGCTACTTGCGAATCATATACTGAAATTGCCCCAAATTATGCCATAGAGTTAAATTATGTTTCGAAGACATTTCATCTTTGTTACTGATTATTTATTTCACCATCAGTTAAAAAATTATTCTTTTAAGAGGGCTGAATATAAAAAATCTTTCACAGGATCCTTTTTAGTAAAAATAAATAAATAAATAAATAAAATAAAAAATAAATTAAGCTTTTATTTATTACTTTATTCACGTTTTTACTATTTATGAGATTTTAATTATTTTTTAAAAGAAATCATAATGGTAAAATAATAATTATAATAATAATTGAAAAAAGATATTATTATAATATATCGTTCAGTTAAATTTAAATGCTGATTAGCTAGTTTCTGGTTAATTCATGAATAGATTTTACCTAAAAGTGTGAAATTTTTAAATTTTATACTTATTCACAAAAGGAAATTCATTTTTTTTTCCCTTTAAGTAAATAAAGTCTAAAATGAATGACTAGAATATGGATCTCGGAAAAAAAAGGGCACCTGAAAAAGGGCACCCGGAAAAAAGGGCACTTTTCCAGTTCGCAAATCGCAAAATAATAAATATCAAGTAATGAACTTAAAAATTGACTTTCAAATTACATTTTTTGAAATTTCAATTGGTTTGGTACAACATTCATTTTGTATGTAGTACCTGGGGGAAGAGGGTGAGGGGACTAGCAGCAGATTGAAAAAAAAAAAAAAAAAAAAACAATTTTTTTATATTAACTCTTACCGATAGACATACTTGTGGGAGGGGAGGGTTAAAGGAAGGTGGGAGGTGGCAGAGAAAAATAAAATGATGCTTTATATCACAATTTTACCGACTTTAATGATATATTTCATAACTATCACTTACTTTTTATGAAGATCACAGTGAGTGCACTGTATACCTGGGGGGTCAAGGGGGAGCTGATGGAAATGAAATATATTCTTTTTTAAATTACCCTATTATTGATTAAAAAAATTTGTGTATAATCACGTATAATTTATGAAAAAATTATAGTAAGTGTCAGACACACTTAGTGTGTGGGGCGGGGGGGGGAGAAATTAAGTGATTCTCTATATCACCATTTTAGCAATTTTAATGATATATTCTATTACTACCACGTGATTTTTATGTAGATTACAATGAGTGTATTATATATCTGGGGGGGAGGGGGGGGGACGATGGAAATAAAATTTATTTTTTTTAAACTACACTATTATCGATTTAAACAAAAACTTTGTATAATAACGTACAATTTGTGGAACAAAATCACAGTAAGTGTCAGACATACTTGAGGGCGGGGAGGGGGGGGGGTTAAAGAGATGGGGACAGAGGAAAATAAAATATTTTTTTATATCACCATTTTACCGATTTTAATGACATATTCTATAACTGTCACTTACTTTTTATGAAGATCACAATGAGTGTATTATATATCTGGGGGGAGGGGACAAGGGGGGCGAAAATAGAAGTAAAATATTTATTCTTTAAACTGCCGCATTGTCAATTTAAAAAGAACGTTTGTATCTATGGAATTTTCTGCTAATAAAAAATTACAGTGAGTGTACACATATCTGGATGATTTGCTAAGGGAGGTGGGGGTGGGGGCAGAGCGAAGAAAATTTTTGTTTTTACATCACCATGCTACTTACTTATATAAAACTTTGTACAAGTATCACTTTTATTTTATTAAAATTATAGTGAAAGTTACCTATCGTTGATAAGGTGTGGTGGGGGGGGGGGCGGTTAGGGGGTGGTAGGACAAATGGAAAATAAAATATTTTTTTAAAACAAAACTTATTATAGCTTGTTTATTGTTTTATTTACATTTTGTGTAAGTATCAATTACTATTAATGAAAAATTACAGTGAGGTATGCAAAAATTCAATGAATGATTTAAATCTGTAAAAAAGGTACTCAAAAATGAATTTTCTTCTTTTAACCTGTCTCTTTTGTCCTCTCCCCATGTAGAAAAAAAAAACTTACACTCTCGTTGATGTTTAGCATCAGTTTTACAATGAGAAATTAGGAAAAATGCCCTTTTTTCCGCAATCCAAATATCCAATACATTGTTAATATCAGACATTAATTAAAAGTTAATATCAAACATTGGTAAAAGATTATTCTAAAACAGAATTTTTTTCTTTCATCTGTTCCCCCTCCCCTCGTAGAAACAAAAAATTTTTGCTATCGTCCATGTTTAGCAAATATTTTACAGGTAAC
This sequence comes from Salticus scenicus, assembly GCA_963930645.1. NCBI lineage: Eukaryota > Metazoa > Arthropoda > Arachnida > Araneae > Salticidae > Salticus > Salticus scenicus. Next base: position 74,945,008 of record OZ005662.1, on the reverse strand, counting down.
AATTAAGAAAAATGCCTTTTTTCCGGTGCCCTTTTTTTTCCGGATTGCTGAAAAAAGGGCACTTTTCTTAATTTCTCCTTATAAAACTGATGCTAAACATCAACGATAGTGTATTTTTTTCTACATTGGGGGAGAACAAAAGAGACAGATTAAAAGAAGAAAATTAATTTTTGAATGACATTTTTACAAATTTAAATCATACATTAAACTTTTGCGTACCTCATTGTAATTTTTCATTAATAGTAACTGATATTTACACAAAATGCAAATAAAACAATAAAACAAACGACAATAAATTTTTCATCTGCCCCCCCCCCCCCCCCCCCTTTTCAACTATAGGTAACTTTCACTATGATTTTAATAAAATAAAAGTGATAGTAGTATAAAGTTTATAAATAAGTAGCATGGTGATATAAAAACAAAAATTTTCTTCACTCTGCCCCCCCCTTAACAAATCATCCAGATATGTATACACTGACTGTAATTTTACATAAGCAGAAATTTGTCGATATGTAAAGTTTTTTTAAATCGACAATGTGGTAATTTAAAAAAATAATACATTTTAATTCTATCTGCGTCCCCCTTCCCCCCCCCCAGATATATAATACACTCATTGTGATATTCATAAAAAGTAAGTGATAGTTATAGAATTATTTTATTTTTCTCCCCCCCCCCCTCTTTAACTACCCTCGAGTATGTCTGACATTAATTGTGATTTTTTTTACAAATAATTCGTTATTATACAAAGTTTTTGTTTAAATCGATAACAGGGTAGTTTAAAGAAGAATATTTTTTATTTCCATCGTCCCCCTTGCCCCTCCCCCCAGGTATGTAATACACTCATTGTAATCTTCATAAAAATTAAGCGGTAGCTATAGAATATATCATTAAAATCGCTAAAATGGTGATATAAAAAATCATTTTATTCTCCTTTTTGCCCCCCACCCCAAAGTATGTCTGACAGTTTCTCTAATTTTTTCATAAATTATACGTGATTACGCAAAAAAAAAAAAAAAATTAATCAATAACAGGGTAGTTTAAAGAAGAATATATTTCATTTCCATCTGCCCCCCTTGCCCTCCAAGTATATAATACACTCAATGTGATCTTCATAAAAAGTAAGTGATAGTTATAAAATATATCATTAAAATCAGTAAAATGGTGATTTAAAAAATAATTTTATTTTTCTCTGACCCCCCCTCCCGCCCCCCCCTTCAAGTATGTCTGATACTTACTGCAATTTTTTCACAAATTGTACGGGATTATAAAAAGTTTCATTAAAATCGGTAAGAGTTGATATAAAAACATTTTTTTTTTTCAATCTGTTGCTAGTCCCCTCCCCCTCTTCCCCCAGGTACTATATACTAAATGAACGTTGTACCAAATCAATTGAAATTTCAAAAAATGTAATTTGAAAGTCATTTTTTAAATTCATTACTTGATATTTATTATTTTGCAATTTGCGAACTGGAAAAGTGCCCTTTTCTGGGTGCCCTTTCTTTCCGAGATCCATATTCTAGTCATTCATTTTAGGCTTTATTTACTTAAAGAAAAAAAAATGAATTTCCTTTTGTGAATAAGTATAAAATTTAAAATTTTCACACTTTTAGGTAAAATCTATTCATGAATTAACCAGAAACTAGCTAGTCAGCGTTTAAATATAACTGAAAGATATATTATAATAATATGGATAATAAGATAATTTTGTATAAAATTATTTTTCAACTTGTGATTGCTGATTTAAAAAAAAAAAAAAAAAAAGAAAGAAAGAAAGAAAGAGAGAAAGAAAAGAGAGAAAAAAATAATAATAATCATAAAATATATAAAATCATAGGATTTATTTGCTTGTTTATTTACTTGTCTTTTCTTAAGAAACATAAATAACAGAAGTAATATAGCCCTTTTGAAAAATTGCCAACCATGTCTAAAATTTCAATAAGTAAAAAGTTACATTCAAGACACTCCCAGCAATTTACAATAGCTACAGGTATTCCTTCCCTTGTACCTTGTCCAATTTTCACGAAACCTGAAAAGTCGAATAAACCCCTTGTATTTCTTAAAACAGGATTTTGCAGATTTAGGCTACAGGGGACAGTAACTCAATGACATTCCGAAGCATGATAAAAACTAGAGAATGCTTCTAAGAAAAGGAATTTCAGTCAAATGCCTGCTCAAATAAAGCTTTTCTATTTATCTCTGCCCGAAAAATAAAAGTATTCTCCATTGTACACTACTCTCTTTCCAACATTTTCTTTCATTTCTTTTTCTTTTCCGCTTCTTCTTCTTCTTTTTTTTTTTTTTTCAATTATTATTATAATTATTATTTTAACATTGTGATTTTTTTTAAAAAATAATTAAAATCTCATAAATAGTAAATACGTGAATAAAGTAATAAATGGAAGCTTATTTTAATTATTATTATTATTATTATTTTTTTTTTTTTTAGACTGAAAAGGATGCTGTGAAAGATTTTTTCCCTCTTAAAATAATACATTTTTAACTGACGGTGAAATAAATATTCAGTAACAAAGATGAAATGTCTTCGAAACATAATTTAACTCTATGGCATAATTTGGGGCAATTTCAGTATTCGCAAGTAGCAATTCGCAAATTACCCATTCTTCCTTTACCCATTTTTCCATTACCCATTTTTCTGCTTACCTTTTTTCCGTTACCCTTTTTTCCGCTTACCCATTTTTCCATTACCCTTTTTTCCGCTTACCCATTTTTCCGTTACCCATCTTTCCGTTACCCATTTTTCCCTTACCCATTTTTCCGCCTCCCTTGAAAATCATATCTAATCCCTTTCTAGATATAGTACTACAGTGAACTCTCGTTAAAACGGACAATCAAGTGCCAGCAGTTTTTGTCCATATTAACGAGATTCCATTATAACAGGAGTTCATAAACTGAAGTTCTATATGAACTCTAAAATCACTATTATGTACACATACACAGTATAACAGGAATGAAATTTTTTTTCCTCAAATCCTTTTATTCACTAAAAATATAAAAGCATGAAAACCGATACTTACTTACAAAACTTCTTTCCTTCTTATAGTACAACTTGATGACAAAATCCTTTGCTATATCTCCACAATAGAAGGGGAGACAGGTGCAAATTGTCGACCTCAACTGTCACTGTCAATCAATCAATACTATTTACTTCCCACAGTGTAATAGCACAGAGTGAAAGAGATTAACCCTGTTATTATTGATCCTTCTCACGTTAAAATATATATATATATATATACATATTGGATATGAAAAGATTTTGGGAATTGACTCTTTTTCGAAGAAAGTAAGCTTTGAGGGAAAGTAATGTCCATCTTATCGAATGAATTGTACGTATAAAGCAATGTTTATTGCATGCAATTCCTATAGGCCTTAGCCGGGGATTCTGCTTTTGTACGTAATAACGAGAAATCCATCTTAAACGGGGCCGTCTTAACGAGAGTTCATTGTAATATGTCAGAATTATTTTGCGTGGCCCTGTAAACGAAGGACAATTACTTTTCACACCACATTCTATCTAAAACATACTTTTGTAGATATTTTTTTTTTTAAAAAGGAAATGTATATCAGTTTTATTACATTATTGTGCAATCTAAAAATGTTAAACTATATCCCACTAAATTATTTAGCTTATAGACGTACAGAGCAAGCAACCTAATCCCGAGACTTGTTAGTATCGCTGCTTTTTTCACACCAGTTTCTTTTTAGCGTATTTTTCTTATTAATTCATTGTAAATACATTCGAAAAGAATTGCTCTAAAAATTAAGTGGTATGGAAAAAGGGGCGTTACTAACAATCCTTTGGTTAGGTTGGCAGCTCTGGACATAATGAATTTGCAATTTTTGTATGTTCTTGCGAATCAAATATTTGAGCGATCTCAATGAAAGCTGTCAAATAATACCGCCCAAATTATGATAATTTAGAACACCGAGTGTGGACGCAATGCTAATATTTATCCTTATGTTCTGGTGATAAGACCAACATAGACCGTAGACATAGCTGCCAATATTTTAATTTATTCCGGAGTAATTTTAGCCCCGCCTCTAATTCGTACCACTTATTCTTTAAAAGTAATTTTTTCTTATTTTATAAAAGTTATGTATTGAAGAAATTTTTTCTATAAATAAAGTGGTGCGAAATAGAGGCGGGGCTAAAAGTACTCCGAAATAAATTAAAATATTGGCAGCTATGCATAGAGGCCAGCATTTTAATTTATTCCGGAGTTTTTTAGTTCCGCCTTTGTTTCATACCACTTATTTTTTAAAAGTAAATTTTTCTTATTTTATCAAATTTATATTTTGGAGAAAACTTTTCTATAAATAAAGTGGTGCGAAATAAAGGCTGGGCTAAAAATACTCTGGAATAAGTTAAAATGTTGCAGCTATGAATAGACGCACAAGCAAACGCTATACAGATCAAATGCTAAACACCTGATTTTAAAATTTAGGAAATCTCAAAGTATGTAAAAGTAGCAAAATTCAAATTCAGAAACTTGGTCCAAAAACAATAAATGCTTGTACACTTCGTACATAGATACGAGAAAAGAAAAAGAAAGTAAAGAGAAAGTATAACATTTGTTTGCATGTTACCATACTTGCCAACCATTTCATTAATAACCGTACAATTGCTAACGCCCCTTTTCTCACACCACTATATTTTTAGAATGATTCTCTTCAAATGTTGTTACGATTAAATAAGACTAAAATTACTCTAAAAACTTTTTGGTGTGGAAAAAAAAAAAAAAAAAACGGTCACTAAAAATTGTACGGTTCATAATGAGATGGTTGGCAAGTATGTGTTACAAACAATAAACGTTTGAAAAAATATTTGTCGTTAAAGAAAATTGTATATCTCCATATATTTTAAGGTAACACTTTTTGTGCAATTATCTGCCACCTGAGTGAAAAATAAGAAAAAGTGATCGATAAAACTGTCTGTTTAAAAAACTTTTAAATAACCGCATTTAATATTTTATAATAAAAAAAGAATTCCAGTATTTCAAAAAATCTTATTGCTTTATTGAACAAAAACACTAGGGTCAAAAATACTGAGTGAAGTTTAATAACCATTTCTAAATTTAAATGGCGATAAATAAAAGACTGTATTTTTTAGCATACCAAATGCATAAATTTTTAACTATAAACTTACAATGTATTACGAACAAAACATCTTACATGTATTAAAAAGGCACCTAAAATATGTTTTAGGTGCATTTAAGATTTATTAAAAACATCTAAATAAATATCTACGAAACATTATTCTCTTTAGAATAGAGAAAAGATGGAAAAAAAAACTTTCCATAAAATATTTTAAATTCTTCAAATATGCTTTTAGAGGATTAACGATACTGTTATAGTAGTATTGGCTTGGAAGAAAAATCATAAAGCAATGTTTAAAAGAAATTTTAAAGGAATTCTAAAAAAGCGTTTCTTTTCAAATTTCAAAGAGTTTTTTTTTTTTTTTTTTTTTTAAATGTAGAGAGTTTTAATCCCTTTAGATTTTTTGTAAAATTTAAAGAAAAAAATTACTCTGCACTGTTAAAAAAAAAAAAAAAAAAAAAAAAGAGCCTTGATACCATTCTTGTTGATTCTTATGTAAAATGACCTCATGAATACGAATATGACCCTCATTTTGACCAATCACCCACCATTTTCTCGGAACGCCTCCCCCTTCCCCAAATTTTATCACTGTTTGGTAATTTTATGGCCATGAATTCTATTTGGAGAATGGAAAAAAAAAATTAACATTTAAAAATAAAAAAAATATAATATACAGTAAAGTCTCGCACAGCGCTGTGGCAGAGAGGACAAATAAATAAAATAGTTTTATTTTTTAACACTACTAAATTTCTAGAGTACCAATCTATTTGTCCACACACTCGATTTAGTCTTTATACAAAGCAGTTGCTTTGATATAGAATTAGTGGTGTTAAAAAATAAAATTGCAATATTCATGAAGCAAACTTGCACCCGCGTTGTACGAGACTTTACTATGTAATAAATAACAATAACAATTGTTTAATAAAATATAATAAATATGATATATAATTTCAGTGGCAAATCCGCCCCCCCCCCCTCCCTTTTTTTTTTTTTTTTTTTTTTTTGTGTGTGTGCTGCAAATGTTCATATTTTAGAATTACCCAACTCTGCAGCCCCTCAAAAGTTATTTAACTGTTAAAATAATCCTTCCTTTTCATAGCCATAAAACTAACGAAAAGTGATGAAAATAGAGGGGCGTCCATAATAAACTGTGGATGATAGGGCAAAATGGGCGTTGTATTCAGATTCAGGGGGATCATTTTATATAAGAGTCTGCAAAAATGGTTTTGGGGACAAGTTTCATGCAGATCATTGCTATTTACTTATGCATAATTAATGCCATTTTTTATAACAATATATTTAACGTTCAGGACAAATTATTATATACTCTAAATATTTGAGATAGTTGTGCATTTTGGTAAAGAACGATTAAAAAAAAAAAGAATAGACAAATATTATTGATGCCTTTTTTAAGGATAATTTGTTTACATACCATACAAACTATTATATAGGATGCTTTTAAAATATGTAGAAAAATTTTAAAGGGTAGTGGAAGGGACCGATATGAGCAGTTTTTGTGTATCTAGAAATGGCTCGTTTAAACAGTGATTGCGAAGAAACTAAAAAAGGGGAGAGTAAAACATCAATTGAAATTTAACATCAAATTATTTCATAAGTATTGTTTTGCAGAAAATGACGCTCAAATGAGTAACCACTAACACAAATCCACCCGTAACAATGTTGGAGCATAAGTAACCGTTCTTTTATAAAGATGCCAGGCGAATATCCAACATCTTTATCACAAGGTTGAGGATTTTCGCTTTTTTTAACCACTATCTGTATGCAGAAGTTGTTATTGCATTTTTAAGCTTTTTTTTTTTTTTTTTTTTTTTTTTTTTGATTAAATACAACAGAAACTATTGTGCTGGCGGAAAGAGTGGAAAATTCTCACCACTGCCTGTAATAACAGACAGTATAACGATGAGATCACGTTGGTAGTTAATTAGGGATCATAAATGGTGTTTTTCAAATCTTCCAAAAGAAACCCTAAACATGACAAATTACATGATTGTGTTGGCCAGAGAGCACGCTAACTGTAACCTATCTGAAGGTGTGCATACATCGCGTCCTGGTAATTCTGGAAATCAATTCTAAAATGTGCAAGAACAATTTCATGTTAGAACTAGATTCTGTTTCGAGTAGACGCAGGGACATCGCATCGGCCAGCGATTCCGAACAAGTCTCATCAACGTGAGTGTTTCGTAATACCTGCATGTGGTCGCTACTAATACTTACCTCTATCAAAAGTGTAAAAAACAAAAATGCATTTTCTGAAAATAAAATTAGCCAAAAAGTTTTGAACTTAGTATTTTAACACTTTTACGAGCTCCAAGTAAGTGCAGTTTCTTGAAAATTAGGTCAAAATTGTCCCATGGTTATAATAACCCCACCTGACCCTATCACACGAAACTAAAAAGTCGAGTCAATAAGCAGTATAGTGCAATTTCCAAAAAGTGGTGATTTAAGTGCTGAGTCTGATTAATAAATCGAAAGTACGAGGCTTAGTTAGTACATACTTGCCAACATCCTCATTAGTATTCCGTAGTGTGGTTGCCCCGCCCTATTTTTTGCACTAGTAAATTTTTAGAGTACTATTCTCCAAATGCAATTACGATTTAATAAGAAAGAAAATACTGTAAAAACATACTGGTGTGAAAAAGCAGGCGGGGCTAACAATACTATGAAATATTAATTAGGATGTTGGCAAGTATGTTGGTGGAACGCGTGGAGCTTACGTGGCAATAATATGTAAACAAGACTCTGAAAATACATTATGAAAGCGCTAAAATAAATTAGACAAAGAAAATAAAATCTCAATTTATTTTTACATCTTAAAAAAAATGTTTTTTACACTATTTATACAAAAAATATTAAATACATAATACACATCATTTCAGTTGTGTTCATAAACAGTCTAATATGGTTCAATGCATAACAAATTTTATTTTTACAAGAATGTGTAAAGTCGCAATTTTATTGCAAAGACTGCAAAAGAAATCAATAAATCGAAGATTTAAACTAACAAATTTATGATACAAGGATTTTGTTGAATATAATAATATCAAGACAAAGTTAATATGTTATTTTTTAGAATTACTTTTTTCGTTGAATATAAGTGTATGTTTTACGTTACAATCACAACACATAATTATAAACTCTCGTTATAATAACTCTTTCAGCAAATAGATGTTTCAGTTATACTGTTATCTTTTTGCCAAACTAATGCGCTCATGATTTTAAGGAGGAAATATAACTACGAATTTCCAACTAAATAACTTTAGAATTTATTTCCAGCAATCATAAGCGTTTTATATACAGGGTGCCCACTAAAATCCGTTCTCACCCTTTTAATAACTAAACAGCTGTAGCTATATTCAACAAAATGGTGTGTAGATATAGTAAAGTGACTATACGCTACGAGTTAAGTTCGCTGACAGCATTACCTGGTTAAAAACAGATGCGATACTGATGCTATCTTGAAAATTGTACGAGATAGGGTAGAATGGAATTACAAAGTTGTAGAACATCATCTATTTAGTACGAAGAGATAAAGAGTAATAAAAGAACATTTTAAACGTGTATTTGTTGTTCGCAATTTTATATCTTACAAAAAAAAAAAAAAAAAAAAAAAAAAAAAAAAAAACCTCTTAGAAGGAAAAACATTAAAGTTTTTGCAAGATACCTTTATTTTCTATGTTCAAACAACAATTTATCAGCTGTAATGCACACGTGGATCCATATTTAAACATTACACTGCGCACATGATGACGTAGCGAGTGACACGTATGCTACATAAAATTCAAACAAGCGTCCAGATCTGCATTGCAGCCAACGGACTGATGTTTGAATATTCAAAATAATGGTATCGTGCGAAGACAATTTGATTTTGCTTCCTAAGATCGTTTTCTCACGTAAAAGCGTAAAAAGTCGTGGAAATGCACTTTTTAAAAATTCTGCTTTTAGTATTCATCTCTAGAAGGTGTCTTTTCACACTGAATCGATGATGCTCTGCAACTTTGTAACTCATTTTCCCCCTATCTCGTTTTGCCTTCGAGAACACTAACTGCATAGTTTTCCACCGTGTGACGCTGGAAGCGATTTTATCTTGTAACCCGTTTACTGTATCTATATATTAGTTTAATAAATACAGCTACCTCTATTCACAGCAGTTAAGGGGTTAGAAAGAATTTTAGTGGGCAACCTGTATATATATATATATATATAAATGTAAAGTCTTGCAGGGTCTTTCTTTTTTAAGATTTTCAGAAATATTCGTATTTTTTTTTCCGTAATCTGTAGGAAGAGCTCAGTTTTATTATTATTGCCGTGTGATTCTGAAAAGACGCTTTATAAAAATTTTGCAATTAAAAGTATAATTTATGAGAAATTTAAGAATATATTAAACCATGTATTTATCATGTAATTTATTAATTTCTAACCTCTTTATGTGCAAATCTTTAACGGCTGTTTGATTTTCTTTTATAAATACTTTCCATTTTGATGTCAAAGCTATTTCCAAAGCATTTTGCGCAAAAAATAAAGTGCACGCTTGCATCATATCACTGTCATCATGTGTGAGAGACAAAGCGAGTACATCACAAAAATTTTCAACTGAAATGTTCTTACAAATATAGTCCGCACAAAATTCTTTCAACACGTACGTTTCAAACTTATTTGCAAGTTTATACAATTCCAGAACATTTTCTGGTATTATTTCTAAATTTCCAGTTTCCAGGTAATTAAGAATGTCTAAGAAAGTATTAACTGGGATATCCAATATATTGTCCTTTGTGGTCTCTTGTATCACCATAGCATTAAAAATCTTAGAATTGGTTGCTAAAACACATCGTGGGCATTTCACTTCTTTATCATTAATTATCTGGTGTCCTTCGGTTACATTCCTTTTTTGCAAAATTTTTTCAATATTCTGTTGTATCTCCATTCCTACAAAAAAGATAAATTCGAATTATTTTACTTCATAAATGGATATTCCATAAAAATGTAAATTTAGAATTCCAAAAATAAGTTTATTTGTATTTGTTCAGATTTATTAGAAATTAAAAAGTAATCAATGTAAATTTTTACTTACAAGGGAGGGTCACCAACTGTTCAAAAGATATTTATACATGTTATATATCCTCTTAAAGCTCTAACTGAGCTGATAATAAAAATATCCATCTTATCGGCAAATGCGACCCTTAGCGTGAGTTATTCTCAATTAAAATTTGTAAATTGCAGGCTCTTCAGTAATGTACTTTGAAGAATTTCTATCATTAGAATCAATTTTTTAACAGATTCTCGTGCTAATTATGACTATTCATATTGTTAGTAAAGTATTTTATTATGTGTTTAATAATTCTCTTGTCATAGCATTAAATTTATGAATCGAATACTTCATATATGTAGCCATGTGTAAAATATTTACAATCAGGAGGATTTTCCTGTACATCGACATAATCGATATTTTGGATATTGACATAGGATGGTGGAACAACAGAAGAAATTTAATGCATTAACATAGTAGTGGAGGGGGGAAATAAGCAGAAAAATAAATTTCTACTTTTAAAAAATTAATAATTATATTATTACTTACAATATAATATTTTAATGAAAATGAATATATAAAGTAATAGTTTTTTTCGTTACTATAAAAATTACAATAGCTACTTTTTTACCTTAATTGCTTTTTCTTTACTTTTTTTTTTTTTACTTTTCATGCAGTTTAGCATGTATAAATTTATTGTTGACACAAAGTAATTATTAAAAAGTAAAATACTTTACATGTAATAATATATATATTAACAAGTATATTTATTTATTTTTCAATGACACGGTACTTGCAAATGATCATTGACTGTGCGGTTGCTGAACTGATAACCATTTTGTGAAGGAGTGGCCAATGACCGGCCATCGCCACCACTTACAGGGATAAAAAACCCATGCTTTGTCCAGGAATCGAACCCAGCCCTACTGTGAGGGAGTTAGGGACGCTAACCACCACAATATACGGACGACCTTTGCTAATAATATATAAAATGGTTTTTAGAATGAGAATCTTTTACAAAACTGATTATAATGATAGAAACTATACGAAATACATTGTTAAAGAATCTGTAATTTAAAAACTTTAATTGAGAATAACTTGTGCTTGGGGGGGGGCGCATTTGCCGATTAGATGGATATTTTCGTTGTCAGCTCAGTAAGACCTTTCAGATGGTATATAATATGTATAAATACCTTTTAAACAGTGAGTGACCCTGCCTTGTTAGACATATTTTATTCCAGAAGGAAGAAATAGTTAAACTGAATTTTAAAGTTTACATTGTACTTAAATTTTGCATCATTGAAATTTTAATTCTACATGTTCTTTTACTTCTGAACGATAGTATATAATATTGAAATAATTTTAGCATTCAAAATATATAATTAATTCATTTCTCAATTAAAACTTATGAGTACTAATGAACATTCTGCAGTCATCCTGATAATATTAAATTTGGTTCATATATTAGTTAGAATTAATTAATTGTATACTTTTTAATAGTGCTTATAATTACGGTGGCTCGCATATAGGATCACCAGTATTTTTGAAAGGAATTGAATGTGTTCACCAAACAACTAGGCGATCTATATTATTTATTTTTTTATTTACAGTAGAGTGCCGATTATCCGAACTCCAATTAACCGAACTTCCCATTATCTGAACAACTTATTTCTCTATTTATTTTTCTTTATCCGAACTTTCAATTATCCGAACAGCCAATTTCTCCGCCCACCCTCGAAAAAAAAGTTCCTAACCGAACTTTCAATTATCCAAACACCCAATTTTTCTCAACCCCCCCTCCCCCTCTTAAGATTTAGCATGCGAAATTGAATCCCAGATAAGTGTTTCGTTGGGAGCAGTAATAAGGGAATAAAAGGCTTGGGGAAAGGGGGTATAACATGTCTAAGAAGAATTCGAGATATGGCAGCATTGAAAAGAATGTCTTCTTTGAAGCAAGCAACAATCAAGAGCTTTCTTGATTAAATTATAATTAAGTTATAACCTCTAGAGTTAAAAAAAAAAAAAAAAAAAAAAAAAAAAAAAATTAAACACGCCAGGACAAATAGGTGCTGATAGTCCTAAGCCTAGGTAAGGTGTGATGGTTTTTCTATTGTCACAATATCCCTTAAATTGTCTGTCCAATTATCCGAACTTTTGCTTATCCGAACTAGGGTCTGTCCCTACGTGTTCGGATAATCGGCGCTCTACTGTATTTGTTTCCGCTTAGGACGTTACATATCAAATCAGCTCCATTTTCAGATAAAATTCTCTGAGTTTAAATAAATCGTTCTTTTACAATCTTAGCTTTTAATAATTTTTTTCATTTGATTTTTAATTTCAGCTTCTTATTTAGGAGAGTCGCGATATGCTCTATAATAATTATGACAATTTGATATTGCAATGCAAGAAAAAAATTCCTCAAAAATTTCTGAAGATTGTTTGTCTAAAGATGGGACAAAGTGGTGAGCTTGTCTATCTTAACTTGTGAAGACCTTCTCTTGGAATGCAAATTTTATGTACGATAAATGAGCATATTGTCTAAAAGTTTATACATGTCAATGTAATTAGAGTTGTATAAGGTGAAATTTTACTTATGGTAAGAAACGAAATAAAATAAAAATACACGAACAAATAATAAAGAAATTGTTTTAAAAAAATTACTAATCGAAAAAGTTAGATTAATTAGATTCTTTAATTGCAATGTCCAAAAACATTTTTAATTAGATGCCCCACTTTTAATATTATTAGGAAGCTTAGAGTTTCTGATGATTCCACTTAAGTTAAAAAAAAGTCTGGCGTGAAACAACCACACGACTTCCATTACCCACTATTACACGTATTATATGCATTTTTGAGAGATAATGTGATCAGGAAAGCCTAAAAGTGACTTAAAGAGAATATCGTTAGAGCCGTTTTTGAGATATCAACTTTTACAAAAAAAAAAAAAAAAAAAAAAAAATCAATTACTGACTGGAAAACAATAATTATATACAAAAGGATATTCAAAAGTGAGTTAATATGGCGAATTTGAAAAAAATCTGTACAGGCGTTTTTAAAGGAACGCGCTTGCAAGACCTGAAATTGAGCTATTTTTACAGGACGCCTATCAATTTTTCTGAACTAACCAACTACCCAGACAGCACATCGCCTCCCCAGGATATCTTCAAGATGTCTTCTGGATGAAAAGACATCCCAGAAACGTCCTTAAGATGTACTGTGGCTAAGTTAAGCCTAACTATGCTGTTAGGGTATATCGTTCGAAAGGAGATCTAATAGTGTTTATATAGCAAATTTGAAGAAAATCGTTAGAGCTGTTTTTGAGATACGGACTTACGGTCCCACTTCCGGTCTCCGATATCTTAATTCCGGTTTTTCAATTTTGACCAAAATTTAGAAAATTCATCTGTACACCAGACCTGTCTTAATTCTGAAGTTTTGTAGTTCTATCTTTATTAGTTTCGGAGATATGATGGCTAGAAGATTCCACACATACATACACACACACTGACCAATTGCCAAAAACCACTTTTTTGGACTCAGGGGACCTTAAAACGTGTAAATCAGGCGAAATCTCGATATTGAATTTTTGGACCAAATACAATATTTCCATTACCTACCTACGGCAGTAGGGTAATGGAAGTTAAAAAAAAAAAAAAAAAATGGTTCAAGAAAGTTATAATATAAAAATTTGTTTATTCTAAAGTAAAGTATTTAAGCATCATATTTTTTTTTTTTAAATAGCAAAAGGTGTTGAGAATATTTATTAGCCGACCCCTAAAGCTAATGAAATTCTATCTTTTCTGCATTTTTTTTAAAGCTCTTTTTTAGAGCATATTTGAGAGTTTTTAGTGCTTAAGTTATTGGTCCTTTTGGTAATTTTTGGATTTTAAAATTCAGTATTCTTAACCAGTGATTAAAATTTCTCAAAAAATAATTTTACGCATGATACTATATGTTAATTAGTTCAGTAATTTGAATTTTATATCACTAGAAAATGTGTATGAAATTCCTCAACGCGCACGAAAAGCATTGCATCTCTATCTCGCAGTTAGTCCATCTGAGAGGCAGGTGTGTCAGTTTTATTGTAGATTAGTCAATACTTCATTTTTTTCTTTAAGCTGATATTTTTCAAATATGCATTTTTGAGCTGTGTCAATATTTTATCTGTGGTGCGATATGTAAACTATACATTTCCGAGGTAAAGGACAAATTAATTCTAACCAGAACAAAAAAAAAAAAAAAAAAAAAAAAAAAAAAGTTGGAAACAAAGATTTCAATGAAGGTCATAAATTGACCGGGTTAACACAGTAATAGAACATTGCCATGATATGCCAAGAATTCAGTTTCAATTCCTCACAGGGTAATTATATTGCTCAGATTAGAATGTATTCCGCCATTTACAACTCAAAAATGTGTAATTTACATATAATAGAGACCATAAATTTTGAAATATCCATTATAATTAAACACAAATGTTAAAAAATTTTAATGATGTCTTATTTTAAAGCAGTGGTTCTCATTTTTTTTTTTCTTTTCTGTAGGGATACTTTAAAAATCATATACATATGTGTAGAAAAGTACTTTGTACAAATTTATGAAATATGTGTTATAATCATTAAGTGGACCCTCAGCCTATCGTTGCCGGATGCCGAAGCCAATGTACAATCTATGAAGAATTTTGCCAATCTATGAAGAATTTTGCCAATCTATGAAGAATTTTGCTCCATTATAGCTCATTAACTAATGCATACATTTAAATTCCGTTTTCACAGTCAGAAAATTTAGAATTTAACTTTGTTATAGTTTTCTAAAAAAATGATTTTTTTTTTTTTTTTTAAATATTTTATTTCGAATCTATAAAATTCAAAATTTTACTATAGTTAAATATCCTATTTTGCAGCTGCAAAATTTTCAATTTTTTTTTTTTCGAAAGATCGTGATTCTCGTTTCTTGCCGATAATGTGTTAAAAAGCAGTGCTAAGAAATTTTATATAAAAAAAATGCAAATGTTGACAACTATAGTCGGTCATATTTCAACATCAGTATATGGAAAATTCTAAACACAATTCCATTTTAATGTGCAGTAAGTTTTATTATTAACAATTACTTTTATTACTTTCTTCTATATATATGTATATATAAAGTATTGGATTCAATTTTTCGAACTCAGTTTTCGATGTATTTACACGTTTTGGGATGTTCTGAACACGATTTGACTGTTTTCAGAAAATGTTTGTCAGTCTGTCTGCCTGTGTGTGTATCAAATTTTGTGGACGCTGTATCTCACGAACCATTGAACGAAATTTAACCAAACTTTGTATTTACTTGGACCCTGACATAAACTGGTGCTGATTAGATTTGTGGAATAATTGTTCAGCGAGTGGTGCTGTGATCGCATTTTTTCTAAATTTTTAACATGGCAGTATAGGACAAAATTTCGTGTAGATGTACATAATGAGAGCTACTTTAATCATGTGATTGTAAAATTCATATGAATTATTGATAATAGTAATAGTTAACTAGGACAAATTTTTGTGCATGTGGGGGCAGAGCTTCCTCCCCTTGGGGGGAAGTACCTCCCCGGGGGAGTAAGTTTTCAATATGGGTATCTTTCGAAAAATCTCGTCAATACCTTTAAAACGAATGGTTGAACTATAGATCTGTGATAATTTAAAACAAAGTTATCGATTTTCTTATCTTTTAACGGAAAAAAAAACCTCGAAAATTTTTTTATTTCTTCTGGTTTACAGAAAATTGACATCTTTCGGTATTTAGTGATAATATAATTCTGTCAGATAAAAATCGTCTGAATTTATAATGGAAAATAATTTGATAATTTAATAAATAATTTGTATTGAATAAATTTTGTGTAAAATTATTATAGAAGAAAATCATGTGGTGGCCACATCACACTAGTTTTTAAGTAGGGGAAAAAAAAAAAAAAAAAAAAAAGAACCTTTATTTTCTCCAGACTTCTAAAAATATTTCTGTAGATTCAATATATGGTTTTTTCAAGGAAATATGAGTGTTATATGACAAAATGATAAACTTAATTACTTACCGGTTTTAGGGCTTGATACCCTTGGTTCGAATGATTGTGACTGATACTTGCCCGTCGAATTAATTTTGAGAAATATGCGTAGGCTTCCTTCATAACTCGTCTCATTAACACCAGGAAACCTAATTTTTAATAGATGAAGTAGTGGAAATTTATAAGGAGTGTAAAATTCTTCACAAGTTAAAAATTCTCCATCATCTCCCGCTATACCAATTTTAATCTTTTCTGCAGAAAAAGTACCTTTAAGATGATTAAGACGGATTTCAAAACATAGATCTAAATTTACGTCAAATCCACGAGGGGACAGTGATAGTTGCCATTCATTACGCATGCAATCGAATACTGGGCTGAAGTAACAGGATCCAGTCTTTAAGCCAATTAAGCTTGGAGTTCTCCAGTAACCACCATTTACATGGAAAAACTCTCCCACATCTTTAACAGACTTCATTTTTTTTCTTTTCTTTTGTAATCTATTTCATTAGTACAGATGACGTATTTTCAAGTTGTCGTATTAAGTTCAGAACAAACCTAAAGAACAAAGTTTAAATGTAAATCATCAGTTAAAAAAAAATAAAAATAAAAAATCTCATATTATACCTATCGCACCCCGGCAAGAAAAGTGACATAATTCGATAATGCAGCATTTGAGAGAAATCCAATATCTCTCGTGTGGATAATTTTGAAAATAGTAAAGTGGCGCTTTTTGTGCATGTTGGGACACTTCATTCACATTTTTTCTCAATGCAAAGCTGCCAACCTAATCCGGCAATTTGTTAGTACCGCCCCTTTCTCTACACCACTTAATTTTTAGAGTAACTCTCTTCAAATGCAGTTACGATTGATTAAGAAAACACTCTAAAAATCTCAAAAGTGCCATATTTGACTTGTGTCATTTGGTTGCCCGAGTGCGATATGTTAAGAAGATTGAACTGAGTACAAACATAGAAAAAAAACATCTTTAAATCTGAATTATCAATAAAGATAGATGGATAACAATTTAAAACTCGCCTTTATTTTTATTTTTATCATAAGTTTATTAAAGATGAGAAAAAAAAAAGAAACAGTTATGTTCATGCATATAAAAAATTTATATGCTCTAATCTAAACTCAAAATCACTAAAGATTAAAGATTAGGAAAGAGGAGAATTAAGGTAAACGCACCAGTAGTGGACACTTTTAATTGTAAACTCGGAAAATAAGCTACCTAAAAATTCTGAAGATTCGAGCAATGTTCGGGAAGGGAGTTATAGTCCTTTATTGTTAACACCTTTAACAAAAAATAATTCCGGCCATCAGTTTTTAAATAATGTTAGTTTAGCTAAAAAAAATTGGCACTTTTTGTGATTTTGCCGTTTTTCTTCTTATCTCTTTGAATAAGAAGATGAAATTTTATTTGCTCACTTTCTGCTTATTTTTAACTGATTTCTTCTACCTTTTGCTTTCATATGAGTAAAATAAGTATGCAGAATTCATTCACTGTGCTATTTTTTTAATCTTGTATTAACACATAGTATTTTTATGGGTGTCCACTGCTGGTACCAAAAAAATGTCGTCATGACTAATAGTGGACAGCCCTGTCCACTACTGGCTCATGTGACTTAATGTCAGACCCTGTAGTGGACACAATTCTGTAATCTAGCAATTTTAGAGTTGAATTTTAAAGCAAAAATTCAAATGGGTCCACTACTGGAACAAAAAAGGGTCCACAACTGGGCTTTTAGTGTGTCCATTATTGGCTCATTTTAAGCTCTTCAGATTTTTGATTTTTTACATATATAAATGCTACAATTAGCAATTTTCATAATACAGTCGTGTTAAGAAAGAGTTAGTAAAGGTCTGAAATATTAATTATTTTTTGAAAATCTAAAATTTAGGAAATTGCACAAAAAATAGCCGGAAAATGTCCTTAAAGTGTCCACTACTGGTGCGTTTACCTTAATTTTTTTATATTTTGTAGCATATATAAATCTCGAAATATTTGATTAAACTTTATTTTTTTAAGTACATATACCAAGATCTATTTAACTCATTGATATGAGTTTTTTTACTCGGTTCCTCTGCTACTTGGCTATGCGAATTGTATGAAGGGTGTATTCAAAATGTATTCAATTGCATTCAAAATGTTTTTCCCGTATAATTCTGAGGTTCTTCGGTCAGAATACTTCTATAGTTCTTATCATGAAACCAAACCATTTAACCCGTTGATTCCCACCGGGACTTTAAAGTCCCATAAAAAAATAAAAAAAAATAAAAAAAAAATAAATAAAAATAAAAAACCTGAATATAGTCTAAATTTACTACAGGATTTTATTGGAACTTCAAAGTCCCTATAGTTTAAGCTTTCCCTACAGTTAAGCTATAGTTTAAGCAAAATTTAATGTGAGTTGTTCCTCATGCAGCAAAGAAATATAATAAAAAAGATTCAAACTATTTTCCCCAAAAGTAAGGTAATTTGGGATATAAAGGATTAAGTAAATTAACTGTTTGAAATATTTTTTATTTTATTTTTTATTGTTTGTTATTTGTATTTTAATTAATCACAATATGTATTTCTTCCAAAATTTTGATATTTTTATTTATTAAAAAGTTATGATTTTTAATGGCATCAGTGGTTATATTAAACATAAATGAATACTTCTCAGTTGCTTTGTTAGCTATATTAATTCCTACTTTGTCATTATTCCTATTTTTTTTTTAAATATATATATTACCTTTGAAATAAATTTATAACTAAATATAAGATTTATTGTTTTATGGAGAGAAAAAATTGGGAATGAAAGGGTTAAAAAATACGAAGATGCATTGAAACAAACCTAACAGTGGAAGAAACGTTACAATTTAAAACTTCTCCAAATGAAAATATTAAATAAATCTTGATTCAAAAACTAGTTAATTTGTGAACGATAACTGTAATAAAATACAGTTAAAGGGAGTTATCACCTTAAAGAGAATAAAAATTATTGCATTTGATACTGTTTAAAATATTTCAAATTATTATTTTTTTAAATCAGTATTAGTATCATAATTTAATCCAAGTTTCAGACTTAATTTATATGTATCTCATCTTAACCACTTTATGTAATGATTTCATTAGCATTAATCCTACGTCAGGCGCACCTGTAGGACAAACAAAATCGGGAGCACCCTGCCTGAGAGCCCAGGTGTAAATACTTCATTGTTAAAATACTTGTACTACAATCAATAAATTCGTACTTATGCATCAAATTTTCCTTTATTACTTTCTATTCACTTCTAATAAGGTCACCATATGGGTGTTTTTGAATTAAAAATCATGTGTAGGATATTTAGAGAATAAAAACCAGAACGGGACTCTCAGGCAGGGTGCGCCAGATGGAGGGTTAAACAAAACTATTTTTCATTTAATAAATTTTATACGTTTTTCTACAATTTCAAATTTGGACTGAACCATTGTGTACACACTTGTTATCACAAAAATAAATTTCAGTAATAGTTTTTATAGACATATTTATTATTATTATTTTTTAAACACTTTAAATTATATTTATGCACGAAGCTATACTGTTTAAGATATAAGGAATTGTCGCAACGAAAATACATTTCAAATCTTATAATTAAAAATTTAAGGTGCCTGCCTACTGTCGGAGGGGATTTTTTTTAATAATTGAAAAATTGCTTGTTTATGTACATTATATGATAGAATATAGTAAAAAAACAGTGAATAATCTGAAAAAATTTGAAAAAAAAAAAATAAAATATTTTGAAATTTAGGCTCAAAATATGCATAAAAAAAGCACTTTTATAAAACATCATAAGTCAAATATAAATAAAGATATTTTTATCCTGCAAATTTTATTTAGAATATTGAAAGTTCCTTAAAGGAGTGAACTACTCTCAAAACTATAACCATGTTATTTTATATTTTAGAGAAGATAACATTTTTACATGCTGAAAAAATCAGGAATTTACATGACAGTTCATAACTTCTATCGACAAAAAAAAAAAAAAAAAAAAAAAGCTAGATTCATTATCTTAGTTCAATCCCTAAAACATCTCGTCTAGGGTATTTTGTCAAAGTTTCATAACATTTCAATTACAACTTTTGAAGTTATGACTTTTTGGGATAAAGCAAAATGTTAAAAATCTCATTTTGAGAAAAAGCAGAACATATTTAAAAGCCAGATTTTACCTATTGAATAAAAAGTAATTTTAACAAGTTCCTGATTTATTTCAAAGTCTTATTTTCTTTTTTTAAATTCATTTTATATTCAGTAAAAAATTTTGATGCTTATATTGAGTAAAACATGTATGTTAAACTCAGATTTACGGGTCATTTCCGGTTTAAAAAACTGGCGAGTGACTAATATTAAAATGTCTGCAACTCAGGTTTTAAGCAAGATAGAAACAAAATTCAAACTGATTTAGAACGCTAAAATGTCAGGCTTTAATTCTAACCCCCATCCCCCTTAAATTTTTGGCGACGATAGTTAGACAAATAGGTAAATATTTCGCACAGATACGAAAGAAAAATATGCAAATGAAAGTCCTATAAATTGCACAGTTTTGCGATTAGAACAGTTTATTTCTTATTTTGTCTCCTACATGTTCATACATGAAGTTTTAATTACGATGCTGACTTAAAAAGCGTTCTTGGTTTAGATGTTTCCCCTCAGGTAAGAACTGCCGACTGAAGCAGCAGTTAGCAGTGTTATAATTCGTTTGCAAACTGTAATTTGTGGTGACGACGGACACATAGAATAGGATTTCTATGTCTGTAAATATTTGCATGCGAATAAGTACAGTTTTTCATGAAAATATGTGATCTGGTCACGTAAAGTGTCCTCTATCGACAAATACCTTAATTATAATTTTTTGTTTACCAAACAAAATCCCCCTTCACGAGAATGATTTTTTTCGCAAACCTAGTTCAGTTCTATCAATTCATTCAATAGTTATGAATTCTTAAAATGTCTAGATTTATGAGACACCCTGTATATTTAACAACGAGAAACTTGAAAAACCTTGCATCATATAGCAAAAGTAGTACTTGGAATACTAGAATGAACTATAAAAATATTAATAAACAAATCTTCCTATTATTTACCAACTTTTAGATTTATTAAAATGTAATATTTAACTTATTTAACGAATTAAACAGCAATATTGAACTTGATGTTATATAGTTTATCTTAATGAAAGTAATAAAAAAAAGTTATGGCATATTGATCTGAGTTATTGATTTTAAGAAATTAACTAATAAATACTTTTATATTTCACATCTTATATATTGTATTTATATAATCTAGTAAAATAAAATGTCAAAAATATGATTTTCAGGATATGATTGATAGTGAATCGTAAATATATTTTCCTACGCATCATCAGTAAAACAATTTTAAATCAAGTTAAATTCAAATAAAAACTATCAATATTTTACAAAGGACAAAATTACAGAATTTTTATATTTTTGTGTGACTTTTAACTATTTGTAAATTTAAAGCAATAGCTGTAACGATAATCACATTAAAGTAAATTATTATTATTTTTTAAATCTAAACGAAATTTTCAAATATTTAAAACGTTTATATCGTTGAAAATGATCATGATTAGTTCATAGCTTATGCACAGAATGAACTAATAGTGGCCATTTTGAATAGTATAAAAGTTTTAAATATTTGAAAATTTTTAATGTCTTCAGCTTAAGAAAGGTTTCATGGTATAATCTTACAATTTAGAAAAATGAAATTTAATATTTACCAGCTATCCCATAAGTGAATTTTGCAGATGTATATTTCATTAAGTTCGAATAGTTACTAGTTAACATAAACGTATTTAAACAGACATTCGAAAACACCCCTTATCTTCCAACTTATCTTAAAATTAATTTACTTTGCAAACAATGCCTTTAGTGGTTGGTTGGCTATTCGATTTTTACGCACATAAATTAATTTCTAAAATTAATCAAGGGGCGCATTCGAAAGTATTTCGCGGTCACTTCCCGAGTTGGGAAATGACGTCACGCGGGAAGTTCGGGAAATGACCGGGTTATTAAGTACTTCCGAACACATTTCATCTTCCCGGGAAACAAAAAATATAAATAAACATGGCGGAGCACAGAAGGAACAAAAGGAAGCGTGTTATGGAAATTTTAAATGTTTACTTACAAATGCAGGCGGTCGAATCATCGAAAAATAACCATTTACTAATTCAAATTGCGCTAAAATGAGCACTGACGAAGCATCCAATCCACGTGTGTTGTGTCACGTGATTCAATTTCCCACACTTCCCAACAAAATATTTCGGGAAGTTCGGGACAAGTCTGGTCGACCGGTCAAAAGCTTTCGAACACATTTGCAACTGACCAGGCTTCCCAGGAAGTACTTTCGAACAACTTTTCTTCTTCCCGGTCGACCGGGCTTCCCGGGAAATATTTTCGAATGCGCCCAAGGATCCCTTCCATTTCCTCATTCCAAGGGAGGCATACTATTGTAACAATCGCAGCTATCGTAGATCACAAATCGAATCGTACACTCCGTAGCAAAAGTATACGAACACTTGCAATAATCCCCGTCTTAAAAAAGTGCACTTAATACTGCTTTGTTAAATAAATCCTTGTTGAGTCATGTTCTTAGTCCGTCTAAGATCATAATTCGACAAGGATTTATTTAACAAAGCATTATTAAGTGTACTTTTTTTAGAGAGGGATTATTGCTAGTGCTCGGATACTTTTGCTGCGGATTGTACGATCTGACTTGTGATCTACGATAGCTGCGATTGTTACAATAGTACGCCTTCCCAAATTATACCTCTGGGGTCACCGAAGCGAGGGGGGGGGGGTTATGTTCTCATTCAAATTATACCTCTGGGGGTCACCGAATCAGGGAAATTACCCCTCTCCGTGGAGGATCAAAATTGTGATGGCATGTCTCTGGGCCAACTTTAGTGATGCGTCCCAGACCGTCGCCAGTTACCCATAGCGTAATATTAGTGCAACGTGAAACCCAACCAATTGAAGCGGGGGAGCCAATCCCTCTGTGGAGGAACAAAATTGTGATGGTACTGTCTCCAGACCTTCCATTAGGATGATTCCCAAACCGTCCACAATTGTCCATAGCATAGCTCTAGTGCTACGTAAAACTCACTGAACTTGAGTGGCGACGCGTGAATGACGTTTTTGGTCATTTCTATGCGAGTGGCTGGAAACAGTGCATTGTAATGTAATATGTATTTATCTTATTGGTTGATTCGCTTTTTTTTATAGAGCAACGTAGGTATGACGGTATTCCAACAGTCAATCAGATGAATGAACTTTCCATGATAACAGACTGTTTCCAACCACATATATGGAGATGAACGAAACGTCACTCACGCGACACCACTGCGTCAACTTCACCAGTGATAATTTCGAATGGATTGAGGCAGAATGGACTTAGCATTGTACTAGAACTACTCAGTGGACTAGACAACGGTCTGGAAGTCACCCTTAAGGAGGTCCTGAGACTGGTCATCACAATTTGATCCTTATCTTCCATTGAGTACCGATAAGAAGTAGAGGACAGATTCGATATACTGGCTGTGGAGGAAAATTCACTGAACTTCACCATGGTTTTAGGTTGAATGGACGTCTCCTTTTGGCGATAATCGCTTTCTTGGCAACTGGTTTTCTGGAATACGAGTTTCATTGCAGATATAAATAACGCATGTCATCACTATGTTTACAGGAAAGAATTATGAAATTACAATAAGAATTTAATATAAAACACAGAAAAAAAATCCCTCTTTAAAGGTGTCACTGTCAAATTAAAGAGCACACTACACCGAAATTCTGCGACAGGGGGGGGGGGGGGGTTGAAGGAAACTTATTTCGGTGGAAGCGAAATATCGGTTCGGTGGTAGAAAAACCGGTTTTTAGCGAACGAATTGATGGGGATGTGATGTTCGGGAAGAAATAGATTACTAGTCCGCGGTCTATTTTAATATGCAGTCAATGATAACTTCCCCGCTTTGGTAGCTCAACGATATTCAAGCTATGTCGAGGAATTGACTGTGCAAAGCAGATTAACGAAAACAAGACACTTCCATACCCTTAGTTCATTCCCAGACCAGTTAAGAGCGGCCCTCACAAGTACTGTCCGTCGTTAGTGCTTTTTAACTTGAAATGTTTCTGCAGTGTTAGGGTAAATCCCAGACTGTACCCAACAGCTCACTAGGCCATTTTAGTGTAATGTTAATCATCCCATCTCAACCCTGATGCGTTCTAATGGAAATGGAACTAAACCGACTAGTCCATTGGAAAACTAATGGCCGTATCCACAATTAACTTCAACTCCCGGTTCAATGCAAAAACTTTAAAAGCGTCTAAAGGCAGGGTGCAGCTTTCCAACAAAATTCGGCAGGCTGTGTTTTCCATCTAGCGTCGAGGATTTTATATAACTTTTGATTGGTTATTTTCGCCTAAAAATCTGAAAATAACAATGCCGCTAGATGGCAGAAACAACGCATCAAAATTTGATGAAAAGTTTCACCTACCTTTATACGCTTTTCAAGTTCTCGTGTTGAACCGGAAGTTAACCCGGTGGAAGGCGCGCGCTAACCCTCGAACTGTTGGAATTCAGTTGCAGCTGCCTGATGCCATAAGTGTGCTAATTCGCAAAAACTAGTAAATTCTCATTTTTTTCCTTCTGTCAGTTTGTGTCAGCGTTTTCTCATCATTGACCCCATCATTACATTATTGTTAGCAATACATGGAGCAAACAGATTTAGCGAAAAGCCTCATATTTGTGCAAACAATAATGAAAGTGTAATTTGAAATGAAGATCTGCCATACGAAATTCGTATACGAAGGTTTACATAGCTCGAATAGTTTTGCTTTTTAAAGTAAGATATTAAATGGAATATTAAACGGTTTGTTGGTTGGGTTTTACGTCACATTAGTGTTGCGCTTTGGGCAATTGGCAAATAATTTGGGTCTCACCAATAAGGATGGTCCTGGGGAAGTAACTGGAATTGGTGCTTTGAGAAAAATGCTATGAATAGAATACAAGTCTTAATAAAGTTTCAAGTTGTATCGGAGTTATGCCTTTTGATAAATTTTTAATATTGTAGGTGCATTGGAAAATATTTTTGATGAAGTTCTGTTATGATTATCATTCAAAATGATTCTCCGATTTAATCTATCTTCACCATGAAGGCTCCATTCCCCTCCATGGAGGACCAAAATTTTGATGATATGTCTTCCAGTGGCGGCTCGTATTGGGAGTACTTCATCGAAACGTCTAGAGAAAGTACAAAGAATGGAACTTTTATTCACCTAATTGGCTGATTCGCTTATTTCGACAATCTAAGTAAATATGTTAACACTTCAAGAGCCAATTAAAAGAAAACGTTTTCGTTGTTAACATACTGTTTTCAGTCATTAGCCTGCAGCCCTCCCAAAACGTCACTCACGAGCCGCCACTGATGTCTTCTCACCACGTTTCGGGGCGTATCCTAGACAGTTGCCATTTGTCAATAGTGTAGCACTAGTGCTACCTAAAACCTATATAATCTCAACCATCTACATACAGTCGGCTGCAAAATTATTCGAGTACTAGCAATAATCCTTGCCAAAAAAAAGTACACTTAATACAGCTTTGTTAAATAAATCCTTGTCGAATCATGTTCTTAATCAGTCTAAGAACATGATTCGACAAGGATTTACTTAGCAAAACAGTCTTAAGTGTACTTTTTAAATATAGGAATTATTGGCTAGTGCTCGAATAATTTTGCAGCCGACTGTACATTTGTCGGTGAATATAAGATGTCACCGAAGCAAGGGAGCCATTTACTCCGTAGAGGATTAAAATTGTGATGGAATGTCTCTGGACCATCCTTAGGAGTGAGTCCTTGTACGTCGCCAATTGTCCAATAGTGCAGCACTAGTGCGTAGTTAAACCCAGCCTGCCTACGCATCCTGTAAATATACAAAAAATAGACACCCTTAAATGCTGTGTCCTAGACTGTAGCCAATTGTCTTAGCGTAGCACTAGTGTGACATAAAACGCACGTCCGCTCTCTCTCTTAAAGTTACATACAAACGGAACGCTTGCAATTTCGATGACGTAAATTTTGCAAGTTTTTTGCAAATACAGTCAGCAGCAAAAGTAACAGAGCACTAACGAAAATTCCTATGTAAAAATAGTACACTTAATGCAGATTTGTTAAATAAATCCTTGTCGAATCCTGTTCTCAATCAGTTTAAGAACATGATTCGACAAGGATTTATTTAACAAAACAGTGTTAAGTGTGCTTTTTTCACATAGGAATTTTTGCTAGTGCTCGGATACTTTTGCTGCCGACTGCAGTCATAGATTTGGAACGCTTGCAAACGGCTTTGCAACTGGAAGTGTTTCATTTGTATGTACCCTTAAAAAGTTTTAGCAGTTGTGGTGACTCAATCATCCCATGCGAGTGCTACCGGTCTAATTAATTTAGGGTTACATACAAACGGAACGTTTGCAGTTTCGATGACGTAAATTTTGCACGTTTTTTGCAAATACAGTCGCCTGCAAAAGTATCCGAGCACTAGCAAAAATTCCTATCTAAAAAAAGTGCACTTCATGCGGTTTTGTTAAATAAATCCTTGTCGAATCCTGTTCTTAGTCAGTCTAAGAATAAGATTCGACAAGGATTTATTTAGCAAAACAGTGTTAAGTGTGCTTTCTTCATATAGGAATATTTGCTAGTGCTCGGATACTTCTGCTGCCGACTGCAGTCATACATTTGGAACGCTTGCAAATGGCTTTGCAATTGGAAGTGTTTCATTTGTATGTACCTCTTAATGATATTTTAATGAATACAAATTAAGGGAGCCGCGCTGAGCGGGATTACCGTTGCGTTATGCTACGCAATGGGGAATTGGAGACGCTCTATAGTTAGTTGGTTGATTTTTAGCGTCACACTAGTACTGCGCTATGGGTAATTGGATGTACCCCTAAAGATGGTCCGGAGACATGCCATCACAATTTTGATCCTCCACGGAAGGTATGTCTTCTTAAGGTAATATATTATAACTAAATTTAAATATTCAGTATTTTTTTTTTTTTTTTTTTTCGTTATTCGAAGACGTTCACTATATACTTATAGAGATTAGTGTATAATCGATTTTAAACATTTTTCCCCAAAAGTTAATTTTTAAAAAATGGCGTTTGGAGGAGTTTTTCTTTTCTTTTTTTTTTTTTTTTTTTTTTTTTGTTCATCAAGAATGCGATTGAGTGAGTTTAACGTCTAACTAGAACTGCGCAGTGGGATATTAGCGATAGTCTGTGATTAACTTTAAGGGATGGGTTAAAGTGTTATATTATTTACATATAATATTATGTGTATTTAATTTTATATATAATGTTTAAATTATATATATATATATATATACATAATCAAAACATGTATGTGTATATATAATAAATTGTTTCCATACGTATTTTAAACCCTATGCTTAAAATCAATATTGTCTCCAATAGCTCACTATGCAGTTCTACAGCGACACTAATAAACCCTTTCTATTCTAATCCACATGTATTCAGCGTTCTGTTTGACGTAACTCGCACTCTCTTACGTATGCTGTGGAGGGTTGCAATTTTCGGCGCGATAAGAAAAGCGCCATGTTGGCGATTTTTCGAAACCGGCTACCTATTCCAATGAATTGTCTTTTTTGGGGTAACTGAGTCACCCCAGCGATTGCTACCGGGTTAAATTTGTTGGTGAATACAGCCGATATACTGGAAATATAATAGTTCGTTGTTGGTTGACTGAGTGGGTATTTCGTTGCACTAGTGCTACGCAGTGTTGGGCATAATTGGTTAAAAAGTAATTGAATTACAATTAAATTACAATTATAATTATTTTACTGTCAATCGATTAACATGTAATTGATTACAAATAAACTGAATAAGTAATTCAATTTATTTGCAATCAATTACTTGTTAATTGATTGACAATAAAATAATTTTAATTGTAAGTCAATTGTAATTCAATTACTTTTTAATCAATTATGCCCAACACTGGTACTACGCTATGGGCAATAGAATAGAATAGATGCTCCAGCCTACAAATAAATACAATTTATATCCAAAAAATGTCCAAACAACGCCAGGGAAGATAATTAAATCTCCATCTATGTTCACACGCGATTAGCATATAGAAACATCAACATGCCATTAACCTTTCACGCCAAGGAAATTCGAAAGTATTAACAGTTTTCGAATTTCTAAACATGAGAAAAGCGTTGGTCTGTTACTATGTTTAAGTACCATGATCTGCGAAAAATTTCCAAAATAAATTGATTTCTGTAGTAGCGAAGTTAAAAAGAAATTTCAGCTGTCATCTCCATTCCCTCTGCGGAGAAACAATGGAAACTCTGCGGATGGTTACGGAATTTTCCTACACAGCCAGTATACAGACACACAGACCATTCGCTAAAAACATGATTTTGTATTCAGGGGACCTCATAACATGTGTTCGAAAATTTGACCCTAAAACAATACTTTCTCGACCCTACAGGTACTAGAAAGTAAAAAGAAAAATGTATCTTCATTTTTTACTTTCTCCTACCCATAGCGTCGAGAAAGTATTGTTTTAGGGTCAAATTTTAGAACGTGAGTTTTTGTTATATTTACCTGTTATGAGGTCCCCTGAATACGCGAATCATGTTTTTAGGGAATGGTCTGTGTGTGTGTGTGTGTCTGTCTGTCTCTCTGTGTGTCTGTTATCAGCATATCTCAAGAACAAATGGTAGTAGAAATTCCAAAGTCGGTATTTTAAAAGTGTATCATATAGGGATGCTACACCAAGCTTTTCGTTGACGTGAAGCAAATGGTTCGTGTACAGGGACACTCAAAAGTATTCAAATACATTACGTCTATAGGGGAAATTGCAGGTAAGTAGAGTTTAACATCTATAGACTGCACTAAACAAAATGAAACGAATATATATTTTGTGTAATATAGTCAACTGGGAAAATATTTTTGTGTATGTAGGAGCCTCGCCTCCCCCCTGGGGGGGGAAGTCCCCCCTCGAGGGGAGTAAATTTTCATGATGGGTATCTTTCAAAAGAGCTCGACAATACCTTTAAAACGAATGGTTGAACCATCAGTCTGCGATAATTTAAAATAGTTATCGAATTTTTCCACTTTTAACAAAAATAATAATAATAATAATAATAATAATAAAATAAAATAAAATAAAATAACATAAATAAATAAATAAATAAATAAATAAATTAAATTAAATGTAATATTGAGAATAAATTCAACTTTTTTTTTTTGGGGGGGGGGATATTCAGTGTTATACTACTTCTCTCTAATATGGAAACTGTGTGCATTATCATGGGAGATAATTTTTTTAAATAATAATTTTTATAAATTATTTTTACTGAGTGAATTTGTACAAGAAAATGTAGAAGAAAGCCGGGTGGTGGCCACAACACACTAGTTATTTGTTGTTAGTGGATGAGATTTACTAATAATATTTTACCATTTCCAGGAAAGCTGTTCGGGAATTGAAATAAATTCCTCATAGAGATATGGTAAATAATGTACGTTTTAAGCTAAATATTCATCGCTTGTATTTTGTACATTAATGAAACAGGGAGATCCCACTCACACAGAACTAATTATCATATAAAACTTTTCCTAAGCTTTATTTGAATTGTTTAGCATAGGTTTACATAACAGTACTCGTTATCTTACCTCTTAATCTCCAACCTGTATTTATAGGATTAAATTTCAGGGTAAGAGAAAGTAGTGTGAGTGACACACTAGATTATTTTTAATACTTTCATTTAGAATGTGTTAAATCATTAAATAATGAGGAATTGTTATTTTTTATGTGATTCATCTAAAAGTTAAATTGAATATGTAGGAAAAAAAATCCAGTAAATTTGCTTAAAAGAAAAAGAAAGAAAAAAAAAAATACATGTACAGCATCAAAGAAATAGAGCTACAAAGAAATTTTGAAATGAGACTTTTATATTCTAATATTTTGCTATGATTATCATTTCAAAGCCTTTTCAGTGCCGAATTTGCAGAAATGATGAATCATATTTACATGATTAGCGATTTAGTGGTAAAAATATTTGGTGGCTCCATCTATAGAGGTAAATTAGTATTAAATATTTTCTTGTTTCGATTTCTTGAAATTATGTAACAATATAGTTATATAAAATATATTTGAATACAAAACATTTTTTGAGAAAGTTTCTGCTCTTTTTTAAAAGATTTTTATAAAATTTTCCAGCATTTCAAGTTAACTTATCTAATATTTTATTTACCAACACAATGAGGAACGGAAATATATTGCTTATCCCTTTCGGACCCGAAACATTTTTACCTTAAAATATTACATTCTTCTGTTTTTACGAACTGGAAGAAAAATATCGTCTATAACCGACTTTTGCGATTGAAAATTGTATTTTACACTTTCTGCTAATGAGCTCGATCTTTTATTTCCTGATTTTATTACATACGACTGTTCCAGATGCAAAAATGTAAGTGGATGTCTAACCCGCACGATTGTATGGCCTGTGTCGGAGAGGGTTATAGGAGGGTTATAGTTATTTAGTGAAAATTTAAATTTCAAGAAAATAATACATGCATTTTTATTTTGTAATCTTCATTTAAATAATGAAATTTAATAATATTAAGAGTATATAACAATATTTATATATATATAGTTAATTAAAACTACTTTATAAATTTACAATTATTTGATAAATAAAAATATTTCTGATGAAATGAAATTTGTTTGTTTACATTTAGCAAAGTATCGCAAATTACAGCGTTCGCAGATTAACAACACTTGTCTGTAAATAATAATAATAAAAAAAAAGTTATATATAATGAAAAATTTTTATACCATATCCATAGAGATGAAAACTTAAATATTTATAAAATATGTTACAAAAAAAGCAAAATTATGCGTAATAAAAAAATTTTGCACTATTTCAATAGGGATAAAAATTTAAACATTTATAAAGCAGGTTACAAAAAAAAAAAAAAAAAAAAAAAAAATCAAAATTAGGTTTGATCAAAACATCTTGCACTATAATAATAGCAATACAAATGCGAATCATCATATGAAATTATTTAAACATTCAACTTTATAATATATGTTACAGAAAAAAGCAAAATTATGCTTGGTTAAAACATTTTGCACTATGTCCATACATATAAAAATTAATATATTTGTAATATAAGTTTGGAAAAAAAAAAGTCATAATTACGCTTGATCAAAACATTTTGCATCATAGCCGTGCAAACATGAATCAGACGTGTTATAACATTCCTTAAGCATCTAATCTTAAAATGTATGTTACAGAAAAAAACAAAATTACGTTTGATTTCCTTGACTTTATTTACATATGTATTACACAACTCTTTGTCTGTCTGTCCGCGCTCTAACTCCCACTAATACTTATGGAATTTCTCTAAATTGACATATGTTATTCAATTTCAAAATCGCATGTTCATATTGAAAATGGAATAAATACCACTATTGCTTTGTATACAGGGACACCCGAAACTATTCCAAAGCATTGCGTTCTATGAAAGATATTTCTAATAACCATATTTTAATAACTTTATCTTCACAAATCTTAATGAAATTGAAATATGTTAGTCATATGCACAAACGAACGCTTTTGATAGAATATAATATGATTAGCATAAAGATTTACAGGGCCGCACAAAAATATTCAGTTACATCAGGGGCTGTTATTGGAAATTTGCTGGAATTGCATCATCGTTTAAATCAAGCGTTTTTAACACTTTCTAGTAATTTTTAAGAGTGAATTAGTGTATTTGTAACACTTTCTTGTAATTTGAATTAGTGTATCTGCCTGTCCGACTATCCGCCTGTCTATCTGCCCGCATCCAGCGTACGTAAATATTTTTAGAATTTCTTAAAAAGGATATATGTTATATATCCTTTGTTATATCCATGGAATAGTCCCTATTTAAAAATGCATTAATCAGTAATGCACAACTGGTTTATGCACATTATGTTTTAGGGATATGTTATGATAGGGATTATTATGTTTTTAGGGATACTCCACAATAGCCAATGCATTGCATTTTAGTAGAGACATTTTTATAAATCACATTTAAATAACTTTCTACTGCTAAAATCATAAAGCAATTGATATTTATCATTAATACGATAAAATAAAATTTTATGTAGAATATGATATGCTTAACCCGTTAGTAGTTGCTAGTTGGTCGATTCGCCGCCCAACCCTTCAGTATTGACAGATTTTTTTATTCAATAGCCACCAAAAATTTTTAGAAATGGCATTTGATATACATAAAAGGCGAATCGACTGGAATAATCGTCGATTATGTATATCAAATGCCACGTCTAAAAATTTTTAGTGGCTATAGAATAAAAATGTCTGGCAACAGTGAAGGAATGGGCGGTGAATCGATCAACTAGCGACTAATGGGTTAATCTTCAGATTTTCACGTCTACACTAAAATATTCAGATATATTAAAGGCTGCAACTGGAAATTATAGGCTGCATTTCCGTTTAAGCATTTTTAACTCTTTCCAACAATGTTTAAGAGTGATTATGAATTCAATTAGTTCTGTTTGTCTGTAGTGTGATAACGTAGGCAAAGAACATTGAAGATTATACGATACGACGAATACATATTTGGAAAGTGTTAACAATCGATGCGTACCACGTGATTCTTCGTTCTTGCTATTTTATAAATAGATTTTGATTTTTACTGGCATGTTTTGAGGAAAATATAATTTTTATACTGTATTAGAGTGGTAAAAATGATTCTGAGTGAATGAGTGGTAGATCGCAGTTTTATACTATTGAACATATACGCAAACTTGATAAGAAGATTGCTATTTTATTTCTTAAATTCAGAAGACACTGTTAAAATTTTCAATAGAAAACTACTGGTAATTTATTATCTTAAGACTTATGTAAAATTATAGAGAATAATACGGAGATTTTGAAAAAAAAAAATTATATAAGCATTTTAATGTCTAATAATAATATAATTAAATGTTGGCGAGAATATACTTGTGACTTAAAATACTTTTCTAAAATAGAACAGTAATTTTTAGTTTTTATAGATAGATTAAATAAATAAAATTAGCAAAATTACAGAATAAAGATTGAGAATCTCCATTATTTACTTTTAACTATATGAATTACTGTAATTTTACCGAGACTCTGAATAAACTTTTAAGTATATTTACAGAAATGTTTTACAGGGAATGTTTCTATATCAAATAAACATGGACATTGATATCCAAGGTTATCCTTTATCTATAGTAGAAAGTTTGGATCGTGTGTTTAATACAGGGAAAATTCTTTTTAATTATACATGTGCAATAAGACCCGTTAATTTCTAAAATAAATCCCGATTTAGAAATAAAAGTAAAAACTAACGCATTTATGAAAATAACTTATCGTATTCGTATTGCAATTAGTTTTATTGGTTACTTTGAAAATAAATTAATAAACGTTATTGGAATTTTTAATTAATTTGAATTCCTTGACTTATCTGCTTCGCTGGTTATTATATTATGTAATGAGTTTTTAAAATAAAATAAAATAAAAAATGCACATAAAACACAAAGCCTTTATTTGTTTTTTAGAAAGAGAGATAAAATTCTGCACAAGATAGAATTTAATTTAGTAAGTTAGGACTTATTACTATGTTTTTATTAACTTCGATTCTTGTTTGTCCAGTATAAATATTGCAATCGTTTTTTAACTAATTTCCCGACAAGCTAGATATTTGAAACTTTCAGGACAGCTCAGAACACGATGACAATACATTTTGTAAATACTTTTAGTCAACTGTTTCAGGTCCCGCTGCCTTCGGCAGCGTTTACATGATTCGACAAAAGATTTATTTAACTAACTTCCCGACTAGCTAGACATTTGAAACTTTCAGAATTGTTCAGAACACGGGGAAAAGCATTTTTTTTAATACCTTTAGCCAACTGTTTCGGGTTCCTGCTGCCTTCAGAAGCGTTATCAGTACAAAGCTTACAATCGATTTTTTACTAACTTCCCGACTAGCTAGACATTTGAAACTTTCACGATAGCTCAAAACACGGTGACAATACATTTTTTAAATACTTTTAGTCAACTGTTACAAGTCCCTACTGCCTTCGGCAGCGTTTATATGATTCAACAGAAAATTTATTTAACTATCTTCCCGACTAGCTAGACATTTGAAACTTCCAGAATAGTTCAGAATACGGTGAAAATGCATTTTTTAAATATTCTTAACCAACTATTTCGGGTCCCTGCTGCCTTCGACAGCGTTACCAGTACAAAAGCTTGCACTCGATTTTTCACTAACTTCCTGATAAGCTAGACATTTGATACTTTCAGGATAGCTCAGAAACGGTGACAATACTTTTTTTAATACTTTTAGTCAACTGTTTCAGGTCCCTACTGCCTTCGGCAGCATTTATATGATTCAACAAAAAAATTATTTAACTAACTTCCCGACTAGCTAGACATTTGAAACTTTCAGAATAGTTCAGAACACGGTGAAAATGCATTTTTAAAATAATTTTAACCAACTTCTCCAGGTTACCAGTACAAAGCATACAATCGATTTTTCACTAACTTCCCGAGTAGAACATTTGAAAATTTCAGGATAGCTCAGAACACGGTGAAATAATTTAAAATAAAGTTATCATTTTTTTTTTAAATGTAATATTGAGAATAAATTCAACTTTTTTTTTGGATATTTAGTGTTACACTACTTCTCTAATATGGAAATCGTCGGTAATTTTTTAAATAATAATTTGAATAAATTATTTTTAAAAAACAGAATCATTTTTTAATAACCGAATTAATTTCTATATAAATGCAGGTGCATTAATGAAACGGGGGTTTGAGGGGGGCGGTAGCCCCCTCACACAGAACTAATTATCATATAAATTTTTTCCGAAGCCTTATTTGAAATGTTTAACATAGGTTTACATAACAGTACTCGTTATCTTACCTCTTAATCTCCAACCTGTATTTATATTATTAAATTTCAGGGTAAGAGAAAGTCGTGTGAGTGACACACCATTTGAATACGATACCTTTTGAATGTTTCCTTGTCAGTTTTATTTTAAATATTTAATGAAAAAAAAATTTTTGCACGTTCTTTTTTTTTTTTTTTTTTTTTTTTGACATAAAAAGAAATACATTCACTTACTTATTTATTTATTTATATATTTTTAGCATCAATTTGTTTTTTGCTTTTAACTAATTGTACAGCTGAAATGGGTTTATACTCAATATTATTTTAACCAATTATTCCGATTGAACTAAGAAATGCGGCATTAGGTAGATTTTGTCCTTATTAATAAGTGTACCAATTTTTGATGAAATCTAATAAACTGGTCTGATACAATGACAAAC
The DNA here is from genome assembly GCA_963930645.1 of Salticus scenicus. Lineage (NCBI taxonomy): Eukaryota > Metazoa > Arthropoda > Arachnida > Araneae > Salticidae > Salticus > Salticus scenicus. The sequence continues at coordinate 74,909,386 of OZ005662.1, read as the reverse complement.
TTTAAGCATTATATATTTTAAACAAAAACAAAAATGATTGCACCTTCATTCAAGGTGCAATACAATAATTGGCGGCAAAGCAAAATCGTTGTGTGAAAGAAACAGTCCTGTCGTACTAAATATATATATATATATATATGAAAAATTGAAATGTTAAAATAAATATATTTCGATTGGTTATTATTTTCAGGAAATCAAAATCATGACCTAATACCTTTGTCTACAGACGTTAGTAAAATGTAATCGATATTTAATTTTTTCAGTTTCATTATGTTGGTTAGTAACATGGTTAACTTAAAATAAACTAAATATGCATTCATATTAGTTTGTGTAAGATAAAATAAAGAGAGAAAAAAAAAATAAAAAATAAATAAAATAAACATGTATATTAGTTTAATTGAAATTAAACAAGTAAATAAAAATTTTGAAGCCATTATGACACCAGTTTTATCAGAAATTTTTGTTGATACAGGTGTACCCAACAAATTTTCTTTTTTTAATTCACGTATAAAGAAATGTTTCTTTTTGTGCAAAATAAATAAATAAATGAAATAAAAAGTTATAAGAATTTTAATTTTATTGGCTTCAGCTTAAAATTACAATTTAAAAACGTCGTGATAAAACTCAAAAAAAAAAAAAAAACATTATTGAAGTAGAAAACTACATTTGTCATTAAGACTAGCATCTGTACAGTACAAAAAAGATAAGATATTAGGAAAAGGATTAAATAAGGATAAGACCTTTAGTAAGGATAAGATCTTTAGTAAAAATTACGATTCCTGTGACTTGTGATTGGCTTCATAATTAGATAAATTCCTCACTAGTGCTCCAGAAATTCTGCTGTCCAAGGTAATAGCCGGGAGGTGCCAGGTTCTAACTCAGATTACGCTCTCCGGCCTAGCCATTTGTAGTTTCCCATGTCTTTCTCCAAAACTCACGTAAAATTGACCTAGATTCCCTAAAAAAGGCTCACACATGGGGCATCTCACCAAAATGTATAGTCAGTTGCAGTGGCGGATCCAGAACTTAACTTTTTTTTTTTTTTGGGAGGGGGGAGGGGCTAAGATTTTTTAGGATGTTATTCGAGATTAATGGAAAGTTTACAATTGTAATATTCAATTGTAAATGTCAGTATTACCCCCCCCCCCCCCCGTTAAATCCGCCCCTGGTCAATTGGCGATATCTCCAAAATCTCACTAGTGCTTCCGGTGCATAATTTTTAAGAGTAAAATATTTCGTTTATTTTCCCGTTAGCATTAACAGTCCATAGATGGCAGCACAAGTCATGAATCGCCACTTGCTCTTTTATCACAGTGGGCATCAACCAATAGCCTGTAAGAAAATTTTGGTGGTCCGTAGAATAACCAGACGTTATTTGCAATTATTTTTATTTTTATGTTTCATTATAAATTTCACCATACTCAGTTTTTTTAACCATTAGCACAGTCGCACGATAGATTTCATTAATTAAATTATTCTTAAAATATTGATAAAATTTATTTTCTTTCACATATAATGGATTTTTGTTCGTGAACACAGACAGATCAAATTATAAATCATTCTAAAATAAAGAAATTAGTTAATTTTTAAATATTTATCATAAAGCTTAGTTTATATTAAGATTTTATTTTTCGATTCTATATGAAATGTAAACTTTCATTAAAAAGCAATGGGGTTAAAATTTCAACAATTTGATTTTGACGAAAAACATTTTCTGTGAACTAATAATGAAAACAGATTTTCAGTTTTGTGTTTGAAATAAATTCCGACTCAGTCTCACAGTAAAATCAATCTTAACTGATTATACAGGTAAAACCTGTTACAGCAAAAAACTATATAAGGTACTTTAACTGTTTCTTTAACTGTTTGAAGAGTTGTACAGTTTCTTTAACTGTAATAGAGAAATATAATAAAATAGTTTAATATATTTTTTTTTCTTTCTGCAAAACTAATATTTTTAGTTTAATTTAGCGCAAAAACACGAAGTCTGATATAGTATTGCTAATTAGTTTAATAGTTTTTTTTTTTTTTTTCTCCTGCAAAACTAATATTTTTAGTGTAATTTAGCGCAAAAACACAAAGTCTGATGTACTATGCTTAATTAGTTTAATAGGGTTTTTTTTTCTTTCTTTTTCTTTTCTTTTCATTTTTTTTCTGCAAAACTAATAATTTTAGTGTAATTTAGCGCAAAAACACGAAATCTGATACAGTATTGTTCATTAGTTTAATAGTTATTTTTTCTTTTTCCTTTTTTTTTCTGCTAAACTAATATTTTTAGTTTAATTTAGCGCAAAAACACGAAATCTGATACAGTATTGTTCATTAGTTTAATATATTTTTTTTTTTCTTTCTTTTTTTTTTTTTTTTTTTTTTTTTTTTCTGCTAAACTAATTTTTTTAGTTCAATTTATCGTAAAAACACGAAGTCTGATATAGTATTGTTAATATTAAAAACCATATTCAATGATTATTTTTGACTTTAAAGCAATATTTTTCCGAGAGAATATGAAAAATAATATCAAATGGAAAATACGAGAATTAGGGTACAGCACCTAGCAGTTCTAGATTCTTGCATGAAAAATCGAAACTGGTGTATCTATTGCATAAATCTAATTTTTCAGGTTATTTTAAATGGGTTTTTGTGTTCTACACAATATTTTGCACATTTAGCATAACCGTATTTACAAACTTTTCTTCAAACTTAGAGTTTCTTGATCTGTTTCAATATAAATATTATTAAAATAAATCAAATTTTAAGTTTTTTCAGGTAAATATAGATTTGAACTAAAAGTTGTAAAGTAATGCAAACCATGCAAGATATTGTGCAAAACCGAAATATCTAAATTAGATTTATATCATGTTTTTATCTAAAGTTTCACAATATTTGAAAACATTTTATCAATAAAAAATAAAAAAATAAATAAAACATTTTCACTAAACTTTTCAGATTTTTTTTTTTTTTTTTTTTTTTTTAAATATATTATAGGAATGATGCAGTAGCAACTTTTCTATAAAAATATTTTCATCCTTAGTTTAGAAAGAAGAACACGGCAATTAGTTAAAAAAAGAAAATGGGTTTTTTCCATTGTCTGTACACTATTAAGAAAAACCTCTTTTTAAATAAAGTTCTTCAATTCGTTTAGGCATGATCGAACCAAGGTCCACCATACAATATAGGCGACGACACTATAATATAATCACATTATATCCCATTACTTAGCATTTTCCAATCCTGCTTTTATGACAAGTTTTCTCATACTCAAAGCATAAAAATATGCACTAGATAAAATCTGTATCTGTAGTTAAAGATTTTACCTAATTACAGAAAAAACTAAAGTGTCCTGTGATAGATTGAGATATAATTTTTATATAAATAAAGAAATAAAGAAATAGAAATAGAAATAAAATAAAATAAATAAAAAAAAAGAATATTCTGTAGTTTTAGAAAACAGAACTTTTCTGTAGGAAAGTAAGGGGGGGAAAATCTATTTCTCAACCGTTATTTTTTTTTTTTTTTTTTTTTTTTTTTTACAGTGCTACATATATTTTGCTTTTCAAATAGTAATAACATTGTTAATGAATAACAACAATACAATATAAAAATAACGAATATATAAATGAACGTTTCAATGTTTGCTATCATAAAATAGAAAAGAAAACTATGGAATATAAAGCATTCTGAATATTTTTGCCTTTATTTATCTCACGGAGCACTTTGAATGCCAATAAAAATGCTTAGAGACGATAAAATACTTGACGTTTCTCCGCATTCAGAAATTTTATTTATAAAAACGCATGAAATTTGAATTCTGAAAACAAAAGATTGCATATATATATGTAACAATTTTGAAAGTAAATAAACTCTCAAACAAAGCACTGGCCCGGAAAATTCTTTATTCGCATATTTTGAAACGCATTTTATGTGCATTTATTACTGTTTGTAAAATTTTGTTTTGTATATATATTGGGAATGGTAAAATATTTTATTCAGAAGGATCATTATTGAGAAGAAACGAAAAATTCAAAATTAATTCGCTTCTACGTTTGTATATGTATTTCAGTTTTGTTAGTGACGAATTTGTTTATTTGTTTTTAATGAGTAAATATCATAATGAGAATGCTTTATATAAAACAGTGTTTTGCATGTTTAATAAAATAGAAAATATCATTAGGCACAAATATTGAAGAAGACTTTAATATGAAAAATGCTTTATCCAATTATCGATGCATGTGTATATTGTGCAATTTATTTTTATTTATTTATTTTAATTATTTGTGCGGTATTGTTAAAATTGGCTTTTGCCTCATTTTATTTTTTAAAATGTAATAAAGTTTTAAAAAACGAATTTTACATAAAAGAGATTTAAAATTTTATTATCAGAGTGCTAATTCTTTTATTTATTCGATACCATTGTATCCGACTTATTTTTACACGCCACTTTCTTTGTACAGTCAGAAAAAAAAAGGGTACCCTCGACTAATGCTGCCTTAAGTTAAACTGCACTGCACTTAAAAAAAAAAAAAAAAAAAAGTCGATCCCTGATGCTATTTTTGCTGATTCTTATGTAAAACGACCTCTTGAATCTGTCTATGACCTCCATTTTGCCCAATCACTCACCATTTTTGTCACTATTCGGTAATTATATGGCCATGGATTTTATTTCAAGAATAAAAAAAAAAAATATTTTAACATTTAAAAAAAAAATAAATATATAATGTATAATGAATAATAATAGTAATTAATTAATAAAATATAATAAATGTAATGTATAGTTTCACTGGCAAATCTCCCCCCCCCCCAAATTTCCCCCCTTCCTGCAAACGTTCATGTTTGCATAACTCTTTAGCCGCTTAGAAAATATTTAACAGTTAAAATAATCCTTTCCCCTCCTGTAAATCAAATATTTAGCCATAAAATTATTGAAAAGGGGTAAAAATAGGGGTACGTCCCTAAAAAATGGTGGATGATAGGGAAAATGGGCGTCATATTCGGATTCAAGACGGTCATTTTACATATGAATTTGCAAAAAATGGTGTTGAAGCCGATATTCATGCAGAGCAGTGTTATCGTAGAAACATGCGGCTGCTGCCGATCGATTTGTAATAACATCTAGTTAATAGTGCAATAGTTAAACTTCGCTTAGAGGGTCGTCTACATATTAAAATTTACCTCAACTGCCTTTTTTCAAATAGTTGTGGAGTTTGCGCTCCTGCAAACTCCATCTTAACTTAAATACTTAGATTACTAAGAGAACACAAGACTTTAAATAACAATAACTAAAGTTTATTTGAGCAGATTAATGGGAGGGCGGCCTGGTAAATTTATATAGCTCAGCCAGCGTTTTACTTAATCAAAATATATGAATCAACAAATTAAGTAGATAACTTTAAATATCTCACCCCAGCAGATAGTCGAAAGGTGTAGAGACGGTCACACTCGTACTCCAACTACGGCTTCACTATGGGACAGAGGATTCCCTTCTATCCCAGCTTGAACTTCCGGAAACTAGTAGGCACTCACCAACACTCAACACTACTTAACTTCACACAACTAAATCTCCTCTACTCCAGTTTCGATATTCACCAAAATAAGAATCAGCACACTCGCTATAATAACCTCCAACAACCACTATACGATTCTCCAACATCCTCACTATCTACTAAAACCATCTCTATTTTTATACTTCTTCCTACACCCTCCTTTCACTACATTTCAATCCGTACTTTTAAAAATCACTTCTGATTTAACTAATATTCAAAATCTAAGTCTTTTAATGCAGCACCCTGCCGACACAAAACTATCTCGACTTCAACCGTCACCGAGCCACTGGCGACGGAGTGATTTTAACCGTCCCCACTTCCTACTTTGCTGGATCCAGCTTAATTGAAACAACTGTGGTGACGTTCTAACGTCTCAACCTCACAGTCCCCCTCCTAGAAAAAAAATTTAGTCGGGAAAATCCCCAACGGGTTTGATCGATTAAATTTAAATAGCTTCATTCCCTCTCTAACTATTTCAAATCTCTGAAGTGTGAGTGCAGCCGTCACCGAGCCACTGGCGACGGAATGATTTTAACCGTCCCCACTTCCTGCTTTGCTGGATCCAGCTTAATTGAAACAACTGTGGTGACGTTCTAACGTCTCAACCTCACATAGTAACTTCCATTTTTGACTCCATATTCGAATTTCTGAGATCAAGACAGTTCAGAAAAAGGTATGGTTTTAATGAATTCCTCATATAGGACTAAAAACGAAAGTATGTTAGGATTCATCCTTACGATATATATATATATATATATATATATATATATATATATAAGTTAAGATCTCACGCAGAAATTTATAATATCCATTCAGATAATAACCGGAAAAGAAGTACACTACAAAAAAAAAAAAAAAAAAAAAAATCTGTTAAAGTACAGGAAAAATCTGGCAACTGGGGTGCCAGTTTTTCTCCATCAATATATACAGTTTAAAACCGTAAAATTGTATCACTGACATATATTTTACACAGGAATCCTGTAAATCAAACAGGTTTTTTGTTAAAAGTATAGTTTTGTCCTGTATATTAGACGGAGAAATACTGGCACATCAGCTGCCAGATTTTTCCTGTACTTTTAACAGTTTTTTTAGTGTATGACAATTTGAAATACAAAATAAACTAAACTAATGCTAATTAAGAAATAATTCTACATCTATGATTTTGTATCTCAATGGGCGTCATATTCGGATTCAAGAGGTCATTTTACATAAGAATTTGCAAAAATGGTGTCTATGATACTACATCTGAATAGTACATAGAAACTTACTTGAATAACTATTTTAATCGATGTGTATGATAACAAGTAATCTATGATACTACATCTGAATACTACATCTAAAGTTACTTGAATAACTATTTTAATCGATGTGTATGATAACAAGTGATGGCGCTTTAACAGAAATAAGCTAGTATGTTGTGGCCACCACATGACTTTCTTCTATATTTTCCTATACAAATTCACTCAGTAAAAATAATTTATTAAAATTATTATTTAAAAAAAAATTATTTTCCATGATAATGCAGACGATTTACATATTAGAGAAGTAGTATAACACTAAATATAAAAAAAAGTCCATTTTATTCTCAAAAAAAAAAAAAATCTAAGTTTTTTTTGTTAAAAGTAAAAAAAATCGATAATTTTGTTTTAAATTATCACAGATCTATAGTTCAACCATTCGTTTTAAAGGTATTGACGAGACCTTCCGAAAGATACCCATCTTGAAAATTTACAAGCGATGTCCCCACATGCACAGTTTTTTTTTCCTAGTTAACTACTACTATTATCAATAATTCATATTAATTTTACAATCACAAGTTAAAAATAACTCTTATTATGTACATTTATACGAAATTTCGTCCTATACTGCCATGTTAAAAAAAAAAAAAAAGGTGGCGATTACAGCGCCATCTTTTGAGCAAATGATCCACAAATCTAATCTGCACCAGTTTATGTCAGGGTCCAACTATATAACAAGTTTGGTTAAATTTCGTTCATTGGTTCGTGAGATACAGCGTCCACAAAATTCGTGATACACACAGACAGTCAAACATTTTCTAAAAACTATCAAATCGTGTTTAGGACATCCCAAAACGTGTAAATCCATCAAAAATCGGAGTTCTAAAATTTTCACGAATCCAACACTTTCTCTATATTACATATAGAAGAAAGTAAAACTGTAATATCACTGTAATTCGAAAAATAATGATAAAATTGAACTGTAAATTTTGAAACACATATTTTTGATGATGTCCGTTCTATTCGTGCAAAAAACAATATAGGTCATAATTTATAATTCCTTCGAATATGGTATTATTAATAAGTTTCATAGCTCTAAAAAGTGTTTTATCGAAAACATGTGTGGAATGCATTTGGATCCGTTGATACATAAAAGAAATGAAATTTGAATATAACAATTTTTCGTAAAGATATGAATTTATGAATTTTTGGAAGATATGAATTGTCATTTAACATTGGCGTCCCCATATTTTGACAGCGTGTAATTGTAATAAATGCTTTAAATGTTTATAGCAAAATAGCACTCTGGGATAATGTTAACAGGGGCCGAATTGACTCAATTCGGCATGTGTTAACATATTTTTCTAAGTATTAATATATACTCAAAAAAAAAAAAAAAAAAAAAAAAAGAGAGAGAGAGAAATATATAAACTATATCATATTCCGAGTTGATTTGACCCAAATAGCATTAAAAAAAAAATTGTCATAAATAAGGGTTGCTAATAAAAGACAATGAAGTTGATGCATATTTTAACATGTAGAAGATCCCCTAAATAAAATCTAACTACATTGTTATGAATTAGAGTTATTACTCAACGATTGGCACCATCCACATATTTCTAGGACGATTTGTGACGAAATTTGTTAGAGGGGCGTTTCTTTTTCTACTGACTGGACAATAATTTCCCCTAATATGTAAATTGGATTGAATAAGATTTAGGGAGGCATACTATTGTAACAATCGCAGCTATCGTAGATCACAAGTCGGATCGCACACTCCGCAGCAAAAGTATCCGAGCACTAGAAATAATCCCTGTCTAAAAAATGTACACTTCATACGGTTTTGTTAAATAAATCCTTGTCGAGTCATGTTCTTAGACAGACTAAGAACACGACTCAACAAGGATTTATTTAACAAAGCAGTATTAAGTGTACTTTTTAAGACTGTGCTAGCTTTTTATTGCTAGTGCTCGGATTCTTTTGCTGCGGAGTGTACGATCCGACTTGTGATTGACGATAGCTGCGATTGTTACAATAGTATGCCTCCCTTCACCTTCACTTATAAAAAAAAAGTGGTAAAAAAACTAGTATGTTGTGGCCACCACAAGACTTTCTTCTATATTTACCTATACATATTCATTCAGTAACAATATTAAAAAAAAAAAAAAAGTACGATTTTTTTTTTCTAAGTTTTTTTTTTTTTTTTGTTAAAAGTGAAAAAAATCGATAACTTTGTTTTAAATTATCACAGATTTATAGTTCAACTATTCGTTTTAAAGGTATTGACGAGACCTTTCGAAAGATACCCATCTTGAAAATTTATCCCCCCCCGGGGGGGTACTTCCCCCCCCAGGGGGTGAAGCGATGCCCCCCCATGCAGAAAATTTTTTTCCTAGTTACATACTACTATTATCAATAATTCATATTAATTTTACAATCACAAGTTTAAAACAACTCTAATTATGCACATTTATACGAATTTTTGTCCTATGCTGCCATGTTAAAAATTTAGATAAAATGCTATCACAGCGCCACCTGTTGAGCTATTGAACTCCAAACATAATCAGCACCAGTTTATGTCGGGGACCAACTAAATACCAAGTTTGGTTAAATTTCGTCAAAAAAAAAAAAAAAAAAAAAAAAAAAAAATTGCGATATTTTTCAAAGTTTTTTTTGTTAAAAGTAAAAAAAATCGATAACTTTGGTTTAAATTATCACAGATTTATCGTTCAACCATTCGTTTTAAAGGTATTGACGAGATCTTTCGAAAGATACCCATCTTGAAATTTTGCCCCCCCGGGTGGGAACTTCCCCCCCCGGCGGGGGGGCAACCGATGCCCCCACATGCACAAAATTTTTTTCCAAGTTAACTATTACTATTATCAACGAGACCTTTCGAAAGATACCCATCTTGAAAATTTACTTCCCCGGGGGGGGATTTTTCCCCCCAGGGGGGGAACCGATGCCCCCCCATGCACAAAATTTTTTTCCTAGCTAACTACTACTATTATCAATAATTCATATTAATTTTACAATCACAAGTGTAAAATAACTCTCTTTATGCCCATTTATACGGAATTTTGTCCTATGCTGCCATGTTAAAAATTTGCATAAAATGCGATCACAACGCCACCTATTGAGCGAGTGATCCCAAAATCTAATCAGCACCAGTTTATGTCAGGGTGCAACTAAATACCAAGTTTGGTTAAATTTCATTCATTGGTTCGTGAGATACAGCGTCCACAAAAAAATGATACAGACAGACAGACAGACAGACAGACATTTTCTAAAAACTATTAATTCGTGTTCTCCATATCCCAAAACATGTAAATCCATCAAAAAGTGGACTTCGAAAATTTTCGCGAATCCAATACTTTCTCTATATTACATATAGAAGAAAGTAAAAAAAAAAAAACGGACAATGTTACGGAATAAGATAAAAGTTTACAGCTTTATATTGCTACTCTAAAAGCAAATTTTAATTAACTACTTTCAAAATATTTAAAAGTACAGTTGGTAACAAAAGTGTCCGAACACTAGCAAAAATTCCTATGTAAAGAAAGTACTCTTCATACGGATTTGTTAAATAAATGCTTGTCGAATCCTGTTCTTAGTTAGTGTAAGAACATGATTCGATAAGGATTTATTTAACAAAACCGTATGAAGTGTACTTTTTTTACATAGGAATTTTTTGCTAGTGTTCGGACACTTTTGTTACCGACTGTAGCGCAAGTAAAAGGTCAATTGAGGAGTAAACATTCAAACATTTTTTTCTCAAAAAAAAAAAAAAAAAAAAAAAAAAGAGTGTATGAATTGTTTTTTTTATCATAATATAACGAACTAGAACATAGAGAATAAAAGAAATTGCTTCTGCAATATCGGAACTGTTAACAAAAAATACGATTGAAAATAGTTGTAAATATGACAAACCATATTTGGGCCCACATAGTTAAGAAATTCCTAAAAATACCTTGAAATCGCAATGTTTTCATATAATCCTCCTTTTAAATTTTTTTCTTGTCGATTAGAATGCATGATAACTATTTGGTCGTTTGGATTATCATTTCCACATGTTATTTCGGAGCAATTATCAAGCATTATTGCTTATAATCTTCAGTTCAGGAGCTTACAACGAAAGTGAAAGATTACTCCATTTTTTCAAAATGTTAATCGTGTTCGACAGCTGTAAATAATATGCCTTGAAAAAATTGTTTCATATATATATATATACATATATATATATATATATATATATATATATATATATATATATATATGCAGGGTGTCCCAAAAAGGTTGAAATGCGCTTTATTTCTTTACCCGTTACAGATTGGGCAATGTTAATTGAAAAAACGTCCAAATTAAGGTAGGAAAGACGACTACATAAAAAAAAAAAAAAATCCTCCCGTTAATTTTTAAAAAGTTACATTTAAAAAAAATTTATACAGTCCCTCTACGCAAATTTTGTTATTTACAAACTTTTTATTTTTCATTCAACAAGACCATTAGAAAAAAAACTGAATCCAGTCCAATGCGAATGATCGCGAATTAATCCAACATACTCAAGAATAGTTTTAATGCAAATGCTATGATACATTTTATCTATTTATAATATGCCACAAATTTACATTTCTATTTTGATATATGGTCCTTATAATCAGAGTTCAGTTTTAAATTTAAAGATACAAGAATGCAGTTTTTTGCAATAATGTTGTTGCATTGAAAATAAAAACTTTCTAACTGACCAAATTTGTCTAGAGGGGTCGTGTAAAAATTTAAAATGTAATCTTTTGAAAATTAACAGGAATATATTTTTATTAGCGTAGTTTTATTTCCTATCTTATTTTGTACACTTTTGCAATTGACATTACCCTCCCATCTCTAACAGGTAAAGAATTAAACCGCTTTTCAATCTTTTTGGGGAACCCTGTATACATATATATTAGAGCGTAAATGAGGGAGAAATTTTGTTTTCCTTCTACCTCTTCTTCTTTTCTTTTCTTTTCTTTTTTAAAATGCGATACCTCTACTTTTTTTTTCTATTTGACCCTAAACACTTTTTAGCAAAATAGCAGCTCTCTGGGATAACGTTAATATGGGCCGCATTGACACGAAAATTCTAATATTAGGATTTTCTCGTAAATTCAGCATGTGTTAATATCATTCCAGAAAACTGATATTTTGCTAAAAAGTGTTTAGGGTCAAATAAAAAAAAAATTAGAGGGTTTTTGTATCGGATTTCAAAAAAGGAAAACAAGAAGAAAGACAAAATTTCCCCCTCATTTAAGGTGTCTTCGTACAAAATATACCATAAAAATGTTTTATGTTTCAGAATTTCTTTTATTACTAATCGTAAATACATATTCAAGATATTATATGTACAAAATTTAATTTATTTTCACAGAGTATTTTCTATGCAAGAAAATTTTAAATTACTTAAATTTACTTAATTTCGATCTTTCTTAACATCTATGACACGAAATTAGTTAAAGTCCCCTAAATGTCAAAAAGAAGTACAGTGATATAATATTAATTACTAACATCAGTTTTCCGAATGTATTAAATTTACAACTAAATATATTTAAATCAGCCTAGCTTTAATAAAGGCTTGACATTTAGCGGAAGAATAATTTGAAATAACTAAACCACACCTTCCTATGATTCATAAAGCATTAAAATTGTTTACTGTGTCAAAATCATTTTGAAACGCACTGAACGTTATCATTACAAATTTATTTAAACTGACTTAGAGAAATCGATTTTTCTGAATTAGAGAAACAGTGGGAATAAACTCTAGAAATATATTTATTATCATGTCATTAATGTTTAACTAATATTATTATGATATCGAAATATATATAATTTGTCTTTCTAAAAATATGATTAATAATATTAATAAATTGAATTTTCTAAATAATATATACTCAAAAATTTTCGCTTTCATATTACTAATGATGCCAATATTTTCAGTCTTAAAAATAAATATATTGAAATTAATTCCTTAATAATTTAATCTATGTACTTATTCTATTTAACAGCAATTAAATTATTGTTCAATTTGCAGATATTCTGAAAAGTTGTCTAAGGCATATTTGTATGTTTGTCTTTTTGTTAGATTAATGATTTTAATTCTTTTCTGCAATTCACCAATTTTAGTTTAGTACACAAAAATCTTTCCGTGTTTCTCAGCCTAACATCATAAGAAAACTTAACGTTTTTTCTTTGACATAAATAAATTCATATATATATCTGCTAATGTCTACCAGATTTCTTTTCTAATATACTAACCCCTTGTGACAATCTCACTGCATATGCAATGTTGCTGCATATAATAATCTATATATTCAAGAATTCTAAATTACTTAAATGTTCAAATAATGTTTTAATTTATTTTTAAAGTAATTAATAAATGTGATTGTAATACGGTAAGTTATTTTTATAAAAGTGTTAATTTTGATGTTTACGTTTGGAAATTAACGGATTTTATTGAATATGGATAGAAATATATATATATATATATATATATATATATATATATATCCTATAGCAAAAAAAACGATGCAAACTTTCTACGAAAGTATAATTTTATAAATAAATGCTAATGTTAATTTTGTACACATGTTCAGAAATACCCTCTGTATTAAAGGGAAAAAAAAATAAAATTGCATGGCATAGATGGATAGGTGTATGTTTGTATTATGGCATTATAGCATAATAATAAACTTTATGCTATTTTATATGCTGTAGTTCAAAATTCTAAATTAAATTTCAGATAAAAATGTGGATGGAAAAAAAAACTGTTTTATATTTATAAATGTAAATCAAAACACTTAAAATAAATAAATAAATAAATAAAACAAAATAAAAATAAATCTGAATTGATTCTCTCTGAACTTCTATTATTTTGAATCGAAAGGCCATAATTCTAAACAATATTTTTTGTGTCCTTTCTTGTAAAAGAACTATCAGTCTTAGGGAGGCATACTATTGTAACAATCGCAGCTATCGTAGATCACAAGTCGGATCGCACACTCCGCGGCAAATGTATCCGAGCACTAGCAATAATCCCCGTCTTAAAAAAGTACACTTAGTACTGCTTTGTTAAATAAATCCTTGTTGAATCATGTTCTTATTCTGTCTAAAACCATGATTCAACAAGGATTTATTTAACAAAACAGCATTAAGTGTACTTTTTTTAGACAGGGATTATCGCTAGTGCTCGGTTACTTTTGCTGCGGAGTGTACGATCCGACTTGTGATCTACGATAGCTGCGATTGTTACAATAGTATGCCTCTCTAACCTTCATAAAAATCTACATAGTTCGTGCGACGGTGACTTAAAATATACTTACCATTTATTAGGTCAGTTGAATAAGATAGATGCTATCGCAATCTATTACTGTATTAAATCACTGCTATTACTGTAATTAATTTGTCTCCTTAGACCATAATAATAAGTACATTTTTTGAGTCCTTGTAAAAAAACTATAAGCCCTATGTTCGGGTCGAATTATTTACCGAATCATGCCTGACACCTGCGAATAATTCGAACTGAAACAGTTGTTTCGTAAATGTCGGTAACAAAAGTGTCCAAACACTAGCAAAAATTCCTATGTAAAAAAAGTACACTTTATACGGGTTTGTTAAACAAATCCTTACCGAATCCTGTTCTTAGTCAGTGTAAGAACATGATTCAATAAGTATATATTTAACAAAACCGTATGAAGTGTAAATTTTTTACTCAAGAATTTTTGCTAGTGTTCGGACACTTTTGTTACCGACTGTATATACATATAAATGTATATTTTGCTACTCGGGAGGGGCAAAGATTGATTAACGGAGCGTTTTTTTTTGTAAACATGATCTTTCCTTAAATATTTTTAAAAAGTCACTGTTGTTGGCGTCAATTTTTTTGTCTGCGACCGCATCACCTCACGGAGGGCAAGGTTCTATGCGTCATGAGAGGTATAAACGTGTGCGGAATATTCTAAGGAAGACATTTTAGTCAATTATAAATTTCTGTCACCTTAATTAACGAAGTTATTATTTAAAAAACGTCGAGTTGTTAAAGGTACTCTATTAGCCATTTTATAAAAGTTTCTGAAATTGTTGTTCTTTCAATCTTATGATGTCATTTCCCCCAGGAAAATTAAAATGTGATCAATGGTGTGAAAAAAAACTTAAAATAAAAATAAAAATAAATAAATAAATAAGTAAATAAGTAAAATAATAATATAAATAAATAAAATATAATAAAATAAAATATATGTCTCTATTTTTTTCTACTTTTAGAAAATTAATTTTCTTACTGGCAATTTTTATGTTGTTTATCCGCGTTTGTAATGATCGATAGATGGCGCTTTTTCAGCTTTGTTGTTAGTAAATGTAATGGCCACGTGTATTAATTTTTGTTCTATTTGTATTACAACTTAATATTCGTGCTATAATTTCACCGCCATTACATCATGGAAAATTGATTGCTTTTGGAAAAAATATTTCAATTTACTCAACGTTCGATCAGAAATAGATTTTTAACTGAAGCTGGACAAATATTAGTTTCAAATCATCTGATTAATTTTTTACTTCCATTAGCCGAAGCAACTGAAATTTTACATTTGTCATTTGGAAATAAATGGAAGCTTAATTCTGGATTTTTTTTATTCTTGGAGTTACACAGTGGCACACAATACTAAGTATTATCTTTTTTTACCGGATTTATTCATTTTTATTCAATAAATATATGTGAAACTAAATATCGGCAAGCAATGGCGTCTAGATGAATTCGAAAGCTATGCATGTTAATTGTAATTTCACCTTAGCCCACCAGAGGGCGAGCATTTCATTACAATCGCGGATAATTTATTTTGTGTGTTTTATTTTTTTGTGAATAAGGACATAATGTGTGTGTACAATTGACTGCGTTTCTTTTTGTCTTTAAAATGTATTTATCTTTTTTATTTAAAAACGTATTTTAAAATTATTCGGGTATATTTTGGTATAAAAGAATATTTTAGATTCAATTTCAAACTAATTTTTGGTGAAAATGTACTTTAGCTCACTGTTTGGCTTCTTTTCCAAAAATCGCCAATTTGGTAAGGTGAGACTACCACATGTTTCGTAGTAATTGACATTGTTTCTTTTCAGTTATTTTCAAATGTGTAAAATTGTTATCTAGCTGTACATTAAAAATATATATAGAGTACTAAATAATGCCCTAAATTAACTAAACTCAGTAGTAAACAGTATAAGCATTAGAAAAAATAGGTACTAAATTCATTTTTATTTCTTTTATGATTACTTTTTTTAAACAAGCAATTATACCAAACAATTCATCACAAAACAGTGAAAAAAAAAAAAAAAAAAAAAAGTCGCCAAAGGATTCATATACTAAAGATGTAACTCAAAATGGTCTAGATATTACGAAGTTCTTTCTATGCCGAAAAAATTACTAATTTTTAGCGTAATATTTAATTCAATAATAATAATAATAATAATAATAATAATAATAATAATAATAAATAAATAAATAAAAATTAAACAAATAAATAAAAATAAATAAATAAATATTATATATTTCAATTTGACATTTAAGATGGGAATTTGTATAACATCTTTTTGCTTTTTTCCTGTGTTATGCACTATTAATATTCAGTGAAAGACAAAGAAGCGAACAAGCGGGCAGAGCGCCGCAGGGGGTTAATAAGTGGAGCGATTCGGGGGGAGGTGAAGCTTCCCTCGGGGGCTAGTGAACGGGGCGAACAGGGGGCAGAGCTTCTAGTTTTATATAAGAAAAATTTAAATACATGACTTGAAAATTTACTTAATTTCGGTCTTCCTCACCATCTATGGCACGAAATTAGTTAAAGTGCCTCAAATGTCAAAAGGAACCTAGTACAGAGACATAATATTATTTGCTAACATCAGTTCCTGAATGTATTAAACTTTACGACTAAATGTATTTAAATCAGCCTAGCTTTAATAAAGGCTTGACATTTAGCAGAAGTAATAGCTAAACCACTTTGCTATATGTCATGATGCATTAAAATTGTTTAGTGTGTCAAAATAAATTTGAAATATTCTGAAGGTTATATCCTTATAAGTTTATTTAAAATGACTTTGATAAATTGATTTTTCAGAATTTGAGAAATAATGGGAATAGATCGAGAAGTCTATTTATTATCATGTCATGAATTTTTAATTAATATTATTATGATATCGAAATACATATAATTTGGCTTTCTAAAAATGTGATTAATAATATTAATCAACTGAATTTTCTAGATAATACGTATTAAAAATTCTTGGCTTTCTCCTTATTAATGATGTATCCTCAAATCGGATATTATTTTTCATTAAAATAAACATATTGAAACAATTTATTTAACTAGGAGGTTCTGCCCCCTGCTCGCTCCGCTCACCAAACCCCGAGGGAGGCTTCGCCTCCCCCGTCTCACTTTACTTATTAACAAATGCAAAGCTCTGCCCGCCTAGTCGCTGCTTTCATTCACAGAAAAAGAATATTAATAGTGCAAGTTACAAGACGAAAGCAAAAAATTATCATAGAAATCCTCATATTAGTGTCAAATTGAAATATATAATATTTTTATATATTTTTTAATAGAAAAAAATTCGTAATATCTAGACCATTTTCCATCACAGCTTTAGTATATGACCCTTTTTATTTCCTTTTTACAACCTCGGATGCAGACCGTGGTATCCCAGTCTGCAGAGCGCCGAGCTCGTAATTGGAAGATTGCTGTTTTTGTCTTCGAGCCGGCCAAAGACCATCTTGTACACTAATGGTGGCTGAGGCACGTAAAATATGACTTGGCCGCCATATCCTCCATGTTCCCATCAAAATCTCCCGCCACCAAAGCGGGGGAGCCATCCCCTTCATGTAGGACCAAAACTGTGGTGACACGTCTTCGGAACATCCGTAAGGATGCATCCCAGGCCGTCACCAATTATCCACAGCGCAGTAATGGTGCGACGTCAAACATAACCTACCTAGATATCTACCTACCTACAACCATGGATCATTCTTTAATTTTCTCGTGTAAGAAAATTAATTTTCTAAAAGTAGCGAAAAAAAGGTGATATTTATTTTCTTTCTTTTTTACATCCATGGTTTTGGGACGTGGTACCTTAGTCGGTAAAATGCCGAGCACGTAACTGGAAGATTGCCGATTCGATACTTGTGCCGGCCAAAAACCGTCGTGTACACTAATGGTGGCTGGTGCACATAAAAATATGCCGTGGCCGCAAGGTCCTCCGTGTTCCCAACCACATTATACCTCTGGGGATCTACAAAGCGGGGGGGGGGGATCCCCTCCGTAAAGGATCAAAATTGCGATTGCATGTCTCCGGAACATCTCTAGAGGTATGTCCCAGACTGTCGCCAATTACCCATAGCGCAGTACTGGTGCGACGTTAAATCCAACCTACTTACCTACCTACCTACCTACATACATACAACCATGGATCATATTTTAATTTTTCCGTGTAAAATGACTTCATGACAGAAGAACAACTTCACTGGGAGAAACTTTTTTCAAAATGGCAAACAGAGTACCTTCATAAACTTGCCGTTTTTAGTTAATAAATTTTTTAATAAAAATGATAGAAATTTCTAAGCAGCTGAAATGTCTACCTTGGAGCATTCGGAACACATTGATACCTCTGATGACGGGAAGGACCCTGCCCTCCGTTAGAAGATGCTGTCACAGACAAAAAAAAAAAAAAAAAAAAAAAAAAAATTGACGCCAGTGACAGTAACATTTTTTTTAATATATAGAGATTATTTAATTTATGTACCCGTTTTACTTAACTCTAATTAAATTATTGCTCACTTTCGGAATATTCTGAAAAGTTGTTTAAGGTATTTTTTTGTGTGTGTTTTTTGTTAGATAAATGACTTTAATTCATTTTCGTAATTCATTAGTTTTAGTTTAGTTCACAAAATCTTTCCATGTTTCTCAACTCAACTTTATAAGCAATCTTAACTATTTTTCCTTGACACAAAAAAACGTCTACCAGATTGCTCTTTTAACCTACTAACCCCCTGTGAAAATTTTACTGCATATACGATCTTAATTGATTTATTTTTATTCATCTACTACGGTACATGTGTCTCACGTCAAATGCGAAAATGGCGACAAACTGAAAAAACTTCTTAGTCGATGTAACCAAGAAATCTTTTTTTTTTTTTTTTCGTCATCATCTCTTTAGCGAAACAACATCCAAAGATCTACACTAAACGACAAAAAAAAAAAAAAAAAAAAGCCGCACTTGGATATTTTCCTTTTCACCTTCTACAACCGTCAATTTTATTACTTAAAAAGCAAATTTTCGGACAGATTTTATTATGTTGTCCTCCACATACACTTTAGCATTGAGTCCAGTGTTAAAAACAAAATGTAATTGTTAGAATAATTATAATTTTAGAAATTATTTCAAAAAATGGTAAAAAATAAGGACGTTAACGATGCCACAAAAAGTATTAAGTTTTGAATGAAAAAAAAAAAATATTTTGATACGTGAAATGGCAAAATAATTAAATGTTAACGAAATATTGGTAAAATGGTTTTTAGCAAGATATAAAATTTTTTGGCCGTTTAAACTGGAAATTTGGCTTTAGGTGGCCATGTTGCTCATCCAAGCGAGATGACCGTAAGTTAAAAAGTCATTGCTTATAAAATCGGTTTGTATTCCATTTAGAACATAAAAGAGATTCAGAAGAAGTGTTTAGCAGCATAATTTCTTTAACTACAGTGAAGCAACTATTAAAAAAAGCAGGTTTAAATGACAGAAAATTTGAAAAAAAATCCATTCTTAGTGGAGAAAATTAGGAATGCAAGACCTCAGATGGCTAAAAAATTAAAAAATTGATTAGTTAATTATTGGGCTAAACTGGTTCTTTATGATGAGTCAACTTTAACTTATTTTGACCTGTAGAAAATAAGCAGATCTGACAATGAAAATATCACCGACTTAATGAAAATCGCACTTTTAAAACAGTGACACATTCTCCGTACATTATGGTACGGAGGTGCATAACTTTTCAAACAGCCGGGCAAATTTTTATGATCAAGGGATCAAATAACTCGAAATAAAACACAGTCTTTATAAAAGTGGTGCCTGACCGACTATTTTGGAGGTTACTTGGATATTTTCGCAAACAGCATTTTAAGATGATAATGCACGTTACTACACGGCGTCTGTGGTAAGTTTATTTACTTCAAATTGTCAAAATTTCCTATCCACTCCCATGATAACCTATAATTCTGTAAGTAATCATATCTTTTTTCCCTTTAAGTTAAATCTCACGAAAGATATAGTAGAATTTCTTCTTTACCAGACATGGAAATAGTCCTAATCGTGATCTGCTCGAAAATGTTTCGTCTATAAAAAGGCGGGGGAGAGGGGAGAGGATTCGAAATTTGCAGGATACAACTCTGCCAGAACGAGAAAAAAATATTTTTGATATTTGGCGCATTGAAATTTCTGAGATTTATATTAAAACACTGTATAATACTATGCCATTGTGCATTAAAGCAGTAATACCATATAAAAGTGGAATTAACCCAATACAGAATACATATTTTAAATAAAAAATTGCTTAGATCTAACAAATAAATAGTTTTACTTCATATATTAAAATATAACTTGTTTATTTCATATAATAAATCATAATAGAATACAAAGAGATTGGTTATTGCAATATGTTTAAAACGAAAGTTTTATGCAGATTCTTATAAAGTACTTCGTAGAGTGTAATAAAGAGAATTATTATATCGAAAATGCACATTGTATTTTATACTTTTGGTATTATGCAAACAAGGCAGTTTTATTTGTTTCAACCCTTAATTTTAAAGTTATTACAAATAAAAAAGGTATAAGTTATTTTTTCTGCAGTGCGACTTTTTTTTTTTTTTTTTTTTTTTTTTTGTCGCTTAGTGTACCTTTCAACGCTGCCACCCTCATCGCATTAGTAAATTTAAAACTAAGGAAATGGAAAAAAAAAAAGCATATCTTCATTATTTCTGAATACATATTTTATTATTAATTTCTTGTTCTGCATTAGGATATAAATTTATGAACATCCGATGTAGTAAGTGTTCTACAGTTCAATATTAGCGATATAGCTACAGACAGAAATAAGTCATCACTTCCTTTTAAGAATCAAAATTTAACGATAATTCAAATTGAATAATATTCAAGATTTTTTTTTTCTTTTAACAACTCATATACAGTGAACGACAAAAGTGAAGGCACAATTTCGAATCTAGAGGTCTTTGTCGAATATCTAAAGAAATACTTTATGAATCCTCTTGAAACATTAGGGGTGACAAGAACATGTTACTATAACACATAAATTCCAGCGAAAGTTTTGTCCAGAAGACTAAAAGGGGAATCGTCAAAATTAACAAAAATATATTATCTTCTGGATCACCTAGTAAAAAATAATGTCTGAAATGAATTGTAGCTGTAGCATATGATTATCAGCCTCCTTTTAATGATAGATAAAAATTTATATGAGAAATGCACTTATATTAATGGAGATAGGGTAGGTGCTCTAGTGATTGGCATGTTCCAGTAATTGACATCTATCCCGAAATAATTAATAAATAAGAAAAATAATATATTTTACATATAAGAATTTTAACATTTTATGTCAAACACTGGAGCGTAGGGTGCTAATAACTGGTAAAATAAATAACTAGCAGTGTCGAACACTAGAACATAGGGAGCCAATTACTAATAAAAGGAAAAACTGGCAGTGTCAATTACTGGAACATTGAGTGGGTGTAAAAAAAAAAATTGTTATCATATACATATATATTTTAACATATATGTGGTTCTGAATGTCTTTTTTACCATATGTACTAACTTAAGATTTCTAACAATATTTTCTGATGACTAGAACATTAAAAACATCAGATATTGCTCTAAAAGCGAAAATCACTGGTGCACTTACCCTATAAATGTTTCTTTAATAACGTGGACGAATATTTTAAAAAGTATTTTATTTATAATATGCAGAGTTTTAAAACCATATCAATGCCACTGTCAGAAAACTTTACATACTACATTAGATACAAAGTACTACAATCAGAATATAAAAATATCGATTATCTCATGAAATATGAGTATTTTTACAAAATATTTTTAACTGCGCATCCGCAATTCTCAGCAACATTTCTTTAACATAATTTATAAGCTAAATGTATGGACTAATATAAAAAAAAATCTCTAAGCAAATATCATTAAAACTCAGAAAGATATCATCGATAGAAAAGTTCAAGTTTTTTAAAAAAGATGCAAAAAAGGGGTTTTTACCAATATTTTTATTTTGAATCGGCGAGCTGTCATGGAGAACGCACACTATGAATTTCCCAAAAAATGGAGAAATCTTTAAAAACTGTTTTTTTACTAAAACATTGTTTATACAATCTTTTGAATATTATATAGATAAATATAAAATATTAAATAAACATTCAAATTAATAAACTTGCAAAAATAAACTGAACTTTTTAACCTACAATTGAAAAACAAAGGTGAAAGTACAATAATTACAATATTAAACAGAATAATGTGTGAAGTAAAGTTATAAAGTGATGCTAAACATGCAAGATATTGTGTATAACTGAAATACCTATTTAAAAATCTTATAAAATTAGATTTATATCAAGTTTCCATTTAAAATTTTACAATATTTAAACACATTTTATCAACAAAAATGTAAATAAATAAATAACAAAAATTCCATTAAAATTTCAGTTTTATTATTATTATTTACTTATTTATTTTTAATAATATAAGAACGATGCAACAGCAACATTTATGTAAAAACATTCTTATCCTTAGTTTAAAAAGAAGAAAACAGTAATTAGTTTTAAAAAAAATCATTATTATTATCATTATTATTATTTTTAAACAGTGTACACTGTCAAAATAACTCGCATTAAATCAAGTTCCTCAATTCGAATAGGCATCATTGAACCAGGGTCTACCGTAGAATATAAGTGACGACACTATACTATAAACACATTATATCCCATTACTTAGTACTTCACAATCCTGCTTTTATGCCAAATTTTCTCATACTCAAAACATAAATAATTACAAGATAAAGATAACTTTTTATATACCATGTTTTTAAATTTTCTGTTGAATCATATAAACGCTACCGAAGGCAACGGGAACCCGGAACAATTGGCTAAAACTATTAAAAGAATTCATTGTTATCGTGTTTTGAGCTATTATAAAAGTTTCAAATGGCTAGCTAGCTATACGAGAAGTTAGTTAAAAATCGATTGCAAGGTTTGTCCTGGTAACGCTGCCGAAGGTAGCAGGGTCCCGAAACAGTTGGTTAAAGTATTTTAAAAATGTATTTTCACCGTATTCTGAAAGTTTCAAATGTCTAGCTATTCAGGAAATTAGTTAAATAAATTTTCTGTGGAATCATATATTCACTGCCGAAACCAAAAACAATTGACTAAAAGTATTAAAAAAATGTATTGTCACCGTGTTCTGAACTATCCTGAAAGTTTTAAATGCCTAGCTAGTCGGGAAGTTAGGGAAAAATAGATTGCAAGCTTTGTACTGGTAACGTGGCCGAAGGCAGCAGGAACCCGAAACAGTTGCCTAAAAATATTTTTAAAAATGTATTTTCACAGTTTTCTGAACTATTCTGAAAGTTTGAAATGTCTAGCTAGTCGGAAGTTAGTTATATAATTTTTCTGTCGAATCGTATAAACACTGCCGAACGCAGTAGGAACCCGAAACAGTTGACTAAAAGTGTTAAAAAAATATATTGTCACCGTGTTCTGAGCTATCCTGAAAGTTTCAAATTTCTAGCTAGTCGGGACGCTAGTTAAAAATCGATTGCAAGATTTGCACTGGACAAACAAACAAACAAGATTTGAAGTTAATAAAAACATGGTAAAATATGTACTAGTAAGATTTTATCTGATTACAGAAAAAAAAAAGTGTGTCCTATAATAAATTGAGAAGTAATTTTTCAATAAACTAATTAATAAATAAACTAAAAAAAAGTAAAGTAAAATAAATAAAAAAAGAGAATATTGTAGTTTTAGAAAACAGAACTTTTCGGTAGGAAGTCAAGAATTTTTTTTTTTTTTTTTTTTTAAAATCAGATTTTTCTTTTCTTTCATTTTTTTTTTTAAACAGATTTTTCTTTTTTTTTTTCATTTTTTTTTAAAAACAGATTTTTCTTTTCTGTCATTTTTTTTTTAACAGATTTTTCTTTTCTTTCATTTTTTTTAACAGATTTTTCTTTTCTTTCATTTTTTTTTTTTTTTAAACAGATTTTTCTTTTCTTTCATTTTTTTTCTTTAAACAGATTTTTCTTTTCTTTCATTTTTTTTTTTTTTTTTACAGATTTTTCTTTTCTTTCATTTTTTTTTTTTTAATCAAATTTTTCTTTTCTTTCATTTTTTTTTTTTTTTTTTTTTTACAGTGCGACGTACATTTTGTAATTCAAATAATAACAACATTTTTAATGAATAACAACAATACAATGTAATAATAATGAATGGAAAAATGAGCATTTCAGTGTTTGTTATCATAAGATAGGAAAGGAATATAAAACATTCTCAATATTTTCGACTTTATCTCACGGAGCACTTTGAATGCCAATAAAAATGTATAGAAACGATAAAATACTTGACGTTTCTCCGCATTCGGAAATTTTACTTATAAAAACGCATGAAATTTGAATTCTGAAAACAAAAGATTTCATATATACATATAACAATTTTGAAAGTAAATAAACTCTCAAACAAAGCAGTGGCCCGGAAAATTCTTTATTCGCATATTTTGAAATGTATTTTATGTGCATTTATTACTCTTTGTGAAATTTTGTTTTGTATATATATTGGAAAAGGCAAAATATTTGATTCCCAAGAATCATTATTAAGATGAAAATAAAAATTCGAAATTAATTTGCTTCGATGTTTGTATTTCAATTTTGTTAGTGACGAATTTGTTTATTTATTTTCAATGAGTTTATTGTTTGTTTTCGTTAGCTGTGACCCTGCTCACCTATGCGCATGCGTGAGGTCTGCATTGATTTTGTTAAAATAGGGTAGAAGCGTAGAAGATGAGAGAATGTTTACATTTTACGAGTGAGAGATAAGTTGCGGTTTCTTTTTTCTTTTTTTTTCTTTTCAGGACATTATTGAATTTTGAGGCGATACTTCTTCGTTATATTCGTATAAAGGCAAAATGCTGATTTTTCCCCCTTGTAATTTTTAAATAAGTGTAGAAGATCAGTTTTATTCTTCGATGCAAAATAAAATCCGTAAACTTAAAAGTAAATGCCTGTTTTCTTTCTTCTTCTTCTTTTTTTTTTTTTCAGTTAAAATTATTTTTATTTGCTTACTTGATCTCTAAATTCGTACTATATCTGTCATACCTGAACACTTGTTTCATGCACTGATTATAGTAGTAAAATAATTAAAAATGACTTAAATTAGGTAAAATTTACATAATTCATTAATAAAAGAAGAGAAAAAGAACAACGTTTACAGTAGACTTTACCTGTAGTAAAAGTAATATATTTTTTTCTTTTAAATTATACTGCTAAAATAAAAATACCATATTTTTGGATCTCTATTTTACAGAAATTTACAGAAAATCGTATTTAAATCAAATCATTAGATTTTTTTATCATGATTATTTTACACCTTTTATTTTTCGCGCATATTGTCATATAAATTACATTAAATAAAATATTGTTAATTAAAATTAAAAATTAAACTTTAAATTCGCGTAAAAAGGTAAAATAAATATTGAAGACTCATAAAAAGAAAACGAACACGTGTAGAACGAAAAGCGCATTTGGCTAAGTGCCCATCTCATTCAACGCATCACCCCTTTTCCGAGTAGGATCGTTCCGCGAGAGGTAGACATGGTTTACGAAAACGGACAGTATATTATATGAGACATACGTATATAACAGTGTTTTGTATGTTTAATGAAATAGAAAATATCATTATGCACGAACACTAAAGACTATATTAAAATGTAAAATGCGTTATGAAATTATTGGTGCAAGCATTATTTGTGCTATATATATATATATATATATATATTTTTTTTTTTTTTCGAAAAATTATTTGTGCATTATCGTTGAAATTGGCTTTTACCATATTTTATTTTTGAAAATGGAATAACTGTTTTAAAAAAAATGAATTTGACATAAAACAGGTTTATAATTTTATTTTCAGAGTGCTAACTTTTAAATTTATTCCATACCATTGTAGCCGCTTTATTTTTACACACTACTTTCTTCGTACAGTTAGGATAAAAAAGGGCCTACCACGACTATTTTTACTGTAAATTATCGTAGAAACAGTGGTGCTAATTGATTTGTAATAATGTTTAGTTATTAGTGCAATAGTTAAACTTTGCTTAAAGGGTCATCTACATATTGAAATTTACCCCAACTGCATTTTTTCAAATAGCAACACCCATATTTGACTCCATATTTGAATTTCTGAGATCATGGCGGTTCAGAAAAAGGTGTGGTTTATATACTTTTAATGAATTCTTGGTAGTGTTAAAAACGAAAATAAGTTACGGATTCATCCTTATATAAAAAAAAAAAGAAAAAAAGAAAGAAAAAAAAGAAAGAAAAAAAAAAAGAAAGAAAGAAAGAAAAAGAACGAAAAAAAAAAAAAAAAGAACTCACGCAGGAATTTATTATATCCATTCAGATAGTAACCGAAATTGAAGTATGACAATTTGAAATATAAAATAAAGTAAAATAATGCTAATTAAGAAATGATGTATGCATTTAAAATTACTTGAATAACTATTTTAATTCATGTGTATGGAAGGCTATAGATGACATAAATGCTAACAAGTGATGGCCCCCTAACAGCAACAAAAAATGGAATATCACTGTAACTCAAAAAGTAACGATGAGAATGAGCTGTAAATTTGGAAACCAGTATTTTTTATGATAACCATTCTATTCGTGCAAAAAATAATATAAGTCATAAATCACATTTTTTTTAGTTCCCCATCATACTATAGGTATGGGGAACTTAGGTAATCGTGAAAATTTTCGACCTCGGTTTTTTGACACGTTTTCAGGTGTGAGGAATCCGAAAATGACAAAATTTCTATGGTGTCTGTCTGTTAGTCTGTTAGTGGGTCAGTCCGTTAGTTTGTTAGTCTGTGTACACGATATCTCAAGAACAAATTGTCGCAGAGAGGTCAGATCAGTTTTAAAATATTACTTTCGACACTGGCAAGATCCCTATTCATTTGCAACATTCGAACTTAAAAACTTCGTAAGTTATTAGAAATTGACGATTTTCTTAACATGGGAGAATAGGACAAAAATTCACTTAAACGTGCATTAAATGAAAACTTTTTACTGTAAAAATGTCAGACCAGTTTTAAAGTATCAGTTTTGATGCCGGAATGAACATCAGTAACTATAAATATGCTACTTTGAAAATTTCGCAAGTTACTGGAAATTTACGAATTTCTTAACATGGCAGTATAGGGCAAAATTTCACATAAACGTCAATTTTTAGAGATATTTTCATCGTAAATATGTCAAACCACTTTCGAAATATTATTTAGGATACTGGCATGAATATTATACACTATGTTTTTTCCAATTAAAAAGAATTCGTAAGTTATTTGGAATTTACGATTTACTTACAACTTACAGACTACTTTTGAAATATTATTTAGGACACTGGCATGAATATTAATGACTATGAATTTTCCAATATAAAGATTTCGTAAGTTATTGGAAATTTACGAATTTCTTAACATGTCAGAATAGAGCAAAATTTCACATAAACGTCAATCTTGAGGGATATTTTCAGCGTAAATATGTCAAACCACTTTCGAAATATTATTTAGGATACTGGCATGAATATCATACACTATGTTTTTTTCCAATTAAAAAGAATTCGTAAGTTATTTGGAATTTACGATTTACTTAACATGTCAGAATAAGGCAAAATTGATCATAAACTTCCATTTTGAGGATCAATAATACATTAGACAACTTCAAAATTAAGTTTATGATATTTGTTTGAACATGATTGAATACAAATATTCTACTAAGAAATTTTCGTAAATTATTCGTAATTTACGATTTTATCAACATAGCGAAATTGTAAATTTTTCATATAAATATGAATTTTGAGGTTTATTGCATTGGAAATAGTAGCATGAAAACTAAACAACAGAATTGACCCTGATAAAATAAATTAATAAATTAGAATAAGATAATTATATCCAAGTGAACGGTGGATAGCCTATTAGGCGGGGATTTCATTCTGTCACTGTATCAAGCTTTGGTCAAATTCATTTCTTTTAACATGATTATAATATGTCTCGCACTAGAAATTTCTGAGAACATAAATATGATGGGGAACTGAGCAGAGTCCACCTATGCCAACTAGTTTCGAATATGAATTTATTAACGCCATAGCTTCCTAAAATAAATGCCTTCCACGTGGCTGGGAAACTTGGCAACAGTTCAAGCGGTAGACAGCGCCACCTTGTACGGATTGCACGACTTTTTATTCAACTTCCACCAATAATTTTAAGAAGTGATATATGATATATATAATCGACGTTTCTTCGATTCTATTCGCCTTTTATGTATATCAAATCCCACTTTTAAAAATATTTGGTGGCTTTTGAATAAAAAAGTTGCGTAATCATTACCAGGTGGCGCTGTCTACCGCCAAGTTTCCGAGCTACGCGGAAGACATCTAGTTTAGGAGGCTATGATTAACACTTTCGTGACCGCTGACGTAGATTCACGTCATTTGAAAATCTGTAACCCCGCCAGTGCGTGTAACCTTTGCAATTTGTATGTCATTCATTTCTTCAAAATGTACACAATATTAATATTTGTACATTCAATGTACTATGGATATAAATACTTTGATTAGAAAGAGTATAATTATAATGTATACCCATTTGTAATATGAATCTGAATATAGAAAAATTTGTTCTGAAATATTGTGACTTGGGAGAATAACGCCCACAGGCGGACCTTTCTGTCAAACATGCGGTCGCGAAAGTGTTAATAATTTCCATAATTTAAAAAAAAATGTTTTTTAATCAAAAATATGTATGGAATACATTTGAGTCAGTTCATTCTGATGCATAAAAGAAATGAAATTTGAATATAACAATTTTTCGGGAAGATATGAATTAAAGTTTGTCACATTCATTCAACACTGGCATCCCCATATTTTGACAGCTTATTAATTGTATGTAAAAAAAAATAAGAGAGAGAGAGAGAGAGAGAGAGAGAGAGAGAGAGAGAAATATGTAAACTGTACCATATTCCTAGCTGATTTGACCCAAATAACCTTAAAAAATTGTCAAAAATGGGAGTTGCCGTTGTAAAATAGATGCCCCTCTAAGTAAAATCTAACATATATCATTATAAACTAGAAATTATCACACATCGATTGACAACAACCGTATATTTATAGGACGTTTTGTTGTTTGGGGGAGTTTCTTTTTCTACTGACTGTACTATAATTTTCCCCAATATGTGATTTTGATTAAATAAGAGTTAACTTCTTATAAAAAAAGTTGTAAGTAAAAGGGCGGAAAATGTTACGGAATAAATTAAAAGGTTGGCAGATTTTTATTGTTAGCCAAAAAGCAAATTTTAATTAATTACTTCCGAAATATTTAAAAGTAGCTCGTGTAAAAGTTCATTTGAGGAGCAAACATTCAAACCGTGTTTTCTCCTGAAACAAAAGAAAATTGAGTAAACGATTTCACTTTAAACTTAACATAACATAGTATGTCAACATATGTCATAGCTGCCAAGTTTTTTTAATTTATTCCGAAATGTTGTTAGCTCCACCCTTTTTTCACTCCGTAATCCTTTTAGAGTAATTTTCTTCATATTTAATCATAATTATATATCGAAGAAAATTTTTCTACAAATATTACGGTATGAAAAAAGGGTGGGGTTAACAACATTCCGGAACAAATTAAAAACTTGGCAGCTATGATATGTTTCTTGATATGTCTACAGGTCTCCCTACTAATTAGTAATACATCTAAACAAACGAAAATTAGGGTTTATGTTTAGTTATTTTTTAGTTTATCAGTTTTTGTGTTTTCTACAAAATTGTATCCGAAGGAGAAAACATGGTTTGAATGCTTACTTCTCAATTTTGCCTCTTTGAAATCGACAAACTTCATTTAAAAAAAAAAATCTTCTTTATGTAATTGGCGAACTAAAAGCACTTGTAACTTGCAAAGAGTACAATAGTTTCCATATTTTAAGGAACAATCTCCCCCCCCCCCCCAACCTTCTTTTTCCTTTTCGCACAACTTTAAAAATATGAATACATGAACATAACATTTGACTGATATGTTCGTTATCTTTTAAGTAATCGAATTTATGTAACTTAAACAAATGTAATAATTTTTAACTCATATTAATTCAATTTTTCTTTTGTTTTAAAACAATCAAGGTATTCACGCGAATAAAACAAGTAGCAGAAAAATCTTTTAATAGATAGAAATACAAGAAAAATACTCTTGAATAACGAAGAGATTTAATAATTTTTTAACTAATGCAACATACACGTTTTTCTATCCATATTTTTTTCATTATTACTGTTTTTAATCGTAATTTTTGTCGTAAAAATAACTTATAATTTTAAATATAAATCTATTGTACAGAAATTGTGGTGGAAGAACGCTTCCAAAAAAAAAAAAAAAAAAAAAAAAAAGCCGCACTTGGATATTTTCCTTTTCACCTTCTACAACCGTCAATTTTATTACTTAAAAAGCAAATTTTCGGACAGATTTTATTATGTTGTCCTCCACATACACTTTAGCATTGAGTCCAGTGTTAAAAACAAAATGTAATTGTTAGAATAATTATAATTTTAGAAATTATTTCAAAAAATGGTAAAAAATAAGGACGTTAACGATGCCACAAAAAGTATTAAGTTTTGAATGAAAATAAAAAAATATTTTGATACGTGAAATGGCAAAATAATTAAATGTTAACGAAATATTGGTAAAATGGTTTTTAGCAAGATATAAAATTTTTTGGCCGTTTAAACTGGAAATTTGGCTTTAGGTGGCCATGTTGCTCATCCAAGCGAGATGACCGTAAGTTAAAAAGTCATTGCTTATAAAATCGGTTTGTATTCCATTTAGAACATAAAAGAGATTCAGAAGAAGTGTTTAGCAGCATAATTTCTTTAACTACAGTGAAGCAACTATTAAAAAAAGCAGGTTTAAATGACAGAAAATTTGAAAAAAAATCCATTCTTAGTGGAGAAAATTAGGAATGCAAGACCTCAGATGGCTAAAAAATTAAAAAATTGATTAGTTAATTATTGGGCTAAAATGGTTCTTTATGATGAGTCAACTTTAACTTATTTTGACCTGTAGAAAATAAGCAGATCTGACAATGAAAATATCACCGACTTAATGAAAATCGACCTTTTAAAACAGTGACACATTCTCCGTACATTATGGTACGGAGGTGCATAACTTTTCAAACAGCCGGGCAAATTTTTATGATCAAGGGATCAAATAACTCGAAATAAAACAAAGTCTTTATAAAAGTGGTGCCTGACCGACTATTTTGGAGGTTACTTGGATATTTTCGCAAACAGCATTTTAAGATGATAATGCACGTTACTGCACGGCGTCTGTGGTAAGTTTATTTACTTCAAATTGTCAAAATTTCCTATCCACTCCCATGATAACCTATAATTCTGTAAGTAATCATATCTTTTTTCCCTTTAAGTTAAATCTCACAAAAGATGTAGTAGAATTTCTTCTTTACCAGACATGGAAATAGTCCTAATCGTGATCTGCTCGAAAATGTTTCGTCGATAAAAAGGCGGGGGAGAGGGGAGAGGATTCGAAATTTGCAGGATACAACTCTGCCAGAACGAGAAAAAAATATTTTTGATATTTGGCGCATTGAAATTTCTGAGATTTATATTAAAACACTGTATAATACTATGCCATTGCATTAAAGCAGTAATACCATATAAAGGTGGAATTAACCCAATACAGAATACATATTTTAAATAAAAAATTACTTAGATCTAACAAATAAATAGTTTTACTTCATATATTAAAATATAACTTGTTTATTTCATATAATAAATCATAATAGAATACAAAGAGATTGGTTATTGCAATATGTTTAAAACGAAAGTTTTATGCAGATTCTTATAAAGTACTTCGTAGAGTGTAATAAAGAGAATTATTATATCGAAAATGCACATTGTATTTTATACTTTTGGTATTATGCAAACAAGGCAGTTTTATTTGTTTCAACCCTTAATTTTAAAGTTATTACAAATAAAAAAGGTATAAGTTATTTTTTCTGCAGTGCGACTTTTTTTTTTTTTTTTTTTTTTTTTTTTTTTTGTCGCTTAGTGTACCTTTCAACGCTGCCACCCTCATCGCATTAGTAAATTTAAAACTAAGGAAATGGAAAAAAAAAAAGCATATCTTCATTATTTCTGAATACATATTTTATTATTAATTTCTTGTTCTGCATTAGGATATAAATTTATGAACATCCGATGTAGTAAGTGTTCTACAGTTCAATATTAGCGATATAGCTACAGACAGAAATAAGTCATCACTTCCTTTTAAGAATCAAAATTTAACGATAATTCAAATTGAATAATATTCAAGATTTTTTTTTTCTTTTAACAACTCATATACAGTGAACGACAAAAGTGAAGGCACAATTTCGAATCTAGAGGTCTTTGTCGAATATCTAAAGAAATACTTTATGAATCCTCTTGAAACATTAGGGGTGACAAGAACATGTTACTATAACACATAAATTCCAGCGAAAGTTTTGTCCAGAAGACTAAAAGGGGAATCGTCAAAATTAACAAAAATATATTATCTTCTGGATCACCTAGTAAAAAATAATGTCTGAAATGAATTGTAGCTGTAGCATATGATTATCAGCCTCCTTTTAATGATAGATAAAAATTTATATGAGAAATGCACTTATATTAATGGAGATAGGGTAGGTGCTCTAGTGATTGGCATGTTCCAGTAATTGACATCTATCCCGAAATAATTAATAAATAAGAAAAATAATATATTTTACATATAAGAATTTTAACATTTTATGTCAAACACTGGAGCGTAGGGTGCTAATAACTGGTAAAATAAATAACTAGCAGTGTCGAACACTAGAACATAGGGAGCCAATTACTAATAAAAGGAAAAACTGGCAGTGTCAATTACTGGAACATTGAGTGGGTGTAAAAAAAAAATTGTTATCATATACATATATATTTTAACATATATGTGGTTCTGAATGTCTTTTTTACCATATGTACTAACTTAAGATTTCTAACAATATTTTCTGATGACTAGAACATTAAAAACATCAGATATTGCTCTAAAAGCGAAAATCACTGGTGCACTTACCCTATAAATGTTTCTTTAATAACGTGGACGAATATTTTAAAAAGTATTTTATTTATAATATGCAGAGTTTTAAAACCATATCAATGCCACTGTCAGAAAACTTTACATACTACATTAGATACAAAGTACTACAATCAGAATATAAAAATATCGATTATCTCATGAAATATGAGTATTTTTACAAAATATTTTTAACTGCGCATCCGCAATTCTCAGCAACATTTCTTTAACATAATTTATAAGCTAAATGTATGGACTAATATAAAAAAAAATCTCTAAGCAAATATCATTAAAACTCAGAAAGATATCATCGATAGAAAAGTTCAAGTTTTTTAAAAAAGATGCAAAAAAGGGGTTTTTACCAATATTTTTATTTTGAATCGGCGAGCTGTCATGGAGAACGCACACTATGAATTTCCCAAAAAATGGAGAAATCTTTAAAAACTGTTTTTTTACTAAAACATTGTTTATACAATCTTTTGAATATTATATAGATAAATATAAAATATTAAATAAACATTCAAATTAATAAACTTGCAAAAATAAACTGAACTTTTTAACCTACAATTGAAAAACAAAGGTGAAAGTACAATAATTACAATATTAAACAGAATAATGTGTGAAGTAAAGTTATAAAGTGATGCTAAACATGCAAGATATTGTGTATAACTGAAATACCTATTTAAAAATCTTATAAAATTAGATTTATATCATGTTTTCATTTAAAATTTGACAATATTTAAACACATTTTATCAACAAAAATGTAAATAAATAAATAACAAAAATTCCATTAAAATTTCAGTTTTATTATTATTATTTACTTATTTATTTTTAATAATATAAGAACGATGCAACAGCAACATTTATGTAAAAACATTCTTATCCTTAGTTTAAAAAGAAGAAAACAGTAATTAGTTTAAAAAAAAATCATTATTATTATCATTATTATTATTTTTAAACAGTGTACACTGTCAAAATAACTCGCATTAAATCAAGTTCCTCAATTCGAATAGGCATCATTGAACCAGGGTCTACCGTAGAATATAAGTGACGACACTATACTATAAACACATTATATCCCATTACTTAGTACTTCACAATCCTGCTTTTATGCCAAATTTTCTCATACTCAAAACATAAATAATTACAAGATAAAGATAACTTTTTATATACCATGTTTTTAAATTTTCTGTTGAATCATATAAACGCTACCGAAGGCAACGGGAACCCGGAACAATTGGCTAAAACTATTAAAAGAATTCATTGTTATCGTGTTTTGAGCTATTATAAAAGTTTCAAATGGCTAGCTAGCTATACGAGAAGTTAGTTAAAAATCGATTGCAAGGTTTGTCCTGGTAACGCTGCCGAAGGTAGCAGGGTCCCGAAACAGTTGGTTAAAGTATTTTAAAAATGTATTTTCACCGTATTCTGAAAGTTTCAAATGTCTAGCTATTCAGGAAATTAGTTAAATAAATTTTCTGTGGAATCATATATTCACTGCCGAAACCAGAAACAATTGACTAAAAGTATTAAAAAAATGTATTGTCACCGTGTTCTGAACTATCCTGAAAGTTTTAAATGCCTAGCTAGTCGGGAAGTTAGGGAAAAATAGATTGCAAGCTTTGTACTGGTAACGTGGCCGAAGGCAGCAGGAACCCGAAACAGTTGCCTAACAATATTTTTAAAAATGTATTTTCACAGTTTTCTGAACTATTCTGAAAGTTTGAAATGTCTAGCTAGTCGGAAGTTAGTTATATAATTTTTCTGTCGAATCGTATAAACACTGCCGAACGCAGTAGGAACCCGAAACAGTTGACTAAAAGTGTTAAAAAAATATATTGTCACCGTGTTCTGAGCTATCCTGAAAGTTTCAAATTTCTAGCTAGTCGGGATGCTAGTTAAAAATCGATTGCAAGATTTGCACTGGACAAACAAACAAACAAGATTTGAAGTTAATAAAAACATGGTAAAATATGTACTAGTAAGATTTTATCTGATTACAGAAAAAAAAAGTGTGTCCTATAATAAATTGAGAAGTAATTTTTCAATAAACTAATTAATAAATAAACTAAAAAAAAGTAAAGTAAAATAAATAAAAAAAGAGAATATTGTAGTTTTAGAAAACAGAACTTTTCGGTAGGAAGTCAAGAATTTTTTTTTTTTTTTTTTTTTTTTTAATCAGATTTTTCTTTTCTTTCATTTTTTTTTTTTAAACAGATTTTTCTTTTTTTTTTCATTTTTTTTTAAAAACAGATTTTTCTTTTCTGTCATTTTTTTTAACAGATTTTTCTTTTCTTTCATTTTTTTTAACAGATTTTTCTTTTCTTTCATTTTTTTTTTTTTTTTTTTAAACAGATTTTTCTTTTCTTTCATTTTTTTTTCTTTAAACAGATTTTTCTTTTCTTTCATTTTTTTTTTTTTTTTTTTTTACAGATTTTTCTTTTCTTTCATTTTTTTTTTTTAATCAAATTTTTCTTTTCTTTCATTTTTTTTTTTTTTTTTTTTTTTTTTTTTTTACAGTGCGACGTACATTTTGTAATTCAAATAATAACAACATTTTTAATGAATAACAACAATACAATGTAATAATAATGAATGGAAAAATGAGCATTTCAGTGTTTGTTATCATAAGATAGGAAAGGAATATAAAACATTCTCAATATTTTCGACTTTATCTCACGGAGCACTTTGAATGCCAATAAAAATGTATAGAAACGATAAAATACTTGACGTTTCTCCGCATTCGGAAATTTTACTTATAAAAACGCATGAAATTTGAATTCTGAAAACAAAAGATTTCATATATACATATAACAATTTTGAAAGTAAATAAACTCTCAAACAAAGCAGAGGCCCGGAAAATTCTTTATTCGCATATTTTGAAATGTATTTTATGTGCATTTATTACTCTTTGTGAAATTTTGTTTTGTATATATATTGGAAAAGGCAAAATATTTGATTCCCAAGAATCATTATTAAGATGAAAATAAAAATTCAAAATTAATTTGCTTCGATGTTTGTATTTCAATTTTGTTAGTGACGAATTTGTTTATTTATTTTCAATGAGTTTATATTATATGAGACATACGTATATAACAGTGTTTTGTATGTTTAATGAAATAGAAAATATCATTATGCACGAACACTAAAGACTATATTAAAATGTAAAATGCGTTATGAAATTATTGGTGCAAGCATTATTTGTGTTATATATATATATATATATATATATATTTTTTTTTTTTTCGAAAAATTATTTGTGCATTATCGTTGAAATTGGCTTTTACCATATTTTATTTTTGAAAATGGAATAACTGTTTTAAAAAAAATGAATTTGACATAAAACAGGTTTATAATTTTATTTTCAGAGTGCTAACTTTTAAATTTATTCCATACCATTGTAGCCGCTTTATTTTTACACACTACTTTCTTCGTACAGTTAGGATAAAAAAGGGCCTACCACGACTATTTTTACTGTAAATTATCGTAGAAACAGTGGTGCTAATTGATTTGTAATAATGTTTAGTTATTAGTGCAATAGTTAAACTTTGCTTAAAGGGTCATCTACATATTGAAATTTACCCCAACTGCATTTTTTCAAATAGCAACACCCATATTTGACTCCATATTTGAATTTCTGAGATCATGGCGTTTCAGAAAAAGGTGTGGTTTATATACTTTTAATGAATTCTTGGTAGTGTTAAAAACGAAAATAAGTTACGGATTCATCCTTATATAAAAAAAAAAAGAAAAAAAGAAAGAAAAAAAAGAAAGAAAAAAAAAAAAAAAGAAAGAAAGAAAGAAAAAGAACGAAAAAAAAAAAAAAAAAGAACTCACGCAGGAATTTATTATATCCATTCAGATAGTAACCGAAATTGAAGTATGACAATTTGAAATATAAAATAAAGTAAAATAATGCTAATTAAGAAATGATGTATGCATTTAAAATTACTTGAATAACTATTTTAATTCATGTGTATGGAAGGCTATAGATGACATAAATGCTAACAAGTGATGGCCCCCTAACAGCAACAAAAAATGGAATATCACTGTAACTCAAAAAGTAACGATGAGAATGAGCTGTAAATTTGGAAACCAGTATTTTTTATGATAACCATTCTATTCGTGCAAAAAATAATATAAGTCATAAATCACATTTTTTTTAGTTCCCCATCATACTATAGGTATGGGGAACTTAGGTAATCGTGAAAATTTTCGACCTCGGTTTTTTGACACGTTTTCAGGTGTGAGGAATCCGAAAATGACAAAATTTCTATGGTGTCTGTCTGTTAGTCTGTTAGTGGGTCAGTCCGTTAGTTTGTTAGTCTGTGTACACGATATCTCAAGAACAAATTGTCGCAGAGAGGTCAGATCAGTTTTAAAATATTACTTTCGACACTGGCAAGATCCCTATTCATTTGCAACATTCGAACTTAAAAACTTCGTAAGTTATTAGAAATTGACGATTTTCTTAACATGGGAGAATAGGACAAAAATTCACTTAAACGTGCATTAAATGAAAACTTTTTACTGTAAAAATGTCAGACCAGTTTTAAAGTATCAGTTTTGATGCCGGAATGAACATCAGTAACTATAAATATGCTACTTTGAAAATTTCGCAAGTTACTGGAAATTTACGAATTTCTTAACATGGCAGTATAGGGCAAAATTTCACATAAACGTCAATTTTTAGAGATATTTTCATCGTAAATATGTCAAACCACTTTCGAAATATTATTTAGGATACTGGCATGAATATTATACACTATGTTTTTTCCAATTAAAAAGAATTCGTAAGTTATTTGGAATTTACGATTTACTTACAACTTACAGACTACTTTTGAAATATTATTTAGGACACTGGCATGAATATTAATGACTATGAATTTTCCAATATAAAGATTTCGTAAGTTATTGGAAATTTACGAATTTCTTAACATGTCAGAATAGAGCAAAATTTCACATAAACGTCAATCTTGAGGGATATTTTCAGCGTAAATATGTCAAACCACTTTCGAAATATTATTTAGGATACTGGCATGAATATCATACACTATGTTTTTTTCCAATTAAAAAGAATTCGTAAGTTATTTGGAATTTACGATTTACTTAACATGTCAGAATAAGGCAAAATTGATCATAAACTTCCATTTTGAGGATCAATAATACATTAGACAACTTCAAAATTAAGTTTATGATATTTGTTTGAACATGATTGAATACAAATATTCTACTAAGAAATTTTCGTAAATTATTCGTAATTTACGATTTTATCAACATAGCGAAATTGTAAATTTTTCATATAAATATGAATTTTGAGGTTTATTGCATTGGAAATAGTAGCATGAAAACTAAACAACAGAATTGACCCTGATAAAATAAATTAATAAATTAGAATAAGATAATTATATCCAAGTGAACGGTGGATAGCCTATTAGGCGGGGATTTCATTCTGTCACTGTATCAAGCTTTGGTCAAATTCATTTCTTTTAACATGATTATAATATGTCTCGCACTAGAAATTTCTGAGAACATAAATATGATGGGGAACTGAGCAGAGTCCACCTATGCCAACCAGTTTCGAATATGAATTTATTAACGCCATAGCTTCCTAAAATAAATGCCTTCCACGTGGCTGGGAAACTTGGCAACAGTTCAAGCGGTAGACAGCGCCACCTTGTACGGATTGCACGACTTTTTATTCAACTTCCACCAATAATTTTAAGAAGTGATATATGATATATATAATCGACGTTTCTTCGATTCTATTCGCCTTTTATGTATATCAAATCCCACTTTTAAAAATATTTGGTGGCTTTTGAATAAAAAAGTTGCGCAATCATTACCAGGTGGCGCTGTCTACCGCCAAGTTTCCGAGCTACGCGGAAGACATCTAGTTTAGGAGGCTATGATTAACACTTTCGTGACCGCTGACGTAGATTCACGTCATTTGAAAATCTGTAACCCCGCCAGTGCGTGTAACCTTTGCAATTTGTATGTCATTCATTTCTTCAAAATGTACACAATATTAATATTTGTACATTCAATGTACTATGGATATAAATACTTTGATTAGAAAGAGTATAATTATAATGTATACCCATTTGTAATATGAATCTGAATATAGAAAAATTTGTTCTGAAATATTGTGACTTGGGAGAATAACGCCCACAGGCGGACCTTTCTGTCAAACATGCGGTCGCGAAAGTGTTAATAATTTCCATAATTTAAAAAAAAATGTTTTTTAATCAAAAATATGTATGGAATACATTTGAGTCAGTTCATTCTGATGCATAAAAGAAATGAAATTTGAATATAACAATTTTTCGGGAAGATATGAATTAAAGTTTGTCACATTCATTCAACACTGGCATCCCCATATTTTGACAGCTTATTAATTGTATGTAAAAAAAAATAAGAGAGAGAGAGAGAGAGAGAGAGAGAGAGAGAGAGAGAAATATGTAAACTGTACCATATTCCTAGCTGATTTGACCCAAATAACCTTAAAAAATTGTCAAAAATGGGAGTTGCCGTTGTAAAATAGATGCCCCTCTAAGTAAAATCTAACATATATCATTATAAACTAGAAATTATCACTCATCGATTGACAACAACCGTATATTTATAGGACGTTTTGTTGTTTGGGGGAGTTTCTTTTTCTACTGACTGTACTATAATTTTCCCCAATATGTGATTTTGATTAAATAAGAGTTAACTTCTTATAAAAAAAGTTGTAAGTAAAAGGGCGGAAAATGTTACGGAATAAATTAAAAGGTTGGCAGATTTTTATTGTTAGCCAAAAAGCAAATTTTAATTAATTACTTCCGAAATATTTAAAAGTAGCTCGTGTAAAAGTTCATTTGAGGAGCAAACATTCAAACCGTGTTTTCTCCTGAAACAAAAGAAAATTGAGTAAACGATTTCACTTTAAACTTAACATAACATAGTATGTCAACATATGTCATAGCTGCCAAGTTTTTTTAATTTATTCCGAAATGTTGTTAGCTCCACCCTTTTTTCACTCCGTAATCCTTTTAGAGTAATTTTCTTCATATTTAATCATAATTATATATCGAAGAAAATTTTTCTACAAATATTACGGTATGAAAAAAGGGTGGGGTTAACAACATTCCGGAACAAATTAAAAACTTGGCAGCTATGATATGTTTCTTGATATGTCTACAGGTCTCCCTACTAATTAGTAATACATCTAAACAAACGAAAATTAGGGTTTATGTTTAGTTATTTTTTAGTTTATCAGTTTTTGTGTTTTCTACAAAATTGTATCCGAAGGAGAAAACATGGTTTGAATGTTTACTTCTCAATTTTGCCTCTTTGAAATCGACAAACTTCATTTAAAAAAAAAAAATCTTCTTTATGTAATTGGCGAACTAAAAGCACTTGTAACTTGCAAAGAGTACAATAGTTTCCATATTTTAAGGAACAATCTCCCCCCCCCCCCCAACCTTCTTTTTCCTTTTCGCACAACTTTAAAAATATGAATACATGAACATAACATT
The DNA here is from genome assembly GCA_963930645.1 of Salticus scenicus. Taxonomy (NCBI): domain Eukaryota; kingdom Metazoa; phylum Arthropoda; class Arachnida; order Araneae; family Salticidae; genus Salticus; species Salticus scenicus. Next base: position 74,868,618 of record OZ005662.1, on the reverse strand, counting down.
TGACTGATATGTTCGTTATCTTTTAAGTAATCGAATTTATGTAACTTAAACAAATGTAATAATTTTTAACTCATATTAATTCAATTTTTCTTTTGTTTTAAAACAATCAAGGTATTCACGCGAATAAAACAAGTAGCAGAAAAATCTTTTAATAGATAGAAATACAAGAAAAATACTCTTGAATAACGAAGAGATTTAATAATTTTTTAACTAATGCAACATACACGTTTTTCTATCCATATTTTTTTCATTATTACTGTTTTTAATCGTAATTTTTGTCGTAAAAATAACTTATAATTTTAAATATAAATCTATTGTACAGAAATTGTGGTGGAAGAACGCTTCCAAAAAAAAAAAAAAAAAAAAAAAGCCGCACTTGGATATTTTCCTTTTCACCTTCTACAACCGTCAATTTTATTACTTAAAAAGCAAATTTTCGGACAGATTTTATTATGTTGTCCTCCACATACACTTTAGCATTGAGTCCAGTGTTAAAAACAAAATGTAATTGTTAGAATAATTATAATTTTAGAAATTATTTCAAAAAATGGTAAAAAATAAGGACGTTAACGATGCCACAAAAAGTATTAAGTTTTGAATGAAAATAAAAAAATATTTTGATACGTGAAATGGCAAAATAATTAAATGTTAACGAAATATTGGTAAAATGGTTTTTAGCAAGATATAAAATTTTTTGGCCGTTTAAACTGGAAATTTGGCTTTAGGTGGCCATGTTGCTCATCCAAGCGAGATGACCGTAAGTTAAAAAGTCATTGCTTATAAAATCGGTTTGTATTCCATTTAGAACATAAAAGAGATTCAGAAGAAGTGTTTAGCAGCATAATTTCTTTAACTACAGTGAAGCAACTATTAAAAAAAGCAGGTTTAAATGACAGAAAATTTGAAAAAAAATCCATTCTTAGTGAAGAAAATTAGGAATGCAAGACCTCAGATGGCTAAAAAATTAAAAAATTGATTAGTTAATTATTGGGCTTTACGCTCTACATGCGAAAATGGCAACAAATGGAAAAAAAAAAATCTTCGCGAATGATTTAACCCTTATACCAGAACATCGGTGTCTGAGACCGCTAAAGGTTAGGCTTAGTGTAGGGACTTGTGGAGGCATATTCTTAGGATAGAGTACCGGCACGTTTGGCGATAAATGTCCAAAATGCCAAGGGTGTCTAACTGAAGTACTAGTGCGACGTAAAATGCACTCAACCTGTAAAGGATTGCATTTCTCAGAGCAACCCTTAGGGATGAGTTCCGAACCGTCGCCAGCTGTCCACAGAGTGGCACTAGTGCAACGTAACACCCGCTCAAACAAGGGAAGCTACCCTTGGAGGTTGGCAGTGAGTAGGGGGCGGAGCCCCTTACTGTTGGAAAGAAACCTGTAAAATGTTATTAGAATATTAGGAATCTCTATTTTTGATTGCTAACAGACACATTTCGTAGAAATGTGAGTAATTGAGAATTCTTTCTGAAAGTTTAAGTTCGATTGGTTTCGTTGGTATTAGGTGGAATTGGAGTGTTATGAAGAAAGTTGTGGATGAAGTTACAAGTTTTAGGGAAGTTGTGAGTTTCTAAGGGAATTATGGCTTTCGGCGAGTTTTTGATGTTCGAGTTGGATTGGAAAGTATTTAAGGTAAAGTTTTGTTGCTATAATTTATTCAAAGTTTTTTCCAGTCGTCAGATGTATTTAAGTAGTAAGTCATTCAAAGCAAAGAAGAGTTATTTGTAGGAATTCTTCCAGAGCCAAATCATTCACAAGGGAGTTATTGAATGGAGTTTCCTTGAGGAGTTATCTGCCCTTTGAAAGGTATATTTTATCAGTAGCTATCATTTTTACCCATTGCGCAGTACTAATGCGACATTAAATCCAATCAACCATTTAATATACCCTGTCGCCCCTGTGATACGTCATGATTGAGAAATAAATTTATGGCTGCAAGAATTCATTATTTATCGCCACAAAATTTCGCCAAATACATTCAGTACCTTTTTTTCAAAGCGCGGTCTGTGAGACCGATGTTCCTGATAAGCATGATGAAAACATGTTCCGGCCAAAGGGTTAATCAAGATCCTTTTCTCTGTCGTCACCATACCTTTAGAGAAAAAACATCCAGTGGTGTGCCTTTCTATACCGATGTTGGATAAATCATTTTAATTCATTACTGCAATTTACTATTTTTATTTTTATTTACGAAATCTTTCCGTGTTTCTTAGTCCATTTTTATCAGCAATTTTAACGAATTTTCCTCGGAATAAAAAATTATCTATCAGATTTCACTTTCATCTTGTAAAAGTCTTACTGCTTAACGGATATCAATTTATTTATTTTTGTCCTTGAATTACTGTAAATACATCTTTGGCGTCCATATGCAACAATGGCGACAAATGGAATTAATCTTCATGGATGTTGCAACCAATAACTTTTTCTCTTTCCTAACCATTCTTTCAGAAAAACATGATCCAACGATGTATTCTCCTACACTGAGAAAAAATATATACCGCTTTCATCTAGAACGAATAGGTGGTCCTTTTCTAAATCTCTAAACTAGAAATATAGATTTCTGAGCTATGAGTATAAGGCACGCCAATACACTGAGAAAAAAGTCTATAACTGGCCTCTAGAAAAAATAGTTCCATGTCATCCTTATAAATTTCTTATAAAAATGTTTCTAGTACCCTTCAAAAGTGAATTCTGGAGAGGTCTATTAGAATTCATGAGCGTTTGCCTATACTATTGAGGACAAACCTATTTGAAAATATCTCCAAATAAATGTGAATACAAGAGGCGGGTTTCAGAAGTTATAATCTTGGTTTATGACGCAATTCTAGAAAATTCAGCGAGAATTTCTCGTAATACAAAAGATTCAGAATATTCAGAATATTGTTTCACCATCTAGAAATGTGTAGATTAGAAATTCTCGACCATTTCGTCTATTCAGTTTATTGGCGTGCCTTATGCGCATAGCTCAGAAATCTATATTTCTAGTTTAAGGATTTAGAAAAATGACCATTTATTCATTTTAGATGAAGGCGGTATATTTTTTTTCCGAGTGTATACCGTTTTTAGATAAGTTATTTTAATTCATTTCTGCAATTTATTAATTTTAGCTTATATCACAAAATCTTTCCATGTATCTGAGCCCAACTTTATAAGCAAACTTAACGAATTTTCCATGGCATAAAAAATTATCTACAAGCTTCCACTTTTACCTTTCTTTAATCCTTTGTGACAATATTACTGAATATAGGATTTTAGTTTCTTCATTTTTGTCCTTCAATTACGGTACATTAGTACATTTCGACATTTTACCTTCACAAAGTATATAGCTGTAAACACTAAAAAGAACACTTTATTTTCTTTTCCCCAAATGCTTATGTACTTACTGTCATTCACTACGGTATGTTTGTGAATCTCAAGCTAATAAAAAATGCGCCTCCATTTTAAGATAAATATAAGCTTTTCCATTTGTCTCTCTGTGGCTCAGGTGGTTAGAGCGCCATGTTAGTAACGCAGTCGTCGAGCATTCGATACCTCGAAGGTCTGGAGTGTTAACTCTTGCAGATAATAAGTAGAAAATATGTCAATTTATAAGAGAAAATTTTTCGTTGACTACACAGTATTCTAAGAATTTTTTAAGAGTTTTTTTTAAGATGCCTCTTTTTTATGTTCGAGTACTGAAATTTAAGGCAAAAATTCAGTATTCAAGCATAAAAATATTTTATAAAAATCTGGAGTGACTCCACTCGACTTTCCGAACATTGAGTAATTAACAGTTTTGTAGATAATGTAAAGAAAGAGGAGTTGTTAAACAAACAAAAGAGAGAAAACCATAATAGAGTGTTTGAGTATTTTTCTCCATCTATTACACGATGTTTTATTTAACGCTACTGAACTTTGAGCCCATAGATCATAATGATAAAGAATTTTTCGTTGTGTCCCTGTAAAAACCTACAATGCTAGATTCACCAAAATGCTTATAGTTAGTGCAACAGTGATTTATAATACTCATATAAATTTTTAGCTCAATTCAATAAGGCGTTTAGATGCTATCGTACTTTTAAAAATTTAGTCCCATAGGCCATAATGATAAAGAATTTTTCTTTGTGTCCCTGTAAAAAAACTGTAAGTGCTAGATTCACCAAAGTCTATACAGTTAGTTCAACTGTGATCTATAACATGTATACAAATTTTTTGCTCAGATTAATAAGACGTTTAGACGCTATCACACTTTTAAAAATTTGGCCCCATAGGCATAATGATAAAGAATTTTTCTTTGTATCCCTGTAAAAAAAACTATAAGTGCTAGATTCTCCAAAATCTATACAGATTGAGTATTTGTGATCTATAATATGTGTATAATTTTTTTGCTCAATTGAATAAGGCGTTTAGATGCTATCGCACTTTTAAGATTTTGCTCCCATAGGCCATAATGATAAAGAATTTTTCTTTGTGTCCCTGTAAAAAAACTATAAGTGCTAGATTCACCAAAATCTATAGGGTTCGTACTATGGTGACTTACAATATGCGTACCAACTTTCAGGTTAATTGAACAAAGCGTTTAGACGCTAGCGTGTTCACTCACAGACATACACACATACACACATACACACATACATACACACATACACACACACATACATACATCATCGTAAAAATAGTGAAAACGGACTCAGGGGACCTCAAAACGTATAGAAACATCAAAATCTCGAATTCGGATTTTTGACATGATTACAATACTTTCCTCACTATAGTGTTCGGAAAGTAAAAATTAACTCATCGATCAATTCACAAAGTAGTGCACAAACATATTTAAAATATTTTTTAAAACTGAAAATTAAAAAAATTTTTGCAAGTAGCAACATTGTATGCATATTTTTATAATTCTAAAACAATTATGCAGTTATTTACAAAAGAAAAAAAAAGTTTTTATGCATATTTACGTTTGTAATGACCGATAGATGGCACAACCAGAGCAATAACTAATGGCCAATCATAGCAATGCATTGGTCAATGGATCAAATGTCTCAGGAAATTTTTTTGGGTGATTCGATCCACGAGCGGTTCACGGGATACATTACGCTGAACGACTTTGATCCAGACCGGTTCACGAGACTGGACGCAATGATCCACGACCGGTTGGATCGATCCTGTATCGGTTGAAAGGCTGAACCTGCCCGTCATGTCGATAAATGGTGGCATACAGTCGGCTGCAAAATTATTCGAGCACTAGCAATAATCCTTGCCAAAAAAAAGTACACTTAATACAGCTTTGTTAAATAAATCCTTGTCGAGTCATGTTCTTAATCAGTCTAAGAACATGATTCGACAAGGATTTACTTAGTAAAACAGTCTTAAGTGTACTTTTTAAATATAGGAATTATTGGCTAGCCAACTCGAATGATTTTGCAGCCGACTGTATTCATTTGTAGTAATTATCGAAAAGCAGGGAGGTATACTATTGTAACAATCGCAGTTATCGTAGATCACAAGTCGGATCTTACAGCCGGCAGCAAAAGTATCCGAGCCCTAGCAATGATCCCCGTCAAAAAAAAAAAAAAAAAAAAAAAAAAAAAAAGTGTACACTTAATGCTGCTTTTTTAAATAAATCCTTGTCGAGTCATGTTCTTAATCAGTCTGAAAACATAATTCAACAAGGATTTATTTAACGAAGCAGTATTAAGTGTGCTTTTTTTAGACAGGAATTATTATTATTATTATTATTATTATTATTATTTTTTGCAAATTAAATTTTATTCTAACTTAAAAAAGATTTATGTGATACGATATATTAAGAATTTGGGTTTTAAAAGTTTTTTTAAATAGATTATTTTCTCGATGTGTAGAAAAGCAGGTTCTAAGTTAACACATTTATATAAAAATATGTTTCATAAAACCGAATGAAGAACGTTGATCAAAATTATGTGATTATCTGAAGTTGATTGGTTGGTTGAATGGATTTTACGTCGCACTAAAGCTACACACAATGAGCAACATCGTTATCTAAAGAATTCCAACGACATTTTCAATAATATTTATGTGAAGCGTAGTGAGATGAACAAGAAGTTACTATAATAGACATTTATCCCAGCGATGTAATATACACTTAACGCAATGCTTCTAAACATCAAACGACTGTTTGGTTATTCAAGTAGCCCTTACGTAAAAGGTAGCCGCTGGCAGCACTTTTATTTTATGCTTTCAAAATTTCAAATTAATCACATTTGGCGGCAGAATAACTCGGCATAGTATTCGTATAATTAAATTTTAGGCAACATATTTTACGATATATATATTAAAATAAAATAGAATAACTCAATGTAATGCATTTTTATTCGGCAAAAATTGAAATCATACAAATGGACGAATTATACATTAACTTTTTTTTTTTTTTTGCTTCCTGTGTGCGACTGTAACACAAGCCTAAAAATAGCGACTGTACCAAATTCCTGAAACTTAATAGTACATATTTTTTCAAGTCATATGCCAGTAAAATCAGGGACTGCCTATAAAGTAAAAACTAATTTAACTTAACGTTGAAAATATTATCGATCTTAAAGAGGTATATATGTAATACTTTATAAAGGGAACTCCACAACATTACTATTTTTCTTGCAGTCTAACCTCTCAGTTTCACCTACGTAATCCATCTCCACGACCAGAAAACTGGCTTGAAAATATAGTTTCTCGTAGTATCCTCATTAACAAATTAAACAATATTTAATCATTCTTAATGCGCGTCTCTAATTTAACCGATTAAATTCCCATCTTTCTCTTTGCCTTTCTCTCCCTCCCTCCCTGTTTGCCTTCAGAGAAAGCCAAGCACCAGCCTAAAAGGGTATCAACAACTCTAAAATGATTCCTATATGGACTCTCTTCCTGTGGCATGTACAACTTATGTGTATCTTCATCTGGACTGTTCAGCAAAGCTCTTTGGTGGTAACACAATGAAGAACTAAATCTCTTAAGAACCAATAATGGACTTCTTTTAGCTTCTTCAAAATAAAATGGTGCCCACTGTCGCGAGGGGCGTACGCCTGGCACCAAAGTGACTTCTTTCCAAAAGTAATTTCCTGAAGACTGCCTACAATACTTGCAACACTTTTTGTACCCTATGTCGCATGAGGTAATAACTGGCTCCAGGCTAGACCTGGTGAACTATGTAATTTTTTTTTTCTTGAGTTTTAAAATAAACTGCGAGTAGTCCCCTTAGAAGCACTCAACATCACTTCAAGAGTGATGAGCAGGGGCTTCTCCCTGTTAAATACTTTATAAAGTCAAGGAATTCAAATTAATTAAAAGCTAGTAGATGAGAAGTGCAGAGTTCGATCCTAAGTCACGCTCATTGACCTAGCCGTTCGGAGTTTTCAGTGGTTTTCTCCGAAACTCGCGCATAAATACGGGCTAAGACCCCTTAGAAAGACCCTCACGGAGGGCATTCTACCCATAGGATTAGGACCCTAGCGTAGTCAATCGACCTTAAAAATAAACCCTACAATTAGCCAACCAACCAAATTAATTAAATGTTCAAGTAACGTTTTAGTTTATTACCAAAGTAATCGATAAAATTAATTGTAATATCCTAGGTTATTTTATTTCGATCTTTATCCCTATTCTGGAAACTATTATTTTAAAAATTAGCGTATTTTACTGTACATGAATAGCAAAAAATAAACAAACAAATAAAACCTATAATACACTGTTAAAAAAAATGCAATTTTGTTGCCAGAAATTCTCTGTGAAAATTACAGAATTCTCTGTAATTTGAGAAAAAAGCCGTAAATTATGGAAAAATTACGTTCATATATGTGGAGGAAAATTCTTCAGTGAAGATGGGCATTATACAGAGTTCCAACTTTTATAATTTATTCACGGGCATTTTTAGCCCCGCCTTCTTTTCGCACCAGAAATTTTGTAGATTATTTCTCTTTAATATGTGACAACGATTAAATAAGAAGAAAATCATTTTTCTGAATTTCCGGTATGAAAAAGAGGCTGGGCTAAAAATGCTCGAGAATAAATTATAAATGTGGGAACTCTGGCATTATGTGTCACCACTGACAGTCTAGAAAGAATTTTTTTAATCTGCAAACATCACGTAATGTGAAAATAAAGCGAGTTTAATTGTATAAAAAAATGCAAATGATATCGTAATAAAAAAGTATGTGTATAAACATATCTGGCATATTTCTATAAATGCGTAGCTTAAAGAAAAAAAGAAAAAGTTTCTCTTTTTAGATTACATATGCATATCAAAATTCTTCTTCAGCAGAGATATGTATTATGTTTATTGAAGCGAAGTCCTTAAAACGTGTCATTTGGTTCCCTGTGGAATACGAGACTTTATCATAAAGGAAACGTTGACACAAATAAAATTTATTTTTCTCTTCTTGCTTGTGTCTTTGGAGGATACCGTTTAACATTTTCTTTTAAAAACCATTTCTTTTCTTTTCTTTTTTTTCTTTTTTCTTTTTTCTTTTTTTTTCTCTTTCTTCCTTTTTCTTCTTTTTGAAAATTATTTAAAAGCATTGAGTGTAAAAAAAATGGTTAGTTTTCAATAAATTAAAACAAAACAAAACTATCAAGAAAAAAATGAAAAAAAATTTCCTTCATGCGAAGTTATAAATTTTAAATACGACTTTAAACGTAATAATTGTTGAAAAATACCGTAGAAACTAATTAATTAATTAAAAGAATTTCTAGAAAAAGTTAAAATATAATCTAGTTTTAGAACGAAGTTTTGCAAACAAATGTAATAGAATAATCATTGAAAATAAAATTGTAAAGCATGAACCTAGATATTAAACAATTAATAAATTATATACTGTTTAAAAAATGAAATTTTGTTGCCAGAAATTATCTGTGAAAATTACAGAATTTTCTGTAATTTGAGAAAAAAGTCATAAATTATGGAAAAATTACGTTAACAAAACGTATTTTTCTGTAACTTTCACAGAATTCTGTAATTTTCACAGAAAATTTCTGGCAACAAGATTGCAGTTTATTAACAGTGTATAGCAACAAATTAGTGAAACGCATGCAGTGATAAATGATATAAATTTTCCTTTAACTTTGTCAAAACATTTTCCTTTAAGGAAAATTATTAATTAAAGGATCTTTTAATTAATATTTTTTCTAAATGCTGCTTTTAGTTATGAATTCACTTTATCTCATATTCTAGAGACTAAAATTATATTAAAATCAGATCAAAGGAAATTTTTGTCCTCATGTTTTTAAAATTTCATGATTACAACAAATTATTAATCTTTCGATATTTGAAAAAATATAATAAAGTAATATTAATGATTTACAAATTTACAAACTGATGGATTTTCTCAAAACTTCATGGGTGCAAAGAGCATGATATACTACGTTTCATATATTTCATATATATACATATAAGAGCATGATATATTACATTTCATATGTACAAATATGTCAGTAAAGATTTTGTTCCGAAGGCAAAAAAAGTGGATCCGTACAAAATAAAAAAATTTGAGAGCACCCTGTAAAAAATAATTCACGAAATACGTAGCATATGATTATGAGGCTTCTTTCAATTATATGTATCCTTTTATATATTAATAATATGTATATTTATTAATATATAAAGGTTTTTTTTTTAAACAAAATTGAAAGATTTTCATGTGTTTTTGTTTATAACATGTAAGGTTTTCAGATCAATGCAATTTCATTTTTATAAAACATAAAGTATATACATAACAAGCTACAATTAGAATATAAGCATGTTAAATATCTAATGAAATGTGAGCTTTTCTTACTGCATAATTTTAACTACGCATGCGTAAGCGTTAAAAAAATTTCTTTTGCAAAAATTATTAATGAAATTCGTAGTTATTCTGAAAAATAAAAAAGCTAGTACCAGAAAAATTCAAAAAGATACCGTTGATAGATTGGTTGAATTTCAAGTTCATTCGAAGAGAAGTAAACTATCAAGAGGTTTCACACGTATTGCTATTTAGAATTCACGTACTTTATTTTGCCATTAATGATTCAAAATAAAAATGTGGGAAAATACTGCGCTTCAACTCATATTTTACAGTGAAGCGCAGACTACATTGTGAATGGATTCTACTACTCTGCTTTACAATCATTCACCGTTATATTTTATAGAGCTCCATAAAAATTCCCGCTATTTTTTATACTGCTACTAATACATAAAAACAGATAAAGAGAATTGTCAAAGAGTTAAAAAAAAAAAAAAAAAAAAACTGATTCATACAAAGACAAGCCTTAATTTAAAAGGAAGATATTTGTAAATTTCTTTCTGAATTCATTGCCATTTCTTTCCGAAGTGCATACTGCTAATATAAAAAGAAATGGGCGTGTAAAAGCTAAATAGTGTTTAAGAAATTTAAGGATATCAAAATAATAGATTATAAATAATATGAAAAATGTAATTTTAAAAACTTTTGAGAGTTTTAGAAATACAGTAACCGTCGCTTAATAAATTCACTGGTTAGTAAAATCAGCCGCTTAATCTGATCAAATCGCCAGGAAGGGAATCAAATCAGTACAAATCAGTTTTAAAAATCAACATCGCCGGTTAATAAACTAAAAAAAAAATCTCTTCAGCAGCAAAAATGCCATTTATGCACGCTAAGCAAATTTTTATTGACACTGTGACTTTTTATTTTTGAGATAAAAAATAAAATAAAATTCAGCAATCTCTCTGTTATCTGTCTTTGTGGAAAAGTTTACATTTAAAGCATACTTACAAATTAAACACGTCCCACCACTTGTTTTAGTAAGAATTTCAAGGAATGTGTGGAGTTTGCGTTCCTGCAAACTCCATCTTAACTTTAATACTTATTTAGATTACTAAGAAAACCAGAGACTTTAACTGAACAAACAATAAGAGTTTATTTAAACCAGATTAATGGGAGGGCGGCCTGGTAATAAAACTTAGCTCAGTCAGCGTATTACTAAATCAAAATATATAAATCAACAATTTAATTATCTTAAATATCTCACCCCAGCAGATAGTCGAAGGTGTAGAGACGGTCGCACTCGTACTCCGCTATCACGACTTCACTATGGATCAGAGGATTCCCTTCGGACCCAACCTTTCCGAATGCTAGTAGTTGCGCACACCAACACTCATCACTACTTAACTTCACACAACTAAATCTCCACGACTCTACTTCTCGATATTCACCAGAATAAGATTCATCACATTCACTATACTATCCTCCAACATCCACACCATCTACTAAAACCATCTCTATTTTTATACTTCTTCCTACACCCTCCTTTCACTATATTTCAGTCTGTTCTTTTAAAAATCACTTCTAATTTATCTAATATTCAAAATCTAAGTCTTTTATTGCAGCACCCTGCCGACACAACACTAACTCGACCTCAAACTTCACCGAGTCACTGGCGACGAAGTGATTTTAACAGTCCCCACTTTCTACTTTGCTGGATCCAGCTTAATTCAAACAACTGTGGTGACGTTCTGACGTCTCAACCTCACAAATGTATTCTTCAAAGCGCGTAATAAGTTATAAATTAGATTTGGTTCGCATGTGATACATATATATATATTTAAATTTCTAAATTTTAAATTATAAGGTTTTAATTAACGAAAATTTTTAGTTCTTATTCTACAATAACTAAGAAGCAAGAGTTTTAAACGACAAGATTTTAAATTTAAAAGAAAAGCGTGAACTTTTGGCAAAGTAATGATGATTTTCCCCAAAGAAAAGCGTATCAGATCTTGAGACGTATATAATTTACTTATTTTGAAGCAACAATTAATTAATTATCTGACAAAAGTTAATTAATATTATTTATTAATTCCATTATTTGATAACTATTGAAATTTCTTTCCAAATTCAGGGAAATAATACCTTTTTCTTGAGTGCAGGAATGTTCGCCGCATATAAAAATCAGTCGCTTTATAAAATCACTTTAGCTCAGAACGAATATGATTTCAATAAGCGGCGGGTACTGTATTTAATTTTGTCATTACGCAGGGATGGAACATTGGTCCGGAATTCATACCACTATCAGTGAAAGAAAATTCTCTGCTTCTTAAATCAACGATATTATAAGTATAGAAATTTCTTTAAAAAATACCGGTATGATTTCTGCACCAGTGTTCCATCCCTGCATTACGGCAAGAGGCGATTAGCTGATTCGAGACCCTTGAGAAATCTGACTTTAGCAAACTCAGATTCGGTATCACAAATATTTTCCCGTTTCAGACAAATAAAACAGCCTGTTTGCTCACCGTGTAAACAATCCTTTAAAATTCTGACAGTATTTGTGACCCTTGATTTATGAATTTAAACACAAAGCCAGGAATAACTTTTTAAGATATCCTTATTAAACTGTCTGCATAATGAAATTTAAAATCAATTCTTCTTAATTTACCTTTATTATTTTCACACACAACTTGAGTGATTAATGTTTTAAAGCAAACTTCATTTTCTTTATTCATTCATGATTTTTCCAGAATCATATCTATACTAATTTATTTATTACATATCTTACTCTTAATTCCCGTACTTTTTTTAAAATTAACTCTTTTCTTTGTACTTTATTATTATTTTTTTTCTACCATGAATAATGATTTTATTTTGCTTTGTAGGGACAGTGACACCATATAACCCGTCAATTTATCTTTTTTATTTCTGTTTCCGAATATATCGTTGCACATATGAGATATGACTCCACAATATTCACTTTTTCAGAATATATTATAAATTTATAATTGTTTATAAATCTAAAAGTTTATATATATACATATATATATATATATATATATATATATATATATATATATATATATATATATATATATATATATATATATATAATTTTTTTTTTTCAAAAGATTATCAGAAATCGAAAGATAAATTACACATTAAAAGAAATAATAAATAAAATTCTTTTTTAAACATAATTTCCTTTATTATATAACCGCGTATGTATGTGCTATTTAGATGCAAATAAATATACATAATTTTAAGAAGCATCATAATCACATACTGTATCTACATAGCCTCCTAAACTAGGTGCATGTCGCGTGGCTCAGAAACTTGGCAACAGTTCAATCGGTAGATATCGATTGGCCCCTGGTATAGATTGCGTGACTTTTTTATTCAAAATCCACCAAAAAATTTTTTAAGTGGGATTTGATATACATAAAAGGCGAATAGAATCGAAGAAACGTCGATTTTATATATTATATATCACTTCTTAAAATTATTGATGAGAGATGAATAAAAAAGTCGCACAATCTGTACTAGGTGGCGCTGTCTATCGCTTGAACTGTTGACAAGTTTTCGAGCAATGCGACAGGCATCTAGTTTAGAAAGCTATGGTATCTACAACTCAATTTTGTTACTGGTGATCCCAAACTTTGTACCTTTCCTGCAATTTGTAATTGTTTCCCTTTTTGCCTTCGAGGTAAAACTTTCACTGAAATATATATGGTGTAATAGGCTCTTTACATCTCTGAAGTTTCATGAGAATCTATCAAGAATTTCTTTAGTTATTCGCGAAAGTGCCAAAATTCAAGTGTATAAATACGTTTATGTACATCGTGTGCATTTATATATACATAATGGAAAACTTGTCATAACGATAAATTACGAAATGCTGCAGCCATCTGAACCAATATAGGATACTGGAATTATGGTAGAATATCATGATTGGGTTCTTTTGACAACTTGGTCTGCCATTTTGTTTTGGCCACTCGAAAAATTACAATCTCAAATGAAAAACGTAATCATGAATCAATTAACTTGAAACCTGATATATACACAGCCCTTATTAATATCTCAAATAAGTTTATTAATCAACTTCATACATAGACTTGTTTCACAACAGTGGTCATAAAATAATTTAAACTTACATAAAATATATATTTATGAACTCATTTGCTTGAAAAATTTTATTTAATTAGCATATATCGAACCCTCAAAGGAATTCATTAATGAATGTGAACTGCCGTTTCTAAACAGAATAGTGGCCATTTAAAAAATTGAAATTTAAATAAAAACCTTATTTATTGAAGATTAGATTAGAGTTCTGTATGTACATAGCCCATATGGAGTTTTCAACCATGTATATTGAACAATCTTATCAACCATTTTTTTTTTTTTCAAATGTCGACTACTTGAAGCAAACAAACAAATTAGCTTACTCTTCCAGCTCAGCCAGTAGGGTTTACTTTAGTTTATGTTTTAAATATTATTTTAGCATATATAGGAAAGTATTTCTATTCCGAATTTTTTTCCCACATTGAGAAAAATAATATGCCGCTTTTATCTAGAAGGAATAAATAGCCATTTTCTGAATCCCTAAACAAGAAGTATAGATTTCGGAGATACGCGTATAAGATAAACAAATAATTTGTATAGACGAAATGATCGAGAATCTCTAGTCTATATTTTTCTAGATGGTGAAGAAATATTATGAATATTATGAATATTCTGAATCTTTTGTATTGCAAGAAATTCTCGCTTGATTTTCTACAATTGAGTTATAAAACCAAATTATAGTTACTAACACTCGCTTTTTGTGTTCGCATTTATTTACAGAGAATTTTAGATAAGATTGACGACGATAATATAAGAATGCGTACCAGAATTCAAATAGGAGAATTTTAGAGCAACTCACTTGCAAAGGGAGATAGAATTTATAAGGATGACATGGAACTTTTTTTTAACTAGACACACAATTTAGATTGTAGATGTCAATCACATGAATTTTTCTGAGTGTATAGTCTAAAGAGTGACAATTTTTAGTATAATTGTGATTTTTTTCAATTTTCTTGTTCTTTTATATTACGTGCAATAATAAAAGAAATCATTTCACTTGTTTATATAATTCATCTCTCGTTCACTAAAAATAGTTTGGTTGGAATTTTTAACTATTTCTATCAATATTTGTATTGTTCATGACTTCGGTTCCTTCGTTTCATGACTTCGGTTCCATTGTTCATGACTTCGGCTCATGACTTCGGTTCCTTCTCTGTCTTATCTCGTTTTATAAATCATACTGGGTGAGGCGTAACAAACCTCGTCGATAACTTTATGGCGCTATGCGTTTCCCACGTTTCTGTTTCTTTGTCTTGTCTATTTTATTCAAAGCTTTTTTTAAAATAAACGTTAACGCTTCTATGAATGGCTGGAAGTATATTTCAGAAACGACCCTCTAGCGGATGCAAAGCGAAGCATCTCCAATTCATAAAGTTTCTAAAAAAATCTTTTAATAACTATAAATATCATCAATGACGAAACCAATGTCCCATAATTCCTTGCGGCAGATCATATTTCGTACTTTTTTTTCTGGATTTATTAATCAGTTTGGATATTAATTAGGTATCTTATTTTATAATTCTTGGTTTCTGCTAGCTTATTAGTTTTCCTTGCGACCGCTACAAACTAAACGACGCCGTTTTTCTGTGACTGGTTTTAACCCTTAAATGCATAGTGATGCATATTTGCATCATATAAAAAATGGTTGTTTTTAATTTCTGGTGAAGTTTCTATTAACTAATCAATATATAACATACAAATTAGCATATTACACAGAAAAAGAAACCTGATATATTTTTTTTTTCGTTTAATTTGAATACAATCTTTTGGAAGAAATAAAAATCATGTATTTAAGGGTTAACATTGAGTGAAAACGTTTCCCAACACACGCTTTGATTTTACCTGCATTTTGTGCCTGGTGTTTGTTTTTTCTTTTTACACACGCTTGCGTTTTTGTGCTTGTGTATTTTTTATACTATTTTCTATGGATATTTCACTCTCCCTTATTCGTCTCTCTCCACATCCTAAAGTGTGATAAATGTTATTATAAATCCTATATAAACTTATTAATCACTTTCTAATAGCTTTTTTATTTCTCATATTTTTAGTTCCAGTATGTATCCCTGCTTAAATACAATAACAACACAGAAAAAAAAAAAAAAAAAAAAAAAAACTGTTAAAAGTACAGGAAAAATCTGGCAGCTGGTGTGTCAGTATTTCTCCGTCAAATATACAGTTTAAAACCGTAAAATTGTATCACTGACATATATTTGACACAGGAATCCTGTAAACCAAACAGGTTTTTTGTTAAAAGTACAGTTTTGTCCTGTATATTTGACGGAGAAATACTAACACCCCAGCTGCCAGATTTTTCCTGTACTTTTAACAGTTTTTTTTTTTTTTTTTTTTTTTTTTTTTTTTTTTTACAGTGAACGTTTGGATTTTTTAACCATTTAAAATTACTAAATAAATAAATAAGTAAATAAATAAGTTCCGCGTGTTTTCTGTAAATACAGAAGCTAATAAAAAAAAAAAAAAAAAAAAAAAAAAAACTATAGCAGAAGAGCACTTGTGCCGTACATACAAAATTGTCAAGTGTTGAAAACTCCTTATAATATATAAAACTTATATTTAAGACTTTTATCAAAAATAACAGAAAACATTTAAGGTTTCCACACACCTTCGTCGGAGATTTTTTTTTAAGTAAATGAAACTTTGATATTAATTGCTTTTGCTTTAATAATAAAGAAAACACCAAAAAATATTTTTAAAAAGTTTCTCTTAAAACAAAAAAATGAAAAAAAAAAAAGGAAAAATTTATTAAAAATATGCAAAAATTAACTAATCCGAAAAACACAAAAACTCAAAAACAAACCAATTTATCAATATTTTGTAAGTCAAATAATGAACGTAATAATATTTTCTAGGGAGTATACTATTACATGTAAAAATATTCCATTAATTTGGGGAGTTACAGGTGTTTGAATATTTATATATGAAAAAAAAATAGTAAAATACTATGTTAAATCATACTTTATCATAAGACAAATAAAAAAAATAATATATAATCTTATATGTAGTCTATTCCCTTTATAAATACTGAATTTCATTCCTGTACAATTTCAGGACATTTCATGTATTGGATTTCATTATATAGTGCTTTGCGGAAAGGAAAACGACAAAAATATTCTCTTTAAGAATTAGCAAAAAACCACTTCTAAACGACTTTTCTTTCTTTCTTTCTTTTTTTTCTCTTTTTTTTTTTTTTTTTTACGAAAACCTACTTTATAAACATTAATGAAATTTTTATATTTCAATATAATATTTTTTTGGTGTTTTATATCATTTCTTCTTAAAGTTAATGCAATTAATATCAAAGTTTCCTTTATTTCAAAAAGTCACCTCCAAAGGTGTGTGTATACTTTAAAGGGAAGAAATGATTAGAATTCATATAAAATACAACTGCATCGTCTATAGAAAGATCAAAATATTTTATTCTCCATAGTTATTTGACAGAAATTGAAAGAAGAAATAACAATCGTGCTTTTTCCTTGCTTGCTTGCACTCATAAGAATCCATAAAATTTAGATGCAGAAGAACAAAGGAACCTTTAAAATAAAAGAGCTATTTTTGGAAGAGCGAATATAAACAATTCATTGAACCTGAAAATTGCTTTGATGTTCGAGTCAAAATCCCTTTCTTATGCATTTTTATATGAATATTTGACTTTGAATTTATTTTTATGTCATATATGAAAAGCAAACATTTAAATGAAGCAAGTAATATAAAGTAAAATATACTAAAAATATTTTTCAGAACATTAAAATTATGTTTATAAAATACTTTTGAAGTAATATATTTATTTTTGTATTATAACAGAATTGTTAATTCGAAATCAAATTGAAGATAAAGAATAATTTACCACAAGATATAAAAATATATTTTTTTTTTCAAGCAGACTTAAAAAAATGAAATATTGTAATGGTAATTTAAATTCTTTATATTCCCTTTGTATATGATAAGATGATCAGAGCACCCTCATAATAGAGAAGCGTTACAAATTGCTACAATTATCCAATGACGGATGCATTTTTTCATTTTTAAAAATTGAGGACTAAAAATAACACATCAATGATAAATAATTTACTTTCTAGAATTTTTCAAAGCTCAGAAAAATGCGTTCAAAATAAAGAATTTCCCCCCAAAAAATCAGGACATTAATAAAAACTAGTATCGCCCAGTGGTCGAAATTCGACCACAAATTTATTCAAATCTGAGAATTCTTTTAAGTTAGCACTAAATAAATAAATTTAGAAATTTAAAATTTCTCTGTAAACAATGTTCTTTGTAAATACTCTTTCGTCATTAGCTAAATGACCTTGCCCACTGTGTTCTGAAATACAAAATTTTAAGCTATTGAAAGAACGGACCCGACTTGCTGCAACATAAAATTGACCGTGTGTAAAAACTGGTTCTTTCAATAAAATACCAACCCTTTCAAACCTTTGTCCTTGTGACTTATTTATAGTCATTGCAAATGCAAATATAATTGGCAACTGGGTTCGCTGGAAATCAAATGGTAAGATAGTACCAGAATATGTCAGATTTATACGTGGAATCAAAATTCGTTTACCACGGCTTATTCCCGTCAAAACTTCGCAATCAATAGCATTTCGATGCATAGCTTTAACACGCATTCTTGTCCCATTAATCAAGGATTCTGAGGTTTTAGTTTTCTTTCAAGGTTTTCGTTTAGGCATTTTAATAGTCAAGTTTCTGTCAGTCAAATGACAAAAGAACCAAATATTTAAATATATAAATAAACTCACTTTTTGTTGCCAAAAGACAAATAACAAAGAACATTTGGATTTAAATGAGCATTTAATAAACAATTTTTTGTCAGTCAAACGATAAAAGAACCAAATATTTAAATAAATAAATAAAGTCACTTTTTGTTGCCAAAAGAGGAATAACAAAGAACATTTAAAGTTTCAAAAATTAAATAATATATATTATTTACATATTAATACACAAACATGAAATTTATCGTTCGGCTAATATCTCTTTAAATTACAGCTGACATAAATCATAAAACAAAAAAGAAAGAAATTAGATCATAAATAAATTAGAAAATAAAAAAAATTGATTTCTCATAAATCAAATCCTTAGGAAATCTTTTTTGTGGTTCCACGGACGGCCAGTGACGTCATCACTTCGCTTGCGTATAAGGATGCTATACAAATTACTGTGTCTATGGTTTTATTTGAGTTTTATGAAATTGCCAGATTTAACAACTTTCCACTTTTAGGTATTTTTTAATTTAAAGGAATACGTGTATGAAAGGGGAAATGCATAAAAAATAAAAGTATTTTTAAATACCTTCTTGACATCGTAAGAAAATAATATTTGTATTCGCACCTTCCGGCTAACCATACCTCTCGAATGATACCATTTTCAACCCTCTACTTTCATAATTAATATGTTAAAAAGGGACTACAAATTTTATGCTTGCCTATTAATATATAGATAAATTATAAATAAAAATAAAATAAATAAAGTGAAAATTTTTAATACCATAGTCACATTGATAATCGAATAAAAGAGCATAAAAACTTTAAATAGAAAAGACGCGAATTTGTTCTCTGTATGTTCAAATAGTAATTTTTTATACGCAACTGTTTAAATAGATCAGAATTTCGTCAAAATTTTGCAAATTTCGATTTTTTAATAAAATCTTTTAATATTTTGAAAATTCGGCGCTTTAAGTATTAGAAATAAAAATCCAATAATTAAGAATTTTAGATTAGATTTCTTCAAAACTCGACTGATACTACCACCTCTCCAAAAACCATTAATTTTTTATGTATGCAGTATTAGTTAATTAAAGGGATGCGTACCCGTAACCAATATCTTAAACAGGATTATTAAAAAAAAAAAAAAAAAAAAAAAGGTGTTATATTTTTAGCAAAACTAATAGAGATGTTATCCCACATATTAAAAAAAAAAAAAAAAGATGCAAATGTAATAAATAAATAAGAAAATACATAAATAAATAAGAACAGCTGAGCATTATATCTAAACAATGCTAAAAAAAATTAAAATTTTTAATTAAAGAAGAGAATTACATTGATCTCTTTGAGAATAAAAAAAATATTAAAGTTAAATAAAGTAATAAATAAAACCAAATACCAATAAAAGTGCAACAGAGTCTAGTATTATGAATAATTCTGTTTTTAAATTCTAGAATATTTACAGAATATATAAATATTTTTTTTTTTTTGAGACATAATACATATTATGTTTATTTTCGTAAGATTATTCAAATTTTTCCTTTTGATTCCCGACGGTACTTGAGACTTTATCATGAAGAAATTGTCAACATATTTTTTTTTTTTTTTTTTGCTTTTGTTTAAGCTCGTGGTATCAGAGGAGTACTTGTTATTTATTTTCTTCTACTTCTTCTTTATGCTTCGTTTAAATTACTTTATCAACATGAAACATTTATTTAAGCTGAATTTATATTTTTCATTAAATATTTAGAATAGAAAACAGCTTTTTTATTTTATTTTATTTTATTTATTTATTTATTTTTACTTTTATATTTAAGTAGTGGCATATCTTCTCATATTGGGTTAAGAATAAAATATTTTGTGTAGAATTTTAGTTTTCGTAATAAATACTCTTACAACGACGGTCGTTGTATTGTTTTGAATTTTAATGTCTAAAGAGATTGATGTTGAGTGACTTTTACGTCGCACTAGAGTGATACATTTAGTAAATGACGACAATCTGTCATACACCCCTAGGGGTGGTCTGGAGACAAGCCATCATAAGTTTGATTCTCTGCGGAGGAGATGACTTCTTTGTTCCGGTAACCCTTAAGTATTATTTTAAGGAACACATGGAACATTTTGGCCATGACGAATTTTACTTGCACAAACCACCATTAGAGCCCCTAAATAAAATAATAGGCCGGCGCATCACCGCCATTTTTTTGCCTTCGAAGAGGACAGCATTCCCGCTTGGCGTCCTTATCACTTCCCTAATGATTTTAAGAAATCTTTATCTGAAGCTAATCCGGTCAATATAAGAGCAATAAGCAACAATAATATTCCTAAAAACACGTTTTTTTCACAGTACATTCTCAGGATGTCATTTTATTCTGAGGATATCCTATGGATGTACTGGGGTAAGATTTGTTGTTCGGGTGGTTTCTGTTTCTTTTACAAAATGTCGCCAAAATTCAAATACACAGCAATAGAAGGTCTGTGAACACTTTATATTCACTTCTTGAATGATTTTAGCAGTTTATCGCTAAACAAACTTCCATATCATAGTTTACTTAGCTAAAATTATGAAATATAATAAAACAAGTAATGTAAGACGATAAAAAAAATGTTTCTCGTTTGTTTATCAGAAAAACGCTCTGGGTACATGTGGCAACCCTAAGGCAAAAAAATGCCGGATGCGCCAGCTCGTATATATAGGAGCCTTAACCACCATACCTTCGTTTTACGTGACGTCACACCTTAATCAGGAGCCACAAGTGGTGCCTAAATACAGAGCGATTAGCCAATGGCTTTAAAACATAAAATAAACAAGTACGTGTTACGACCAATCACAATCTCAGCTCAGTTTCTTTGGCCACCAATCAGTTCAGTTGTTGCTAATACCAGTGTGACGTACATGCAAGGAACCTATAAGGAAATTGGATTTTCTGAAAAGTAAAAATTTAGAGTTTTGTGTATAATATAATAACATCATAAATTGGAAAATTAGAAAACTATTTCTTGCAATTACTTTGAAACACATTAGCTCATACAGTTAATAATTTTTTTATAAATCAACTAAACATTAAGCTTTCTCACCTATAAATTAATGTTAAAGTAAATGTAAAAAGAGATTCATGGTTAAATATTTGTAATGTGCAGACAATTGAACGGAGCGTGTAATATTTAGCACTTAAGCCTGTAAGAGTCTCTTAAATCTAAATAAGTACCTGATCGAGCCCAGTCTAGTTTTTGTTGTTATTTTGAGTCCCGTTGGTATGATTTTTTACTCCTCAAAGGTTTGTTACACTTTCAATCTGCGACAAAAGCGTTGTCACCCGGAACCTGAAATAAATTAGGATAAATTATTTCCCTTTACACTAAAAAAAATTTCTGTAACTGACTTCTAGAATCTAAGTTGTGGATCTAGTAAAATTAGTTCCATGTCATCCTTATAAATTCTAGTTCCCTTTGAAAGCGAGTTCTAGAAACCCCTATTAGAATTCTAGAGCGTTTTCCTATATTATCGAGGGCAAAGTTATTTAAAAATCTCTGCAAATAAATGCGAATACAAGAGGCAAGTTTCAGGAACTATAATCTTGATTTATTACCTAATTCTAGAAAATCAATCGAGAATTTCTCGCAATACAAAAGCTTCAGGATATTCAGAATATTGTTTCACCATCTAGAAATGTGTAGACTAGAAATTCTCGACCATTTCGTCTATTCAGTTTATTGGCGTGCCTTATGCGCATAGCTCGGAAATCAATATTTCTAGCTTAGGGATTTAGAAAATGACCATTTATTCATTCTAGATGAAGGCGGTATATTTCTTTTCTCAGTGTAGTGCAAAATACAGTTGCATAGAAACGCTGACACGCATGTCAACGCACAGACATCCACGTACAGTCGGTAACAAAAGTCTCCGAACACTAGCAAAAATTCCTATATAAAAAAAGTGCACGTAATGCAGTTTTGTTAAATAAATCCTTGCCGAATCCTGTTTTTAAACTGACTAAGAACAGGATTCGACAAGGATTTATTTAACAAAACTGTATTAAGTGTACTTTTTTTACACAGGAATTTTCGCTAGTGTTCGGAGACTTATGTTACCGACTGTACGTGCATGCACGCCGTGTACACACACATGCACCCACGCTTTAATGCCTTTCATCACTCATAAATTAGTGAAATTTTCCCATATTTGTTGAGAAAGACAGACATTGGCGGAACTGCTGAATGTCTGTAGGAGACAGATTTTGTTTTTCGTTTTCAATTACTTTAATGTTATTTTTACATCGAGCTTGGCCCGGCCTGAAATTTCAGTCGCATGTAGACGTCTAGTACTTCTAGTACGATCTTTACTCGACTGGAATATCAAACTCACAATCTTTTGATTACGAGCCTAGCGCTTAACCAACTAGATTTTCGCAGCCCTAATATTTAAAAAATAATAAGTTTACAATTTTATAGTTAACTATTTATTTTCTTTTAACAATATATCGTATTGAATGTATTGTTTTGGAGTTAAATTTTTGAAATTTTGTTATTAATAAATGTGCACGTTTTGAAACACTTTTAATTCAAAAATCGAGTTTTTATCAGTTGTTCTGTATGCATGCATGCCAGGTTATTACCAGCAAAATTTAAAAACAAATATTAGAACAAAGTCCAAACTTGAAATTTTAAACCTTTATTATATGGGTATGCTATTTGAAAAAAAAAAAAAAAAAAAAAAAAAAAAAGGTTATTATATAATAGAAAAAGTGTTGTTTTGGTGGTCGAATTTTTAAAACAGAGCTTTTTATTTTATTACACGTTTTAGCAGGTTCTGAATCTGAAAATTGTATGCTATTTCTTTCTTTTTACCCATCTTTCCCCCTCTCTCTTGCCCCATGCTCTGTCTCCATGTCTCTCTTCCTCTGTCTCTCTCTGTGTGTATATCGGTTTTCAACATTACTAAAATGCAGATATTAGCAAAAAGTCAAAATTTAAATATCCAAATATTTATTATATGGTGATGTTACTTGAAACTTTGTATTGCGGTTAGACAAACTGTTCGTGCATGAAAACATGCAAAAATATTCAAATACACTACATCTATGACCGAAATTTCTCGTTCTTATATTTTAAGTTATTTGGACAGCACAATACAAAATAAATTTAACACCTATTTTTCATATTATTATGAAAATTTGTCGGCTTTCTTGCGTGAGAAAGTAGTTCTTAAAAATAAATATATAAATAAATAATTAATTAAAGCAGGCAGGTTCTAGTCGATGAATGTTCTTTATTCAGTGCATTTCTTGAATCAGTACAAAAAAAAAAAAAAAAAAAAAAAAAAAACTGTGATTGTGAGGAGTATTCTCAAAACAGTCCAATAGTCCGATTGCCTACACGAAGGTTTTAAGCTTGAGGTGGTAGTCCTCCGTGGTGGGTATTGCGCATGCGCAATAGGACTTTTCTCATCAAAACGCGCAGAATGGAAAAATATTGCAATATCTTTACGTTTCAAACATGAAGAAAAGAAAAAATGCCGTGAGATTATATTATACAGCCCAACGCATAGACACAGAGGAGGGTGTCTAGGACGCTTTTTTCTTTATTTTTCGTTGGTCAGGATGTTATTTAAAAATTGTTGGATTTAATAGAATGACAACTGGCAGGGATTTAGGCATGTTCCTAACCTAAAATTTTATACAAAATTTTTATTAGATTTAGAGATAGGATTAAAAGCGTCTGAGCATGCGCAGTAAGGCAGTAAAACACGTATAACGAAGAAATATTTACGTTATGTTTTAAGTTTCAGATATGAAGGAAGCCAAAATTGCATTCAAAGTATTTTTTCTGACTGTATGTGTTGAAAAATGTCTAGATTTTTTCTTTTTTTGTCAAGATATCCCGTGAAAACGACTGAATGGAAATGGATGTCACTTTCCAGCGGTTGACACCTGTATCCAACTTAAAATTATAACAATGGGCTATTTTAATTATATTTAGATAATTTTTTTTTAAAATATATATATATATTATTTTGGTAAGTTTTTTGACTAAAACTAAAACAGATTTCCATTAAATTTTACAAATTTTGTAGAAAAATCGACAAAACATTAGAAAAAACTTTATTATGAAACATAAAATTCACATACGCAATATTCGCTGAGATATGAGTATTTATCGTAAATATTTACTTACTGCGCATGCGCGAAAGATAGAAAAACTTTTATTAAATAAGTTGAAAGCTATATATATTGGGCTACTGTTTTCAAATGATCAATTGAGTAGAATAAAAATTAAATAAATTGTCGATAAAAGAACGAGCTAGATTTTAGGCATTTTTCAGAGTTGAATTTTCCGAAGGGGTTTTTTACATGCTGAGTATTTAATTTGAAGATCCAATTATTTCAATCAAGTTGCAAAAGTTCTTGTTTGGGAAAAACCCCTTATAGGCTAGTAACTCCATCATACTTTTATTTATTTACTAAAATTTATGAGTTCATAAGTGTTTTTTTTACAAAAAAGAACATTTGCAACGTTGTTGAAATATTTGAATTTTCAAGTGTGAAAAATATTTAAAATCCAGTTTGTTCTTTTGCCGATAATTTGCTTAATTTTTAGTTTATTCAAATGAACTTTTGATAAAAATTGCCTGATATTTCTAGCCTTTCAACCTATGTAAGAAAAATTTTTCTATCTTTTACGGTTGCGCAGTAAAAAAAAAAAAAAAAAAAAAAAAAAAAAAAAATTACTATAAATTCTCATATCTCAGCGAAAATTACACGTGTGAATTTTATGTTTCAGATTAATGTTCATCTAATGTTTTGTCAATATTTTTGCAAGTTTTGAAAAGTTATGTAGAAATCTGTTCCTGTTATAAACAAAGCACTTGTCGAAAAAATTAATAATTTTTGAAAAAAAAAAAAAAAAAATGTGCTTCAATAATTGTGCAATTTCCACAAACACACACGCAAAAAAAAAAAAAAAAAAAAAAAAAAATCTGCTTCAATAATTTTGCAATTTCCACAAACACACACGCAAACAGACAAACAAACAAACAAAAACAAACAAACAAAAATATACAGATACTGTACATAGTATGTGCGACAACGTGTTAAAGTTACAAGTCATTTGTAACTTTTTATGTTACAAGATCATCCAAAGTATTTGTGCTTTTCCTAAATTTGTGGTTGGTCCCCTAATTACACTATGTATTAAATCGATATTAGAAAATGTGAGTTTTTAAATGTTCTTTGCATGTCTGAAGTGTTCCAAACCATTTTGTTTCGTATTTGTGTGGAAAATTAAAAAAATGCCGGGAAAAAAAAATCGATTATTTTGGTCACCCACTGTATACAGATATATACTTCATTTACACTTACTTGTGGGTGATGGTTTTAATGCAAATTCTCAAATCATTTTTATTGTCACGGGTGCAAAACTTAGCATTTTTAAATTTAAAAATAAAATAAATAAAGGCTTAGCATGGAAAAATATATTTTTGGCTTCATTCTAAGTGTATCTGATACCTTAAAAATAATTAACAGACTTGTAAATAAATAAACAAATACTATGTTTTTTTTTTTTTTTTTTTTAATCAAGAGAAGGTTTAAAAAGAATGTTAGAAAATAGTTCCTTCATTAATTATCAAATAATTAATTACATAATTATAAAAAACCTTTATGAAATAATCAGGCTGACTATTTTAAATTTAAATGAAAAAAAAAAAAAAAAAAAAAAAAAAGAAAAACTCTTTTAGTTAAACTTGAAAAATGAATATAAACATATCACTTTTAAAAGAAGTAAAACATAAAAAAAAAAAAAAAAAAAAAAAGTTAATATGCGCAACTT
Organism: Salticus scenicus; assembly: GCA_963930645.1. Taxonomy (NCBI): domain Eukaryota; kingdom Metazoa; phylum Arthropoda; class Arachnida; order Araneae; family Salticidae; genus Salticus; species Salticus scenicus. The sequence continues at coordinate 74,842,198 of OZ005662.1, read as the reverse complement.
AATAACAAAACATGCAACAGTCTAGTATTATGAATAATTCTGTTTTGACCTATTGTATATATAGATATAATAATAATATTATTACGTTTCCGCCCATGATATGTTGTACGTTCCCCTCAGCAAAATGATTCACATTTATCTACCCTATTCCCGATGGTACTTGAGACTTCATCATAAAGATATCGCCAACACATTATTTTTTCATTTCTTTTCGTTTTTGTTAGATGGCTTGGAAGAGTGAATGCTAATTTCTTCTTCTTCTTTTTTGTTATGTCACGCTTATAATATTTTAACAACATGACACATTTTTTTAGTCTAAATTTAATTTTTTACTGAATAGTTAAAATGAAAGTCTACATTTTTACATATAGGCAGAGACTTTCTTTTGTAACAATCAGTTAAGAATAAAATATATTGAATTCAAACAAAATACAATTCATACACTGTTAAAAATTTCAGTTCAAACTAGAACCACAGTATAAAGTAAAGTTATAAGAAATACCATAATATGGTTTAACTTCACTTTTTAGTTTTCTACTTCTTGTGATTGAATTTTAGTTGTACCGAAACTTGGAGTTACCATACAGTCGGTAACAAAAGTATCCGAACACAAGCAAAAATTCCTGTATAAAAAAGTAAAGTTAATAAATACTGTTTTGTTAAATAAATCCTTGTCGAATCTTGTTCTTAGGTTGACTAAGAACAGGATTCGACAAGGATTTATTTAACAAAACAGTATTAACTCTACTTTTTTTATATAGGAATTTTAAACTGTTTTTTTTTTTTTTTTTTTTTTAGTTATTGTTTTTAAATTCTTATAAAATTTATTTTAAAATTACATTTCTTTTAACGTGAAGGGTTGCAGTTTTGAGAATGTTGGCGATGTTCTTAAAATTGCCAACTTGTTTGTTTCATCAGAAGAAGTTCTAGCTCACATGATCTGCGTTGTAGTTTAAAGGCGATAACAACGCTAATCAGGCAACCTAGCTTTTTCTACGGCCAACGTTTTCCCAGATGGGCTAGAAAATGGCGAACACTGCGCCAGCTACTTGAAACCATGTGTACACAATAATGGGCTGACGTCGTGAACATGGTTGAAAGAAGCCTCTTCTCATTCCGTGACAGATATTATAACCAAAATCCTTTTTGGGAGGCATACTATTGTAACAATCGCAGCTATCGTAGATCACAAGTCGGATCGTAGTCGTAATTTTGATACAAATGTAACGCCATCGGCCATATTGAATCGTAAAGTTGTGATTGTTGACATAAAAATTTGCGACTGCCTGCGCTCTCCCGTAAGCTCTCACAAGCCTCTCACAAGTAAGATGGCGGATATTAGGGTTGGAGTTGATCAATGAGAAATAAAATATTTATTTATTTTTGTGTGTGGAGTGTTATTATTCATACAGAAAATGAAATTAAAACCTTTGTATAATTTTAAAATGACAAGATTTACTTCATTAAACGTGATATCGCACAAACACGAAAACGTCCAATATCTATGATTCATTATTTAAAAAATCGCTATAACTTGTATAATAATGTGAGATGAACAGCATATTTCTGATTTTTTATGATAATTATAATCATTATTACTATTATTATTAACTGTATGTATATTATTTTGTATCGTTTGTTCCTTGTTAAAAAAGTCATACTATATTTTTACACTAATGGTACTGAATGCGTTAAGTACTCCTTAAATATCATTCACAGGTATAAATGAATTCTTTTAGTAATACATATATGATATACTTATTAATAAGTCTTTCCTCGCCATTCTTTCTGCAGACAAGTAGGAAGTTTTAGTGATTTTGCATGTTAAGTAGTTTGACCCCTAATTTATCACAGAAGTCATTAAATAATATAAAGCAGCTTGATACAACTACAAACCTAAATTCTAAATTGATTTTCATCAAAATTATTTAAATTGTAGAGTTAAAATACTTATTAGGAAAAAGAAAAACTCTATATGTGGGGAATTAATTTTGTATCTAAAAGTAGATTATGAGAGAGTTACTTTCTAGAATTTTTAAGCTGTTGATGAAATGCTAAAATTCATTAATATAATTTTTTTTTATTCACAAAATTTATATACAGTCTCTTTTTTATAAGATTATTGTAACTCCTACATTCTTGAGATATTTTAACTCCTACAATATTTTAAGCATTAAAATTCAGAAATATTCTTTAAAGTTTCAACTTTCCAAATTTAGGTATATACTATACATTATGTTTACTTTAATTTTTTTATTGAATTGAAACATTTATGTTTAATAGTTTTAATGTAAGTAATGATTTAAAAGCATGGGATAATTTGGGTACACATTGCATTTTATTAATTAGGGAATGAAAAATAATCATTTTATACTCCTGCATCATCGTTACTTAAGGTTGTATATGCTGAAAATATGCTTGCAATACTGATATTGACAAAAGTTTTCTTTTCTAAAGATAGCAATGTAAACATATCCATATATTATTAATTTAAATTAAGGTATACTGATTCAAATTCATCATTTGAGATAAAAATGTTTCCACCACTTGTGCAAAGTAGCTTTTGAATTGGTTTTTATAATCATTTTCATTCAATTTTGTGTCCTCTAAAATGACCTCTTTTTCAAAATTGAATGTTTTCTATTTTCTTATAAAATAAGACATTGCATATTTTCTCCTCTTTTACCAATAAAAAATTCTCATCACCTTATACGTAAAAAATAGAGTAAGATAATCATATTTTGTGGCGAGTAGTTTTTTTTTTTTTTTTTCAGTGAGTATAATATAAGTTGAAATTTTGGGCTCTGATACTGCTATCCCACTTAAATTTTAAAACACTTTATTATGAAAGGTGCTACATTGAGTGAGAAAATGTTACATAATTTTTTTTATTTCTAATTAAATCTTCATGTAATGCAGAGTTAAATAAATGCTTTGCTTAGTAGGGGATCTAATAATATCTTATGTGTTTAAATTTTGAGTTATTTTTTAAATATTTCTGGGTTATTCTTTTATAGATAAAATAATTTATTGTGCTTTAAGTTACATTGAAATTAAAAGGTTTGTAACCCAGCTATCTCACTGTTTCAATTAATTAATAAATTGCTTAATTTAAGATTTTAAATTAGTGTTTTTTTCATGATTTAAGGAGAGGGGGGGGGGATATGAATTTTCTTGCTGTTAATTTAGATTTTTTTTTTTTTTTTTTTTTTTTACTTGTTGCATTGGCATTTTATAAGACAACTTGTTGTTACAATACACTTTTAAAGCAAAAGAAAAAAAAAAAAAAGTCAAATAAATTTGGGTTTTGCTTTGTATAGAGGGCACGCATAATTTTGATTTACTTATTGGTGAATTGATTCACAAGAGTTGTTTTTCACTTTTAAGATTTTGAACTTTGTGTAAAATGATTTTTTTTTTTTTTTTTTTTTTGGGGGGGGGGGGGGGGGAGGGGGGAACACTGCTCTGCAAAAAGAAAAAAAAAATTCGACATCTGCTACCATTCTTGCTCAACTTATGTGAAATGATCTCCTGAATCCGAATGTGACTCCCATTTTGCCTAGTCACCCACCGTTTTCTAGATACACCACCTCCTCTCTGATTTTTTTCCCTGTTTGATAATTTTATGACCATGAATTTGATTTGAAGAATTAAAAATAATTTAACACCTAAAAGCAAAAAAAATATAAAGTTTAAAAAATAACATTAATAACAGATTAAAAAAATATAAGATATGTAATGCATAATTTCAGTTTCCTGCCCAAAATTTTTCCCTTGTCGCAAATGTCAATGTTTTAGAATTTTCCAACTCTGTAACCCCTCAGAAGGCATTTAATGGTTAAAATAATCCTCTCCCCTCCTAGAAATCAAATTCATAGCCATAAAATCACTGAAAAATGATAAAAAAAATAGGGTGCCATTCCTAAAAAACGGTGGGTGATAGGGCAAAATGGCATCATATTCGAATTCAGGAAGTCATTTTACATAAGAATATACTGAAATGGTGTCAGATGCAACTTTCATGCTGATCAGTTTAATGGAACTAGCTGTTTTTGTTTAAAAATGCATCCAATTTTAAAAGAGTCTTTTTCTGCATCACAATCACATCTTTTGCACCATAATATTTGCATATTTTAGAATCCAAGTGGTTTCAAGAATGACACATAATCCTTTAATTTAAGTGTTATAATTGCCATTTGGTACTTTCATATTAATCACATGCTGGCAATTTATACTTTAGTATTATCTTGGCTCATGAAATACAGTCGCCTGGTTACCATAGCCAACCAGTATATTTTAACTGGCAACATGGTTTTCAACTTTGAAACTTAATTTAAGAAAAAAAAAAATTGGTTCTAGATTCGGGCTCTGTTTCCACTCACGATATAAGCAAACTCTCAGCGTTTTCATTCTCGCTTCTCTTACTACATTTTGAGACACCATGTTAAATCAATACACTATTAGGGAAGTTACACCACTTTTCTCCATATATATTTCACAACTTGATGTTAAACTGCTGCGCCATTTTAGGGAATTGGTCTAGACAGCTCCTCGTTTGCATGATTGCTTTGCAACCAGGAGCTGAATCGTTGTGCTGGTGTAATGATATATTGATAGTGATAGTGTATTAATTTAGTGAAATTATTAAAACTGTTATTTGTATAACTTAAATAGTTATATTACTGTTATTAATAAACTCATTATTTAAATGTATTTCAAGTTAAAACGTCTAATAAAATTTACGACATTTCACTTTAAAAAAATTTTTTGGAAAAATGCTTACAAATAGAAATACTATATATGACATCACTTTCTACAATGTACTGTCAGTGTGACGTCAAACTGACTCCAAAAAAACAAGCTATCTTTATTTTCTATATCGTTTAATAGTAAGACTACATGTTATGATAATAACCTTAAATTTGTATGATATCTTTAACTCTATTTTGTTTGAATTTCTATTTTTAAATAAAAGCATCACTAAAAAAATAATCATCTGTAACAAGAAAATTATCTTAAACCGAACAGAACAAGGGCTCGTAACCCCGATGCCTGCAGCAGCTTATACGTGGGCTGCTAATAACATGAAATATTCTCAAAAATTAACCTTGAACCGAATGAGCCTCTGACTCGTGTTTCCGCTGCCTGTGGCTGTGGCACTGTATAGCAAGCATGCTACACACACGCTGCAAAATCCACTTTTCTCCACCAGGGGGCACAGTATGTTGTGTACAAACCACCAATTGCCTTGAATTTCCAAGACCTTTCAAATAAGGTGTCACATGGTGTTATCAACTGCAAAATCTTTTAGTTGCACTTTCCACCGCCAGGGGGCACAATCTGTTCTGTATGAACATCACCAACGGTCAGAAAATATCAAGACCTTTAAAATAAGTTGTAACATGATAGTCTACTACGAAATCACTTAGTTCCACTGTTCACCACCAGGGGGCACACTATATTGTATAAACATCCCCAATCAACATGAAATTTCAAGACCTTTATCACCAATCTCCTTCAATTTCCAAGACCTTTCAAATAAGGTGTCACAGGGTGGTGTCAAGTACAAAATCCTTTAGTTGCACTTTCCACCGATAGAGGGCACAGTGTGTTCTCTATGAACATCACCAACAGTCAGGAAATACCAAGACCTTTAAAATAAGGTGTAACATGATAGGGCCTACTACAAAATCACCTAGTTCCATTTTTCACCACCAGGAGGCACACTATATTGTATTCAAACATATCCAATCAACATGAAATTTCAAGAGCTTTAAAATGAAGTGCTACAAGTGTGGGTCTAGACCAGATTTTCCTCTCAAACTAATCCCCCCCCCCCTCCGTGAAATTGATATTTTTGTATTCGAGTCTAGTCCCCCCTATGCACAATTTCTTCACCGTGAAGTAATTTGGAACTGAGTTAACTCATAAACATGCTTTTAACCTCTGCCCCCCCCCCCCGCTCCAGGGGGTGACCATTCGACTTTTTATATTTTTCTCTTTTGATGACACATCTACAGACCAAGACCTTTTTTTAGACTCCTCAACCAAATTTTTACACCTAGCCATTCTCTCAATTTAGTGGATACAGATAAAACACGTTACAAATTAATATATAGATAATTGAAATTTCATTTAGAAAGATTGGAGTGTAAGGCTGATTTTTTATACAAACTATGTGAAAAATACCAGAGCCGGGAATCAAGCCCGGGTTATCTGCTTCCAGTGAGCTACCCAGGCTGATAACCAGCTCGGCATTTCTCACATAATATCCATTGGCAAGGTCACCGAGTCTGCAAACACAGATATAACAAGTGAGAATATTTTTCGTAGCACAACTCCATTAGACCACAAATTTTCCAATTAGAAATTACTAGCTGGAACCCATGTAATGTTTCAAACATTGTTGCATCATTATTTAAATGTATTTCAAGTTAAAACATCTAATATAAGTTACGACATTTCACTTACAAAAAGAAATGCGGAAAAATTCTTATAAATAGAAATGAACCTTAAATATGTATGATTTCATATCTTTAACTCGATTTTGTTCGAATTTCTGTTTTTAAATGAAAGCATCGCGAAAAAATAATCATCTGTAACAAAAAAATTACCTCGAAGCGAACAATACTCTGCCTTGTGACCCAGGTGCCTGCAGCAGTGCACACACGGGCCACTACTAACATAAAAAATTCCCAAAAATTAACTTGGAACCGAACGAACCCACCTGGCGTTGACCAGGCCCATGATAATAACCTTAAATTTCTATGATTTCATATCTTTAACTCGATTTTGTTTGAATTTCTATCTTTAAATGAAAGCATTGCGAAAAAAATAATCATCTGTAACAAAAAAAATTACCTCAAACCGAACGGAACTTGGGACCATGGTGCCTGCGGCAGCGTATATGCAGGCCGCTAATAACATGAAAAAATTCTCAAAAATTAACCTTGAACTGAACAAACCTTTGACTCGTGTTTCCGCTACCAGTGGCTGCAGAATGCTACACAAAATTCACTTTCTTCCACCAGGTGGCGTAGTATGTTGTATACGAACATCACCAGTTGCCTTAAATTTCCAAGACCTTTCGAATAAGGTGTCACATGGTGGTGTCAACTGCAAAATCCTTTAGTTGAGCTTTCCACTGCCAGAGGGTACAGTGTGTTCTGTACGAACATCACCAATGGTCAGGAAATACTAAGACCTTTAAAATAAGGTGTAATATGATGGGGTCTACTACAAAATCACCTAGTTCCATTTTTCACCACCAGGGGGCACACTATATTGTATACAAACATCCCCAATCTACCCGAAATTTCAAGTCATTTAAAATGTGGTGCTACATGTGTGTCTAAAAGGGATTTCCTTCTTAAACTAACTCCCCCCCCCCCAAAAAAAAAAAAAAAAAAAATCTACTTTTCCTCTTTAAAATCGAAAATTCCAAAATCACAGAAATTGATTTTATAGTATTCGAGTCTAGTCCCCCCATGTTCAACTTCTTCACCGTGAAGTAATTTGGAGCTAAGTTAAGCTCGCAAACATGTTTTTATCTCCTGCCCCAACACCTCTGCCAAATTTTTACACCAAGCTGTTCTCTCGATTTAGTGGATACAGACAAAACACGTGTCAAATTAATATATAGATATTCAATAATACATCAACCATGAAATTTCATTTACAAATATTGTAGTGGAAGACTGATTTTTTTTTTTTTTTTTTTTTTATACCAACTACGTGAAAAATCAACCTCACACTCCAATCTTTCTAAATGAAGTTTCTAATTTTACAGCAAATTCAGAAAACTTTCTACGAATTATTTTCACACATTTATCTTGATTTATAGAAAACTGGCCCTTCAGAGAGGTGGCCTTTCAAAAAAGGTTTGTCCTATGGCACAATTTGCCAGTGTTCTAAAAATTACTACCAAATCAATATCTGACTTGCACTCGACTATAAATATGTAATCTGACAAATAAAATACAGAGTTAAGTTATAATGTAACTGTTCATTCTTATCCAGTAAACATTAAATAAAACCTAAGAGAAAGTACTAAATACTGTGCCTATATTTATCGAACAGGTCAAAAGGTTTCATCTTTCTAACGAGTTAATATTTTAGATGTTTACCAGAAAACTTAGTTGGTATAGGGGATTAGAATCTGCGAATAATTCTGATTTAGAATCGATCAATAAAATAACTGATTTAAATAAATGTGTGATGAGTGAGAAAGAAATTAAAAATTGTTAAATATTTTTTTATGTAAAATTTTGTAGTAAGGAAGAAAAAAAAAAGCGAGAGGAGATGTGTTATTTTCTTCACTGGCAACAAAAAAAAAAAAAAGTTTTAAAAAGATAAATTACAATTTTTTAGCCATCTGTAAATGTAATATGGTTAAAAAGAAAAAAAAAAAATGTAATACTGCATTTGTATTTACATAAAGAAAAGAAAAATCTATTTCATGCGAATGCTACGGTAAACTCAAATATTGAATGAGAAGATCCCTTTGCAGAACAAGTTGCACAGCAAACTTACTCCAAATATTTGAACTGTAAGTTTACTTTCCAACGTTGGTTTAAATCAGCCTAGTATTTCAAAAGTTATCATGATGGCATATTTTCAAGTGACTGCAACTTGAAAACAAAATGGCAGAGCAAGTTGTCCAGTGAACTTATCATCAAAACATTTATATAAGTTCACTACCCAACTTTGGCTTGAATTGATTGATTAATTCAGTGTTTCAATAGTTATTGTAATAATAAATTTTCAATTAGCCCTAATTAATTTAAGGTATCCGGGTTTTTTTTTTTTGTAAGAAAAGAGCGGATGAATTTCATTAATAAACTTGGTTGAGATACTTATATGGCCTATGTATATATCAAAATTCAAGCAAATCCAACCTTAAATACACTTTTCACAATGTGGATTTGTAATTTTCAAGTGAACTCTTGAAAATAAAATAGCACAGCAACCATCGTTAATGAACTCATCCTAGATATTTGTAAGATAAGTTCGCTGTCCAATTTTGGTTCGATTTGGAGTATTATTTTGGAAGTTACTGTGATGACAAAATTTCTATTATATATAGATTAAAAAAAAAAAGTGATTGTAGTAGGTTGATTTCTAAAGAAATCAACCGTGATTTCTAAAGAAATCAACCTAAAACTGATTTACGTACATGGGTGCTGGCAGAGAAGGAAATCTAAATATATTTAATACTATTTATTTAATGTTTTGCAAAAAAAAGAAAAAATCAAGTTTTTTTTTCCCCATAGCTTAATTCAGGATAATTTTTTAAATATAAAGTTTTTAAATTATAATATTTAATATAAATAAAGCTTAAAGCTTTTAAATTTTCTTTTAGGCTCTTTCGGTAGATTTTACCAATTGCCCACTGCATAGCTCTGCTAGATTAATATGTAATGTCACAGTGTAAAGTAAAAGAAAAGAAAAAGAAAAACAGCATTCGCTGTTGATTTCATTCTACCATCATCTATGTTTACATAAATCTTTAAATAATATAGATAATTTTTGGATGTAATATGCACTAAAATGGACATGTCTATATTATGTTCACACATTTATTTATTTTGGCTTAAAGACACTTATTACATAAAAATACATTTCAATGTAATATCTACAAGATCTGGTGAAAAATCTAAATCTAGCTGTAATATGGACATATCATATTATGTACTTTGACCAAATCTACATGAATTTGTGTTGACTGGGTTCTTTCTTTAACAATAATGTTCTATATACTTTTTAAAAACCAACTTCAAACTAAAAAATAACTTTTTGAAACACTAATCAGTAGAATAATAGTTGTAGTGATTATATAATTATATATATATATATTAGATAACAGATGTATAAAGACATTAATTAGATTTAATTTTTCAAGAGCTGCTTTTTGATGTTAGAAAATGAAAGATTACAAGGAAATATTTTTAAGTATCTTGCTTTTAAACAACTTCAAAATTACTTTTTGACACTTTGTTTATATTGAAAAAATTAGACTAACCCCTCTATTTTCCATTTTGTGTAGGACTTTTACAAAATACATAAATAAAAGAGAAAATATTTTATAAATAAAACACTCTTAAATGAACTTTTTATTACGAAAATAGGAAAAGTACTATATGTGTAAGTTTAACTAGGATGTTAATATATAGTTTTATTTTATGTTTTTTTGTCTACTTATACATCACACAAAAGACACTTTTTACTGAAAAATGAAATGTAATCAAACACTTCATTCGTATTTAAAAATTGGTAAATATATCATAATTTTTTTTTTTCAAATGTTTGTAAATATAAACATTGTATTGCACACGGCACACCGGACACACCTACATATCAGCCAATCAGTGAAGCCAATCGTTAAAATAATCGAATTGCCAGTTACCGGAAATCACAAATTTGCGATCGAAGGGTTGCCATTTGTGATAGTCACAAATGTTACAATAGTATCATAATTTGTGAGCCGATCGCAAATTCCAGGACTTGTGATCTACGATTACGATAGCTGCGACTGTTACAATAGTATGCCTCCCTTTATCGCGAAGCAAAATTTCAGGCGACATCTGACGGCGACTGTTATAAGTGATAGTCGACACTGCGAATATGCGTAGCCCAGGCCCGTGCTGGCCCGGGGGGACAGGGGGACTTGTCCCCCTGCGCCCTCTGCCTGAGGTTTTCTTGGCGCCCTCAGTCACTTAAAAAAAATTTTGATAAATTATCCTCCGCAAAAAAGGAACGCGTTTTTAAAAATGTAGAACAAGATCAGTTTTTATCTCCTTTTCACGAAAAAAGAAAAACAGTCGTTTTCTATGAAATTGAGATAAATACGCGTAAACAATTTCCTCAACTATTTTCTCTATAGAGCGCCCTTTCCTTTTTCATTCTTTTCAGGAAGTGAAGAGGAAGTGTAGTAAAAGAAAAAGAAAGTGCCCTGGGCTATCTAGATCCCCAAACTGTTCTCAGAATTTTCATTCTCGTATACTGTAGGCCATAAAAATACTACTCCCCTTTTCACTAACCGGTCTGTGCACTAACCTCTTGTAAAAATGAAACTGATGAAAATCATAGGAATTAGGAATAACATTTGTATATCATCCAGTCATGAGTCATTAGTATAAGGCACAGGAGAGGAAGAATTATAGAGGAAACGGGATACTATATTGCCTCTGGAAAATTAATTGCATGGATACTGAAAACGAAAAGTGTGAATGGATTAGTACAGTACTCAGGTTGGAGAAAATAAGGGTATTTTATTCTAATAAATTAAATGAAAAGGGCGCGAAAGCAATGTTAAGGGCGCCCTAAAAACGCTCTTAATTAAGCAATCAATTGTTTTAAAATTTTGATTATTTATATATCCAACCTTCTTACTATATTATGATGATGACAGTACAAGATAGCTCTAAATCTAAATTTTTATTAAAAATTTTCTATAAAGTATTTCTGATAAATTTTCAACTATAATATTACATAGTACGGGAAACACAAACTACGACCAGCACAAAAATTGGTGAGAAGAACTGACATTCATTCTAATGACTACATTAGGAAGGGCGCAAAAACAGTGTTACGGGCGCACGAAAAACACACATAATTTAATTATAAAAATATTCATAATTTTTACTATTCATATATATATATATATATATATATATTTTGTGTGTGTGTGTGTGTGTTATAATAAGGGATTAAGGGTCAAATATACAGAATCATGTGAAAGAGAAGGACATAGAACGCCTGCCCTTACAAATACGTTCAAGTTTAGGGGCTATACCAATTTTAAGGACGCTGTTTGGCACACCGAAGTTCAAGTAACTTCATTTTTATTTTTTACTTATATATTTAACTCTCTTCTCTATTATGATATGAAAATATGGCACCAGTATAAATGCCCGCATGAAAATTGTAGTATGGGCGAATTAATTTATAATAACTTCAACAAGCTAAGCCTATATCAATGTCATAACACCATGAAACATCTTTAATTTAACTATAAAAATTTATACAATTTTGATTAATTATTTAAAAAAAATTTCAAATTATGTGTTATTATGGGACTTACGCACCTACACGAAAGTCCAAGCGAAAAGGACGGCTTTACTAATAATTTCATAGGGCGTTGTAGCAAAGTTGTTTGGCGCTCCTCTAAAAACTCTATAATTTATATATATATCATATTAAAATGGACAGCCACACATTTAAATAATTAAAATGCTGTTGTTGGCGTAAATGGTTCTTTAATGTATTCAGGGCTTGCATCTATTACGCGAAGGAGAGCCCATTCCTTAAAATTCACATCTTGAAAAACCAACTTCAGACGAACAATTAATTAACTCGAAAATTCCCTTTTCTGTTCAAGCGGAAGCGGTCATGTGAGTTTTTATATAACATACTGAGCTACACAAAAGAAATTTATTTTGTGTTTTCTCTTTAAAAGTAAAACCATAAAAACAGTTTTTGCGATATGTCCCTCCCCTCCTTCCCTCCACAACTCAAATTGTTTGTTTAAATAGCACTACTAGTTTGATTACGTGAACTTCCAAAATAATTTTAAAATATCACTTTCTTTAAAGGTTACTTAATATCGTTATATTACTTGAAACATAACTAATTTACCATTATATTTTTTAAATGCAGAAAAACATATTTACTGTAGAATATGATACGGTTAGAGTCACTCAAAAAATTCTGATATCTTTCAGGGTGCAAATGAAAATTGCTCGAAGTGCAATTTAAATTGGATTTTTAATTTTTAAAACAAAATTTAAAAGTTAATGGTTATAAACAGTGTAACGGGTACGTACAGTTGGAATGTGTTTTATTATCTAAGAGACTCGTATGTTTTTCGTTCTTGTTTATTCTTTATCTGTTGTATTTTATCAAAGTTATTATTAACTTTATTATTTTAATTCTTATTATTTCTGAAATGTTTATATTTATTGAATTAAATATTATTTATTTATTTATTGTTAGTAGTATATATTTACTTATTTTAAACCTCTTTGTGATGCATCAATAACTGAGTGTCCAGGCTTAAAAATCACCCACGCAGAAAGGCTCGGGCCAGGCTAAATAAATGTATATCTCTGAGGTACAGGACACCATGACCATTATTTTGTGAAAGGAATTAACACCAAAATGTATTATTAAAAACACTATTTCCATTTAATACATTATGTTACTAATACTGTGTAAAAGTATCATAAAGTCATTCCTGCTAGTTGCGAAGAAACATGCAAAAAAGCTGTAAAAATAAAGTTGAAAAAAAAAAAAATAATAATAATAATAAAAATAAAGTTGCTCTCCTGAAAAAGTACATTTTTGGACTGGTATCCTTTACGGCCTACAGTCATATAAACACACACTAATGTTTTGTATTGTTTGTAATGCATTTTTATTAATCTTGGAATTTAAGTTTAGTCTCGAAGAAGTTTTAAACGGAGATGAAGGAGAACAGCTCTGAACAACAAGAGATGTTACGGCTAAAATCATAATCAACGATTAATAATGTGATTTCTTTTGATTAATATTTTCTTGCATTCCAAATCAAATTGCTTTAGAGCATAGCATATTTTAATAACTCCTAAGAAATTATCAGAAAACTATTAAGATTTATAATCTTCTTAATAATAAAGGCCAAGTTTTCTGGGTCAACTCTCGAAATTAACGTCATAGCGACAACAATGTATTGAAATAAAGAAATAAATATTTTATCTAGAGTTCACATGCATACATGATGCATTTCAAATGAATGAAATAATGAAAAGAAATAATTTAACAGAAAAATTACATCTAATTTTTTATTAATTAGTGAAAAACGTTTGTTTCGAATCAGTAAAATCGATGTTTTACTGTATGCTAGGAAAAAAATATAAAAATTTCTAAGTAAAAATATTAATGGGTACGGATAGAAGAATATACATTTAATGATTAAGAGAAATATGTTAAATGATTTTTTCAAAAAATTAAAGTTGGGGGTAAAAGTTCATTTAATTGATGAAACATTAAGAAATATATTTACATATTTTTCCTAGCCTTAAAATGTCTGAAAAAAAAAAAAAAAAAAAAAAAAAAAAAAAAATATCAGGATTCCTGGATCTTCGAATCTTTGAGAAGAAATCATTTTCATTATCCCCCCCCCTCCCTGCCATCACAGAAAATGCTATAAACCCTCCCAGATTCCAGAATCGAAAGTATTTATTTCCATATGTTTCATGTGTCCACCACATGTCCTCTTTTACCTTTTAATAGATGAGCCCCGCTTTCAAACAGAACCCAAACCCAGTTTGGCGATTGGCGAAGCTATGATGCATTATATGCTTCAACTATATTTACTTGTTGTACGATACCAGGGAAAGAAAAAGAAATGTCGCCAATATACAAAGAACGACATATGTATCCAGTGTCAAACAAAATTTGGCGTTAATTATTCTGCTCGACAGGGTAACCTTTTGAAGCAATTACCTCACCTCACCTTCAAAAGGAAGCATTTTTACTCGACTACGCTTACTTTTCTTACTACACGTACTAGTATTGTTAAATCGATTTTTTTTTTCTTTTTTTTGCTAATTTAAAGGAAGATTTTTTAAAAAATTAAATGAGTTGATTTCTACAATGGATCCCAATAAAAGGTAATATATATTATTCTCTAATATTATATGAATGTACTTTGTATTTTAAGCAAAGTTTTTACTTCTCTCTTTCATTGTGGAATTCCCAGCAATGCTAACTTTTCTTCATTTTTTTTATTGTTTATAGTGCAAGAGATAAAAAACCCATAGTGACTCCATTTTACTTTCCGAACATTAAGTAATTAACTATAACTACTATTTAAACAAATTAAAACAAAAGAAGTCGTTAAATAAACAAAAAATAAAAGTTTAATAGGTTGTTTGAGTATTGTTCCCTAAATAGTATGTTGTTTAATTTAACACTATTATTCTCTAAATATTTGTTCATGCAGGTCATAATGAAAATAATAAAGAATTTTTCGTTGTGTCCCTGTAAAAATCTACAGGTGCTAGATTCATCAAAACTGGTAACTTATAACGTGTATATAAATTTAAAGTTCAATAAAATGAGGCATGGAGACTCTATCACACTTTTAATAATTTCAGTCCATAGCCATAGTGATAAAGAAATTTTTTTTTTTTCCTGTTATAAAAGAAAAGAAAAAATGACAGTGCCAGATTCACCAAAATCTATACATTCATGCTACGGTGACCTATAACATACTTATCAGCACTTAGCTCACTCGAACAAAGCGTTTACACGCTATCACTTACATACATTTTCGTAAAAATATAGCAAAAATAAACTCTCGGGGAACTTTAAAACGTATAGATATACCGAAACTTAATGTCAAAGTTTCGTTATAATTACAAACTTTCCTTTTTTATGTATGTTCGGAAAGTAATATATATATATATAAATGGGGTGTTTTTTATAAAGACGGTATTATTTACATACAATGCAGTGAAAGAAATCAATGCAATGCATGCATTAAGTGTGCGTTTAGAATAATTGTTGGATTTTAACATGTACAGCCGCCAATACACAGAACTTTATAAAGTCTATAATTATTTAATAACTATTCCATTAACACAAGTCAGCAGCGAAAGAGTTTTTTCTAAATTAAAGCTTATAAAAAAAATCTGGAGTGACTCCACTCGACTTTCCGAACATTGAGTAACTAACAGTTTTGTAGATAAAATAAAGAAAGAGGAATTGCTAAACAAACAAAAGAGAGAAAACCATAATAGAGTGTTTTTTTCTCCATATATCACACGAGGTTTTATTTAACGCTACTGAACTTTGAGCCCTTAGATCATAATGATAAAGAATTTTTCGTTTTGTCCCTGTAAAAATCTATAGATGCTAGATTCACCAAAATGCTTATAGTTAGTGCAACAGTGATTTATAATATTCATACAAATTTTCAGCTCAATTGAATAAGGCGTTTAGATGCTATCGCACTTTTAAAAATTTGGTCTCATAGGCCATAATGATAAAGAATTTTTCTTTGTGTCCCTGTAAAAAAACTGTAGTGCTAGATTCACCAAAATCTATACAGTTGGTGCAAATGCGACCTATAACATGTGTACAATTTTTTTGCTCAGATTAATAAGGCGTTTAGACGCTATCACACTTTTAAAAATTTGGCCCCATTGGCCTTAATGATAAAGAATTTTTCTTTGTGTCCCTGTAAAAAAACTATAAGTGCTAGATTCTCCAAAATCTATACAGATTGAGTATCTGTGACCTATAATATGGGTATAAAATTTTTGCTCAATTGAATAAGGCGTTTAGATGCTATCGCACTTTTAAGATTTTGGTCCCATAGGCCATAATGATAAAGAATTTTTCTTTGTGTCCCTGTAAAAAAACTATAAGTGCTAGATTCACCAAAATCTATAGGGTTCGTACTATGGTGACTTACAATATACGTACCAACTTTCAGGTTATTCGAACAAAGCCTTTAGACGCTAGCGTGTTCACAAACATACACACATACACACACACATACATACATCATCGTAAAAATAGTGAAAACGGACTCAGGGGACCTCAAAATGTATAGAAACATCAAAATCTCGAATTCGGATTTTTGACATGATTACAATACTTTCCTCACTATAGTGTTCGGAAAGTAACTAGATTAAGAGCCTGTATGAAAATGGTGAGCCTTTATGCCTCTCGAGGCATTTATTTTGATGAGTACAGAGAGAGAGACATTTTAAACTCTATTGAACATGATTTCGTAATCAACAAACTCAGCGAAGGAAGCTCTGAAATGAGGCGACTTCTTGTTTTATAATTGAAGAATCAAAACGTAATATATATTTCTAAATGTAATTACATTTCTAATTATATTTAAAAATATATATTACATTTTGATTGTATTATTGTACAGTAACATATTTTTTTATACGTAAATAACTTTTTAAAAATTATAAGATGTTCGTTTTAAAATTCTCTATTGACATTTTTGTTCTTCTGATGGTGCTTAAAGTTTAAAAATTAATAATTATATTTTTTCAAAACGTCCATTATGGAGAAAAAAAAAAAAGAAAGAAAGAAAGAAAAAGAAATCTGAATACAATAAGAAAAATCATGTTTTAATTTAACATTTAAAGTCATGTGTATCTTCACCTATCTGAATAATACATTCTTAATACCATTTCTCATTTAGTTTTCTTTTCTAAAATTGTGTGAATTTTTGCTTTTTTTCTAAAGTTAATTTTTCTGACTATTTGAATTATTATGAGTGTAAAAATTTTACTTATATTAAAGTTATATGAAATTCAGTTAACGATTTTATAACGAACATACTACCCAACTTTAATGTTCATATCTTCAAAAAGTATACTCAAAAGCAGAAAGCGGGAAAGCAGTTTGTCCTTTTAACTTTCTACGTCAGTAAATAAATAAATTTATGTATGTATGTATTTATAATTTCATTTACTTATTAATAAACATTTTTTTTATATCGTGTGTTAATTTATAGCATTTCTTTTCAATTTAAAGTTATGAATTCTTTTTTATATTAAAAAGGAAAAAAAAAAAAAATGAAATTCTTTTAAGAATTATATTTACTTTTAATATACACATGAAAGTATGATACTTAATTTTATTTAAAATACAGAAACCGTATGGTGTAATTATTCAGTTTGAAATTACATGATTAATCATTACGTAATTAAGAATTTTATATGAACTTTATTAATTGTATTTATTGGTTTTTCTTTATTTTCTTAAGAACTTTAAGAGTGTTTTTCTGTCTAATTTCACATCCTCCTTCCTAAGTTAATTCTATTGGATTGTTGTTGCTTCGTTTTCTGTGGTTTTCTCGAGAAATAGAATTTTTAAAAATAAATTCAAAGATGCAATTGCTTAATTTGTCGTTGTTTACGTTAATTTACAAAATAGCTTTCAGTATTCTTTTTTTCCATGATTAAATCTAAGAGTCATTAAACTGTTTCTCAGTTTCATCCAAAAGTGTTATAATATTTTTAATGTGTGTTCTAGAGTAAAAATTGACGAATTTAAATGAAGTTATCCAGAAAATAATCTACCTATCTATGTAATTATATATATACACATGTATTTAATGCTATAATATCAATAAGCGAAGGTGGCTTTATTCTGTTGGATTAAAAGGAGGGATTTAGCGAGAAAAACAGGTGAAAACTGATTGACCAACAATCTTGATATGTTTTATTAATTCAAAGTAATCAAATTCATTATTCTAATTTTAAATCAAAAACTAAAATTTGATTGAATATTTTTTCAATCAAATATTTGTTATAAAAGATTAGAGTACGAGAAACAAGAGTAAAATAGCTTGGGAAAAAATTTTAGCATAAAAAAAAAAAAAATAATAATAATCTTAAATTTTAAAATAGATGACTTTTTTTTTTTTTTTTTTTTTTTAATTACTGAGCTATTCTAAATAATGTGAAAATATTCATTTTATTACGTAGAACAACACTTCTTACAAAACCAAACATTTTTCCATTTCTATAAAAGAAAACTACCCACAGCTTCTTATTTAAGTGTCTTAACAAATTATCTAAATAAGATCCTTAAGCATTTCATTCATCCGTGTTTATAATTATTGTTAGCACGAAATTAACTGGGATAAATTTACTTTTGTGTTTTGGCTGTTAATACTATAATAGCATCTAAAGTCGTAACACATTAAATTAAAATTTTAACTAACAATACAAATATCCTGTGTGAAGTTTATACACACCACACCACACTAAAAATTTTTATAAGCTTCGCTGCATCGAACACTTATTTACTAGAGACAGTGGTAAATATCTAAGTAAACACTTTCTTATCTAGCACGTAAGAAATAACCCACCAACATGCATATTTATTTTACAACTGTATTTTAAAAATGTATTAAAAAGAAATGCTTTGCGCAAATTGTTTAATTGTTTTGAAGCATTATTAATTTTTACCAGGTTTTTAATAACTTCGATTCTTGCTTGTTTGACCAAAAAAAAAATCTTGCAATCGATTTTTAACTAACTTCTCGACTAGCTAGACATTTGAAACTTTCAGCATAGCGCAGAACACGGAGGCAATGCATTTTTTAAATACTTTTAGCCAACTGTTTCGGCACTCCGCTGCCTTCGGTAGCATTTATATGATTCAACAATCATATAACTTCCCTACTAGCTAAACTTTTGAAACTTTAAGAATAGCCCAGATCACGGTGACAATGTGTTTTTTTTAATACTTTTAGCCAATTATTTCGGCTCTCCGCTGCCTTCAGTAGCGTTTATATGATTCAGCAGAAAATTTAAAAACATGGTACATAAAACTTTTTTTTTTTTTTTAAATCTTGTAATTATTATAAACTTTTTTTTTTTTTTCGTAAATTATTTTATACATTTACAACTGGGGTGCCATTTTTAAAAAGCTAGATTAAACTAAGGATATATATTATTTATTCATACATGGTTCGGCTCAGCACAGAAGGCGCCCTCCTGACCCCCTATCCACCGCCCTCTAAGGTACCCAGCACGGGCCTGGCGTAGCCTTTTGGTGCTTTGCTGCTTTGACGGCAGCCCTCGTGCCTACTTTGTTCACCTGTTAGAGAACTATATGAAAGGACAGATCAATACAAGAGCAAATTATCCTAACTTGGACAAAGGCGCATGTTGGAACGGCAGGCAACGAAATGGCAGATTCACTAGCAAAACAGGTTATTTCACAAAACATCTTCGATGAACAGATCTCTCTTCCTCTTCCAGCCTCTCTAGTCAAACCATCCATTAATAATAAAATTATCACAGATTGGCAAAGAGAATGGGGACACAGCGATAAGCGTAGGGGTACGTTTTCAGTCCTTAATAACGTAAACAAAAATTTTATCAGTCCAAATAAAATAGTTACATATTTTATCTCAGTTCATGGCAGCTTCCCTACATTTCTACACAAAATTAAAGTATTAACATCAGATAAATGCAAATGTAATGACAGTAAAATAGGATCCCCTTTTCATTATCTCTTTGAAAAATGCAATTTAATCCCAATTAATTTTAGATTCAACAGAAACGACACAATACGTAAAAACATGTAAACTGTTCTCTTAAACCCAAACAACTACAATAAATTAAAAGATATCTACAACATTCTAATTCATAACTTTTCCACCATCGAATAAGATTTAGCATCGTTCACTGGCAGCTGACTTGCCTTTTTTTTTTTTTTTTCTTTTTTTTTTTTTTCTCTTTTTATAGACTTTCTAGTATTTTTGTTTTAATATGTGTTTGATCCACAATTTGTAAAAATTTGATTTTTAAATAAATTAGGGAACTCTTCCACTTTGATCCCCGGGCCTGTCGCCCGGTATGCGGAATCGCTAGATAGTGGCAGTCAGGTTCGCCTGCCTGCCTAAGATGCATTTTCCCCCTGCGGGTAGATTTGTCTTTGCCATAGTCGCTATTGAACTCAGTGGCGACGGTAAAGACATGTCTATGGCACTAAATCGTGAGATGTGCCTCTTCGTGGTGGAAGTTTTCCTTTTCCTTTGTTGACCTGACGAAGGGTCATGTGTTCTTTCGACCAGAAAAAATCATTGCGAGTTTATTGCATTTTATAGTGTTTATTCAAAGTTTTGTAAATATTATTTTAAAACACCAGGTGGTGCTTTCTTATTTATTAATGTGAGTCTTAGCCGCTTTACGCTGCTGCAGACATATTGATGTAATTAAAGCACTATTTATTGGTGAGAATTGAAACAAATTTGGCATTATTTTTTATTATAAAATTAATCTCATGTCTTTGTGCACATTCCGTTAAAAACCACATAAATTTTCAATCATTAGCTTCCGAATTATTTTTATTGCCCATCTGCGCAGCACTAGTGCGACGTAAAACCCAACCAATCACCCGAATTATTATTATTATTTTTAAATTTTTTGGTTACTGTTACACCACATCAAACACAATTTTTTTAGTTATATGCTCTCTAGAGTTAAAATACAATTATTAAAAAAAAAAAAAAATGTCTTGTAGTGTAGGAAAAAAAAAAAAAAAAAAAAAAAAAACTAGTTGGCATAGGTGGACTCTGCTCAGTTCCCCATCATATGTATGTTCTCATACATTTCTTGCACAGGACTTATTATATTCATGTTAAGAGAAATGAATTTGACCAAACGCTTGACGCAATGACAGAACGAAATTCTCGCCTTATAGGCTACCCACCATTCAGTTCGATATCTTATTCTAATCTATTAATTTATTTTATTGGGATCAATTTCGTAGTTTATTTTCATGCTACTATTTCCAATGCAACTTTCCTAAAAATGCGTACTTTTATGAAATATCTCCCCATTTTGCTATGTTGATAAAATCTTAAATTTCAAATAACTTACGAAATTTTCCTATTAGAATATTTGTAGTCAATCATGTTCATACAAGTATCATAAATGCTATTTTAAAATTGTCTGATGTATTTATGATCCTTAAAATGGACGTTTATGCTCGATTTTGCCTTATTCTGCCATTTTAAGTAAATCGTAAATTCCAAATAACTTACGAATTTTTTTAATTGGAAAAATCATACTCTATGGTATTCATGTCAGTATCCTAAATAATATTTCGAAAGTTGTTTGACATCTTTACGAGGAAAATATCCCTCACGATTGACGTTTATGTGAAATTTTGATCTAATCTGCCATGTTAAGAAATTCGTAAATTTCCAATAACTTACGAAATTTTTATATTGGAAGATTCATAGTCATTAATACTCATGCCAGTGTCCTAAATAATATTTCAAAAGTTATCTGACATCTTTACGATGAAAATATCTCTCAAAATTGACGTTTATGTGAAATTTTGCCCTATACTGCCACGTTAAGAAATTCGTAAATATCCAATAACTTGCGAAATTTTCAAAGTAGCATGTTTATAATTACTTATGTTCATTCCGGCATCAAAACGGATATTTTAAAACTGGTTTGACATTTTTACAGTAAAAAGTTTCCATTTAATGCACGTTTAGGTGAATTTTTGTCCTATTCTCCCATGTTAAGAAAATCGTAAATTTCGAGTAACTGCTGAAGTTTTTAAAATCGAATGTTGCAAATGAATAGGTTTCTTGCCAGTGTCGAAAGTAATATTTTAAAACTGATCTGACCTGTCTACGACAATTTGTTCTTGAGATATCGTGTACACAGACTAACAAACTAACGGACTAACAGACTAACAGACTAACAGACACCCTACAGACAGACATCATAAAAAAATTGTCATTTTCGGATTCCTCACACCTGAAAACGCGTAAAAAAGTCAAAAAACCGAGGTCGAAAATTTTCACGATTACCTAAGTTCCCCATACCTATAGTATGATGGGGAACTAAAAAAAAATGTGTAACATGGAAATAAAAATTTCATTTTATTTCAATACTTTATCGTAAACGAAAAATCATAAGTACCTAATAAATAATTTAATAAAAACTTTCATATTCATTTATTTCATTTTTATTTAAATAGTATACGAAATATCGAAGATTTTGTAAAATTCTCCTATAAAGACTGATACTTACTTTAACTATAAGTATTGTAACAAAATCTTTAAAAAAAAAGGGGGGGGGGGGAGAAAGATTAAATTTGTGAAGAAAACAAAAATCCTTTATTTAGGAAATTTACTACCGAATAATTTTTTTGCTGCCGACTGTATATTTTAAGTGTTTCTATGAGATACTCATTTTGAAAGTTTATATCCCCAGGGGGTGCGTTTCCCCACTGGAAAAGAAAAGCTTGTCTCTACATCTGCTACCAAAAAAAAAAAAAAAAAAAAAAATCTGGTTTATTATTACTATTATAAATATTTACTTTTAAATTTTATTTCAGTACTTTATCGTAAATGAAAAATCTTATGTACCTAATAAATAATTTCATAAAAAATTTCATACTTATTTATTTATTTTTTATTTAAATAGTATACAAAATAACCAAGATTTTATAGAATTCTCCTATAAAGACTGATCCTTACATTAACTATAAGTATTGTAACAAAATCTTAAAAAAAAAAAAAAAAAAAAAAAAAAGAAAAGCAAGGAAATGGAAAGATTAAATTTTGGAAGAAAACAAAAATCCTTTATTTAGAAAATTTACAAAATATAATACGCTCCATATCCTCTCAATATAACTTTCAGACATATTTATTTATTTTGCAGAGTGCATAGTTAACCTCTAATCTTCTACAGATAAAATAGGTATACATCTTTTATGAAAAATGGTAGAGGTAGAAATTTAATCTCTATAGAGTGACTTTTCGAAAAAGAATTTCTTGCTGGAGCTTCTTGCATTGATAGATTTCGATAAAGAAGGATTTTCAAAGTATTAAGATCACATTTATATGTTTTTTCTTAAGAAAGAAACGATCCATCGTAGTTTGAAATTTTTATAGAATAATAAATCTCAAATATATTTTCTTCACAAAGTAAAAAGTAAAGAGTAATTCGTTTAAAGATATAGTCAACAAAAATTTTTTCATGATGAACAAAGACACGGAAGCCTTTATTTTTAAAATGTGCTTTGAATGAGTAAGTTTTTTTTAAAGAGTTTGCTTAGAAGAAAAAAGTATGCTAAATCCAGAAGAAATTAGTAAATATAAATTTGTCTTTGACAGATTTGATGAAGTATCAAATATGGAGAAATATCTCTGATTTTTTTTTTTTTCCTAACCAAGAAAAACTCCGAAAATTGATATTAGTAGATGTACAAATTTGTTCCATACTCGATGAAATATGGGGCCAGGCTCACCCGAAAATAAAAGAATATATAATAAGATTATTTGTTATATTGATATATGCTATGTCCAGATCGGCACTTTACTATAATCCTCAATTTCCCACACCCATTTCACATTATCTCTAGATTTTCCATCCATTAATTCGAAATCGCACTATCAATAAAATTAAATGGAGTTTTTTTTTTTTTTTTTTTTTTTTTTTTTTTTTTTAATAACAATCACCAAGTTTTTGGTTCAAGAGGTTTTCTAAACTGTACAACAGGACACCCACCTTTTTACCTCTCTTTCATCTCTTTAAATGTATTGATAAACATTTTAATAGCATTGTAAATTTAAACTTGAATGCAGAATTATCATACAAAATGTCGAGTTTCCAGCTCAAGCTGTTCCCAAATTTTACAATGAACTCTTCTTTTATCACATTTTACCATTTACTTCAGGGATTGAAAAGCTTTTTAATAGTGAAATGAATATGAATTTGGAAAAGAAATTTTATATCAAATATCTAGCTTAAGTTGTTTTCAAATTGCATAGCATGCCCCTGTTTTTATTCCCATTTACACCCCTTTAAGAAGGAATATCAACATTTTAATAGCGTAGAATACACTTGAATGCAGATTTTTATTACCAAATATCAAGATTCTAGCTTAACGGCTCCGAAATCACAATAAATATATGAAAAAAAAAAAAAAAAAAAAAAAAAAAAAAACTATCCTTTCATTTCGATTGTAATTCACAATATTAGTATATGAGCGTTGTTAGTATATCTTAAAAATATACACTGGTGGACAAAATGAAAGCAAGAACCTATTTTCTCGTTTTCTTCTTTTGCACATAATTTTTACACAAATAAACTTATTAACATAAAATTTAGATGGCCTGTTCGTTATCATATTATTAACCGAAATGTATGTAACTTTAGCATAAGAATAAATTTAAGCTAATAAATATTCAGTTTTCTTTCAAAAGTAAGCTTTGGAAAAAAGGAAAATTTCAATAATTTTAGTAAAGAATGCTTAATGAAAAGTGGTGTTAAGGACGCATTAGATATAGATGAAGATGCACACGCATCCATATGTTAGATTACAACCAAATCTTTTTACCTGTATTCACTTTTCTATTTCTTATTTTTTCGTCTTTTTTTCGCATGTGAATAGCTTTTTAAAAAATTTACATACAGACATGAAAATTGAATAAGATATTCCTTATAAAACTATTTATCGGCATTTTTATTATTCTGGTGATGCTCATAGTTTACAAATTATTAATTATATTTTTTTAAAAAGTCCATTATAAAAGTAAAAGAAAAGTTGATACAGAAAGAAAAATCGAGATTTAGTTTAAAATTTCAAGGCATGTGCGTCTTTACCTATCTATAATGCATTCTTAACACCACTTTTCATCAAGTGTTCTTTCCTAAAATTATTGAAATATTTTCATTTTTTCTAAAGCTTACATTTAAGAGAAAATGAATATTTATTAGCTTAAAAATTAATTTTATGCTAAAGTTATATAAAAATTGCTTAATAATAAGATAACGAACAGGCCATCCATATTTTATGTTTATATGTTTATTTGTTTAAAAATTATGGGCAAAAGAAGAGAACGAGAAAACAGGTTGTTGCTTTAATTTTGTCCACCAGTGTAATAACAATGAATTCATTTTCTATATCTTGCTTGTTATACTGAAACACGCGATAATGCAAACTCAGAATAACTTTCAAAGTGAAGAAACTTCTCATGAAAAATGTTCTTAGAAAAATATAAATCTCTTATAAATACTTTTAGAGGGAGATAAAAGTTCAGCTGTCTTTTCCAGAAATCTCATGCTGAGAAATAGGAATTTATTCGCTGAAGGCGTACGCAAAACATTTATTAGTAGCATTTATGTTTATATGATTCATGGTTGAAACAACAGTGTTTTCGCGTTTCCATTTGATTTTAGAAAAGTGTAGTATAAAAATTGAAGATGAAATGAAATAATATCGATGATTAAACGTTGTAACAAAAACCAGAAATAAGAGTTAATTGATTTACAATACATGATGTACATGAAATTTGTTCGTTATTACTCTCAGTACATATTGAAATTACGTAGTTTTAACTAACAGCTATGATAAAAATTTTTAAGCTACACGCCACCTTATATACGTGATTTTCGTCAAAAAAACACATTACCCAATTTTCATCTAGGAATAATTTTCAAACCTTTAGCATTAATTAACTGTTTGAATTTTGTTTCTAGACTTAGTAGAACCCGAGTTATGACCTTTTGAAACGAAAGCAAGATAATTATAAAGAAATAAAATTAATTTTATCATGAGAACTTCCAACATGCAAGTGTTACTTTGAGTACCTATTGTTGAAATACAAGACATTAAAAGGGAAAATGGACTCAAGTTTTGTTCACTACTAACAGTTATGATGAAAACTTTTAAGCTACACGCCACCTTTTATACGTGAATTTCGTCAAAAAAACACGTTTCCCAATTTTCATCTAGGAATAATCTTCAAATCCTTAGCATTAATTATCTGTTTGAATTTTGTTCCTGGAGTAAGTGGAACCCGAGTTATGACATTTTAAAACGAAAACAAGATAATTATAAAGAAATAAAATGAATTTTATAATTAGAATTTCCAACATGCAAGTGTTGCTTTGAGTACATATTGTTGAAATACAGGACTTTAAAAGTGAAAATGGACTCAAGTTTTTTTCACATTAACAGCTATGATGAAAACTTTTAAGCTACACGCCACCTTTTTATACGTGAATTTCGTCAAAAAAACACGTTTCCCAATTTTCATCTAGGAATAATCTTCAAATCCTTAGCATTAATTATCTGTTTGAATTTTGTTCCTGGAGTAAGTGGAACCCGAGTTATGACATTTTAAAACGAAAACAAGATAATTATAAAGAAATAAAATGAATTTTATAATTAGAATTTCCAACATGCAAGTGTTGCTTTGAGTACATATTGTTGAAATACAGGACTTTAAAAGTGAAAATGGACTCAAGTTTTTTTCACATTAACAGCTATGATGAAAACTTTTAAGCTACACGCCACCTTTTTATACGTGAATTTCGTCAAAAAAACACGTTTCCCAATTTTCATCTAGGAATAATCTTCAAATCCTTAGCATTAATTATCTGTTTGAATTTTGTTCCTGGAGTAAGTGGAACCCGAGTTATGACATTTTAAAACGAAAACAAGATAATTATAAAGAAATAAAATGAATTTTATAATTAGAATTTCCAACATGCAAGTGTTGCTTTGAGTACATATTGTTGAAATACAGGACTTTAAAAGTGAAAATGGACTCAAGTTTTTTTCACATTAACAGCTATGATGAAAACTTTTAAGCTACACGCCACCTTTTTATACGTGAATTTCGTGAAAAAAACACGTTTCCCAATTTTCATCTAGGAATAATTTTCAAACCCTTTGCATTAATTATCTGTTTGAATTTTGTATCTAGAGTAAATAGAGCCCGAATTATGACCTTAAAAAAAAAAAAAAATACATATTACAGCACAAAGCAGAAATAAAATATAATAAAATAAACAGCAGTTATAAAATTTGGCATAAACGTTTTCAGTGTTATTATTCAGTTTTTGAACTACTTTTATAAAGATATATCTTAAAATTTGATTCATTTTCTGGGATTAAAAGTTAGAAAAGTGTCGAAAATTTCGGAACATTTTCAATGCAATTAGTTTGATAGCATATAACTCCTAAACTATCATACACAAACTAATAATACTATTATAAATCCCAAAACATACTTTTCTAAGTAAAATATTTTTTTTATAATAGTAATATTTATAATTGTAATTATTATTATTTATTATTATTTTACTTTTTGCGTATGTGTCCTTTTTAAGATAAATCATAGGTATTTTTACTAATTTATATATAGTATATATATTATATGTATATATATATATATATACAAAACTTTTTTATGTATTGTAATATTTTTTAATTTAAATAAAGAAATAAAAAAGATTATCGTTTTAAAACTGTAAGTATTTTATGAAATGACCCCTAAAGGGGTACGTGGTATCTTTAAAAAAATCTGACAGTTCAGAAAAAAGTACAAGAAGTAGAATTTTCAAAAAATCTTCATCTGTGTATGAGGAACAGAAGTAGAAGTTGAAATACACTCTAAAGCTTTTTCACACGGGCGAAGCTCATAAAGTTTCAACACGAACTAACACATTGAAGTGAACTGCATAACGGCGATCGTCTTCAAAATGTATTCACACAAAATCCAACTTGTAAAGTAATTAAAAACATTTGGTTTTGGAAAGCATAATGATTTTAAAAACTGAGTCTTTGCACAAATAAAAAACAAGTGAGACTAGCTCTCAGACATCTATGAGATACTCATTTTGAAAGTTTATATCCCCAGGGGGTGCCTTTTACCACTGTAAAAGAAATGCATGTCTCTACACCTGCTACAAACAACAACAACAACAACAAAAAAAAATCTGGTTTATTATTACTACTATAAATATTTACTTTTAAATTTTATTTCAGTACTTTATCGTAAACGAAAAAATTTTAAGTACCTAATAAATAATTTAATAAAAAAATTCATACTTATTTATTTATTTTTTATTTAAATAGTATATGAAACAAAATTCTCCAATAAAGACTGATCCTTACTTTAACTATAAGTATTGTAACAAAATCTTAAAAAAAAAAAAAAAAAAAATGGAAAGATTAAATTTGTGAAGAAAACAAAAATCCTTTATTTAGGAAATTTACTGCCGAATAATTTTGCTGCCGACTGTATATTTTAAGTGTTTCTATGAGATACTCATTTTGAAAGTTTATATCCCAAGGGGCCTTTCTCCACTGCAAAAGGAATGCATGTATCTACACCTGCTATAAAAAAAAAAAAAAAATCTGGTTTATTATTACTATTATAAATATTTACTTTTAAATTTTATTTTATTTCAGTACTTTATCGTAAATGTAAAATTGTAGGTATCTAATAAATAATTTAATAAAAAAATTCATATTTATTTATTTATTTTTTATTTAAATAGTATACGAAATATCCAAGATTTTATAAAATTTTCCTATAAAGACTGATCCTTACTTTAACTGTAAGTATTGTAACAAAATCTTAAAAAAAAAAGAAAAAAAAAAAAAAGGTAAAGATTAAATTTGGTAAGAAAACAAAAATCCTTTATTTTGAAAATGTACTGCCGAATAATTATGCTGCCGACTATATTTAAGTGTTTCTATGAGATACTCATTTTGAAAGTTTGTATCCCCAGGGGGTGCCTTTCCCCATTGGAAAAGAAGACATGTCTCTACACCTGCTACAAAAAAAAAAAAAAAAAAAAAAAAAAGTTTATTATTACTATTATAAATATTTACTTTAAAATTTTATTTCAGTACTTTATCGTAAGCGAAAAATCTTAAGTACCTAATAAATAATTTAATGAAAAATCTCATATTCATTTATTTATTTTTTATTTAAATAGTATACAAAATAACCAAGATTTTATAGAATTCTCCTATAAAGACTGATCCTTACATTAACTATAAGTATTGTAACAAAATCTTAAAAAAAAAGAAAAATAAAAGCAAGGAAATGGAAAGATTAAATTTTGGAAGTAAACAAAAATCCTTTATTTAGAAAATTTACAAAATATAATACGCTCCATATCCTCTCAATATAACTTTCAGACATATTTATTTATTTTGCAGAGTGCATAGTTAACCTCTAATCTTCTACAGATAAAATAGGTATACATCTTTTATGAAAAATGGTAGAAGTAGAAATTTAATCTCTATAGAGTGACTTTTCGAAAAAGCATTTCTTGCTGGAGCTTCTTGCATTGATAGATTTCGATAAAGAAGTATTTTCAAAGTATTAAGATCACATTTATATGTTTTTTCTTAAGAAAGAAACGATCCATCGTAGTTTGAAATTTTTATAGAATAATAAATCTCAAATATATTTTCTTCACAAAGTAAAAAGTAAAAAGTAATTCGTTTAAAGATATAGTCAACATAATTTTTTTCATGATGAACAAAGATACGGAAGCTTTTGTGTTTAAAATGCGCTTTGAATGAGTAAGTTTTTTTAAAGAGTTTTGCTGAAAAGAAAAAAGTATGCTAAACCCAGAGAAATTATTAAATATAAATTTGTCTTTCACAGATTTGGTCTAGTATGAAATTCTATATGCACAAAAATCTCATGTATATATATATATATATTAAACCAAGAAAAACTCCGACAATTCATATTAGTAAACACACAAATTTGTTCCATACTCAATGAAATACGGGGCCAGACTCACCTGAAAATAAAAGAAGATATAATAAGGTCATTTGTTATATTGATACAGTCGGTAACAAAAGTCTCCGAACGCTAGCAAAAATTCCTATGTAAAAAATGTACACTTAATACAGTTTTGTTAAATAAATCCTTGTCGAATCCTGTTCTTAGTCAGTCTAAAAATAGGATTCGACAAGGATTTATTTAACAAAACTGTATTAAGTGTACTTTTTAACACGTCTTTATTAGCTTCACCTGTATGTATGTTTGTATGTTTGTAACTATTTGAGAGCAAACGAAAAATCTATTTTGTAAAAAAAAGAATTTTCGTACGTGAACGCCGTGGCTGCGAGGTAAAGAGCCGCGCTACGAACCTAAAGGTCTAGCGTTCGATCCCAGTCAGGGGAGATTTTTTTTAAAAATGGTTTTGTTTAATTCTAAATTATTTTAATTAAAGATTTAAATGTATGTAAATATTATGGTGTCTAACTCACACGATTTTCTCTTACCCTGGATTTTAATACTAAGATAGATATTTTGTGCTTTTTAGTTCACATTTCTATAAAAGCGTGTTCTTTAAGTTTTAAAACTATAATATTATTTATATAGCAATTTTTGCTAGTGTTCGGAGACTTTTGTTACCGACTATATATGACATGTCCAGATTGCCACTTTACTATAATCCCCAATTTTACACGCCCATTTCACATTATCTCTAGGTTCTCCATCCCACTAATTCGATGTCGCGCAATCAATAAATTAAATGGAGATTTATTTTTTTATAACAATCACCAAATTTCAGAACCCCTCTCTTTTTACCTTCCTTTCACTTCT
Organism: Salticus scenicus; assembly: GCA_963930645.1. Classification (NCBI taxonomy): domain Eukaryota; kingdom Metazoa; phylum Arthropoda; class Arachnida; order Araneae; family Salticidae; genus Salticus; species Salticus scenicus. The sequence goes on along the minus strand of OZ005662.1, from coordinate 74,811,267 downwards.
TTAAATGCATTGATAAATATTTTAAAAGCATTGTAAATATAAACTTGAATTAAGAATTATCATACAAAATGTCGAGTTTCCAGCTCAAGCTGTTCTCAAATTTTACAATGAACTCTTCTTTTATCACATTTTCCCATTTACTTAAAACTTAAAAATTTATTTACTTAATTTACTTCCCATTTAAAGCTTTTTAATAGTGAAGTGAATATATATATGAAAGAGAAATTTTATATCAAATATGTAGCTGAAGCTGTTTTCAAACTGCACAGCCTGCGTCTACTTTCATTCCCATTTAAACCCCTTTTAAGAGAGAATATCAACATTTTAATAGTGTAGAATGTACTTGAATGCAGATTTTTTATACCAAATATCAAGATTCTAGTTCAACATTTTCCCAAATCACAAGAAATCTATGAAAATAAAATTATCCTTTCATTTTGAATTCACATTGTTAGTATATGGGCGTAGTTAGTATATCTTAAAAATATGCCAACAATGAACTTATTTTGCTTATTAGTCTTGCTTGTTATATTGAAACACGCGATAATGCAAACTCAGAATAACTTTCAAAGTAGAAGAAACTTCTCATGAAAAATGTTCTTAGAAAAATATAAATCTCTTATAAATAGTTTTAGAGGGAGATAAAAGTTCAGCTGTCTTTTCCAGAAATCTCATGCTGAGAAATAGGAATTTATTCGCTGAAGACGTACACAAAACATTTATTTGTAGCATTTATTTTTATATGATTCATGGTTGAAACGACAGTGTTTTCGCATTTCCATTTGCTTTTAGAAAACGGTAGTGTAAAAATTGAAGATGAAGTGAAATAGTATTAAAGATTAAACGTTGTAACAAAAACCAGAAATAAGAGTTATTTGAGTGATAATATATGATGTACATGAAATTTGTTCTTTATTACTCTCAGTACATATTGAAATTACGTAGTTTTATTGTACACAGGGGAAGTAGTGCTATATTCTCCACAATTGTATGCTTCAAATAAATAAATAGCCGATTGGGCTTTAGTCTCTGCACTTTTTAATATTATTATACCACAGGAAAGGAGAAAATTTAAGCTGCTGTGCAAGAAAAAAAATCACAAATTGTTGTAAAGAAGCACTTTATCGATGATGTTAATAAAAAAAAAATGTTTTCGCTTCTTCACGTTTTAATGCTTATGTGTATGGGCGTTTCACTTTAGTTTCCTTCTTCTCACAATTAGAAAGATCTATTTAGTGAGTCGTATCATTCCTCATGTTTGTCCTATTACTTTAGAATCACCTTGTATACATGTATATTTATTGTCTTGTTTCTCTTCATTTTTTTTATTTTTATGGGATTATAAAAGACGAAAATGAAATAAAAGAATGAGAAAATAATTCTTAAATGTTTTGTAGTAGAATATTAAACAAAAAATTACACTGCGTTGCACACACACACACACACACACAAAAAAAAAAAAAAAAAAAAAAAAAAAAAATTTCGAACCCTGATACCATTTGTGCTGATTCTTATGTAAAATGATTTCCTGAATCTGAATATGACGACTATTTTTCCCAGTAACCCACCATTTTCTCCAGACGCTACCCCTTCCCTAATTTTTATCACTGTTAGGTATGACCATGAATTTGATTTGGAGAAAGAAAAAGAATTAGTTTAACACTTAAAAACAATATATCAATATATATATATAATGTTTAATAAATAACATTAATAATAGATTAAATAAATATAAGAAATGTAATACATAATTTCAGTGGCAAATCCCTCCTAAATTTTCCTGTTGCCGCAAATGTCGATGTTTAAAAATTTTCCAACTCTGTAGCCCTCAGAAGATATTTAACAGTTAAAATAATCCCCCCCCCCCTAAAAATCAATTTTTTTGCTATAAAATTACGGAGAAGGGGTAAAATTAGGGACCATCCCTAAAAAACGGTGAGTGATAGGGCAACATGGACGTCATATTCGGATTCAGGGGGTCATTTTACATAAGAATTTGCCAAAATGGTGTTGGAGGCAATTTTCATGCCGAGCAGTGTTATTAAAATACTTGCTAGTCATAAATATTCAAAAGAAAATTCTGTAATAACATTTTATTATTCTTAATGCTCTGTTAAAAGTAAAATCAGCTTTTTATCTCGAGCATAATTTATCTTACATATATACTAACAATGAATTTATTTTGGATGTCATGCTTGTTATATTGAAATACACGAAAATGCAAACTCTGATTAACGTTCAAAGTTAAGAAACTTCCCTTGATAAATGCTTATAGAAAAATATAAATCTTTTATAAATACTTAGAGAGAGAGAGTGATAAAAGTTCAGCTGTCTTTTCCAGAAATCTCATGCTGAGAAATAGGAATTTATTCGTTGAATACGTACACAAAGCATTTCTTTGTAGCATTTTCTTTTATATGATTGATGGTTAAAACGACAGTGTTTTCTCATTCCCATTTATGTTTAGAAAAGTACAGTCTAAGGATTGAAGATGAAATGAAATAATATTAAAGATCAAACGTTGTAACAAGAACCAGAAATATGAGTTATTTTGATTGATAATGCGTGATGCATATGAAGTTTGCTCTTTATAAGAAATCATTAACTTAAAAGCTACAGAAATTGAAGAAAATTAATTTAACAAAAAATAATCTTTTTCCTAAACTATTTTTTTTTCTGTAAATAAAATGCCAGTTAACTAACTCAATTTTGTAATTAAAATACAGGATGATTAAAAAAAAAACTATCGCGATATATGAGACCGTAGCAATAACATGAGATATATGAGACCATAACAAACACAGAAACTGAATAAAATTTTGGTACAAGGTATTTTGAGGTATGCGTTAAGAATAATATAAAAAACGACAATTAAACTCTAACAGTTACGGTTACAGTGACAAAATTTCAAAAATTTCAAATAGCAACACCTACTTTTTTTTTATTGAAACGAGATCTCCATAGCAAAAAAGCATAAATAGCGTTGGATCGGTAGCTGTAGCACGAAAATTTCCAGCGGTAGTAGGCTAAGAAAACTAGTATGTTGTGGCCACCACAAGACTTTCTTCTATATTTTCCTATACATATTCAATCAGTAACAATATTTTAAAAAAAAAAAGATTTTTTTTTCCTTTTTTTTTTTTTTTTTTGTGAAAATTAATACATATTCAATCACTAACAATATTTAAAAAAAAAAAAAAAAATAGAATTTTTTTCTAAGTTTTTTTTTTTTTTTTTTTTTTTTTTGGTTAAAAGTAAAAAAAATCGATAACTTTGTTTTAAATTATCACAGATTTATAGTTCAACCATTCGTTTTAAAGGTATTGACGAGACCTTTCGAATGATACCCATCTTCAAAATTTACCCCTCCCCGGGGGGGTACTTCCCCCCAGGGGGGGAAGCGATGCCCCCCCATGCACAAAATTTTTTTCCTAGTTACGTACTACTATTATCAATAATTCATATTAATTTTACAAACACAAGTGTAAAATAACTCTTATTATGCACATTTATACGAATTTTTGTCCTATGCTGCCATGTTAAAAATTTAGATAAAATGCTATCACAGCGCCACCTGTTGAGCTATTGATCCCCAAATATAATCAGCAACAGTTTATGTCGGGGACCAACTAAATACCAAGTTTGGTAAAATTTCGTTAAAAAAAAAAAAAAAAAAAAAAAAAAAAAAAAAAAATATACGATTATTTTTTAAAGTTTTTTTTTTGTTAAAAGTAAAAAAAATCGATAACTTTGTTTTAAATTATCACAGATTTATGGTTCAACCATTCGTTTTAAAGGTATTGACGAGATCTTTCGAATGATACCCATCTTCAAAATTTAACCCCCCCGGGGGGGTACTTCCCCCCCAGGGGGGGAACCGATGCCCCCCCATGCACAATTTTTTTTCCTAGTTAACTACTACTATCATCAATAATTCAAATTCATTTTACAATCACAAGTTTAAAATAACTCTCATTATGCCCATTTATACGGAATTTTGTCCTATGCTGCCATGTTAAAAATTTGCATAAAATGCGATTACAGCGCCACCTGTTGAGCTATTGATCCCCAAATCTAATGGGCACCAGTTCATGTCAGGGTGCAACTAAATACCAAGTTTGGTTAAATTTCATTCATATGTTCGTGAGATACAGCGTCCACAAAAAAATGATACAGACAGACAGACACACAGACAGACAGACAGACAGACAGACACACAGACAGACATTTTCTAAAAACTATCAATTCGTGTTTAGGACATCCCAAAACGTGTAGATCCGTCAAAAAACGGAGGTCGAAAATTTTCGCGAATCCAATACTTTCTCTATATTACATATAGAAGAAAGTAAAAAGGAAAAAAAAAAACCGTTATATGCCTACCAGAGCACGACTTTCATTTTCTAATGACGTCACATTTAACTCTGAGTCTTTGGTTCTGACTAAAGTCTACTGATTCTGGTTCAAAACGAGAAGAATAGACAATGGTATTCTTAATTTCGTGTAAGGCTACATAATAAAGGCTCTATTTACGACATGACTAACGTCATCGCACTAGGGAAAATAAGGCATTCTGAAGTGCGTGTTTAGACTGACTAAGAACATGACTCTGCAAGGATTTATTTAACAAACAGTATTAAGTGTACTTTTTTTAGACAGGGATTATTTGTAATGCTCGGATACTTTTGCTGCCGACTGTACACATCACGCACTTCAGAATGCCATATTTCTCCCCTAATGTGATGACGTCAGTCATTTCGGTGTCTTACGACTAACCACGAAAACAGAGCCTTTATTCTGTAGCCTTATACAAAATTAAGAATACCATTGCCTCTTCTTCTCGTTTCGAAGCAGAATCAGTAGAATTGAGGGGTACATACAAATGATACACTTCCAGTTGCAAAGCCGTTTGCAAGCGTTCCAAATGTATGATTGCAGTCGGCAACAAAAGTATCCGAGCACTAGCAAAAATTCCTATGCGAAAAAAGCACACTTAACACTGTTTTGTTAAATAAATCTTTGTCGAATCATGTTCTTAGACTAACTAAGAACATGATTCGACAAAGAACATGATTCGACATGTTTGAAAACATTTCATTGAGAGATAAGTTTTTAATTTGAAAAAAAAACTGATCGTTTGCAAATCTTTCTAAAGTTTTGAGCAGGAGTGTATATGATATTCATGTTCACTATCGGATGTTCCCTCTTGAAAATGGAATGATTATCTCTACTGGCTTGTCTACAGGTGCACCCAAAAGTATTCCAAATCATTGTGTTCAATGAGAGTTATTCTTATGAACTAAATTTTAATTCTTTTATTTAATACAAACTTCAAAAGAATTGAAATATGGTATTCAAGTTCATTATCGGATTTTTGCTATAGAAAATGGAGTAAATTCTACCACTGGTTTGTGTAAAGAGACACCCGAAAGTATTCCAAAGCATTCGTTCTACGAGAGGTATTTCTACAAAGCAAATTTTAATAACCTTACTTACAAGGGAACATTCAAAAGGTGTCGTCTTCAAAAAATATTGAAAATATATATATATATATATATATATATATATATATATGTGTGTGTGATTCTACTCTTTATGAAACGACAGAAAGTGAAAAAATTATCGTCTGAAATTAATTACAGCGACCACAAAAAATTGTCAAAATTATGCATTTTTGGCGATTTAGCGTTGTTAGGCGATATGTCCGCTAGTACCGAAACTGCCGTGCACGAACAGAACCGTATTTTGCTTCTCCGCCAAGTACTCAAAATCAATCGCCTAACAGTGTGAAATCGCCAAATATGCTTAATTTTTTATAATTTTTTGTGGTCGCTGTAATTCATTTCAGAAGATAATTTTTTCACTTTCTGGTGTTTTATAAAGAGTAGAATCACATATACTTTTTTACAATATTTTTGGAAAACGATACCTTTTGAATGTTTCCTTGTTAGAACAACTCTTCGTAAAATTAAAATATGTTATTCATATGCACAGAAGAAGGCTTTCTACAGAATGTAATATGATTAACCCTTTCATGGTCACGAACGTGTATACACGGTCGGAGATTTCTACTTCTAAATGGTCACGACCGTTTATAGACGGTCAGCATTTGTTACTTCTAAATGGTTATGAACGTTATAGCACGGTCGAGAGTTTGTACTTGAAAATGGTCACGGGCGCGTATTCACGTTTGTGCTTTTCCCCTTCGCTCCACACTGGGAGTTAAAGAAGGCGTTTTTCAGCCACTCCTTCTTTCACCGACACAATAGTCGTACAACAGGTCGTCCATTCATCATATTATTTGTATTCCAGCGGAATGTCAAGGATTTGGTTAAAAAATGCTTTTGAGAATTTCTTTAGATGGTTAAGAAAAACCTTGTATTTCAAAACAGATACTAGGTTCGATTGTTAGCAACTTCACCGAACTTCACTGTTTATTTATTTCATTTTATATTCTTGTGCATCTAATTCGTAATAATAATAATTATTATTTAAAATCCGTTGCAAGTTTATAGTTTACTTAATTTTTTGTTTCAAAGAATTCTTTTTCTTTTCTTTTTTTTTTTTTTTTTTTTTTTTTTTTACACCAACAGCATCCCCCCCCCCCCGCTTAATTAATATAGTAAATAACTAAATACTACTCGCAAGCTCGCAAGTGGAGTTTAGAATGTTATGATAGACAGAGCCGACACTTCCTATAAAGATGATTTGTAAAGAAAATACAGAATAAAAAATAGGTAAAATAGGGTAGCAGACACCCTCAAGCTCTAATATTTTTCAGGGCCATATATATATTTTTTAAAGACAATTTTATAAACCATTTATTTTTAAATAAATATTAAAAAACATTTTTTTTTTTTTTTTTTTTTTTTTTGGCTCAGAATAATTGAATTTCAATGTAACATAAAATACTGTACGTATGAAAATATCTAATGACACATTATTTTTTTTTTTCCCGTTTATCTTTTGTGATAAATTTGCTGGAGTTGCCTTTTCGTTTCCATTAAGCGTTTAAAAATTTTCTACCATTTTTTTAAGTACGAATATGATTTCAATTTGTGCATATGTCTGTCGGACTGCCCATCTGTTTGTCAATTTTTATGCTTACCCCCAGCGACCGTAAATATTTTTATAATTTTTTAAATTGATATATATTGTTGAAGTACACTATGGAATGTTTCTTATTTCAAATGGCATTAATAGTTCGGGTCAACTGGTTTACGTACATTGATCCCCCCCCCCCCAAATAAATAAATAAATAAATAAATAAATAAAAAATTAAATTAAATTAAATTCATTCATTCATTCATTAAAAAAAAAAAAAAAATTGCTAATGCATTGCATTTTAGGAAAGATATTTATATGAATCACATTTAAATAATTTCCTACTGCAAATTCTTTCAGTCCTCCAGTCGGCCCGTTGTATGATGGCGTAGGCAAAGAACATTAAAAGTTATACGATACAACAAGTACGTACAGTTGGAAAATGTTGTTAATCAATGCGTAGTGCATAATTTTTCGTTTATTTATTTATTTATTTTTTATTTATTTTTATTTATTTATTTTTTTTTATTTATCAAGTCTGAACTAATGAAATTTCAGATGCTGTTTCTCAAATTATAAAATATTTCATTTTTTTTTTTTTTTTTTTTTTTTTTTTCTCAACTAAATGGCGTAATTAGAGATTAATACATACAAAATATCATTGTTCGTAGTAAAATTTTATATTATCGGGCTTTCTTATTCACCGAATTATTGCATAAAGATTTATTGTTATTATTACCATCTTTAATATTATTTTCTTGTGTGTGCGCAAATTATTTTTTTAAACCTTTTTATTCAGATAGAAAGAATCAAATGGTGTATTTCTTTTCACTATAAATATAATTCGTGTATCATAAAAAATAAATGTTATATGCTGATCCTTTTGTGTGTGTGTGTGTGTGACTTTTTAATCATCAAAATACAGGGTCGTACTGGCATGACAAAGAGGGCGCTGGCACTTTGAATAAAAAGGGCGCCAACAATCTAGATAAAAAGGGCGCCAGTTTACTACTAAACATTATTCAGGGTTATTATATGTAGTGGACAAGAAGTTCTGCTCTCTAAATTGGTATAAGTAGTGTCGGTTTCAATCTCAGGTCTAAACGCTTGACCTAATCATATGAAGTTTTCCATAGTTTTCTCCGAAATTTGTGTAAATATGGGAATAGGAGCTAAGACTCCTTAAAAAGACCTAATGGAAGGCATTCCACGGAGAACTGGGATCCAAATGCAATCAATCTTGCACCAATACCAAGGTGATTACAAAAAATTTTCTTTATACACGACCAGAGTTCTCAAAGGCATATATTCCTTTTCCACCTTAGACAGCTTTCTTTTCTTTTTAACCATTTTAGGCTTCACCAATGGAATATATCGTATTAAAAAATCACTACATAAAATTTCTGGTACATAAATAACATAAACTTTCCTTTGTGAGAAGAGAACACTGTACACGACCCCTCTAGCTAACATCCCATTAAAGGAAAATGCTGTGTCCGCTTGAATTTGAATATGTTAAAATATGCGCTCGAGCATGAAATTAAACACATTACTCCAGCTCTCACAGTTAAGTTTACAGTGATCAATTCTTTAAATAACAAAACTCATAATTTTTAAATTGCGTCATATTTTTTTAGAGTAAAAACCATAAATAATGCTGTTTCGATGACTGTATCTATAGAAATTGTGGTTTAAAACATATTCAAAAAATAGACAATGAGCAAAGAAAGGGTTGTTGGAATTAAAGCTGACTAACTGCACTAGGATCCTAGGCGTGAGGGAGAGTGTCCTCCATTGGGGTCTTTCTAAGGGTTACTAGCCCGTATATAAGCAAGTTTTGGAGAAAACCACAGAAAATTCGAAAGACTAGACCGACAAGCACAACCTGGGATCGAACCTGGCACCTCACACCTACCAGTTTTGAGCGCAAAACTGCTGGTAGGCCGCAAGGAAAGGGAGAATGAAGTCACAGAAAAATTAAGAAAAAAATAAGCATTTTTCACGTAAGCTAAGCTATTTCCCAAGCAACAAATATTGCACGCAGATTATTGTAAACAACAGAATGTCATAAGAATTTATAAAAGATTTGTGAACTATTGTTAAAAAATTAGCTGGCCGAGATAATTTTGAACAAAATCGAATCACCAAGAATCTTGCCTTGTCATGCAAAGTCAGTGTGAGCGAACCTATTGGCAATTTGCAAAAAAATAAAATTTTTACTATCGTGAGGATCATGTTTCAATGACATGAAGTAGAATTTGAACTTGAATTTTCATTTATTTTCCTGTAATTTGTTTGTTCTCATTTTTATTGTCTTACTGTTGGAAATACAATCACCGTTTATGTGTTTATGTTTTTCACTCTCAAAATTATTACGGTTAAAAAATTAGGTGCTGCTATTTGAAATTTTATCAGTATAACCATAGAATTAGGTTTTTGACTTTTTGTGTTTCACTTCATTCTCCAGCGCATATTTTAAAATATCTTAATCCAAGCATATGTGCTATTTTCTTAAATTCTACCATTCATTCATTAGTCTTTCATGGGAAAAGTATTTTTATAATCACCCTGTACATAATGCAAGAGCATGAGCATGTTTATGTATATGCATGTGCACATAAGGGATATCAAGTATACTAAAGTATAAATATTAATACAGCAAAAACGTTTCACAAGTTTTTACTGAATATTTATACTCCCATTTTTATTTATATAGAAATTTATATGAATAGTTATACTTTTGAATAATTATACGTCTATTTTTGTTTATATTTCTATCGAATATTTATACTTCTTGTGGCAAGGTTTATATTATTTTTACAAAGGAATGCATATGTATATAAACAAATAATAATAATAATAATAAAAGATTTTTTTATCATAATCATTATTATTTTGAAATTGACAAGATATGTTTTGAAGATATATTTAAGAAAATTAATAAAATCTGTTTTAACTTATCAATAGAATAAGTGATGTAGTTTAAGAATTGTAATCTTTAGATTCTGGCACATTTACTTTAACCAAAGCGCAGTTAAAAACATGAATTAATAAAGAGAGAGTGAGAGAGAGAGAATGAGTTGTGAATAGATTAAATACAAATATTTAAAAGAAAGAAAAATTTATTTTTAAAATTCTCCTCTTTTAAACTACAATGTATTAAAACATTACAAACAAAAATGCTTCTTTCAACTTAATTTATCCCATCAGCCAGCAAAGACAAAAATAAATAAATAAAAAATAAAATAAAAATAGTGAGAATAATAATAATAATGACAATTGGAAATTTTATACACAAATAATAATACTAATTACATGATTTCACTTGATCGGAAGTTTTGCCTGCTTTAACATATACTTTTTTACATTGAAAAATAAATCCTAAATTTTATTTACTCCCTGAAATAAGACACTACTTATATTTGATTTAATTCAAACATTCAATATATATTACAGAAATGTGTGAACTTAAAAAAAAAAAAAAAAAAAAAAGAACGAAAGAAAGAAAAAAGCTATCAGTTCTATGTTAAAAAATTAGTGAAATAGATACAGCTTTTAAAGATCTCTGAGAAACAATCATTTCAGCTTTAAATATTTAAATATTGATCTCAGACTTAATAAAATAAAATAGATCTTAATAAAATACAAATTTGCATAAAAGTGATAAAGAATCTCATTAAGTCAAAACTTTTTCTCGATCAAATATGATTTTTTATTTTATTTTTCTAATAGTGCCCGTAATATATATATATATATATACATACATGGTTTGTCCCGAAAGTAATGCGCCCATTTTTATTTTAAGAAATTTATTGAACCGATTCGTACACTTACTCAATATTCTTCGAAATACATCCCTCCTGCTTCAACATACTTGCTCCGATGCGAGTTCCGTGCTTTATATGCGTCCTGGCTGTCCGTCACAGAAATGTCTTTTAGTAACCTCGTCGTAGCCACCTTGACGTTCTCCAGGGTCCCCAAAAGCTGGCCTTTGAGAATTTTTTTAATCTTCGGGAACAAAAAGAAGTCGGATTGGGATAAATCAGGACTGTAAGGCGGCTGGAGGAGCGTTAAGATGCTGGGAGCATTGTCATGGTGCAACTTCCAGGAATTCTTGATTTCGCGCCTGACGCGGTTGACCCCTTGCTTTAGCCTTTTCAGTACTTCGACGTAAAATTTGGCGTTGACTGGTTGGCCAGGCGGAACAAATTCAAAATGGACCACTCCCTTGGATTCGAAAACAAACAAACAAACAAAAAGAGGAAAAAATAAAAAACAATGAGCATTGCTTTGCCGTGCGATTTGCTCATTCTTGCCTTTTTTGGGCGTGGGGGACGACGTCGTGTGCCACTCTGCGCTCTGTCTTTTTGTTTCTGGGTCGTACAAGAAGGTAAAAGATTCGTTATCACTTACCACATTGTCCAAAACAGTCGGATCGTCCTCACAACACTGCAACAATTCTGCTCGAGAGTTTGTTCCATCTTGATTTCGACCGAGCACTCACACAAGGGTTCACTGAAACAGGCACTGTGACTCTGCAGGAGCTCGGTGCCAACTGGCGCTGGTGGCGCTGTGTTCCCAAGACTCCACCCACCCTTCCGTGCAAGCGGCAACCCTGTGCGATGGATAGACGCGGCAGAAAAAAATGGGGCGCATTACTTTCGGGACAGACCATGTATATATCCATAAAATCTGCATTTATATTAAATACATAATAAACAAAATTTCAACAAATGTCTGTACATAATTATGATATCTATGAAGCATTAAATATTTCAGAGATAACATAGTCCCACTAGTGGCCGAGAAATTATGCTCCCGAAGCTGGTACTTTGTAGTGCCGAGTTCGATCTCAAGTCGCATCGACGATCTTCTAGTCGTTCTGCGATATCCATGTTTTCCTCCGAAACTCGTATAAATATGGGCTATTACCCCTTAAAAAGAGCACCACTAAGGACAATCTTCCTAAAACTTCCTCTTCCTAACCCAAGTGCAGTCAATTGGCCTTAAAATTATAAACGAAATATTAAAAAAATTAAATTTTATTATTATTATTCATTTATTTATTTATTTTTTTTTTGGAAAACGTGAAGCAATTTAATGGTTTTGAATTTTCTAAATGTGAAAACGGAATTTAAAAAAAAGTAGGTAGGCAATGAGTAGAGGCAAAGAATTCAAAGATATAATCTCTATCTCTCCATACGCCTGTACTTCAACAAATAATAATAAATTATAAATATAATAATGAATAATCATACCTTAGATTATTTTTCCCAAAATGAAAATTCTTGTATTTCACATGGGTTGGCGTAAACCCAACAGAAGTGATACCATTCAGATAATTCCACCTTCACTTTTTCACGTTACATTATATAGAATTCAAGATGTGCAGGTTTCACAGTGAATGTCCCTCCCCCATCTTCATCTATTCGTTAGAAAAAATTGGAAACGCGTGTTTTCCCACTAGTAGAAAAAAGATTATTAGCATTTCTGTTCCGGATTTCATTGAAATGCGTAAACGTGTGTGAACTAGAGGTCTGCACGGGTCGGGTTCGGGCCGAATTTTTGAATTTGCTCTCGGGCCGGGCCGGGCTCGGGCCTAAAATTTTTTTCAGGCTCGGGCCGCGCCGGGCTCGGGCCTGAATGATATTTTCTCCGGGCAGTGTCGGCCCGAATCTTTTTCTGGTTTCCTCGTTAATGAACGAAAAAGGAAAATGATAAAATATTTCTTCAGTCATTTATTTTACGTAATTTTACAGGCTTGTATGTCACATAAAGTTCTGTTTTGTTAAAAAAGTGTCTGTAACGTCAATTTAATTGTCTATCAGTCTGTCTGTCCGAAATCTGATTTTTTGCAAATATTTTTAGCACGCCTCGAAATTAATATATTTTATTTAAAGTAATATTAGATGGTTTCCTATTCAAAATAGTATGCATGTCACTACCAGTTTGCTTACATGTACATAACAAAAGAAATTAGCTGCATTACTGTGTATAAGGGTTTGTTTCTTATGATCTGTTGAGTTTAGGTGATATAAAGGCTATAAAAATCTTTCCGCTGTAACTTTTTCTCTAAGGCTCCTTTTCCTTTTCTCCAGTGGACGAAAGTAGCCTCATTTTTATAATGGGCAAAAGCAACTTTTCTATTGAATATGGTTGAATTAACATTAAAGTTTTGTTTACCGGAGCACATGAAAGATTCGGATACATTATGGTATATAAGAGAAAATGGTTGAAAGTGCATTTTCAGTAGTATTAACCATTTAAAATACCTTCCTATATTGTTTGATGAATGCTAATATTTTCGATTTGACTTTCTGTTTGTCTTAGTGCCTTGTCTATAATAATGAATTTCTGTTAAAATATAACTGTCTTGTAAAATTTCAGCAGTTTCGTTAAAGAACGTACTATTGTTTGGTTACATAAAACCTCTGCAAAACACATACTAAAATTCTTTTTTATAAAAAGGCATTCTTTTTTTTTTTTTTTGTTATTTTACATATTTTTGAATCGGACCGGGCCATAAACCGTTAAAAAATAAACGGGCCGGGCCGGGCCCGGGCCTCGAAATTCCAGCCCGTGCAGACCTCTAGTGTGAACAAATAATATCTATCACCATAATAGTTGTTGAAAAAGACTTCGTATGTAAATGTACTATAACTATGATCATTTAGGTGACAAAAAGGGGAACACATCAACTGCGCTCACATTAATCCCCCTATTGTTGAAAAAGCATCAACTGTGCCCACATCAAAAATTACTGATAACGTTCATTGTCATCTTCTCAGCCCAAAGTCCCAAAGAGTATACTAATCTGCAGGTTAGATACGCTTTGTCTCAGCCCCAGCTGTACATTCAGAAGTAACTAAGAAAAATTTCTAGAAAGGAAAGACATTTTTACGTACTTGTTTTCTTTACTTTGATAAGGAGAGGTACAGTTCGTTCAAAGATAGAATTTACATTCACGGAGGGAAAAAAAAATGATATAATAGGCACTTTTTTTTTAATATTGTATTCAGTATTAATTTTCAGTTTATTTTTATAAAGATGCTATATTTTTAAAATTTTTACATGCATCTTTATTAGAGATGCACCGTATGTGTTTCACTAAACATGCAAATCGCCCTGTTTAGTGGAACATGCAAGATACCCTGTTAACCCTTTAACGATCATTGGTTTCGCAGCGAAACCAAACATTTGGCATAATTTAAGAATTTGTATGCAGCATTTTTTTTTTTACTCCCCCCCCCCCTAGTTTTAATCAGGTTTTAAACTTTTGTTCCTTTTCTGTCTGTAGATATCAGCACTATTCCAAAATTTTACAAATAATGCTTCATTGGAAGCTAAATGCATAAGTGACTTGAAGTTTGTGTACGCGAGCGCGAATTGCTGGTTTGATGATGCACTAATGTCTTTTTTTTTTTTTTTTTTTTTTCATTTAATGAAGAGCTGAACTATTATTTTCACCCAAAACAACTTTTACGAGTTTTTGCAGTCGATAATGCTTATTTACAAAGTGTTTTATTTATTAAATTAAATATTATTTGAATTTAATAAGGTTAACTTATAGATGTTTCAAACCAAAAATTTCTCAAAAAGGAACAATGCTAATTTTTTATTTTTTTAAATATTTATGATCAGCTACGTATCGAAAAGCCATTTTTAATATTAGTTAGTAATTTTTAAAATAAATTAAGTAGTGAACGTTAAAAGGGTTAAGCATTCTATATTAGTTGTTATTCTTGATAGGGCTTGTCGGGGATAGGGATACATGTTTTTTCATCCATTTTTAGAGAAAATTTAAGAGTATGTGCACCTCACTAAGGCTAAAAGGCGTGCTGTTTAGCATTTCATGAGCATTTAATGTTAGTTTGTAAACAATTTTTGTCGTTTATAAAAACATTAAAAAGAGGGCTCCTTTTATGCCTGATCAGGCGCATATGGTGTTATTTCTACATCATTGATAAAGGTGCATTTTTTATTTATTGATTTTATTTCACTTATATAAATAATTTTAGTGGAGAAATAAATACATGTACCATCCGATAGATGTAAAAGCCGCCTTTTTTGTATTATTTATTTATTTATTTATTTTCAAAAGTAGTTTTTTAGTATATTGTTATAAGGAGGCTACATATAAAATTGTTGAAAACAGGGCGCCTTGTATGCCTAGCGGGGCGCATGTAATGTTATTCCTAACGTTACGATATATTTTATATTAATCACTTTTTTTTTTTTTTTTTTACATATTTGTAGTGCTTAAATTATATATGCGTACTCACTGAATATAAAATGCACCCTGTTTTGTATTTATTTAAAAAATAGTTTATCAGTTTATTTTTATAAGAGGCTACTTATAAAACTGTTGAAAACATGGTGCCGTTTATGCCTAGCGGGGCGCATATAGTATTATCGCTAAAGTTACGATATATTTAATTGGGCGCTTAAAATTTCTTTTGCATATTTGAAGTGTTTAAAATATATATGTAGACCAAGTGCACCTCACTAAGGCTAAAAGGCGTCCCGCTTAAAACAGGACAGGGTGCCTTAAAAACAGGTCGCCTTTTTATCTAAAGGGGCGCATATGGTGTCATTTCGACTTTACTATATTATTTACAGGGCGCTTTTTTTAAAATTGTATTTAGTATTAGTTTTCAGCTTATTTTTATAAAGACGCTATATTTTTATTTATTTTTACATACATTTTGATTAGAGAGGCACACGTATGTGTTTCGC
This sequence comes from Salticus scenicus, assembly GCA_963930645.1. Taxonomy (NCBI): domain Eukaryota; kingdom Metazoa; phylum Arthropoda; class Arachnida; order Araneae; family Salticidae; genus Salticus; species Salticus scenicus. The sequence goes on along the minus strand of OZ005662.1, from coordinate 74,795,490 downwards.
TAAACATGCAAGTCGCCCTGTTTTGTGGAACATGCAAGATAGCCTGTTTTCTGTATTATTTGTTATTCTTGATATTGCCAGAACATGTTTTTTTTTTTTTTTTTTTTTTTTTTTTCATTTTTGAGAAAATTTAAGAATATGTGCACCTCACTAAGACTAAAAGGCGTGTTGTTTAGCATTTCATGAGTATTTAATATTTGTTGTTTATAAAAACATTAAAAAGAGGGCTCCTTTTATGCCAGATCGGTCGCATATGGTGTTATTTCTAGAAACTGATAGGGGCACAGTTTTTATTTATTGATTTTATTTCATTTCTATAAATAATTTTAGTGATAAAATAAATACATGTACCATCCCGTAAATGTAAAAAGCGCTCTGTTTTGTATTTTTTTCAAAAATAGTTTTTTAGTTTATTTTTATAAGGAGGCTACATATAAAATTGTTAAATTTGCCTTTTATGCCTAGCGGGGCGCATATAGTGTTATCACTAAAGTTACGATATATTTTATTGGGCAATATGCGCTAAAATTTGTTTTACATATTTGTAGTGTTTAAAATATATGTACTCACTGAATATAAAAGGCGTCATGTTTCATATTTGTATTTAGTAATAGTTTTTAGTTGATTTTTAAAATAACGCTATGTGTTTTAAAATTATAATTTGATTAATGGTGCTCATATATGTGTTACTGAACATGCAAGGTGCTTAATTTGTTGAAACATACAAGTTCGCTCTTTATTGGAGAATGCAAGGCGCCCTCTGTAGTGGAACTTACAAAACGCCTTTTACTTAATCTTCTGTGTGCCTAGTGTAGTGGGGCGCACATAAACATATTCAAGCTATTTTAAATAGAGAACTCGCATTCTTGATTTATAATACGTACATGTAGGCATTCAGATAAAGGAGTTTCAGGATTGCTTTTGAGAATAAATTCTACCGAAATATTTCCTTCAATTTTAAACAAAAACCATTATAACTTTACAGTGTTCTAGTAAAAAGGGAAGAAAAAAAAAAAAAAAAAAAGGAGTTCCTCTGCGAAGGGCGCACCGGGCATTTGCCTCGTTGCCCGGTGGGCCAGTACGAGCCTGTCAAAATATATAAAGAATATTCATTTTAGTAGCCATTTTGATGAATACTTAAATAAATAAATACGAATACGATACAAAAATTGTCTAATTGCGTACTGAAAAATGATTTATAGGTACATATAGCTAATATCTTTCTATTATAAATAGCGAACTTTGTAATAATTTACTGTTAGAGCAACTAAAGAGTTTAATTAGCATTATATATTTTTTAAATTATTAGTAGTTAGTTGCTTCATACTATTTTTCTCAGAAAATTAATTTAAATGGTATTGTTTTAGTTAGAAACGGTATTATTCATTATTATTATTTTAATTTTATTATGTTAAAGCATTTTAAATTGTATTTACTAAATACTCTTTTACAAAAAAGGGATTTAAAATTATATATATGAACTTATATAAAGGATAAATTCTTCTTTATTTCCGAAGAGCATATTTGGGAGTACAGAAAATTCTATTTCACCCTTTTCGATTGTTCTACGATTAAAGATAATCTTTACTAAGGGGGATTTACCAATTTTGACAGGTCCGATAACTTTGATGCACACATTTGTTATAAGACAAGCGGTGGGGGGAGAGGGGAAGTAAAGAAGCATTATTTTCAAGCAGAGTGATGAATAATGAAATTGATAGCATACTTTACAAATACATACTACAAAAAATATTTTAATAAAAATAATATTTTACCTTTTAACGTGAATCCATTTTAAATCATTATTTAAAAATAATTTCAAGTTAACTGATTAACACTGATTATCACCATTTTTATCGTTGATAAATTTTCTACAGCTACTTTTACCGCGTACCTGACAATATCCACCCCCACCCCCACCCCCTCCCTCCCTCAAAAAAAAAAAAAAAAAAAAAAAAAAAAAAAAAAAAAATCTTACTATAGCCTAAGAATTATTTTTATACTTATGCTTATTTTTAATAATAAAAAGTTTGTTGCATATTTCTGAAGATTTTTTAATTTTGCCCTATTTTTTTTTTTTTTTTTTTTTTTTTTTTTTTTCACAATCGCATTTTTACATTTTTTAATAATTTAGCTATTTAACCTGAATGTTTTTAATTATTTCCTTTAAGATTTAGTGACATCAAATCCATTCTTTTTGAATGAAATTGATAAATGTTATAGATCTTCGTTTAACACCGTGGGGAAAGTTGTGTGCTCTTAAAAACCTTTTAAAAGATAAAAGATCTATAACTCTTTCAGAAGGAAGCACAAAATAATACAGATAAATTAAAATCTATAGACGAAAATTATGTGAACAATTACTTTTGCAATATAAAATTCATTAAATAAAACAGAAATATGTAGTTCGCTTACAGAGACACACAAAATAAATCTTATACATTATGCTTTATTAGCATTTGATTGTGTAATAAAAGTGAACTTTGAAAGTGTCTAAAATTTAGTTAGCCCAGAATTAGCCAAAAAGAACGCAAAAATTTTTGTATTAGATCTTTCATCTCCAAACTATACTTAAAAAAAAAAAAAAAAAAAATGTAAAATATGTGTTAAATTGCCGTAAACATGTATACCATTTTCAAGAAAACAAATGTTTAAATGTATTTTTTTTCCCTAAACGATTTAGTCATTCTGTAAAATAAATAGATTTAAAACAATACAGTGTTTGGAACATTGAGAAGCATTACTCCACATCTCCATTCATATTTTCCATATAATGGATCTAGAGATCGGGAGCCTCAATAACTCATTTGACTTTTTTTTTTTTTTTTTTTGTGATACTTATTTTTGCGTAACTAATTTATTTTATCTCTCTCTGTATATATATATAATAGTAAATTATTTAATAATATAACATAATTAACTTATTTAATAATATAACTCTCAATCATTTTGGACGATTAGGATCAAATGAACAGAAATCCTGGTTTTATATATCTTTCCATGTCGTTTTTAACCTAAATTTGAATAATTGTTATTTACTAATTGAAAAAAAAAAAAAAAAAAAAGAGAGAGAGAGAGGGGGAATATTTATAGTTGCAGGTGAGGCATAGGCAAAGAAAAAATATTATTTTATATAACTTATTTTTAAGAATTCCTTGAATCGTTGAATCTTTTAATAATTATCATTAACTAATTTTTAAAAAAATACTGTTGATTATATCGGGCAATGAGGCATGTGCAGAAGAAAGAAAAATGGTTATAATCAATATTTAAGGTCAAGGATCTGCCGCTCCTCTAAATCCTCCGTTTGAATATTGTAGTAACGTTCATAAAATGTGTAAATCTCTTAAGAAAATTCAAAGTTTATTTCAAGTTATTACGACACGTTGCCACTCACGCCAATTTTTTAACTCATTCGATATATGTAAATAGCCCTGTATATTACGCTTAAATTGCATATTCACCGAACGGTGTGCTTAATTTTGGCACAGAGAAAAACGAAACAATATGCGTCTATTAGTAAAAGCGGCACTCGTTCCTACTTTGTTCGCCTGACGAAAGGTCGTGCGTTCTTTCGATTCGAAACAATTGTTACGAGTTCATTGAATTTTATGGTGTTTATTCAAAGTTTTGTACGCATTATTTCTGTTATTATTGTTATTTGCTTACTTATTTATTTTATTTTAATTTTTATTTTACTTTTTTTTTTTTAAACTTTCTTTTCTTATGTATAAGTAGAAAGTATTAGATTCATGATAACTTTTGATCTCCGGTTTTTGATCGGTTTACATGTTTTAAGATTTCTTGAACACGATTTGGCTACCATCAGAAAATGTGTGCGTGAGTATCATAGATTTTATGGATGCTGTATCTCAAGAAAAAATGAACAGTATTTCACCAAACTTGATATATAGCAGGGATGGAACACGGGCGCAGAATTCATACCACTGTCAATGTTCTGAGCTATCCTGAAAGTTTCAAATGCCTAGCTAGTCGGGAAGTTAGTTAAAAAACGAATGCAAGTTTTGTACTGGTAACGCTGCCGAAAGCAGCAGGAACCCGAAACATTTGGCTAAAAGTATTAAAAAAATGTATTGTCACCGTGTTCTGAGCAATCCTGAAAGTTTCAAATTTCTAGCTAGTCGGGAAGTTAGTTAAAAATCGATTGCAAGATTTGTACAAGATATATGTAGGGAGAGTGTGAACTAATAGTAGGAATTGAAAAAGAAAGCAGATGTAAAAAAATTTCGATTTCCGGTTTTTGATGTATTTACACGTTTTGAGATTCTTTGCATTTCAGTTAACATTGTCTACTTATTTTTTCAAAAAATGGATTTATTATTCTATCTTCTGCATATATAAGAAAAAAGTATAAGAATTAAAAAAAAAAAAAAAAAAAAAAAAAATTAGATTTCTGGTTTTTGATGAAGTTACACGTTTTGAGATTACTCAAATAGACCATTTTTAGAAAAGGTCTGTTTTTTTTTTAGTTTGAACACTGTACTTCATGGTCGAATCGTGTCTATAGGCCAATAGGTATCGCTGCTGTGCTGCAATTTAATTCCGTTTATGAGAAGGCAATATTTTTGCTTTGCTTTGTTTTGTAAAAAGCTGTCGAATTTCGACCACTGGGGGATACTAATGCAAATAAATAAATAAATAAAAACAGTAAAAATCTCCAAAAGTTGTCGGATTTAGATGAGATTTACGGCGCAATATAGACATGCATAATAATGCACACACATTCATTCTTATTGAAAAATGATATATTTTAGCTACATTTGACTATGTTAAATTTCAGGCACTTCATGAAAAATCGCAATGTTTATCAACACAAAGAGGAGAAAAATGTCTTTTCAACTTCGATCTCTGGCATTAACGATTATATGACATTTGAAAACGCAAGATGGTAAATGGGTTTATCTAAATAAAAGTTTTCGTAACAATTTTTTATGTTTTTTAATTCATTAAAAATATATATATATATATTAAGATATCGAAAATGTAAGCCCAGGCGCACCACTTCAGGTCAAACCATACCTTTATGTCAAATTCCTTAGCTCTGCTTGCGATATTCTTTCCTCAACATCTCAAACAGACAAACGAGATTTTCTTATATTATAGATTGTACTAGGAAAAAAGAGAGAGAGAGAAAGAAAAAAAGAAAAAATGCTATACTGGAATTATTCCTATGATCGGAATTTTCTTAGAGAACTTTTCGAACTAAGCTTTGATTATATAATTAAAAAGCTTTTACACATTCTGAGCACATCGCTAAAAATTACCACTTTAATTTGAACACCAATTAAATTATTATCCATCTTCAGTAAGAAACAATAGAGCGTGCATTTATTAATATTGTTTAACTTTAGAGTATATTTATATAGGTAAACTCAAGCTCTTTCTTTCTTTCTTTTTTTTTTTCTAATTGACCTGACGAAAAGATTACCTGTTTAGCAACTCTCGAAACTACAAGTAATTCGTTCTAAAGTATCGAGAACTTTTACTTTACAGTTTGTGTAATCTTTAGTTTTTTTTTTTTTTCCCTTTTCTTTTAATCTGATAGAGGCTTGTATAGATTGTGACCACTCAAAGAGTTCATGAAACTGTTGCCTGACCACTCAAGAAGTTCATGAAACTAGAATTTGAATTGTTCAAAAACAGGAAGGGAGATCAAAGAAAGGTTGAAAAAAGAAAGAAAGAAATTGAAATAATTAAATAAAATAATAATAGCAGGCAATTAAAAAAAAAAAAAAAAAAATACAAAAATATGTAAAACCTATAAAATTTGAAAGAAATTTTTTTCTGTTGATTTAAAAAATGAATCCACTTTTATTTTAGTATCGATTTTCAAACTTCTCTTTATTACATCCACATTTAAATTTAATTGACATTTGATATCATAGCAAAAATATTAATTAAAATTTTTCGAATTTTAACTGTCTTGCTTTTCGCCTCCAAAGTTTTTGCACATGTCTATTGCATCTGAAGAATAAAAGAAACGTCCTTTCGAAATCGGAAGTGCTTGCATATATTTTACGGTACGTGAAGAAGTTAGTTTTAATAAAATAAAAGATGAATAAAAGATTAGATTATATATATTTAAAACTGTAAATATTTAGATCTGACAACATAATTAAAAATTATTTTATTACGAAACTTATATTATTTTTGTTAAAAAAAAACTATAACATTTTAAAGAAAAATTTCACATTGCATAAGATATAATAAATTTAAAAATTGAATTCATCCTTATTTTCATGTTGATTTTAAAATTTCTAATTAGGAAACCCACTATGTCCTTATTTTAACTTAATTAACATATGATATCATATTAAATATTATTTAAAACTTTTAATTTATTTATATTAGCTGATACATATTTTAGTTTAGGTAGTTTTAGAACTAACAAAATATTTAAATATTAATTGATTTTGTTTACGTTCTTTATCTTATATTTTTAACTGTAAATTGTTATGGATGTATTATTTTTAAGGATTTATAAAATAAATAAATAAATATATATATATATATATATATAAACATTAGGAAGTTTACTACCAACGGCACCTTGAAATACACTGATTTATATATATATATATATATATATATATATATATATATATATATATATATATATATATATATATATATATATAAGTTTATTTATTGAAACAAATAAATCCATATTTGAATCTATTTACATTAATTTAAAGTAAAATATTTAATTTATAAAATTTTATAATTGAAGATTACTATTAAAATAATAATAATAATAATAAAACAAATAAATAAGCAAATAATTTTGTTATATTCTTTGGTGTCGGTAAAACAGTCTTGGAATCTGCTCATTTTATTTTTTTTTATTACATATTTATAATCTTTTAAAATCATTTCCATAGAAAATTTTCTATCTAAATCATCTTAAAAAAAAAATTATCTCCTTTAACTTTGGTTTAATAATAAAAATAGTAAAATGAATCAATATGGCAATTTAACTGCATCTGAAATTATATTAAAAATTTCTGCAATGTTAGAAGAATTCACAGCTATCATATATTTCATCATTCGTGGAATGAATAATTAAAAATTAATTAATGAATAATATTAAATTAGCATCATGGATTGCAATTCAATTTCATGCAGCAATTTTTCCATATAATGGTTAAGATTTGCTGTTATAACTTTTATAGAATCAACTCTAAATATGTGTTTTCTCGCTATTTTTTTTTTTAGAAGGATTTACTTCCCTTAAATGCAGAAGATTAGTTCTTCGAAAAAGCATTGCAGATTTTGAGGTTAGGGGACGTCAATCACGAGAAAAACGCCCACAATGGACTTCAATGGGCTTTTGTTTGTTAAGAAGCTGCTGAAGAATGGGGGAAAAAATTTCATAGAGTTACTGCTAAACTTCTAACATTGAAAGCGGCTGACCTTTTACAGAGATAGATAACACGTGCTAGTGAAACCATTTTCGAAGTAAAATAATTGAAACCGCGTGACCACGAATGGGTTAACATTAGATTTACAGAGCCACACAAAAATATTCAGTTAGATTGAAATCTTCTATTGCAAATTTGTTGTAATTGCATTTTCGTTTAAACTAAGCGATTTAACACATTTAACATTTTTTAAAGTGGGAATATGATTTCAATTAAGTATCTATCTCTCCAACTGTCCATTGGTGTACATGTTCGTCTGCCCGCCCCCAGCGTTCGTAAATATTTTCAGAATCTTAACAAAATTATACAAGTTATTCAAATTCACTACGGAATGTTCTCCGTTTTAAATGACATTAATAGGCCCTGTGCAACTGGTTTGTGTACAGGGACACCCAAAAAAATACAAATGCATTGCATTTTAGGACAGACATTTTTGTAAATTACATTTAAAGAACTTTCTATTGTAAAAACCATAAAGAAATTGACATTGATTTTTAATATGATAAAATAATACTTTGAATACAATATGATTTCGACATTCTTCAGATTTATAGGGACTGAAATATTCACATACATTATGGACTGTATTAAGAATATAAGAGCTAAGTTTTATTTAGTGTTAAGCATTTTTAACACTTTCTAACAGCGTTAAAAAATGATTAGGAATTAAATTAGTTTATCTGTATGCCTTACAGAACTACTGTTTTTCTGTTGTATGATTACGTCGGCAAAAAGCAATACAATTATACAATACAACAATTACGTACATTTGGAAAAGGTTAATAATCACAGGCCGACATGTTAAATTTTGATTTTATAATTTTGGCTGATCTTTATGTTTTTTGGTGTGCTGAAACCGAAAATGAAACCAGTTTTTCGCTATCACGTATAGATTTTTGCCAATACAGGGTGCCTGTCTATACAATTTCTTCCATTACTCTTCCACCAATAGTAAGTTTTATAGTATGTTTCCATGATTAATTAATCATAGATACCTATTGCTGTAATTGTGAAGCACTAGTGCGAATTAAAACCATATCAACAAACCAACCAACTAATTATTATGATGGTATATGTAAGAAATCATTTCGGTAAACACCCTGTATTGACAAATATCTATACGTGATAGAGAAAAATGGGCTGCATTTTCGGTTTCAGCATATCAGAAAACATAAAGATCAGCTGAATACATCAAATCAAATTTTGTAAACTTCATTTTTGTAGGCCTGTGTAATCCATGCGTATCACATGACTTTACGTTCTTGTTTAAATACATTCAGAGGTAAAAGTAATTACAATTTCTTCACATTACTTATTTCTTATTATTGAGATTTTTCTTTCTTTAACCTAAATACAATCTTAATGCAACTCTGATTAATCTCCAATCTCACAAAATTTCGCGTAAAGTATGTTGTAGGAAGAATACAAATCTTTCGTAATACTTAGAACGAGAGAAAAGCTTATCTGTCTTTTCCAGAGGTCGCATGCTGAGAATTGAGATTCATTGTTAGGAGTCAGAGATAAAGCATCTTCTTGTGACATTTTGTATCATTTGTTTCATGACCAAATCTAAAGTGTTTCTGTTATCTTTTTTTTCCCCTTTTATACAGACAAACAGAATAAAATAAAACGAGAAATAAGTTTTGAAGACTGAAACAGGAATAGGAAACTTTGTGTAAGTTTAATAACTTAAATTGTCTTTTCTTAAAATGTTTCTTACAAATCATTGAAATTACATTGTAATATTATAGTAACTTTTAACATTGATTCTCATAGACTTCATATATGACCTATATCAGTTTCCGAATTTTTATAATAAAGTATAAGTATTCCTTATTTAAATGGAAATTTCTCAGTATAACATTTTGTTTTTGTAAGGAGGACACTTTTAGTGCACTGTATGATGTTAAAGTAAGATTTAGAAAGTGTATAAGCCAATAAAAGCGAAATAATTTTTTAAGATTTTTTTTTTAGAAACAAAACCACAACGAGGCTTTTGTAAATTTGTTTCCTCCGTAGCTAAAAACAAAATATACTTTTGTAGCCTTGCTGTTCTTGCACTATACAAAAGCAATGTTTCATATAGTTATATTTTTTATTTAATTTAGTCAAACTTTTTGGGACACCCTATGTATATACCGAGTGTCCCATAAGTATATAGACATTTTAAAAATTTATAAAAATTTAAGGAATTTGTAGGATTGAGCGCAGTTTGCATTTTTTTTTTTTTTTTTTGGGTGGGGGGGGAGGGGGTAAAGAAAATAATACCAGGTAAAATTTTTGACGAGAGAGGGTGCTGTACGTTAGCAAATCACACTGTTCCATGTAAAACTATATTTCTATGCAAATGTTTACAGGCATATAAATAATATTCTACGTGTTCGCTATCACCACAAATTGCAGTATTTACAAACGAGTTACCACACCTTAACTACAGCTTCTATAGGCGGTTCTTACCTGAGAGAAAACATCTTCAAGAAAAACGCTTTACCCACCATGTCAACATCGCAATTAAAACTTCATGTATGCGCCAATAGAAGATAAAATAAGAAATAATAGGTGTTAATCGTAAAACTGTGCAATTTATAGGACATCGATTTACATAATTTTCGTTACGCATCCGTGCATCGCCCTCTATCGACGAAAAAATTAACTTTTTTTCCTTAAAAAAAAAAAAAAAAACTCCCTTTATGAGAGTAACTTTTTCACAAATTGAGTTCAATTCCACCAATTCCTTCAATTTTTATGACTTTTCAAAATATCTGTAAACTTATAGGCCACCCGGTATATATACAGGGTTATCAGTTTAAAAGAGTACCCGTTGCTTTTTCTTATTACCGTTAAATCTAACGGATGTGGCAACTATTCTAACACTGAAATGTAATTGTTTGAACCTTGTTTAAGTTTGTGAGACAATTTCTAACACTGTTGGACGGCTACAACTTTATTTACGAGGTAAAACAGAAATGGAGACGCACAGTGTTACTTAATCCTGTGATAATTTTATTTTTGAAAAACATAACTTAATTCAAATTTTTTACATTATTATTCCTTACAGAAAATGTTGAAAATGTTAGCTACCATTTTGAATGCTAACATGAACCATGCTTGCCAACCATCTCATTATGAAGCGTAGTACTTTTAGTCACCGCCTTTTTTTGTACACCAGTAATTTTTTAGAGTAATTTCATTCTTATTTAATCGTAACACTATTTGGAGGGAATTGCTCTAAATATAAAGTGGCGTGGGAAAAGGGGCGTATTTTCAAGGGGCGTTAACAAGTCTACGCTTATTAATGAGATGGTTGGCAGTCCTGCATGAACACGTCGAAGCAAGTGTTTTGACACACTTCGCAGCATTGATGGTGTTATTGACGAGATTTCTTCAGTTATGATCTGTTTTAATTCACCGATGTTTGCAGGATTTCTTTGGAAAAGCCTATGAAATGATAATGTAGAAATGATAATGATAATGTAAATGTAATGTAGGAATGATAACGTAAAAATTTGAATTGAATTTTGTTTTTCATAAATAAAATTATCACACGATCACATTGTGCGTCTCTATTTCTGTTTTACCTCACAAATACAGTTGTGACATTCCAGCTGTGTTGGAAATTGTCGCCCATACTTAACAAAGGTACGGTACAAGCAATTATACTTCAGTGTTACAATAGTTGCCACACCCGTCATATTTAAGGGAAATAAGGAAAAACAACGGGTACTCTTTTAAACTAACCATCCTGTACATACACACACAGATATATATACAGTGGAACCTGTCTAAAGTGACCACCCTAGGGACCGGCTAAAATGGTCACTATATGCAGGTGGTCACTTTATAAAGTCTCTTTAAAATTGGAAAATGGTCACTTTAGTCAGGAAAATGGTCACTTTAGTCAGGTGGTCACTTTACCAAGGTGGTCACTTTTACAGGTTCCACTATATATATATATATATATATATATGTGTGTGTGTGTGTGTGTGTGTATACATACTGATAGATAGATAAATAGATTTATATATATACATGTGTCATTTTCATGATGAACAGTGCAGACTGCAAAAAGCTGTATAAAGTTTCATTTTTAAGACGATCTATTTAAATTTTATCTTCCAACACAAAAAAAGTACAACTCCAAGCAATTCACATTTTTACATTAGGCGAATGAATACAATAAAGTATTAAAATTTTTTCAATAAAAAACATTGTATTGAATACTAATTTACTTTTATTTTTGAAAAAATACCTTTTCATTGGTAATTTTTTTTTTTTAAATAAACTTATGTCATTTTTAATTTAATGATTTCTCGAAACTAAGGTAAAATTATTTTGATTTTTTTCTTTAAAGCATTCATTATATTTTAAAGAAAATGTATGATGATTTTTTAAAATGAACAACAAATATTTATAAAGAAAACATCGACATTTGAAATTGATCAAGTGTTTATAAGAAGCAGTTATAAGTTGTTATTTTAAACATGTTTTATGTGAATAATTTTTCCATAAAATTAATACTTTCCACTTCATGTGAATTATTATTTTCTTATCTTTATTTTATTTGCTATTTAGGTAAATAAACATCATTTAAGTGTTCTACTTATATTTATATTGCATGAATAATTTAAAAGTTTTAATCTCGATAATTGAACATAAGAAAAAAAAAAAAAAAACCTAAATTTTGTTTTTTATACGTAAATGTCTTTTTCCCGGTATAAATAGCGAAATAAATAAATAAATAAATAAAAGTACTCAGGTATTGAGAGGGCACAGTCTGTTAGTTTTTAACGTTAAAATGCAAGTATAGTAGTGTCAAGTAATACAAAATGCAGAAGAAATTTGAAGAGGAATTTAGTTTTAATTATTGAAGACTGTACCTTCTTAATTTCTGAGTTTATTTTATTTTATTCATTATTATTTTCTTTTTAAGGAAATTTTAGGCTGTGTACTTATATCTGCTATTTCTTATACAATTTCCGTTATAAATTGCAGTAAAGGTGCTTTAAAAAAAAAAAAATTATGGAGGTTTTTTTTTTTTTTATCGAAGTTCATGAAATCGTATGCTGAAGGGCAGATTCTTTGAATGGTATCAGATAATTTTATGACCTCTTTTTAACATTTTCCAACAAGGTTAAAAAAAGTTAATGACTTTGGTTTGTCTGTCTGTCAGCGCTCTAACTATATTCATAGAATATTTTGCAACTTATATGATTTATTCAATTTCACTATCGATATTCCCTATTGAAAGTGGAGTGAATACCTCTACTGGCTTGTGTATAGGGACACCCGAAACTATTTCAAAGCAATGTGTTCTAGGAGAGCTATTTCTATAAACCATATTTTAATACCATTACTTTACACAAATCTTAATGGAATTGAAATATTATTTAAGCTGACTATTGGATATTTCCCATTGAAAATGTAATAAACAGCATCACTGGTTTGTGTACAGGGACACCCGAAAGTATTTCAAAGTATTAAGTTCTATGAGAGGTATTTCTATAAATAAATTTCAATGAATTTACTTTTAACAAATCTTAATGAAATTGAAATATGCTATTCATATGCACAAAAGAATTCTTTCTATAGAATACAGTATAATTAGCATTATATTTACAAGACCACACAAAAATATTCAGTTACATTGAGGGCTATTATTGAAAGTTTGCTGGAATTACATTTTCGTTTATATAAATGTTTTTAACAATTTATAACAATTTTCAGCTGTGAATATGATTTTTTTTTTTTTTTTTTTTTGTGTATCCGTCTGTTCGACTGTTCATCTTTTTATATGTCGTCTCCAGCGTCTTAAATATTTTCAGAATTTTTAAAACATGATATATGTTTTTCAAGTTAACTATGGAATGTTACGTATTTGAAATGGCGTTAATAAATTCTGTACAACTGGTTTGTGTGCAGGGACACCCCAAAAAATTCCAATGCATTGAATTTTAGGACAGACATTTTTATAAATCTCATTTAAATAACTTTCTGCTGCAAAAATCCAAAATATTGTTTTTTATAGAATATGGTATGGTTAAACTTCAGATTTACAGAGCTACACTAAAATATTCAGATACATTGAGGGCTGTAATTGGAATATATGGGCTGCATTTTCTTTTAAATTAAGCACTTTTAGCACTTTCGAACAATGTTTAAGAATGATTATGAATACAATTAGTCTATTTGTATGCTATTCGTTGCTTTTGTCTGTCTATTGTGTAATAAAGTAGTCAAAGAATATTGAAAGTTATGCGAAACAAGTACTTACAGTTGGAAAGTGTTAATAATCAATGCAGACTGCGTGATTTTTGTTTTTGTTTTAGTGAAAATCAGATTTTGGCTAGAGATTTTTTTTCTTAAAGTTTTTTAGTGGATACAGAATTCTGCACAAAACAGAATTTAATTTAGTATATTTTAATGTATTCTTCGATATAAAGACTTGCAACAGAGTTCCCAACTTTTATAATTTATTCACGAGCATTTTTAGCCCCGCCATCTTTTCGCACCAAAAATTTTGTAGATTATTTCTCTGTAATATGTGACAACGATTAAATAAGAAGAAAATCATTTTTCAAAATTTCCAGTATGAAAAAAAGGCGGGACTAAAAATGCTCGTGAATAAATTATAACAGTTGGGAACTCTGACTTGCAATAACTGTGTTTCATTTATTTAGTATCGGTTATTGTATTCATTTCTTAAAATTCCTTTGATATAGTTTTAGCGTAGGAGCCTTATGACAGCTTTTAAATTTTTGTTATTTTGGCGATAAATTACAATGGCTATCGCAATTATATAAGTAAAGATCTTGGTGATAAATATCGACCTACTTCGGTGCAAATTTTGCCAATGGGTTCTATACCCAAGCTGTTCTATTTCTTTAGCACAATTTTTTATTTTAATTATTAAAAAAAAAAAAAAAGTTTGTTTATTTATATATTTATTTATTTTTCGCATAAATTTCTATTTATTTTTATTTTTATAAATTTTAAAATTAAAATGGGGTTTATATTTAATGTCTTTTGAACCAATTATCCGATTGAACTAAAAAATACGGCGTTAGCTTGATTTTCCCTGATTAATAAATGTACCAATTTTCGAAAAGAAAAAAAAAAGAACTAATAATCCGGATTTAAAATCCAGACAGTTACAAAGACATTCTTTCAGCTTTATATATTTAGATAAAAAGAAAACATCTACGCGTTTATTCAGGGTGTTAGATAAAAATTTGTAACGACACAAAGACAGCCGATTGAAAGAAAAAAAAAAAAATACAGGTCGTCCTGTCGTACTAAAAAGAAAAAAAGAAACTTTTTAACAAACATAGCAATTTATTTTTAGATCAAAGCTTAATTAAACTAAAATATTACTTTTTAACAAAGATGAAAAGTGTTTAGGACTTCCGTTTGTCTACCTGTTTCTCCACGTTCCACAGTGGTCGGAATTTCAAAAAAGCTGGCCAAAAGTCGAAATTAAAGAAAACAAGTGAAATTGTGATGTATATATATGTTTTCGAGGTCGCTGAATCCGAATCTGACATTGGTTTTTTGAAAACCTCAAAGGCAAACTCAAAAACAAGATGGCGGATCCAATATGGCAGACAAAAAATTAAAAAATTAATATAAGATGGATAATTCTTACATTAAGGGGTTTTTGAGGGCACTGAATTCAAATTTGACGTTAGTTTTCATAAAAAAAGTGATATTACACTCAAAAACAAGATGGCGAATCCAATATGGCGGATCAAAAATCAAAAAATTGATAGATGAAGGATAATTTTCACATTTAAGGGTTTTTGAGGGCGCTAAATTCAAATTTGATATCAGTTTTTATAAAAAAAGTGATCTTGCACTCAAAAACAAGATGGCGGATCCAATATGGTAGACCAAAGTCCAAAAAAATTAAAAAATTAAATTAAAAAGTAAAAATTAAATTAAAAAGTTAAAACGCTTTTACACATACAGGGGCAGGCGGGGGCACCCAATTCTTTAACGGCTGAATAAAATGGACATCCCTTAACACTCTCCACTTTGAATCAATGCGGGATCTTGCGAGATAAAAAAGTTTCCATACTTTGAAACTTTTGGTTATGTTATAATTGAGGTTAACTTCAAAAAGCCGCTCAGGAGATCACTTGATGAAAAAAAATACAGCATAAATATTATCTACTAACCTCCACAATTGTCGGCCATATTTTGTTGAATGTTGTTGTTGCGAAATTTTCCGAGAAACACTATTTGTTTAACTGTTAAAATGCATTAAAAGAAAAAATTGTCGCGTTTTCCGCCAGCCTACACTTAGAAATATGTAGATAGAATAAATTTTCCACATCACAGTTTCATTCAGTGGCTCCCTCTGAAGGTATTTCCGCGGTACTTACGTCTAAAAACGCGCCTAAATTTTTCGACTTTTGGCCAGCTTTTTTGAAATTCCGACCACTGTGCGTTCCAACTACCGCAATATTTTCAGAATGTCCTGAAACTTATATATGTTATTCAAGTCCACTATGGTATGTTCCCCATTGCAAGTGTCATAAATGGCTTTCCAGTGTTATGTATGTGTTACAAAATGCTTAGCGAAATTAACATATGTAATTCATATGCACAGAAACGTGTTTTCTATAGAATATACAGGTTGATTCAAAATTAGTGTGACAATTTCAGAGCATCAGAAATTTGTACTGAATTAAGTTATTTACATGAAATTTTCAATATAGTTTCTTTTAGCATAGTATATTTTACGTAAATCTTTAGGCCAAGCCAAAAGAGCTTTTTCGACCATTTTTAGGGGTATTTTCCCAACTTCTTCTTTGATTGCTTTTTGAAGCCCTTGAAGTGTTCTTACTTTACGTCTACTTATTTTTTTTTTATTAAGCATTCCCATAAAAAAAAGCACAGTCAGGGGATGATGGTAGCCATTTCTCAGGAGAAAGAAAAATTATTTTTTTTTATGTTTTAGTCATTTTATAGTTGATTTTGCAGTGTGACTTGGTGCAGAATCTTGGTGAAAAACAATTTTTCCTTGTGGATAAAGACGTTTACTTTCTTTGATTATGTGCTTCAAAACTTTATTCTGATAGTATTTAGTATCAATTTTAGTTCTTGGTTCTACAAAAAATGGTTTTGTTAAGCGTTGGGAGGACATTCCCATCCGTACCATAACACCTCACGTCCAACTTGCCTTTTGCAAAGCATTTGCGTCTTTGAGACGCTTTTCAGGTGAAATATATTGTATATTCGTTTTGCCATTTGTGGATGACAGATAAAAAAGTGCTTCATTCGATGCTATCCATGTTTTGTATCTACCTTTGCGTAACATTAAATACAGAGGTCAAGAACGTTTTCTTAGTTTTTTACGGTATTTGCAGACATTTGATGGCAGACTGGTTTATTCACTTTTTTTATAGCCAATTTTCTATATCTGACGGCAAATTGTAGACTGCAATACCTGTAGTTTCTTTGCTAAAGTTCTTTGATGCAGAGGATTTTCTACAGCGATAAGTCTTTTCAGCTTCTTTTCTTTCTTTTTCACCAAGGAATTCCTTGCGTCCATATTTTTTCCCTGGAGCTTTTGATTTCCAGCCAAATTTTATTTATTTTCGAAGTTTAGATAGTATTCCATTAGAAAAATGTCTTTTCTGATTTTTAAATGTTTTATTTATAACAGAATTTGAGCAATCATCCTTCAAAAGCTTTAAAATTTCGCTTCGGGTTCGAGGATCTAATTTTGGAACCATAATTTTCGCCCACTAATAAAAATAGATAGATTGGTATTTTAAACGTCTCACTTTTAAAATAAAACTGGTGGTAAAGCGATTAAAATATACCATAAATAGTTACATTCTTATAAAATTGGTCACAGTAATTTTGAATCAACCTGTAGTATGAATCGCATTGCGATTTACCGGGCTACACAAAAATATACCATTTTGGGTTATTATTGGAAATTGAAAGAACTGCATTTTCAACTGTGTAAAGCAATTTAAGCACTCTCCGGCAATGCTTGAATAATGACTTCCGATTGTTTATCTGCGCTTCTTGACACTATAATTTTCGTTAATATTTAAACAATACTTTGAAATTAATGTGAGTTATTAAAAAAAAAAAAAGCAAATGACTCTGCGATGACTCTGAATTCATATTGCAAACATTAGGTTTGTTATATTCTTCGTTAAAAAAATGTTTTTTCATTAAATAAGAGGGCTACAATTCATTGATTTGAATAGAAAAACGCATCAATTGAAGTTTAGCAAAAAAATTAACCACAATTTTAATGATAATAAACATATTATAATATTATTTTAAAAACCTAAATGCACAGCAATGTAGATCTGAGTCGTGCGTTTAAAACCTCGCGTCTCTTTATGTAGCAATAGTTTTTTTTTTTTTTTTTTTTTTTTTTTTACCAAAACTATTTTATTGTTTCCGAATGAAACTAGAATATTTGACAGTTTATTTCTTTATGTGTGACAATTTTCATTTGTTGCCGATATGTTCGGAGTACAATTTCATTTCGGCTGATGTTATGAATTACGATTATTTTTATAAAAAATAATGAAAGCACTCAGGAAAATTTTTTCGCTTAGAAATAAGGTAAGAGAAACGATATGGATATAATGATAAATTTATGCAAGAAAAATGCAGCTTTTTTTTTTCCGTTGAGGATGTAGAAATACATCAATATATATATATTAAATTCTCATGTGGATTATTATTATTATTATTATTATTATTATTATTATTATTATTATTATTATCATTATTATTGTAATTTCCCTTTAACTACACTCATCGCCTGGTTGATTTCAAATGTTATTTATTAAAAATACAAAGTCATGCATTTAAGGGTTAAGACATATTTTGCTTTGTAATATATCACTGTCAAAAAAAAAGTCCTGTTTGCTGCCAGAAATATTCTGTAATTCAGAAAAATACGTTCTATCAACGGAAAAATTACGTTGATAGAACATATTTTTCTGAATTACAGAAAATTTCTGGCAGCAAACAGGACATTTTTTTGACAGAGTATGTAATAATGCATGAAAAATACTCAATGTAAAAATTATTTTATCTACGGTACCGTGTGCAATGTCAGCATATTCAAGAATATTGTACACTGTAAAAAATATGTTCTATTTGCTGCCAGAAATTCTCTGTAATTTGAGAAAATACGCGTAATTTACGAATAAATTACGTTGTCAGAACGTATTTTCTCAAATTACAGAGAATTTCTGGCAGCAAATAGAACATATTTTTCAAAGTGTATAATGGATTCTATCTTAGTGATGTCTAAATTCGGATGGTAGCAACTTCTAGGGCATTTCGTGCGTATTATCCCTAATGAAATAACGCAAGGGAAATTTAATAAAGTAATATCACAACATTTCCTTCATTACTGCTTTAGAGTGAAATTTTGCGTTGAAGTTTGATTGAAGTAACGTATGTTTGAGACAAAATAAATGAGGCACCATTGTTAAACTCAAATGTAAATATGTTTCACATAACCTGCTATCTAATTTCTTTAAAAAAAAAAAAAAAAAATGTAAACAGACACATTTAATCGTGCGGGATATTTTGTTTAATATTTAGAAGATCATTAAATTTATTTGTCTATTCACTTACATTTAGTTTTATTTATTTATTTATGTATTTACTTTCATTCCACAAAATTTTCTTTAAAATATATTTTTTCTGAACAATCTAAAAATTATTAAGCTGAAATTACTGGTATCTGAAACTGAGCTTGTTTATCTAAAAACAATTCTGATTCCCCAAAGTGAAATAAAACAATTTCCTACAATTTGTACGTTAGCGTGAAATAGAAATTTTGCCCGGAGGAATTTCTTGTTTTTCTTTCAACATAATAAGATTTCATCGTTTTGTTAAAGGATTGATGAAAGTTTCACTGTTTCTGCAACATTATTTTTCATACAACGAGGAAGAAAAAAATTGGGTTTTGGTAGATTCTAACGAAAAATAAAAATTTGACTGATGTAATTAGTCTTTGGTAGGTTGTTAAAAAAATATGGTGAAGCTTTATTTTAAAAAAGGGTTTTTCATAAATAGGGGAAATATGATTGGGAGAAATGTTTGGTAATTTTATTTTCATGCCTAAGTGATTACAATTTATGTATTAAATATAAATAAATAATAAAATAATATAAAATATAAATACTTGTTAATGTAATGAATAAAAATATTTAAACAAAGGTTATAAATTAGAAAAGCTTGAACCGATTGTCAAAATAATTAGTCTTAACGGTTGAGTGCAAAAGTTTCCGTCTCAATACGGAACGTTTACACCAGTATTTTTTTATAAACACTTTCTATTATATTTGTGCAGTAGTTTATTGCGATTAAATATGATAGAAAATATTGATAAAAAGTACTGGTGCCAGTGTTTCGTCTTGAGGCGGAAACTCTTGCACCTCTCTCACAACCCTTCATCAGGCAAAAAAGATTTACACGAGTGCAGCAGGAAAACACCAATGTACATTGTGTTTATTATGTTACCACTTTCACGATAACAAATTGCAAAATGATAAAAGCTCTTTTTATTAAAAATTCGTTTATGTTAACAACTTGAAAAATGAGAAAAATTCGTTATACTAAAAACTCGCTCATGTGCTAACAATTTGCAAAATTTGTATGTTTGTCTGTGTATTACAAAAAAATATATGTTTGTGAAGCTCAAATCGCCTTCCATACCTATGGTGCTCATCAATTGGAAGGTGTTTCCTTCTGCTTTAAATTTGGGTAGTGTCACTTAGGGTTGCCATATTTGGAGACTTTTTTATTTTTTTACTTTCCACCGTTAAATTTTAATTGTAACCAGGCCTCGCAGCGTTCCTAAAATTTACGCTCATTTTATTATATTGTCACCACTAATCTATATATATATAAATGAATTGCTGTTCGTTAGTCTCACTAAAACTCGAGAACGGCTGAACGGATTTCGATCATTCTTTTTTTTGTTTTTTTCCTTATAGGTCAGGGATGGTTTAGGAAAAAAAAATTTGAAAAAATTCGAATAGTTTTCTTATTATTAATTAAAATATGAAAATAATAACCTCCTAAATAGCCATTAAAATATTAGCTATAATTTAATTGTTGCCAAAAAAAATTTACGAGTTCATTTTCTTTCGACATAAAAATAAATAAACGTGATTAAATAAATAATTTAATTAAACGTGAGCTTTAAAAAATTGTAAAAAATTAAATTATGTATCTCACAAAAATTGACGTCACTATCGGTTTAAAGATTTGATACGCATTGATAAAGTGCTAATGTAGTTAGTTCTATGATTCAACAGAAAATTTAAAAACACAGTTTATAAAAAGTTTTTTTTCTTATAATCTATATATATATATATATATATATAAATGAATGTTTGTCTGTATATCCATTATAAAATTGTAAACGGCTTGACCGATTTCGATCATTCTTTTTTTGTTTTTTTTCCTTATAGGTCAGGGATGGTTTAGGAAAGAAAAAAATTGAAAAAATTCGGCCCCCAAGGGGGGGGAGGGGGCAAAACGTGAATTCAAAATATCCTTCATAGCTCAAACAAAGAAACAGATATCCGTAAAATTTTTGCTTTAAAATATAGCTAATATAAATGTCTAAAAACCAATTCCTGGAATTTTCGAAATTTGATCCCCAAGGGGGGGGGGGGGGGCAAAAACAATTAGAAATACAGTTAGGCCTTTCAAAATTGGTACAGATAGGTTTCAATAGCCTGCAAGTCGAATGGGGATATTTTCGAAAGTGTAAAGTTATTAGGAGGGGAGAGAAGGGGAGAGGGGAGAGGGGGGGGCAAAAAAATAAAAATAGAGCTAGATCGTTCAAATTTGGTATATAGAGGTTTTCGATACTTACAAATCGATTGCGGATATTTTCGAATTTGTAAAATTATTAGGAGGGGCGGGAAGGGGGGGGCTATGGGCAAAAACAAATAGAAATACAGTTAGGGCATTCAAAATTGGTACAGATAGGTTTTAAAGGCCTGCAAGTCGAATGGGGATATTTTCGAAAGTGTAAAGTTATTAGGAGGGGTGAGAAGGGGGGGATGGGATGGGGGGGGGGCAAAAAAATAAAAATAGAGTTAGATCGTTTAAAATTGGTACAGAAATGGTTTTCGATACTTAAAATCGAATGCGGATATTTTTGAATTTGTAAAATTATTAGGAGGGGCGGTAAGGGGGGGCTATGGGCAAAAACAAATAGAAATGCAGTTAGGCCGTTCAAAATTGGTACAGATTGGTTTTAGATACCTGCAAGTCGAATGGGGATATTTTCGAAAGTGTAACGTTATTAGGACGGACGGAAGGGGGGCGGAGGGGCAAACAAAATAAAATAGAGTTAGATCATTCAAAATTGGTACATAGAGGTTTTCGATACTTACAAATGGATTGCGGATATTTTCGAATTTTTAAAATTATTGGGAAGGGGGAGAGTGGTGGGGCAAAAAAATAAAAATAAAAATAGAGATAGATCGTTCAAAACTGGTGCATAGAGGTTTTTGATATTTACAAATCGATTGCGGATATTTTTGAATTTGTAAAATTATTAGGATAGACGGGAGGGGGGGTCGAAGGGGGAAATAAGAGTTAGAGCATTTTGGGAATTTTTTCGGAAGGCAGTGAGAACCCGGTGCGACATTTTTCCTAATCAGATTTTGTTTCGCTTTTTTTTTTTTTCACGTGATAAAAATTAATGCAATTTTGAGAATTCAGTAATTATAGTGATTCATTTAAAAATAGTGACCAGCGAAGCGGGCAAAGCCTGCTAGTTTAATTTAATACTTTTCTATATTATGCTTACACATACTTTCGTGTTAAAACTTTTAAGAAACATTTCTTATTGACAATAGTGGTGTCAGTGTAATTAAACATTACTAAAATTTCAGGAACGCTGCAAGGCCTATGTAGCGGTTGCCTAATCCTTTTGAAAATTAATAGTCTTTTATATACAACAAATATCTTTTTTCAAAATTATTGGTGAAAGTTGAATAAAAATGTCCCCAAGTCTAGCAGCACGGGTGTCACTATCACATCAGATTCAGAATTTCCGAGTGGAACAAGTAACGGCAATAGTACTTTTAAAAATAGCAAAAATTCGTTATTATAAAAATTAGCTCATGTTAAAAATTCGTTTGACGTTTTCTGAAATGATAAAAAATGCTTATGGTTAATTTCACGCACAAAAGTGGATAAAAAGGCCATTTTTTACGTTTCAATTATCTCAATTATTTTTAACTTTTCTTGATAGAAAACATACGAAACCTATCAAATAATAAAATACATTATAGGGTAAGTGTACCAGTGATTGACACTTTTAGAGCAATCTCTGATATTTTTAATGTTCTAGTCATGAGAAAATATTTTTAAAAATCTTAAGTTAGTACATATGGCATGAAAGACATTCAGAACCACATATATGTTAAAATATGTACATTTGATAACAATTATTTTTTTAATGAATTTTTATTTGACACCCACTCAATGTTCCAGTAATTTACACTGCCATTTTTTTTTTATCAGTAATTGAAACCCGTAATCAGTAATTGAAAAGCGAAGAAGTGTTTTGAATTGAATTATGTAATCACAACTTTTCATCAAGTGCAAAATAAATAAATAAATAAATAATAAATAAATAAATAAATAAATAAATAAATAATAATAATAAATAATTATAATAATACTTGGACATTTATCGAAGTCGAAAATTTATGGAAAATATAATTGAATAATTTGAAAGCGATGTTATAATTTGAAAAAAAAAAAAAAAAAAAAAAAAAAAAAGAAACTAATAGTCCTGCGTCCTAAACTAAATCATGTTTTTGCCAGAATTTCATCAAAATCATTTTTTTTTTTAAAGAAATAGAAAAGAAAAGAAAATTAATAATAATCAGTATCGAAACAAACGCTATCGAAAAAAAATGTTTTTTAAATAGTTTTGAATTGGGAAATAAATAGCGCGTGTGCAAAATGAAATAAAAATAAGTAAAAAAATGAATTTAATGATTTAATTTTTATATAAAACATGATCGCGTGCTATCTTAAAAAGCAGATGTAAATTTTAAAGTTTATGTGGTGCGTGTGTCATCTATAAAAAATGTTTTAAGAAATATCATAGAATAAAGAAAGCAACGATGTTGGTTGCATTTTGTTATATAGTTTGAATTTCTGAATTTTATAGAAGTAATATCTACTGTAGGAATAATTTCGCTAAAACTATAGGGAATTGTTTTTAATATTTAATTTATTTTTTTATTTTTTTCGTACTGCTTTGGGTGTATGTAATGTATTTTGATACGCTAATTCAGAAATGCTTGTCTTTTCTTCCTGACACGTGAGGGTTTTTCACACAGTAAGGATGAAGATCGGGAAGAATTCACACAGAGACTATAACAAATTCGAGATTATTTTAACACGCTTTTATTAGCTTCACCTGTATGTATTTATGTTTGTATGTTTATGTTTGTATGTATGTTTGTATGTTTATGTTTGTATGTTTGTATGTATGTTTGTAACTGCTCTGGGAGCAAACAAAATATTTATATTGTAAAAAAATACTTTCCCTACGTGAACGATGTGGCGTTGAGGTAAGGCGCCGCGATACGAACCTAAAGGTCCAGCGTTCGATCCCAGTCAAGTGAGATTTTTTAAAAATGGTTTTTGTTTAATTCTAAATTATTTTAATTAAAGATTTAAATGTATGTAAATATTATGGCGTGTCACTCACACGATTTTCTCTCACCCTGCATTTAATACTAAGAAAGATATTTTGTGCTTTTTTAGCTCACATTTCTATAAAAGCGTGTTCTTTAATTTTTTAAAACTATAATATTATTATATATATAAAACACATTAAAATAGGCTGTTATTTACACATTACTTTGAATACGTTTCTTTACATCGGAGTTCCATTTAAAGTTTTTTTTTCTTGTACACGGCTTAGGAGCATTCAGGAAGGGTATTCTCTATGCAGTATCCAACAATAATCTGCTAACATGCTTACACTCCACACAGAGAAAAATAAATATACCGCCTTTCCCTAGAATGAATAAGTTGCCATTTTCTAAATCCCTTAACTAGAAATATTGATTTCCGAGCTGTGCGCATAAGGCACGCCAATAAACTGAATAGACGAAATGATCGAGAATTTCTAGTGTACTCATTTCTAGATGGTAAAACAATATTCTGAATACTCTCAATATTCTGAATCATTTATATTTCTAGCTTGATTTTCTAGAATTGGGTAATAAACCAAGATTATAGTAGTTACTCTTGTAGTCTCATTTATTTGCAGAGATTTTTAAATAAATTTACCCTCGAGAATATAGGCAAATGCTCTAGAATTCTAATAGGGACTTCTAGAACTCGCTTTCCAAGGGGACTACATAGAATTTATAAGGATGACATGGAACTATTTTTTCTAGAGCCTCAATTTAGATTCTAGATGTCAGTTACAGAATTTTTTCTCAGTGCATCATCCCTAATACCTCCTCTACATTTCTTTCATGTCTAGATGAAATAGCTCTTATTTTACTCCACTCACATTACCTAGATTTTCCGTGTAAAAAATTTTATGGGAGTTGAAAAAGTGGAGTTTTAAACACAGAAAATCCCTTTTTATTTATTTATTTATTTATTTATTTTTAAATCAAATATGTACGAGAGGGAAATTTTTGAACAGTTTTTCCTTAATCAGCATTCAAAAACACGCACACACACACACACAAACAAAAAAAAATCATCGCATGCATATCGTACAAATAATAATAATAATAATAATAATTATTAATAAATAAAAAAAATAATTAAACGTAAGTTATAATAAAAATATTACATTTGAGTTCAACAGGATAATTTTAGAAATAACTTGCATAATATGGAGAACTGGAGAACAGTCAATATCTAAAATAAAAGATAGGGCATTTTCAAGAAAATGTTCCAATGACTGGAGAAGCTGTAGCAATGCACATATTTGCATTTAAAAAAGCTCGAACATTCTGTAACTTAGTAGAGTGGAGAAATGAGATTTTTCTATTTCTAGTGTTATAGTCACGTGGAAGTAAAAGAGCGCACTTTCTTTTGCAAATAATATCTCAAGAAAGTTTAAATATATCAACTTTTACTTAGAGATAAATTTCAGCTGAAAATAGTATAAATCTACTCCTTTGTTCATTTATATGTAAAATAATCATTTATATGTAAATAAATCTTTCAAACTTGGATGTTTCATAGAACTGGTGCCATTTCTCAAAAAAAAAAAAAAAAAAAAAAAAAAAAAAAGTAAAAGAATTATGTTGTTGTTGTACGGTTTAAAGTCCATTGACTACGCTAGGGTCCTTGACCTATAGGTGGAATACCCTCCATGGGGATCTTTCTAAGGGCTCCTAGCTCGTATTTATGCGAGTTTCGAAGAAAACCACCGAAACCACCGAACGGCTAGATCGATAAGCTTGACCTGGGATCGAACCCAGTCATTCCTATTTACCAGCTTTGAACACAGACCGCTCGTAAAAGAATTCCGAAAGCAAATAATTATACTTTGTAGTATTTGATAATTATTAAAAACATGTTCCGACAACACTGCTCTGCATAAAAATCTGCCCCAACACCATTTTATCAAAATTCTTACGTAAAATGTCCTCCTAAACCCGAATATGACACCCATTTTGCCCTATCACCCACCGTTTTTTGGGGATGTCACCTGTTTTCATCACTTTTCGGTAATTTTATGGCTAATTATTTGATTTGTAAGGAAGGAAAGGATTATTTTAATTGTTAAATATCTTCTGAGGGGCTACAGAAGGGAAAATTCTAAAACATGAACATTTGCAGCAAGGGTAAATTTAGAAGGGGGGGGGGGGGATTTGCCACTGTAATTATATATTACATTTCTTATATTTTTTTTTAATCTATTATTAACGTTATTTATTAAACATTATATATTTTTTTGTTTTTCAGTGTTGAAATTATTCTTTTCCGTTCTCCAAATCATATTCATGGCCATAAAATTACCGAACGGTGGTAAAAATTTAAAGAGGTGGCGTCGCGAGAACACGGTGGGTGATTGGGCAAAATGGAAGTCATATTCGGATTTGGAGGTCAATTTACATAAGAATTAGTAAAAATGGTACGAAGGCACGATTTTATTTATTTATTTTTTGTAGCACAGTGTAATTGGTAAGAACATGTTCCGATAATTTATGATAGTGCGAAACACACTTTTAAAAATAGAATCCTGCTTTTCACCAGGAAAAAAAAATGGTTTTAGTATAGCTGCTACTACTATTGTGGTGATAAGTTAAACCACTTTATAGTAATAAGATCTATTCAAAATGGGAAGTTTAGCGCCCATTACATGTATACTGTAACCATTTTTTCTGGTAAAATGTTAGTTTTTATTTTTAACGGTACAGAATTACATGCACTGTTAAGAAAATGCAACTTTGTGGCCAGAAATTCTCTGTAATTTGAGAAAAAAGTCGTAAATTACATTTTTCTGTGATTACAGAGAATTTCTGGTAGCAAAGTTGCATTTTTTTTAACAGTGTGGGATACAGCGTAATTAATGTATAGAACTGAAGACATATTGAAAATAATTCCACAATAATAAAATTTCATAGCAAATTTAGATAAGATATGAATTGGAGCGATCACTGTTAAAAAAATGCAACTTTGCTGCCAGAAATTCTCTGTATAATTTCAGAAAAATACGTTTTGTCAACGTAATTTTGCAGTAATTTACGACTTTTTTCTCAAATTACAGAGAATTTCTGGCAGCAAAGATGCATTTTTATAACAGTGTAAGAGCATCCTCTTGCTTGAAGCATTTCAGTGTTCGTCCTAGCCTGCTTAACAGCCGTACGCAAGATAGAATTGCATCGGTGGTCGTATGGATTAAGCGGTTAAAACCGATTGACTACGGATTTAGGTTTTACGGTTTTATATATCTGGGTGGAATACTTTCCCTCAGTATCTTTCTAAGGAACTTAGCCCGTTTTTACACGAGTTTCGGAGAAAAATGCGGTAAGTTTAGAACGACTAAGCCGACAAGAACGACCTGGGAGCGAAGGGAATTGCATCGGAAATTAATGTAAGAACATGCATTGACTAGACTGAAACTAAAAGAGTTTCACACCAACGTGCGTTAATGCCACATCTAACAATCTGGAATTAATATTTATCGAAATATTAGAGATAAATTTCAAAGCGTTCCTAATTATAAATTGATAATATAATATCTAAAGCTTTCCAGTTATTTTTAAAATTGAAAATAACAGACACATGTTCACACAGTAAAAAAAAAAAAAAAAAAAAAAAAAAAAAATCTTGTTATATTACAGAAAATTTCCAACAGCTAATTGCCAGAAAATATCAGTAAGTTACGGAAAAAACTGGTTGTCAAAAAATTTCCGTAACCGAACAATACAGAAAATACAGGTTTTTTTCCGTAGTGCACTTGGTAAACAATAACTCACATTAAATAAAATTTCCCCGTCAAGAAAATAAAAGATAAGTTTTTAGTTAAAAAGAAAAAAAAAAAAGTCTACACTGTAAAAGTATTCTGTTAAAAAACAGAAAGCATCTGTAGCTTTCTTCCTGAAAATTTCTGTTTTCTAAAATAACAAAAAAAAAAAAAAAAAAAAAAAAAAACCTGTAAAATTAGATCCCAATCTGTCAAAAGACATTTTTTTGTTGTTGTTGTTGTTGTTGCCGGGATTTTATCTGGTGGGGATATAGTTTTCCTGTTTAGTTTTCAGAAAACTTGATATCAAAGCAGGATTGGGATGTGCTAAGTAACACTACGAACCGTGATTCCGTGGCGGTAAGCTCTGGTTAGATACTGTCTGGTCGAAAGGGGGGGGGGGATTTTATTTAACGAGCTTTTTTTTTTTTTTTTTACCATGTCCATTACGGAAAAAATCTGTTTGTATGAATATTTTCTGTAATGTTCGGTTACGGAAAATTTCGATCTGCAATTTTTTCCCGTAGCATACTGATATTTTCAGGCAACTTTTATTGCTATAAATGTACAGTAATAAAACAGGTTTTTTTTTTTTTATAAAGCATAAATTTCCTCAATTTCAAAACTAATTCAATCTTAGAGCATTTACATATGTTTGTACCGCGCAACCTTTCACAATAGTATTTTTTCACATCAGTTATAAATTTTCTTCTATTAATTTAAAGGAA
Organism: Salticus scenicus; assembly: GCA_963930645.1. NCBI lineage: Eukaryota > Metazoa > Arthropoda > Arachnida > Araneae > Salticidae > Salticus > Salticus scenicus. Next base: position 74,766,838 of record OZ005662.1, on the reverse strand, counting down.
TAATATAATTCAATAAATAAATATAATTGAAAAGTATAATAAGGCATTTGGGTACTCATCCTTACTATCGTATGTCTATACGATGGACGGTAATTTATTAGAATTATTTTATACATTTCTGTAAAAGAATTATAAATGGTGAACACGCATTTTTTAGTAACGAACAAATATGTTCGTTACTAAAAAATGCGTCAAGAAATGCGTCAAGAAAAATGCGTCATAGAAAAATTCTAAAACATACATAAGATTTTTCTCTTTGAAATAATTTACTCAACTTCAGATAATTATCCTCCATAGGCCGTAATATGAGTAAATTATTTTGTGATTCCTTGTAAAAGAAGTATAAGTAGAATGCATATAATTTCTTATAATGGTCATATGTTAGTAATGTAATATCTATCAAATTTTCTGTTTAAACAATTTAACATTTCAAAAGTGAATTTCAAATATTTTGAGCCGATAACCATAATGCTCAGAATTCAGTTTTTTAACCTTGTTAACCCTTTCAGTCGCAGTGTTCCCGCTAATGGACACCTAATTTTAATTCTCAAGTGCAAAAACTCATCCCGAAAATTTTTCAGCAAAAATTTACATTTATAACATAGCAGAAAAGGCCCTTTTTTCAACATGAAAATTTAAAATTTCTTTTATTTAAATTATGTTCGTAAATTCCGGTGGCAGTGTAATTTAAATGACCCGAATTACCTTGCACCGCAAAGGGTAAAAATACTCCGGAATAAATTGAAATGTTGGGATCTATGCAACTTTTAAGAGTTTTTGTTGTCGATAATGTTTACTTATAAAGTGATTTACTTATTAAATTAAATATTATTTGAATTTAATAAGGTTTACTTACAGATGTTTCAAACCGAAAATTTCTCGAAAAGGAACAATGCTAATTTTTTATTTTTTAAATATTTATGATCAGCTATGTGTTTAAAAGCCATTTTTAAAATTAGTTTAGTAATTTTTAAAATAAATTAAGTAATGAACGTTAAAGGGTTAAAGAACTATAAATTCTACATTCATGAAAACCTGTACAGTCTTTTTTGACGATGACCTATAACATGCCGACCCAATTCAAACTTAATCGTGTTTAAAATTTTGATACTAGTACATTTCAAATAGTTTAAGTTCATTTACCATAATGCTCAAGAATTACGCTTTCTATTTTTGCTAGAGAACTGTAAATTCTACACTCATGAAACCTATACAGTTTTTGTGACAATGACCTTTAACATGCCGACTCAATTCAATCTTAAACGTATTTAAACTTTAGGTGCAACTTCATTTCAAATAATAATAGGAGACTTGGCGTTGGAATATTAAAACCCGAATAAACTACTACGTCAGAAACGCCAAAGAAAAATATTTGAGATGCATACAGTTGTTTCGACAGCCTTAAGCGTACTGTCTTCAGTACAAAAAGAATTCTTTTTGCACTGAAGACGGTACGCTTAAGGCTATAAAAGCAAATGTATGTATCTCAAATATTTTTCTTTTGCGTTTCTGACGTGGTAGTTTATTCGGGTTTTAATACATTTCAAATAGTTTAAGTCTATTGGCCGAAATGAATAAGAATATTTCTTTATGCTAACAACTATAAGTCCTACATTTATTAAAATCGATAAATTTAATGTGATGATGGCCTTTAACTTACCTATTAATTTTGAATTCAATCGAATAAATCGCTTAGCTGCTACCGTGTTCACTCTCATACTCATGCACATACATTTTTGTAGAAATATCAAAAATGAATTCATGTAACCACAAAACGTACAGATACACAAAAATGTCAGATTCGGAATTTTTCATGAAAAAATTTTTTTTCTTCAGATATTGTATGATAGGCTCAGAAAGTAAACATTGCATTTATTTAAACAATTACAACTACTACAATTGCAAAGATCTGTTCAGAAAATATAAGACAAGTACCTCCTGAATATGTCATTCAAATGGAATAATTCCAGCTTCTTCATTTTTAAATACTTAATCAGTGGAATTATTGTGTATCAGAAAAACAGTAAATAACACCAGCTGTCAAAAGTATTAACTTCGTTTGTTACGAGAAAGATTTCTGGAACGAATTTAAATATTTCCCAAATGGAATGTGTTAAATATCACTTCGTTATGTATATAATTAAGCTTGTTTGACATAGTAAATAACAATTGTTACTGAGTAGTATTACAGTAAATGTATAATATGAATAAGTTAAACAATACAACAGACGCATTTGAGAAAACTTTGTTTTGTATGAACCAGTTAGGGATGCACATCTGTCAGTTTTACTTTTCCACCTTTTTTATATAATCCTATGGGATTTGTTGTTTAGTATTATAAACAAATCTCATTTGAAGATGAAGTACTTAAAAATTCTCCACCCCCCTTTTTTTTTTTTTTTACTTCCATTACCCTACTACCGTAGGTAATGGAAGTATTGTATTCGGTCCAAAAATTTTATATTTTCACCTGCTTTACACTTTTTATGCCCTCTTGAATCCAAAAAAGTAGTTTCTGGCAACTGGTCACTGTATGTGTATGTGTGGAATCTTCTTGCTATCATATCTCCGAAACTAATAAGGATAGAACTACGAACTTCATAACTGATACATGTCTGGTGTACAGATGAATTTTCCAAATTTTGATGAAAATTGGAAAATCGGAAGTGGGTCATCGCAAACCGGAAGCGGGACAGTAAATCCGTATTTCAAAAACAGCTCTAATGATTTTTTTCAAAGTTGCTATATAAACACTCTATCAAAGTTGCTATATAAACACTCTATTAGATGCCCTATCGAACGATATAGTTGGTTATTTCAGGAAAATTGACAGTCGTCCTGTATAAATAGCTCAATTTCAGGTCTCGCAGGTGCGTTCCTTTAAAAACGGTTGTACGGATTTTTTTCAAATTCACCATATTAACCAGCTTTTAGATATACTTTTGTATGTAATTATTATTTTACGTTCAATAATTGAGAATACCAAGTTTTGGTAAAAGTTGGTATCTCAAAACCGGCTCTAACGATTTTCTTAAAAATTGTTTCATTAATCCATTTTAGATACCCTTTCTCATAACTCGCTTTGTAAACTGTGTTTTATATGTCTTATAACGTGTATCAAGTTCCTATTACTGGAAAATTCCAAAAAATGCGGGTAATAGTGGGTAATGGAAGCCATGTGGCTGTTTCACACCAGATTTTTTTTTTCTAAGTTCTCTCTTTAACGATGTATACTTTTAGCTTAGTGAGCAATTATTTTTTAAACGCAAACATAAATATCAATCTTTAAAGTGGAAAATTAGTACCCTGAGTTTACTTAATGAAATGAAATATTTAACTTAAAATAATAGTAATAATAATAATAATAATAATACACACTGAGACAAAAGGCCTCATGTTCAAAGAGCGGAATTTAAAGAAAACATAATTCGAAAAACTTCATTTTTGAATGAGATATTCTTATAACACGCAATAAAATCCCATAGAATAACATGAGATGGAAGTACCCTAACAACACACATGTCCACAATACATCCTGAAGATGTCCATAGACGTTCTTTTTATCCATAAGACATTTTCGGGATGTCATTTGGAGAATATGTGCTGTAAGAGGAATCTGACTGATGTACAATAGGGTGGCCTGAAGAATTAAATTTTACCAAATTGTTACGCAACCATACTAAAAAAAAAAAAAAAAAAAAAAAAAAAAAAAAACATATCCTAAAATATTTTTAATTTATTTTGAGTTATCTACCTGCGACTATGATTTAAATTTCTCAAAATCTGATCATTTTTTCTCCTAACTAGATCATCTATCGATGATTTAATATATTTGCCATTTTTTTTAAAAAACTAAATAATAGAGAAAAAAAAAAAATGGAGCATAACCCCCTGAACACCGTATGTTAAAATATTTTTAATTCATTCTGAATCTATCTACCTGCGTATTTAATTTGAATTTCTCAAAATCTGATAATTTTTCCTCCTATCTATATCACCTATCGATGATATTTAAACTTTGTCAAACTGTTTAATTAATAGCAAAAAAAAAAAAAAAAAAAAAAAAAAAAAGGGGGGGGGACTCAACATTTCTAGAACTGCTAAATATTCTAGTTTATCCGTAATGGTATTAAGCGTCGGCTTTTTCTTTCACACCAGAACTGTTGTATAGCAATAGTCTTATCATTTAACCATGAGAACATATTGCTGAATATTACTCTGCAACTATTCTGGTGTGAAAAAAAGGTGGGGCCTAATACCATTACGGATAAACTAGCATAGTTAGCAGGTCTACCTTTCTAAAAGGGTATTATCCTAAAAATATATAGAATATACATATATTTTAATTTTGAGTCTACCTTCGCTTACATTTCATTTGAATTTCTCAAAACCTGATTAAAACTCCTGTTTACTACTCGTAGATAATCGCTAACAGCGCCAGAATGTAAAAAACTATAATAAATTTAAAAAAATGGTGTACAGTAAATACTTAAACTTAAAAACTTCTTCACGCAGCTTAAAATTAATCTAAGCACTACCGGTTTCAAAAGGAAGTGGCCTTACTACATCAGCGTAGCTGTCAATATTTAATTTATTCCGGAGTAGTTTTAGCCCCGCCTTTGTTTCGCACCACTTATATATTAGAAACATTTTCTCTAATATAACTTCGATCAATTAAAAAAATATTACTTAAAAAAAATAAGTGATACGAAATAAAGGCGGGGCTAAAAGTACTCCGGAATAAATTAAAATATTGACAGCTATGCATCAGGTGTAAAAAACATATGCAATTATCTTGGAGGCAAAAGCAAGACTGCTTTTGGCTTCAAGATCACTTTTTGGCAAATGGGTGCATGGGAGTGTTTCAAAGATAACCTATTTATTTGAATTTCTGAGAACTTCGAACGGCTAAACAGACAAGAAAGACTTGGGGTGTGTATCAACATACGATGCATATCTCTCCGCAAGTGGGACTGTCGTTCCATTTCACCATTGAAACCTTTGGACAGCCCCTGCCTGCCTGGACGAGCCAAGCTTAACGGGTTGGATGCCGTCCGCCGGAGCGAATTAATCGCCAGATCACTGCATGATAGCTTCCTACTGCCAGATAGTTATCTAGTCGCTACATAGAATGAGCTGTGTCCGACGACTCGTTCAGGCTTCTGACATCAGACAGAGAGACTGCTGGCTCCTATTCAACACGACTGCAAAGTTACTTCTGATGACAGCTCAGGAATGGCAGGGTTGCGACATCTGCTTCTTGACACATAATGCTCGACTGGCACACCACACCTCCAGATTGCCCAGGAAACGGAGCGCACAGACACGCTTCCTGGATGCAAAACAAGAATTTTGAATATGTGCACAACTAGCCTAGAGCCAGAGAGGAAGGCAAAAAAAAAAAAATATTTTTGAATTTTGAGGGGGGGGGAGAATCGCAGTGGGAGCCAAGAGGATAGTTGTGCACTCAGATTTACACCAAAAAGAGGAGGCAAAAACAAAGGGGGTGGGGAGCTAGACACCTAAAATAAAATTGGCTGAACGGTCGACAAAACAAGGAGCAATTAAAAAAAAAAAAAAAAAAAAAAACGCAACAAACAGTATTTTTTAAGAACTCGCCACGGGTGGATGGAAGGAAATTTAGTAGCACATAGCGTAGAATTTTGAAGTGGCTGGGCCAATGGGGGGAAATGAGCTATGCACTAAGAGGCCTAAAGGGAGATGAAAGAGGGACCATCACAATTTGGATCCACCACGGGGGGATGGTGCCCGCGTTGGTAGCCCGATGACTGCTAAACGTCCTCATCGAGCACTTGACGGTGCAGCACATTTTTACGAGGACCAGACACCGCCACACCCTCGGAAAGATGAAAAAAAAAAAAGAAGTATTAATGAATATGTAATTTGGATTGTAAGACTATTGCTTTAGGAATACTTAAATTTAGTGGGAGAGTAAAGCCCTCGAGGCTCCGGAGAAATGCTGGGAGGCGAGAAGAGCACTGAGGGGCCAATAGGGAGCAGGAGGTTGAACTAAGAAGCTGAACCTCCTAAAAGGGCTGCCCTCTGGACCGGGCGGGAAAACGAGGGGAGAACAACTTAAAAAAAAATGGGGGGGAGAGCCACTCAGGCTTGGGTCCCGGTCACCTTACCCACCTAAGGGTCCGGTTCAGGAAAACCAAGGGGCTCAAAAAAAGGGGGGGGAGAGCCACTCAAGCTTGGGTCCCGGTCACCTTACCCACCTAAGGGTCCGGTTCAGGAAAACCAAGGGGCTCAAAAAAAAAAGGGGGGGGGGAGAGCCACTCAAGCTTGGGTCCCGGTCACCTTACCCACTCAAGGGTCCGGTTCAGGAAAACCAAGGGGCTAAAAAAAAAAAAAGGTGGGGGGGGAGAGCCACTCGAGCTTGGGTCCCGGTCACCTTACCCACCTAAGGGTCCAGTTCGGGAAAACCAAGGGGCTCAAAAAAAAGGGGGGGGAGAGCCACTCGAGCTTGGGTCCCGGTCACCTTACCCACCTAAGGGTCCGGTTCGGGAAAACCAAGGGGCTCAAAAAAAAAAAAAAGGGAAGGGAGAGCCACTCAAGCTTGGGTCCCTGTCACCTTACCCACCTAAGGGTCCGGTTCGGGAAAACCAAGGGGCTCAAAAAAAACAGGGGGGGAGAGCCACTCAAGCTTGGGTTCCGGTCACCTTACCCACTCAAGGGTCCGGTTCAGGAAAACCAAGGGGCTCAAAAAAAAAAAACCCGGAGGCAGAGAGGGCCAATTAAAACAAGGGCCCAAGGACTAGAAGAGAAGACAGTAGCACTGGTACCTCCCAGCACTAACCCGAAGTTCCATTTCACCATAATTTTTAATGTGACAGTATAGAACAAAACCTGGTATAAATGTACGTAAAAAAGGATTTTTTAACCAGTCATTGTGAAAAAGAAAAGAGTATCTTCTTTCGGAGGTGTAAATTTTTCAGAAGAATATATTTCAAAAGAACTGGTTCAATACGTTTTAAATGAATGCCTAAACCCTCTATCTGTATTACTTCTGGGCAAAAAAAAAAAAAAAAAAAAAAAAAAAAAAAAAATCTGAAAAAATGCATTATTTATGATACACAAAATTGGCTTTTTTAGATTTTAGGGTTATACTTTTCTGAGATAAAAATCGTTTTTTCTCTGTACGGAAAATAATTTTTAGAAATATAAATTTCGGTAAAGAATTTGCACTATATAAATTTGTATACTGGAAATATGGATGAAAGTTTTGTGATGGCCAAAATATGCTAATTAAAGCTATTTCTGTCCTTACCTATATTAAATATGTATTATTCTAATTTAATTATATTATGACGGTCATAAACTCAAAGGTTATTGCGTATGCTTCATTTTATTATTTATGTATGTTTTCCTTAGGCATTTATTTATATGCGTAAAGCAAAAATATAGAAGCTATCTAATCTGGAAAATGGGATGTGAATATATGGCATCTTCTTATCACAGTTCGTTATGATAACCGGAAAAATAATGATCTTTGTTATCCTTATTTTATGTTAGCTAATGACTTGTATTGTATATCAATATTCTTTTTCGACATCTGTTTATGTTTACGGAAATATGTTGAGGTGGTTCTTAGTTTGTAGAAGGGGGGGAAAAATCTGGTTACAAAAAATTTTTGAGTGTGCAAGTAAATAAAGTAAAAATAAAAATAAGTAAATAATAGAGTGTCATTTAATCATAACAAGAATAAGAAAAATACTAATTAATTTAGTCTGAAAAAAATAAATAAATAAATAGCCGTAAAATTATGTTACGTTTAACAGAAGGTCCTGTTGTTTTGAAGTAATAAAATGACACCGGAAAATTTTGTCTAAAAATGCATATATTATACTTTATCAATTATCTTCTTAACTCGTTAACGCCCGAATTAATTTTCTCAAAACATTATTAGCTGATTATTTCACTTCTAAATTTATATAGACAACTGACAGTAAAATATATTAGCTTAAACAATTCTTCTGATAGTTTTAAATTTAAAGCCTATCCTCATTCATTGACGTTTAGTGTGCTAGCGAGAAAACTTCGAGATAGAAAAACTTTGAGATACCAGATTAATTTCCTATTATATGTTGACAAAGATCTCGAAAGTAAAATATTATAAAATGTATTATTATTCAACTTGATTTAAGTTAGTATATCTGCGCAAAAAGCAAGTATATGTGCGACGAATGAAAAATCATAAAATGACTATCCAAATTATGAAATAATATTTAGACAATAATATAGGCACATAAAACTTTCAGGGATCATTTAAAATGACGCTATAAACTGTCACTAAAAAGCAGAAATCATTGCAAGAAACCACAAAAATATACATGCCGTTTTATTAGCTGTCCTCAATTGAGGACACTGAGCTCTAACGGGTTAAAAATTACATAAGTGTTGTCCAGAAATTTTTCCGGTATCAGTTTTTCAATTCAAAAGAACAGAACTTTTCTGTACACTTAATATTACGGTAAATGTCAGCAAGTTACAATGAAATTTCATGCACTAAATTAATAAAACATATTAAGCAAACATACACATTATAAAACATGTTCAGCAGTGGACATTTTAAATACATTTTCAGACTATTTCCTTAATTTTAGGGTTGGGATTGTAACCAACATTTGATGCTCCTATTAAATATGATACCTTATTTGTTCCATATCTCATTTAGTACGAAAATTGTTAGACAAAGCATTTTTTACATAAAATAAATAAATAAATAAATATAATAAAAATAAAAAAATTTAGAATTCGGCAATGGATTCTGATGCAATTCAAATTCTTTTTAAACTTCATTGAGAAATTACGAAATTCGAGAGTTATTCTCATATTCTGAGATCTTTTACAAACAACTTATGTTTAGTTCAGCTTATATTTCATCATTTTCCTGGAGGAGTTCCTGTAATGCGCAAATATACAGTCAATTTTAAAAACTTAAAAAAATAAGTTAAATGTTGTCAATTTTAAACTTAAGTTTAGTTTTATTTCTATAGTTTTGAAACTTATTTGGTAATTTTATTCCAGGATATTATATATATCTGTGTGCGTGTATATATGTGTGTGCATGTATATATGTATGTATTTATCTGTGTATAAACACATATAGTTTCATTTCAACTACGAAATTAATGCTAAATTATATATATATATATATATTATAGAAATCCGATCTACACCATATTTAGTTTTAAGAAACACTCTATTAAGCACTGCTCTGCACAAAAAAAAAAAAATATCTCATACCATTTTTGCTGATTCTTATGTAAAATGACTTCATGAATTCGAATATAACTCCCATTTTGCCCAGTTACCCACCGTTTTCTAGATACACCATCCCCTCCCTCAATTTCTTTCCCTGTTCAATAATTTTATGACCATGAATTTGATTTGAAGAGTGAAAAATAATTAATTTAACACCTAAAAACAAACAAACAAACAAAAATAGATAAATAAAGTTTAAAAAATAACATTAATAACAGATTAAAAAATATAAGATATGTAATGCGTAATTTCAGTAACAAATCCCCCCCCACCCCCAAATTTTTCCCTTGTCCCAAATGTCCATGTTTTAGAATTTTTCAACTTTGTAGCCGATCAGAATATATTAAACGGTTAAAATAATCCTACCCCCTCCTAAAAATCAAATGTATAGCCATAAAATCAGCGAAAAATGATAAAAATAGGGGCCATTCCTAAAAAACGGTAGGTGATAGCGCAAAATGGGCGTCCTATTCGGATTCAGGAGGTCATTTTACCCAAGAATATGCTGAAATGGTGTTAGAGGCAATAGTAGGGAAGAAACACCGGTTCTAGCACAAGAGGCGGGTGCACTGGTGCACCGGCAAGCCGTGCGGCTGCCGCACCACCCCCTGAGGGCCTAGATGGGTTGGTATCGACCTTGACACCCCCTTCCGACAGTATCGTGAAAGATGACGAGGGTATTAATGAGAAAATTTAATTAAAAAAAATAATTAGTGATTTTTTGTAAAAGGTGACGATGGTTTTAAAGCGATGTTTGTGGTAGAAGGAAAAAAGCAGGATATTGTTTGTGAGTCATTAGAAAATTAATTAGGAGGTTAATTAAGAAATTAATTAAAAAATTTAAAAATTGAGAAATAAAAAAGGAGTCGAAGAAATATACGAATTTAAGGATGTGGATGGGAATATACTATGAAAGAAATAGAGAGATCTGACTGGGGTTCGAACCCGACACCTTGCAGTAAAAATATTTCCATAAGACAGTAGTTTTCGCGTGTGTGTGAGTGATTTTTCTATTATATACCTGTAAAAATCTTTTAAAACTATGAATACTATTGTCCGAAAAGAATTCAATCGTTTTAATGATATTAATTAGAGAATAATAATTAAAATAATAATTGGAGATCTTGAAAAATTAACTAAATGTTTTATGAAAAAATGACAATGTACGTGAAAAATAAGTTAAAAGATGATTAAAATCTCAAATGTATAAGTGGAATTCGAACCCGGTGTCTACCTCGAGTTATTTTAACAAAACCTATCACCCCCATTCAATAATGTGGAATCGCCTATCTTCCCTATTCAATAAATGGTATAGTCTACGAAACCTATATACCCTTTGATAGATGTGGAATGATCCATTTTTTATCTTTAGTAATTAAAACAGTGTAATTACAAAGCTATGAATTAAGGATTTTCTTCTAAAAGATTTCAAATATTTTATGAAAACTAACATTGAGAGTAAAAAATTAAGTAGAAAGAATGAAACAAAGTGTAGAAATAAAGATGATTGGGTAGGATTCGAACCCGACACCTTGCAGTAAAAATATTTCAGTAGTTTTCGCGTATGTGTGAATGATTTTTCTATTATATCTCAGCACAATTCTTTTTAAACCTATGAATACTATTGTCCGAAAAGAATTCAATCGTTTAAATGACATTAATTACAGAATAATAAATAAAATTTAAAATAAAATAATAAAAATTGGAGATCTTGAAAAAATTAACTAAATGTTTTATGAAAAAATGACAAAGTACGTGAAAATTAAGTTAAATGATGTTTAAAATCTCAAATGTATAAGTTAAATTTGATTAGGATGAAGGACGAGAATTGTTTTTTTGATAGATAACTAAAAAAGAGTGATTAAAATTTCTTATTAATTACTTAATTGAAGAAAGTTCGTTAAAAAAATACTTTTCATCATAAAGATTTTTTAATTGTGAATATCTAGTATCCATTTTAAACTGTATATATTCTTTTTCGTTATTAATAGAATAATATCTTAACACAAAATATCGACTTCATTCGCCAATGGTGACGTCACAATGTTTTGGGGGAAAGGAGGGGGCCATTCCTTAGAGCATTTTCTTAGAATTGGGTTGGGTGCGGCATTGTACATTCAATACAAGAAAGAGGAGGAAAAATTCCAGATTACTCGCTGTAGCTACCTTAAGTCGTGTTTAAATTTGATTATTGTTAGACGTTTTAAAAATATAAATTCATTTTCTTTCTATCTTTAGAATAATCTTATTGATTATTTGATATACAATATGGGGATATAATAACTTTTTATAATAGACATTTTCAGTAGATTTTTTACAAATCGCTACAAAAATTCATCGCAACTTCAGAAAATCAAAAGTTTTTAGGTATAAATTGGAACTTTTTCGAATAATCCTTCACGTATTAGACTAATGATCACTTAGATCAATGTATTTTTTATCTATAGTTTAACCATTTTTTCTGTAACTCCCTTACATTTCTTTAGTGTAAACCCGTGAAATTTTTCTAATAAATTCAGAAATAGGGTCGTAAAAATAAGAATTTGGCATGATTTTTAATAAATTTTAGGATATATCTACAAAAATTTTAGAGTATTTGGCGATAATTCAGATTTGGTGAGAAACACCTAGTATTAATTTCGAGTGGAGTAAAATTTTGTCACATGCTAACTTATTTTTGCGGAGTGAAGACATCTGTTTTTTAACCTGAATTCAGTACTACATAATAATTATTTTTTCAAGATGGATGTCAGAATAGATATCATTTTGTTAAACGCATTTACTCATATATTCAATAGATCACACCTTCTCAATTCAGAACTAGAAATTATTAACCAGCTTAAATTTCGAATGAATGAATTTATCAATTCAGAAATTAGCAATCAACTTTATGAAAATGTTGATATGTTATCTGAGGAAAATTTTTACACCTGTTTAGATATTGTCTTAAAAGAAATGATAAAAAATGAAATTAATTGGGACAAAGTTGTAATTTACTTAGTATTTTCAAGTGAGCTTATGGCAAAGCGCTTTAAGAGATCTGGAGACGTTATCATACTTTGGATAAAATTTTTTAATATCTTCCAGAAGTATTTAGGTAACTGGATTATTGATAATCAGGAATGTATAAAAGTCAAAGAAGTAAAGAAATCAATTTTTCAAAGAATGTGGAGTTTTATCACTCGATCATAATATGAAAATTGTAAAAATATTATCTGCTATGTTGAATTATGTTCAGCTCAATCTGTATAAGAACAATGTTCAAGAAAAATGTATGTAATGTGAAATTGAAAGAAAATAAAATAACTTTAAATGGGAATTTTGTTTAAGAAAAAATTATTTGAAGTAAAATTCATCTTTAAAAAATAAATAAAAATAAGTTGATAAATGTAAAAAACTGAAAATATTCACTGTTTGAAAAGAAGTCTTAATAAGTTTAGGAAAATATCGTATTATATTTCACCTAAGAGAGTGAATCTATCATTTTTCAGAAGTTACTTTACTGCAAAAAAATAGCTGATGTAAAAAATTTCTCTACCTAAAACAGCTATACTTTCGATATAACTTTTTGGAATCTTCTTATCACTGTCATCGAACATACGTGTATACTTAAATATTTTTTTTACAACGTTGTATTCAATTATAAATTTTCTTTAAATTTCCTTATACTAGTTAAAATATTGTAAGCCTTTTTATTTAAAGCTTTACGTTATACTAGAAATCTTCCAATATTCTTAAAATAATATAAATTTTCGAACATAGTGATTATTAGGAATTAGCAATTTTTAGTTTTTATCATGATCTGCCTGGCACATCCCTAATAACAACGATCGAATTTTTTGTAATTCATTCCCAACATTAGTTATTTTAAGCTATATTTGCTAAGAATTATTTAACAATCTGTGTCAAATAAAGACTTCCCAACTTCATTTATTACTACTTTTCATCACTTTAACATAGTGAAATGGTCCACGTCAATGCAACATTCACTCAGTTTTTCTTTTCCAGATAGCAAGTTTGTAAATGATGAACGCTAACTTTGAAAAAATTCAGAACTGAAAAAATATTAATATATGTTTTATTAAATACATTCATGTTCACAGATGCATACTTAAGTTTTCTAAAGTGTATTTTAACATACTTAAAAAATATTATAACCAAGTATTGTCGATTACAAATATATGTATACTTTCAAACTTTTAAAAATTAATTAACTTATTTTTAGAATTAAAATATAAGAAACTCATTTTCACAATAATAAGATTGTAAATGTAAGATAAAATCACAAAATTACCAGCTTAAGAGGTTGCAGGTATTCGAAAAAAAATCACAAAGTCAACAATTTTGATGTTAATAACGCATCTTATTTTACAAAGTACTAAGTTTTTAAAAGTCATTTGGTTTGAAGTTTTTCACACATATGCTTATAAACGAAATTTTTGTAAATGAAAAATTTTTACACAAATTATTTTAATACAAATACTATCTCAGAAAAATTAACTTTTTCTTTTTAGATTGAAAATGTAAGATAAAAATCTAACACTTATCAAATTTAGAAGCTGAAGATGTATGATGAAATCATGAACTTGAAACTTTAAGTATTAACAACCTACCTTCTTTGAAAATACTAAACCACAAGTTTCGACAAATCTATAATCAACTGTTAAAAAACATAGAATATTTTTTACCCTAAAATGTTTAACGTAGATGCTACATCCATAAAAATACAGAGTGAAAGTGTACAAATTATCTGTTTAGACATGTTGATAAACTAGAATTTTCCACAAGATTCGACTATTATATCAAGGTATGGGATAATATTTGGCTAAATTTCCACTAATATTGGCAATAGATATAAAAATTTGGCATGAAATAAGAGAATTTGGCGTAAATTCTTAAGTAAAACTGATGAACGAAGAAAAAATTTGAATTAGTTACAATCTTTTCTAGCTGCAGTGTTGTCTAAGTTCTCATACTTAGTAGTTTTAAACATTTAAAGTCTTGCTTTTAGAGTGATTTTTTATACTTTACTAAACTGAAGTACAAAATGGATAATACTTTACCGTCTGAGGAGACTCACGTTTCTGTTCAACAACCCCCTTCATCAAGTTTTGAGGATGAGAAGTTATCTAAACTTTTTATTTGTCCAACTTGTAATAAGTCATTTTTAAAAAAATGCTATATTACTAGACATGTGAAGGTTCACAATGATATTAAATAATATTTGTTACGTGTGTGAGAAAGGATTGGTTGCTTTACATCGTTTAAAAAGACATATGGAAACTCATAGAAAAATTTCCATAAGATACAAATGTGAATATTGTATTGAAAATTTCAATCGCAAGTGTGATTTATTGAAACATAAGAGATTATTTCATCAAAAAGTCTTACCTAAACATCTATGTATTATTTGTAAAGATGCTTTTAAACACAAGTATGAATTAGAAAAACACAAGAGGGTGCATTATCGTAAACCTGAGTATCTATGTGAGGAATGTTCTATAACCTTTTCAACTAAACATGCTTTTTCAAACCATAAGGGAAAAAGTCATAAAAAGACTTTACATACATACTGTTGCGACGAATGTACTGATACTTTTTCAAATAAACGACATTTTTTAAAACATAAAAGAAATATGCATAAAAAATCTTCAATGCAAACTAGATGTGATGAATGCAGTGAAACTTTTCAGTGTAAGTATGAGTTATTGCAACATAAGAGAAAGATTCATCTTAAAGACTTTAACATACGTAGAAATTGTAATGAACGAAGTACTAACAATGAATTACCAACAGCTAATAATGACAGTGAGAATCTGGACTTGTTAAATTTTTTGGATAATTTTCACATTGAATATATGAATGGTGTTTTTGACTTACCTTCCAACAACTTTCAGAATGAAAATATAGACTTAGACTTAAAAAAATTTTTGAACAATTCGAATGTGGAATATACAAGTGAAAATAATATTGATGATTTATCTACCAAAGTTGAAAATAAGGACTTAAATAATTTTAACCTGATACAAACTGTTTTACCTCTAAACTGTGACAATGAAAATCTAGACTTGCTAAATTTTTTGAATAACTTTAATATCGAATGTATGAACGATATCCCAACAATATAGATTTTTTTGTGAATTTGTTGTCTTGTATTATTGTGAATGAGTTTCAAATAAAAAAATTTCAATGAAAATGGTTTCTTTTAATTTTTATTACAAAATCACCTTTTATATAATATTTTCTATTAGAATACAAACTTAAGTGTCATCTTTTTTAAATAAAGTATGTAAAAAGTTTACTTGGATATTAGAGATATACATTTTCACTACTGTAGTAGAATTGATTGTGTATAATTTTTAAACACTAAGTAAAAATTATACACGATAGTAGTTTTATAAACTATCAATCTTACATCGAAGAAGAAAAAACTTGTAAAATTGTTTTACCGTTTAGTTGTAAAGTACTTGTAAAAATCTTAAATGAATTTATCATATTAACAATTTTCCTGAAAAACTAACTTATAAAATTTTTTAGATATACTTATGAAGTTATTATTTTCCTAAGTAATCACGATTGAATCTTACTTTGAATATGCATCATCAAAGTGTTTTGTACTTTAACTAAAATCACAATCTCTATTCTAAAGAGTGTAAAAATAATTTTTGAGCAACAACTTTTATGTATAGATACTTTCATGATTGTATTTTAACTTTTTTTATTTTTAGAATACAGAAAATATTTTATAAGAATTGTGAAAGATTAATTTTAGGAGTTTGTAAAATTTCACATTTTTTTTTTTTAAACATTTTTGTCAAATGCTTTCCTGATGTCACATCACTTAGAAAAAATTAATTGTTTTTAGCAGAATTGCTAACACAAAACATTAAGTTAGAAAATTTATAGATAAAACTTAAAAGATATGAAAAACCATATGTGAAGGAATAACAAAAAGTATACATACTTTCAAGTTTAGACATGGTTGAACAAGCTTGAGGAGACACTAAAACATGTTGCTAACGTCATAACCCCTGTGATGTAAATTTCCCCTTACCACTACGTCACAAATGTATAATTTAACAAAAAGTACTTATGTCTACCCACAATTCCCGTCTTGTATTATTTTACTTTGTGTATTAAATCGATGATCTGTAAAAAAAACTTCATCGTTTTTATACACTTTGAAGTAAAAATTTTCTCCCTAAACATCAAATTATATTTTACAAACATGAATTGATATGTATTTGTTTTAAATATCTCTAAGTTACATTATACCAAAGTATATTTTCTAATATTTAAACAATTATCATTTTACAAAAATTAACTTGTATGCATTTCTAGGTCTTTAATAAAGATCTTTAATTTTTTTCTCAAAGACTTCAAACTATTCGGGATGTTTGCAGCTTCAGTACATTCCAATAATATTTTCATAACAATGTGAAATATCATACGTTAAGAAAATCTTAAATTTTGACTAAGTTACAAATCTCGGTGAAAGTATTTTAAGATTACTTTGCTAAAATTTACTAAGTATTATAATATTTTTCAGTTATTAATCGAAAAATTGTGTAAAATTTACTAAGTGTTTCATTAAAGAAGAGAATTACACTAAAAATTTTTGTCAAGAAATACTAAATATACTAGTCACTTAAAAACATTATTGAAAAAAACTAAATTTTTTTAAAAATTGTTAATTTTAGATTGTAAAAAATATTTAACAATATTTCAAGTGAAAATGAAATTATGAAAAAAGAATATATCAAAAAAATCTTCCTTCTCTAATTGACAGCTCTCTTACTAATAAGAAAAGATTAATAAATTTCAAATATTTCTCCTATTTCTAAATATAACATCATAATAATATCTTTATTGCCATTCAGCCTTTAATTTTTATTTTTTGTACGAATTTCGCTTCTAAATTAGTTAATATTAATGCAATATGAGGAGGCTTCTATAAAACATGGGCACAAATTCATAATTTAAAGCGATAAAATAACTATCAGTTTATAATTATTTTTCATTATTAGTGATTTAATTCAAATCGTGTTTTAGAACAGAATCGTAAGTTTTAACGAACGAAAACAAATTATTTTTTGATTTCAAAAATAGTTGCAAAAAATAAAAATTAAAGGTTTGAATGGCAATAAAGATATTATTATGATGTTATATTTAAAAATAGGAGAAATATTTGAAATTTATTAATCTTTTCTTATTAGTAAGAGAGCTGTCAATTAGAGAAGGAAGATTTTTTTGATATATTCTTTTTTCATAATTTCATTTTCACTTGAAATATTGTTAAATATTTTTTACAATCTAAAATTAACAATTTTTAAAAAAATTTAGTTTTTTCAATAATGTTTTTAAGTGACTAGTATATTTAGTATTTCTTGACAAAACTTTTTAGTGTAATTCTCTTCTTTAATGAAACACTTAGTAAATTTTACACAATTTTTCGATTAATAACTGAAAAATATTATAATACTTAGTAAATTTTAGCAAAGTAATCTTAAAATACTTTCACCGAGATTTGTAACTTAGTCAAAATTTAAGATTTTCTTAACGTATGATATTTCACATTGTTATGAAAATATTATTGGAATGTACTGAAGCTGCAAACATCCCGAATAGTTTGAAGTCTTTGAGAAAAAAATTAAAGATCTTTATTAAAGACCTAGAAATGCATACAAGTTAATTTTTGTAAAATGATAATTGTTTAAATATTAGAAAATATACTTTGGTATAATGTAACTTAGAGATATTTAAAACAAATACATATCAATTCATGTTTGTAAAATATAATTTGATGTTTAGGGAGAAAATTTTTACTTCAAAGTGTATAAAAACGATGAAGTTTTTTTTACAGATCATCGATTTAATACACAAAGTAAAATAATACAAGACGGGAATTGTGGGTAGACATAAGTACTTTTTGTTAAATTATACATTTGTGACGTAGTGGTAAGGGGAAATTTACATCACAGGGGTTATGACGTTTGCAACATGTTTTAGTGTCTCCTCAAGCTTGTTCAACCATGTCTAAACTTGAAAGTATGTATACTTTTTGTTATTACTTCACATATGGTTTTTCATATCTTTTAAGTTTTATCTATAAATTTTCTAACTTAATGTTTTGTGTTAGCAATTCTGCTAAAAACAATTAATTTTTTCTAAGTGATGTGACATCCGGAAAGCATTTGACAAAAATGTTTAAAAAAAAAATTGTGAAATTTTACAAACTCCTAAAATTAATCTTTCACAATTCTTATAAAATATTTTCTGTATTCTAAAAATAAAAAAAAGTTAAAATACAATCATGAAAGTATCTATACATAAAAGTTGTTGCTCAAAAATTATTTTTACACTCTTTAGAATAGAGATTGTGATTTTAGTTAAAGTACAAAACACTTTGATGATGCATATTCAAAGTAAGATTCAATCGTGATTACTTAGGAAAATAATAACTTCATAAGTATATCTAAAAATTTTTATAAGTTAGTTTTTCAGGAAAATTATTAATATGATAAATTCATTTAAGATTTTTACAAGTACTTTACAACTGAGCGGTAAAACAATTTTACAAGTTTTTTCTTCTTCGATGTAAGATTGATAGTTTATAAAACTACTATCGTGTATAATTTTTACTTAGTGTTTAAAAATTATACACAATCAATTCTACTACAGCAGTGAAAAAGTATATCTCTAATATCCAAGTAAACTTTTTACATACTTTATTTAAAAAAGATGACACTTAAGTTTGTATTCTAATAGAAAATATTATATAAAAGGTGATTTTGTAATAAAAATTAAAAGAAACCATTTTCATTGAAATTTTTTTATTTGAAACTCATTCACAATAATACAAGACAACAAATTCACAAAAAAATCTATATTGTTGGGATATCGTTCATACATTCGATATTAAAGTTATTCAAAAAATTTAGCAAGTCTAGATTTTCATTGTCACAGTTTAGAGGTAAAACAGTTTGTATCAGGTTAAAATTATTTAAGTCCTTATTTTCAACTTTGGTAGATAAATCATCAATATTATTTTCACTTGTATATTCCACATTCGAATTGTTCAAAAATTTTTTTAAGTCTAAGTCTATATTTTCATTCTGAAAGTTGTTGGAAGGTAAGTCAAAAACACCATTCATATATTCAATGTGAAAATTATCCAAAAAATTTAACAAGTCCAGATTCTCACTGTCATTATTAGCTGTTGGTAATTCATTGTTAGTACTTCGTTCATTACAATTTCTACGTATGTTAAAGTCTTTAAGATGAATCTTTCTCTTATGTTGCAATAACTCATACTTACACTGAAAAGTTTCACTGCATTCATCACATCTAGTTTGCATTGAAGATTTTTTATGCATATTTCTTTTATGTTTTAAAAAATGTCGTTTATTTGAAAAAGTATCAGTACATTCGTCGCAACAGTATGTATGTAAAGTCTTTTTATGACTTTTTCCCTTATGGTTTGAAAAAGCATGTTTAGTTGAAAAGGTTATAGAACATTCCTCACATAGATACTCAGGTTTACGATAATGCACCCTCTTGTGTTTTTCTAATTCATACTTGTGTTTAAAAGCATCTTTACAAATAATACATAGATGTTTAGGTAAGACTTTTTGATGAAATAATCTCTTATGTTTCAATAAATCACACTTGCGATTGAAATTTTCAATACAATATTCACATTTGTATCTTATGGAAATTTTTCTATGAGTTTCCATATGTCTTTTTAAACGATGTAAAGCAACCAATCCTTTCTCACACACGTAACAAATATTAGGTTTAATATCATTGTGAACCTTCACATGTCTAGTAAGATAGTATTTTTTTAAAAATGACTTATTACAAGTTGGACAAATAAAAAGTTTAGATAACTTCTCATCCTCAAAACTTGATGAAGGGGGTTGTTGAACAGAAACGTGAGTCTCCTTAAGACGGTAAAGTATTATCCATTTTGTACTTCAGTTTAGTAAAGTATAAAAAAATCACTCTAAAAGCAAGACTTTAAAAATGTTTAAAACTACTAAGTATGAGAACTTAGACAACACTGCAGCGAGAAAAGAATGTAACTAATTCAAATTTTTTCTTCGTTCATCAGTTTTACTTAAGAATTTACGCCAAATTCTCTTATTTCATGCCAAATTTTTACAACTATCGCTATTATTAATGGAAATTTAGCCAAATATTATCCCATATCTTGCTATAATAGTCGAATCTTGTGGAAAATTCTAGTTTATCAACATGTCTAAACAGATAATTTGTACAATTTCACTCTGTATTTTTATGGATGTAGCATCTACGTTAAACATTTTAGGGTAAAAAATATTCTATGTTTTTTAACAGTTGATTATAGATTTGTCGAAACTTGTGGTTTAGTATTTTCAAAGAAGGTACGTTGTTAATACTTAAAGTTTCAAGTTCATGATTTCATCATACATCTGCAGCTTCTAAATTTGATAAGTGTTAGATTTTTATCTTACATTTTCAATCTAAAAAGAAAAAGTTAATTTTTCTGAGATAGTATTTGTATTAAAATAATTTGTGTAAAAATTTTTCATTTACAAAAATTTCGTTTATAAGCATATGTGTGAAAAACTTCAAACCAAATGACTTTTAAAAACTTAGTACTTTGTAAAATAAGATGCGTTATTAACATCAAAATTGTTGACTTCGTGATTTTTTTTCGAATACCTGCAACCTCTTAAGCTGGTAATTTTGTGATTTTATCTTACATTTACAATCTTATTATTGTGAAAATGAGTTTCTTATATTTTAATTCTAAAAATAAGTTAATTAATTTCTAAAAGTTTGAAAGTATACATATGTTTGTAATCGACAATACTTGGTTATAATATTTTTTAAGTATGTTAAAATACACTTTAGAAAACTTAAGTATGCATCTGTGAACATGACTGTATTTAATAAAACATATATTAATATTTTTTCAGCTCTGAATTTTTTCAAAGTTAGCGTTCATCATTTACAAACTTGGTATCTGGAAAAGAAAAACTGAGTGAATGTAGCATTGACGTGGACCATTTCACTATGTTAAAGTGATGAAAAGTAGTAATAAATGAAGTTGGGAAGTCTTTATTTGACACAGATTGTTAAATAATTCTTAGCAAATATAGCTTAAAATAACTAATGTTGGGAATGAATTACAAAAAATTCGATCGTTGTTATTAGGGATGTGCCAGGCAGATCACGATAAAAACTAAAAATTGCTAATTCCTAATAATCACTATGTTCGAAAACTTATATTATTTTAAGGATATTGGAAGATTTCTAGTATAACGTAAAGCTTTAAATAAAAAGACTTACAATATTTTAACTAGTATAAGGAAATTTAAACAAAATTTATAATTGAATATAAGAAGATTCCAAAAAGTTATATCGAAAGTATATAGCTGTTTTAGGTAGAGAAATTTTTGACATCAGCTATTTTTTTGCAGTAAAGTAACTTCTGAAAAATGATAGATTCACTCTCTTAGGTGAAATATATTTCGATATTTTCTTTAACTTATTAAGACTTCTTTTCAAACAGTGAATATTTTCAGTTTTTTACATTTATCAACTTATTTTTATTTATTTTTTAAAGATGAATTTTACTTCAAATAATTTTTTCTTAAACAAAATTCCCATTTAAAGTTCTTTTATTTTCTTTCAATTTCACATTACATACATTTTTCTTGAACATTGTTCTTATACAGATTGAGCTGAACATAATTCAACATAGCAGATAATATTTTTACAATTTTCATATTTTGATCGAGTGATAAAACTCCACATTCTTTGAAAAATTGATTTCTTTACTTTTTTGACTTTTATACATTCCTGATTATCAATAATCCAGTTACCTAAATACTTCTGGAAGATATTAAAAAATTTTATCCAAAGTATGATAACGTCTCCAGATCTCTTAAAGCGCTTTGCCATAAGCTCACTTGAAAATACTAAGTAAATTACAACTTTGTCCCAATTAATTTCATTTTTTATCATTTCTTTTAAGACAATATCTAAACAGGTGTAAAAATTTTCCTCAGATAACATATCAACATTTTCATAAAGTTGATTGCTAATTTCTGAATTGATAAATTCATTCATTCGAAATTTAAGCTGGTTAATAATTTCTAGTTCTGAATTGCGAAGGTGTGATCTATTGAATATATGAGTAAATGCGTTTAACAAAGTGATATCTGTTCTGATATCCGTCTTGAAAAAATAATTATTATGTAGTACTGAATTCAGGTTAAAAAACAGATGTCTTCAATCCGCAAAAATAAGTTAGCATGTGACAAAATTTTACTCCACTCGAAATTAATACTAGGTGTTTTTCACCAAATCTGAATTATCGCCAAATACTCTAAAATTTTTGTAGATATATCCTGAAATTTATTAAAAATCATGCCAAATTCTTATTTTTACGACCCTATTTCTGAATTTATTAGAAAAATTTCACGGGTTTACACTAAAGAAATGTAAGGGAGTTACAGAAAAAATGGTTAAACTATAGATAAAAAATACATTGAACTAAGTGATCATTAGTCTAATACGTGAAGGATTATTCGAAAAAGTTCTAATTTATACCTAAAAACTTTTGATTTTCTGAAGTTGCGATGAATTTTTGTAGCGATTTGTAAAAAATCTACTGAAAATGTCTATTATAAAAAGTTATTATATCCCCATATTGTATATCAAATAATCAATAAGATTATTCTAAAGATAGAAAGAAAATGAATTTATATTTTTAAAACGTCTAACAATAATCAAATTTAAACACGACTTAAGGTAGCTACAGCGAGTAATCTGGAATTTTTCCTCCTCTTTCTTGTATTGAATGTACAATGCCGCACCCAAACCAATTCTAAGAAAATGCTCTAAGGAATGGTCCCCTCCTTTCCCCCAAAACATTGTGACGTCACCATTGGCGAATGAAGTCGATATTTTGTGTTAAGATATTATTCTATTAATAACGAAAAAGAATATATACAGTTTAAAATGGATACTAGATATTCACAATTAAAAAATCTTTATGATGAAAAGTATTTTTTTAACGAACCTTCTTCAATTAAGTAATTAATAAGAAATTTTAATCACTCTTTTTTAGTTATCTATCAAAAAAAACAATTCTCGTCCTTCATCCTAATCAAATTTCACTTATACATTTGAGATTTTAAACATCATTTAACTTAATTTTCACGTACATTGTCCTTTTTTCATAAAACATTTAGTTAATTTTTTCAAGATCTCCAATTTTTATTATTTTATTTTAAATTTTATTTATTATTCTGTAATTAATGTCATTTAAACGATTGAATTCTTTTCGGACAATAGTATTCATAGGTTTAAAAAGAATTGTGCTGAGATATAATAGAAAAATCATTCACACATACGCGAAAACTACTGAAATATTTTTACTGCAAGGTGTCGGGTTCGAATCCTACCGATGATCTTTATTTCTACACTTTGTTTCATTCTTTCTACTTAATTTTTTACTCTCAATGTTAGTTTTCATAAAATATTTGAAATCTTTTAGAAGAAAATCCTTAATTCATAGCTTTGTAATTACACTGTTTTAATTACTAAAGATAAAAAATGGATCATTCCACATCTATCAAAGGGTATATAGGTTTCGTAGACTATACCATTTATTGAATAGGGAAGATAGGCGATTCCATATTATTGAAGGGGGGTGATAGATTTTGTTAAAATAACTCGAGGTAGACACCGGGTTCGAATTCCACTTATACATTTGAGATTTTAATCATCTTTTAACTTATTTTTGACGTACATTGTCATTTCTTCATAAAACATTTAGTTAATTTTTCAAGATCTCCAATTATTATTTTAATTATTATTCTCTAATTAATATCATTAAAACGATTGAATTCTTTTCGGACAATAGTACTCATAGTTTTAAAAGATTTGTACAGGTATATAATAGAAAAATCACTCACACACACACGCGAAAACTACTGTCTTATGGAAATATTTTTACTGCAAGGTGTCGGGTTCGAACCCCAGTCAGATCTCTCTATTTCTTTTATAGTATATTCCCATCCACATCCTTAAATTCGTATATTTCATCGACTCCTTTTTTATTTCTCAATTTTTAAATTTTTTAATTAATTTCTTAATTAACCTCCTAATTAATTTTCTAATGACTCACAAACAATATCCTGCTTTTTTCCTTCTACCACAAACATCGCTTTAAAACCATCGTCACCTTTTACAAAAAATCACTAATTAATTTTTTAAATTAAATTTCCTCATTAATACCCTCGTCATCTTTCACGATATTGTCAGAAGGGGGTGTCAAGGTCGATACCAAACCATCTAGGTCCTCAGGGGGTGGTGCGGCACCCGCACGGCTTGCCGGTGCACCAGTGCACCCGCCTCTTGGGCTAGAACCGGTGTTTCTTCCCTACTGGCAATTTTCATGCCGAGCAGTGTAGTTAACTGGTTTATTTAATGGATAACAATGTAGATGAAGGTAAAAAAAAAAAAACTATATATATATGTATATCTATTCACAAGTAGATCTTTCGATAAGTGATTTTTTAATCATCATCTTAAACGTATTTACTTCATAAAGTTCAATAATTGAGCTTTTCTTCTTTAATTCCAGATTCTGTCGAACAATGAGGACCTCCTTTACCGCGGCACAACATCTTCCGCTTTCCTCGTGTTGCCAGATTTCAGTTGCATTCCTTTGGTCCGAGTTGTGCTGTCTTCCGGCTGTTTCTCATTTGTACACTGGAGTGTGGGAAAACTGCTTGGCGAATGAAAGAGATCGGTTTCGCAACTCACAATAAATATTTATTATACAGTCGGCTGCAAAAGTATCCGACCACTTGCAAAAAATCCTACATAAAAAATACGCTTTAAACTGTTTTGTTAAATAAATCCTTGTCGAATAATGTTCTTAGAGTGAATAAGAACAGGATTCTACAATGATTTATTTAAAAAAAACTGTGTTAATTTTTAAATTTATTTAAGCATAGAAATAAAAATTATATGCATAAAAACCAAATACTTACTGAACTAGAATGATACATAAGGAAATACCTGTTTAAATGTAACATGAGGAAAGCGGTTTTATTATATTCACTAAAGAGATATACCATCGGCATTAATATATCATTACACAGGCACAAGGATTCAGCACCCGGTCGCTAAGTATGCGCAAACAAGAGCATTATAAACCAATTCCCTAAAATTGTGCACTAATTTAACCTCGAGTTGTAAAACATGCATGAATAAAAGTGTTCAAATCAACTAATGCTACACTGATTCAACATAGTACACAACGTCTGGAAACTAGTGAGAGAAGCGAGAATCAAAATGGCGAAAGTTAGGCTATATTGAGAGTGGAATAGGAGCCTGATTCTCGGACCAATTTTGTTCACCAAAGTATTAAAAAAAATAATATTGAGTTTCCTTAAAGTTGAAAACATAGTCGCCAGTTAAAATGTATTGGTCGCCAATGTGTTTCACGATCCCTGTGCATGACGACATTTAAACAGGACAATTTTTCCAATTATCGTTTCTTATCGATTAAACGTCTACATTTTATTAAAATATATTTTCAGTTTTATTTTTTTCAACAGCACTTTAAAATACGTATTAATTACTCGGAAAACACATGCTATATCCTTTAAGTTTAAAAATTTCGCAAATTAACGAACTAGAAGCTCATTATAACTAATGATTATAATTCGTAATTTACTTAAAAACATTTCAATTAACAATTAAACTCACCAGATAAAACTTGATTTCTAAAAAGATTTCTTTTGAATAATTCATTTTAAATCTAATTTATAAACATTTAGATAAAAAAATATTGTTTCAATAACTGGATTGAATAAAAGAAAAATTGTCAAAGTCAACCTTTGAATTCGGTAAACTTTCAATAAACTTTTAATAAGCTATTAAGAAAGAAAAAACAAAGAGGAAAATATACTTTCTAATTGTTATTAGCTTTTATAAATTATAATATTCATAAACACTAAAAATTTCTACTACATTAACATATTAATTTATACATTACGAACCATTTCTAGTTATATAATTTTAATTATTGAAAATCTTATTTCTAATGTACAGTCGGTAACGAAAGACAGAGTAAGAACATGATCGACAAGGATTTATTTAACATAACAGTATTAACTCTACTTTTTTAATATAAGGATATTTTTTCTAGTGTTCGGATACTTTTGTTACCGACTGTATGTCAGAAACTTTTGTTTCTATATTTGTAATTTTAACATGATTTTCTTTAGTTCCGAATGTTTTCTAAACACCTTTTTGAATCTTCTTATCAACTAAATATTTTATTTCAAATTTAAGTACTTCAAAATAAGTACCTAAAAAACTCCCATGAATTACATAGATACCAAGTGTTTAATTTCATACGGAAGACTTAACCTCACCATTTTTCAACAGAAATGTTTTGTAATCTCAACTACTATTAAAATAAATTGAAAAGTATCATTCAAAGGAAGTGGTACTGACTCCTTATTTAAAAGAATAAAATGTTAGTAAGTATAAAATTAATAATGCATAGCAGAATTTCGAAATTTCAAAATAAATTAATTCTGAATGAATTATATTATATTTAAATTTTTTGGTATGCTAAATTTTAACTTGATACTTAAGTCTTAATTTTAAGAATTATAAAATCCTTCAATGAAAAATTTAGTCATTAAGTATGTTTATAAATTTATGTACGGTGTTTATGGCTTCCGAGAACATGTATTAAAAAAGAATATTGTTCAAGGAGATCATTGGTTAATTTATTTATTTATAAATTACTCATTTATTTTATTTTCATTTATTTTCATTGTAGTTTTTGCTTTAACGATTGTAAATCTACATGAAAAAAATAACGCAGTTTTATAACCTTGACTATTATATTCGAAAAAAAAAAAAAATGAAAGAAAGGGGAAAAAAATTAAAATTAAAATAAAAAACAGCAACAGTAATAAAAGAATAAATCTGTACTGATAAGTATAAAGGATTTAAGTCCATATTCTTGATTTTTCAGGAGACAAAAAATAAAGTTAAACTAACTAAACACAAATCAGAAGAATCGATTAGGAAAAAAGTATTTCGTTGAGTTATACCCTTTATACCATTCACTGATTGTCAACCTTCATTTAATAACGGGAAAAAAATTGAATTAAATGTTTTATACCATACATGAATGGTAAATTTCTGACTTGAACCTTTTTTCACCAATGGATTTTCTGAAAAACTATATGACATACACTTAAATCCTTTATACCAATCGACTGAGAATTTTTTTCTGAGTCTGACTATATACTTAACTCAAAATCGACCTTTTTGGACTTAATCCTTTATACTTATCAGTCAGAAATAGTATCCGTACATTTATTCTTTTGCATGCATTGTGCATACATATTAACTCGGATTTCTTATTAAATGTTAAATTTTATATTTTATACTTTGCATTTGAAGTGAATCTTAGTGTATTTTTGGAGCAGACTTTTTTATTGATATAATACTTAAATATGTCAAATATTAATTTTTAAATAGTTCAGTCTCGTATATTAACTAGAAAAATTACAATACTTATCAAACATTAGAAAACTAAATTTAGCTACCTTTTAATAAGATATTTGTGACAATTCTAGTAAATTGTGATAATTCTATAATTTCATAAATTTCAAAACTAATTAATTATATATCCTCGAAAGCAGTATATAAATGAAGTTTATTGTGAAACAGGTTCAACTTTAGTGAACAACTTTAGTGAAACAGGTTCTCAATATTTTCTGCGAAAAACTTATGGTAAAATTTTAAGCCGTTACGTAAATTCATAATGAAGTTTAGTCATCATATTAATGACATACAGCCTCGAAACGCTTAGTGTCAGGTTCTTAACCTAAGTTATACTAAAGAAGTTTTCGACATTTTATGAGGCTCGAAGTACTCAGGACAACATGTTGAACTCTCGATAATGGAGAAAACTTTTTAGTAGTCACCAATTAGCACGTTAAATAAAAGACATTAAATATGAAACAATTAATTATGTCGTTTTAATATACATCATGATTATAATGAAAGTTCAACATTCAAAAAGCTGTAAAAGAAGAACCAAATTTCAGAATGGTCTGAAATTTAAACCGAATGTATTCAAAGAAGAGGAAAAATATATGGCATAGTAGTAGTAATAATAATAGTAATTCAAAATTTTAGCACTACATGGCACATTAGGCATCATAATATGCCAAATAAAAGAAGTGCTATGTGCATGACATATTGTATTTGTTATCAAAATATGACGTTTGCTTCACATTCCGTCGGAGAAGCTCGCCTGAGAAGATTCTCTGAATGAAGGATCGTGCTCTGCTTGTGAAGCTCTTTTACAACACTGTAAAAAATCTTACTAACATTCCTCCAGAACAATGTGTAAATTTCCTCAGTATACGTGTGTAATGAGATAAAGTTTTAGAATACACCATTCCATTGAGCAACTTTACACATCTTGTTTGCGAAACACTACAAGACAACGAGAAACCAATTGCGTGACTTCCAAAGGAGTACATCTGATAAAAATCTAACCAATCGGATTATAATGCTTCCCGCTGACGTCATTGGCGACATATATTTTAAATGTAACGACCGCCTAATCACTTTGAAGATCAAACTATAGCCTCCTAAACTAGATGCCTGTCGCGTGGCTTGGAATCGGCAACAGTTGAAGCGGTAGACAGCGCCACCTGGTACAGACTGCTCGAAATTTTTATTCATTCGTCACCAATAATTTTAGGAAGTGATATTTGAGATATATAATCGACGTTTCTTCGATTCTATTCGCCTTTTATGTATATCATATCCCACTTAAAAAAACTTTTGGTGGCTGTTGAATAAAAATGCTTTGCAATCTGTACCAGGTAGCGCTGTCTACCGCTTCAACTGTTGCCAAGTTTCTGAGCCACGCGACAGACATCTAGTTTAGGAGGCTATGATCAAACATACATTAAATATGTTAAATATCACTTCTCAAAATTATTGGTGACTATTGAATAAAAACTCGCAAAATCTGGCAATACCGGTGCGGGTTGACGGCACCGTTTACCGCTGGACATTTCCTTTTGAAATGATTGATTGTGTAAGTTCTGTTACCTGTATTGTAAATGGTAAACGCTATATAACAGTTTTTTGCGTAAACACATCATTCCAATACTTCAACAGCGTTAAAGTGTGGGTAGCATCATTTTTATGCAAGACGGCGATCTTCTGCATATTGCAGAGCCAGTGTTCAAGCAGCTGTTCAAGAAACATTTCGGAAAGGATAGAATTAGCCGTTATTTTCCAACAGTCTAGTCGTCAAGATCTCCCTGTCTTAATTCTAATGATTTTTAGCTGTGGGAATACCTATGTTGAGTTCAGTGATCCGATTGTAAATTTAATTAAATTGAGGGCACGCGTTACACTACACAAACGCAACGCGACCCTTAATACATTCTGATCTATTGTGGAACATGCTGTTTCTCGGTTGCAACTTGTGACAAAAAACGGTTAACAGCGTAATTAACATGTCCTTCACAAGTTTCGAGATAATTAGCAATCTATTTCATTAGTGCTTTTTACGCACTTTTTGGCATCTAGACAGTTAAAAACCGATTGGGTCAGACAGTTAAAAACCGATTGACAGTTAAAAACCGATAGGGTCGAGAAGGTATTGTTTTAGGATCAAATTTTCCAACGTGAGTTTTTGTTATATTTACATGTTCTGATGTCCCCTGAATACGAAAATTATGTTTTTAGCGAATGGTCTGTGTGTCTGTCTGTGTGGATGTCTGTGTGGATGTCTGTGTGTCTGTTATCAGCATATCTCAAGAACAAATAGTAGCAGAAATTCCAAACTCGGTATTCCAAATGTGTATCGTATAAGGGTGCTACAGTAAGCTTTTCGTTGAGATGAAGCAAATGGTTCGTGTACAGAGACACTCAAAAGTATCCAAATACATTACGTCTATGGCGGAAATTGAATGTAAGTAGAGTTTAACATCTATAGTCTACACTAAACCAAATGAAACGAATATATATTTTTTGTTATAGAGATAGTTAACTGAGAAAAATTTGTTGTGTATGTAGGAGCCTTGCCTCCCCCTAGGGGGGAAGTCCCACGCCGAGGAGAGTAAATTTTCATGATGGGTATCTTTCAAAAGAGCTCGCCAATACCTTTAAAACGAATGGTTGAATCATTGATCTGCGATAATTTAAAATAAAGTTATCGATATTTTTCCTTAAAAAAAAAAAAAAAAAAAAAAAAAAAAATAATAATAATAATAAATAAATAAATAAATTTAACTGTAATATTGAGAATAAATTCAACTTATTTTTGATATTTAGTGATATACTACTTATCTAATATGGAAATCGTCTGTATTATCATTAATTTTTTTAAATAATAATTTTAATAAATTATTTTTAAAAAACAGAATTACTTTATAATAACCGAATTAAATTCTGTATAAATATAGGTGCATTAATGAAACGGGGGGGGGGGGGGTTGGGGGGGGATAGCCCCCTCCCACAGAACTAATTACCATATAAAACTCTTCCAAAGTCTAATTTGAATTGTTTAACACAGGTTTACATAACATTTTTAGTATTAAATTTTAGGATAAGAGAAAAACGTGTGAGTGACTCACTAGATTATTTAAAATAAATTGAAATACACATGCCGTTTATGACATTAATAATATGATCATGTTAATAATAATGAAGAAAATAAGAAGGCCTATAATCATTGCAAGTCAGATTTGTTAATACTTGTATCAATATTTTGCCGATCAAAAAATTAAAAATAAAATAAAATGAAGGTTAGCACATGAAAATTTTTTACTTAAACGTATTCCAAAAATTTTTGTGTCTACATTAATACAACAACTTAAAACTTTTTTTTTTTTTTTTTTTTTTTAAATCCATCATATTTTTCTCATACAAAAAATTGGCCAGTAAACACGTTAAGCGCCACACGAATTCTCAAGGAAATCTCCATGAGGTCACGCGCGCCGCTTAAAAGCGCATTATTTTTACTGCGTTTCAATTAAATCCATTAAAAATCCTTAATGATATAATCCTGTAATAAATAAAAATTAAATAAATTTTAAATAAATTTTCAGTAATTACTTAAAGCAATATGATTTGTTTAGTTTTATATCATATTTTACACTGTCAGCAACCGGTGGTTGACGCGGCCTAAACGGAAAGTTCAGCTGACATGGCATTTAACGTGTTAATAATATCAAACAAAAAAGTACATTAAAGATAATAATAATTTTTAAAAATATCAATTAAAGCAATTACAAAGAAATTATATTGGAATTTTATAAATTTGTTAACATTATGTTAAATTTTGTGTCATCGCAATAAAACACATTTTGTTTTTATAATGTAAACGTGATTTTAAACATCTTAAATAATCTAAATAAAAGAACAGTTTAAATCAAATTCCTTCTCTCTCGATATAGAATTAAACAATATAAATTCAGGTATAGTTCAGTTCAATTAAAACTACGCTGTTACTTGAAAAAAAAGGAAAAAAAAAATCTTTTAATTAATGAATTCCATTCACTTGAGAATAAAGATTGTTTTTTTAAACGGTTGAACTTGTGGCATTTGGTTATAGATCTAAATATACTACGTTTTTCTTAGATGTAACAAAAATCATCAATTTAAAAGAACTAGCTCTATAATTTACGATAATAACGTAAAATATATTAGATAAAAATTCGGTTACTGGAATCACTTAATTTTTCTTTCTATTTCCAAATACAGGGTGTTTCATAAGTCAGTAGACATTTTAAAAATTCATTATTGAATGAATTGATAGAATTGAACGTGGTTTGCGAAAAAATCATTTTCGTGAAAGGTGATTTTTTTTTTCTTTTTTTGGTAAAGAAAAAATAATAATTAAGTTATTTGTCGATAGAGGGCGCTGTGCATGACCAGATCACATATTTTTTATGAAAAACTGTACTTATTCGCATGCAAATGTTTACAGGCATAGAAACCATATTCTATGTGTTCGTCGTTACCACAAGTAACCACAGTTTGCAAACGATTTATAACACTGCTAACTTCAACTTCAGTCGTTGGTTCTTACCCGAGGGAAGACATCTTTATTAGTAACGCTTTATTCTCCCAAGTCAACATCGCAATTAAAACTTCATGTATGAAATGTAGGAGGCAAAATAAGAAATAAACTGTTCTAATCACAATCATATTTCAGGTATTTGTATTTCGATTGCAGTATATCATTTTAAAAGCGTTTTTCCAACTTATCTGAAAGTGGGGATAATTTTCTTATATGTATCTCACTAAGAGATTTTGCGAAATTACCTTCCCCTTTCCACCTTTAAGAGCGGGGGGGGTGATAAAAAAAAAAAAAAACGTTTTAAAACATAGCTCTGCTTTAAATAATTTCAGGATCTCGAGTTTTTGACGTGTATTTTAGGTATGTGTATGCAACATGTAATATAAACCAATTTTGCGAATTTACCCCCCCCCCCCCTCTCTTTGGGGCAGACGGTGCAAAAAAAAACACATTTTGAAGCTTAAATCCGTTCAAATTACCTAAGAATGGCGAATTTTGGTGTGTAGATGTTGATTAAGTGTACGCAATATGCACTTTGATGAGATTTTGCAAAACTTTAAAATTTAACCTCGAGGGTGGGGGAGTAAAAGGCATATAAGAGACTGCCGAAGGCATTGGGACTCCATACTCAATTGTGCCGAGTGGGAATGCCGATACAGAAAGTAGAGGGAACTTAGATTTTGACTGATTTCTATGATTTTTCTTTTTTTTTTTTTTTAGATTTTATTATTATTATTAATGTTATGGTGTTTTCAGGATTCATTTCAATATAATGACCAGCGAAGCCTGCTAGTTTAATATAAAGTATCACATAGAAAGGTCAAATTTCTAACTGATGTTACATTAAGCGTATTTCACTGTAAGCATATATGTGGAGTGAAAGCTTGTCATTTATATTAATATCGTTTTTTAAATTTCATACAATCATAATAATTAACTTTTATACAACTTTAAAAAAAATAGAACTAAGGACATTCCATGGAAACGTAAACCTCAGAAACAAAAACAAAAAAAATAAATAAATTTTATATAAACTATAACGGCTAGTAGGTTTTATCTTAATATACACCACTGTTAAAGAAATGCATCTTTGCTGACAGAAATTCTCTGTAATTTGAGAAAAAAGTCGTAAATTACGGAAAAATTACGTTGACAAATCGTATTTTTCTGGAATTACAGAGAATTTCTGGCAGCAAAGTTGCATATACTCTACTTTTAAAGTATGGGCAATTCTACAATAATTCAATATTGGTAAAAAGTACACAATAATAATATTAAATATGACATTATAGGTAATGCTGATAAGTAGTATCTGAGTTATGGTATATCATACGAGAAAAAATTTTAAATTCCCAAAATGAAATATAGCGTTCAAGTGATCTACTGATGATGATTTTTCAATGTGACAGGAAAAATTTTCAGATAAAAAAACCTTTTTATATACCATGTTTTTAAATTTTCTGATGAAATTAATGTTTTTAAATTAATAAAACACGCGATTATAAAGAATAATATATAAGCAATATTTAGCACGCGGACTCAGTTCAGTAAACTAATAATAATAATGAAAAAAAAATTAAGTTGGTTTTAAAAATAAAGTATTGCTTCTTTTAGAACAACGTATAATATTAGCATCATGAACTACATTAGCACTTATCAATGCGTATAAAATTTTTAAACTGATAATGACGTCAATTTTTGTGAAATACATCATTTAAGTTTTTATAATTTTTTAACGTTCACGTTTAATTAAATGTATTTATTTTTATGTCGAAAGAAAATGAACTCGTAATTTTTTTTGGCAACAATTAAATTATAGCTAATATTTTAATGGCTATTTTTATTGCTATTAGGAGCTTATTATTTTCATATTTTAATTAATTAAAAGAAAAATATTCGAAAATCTGACTCCGAAGTGTTGTGTTGTCACCGCACTGTTTCTGGCAGCAAACTGCAGCAAACAGTACTTTTTTTTTTTTTTTTGACAGTGCGGGTTGTGTGCTACTGTGGTTTGTTGGGTTTTACGTCGCACTAGTGCTGCGCAGATGGGCAATTGGCGACGGTCTGGGACTCACCCCTAGAGGTGGTCCTGAAACATGACATCGCAATTTTGATCCTCCACGGAAGGGATGGCTCTCCGGCTTTGGTAACCCCCAGAGGTATAATTTTTGATGGGAACATGGGCGATATTGCGGCCACGACAGATTTTACGTGCATCAGCCACCATTAGTGTACACAACGGTCTTTGGCCGGCTCGAGTACCGAACCCGCGATCTTCCAATTACGAGGCCGGCGCTCTACCGACTGGGCAACCGCGGCCCCTGAGCTACAGTGAATGTTTCAAATGTCTAGCTAGTAGGGAAGTTAGTTAAAAATAGATTGTAAGATTTGTACTGGACAAACAAACAAACACACAAAAAAACAAGAATAGAAGTTAATAAAAACAAGATAAAATATTTTACAGGACGCTGTATAAATGTGAAGGAGAAATGAAACATTACCATGCAATCTAATGTAAGAGTTTCTGTCTTAAGACAAACTCTGGCACCAGTACTTTTTATCAATAATTTCAAGCAATAAATTACAAATATGGCAGAAATTATTGATAAATAATTCTTGTGTAAGAGTTCCATGTTGAGAAGGAAACTCCGTATCTAAGTGTGAATAACCTGTATGCTAAGTGATACCGACCCCTATAATGAACAGCATGCGATGTCGCTTTGAAAAAACAGTTGCTAAAGTTAATAATTTCCTTTCACTTCAAAATATTGACGAAAATTTTCAAACAATAATTAGTTTCAATTTACTAATCCCTCAAATATTTAAGGGAAAAAAAAATGCGTTCAATTGCTTAGCTAAATTTTTATTCTTGAAGTAAAATAAAATAAAAATAAATATTTAAATATTTTTACTCTCCGAACATCCATATGTAAGGAACGCATTGTAATCATTAAAAAAATTCGACTTTGACATTTTGGTGTTTATACGTTTTGGGACATCCTGAGTTCAGTTTAGCTATTTTTACGGTGATGTGTGTATATATATATATGTGCATGTCAGAGCTACCAACCTAATCCGGCAAATTGTTACTACCGCCCCTTTTCTACACCACTTAATTTTTGGAGTAATTCTCTTCAAATATATTTACGATGAATTATGAAAACAAATACTCTAAAAATATATTGGTGTAGAAAAAGGGGCGGTACAAACAATTTGCCGGAATAGGTTGGCAGCTCTGGTATGCATACATATGTGTGTATGTATCTGTGTATGTATGTGATTGAACACGGTAACATTCAGATGCTTTATTCGAATGAGCTGAAAGTTGGTACGTATGTTAAAGGTCATCGCAGCATGAACTCTATTGATTTTGGTGAATCTAGCTTTTATAGTTCTTTTTACAGTGCCATAAAAAGTCTTTATCATTAAGGTCTATGGGTCCAAATTATTTAAAGTGCGATAACAACTTGGTTGTTACTCATTATTCCAATAAACTGAAAATTTATATATATATAATAATGATCACCATATTATGAACTGTATGGGTGTAGAAGAATCTAAGAATTACCGTTTATTAAAGGGACACAACGAAACATTCTCTATGGCTTTTGGACGAAAAAGTTTTTGAAGTGCGATAGCATTAAATTAAACAATATACTATGTGGAGAAAAATATTAAACCACCCTATTATAATTTACTCTTTTATTTATATAACGACTTCTCTTATTTTATTTATACAATCGTTAACTACTTAATGTTCAGAATGTCGAGTGGAGTCACTCCAGATATTTTTTATTTTATTAAAAAACTATAATTGAAAACATTGATATTGTTAAATGAATATTTTATTACAAAACATAATTTTAAAATAAAACATAATTTAAAGAGCCTAATTTTGAAAGAGCTTTTTAGAAAAATCTCAGTGTTTAACTTCCAATTAAACTTGAAAAGTAAGTTTTGAATATTTTGTACCCTTTTGAAACAACAAGTATTTAACAATGTTACTTTAGCGAAATAATGCTCTTAAGTTAATGAATTCTATACTTACTTAAGAATAACGAATGGGTTTTTAAGTTAATGAAGTTGTAGATCTTTTAATCAGTCTTTTATTGAACCGAGCTTTAAACTAAAGAATCCGTTTTAAGTATATTTAGAGTTCAGAACTGTAATTAATGTAAGAATAAAAAACAAAAAAAAAAAAAAAAAAAAAAAAAAACTGCTAAGTAGTGAGTATTTTTTAAACTGTTGAATGGATTTATGTGTATGTAAAAACTGGGAAATGAGGACGAGGTCAGTTATTCAAATTAAACTTGTTATAGCTCACATATATACAGGGTTATTATAAAAGAATCACCGGGTTTTCGAAGCGTTTATTTCGGAATATAATTGGGTTGGTTGGTTGAGTTTTACGTCACACTTGTGCTGCGCAGATGGGCAATTAGCGACGGTCTGGGACTCATCCCTAGAGGTGGTCCGGATACATGCCCTCGCAATTTTGATCCTCCATGGAAGGGATGGCTCTCCCGCTTCGGTGACCCCCAGAGGTATAATTTTTGATGGGAACATGGAGGACATTGGGGCCACGACAGATTTTACGTGCACCATCCACCATTAGTGTACACGACGGTCTTTGGCCGGCTCGAGTTCCGAACCCGCAATCTTTCAATTACGAGGCCGGCACTCTACCGACTGGGCTACCGCGGGCCGGAATATAATTGGGTTACAACAATGAGTTATACATGAAAATAAACCGAAAGCATCCAAGATTGACGTCATACTATAGATGTTCAATATGTGCCCCTTGAGTGATACGGCAGATATCAAGGCGATAGTTCAGTGCGCTCCACACATTACTCTGCTTGATCGCGTCGATGGTCGCGAATGCAGTCATGATGCGGTTCCGCAACTCAGCCAAAAAACATTGATTTTTGCGGAATTACGTTCGTGTTCCACAATTTCAGGGGGACTTTCCGTGCCCCATATCCGTACACTGTGTCGGTTGGCCTTGCCACTAAGATGAAAGGTTGTTTCGTTCCTGAAAACAAGCTTGTTTTCAAAGTCGTCGTCCTCACAGGCTTCTTGCATCTATAGTATGGACGTCATTCTTGGATGCTTTCGGTTTATTTTCATGTATAACTCATTGTTGTAACCCAATTATGTTCCGAAATAAACGCTTCGAAAACCCGATGATTCTTTTGTAATAACCCTGTATAGTTTGTTTAGTTGTAATTTAAATTTACTTAAAGTACAAGCCTAATATTGTTTGAAAAGAGAAATTACAAACGATAATAATATATTTAAGGTAAAGTTAAGAGAGTTTGCGCATTATTCCACAGGATATTATAAAAAATCCCAATATTAAATTTTTGCTAAACTATTGTTGAATAATTTTTGATTCATTTGTATTCCATGTATTTTCATTACTATTTTGT
This sequence comes from Salticus scenicus, assembly GCA_963930645.1. Lineage (NCBI taxonomy): Eukaryota > Metazoa > Arthropoda > Arachnida > Araneae > Salticidae > Salticus > Salticus scenicus. The sequence goes on along the minus strand of OZ005662.1, from coordinate 74,728,969 downwards.
TGTTATGCTATAATTCAAAGAAACAGAGAGCAGTAAATGCAAGTAATATACAGGGTTTTCATAATTAAAGTTCTCCTATTCAGAACACTCTAGAGCCGGTTTTATAGCTGTAAATGAAACAAAATTTCAGTATTATGCAGTAAAGTGATGCTCTCTGCGAAAGTTGAAAAAAAAAACAATACTTGAAAATTTCATCAATAGGTGGCGCTGATCCAATATTTAAGGCGATTTTTGAAGATTCATTTTATTAATTTCGATCAATCCAGAGGAAACATACAAAATGTATTTGTTTTTTTACAAAAAAATTGCCTTAGATATTAGGGCAGTGCCACCTGTTGACAAAAATTCAAATACACTATCTACCAATAAGTATTTAGACACTTTCGAATTTAGACGATTTGTCAAATATCTAGAAAATTCTGCAGGAATTATCTTGAAACTTTGCGAGTATGAAGAACATGTTATACCTCATATACTTCAGCAAAAGTTTTGTCACGAAGAAGAAAAGAGGACCAGTAAACAATTAAACATGTGACAAAATGTTTTGGATCAACTGTAAAAAGAAAGGGTGAAATCCGTTTTGGCGATAGCTTGTGATTGTGAGGTTCCTTCTAATTATCTGTATAATATTTTACAAGCCTATCATATATATACATAAACGCATAACTTAAAAAAAAAAAAAAAAAAATGAAAAAATAAAATAAAATAAAATCTATATTAATAAAATCAGTCTTTTGTCTGTAAATTTGTCAGAATCGAAAAATTTTGCGATATCTTTCACGTTTCACACACCATGAAAGCAGAAAATGACTTCAGAAAATTTTGCCTGTGTGTGTGTGTGTGTTTGTCATCGTGTCTGTATGTCGTTTTTTTGTCCGGGCATCACTTGAGAACGGCTGGACGGAATTCAACGGCGCTTGGCAGAAACTTAGATCTTTACCCAACTTAAAATTATATTTATCAACTTTTCGAAAATTCCTCCCCCCCCCCGTTCCCCCCTGGGGTGCAAGAGTCAAAAACACGTTTGTCCGGGGATCACCTGAGAACGGGCAGACGAAATTCAACTGCGCTTGGCAGGAATTTAGGTCGTTACCAAATTTAAAATTATACCTATCAACTTTTCGAAAATCCCCCCCGTTCCCCCCTGGGGGGCAAAAGACAAAAACACGTTTGTCCGGGTATCACTTGAGAACGGGCAGACGGAATTCAACAGTGCTTGGCAGGAATTTAGGTCTTCACCCAACTTAAAATTATATCTATAGAAATTTTCAAAATTTTAATTAATTTTTGAATTGTGGGTAAAAAACGCCTGCGCATGCGCCATAAAGATTTTTTCAGAAAAACGCTTTGAATGGAAAAAAAAAAAAAAAGGTTATATTTACGTTTTAGACAACAGATCTCTCTCTTTATATATATACACCACGTGATATGGATACCGAATTCAAATTTCGCCTTACATTTATCATTTGACAAAATTTCTATGCAGATAATAGAATGCTCTAATAGATTGTCGATGCAGTTGAATATTGGAGAAAATGTACAGTTTTAGCATAAGACCCCCTTGGCAACTTTTTATTGTATTTTATTTTTGCCATTTTGGCAATAAATTATCTCATAAAAAACAATACTATTGTAAAAGTCACCCCGCCCAGCAAAAACTCTTACCTTTCTTAAGCAGCCAAAAAAAGGATTTATATCAAATTTCGCCGCCACTATTGAATCCCGGGTACTCAATGCCTAGCTTAATGAAGATCTGCCAATAACACTGCATGTATCTTTCTAATATAATCTAATCTCTTTCAACATTCTTTGTTATCTGTGTTAGTTTTTCGCTGCATTATAAAGTTATAATTTAAAGTATTTTTACGGCGGGGTGCGTCCTCTATGTAGAAGTTTTAATTAATAAAAAATTTAGTTAATAAAGATTAAAATATTATTATGCACCCCGCCGTAAAAATACTTTAAATTATAACTTTATAATGCAGCGAAAAAACTAACACAGATAACAAAGAATGTTGAAAGAGATTAGGATATATTAGAAAGATACATGCAGTTTTATTGGCAGATCTTCATTAAGCTAGGCATTGAGTACCCGGGATTCAATAGCGGCGGCGAAATTTGATATAAATCCTTTTTTTTTATGCTTAAGAAAGGTAAGAGTTTTTGCTGGGCGGGGTGACTTTTACTACAGTATTGTTTTTTATGAGATAAAAATTTGCTGCCTCTTTTAGAATTTGCTCTTGATTCCGAGAGATATTTCCATTTTTTGCTTCAAAGCTAGAAATATTTTCCTACCAAGTATCAAATTTCTTTTCGCAGACTTCAATCCTTTATTTTCTTCAATGGCTTGCTGGATCATATTACAATTAAATTTTTTCGAGTCTTCTACAATCGTTTTACATAAATCTGAAAATTCAACCTTTGCAAAAATATTTTCTTCTCTTTTCCATAAGCCTATTGTGTCTCTTGAGAGATTTTCTTAATAAGTTTATCTTCTTTCAAACCTGCAACATTTTTTGCTAATTCCATAACAACATTGACAAAATTTACCGTGAACTCGTTGACTCTTCTGCATCTGGAAGCAGCTGAAATCTGTTTTTTACTTCAATCTGGAACCTCGCAGCGAACCAGCCTGTGATCACTACCAGAGTTAAATCCATTTATCGCAGCACAATCAGTGAAAATGTATTTCTTTTCAGTTAGACTGTTTCACTTGTTCCTCCATTGGGACATCTCCATGTCCATTTCTTCTATCAGTTTTTCTTTTTTTTTAAATGAATTCATGGCACAAAAATTCACCAATTAGACGTTCATTTGAATATTTAGTACCAATCTGTGTATTGAAATCTCTCATAATGATTCTAAGATTGTGCTTTCTGGTTTTGCTGAGAGCCTTCACGCCTTGTTCGTAGAATTTCTTTATAACTTACATATGCAGGGTTGCTCATAAACTTGATTTATCTCAGCTTTATATAACACTTAGAGAGTTTGATGGGGAATATTGCAACTCTATCGGAAAAGTTGCGGCTTTCATTACTTTATTATTAACGTTTGTCTGCCTTAAAGGTTCTTGTTAACAAAAAATCTTACTCCACTAAATCTACCATTATCAGTTCCTTGATAATGAAGAATATTTTCACTCTTCAAATCTAGAAATCTTCGCATTTCCTTCTAATTTCACTAAGACCTACATTATCCCATGTAATATGCTGTAGTTCTTCTTCAAACTCATGCAAGGAGTCATTATACTCAATATGGTATGAATGATTTTCTTACCATATTCTACACAAAATATTCTCATATGCATATAAAAAATATATGTTCATTTCATTTTGTTAAATGTAAGCAATAGATGTTAAACTGCACCTACCAAAAATTTCACCCATACACGTAATGCATTTGAATTCTCTTGGATGTCCCTGTATACTAACAGTTTTCTTGATCTCAATGAAAAGTTTAGTGTAGCATTCCTATATTACACAGGTCGAGAATAATGAGTTTGGACACTCTGCTATTACATTTTCTTGAGATATGTTGATAACACATACACACAACCATCCACAAAAACCTGTTTTTCGTATTCAGGGTACGTCATAACATGTAAATATAACAAAAAATCAATTTCGAAAATTTTACCAAAAAACAATGCTTTTTCTACCATATATATGGGTAAGAAAAAGTAAATACTAATAGTATATTAGAATACCTCAAACATCCTACTCCAAAGAAAATATTTATAAGATTACAGACAATTAAAATTATTTCAACATTCAAATGTAAACTAAATATACTCATTGCTTTTAAAATTTCATTAAATTTCGTTTACTGAATATTGATGAAATTAGTTAAATTTATTTCGTACTCTCATATCACCTCCATGAACATTATTTTTATTTATAAGAGCGTGAAAACGTCTACATGAGCTATATCATATGAGCTATATGAGAACGAGAAACGTGATTTTTTTTTTCTTTTTCTGGAACAAAATTTCTAATCAAATCTACGATATCGTCTTATTTCAATTCAAAATTCTTTCTTCGTCCGTTGATTAATATTTAACTATTAGGCAGTAAATTTCAATAAATTTTCTGATAAATTTTCATTACTTGAAGTACATACAATAATAAAAAAAAAAAATCATTGATGGCTGGAGTTAACGAATTGCAAGCAGATAGCGATAAAGCTGTAATAAGTGCTATTCGACATCTTGGGGATTCTAAAGGCTTATCTTTACCCGAATTGAAACAATATTTATTGTCTAAGCAACCCTTGAAGGATGGCTTCTCTGATCTGGAAAGTGTGCAATTATATCTTGCGAATGCTGTTGAGAAAGGATTACTGTCGCTGAATGATGGAAGATACAAGATCAAAGAGACAGCAAGACGTAGGAGATCGCGCAGCAGAAGCCGTCCAAGAAAAAGTTCGCCTAAACGAAGGTCCAGATCCAGAAAACGCTCTGGCAGCAGAAAACGTAGACGTTCCAGTGGCGGAAGAAGAAGACGCAGGCGTTCTAGCAGTGGAAGGCGCAAGCGTTCTACTTCTAAACGACGACGATCAAGACGGGGAAAGAAAGTTGTGGAAGAAGTCCAATAATTGTCTTCAAAAGCATTTGTCAAAATTATAGAAGATTCTAAAATGAAGTTTAATTGTAAATCACGAATCATTAATTTATTACGACATTTTATCAAAATTAAGAAAATATTAAATTATACTTGTAAGTAGATTGTAAAAATGTAATAAAATATTTGATATCATAATGGTTCATTAGCCAAAACTTTAGAAGACACTGAATTATAAATCATTTATCATTAATGTATTGTAATGTTGTATTAAGTTTCAGATATGATTAAAATAGAGATGAGTCAGAGATAGAACAGAAAGATATATTTGATATCTGTTGTCCTTGGTGATTTTTTTTGTCTGGCCACAAAACCGTAATACGAAAATATATATTGTACGAAATATTGTTCCAGATTATTCATTGTTCTCTTAATATACGTTATTAAAATAACCATGAATTTTGAAAAAATATGTTCACCACATAACTTGGCGATCTTTCTCGTTTCTTCGCCAATGACGACAGATATCAAATCACATTTTAGGTGTTTAAAATCTATATAATATTTCTCTATCGTGGACCAATTACGATTACATTTTGGTAAAAATAAATTTGAGGGCCCCCTATATATTTGAGGCCTCAAAAATATAATTGAGGGTAACTATATACTTTGCCCCCTTCGCGAAATTGTTTGGCGCATTTTTGTTAATAACCTATAACACTATATACATATAACCTATACATATATACATATAAATAGGCTAACCTTAATATATTTACCGCGATCACAACTTGGCGAGAATCAAGGGGCACCTTCAAATATAGCCTAACCTATATTTTGTAGAAACGATACAATATTGACAATAAAATAAGCAAGAATAAAAAATAATGTACAAGTAATATTAAATCACGCGTACAGTGATATCGTAAAGTAATTACTCAGTGATATAGTAAAAAAAAAAAAATAAAAATAAATAAATAAAAATAAAATTACGACATTTTATACAAAAATTTATTTGGAACAACTATAGTATTTCCCCTCAGCTAGATTTGGCGATTTTTCGTTGGCGATTATGGCTAAATCATAAATCTAAAAATCATAAATCATATAGCATAAATGATAAGATCGAAAGCTAAATTATAAATCATAAAATCATAAATCCAAAATAAATAGCACGCAGGCTGCCATATTATATCGCAAACAATCCAGAACGACATCGTTATCGTTTAAATCGGTGCCAAAGAAAAATCGCCAAATTCAGCTGAGAGGAAATACTATAGTTGTGCCATTTATTTTTAAAAGTTGCATCTTTACAATCCTTGCAAGCATCATTTTAAATCCAGCAATACTTTAAGGATATAAACAGAATATGAACTTCATTGAAAAAAGAGCAATAAAAAGTATAATTTAAAGAAGGTACTTAGTGTTTTTAATAAAAGATTATGCCAAAATGAATAAATAATAATAAAAATAAATAAATAAATAAAAGAGATTTCGCCAAAATGGCGGCAAAAATTTAAAATTCGCCGTAGGGATCCTTTATTAAAGCTGTCTTTCCTGAGAAAATATTAAAACGGTCGTCAAATATGAATTTTATTTTTAAACTTTTCTTTGAGTGATTTAGTTTAACTATTATTAGCGTTTCATCCCACAAAAACTAATAATAATTTGGCTTCTGGTGAATGAAAATTTTAATTGGATGGCGAAATTGGTATAAGACTTATAAGTTTGAAATTTTAAAGGTAAATAAATCTTAAAAATAAATAAATAAACTGCGAAAGTTTCGCATGGGTTTGCTAGTTTCTTATATTTTCGAATCACTTTCTTATGTGTAGGATACAATAAATGATTTGTAGACACAGATTTAGTTTAGGACCACTTTGGCGAAATGTGAAATTTGGCACCGAAGTAGCTCGGATGTTTCTCGCCAAGGTCTTTATTTACGCAAATGTGATTGCCATTTCAATTCGTCGCCAAAACGGCAAATGATATTTAAAGTCGAAGGTCAAGTCAAGAATGGACGATGGCCTTGACGCAGTTTCAAATTTCAACGATGCCAACAGCACGTCATGTTGTTTTCCTTGGATGCGATTTGATGCGAAAAAGACCACCACATATGGCGCACCTATCGCCTATTTGGCGACCGTCCGTCATTCTTCACTAGATATTGTTACACTAAAACAAGAAAAAAGCTTTCATATTGCACTCCATTCGCAACTCTTTAAATTAAACTTTTAAAGCTACCCAGGTGTTTTTCGCAAAAGATTTTAGTTTTGCCATTGACGATCCACCAGTGGCCGAAAGTTTTTGTTCACGAAGCTTATAGTTGAGGTATGCTGGGATCGTATGCAGGCCGAGCTCGCCTTCCCAACCGTTTTGAGCTTTCCGAGGTTTTCTCCGAAAATTGCTAGGAAAAACTAACCCGGATGGCATTCTACCTAGGACTAGAATCCCCGTGTAGTCAATTGGCTTTGAGTCCTCCATCAACACCACTTTACGAGATTTAAATTTTTAACATTTAAAGCCTTAAATATAAATAAGTTATAAAATACTGCAAAAAATTAATGTATAAAAAATAATAATCACAAAAATAATAATTTTAACAGGAGCGGATTAAAGTCTGTCTTTCTTGGCATTGAAAAGAAAGGGGGAAAAAAAGAGATCGCCAAGTTATCTGCCGAGCATACTGTTGAATACTCGGGGTTTGTGAATTTGTTTGTGAATGAGTGACAAGTTTGCAGAATCGTAAAAGTTTATTTACAAAATATTCCAGAGGATTACAGATCTGTTAACCCCAAGTGGCGCAACTTGCATGTTGGTCCACAACCTTATTTGGCGATCTTCTTTTGGCGCCCTTTTCAACGATAACGATGTCGTTCTATAACATGATATCGCAACCCCTTTACTCTTTATGGTACAACTATAGTATTTCCCCTCAGCTGAGTTTAGCGATTTCTCTTTGGCGCCGATTTGAACGATAACGATGTCGTTCTGGATTGTTTGCGATATAATATGGCAGCCTACATGCTATTTATTTTGGATTTATGATTTATAATTTAGCTTACGATTTTATCATTTATGCTATAGGATTTATGTTTTTTAGATTTATGATTTAGCCATAATCGCCAAATCTAGCTGAGGGGAAATACTATAGTTGTTCCAAATATTCAGTATTCTATTCTATTTTTGCTATTTTATTTAACAAAAAAATAGGTTTAATTTATTTGTGTACATTACAAAACAGACGCCATTTTGAAAAACGCGTTTTCGCTTTGTTTACGTTTGGAATCCATGGCAACCATTTCCGAAAATCGTATTCCGCCGTAATCACCAAAACAGAATCGACAAATAGAGTTGTGGACCAACCTGCATGTTGTTCTATTTTCTCGTCCAGGTCGCCAAAACAAGAGTTACCAAGGTGTGATAAAATCTCCGCATTCATCGCCAAGGCACCTCCGTATAGTAAAGCTTTTAACGGGTTTTTGAAAGAAAATGAGCTATTTTAACGCCAAAACAAGCTAGAAATTCAGAAAATTAATATTTTATAATCTGGCAAAGCCTTTTTTAATGAAATTATATAAAACAATAACTGCTATTATTTACAAATTCGTAACAATACTTAATTCCTTTCAAAAATCATGCTCATGTTAATAATGTATATTCAAAATCCAATCAATAATATGAAACAACATTTCGTACTATATCTAGCTCATAAAAAACAATACAATTGTAAAAGTCACCCCGCCCAGCAAATCTCTTACCTTTGTTAAACAGCCAAAAAAAGGATTGATATCAAATTTCGCCGCCGCTATTGAATCTCTGGTACTCAATGCCTAGCTTAATGAAGATATGCCAATAACACTGCATGTATCTTTCTAATATATCCTAATCTCTTTCAACATTCTTTGTTATCTGTGTTAGATTTTTCGCTGCATTATAAAGTTATAATTTAAAGTATTTTTACGGCGGGGTGCGTCTTCTATGTAGAAGTTTTAATTAATAAAAAATTTAGTTAGTAAAGGTTAAAATATTATTATGCACCCCGCCGTAAAAATACTTTAAATTATAACTTTATAATGCAGCGAAAAATCTAACACAGATAACAAAGAATGTTGAAAGAGATTAGGATATATTAGAAAGATACATGCAGTGTTGTTGGCAGATCTTCATTAAACTAGGCATTGAGTACCCGGGATTCAATAGCGGCGGCGAAATTTGATATCAATCCTTTTTTTGGCTGCTTAAGAAAGGTAAGAGATTTGCTGGGCGGGGTGACTTTTACAATAGTATTGTTTTTTATGAGATATCACTTCTTTTTGCAGGTTATGTATGTGCTTTTATAAATATAATACGTATGCATATAAAGGTAAGAGTTTTTGCTGGGCGGGATGACTTTTACAATAGTATTGTTTTTTATGAGATATCACTTCCTTTTGCAGGTTATGTATGTCCTTTTATAAATATAATACGTATGCATAATGAATATATTTGTGTAATAGATCAATAAAAATCGTGCGTGTTATGCATAGATGTAAATACAGTGTTACAGATTTCTATATAGTACTAGTTATTTTTATGTTATTTCTTTTTAAGAGGTTTAGTCACATTATAAAATGTCACTTTTTCGCATTTCTAGCTTGTTTACGTGTTAAAAAAGATCCTTCTCCGTTAAAAACACACTTTATCAGGGCACGTAATTGACTTGGTGATGAATTTGGTGACTTTATGTAACCTTGACAACTATTTTGACGATCTTGGTGAAAAAAAAACCTTTATTATCGATAGACCCATTGTCCAAGCTGTAACTCGATTATTAAGTGCAGTTTCCACTGAGGTTGGTTGGAAGTCGTTTCGAGCGGCGCTATTCAGAATCCTTTGATGTGGTCAAGCGGTTGGAATGCTTTGACGGATTGGTTCGACCGGTTGGAAGTCCCTGGCTCTAACTCCGAGCTGAGATAACTGAGGGGCCAGAGGCAGATATCTTTGTCAATTCTGCATGCTTTCCTTTGAAGTAACTGCGCAATCTGATAAAAAAAGTTTACAACTGATGACAAGACATTTGGCTCTTTGTGTCGAGAGCGTGATTAATGTTATTATTAACCTCGAATTTCCAACTGCAATGGAAACCGGACTTTACGGAAGTTACTGTAAAATTCAGGATTAATGGCGGGCTATAAAAGAAGTTCCGTTCCGACCACTGAGGTGAGTTTCTCGCTAAGACTTTACGAAATAGAAAGTTTTGCTTGACTAAGTCTCTACCATTGAATTGTATTTTATTTCTGTATGTTATGACTATGGTATCGTTTGTGCTGTGGTTTATATGTTGTCAGCTGTTATTTAAGCTGCGTTTTCTGGTGAAACTCAAGTTGATACTGGGTTTCACTAAGGTGACCAAATTTTTAAACCTAATTTGAGGACAAATCATCGCAGCGTCCTCAAATTGAAAGGACATTTGAGGACAGAGTTAAATTATGCTTTAATTTGCGGACATTTCAGGACAAATTTATAAATTCGAGAATATTTATCATCAAATGATTTTCAAATTGGTAAAAATGTCTTGTCACCGTGTTCTGAGCTATCCTGAAAGTTTCAAATGTCTAGCTAGTCGGGAAGTTAGCTAAAAATCGATGGCGAGCTTTGTGCTGGTAACGCTGCCGATGGAAGCAGGAACCCGAAACAGTTCGCTAAAAGTATTTAAAAATTGCATTTTCACCCTGTTCTGAACTATTCTGAAAGTTTCAAATGTCTAGCTAGTCGGGAAGTTAGTTAAATATATTTTCTGTCGAATCATATAAACGCTGCTGAAGGCAGTTGGGACCTGAAACAGTTGACTGAAAGTGTAAAAAATGTATTGTCATCGTGTTCTGAGCTATCCTAAAAGTTTCAAATGCCTAGCTAGTCGGGAAGTTAGTTAAAAATCGATTGCAAGCCTGTGCTGGTAACGCTGCCGATGGCACCAGGAACCCGAATCAGTTAGATGAAAGGATTAAAGAAATGCATTTTCACCGTGTTCTGAACTATTCTGAAAGTTTCAAATGTCTAGCTAGTCGGGAAATAAATTTTCTGTCGAATCATATAAATTCTGCCGAAGGCAGTAGGGATGAAACAGTTGACTAAAAGAGTTTAAAAATGTATTGTCACCGTATTCTGAGCTATCCTGAAAGTTTCAAATGTCTGGCTAGTCGGGAAGTTAGTTAAAAAGCGATTGCATGATGTGTGCTGGTAACTCTACCGATGGCAGCAGGAACCCGAAACAGTTGGCTAAATGTATTAAAAAAATGCATTTTTACCGTGTTCTGAACTATTCTGAAAGTTTCAAATATCTAACTCGTCGGGAAATTAGTTAAATAAATTTTCTGTAGAATCATATAAACACTGCCGAAGGCAGTAGGGACCTGAAGCAGTTAACTAAAAGTGTTAAAAAATGCATTGTCACCGTGTTCTGAGCTATCCTGAAAGTTTCAAATGTCTAGCTAGTCTGGAAGTTAGTTAAAAAGTGATTGTAAAATGTGTACTGGTAAAGCTGCCGTAGGCAGCAGTATCCCGAAACAGTTGGCTAAATGTAATTTAAAAATGCATTTTCACCGTGTTCTGAACTATTCTGAAAGTTTCAAATGTCTAGCTGGTCGGGAAGTTAGTTAAATAAATTTTCTGTCGAATCATTTAAATGCTGCCGAAGGCAGTAGGGACCTGAAACAGTTGACTAAATGTGTTAAAAAATATATTGTCACCGTGTTCTGAGCTCTCCTGAAAGTTTCAAATGCCTAGCTAGTCGGAAAGTTAGTTAAAAATCGATTGCAAGCTTTGTGCTTGTAACGCTGCCGATGGCAGCAGGAACCAGAAGCAGTTGGCTAAAAGTAATAAAAAAAATGCATTTTCTCCGTGTTCTGAACTAGTCTGAAAATTTCAAATATCTAGCTTGTCGGGAAATTAGTTAAATAAATTTTCTGTCGAATCATATAAACGCTGCCGAAGGCAGTAGGTACCTGAGACAGTTGACTAAAAGTGTTAAAAAATGTATTGTCACCGTGTTATGAGCTATCCTGAAAGTTTCAAATGTCTAGCTAGTCGGGAAGTTAGTTAAAAAGCGATTGCAAGATGTGTACTGGTAACGATGCCGTAGGCAGCAGTAACCCGACCAAAAAAATTTTTTGATTGCAAAAGGCACTGGTACAGGTCAGAAGGAATGTCCATGCAAATTTTCAGCTCATTAGCTGCAGAACTCTAGGCTCAATCGCCGTCAAAAGTTTTTGTCTTAACAATTACAAGCAGAAGAAGAAGAAGAAGAATCTGATCGACAAATTTCGGGTTTTGAAAGTTATATAACTCAGGCCCCTTAATCCGGAGCGACATGCAAATTTGTATGTTTTGTCTTAAGGGTATGCTTAAAATCTGTGCAAAGAATCATATGTCTTGGGGATCAGGGAGCTGAGATACAGGTAGTCGAAAAGTCCGAGATGCTATGTGGACATAATATACACTTGTAGCGTTCACCATTGACTTCCTACTTTGTAAATTTCATTTGTATTTCTCTTAATGTTTGTTTTAGCTTGGCGGAGCAGAACGCTACCGCGTTCCTTGATAATGGCTATAGCAGAATCGGATACAAAGAAGTTGGCGAGTAATGTCCTAGGTACTTCGACGCTAAATTTCAAATTTTGCTTGGGGATCTGATACTAAAGCTGTTCCGAAGGAAAAAACGAAAGGAAAAATAATGGACTTAAACAAATTAAAATGTAAATTAAGCAAAGTTGCGACGCTATTTGACGTATTTGGCGATGAATACACACAGTGTTACAACAAAAAGATTGTCTATGTGAGGATTAAGCCATTTGAGATTTTCTTCTCTCGGATAACTCATAAACAAGATGTTTTTGTAACAAATTATAAATTTAAAAATAATTACATACATAAGGTAATTATAAATAGGGTTTCAATTTAATATTACCTATACTAATAAAATCAGACTTTTGTCTGTAAATTTGTCAGAATCAAAAAACTTTGCGATATCTTCACGTTTCACACACCATGGAAGCTAAAATTGACTTTAGAAAACTTTGTCTGTGTGTGTGTGTGTCGTCGTGAGCGTATGTCTGTAACGCTATTTTTGTCTGGGTATCACGTGAGTACGGCTGAACAAAATGCAACGGCGCTCGGCAGCAATTTTGGTCCTTACCCAACTTAAAATTATATCTATCAACTTTTTTGAAATTCCCCCCCTTCCTTTCCCTTCCTGGGGAGGGGGGGGTTAAAATTCAAAAACACGTTTGTAAGCATAACTCGGCTCTAGCTTACATCTGCGATTTAAGATTTTTCCATTTTTAAGGAGAGAAACATTGAAAATTGATTTTGGGCGGGAAATTTCGCAAATTCTGAATTTTTTAGTATAACTATACCAAAAATGGAACATAGATGTTGAAAAAAAAGCTATTGATAAAAAAGACTTCCTTAGGATATTTCCAAAAACACATTTTTGGCTTTTTGTGATTTGCAATTTTTTTTTTTTTTTTGGGGGGGGGGGGGAGGCTTCGAGGGGGCAAAATCGAATCATACCTTTTAGCGCTAAATTTTTCCTGGGAAATCTATGGGAGATGCGTTCAGGAATTTTGGTGCTTGGATAGTTTATATGGTTCAAACACCTAAAGTAATGGGATTTATCAAAATTACCCCCGTTCCCCCCCCCTCCCCCCTTGGGCAGACAGAAGGCAAAAACATCTTTGCAAGCATATCTTGGCTCCAAATCACTTCACAGTGAAGAAATTGCACATTGGGCGATTACACATGAGTACAAATAAAACATTATCTGCGATTTAGAGAGCTTTGATTTTTAAGGAAAGTTAGGGGGAAATCAATTTTTGGCGGGAAATTTTGAAAATTCCGGATTTATGAGTAGAACTCTACCAAAAATGGAACAAAGAAAAAATTATTGTAAGCATAACTTGGCCCCAAATTACCTCACAGTGAAGAAATTGCGCAAGGAGAAATTAGACTTGAGTATAAATATAGCATTATGTACGTTTTTAGAATTCTTGATTCTTAAAGGAGAGAGGGGAAAATCGTTTTTCGGGGGGAAATCTGAGACATTTTGAGTGGAGCTCTACTAAAAATGTTACAAAGATATTGAAAACAACCATGTGACTTCTTTAGAACACTTCCCAAAACACTTTTTTTTTTTGTGTGTGTGTGTGTGATTTTCGATTTTTTTTTTTTTTTTTTTTTTTGGGGGGGGGGGGACTGAAGAGGGCGTAGGAAGTTGTAAATTCGAGATCCCTTTTTAGCGCTAAATTTGTCTTGGGAAATCTATGGGATATGCGGTCACGAAATTTGATGCGTAAATTGTTTATATGTATCCGACACTTACGGGATTTTGCGAAATCCCCCCTCCCCCTAAACCCCATTGGGGTCGAGGGCATTAAACACGTGTAAAAACAAGTTTTCCTGCTTGAATTCGCCTTAAATTATCTTAGAATTTCGTATTTTGGTGTATGGGTGTTGATTAAGTGTACGCATGGTACACTATGGTGGGATTTCGCAAAATTTCGGACTTACCGCTGGAGAAGGGGAGGTAAGAAGCAGGTAAGTTCTGCCGAAGGTAGTGGAAACCCGGACTCCTCACGTTGCGTGCGGAAAAGCATGTAAAGAACACAGCGGGAACTTTAACTTATGTTATTAATAAATTATATGTAATTTTGACAACTAATTTAAGTATAGTGTCCAGCGAAGCGGGCAAAGCCAGCTAGTAAAATAAATAAAATAATAAAGTAAAAGTAAATAAATAAAAAAACCTTTTTCTAATTATAAAACGTAAGGTATTAGACCCATTACGAGTACAAAGCCATGTTTAAGAAACCTGGCATAACTATATTAGATAGAATATACTGGAATCAGAATGCAAAAAAGATGAAATATCTTACGGAATATGATTAAGGTCATTGTGCCTAAATGCGACGTGATTTTTGGTAAGTTTATCGCATTTAGGAAACTTATGACATTTTAGTAAACAAATAATTATGAAAAGAAAGAAAAAATGGTTGAATATTATACTCATAGTTCTAAACTAGTGTTTTGAGTCATTTTTTTTCAAGAAATTAAAAAAATATCAGTAATTTATGCAAATATATACCAGCGTCGCATTTAGGAAATTTTTGTCGCATTTAAGGTACTATATCCTAAATGCGATGTTCAAACTCCCTAAATGCGATAATGCATTTAATGCATGGGAGTTACTTTAATGTTATTAACACTTTCCAAAGAAGGTTGAAAACTGTTATTAACACATTCCAACAAGGTTCAAAAGTGTTTATAACTTCGGTTTGTTTGTCTGTCTGTCTGTCCGTCTGTCTGTCTGTCCGTCCGTCTGTCTGTCCGCGCTCTAACTCCCGTAAATATTTATGGAATTTCTTGAAACTGATATATGTTATTCAAGATTACTATTGGACGTTCCCTATTGAAGATGGAGTTCATACCTCTACTAGTTTGTGTACAGGGACACCCGAAAGTATTTCAAAGCATTGTGTTCTATGAGAGGTATTTTGAAAAACCATATTTTCTTACCTTTACTGTAGACATATCTTAATGAAATTGCAATATGATATTAAAGTTTACTATAGGATGTTTTCTGTATAAAATGGAGGAAATATCACCATCGGTTTATGTACAGGGACACTCAAAAGTATTCCAAAGCATCGCGTTCTATGAGAGATATTTCTATAAATCAAATTTTAATAACTTTACTTTCCACGAAGTTTTTGGAAATTTAAATATGGTATTTATATGCACAAAAGAATGCTTTGCACAGAATATAGCATGATTAGCATTAGATTTACAGGGTGGCACAAAAATATCCAGTTACATTAACAGCTATTAAAAAAAATGGCTGGAATTGTACTTTCGTTTACGTTAAGCGTTTTTAACACAGTCTAACATTTTTTAAGGGTGAATATGATACCTCTACTGGTTTGTGTACAGGGACACCCGAAAGTATTTCAAAGCATTGTGTTCTATGAGAGGTATTTCTATAAACCATATTTTCATACCTTTATTGCAGACATATTTCAATGAAATTGAAATATGTTATTCAAGATCACTATCGGGCGTTCCCTATTGAAAATGGAGTTTATACCTCTACTGGTTTGTGCACAGGACACACAAAAGCATTCGAAAGCATTGTGTTCTATGAGAGGTATTTCTATAAACCATATTTTCATACCTTTACTGTAGACATATCTTAATGAAATTAAAATATGTTATTCAAATTCCCTATTGGATGTTTCCTGTATAAAATTGAGGAAATACCACCACCGATTTATATAGAGGGACACTCAAAAGTATTCCAAAGCATTGCGTTCTATTAGAGATATTTCTATAAATCAAATTTTAATAACTTTACTTTCCACGAAGTTTTTGGAAATTTAAATATGGTATTTGTATGCACAAAAGAATGCTTTGCACAGAATATAGCATGATTTACAGGGTGGCACAAAAATATCCAGTTACATTAAGAGCTATTTAAAAAAAATGGCTAAAATTGTACTTTCGTTTACGTTAAGCGTTTTTAACACATTCTAACGTTTTTTAAGGGTGAATATGATTTCAGTTTTGTGTATCTGCCTGTCCGCCTGTTTGTCTGCCTGTCTGTCTGTCCGAGCTCTAAATCTCATAAATATTTATGGAATAACTTCAAAGTGATATATGTTATTCAAGTTCACTATCGGATGTTCCCTATTTAAAATGGAGTTTATACCTATACTGGTTTGTGTACACGGACACCCGGAAGCATTTCAAAGCATTGTGTTCTATAAGAGGTATTTCTATTGGTTTTACTGTAGACATATCTCAATTAAATTCAAATATGTTATTCAAGTTCACTACTGGATGTTTCCTGTATAAAATGGCGGATATACCACCACCGATTTATGTACACGGACAGTTAAAAGTATTCCAAAGCATTGCGTTCTATGAGAGATATTTCTATAAATCAAATTTTAATAACTTTACTTTCCACGAAGTTTTAGGAAATTGAAATATGTTATTTATATGCAGAAAAAAATGCTTCGCATAGAATACAGCATGATTAGCATTAGGTTTACAGGGTGACACAAAAATATCCATTTATATTAAGAGCTACTGATAAAACAATTCTAGAATTGCACTTTCGTTTACATTAAGCGTTTTTAATCATGCAGTACGCACTGGTTATGAATACTCTCCAATTGTACGTGCTTGTTGTATCGTATAACTTTCAATATTCTTTGCCTGCATTATCAAACAAAGGAGAGAAGCATAGAAAAATATACAGATTGACTAATTCAATTTAAAACCGCTCTCAGACATCGTTGAAGAACGTTAAAAAGGCTTAATGCAAAAGAAAATCCAGCCGTCAGATTATAATTGATCCCTTAATGTATTTGAATATTTTAGTGTAGTCCTGTAAATCTGAAAGTTGATCATATCATATTCTATACAAAACATTATTTTAGAATATTAAAATACATCTCAATTTATTTATAATTTTTACAGTAGAAAGTTATTTAGATGTGATTTATAAAAATGTCTGTCCTAAAACGCAAAGCATTGGAAGTTCCCTGTACACAAATACGTTGTGTAGGACATATTAATGACATTTTAAATAGGAAACATTCCATAGTGAACTTTAATAACATATATCAATTTTTCAAAATTCTGAAAATATTTAAGAACTCTTGGGACGAGAGCCAGATAGAAAGACAGACAATCGGACAGAAAGATAACCAAATTAAAATCATTTTCGCGCTTAAAAATTGTTAGAAAGTGTTAAAAATGCTTATTGTAAAAGAAAATGCAATTACAGCAAATTTTTATTAATCGCTCATAATGTAACTTAATATTTTTATGTGGCCCTGTAAGATTAATACTAATCATACTGTATTTATAAAAAAGCATTCCTTTTTGCATATGAATAACATTTTTCAATTTCATTAAGATTTGTGCAAAGTAAAGTTATTAAAATTTGGTTTGCAGAAATACCTCTCATACAACGCAATACTTGTAAGTCTCCCTGTACACAAAACAGTGGTAATATTTTCTCCATTTCACATAGGAAACATCCGATAGCGAACTTGAATAACATATTTCAATTTCATTAAGATTTGTGTAAAGTAACGGTATTAAAATATGGTTTATAGAAATGCCTCTCATAGAAAAAAAAATAGTTTGCAGTACTTTCCGATGCCCCTGTACACAAACCAGTAGAGGTATTCACTCCATTTTTAATAGGGGACATCCGATAGTGAACTTAAAAAACATATATTAGTTTCAAGATATTCCATAAATATTTACCGGAATTAGAGTGCCGAAAGACAGAGAGATGGGCAGACAAACAAACACAAATTGAAATTATATTCACACTTAAAAATTGTTAGAAAATGTTAAAAACGCTTAATGTAAACGAAAGTGCAATTCCAGCAAACTTTTCTTAATAGCTCTTTATGTATCTGAATATTTTTTTCTTGCTCTGTAAAACTAATACTAAACATACTATATTCTATAGAAAGCAGTCTTTTGTGCATATGAATAACACATTTCAGTTTCATTAAGCTTTGTGGAAAGCAAAGTTATCAAAATTTGGTTTATAGAAATATTTCTCATATAACGCAATGCTTTGGTATGCTTTCAAGTGTCTCTGTGCCCAAACCAGTGGTGGTATTTACTCCATTTAATATATAAAACATCCGATAGTGAACTTGAATGACATTTCTCAATTTCATTAAGGTTTGTGTACAGTAAAGGTATTAAAATATGGTTTATAGAAATATCTCTCATAGAACACAATGCTTTGTAAAAGGTTTGGGTGCCTCTGTACACAAACCAGTAGAGATATTAACTCCTTTTTCAATAGGGAACATCCGATAGTGAACTTAAATAAAATATATCAGTTTCAAGAAATGACATAAATATTTACTGGAGCTAGAGCGCGGACAGACGAACAGACAGATACTTAAATTGAAATTATATTCACAGATGAAAATTGTTAGACAATGTTAAAAACGTTTAATGTAAACGAAATTGAAATTATAGCAAATTTTTATGAACAGCTCTTAATGTAACTGAATATTTTTGTGTGGCCCTGTAAATCTAATGCTAATCATGCTATATTCTATGCAAAGCATTCTTTTGTGCATATGAGTAACATATTTAAATTTCATTAAACTTTGTGGAAAGTAAAGTTATTAAAATTTGGTTTATAGAAATACCTCTCATAGAACGCAATGCTTTGGAGTACTTTCGAGTGTCCCTGTGTACAAACTAGTGCTGGTATTTATTCCATTTTATATATGAAACATCCGATAGTGAACTTGAATAACATGATTCAATTTCACTAAGATTTGTATACAGTTAAGGCATTAAATATGGTTTACAGCAATACTTCTCATAGAATACAGTGCTTTGGAATACTTTCGAGTGTCCCTACAGGATTTAGAGCGCGGACAGACAGACAGACAGACAGACGGACAGAGGTACAGACAAGTCTAAGTCACTTTTAAACCTTGTTGGAAAGTGTTAAAAAGGAAAAAATGCTTAAACTTCCCTTAATATATCAACTGTAAAATTCGCCGCATTTAAGGGATAAAATTTGTCGCATTTAGGAAAATGGTGTAAACAGACCCTTAAATGCGATAAAAATTTTAAACCCCTCTTTTTAAAAAAATGTAGTATTTTTTTTTTATTTTCTTCTGGTAGGTATGAAGGGTATTCAAGCACATGACGTAACAGTGGTTATTTGATCTTGAAAGATGAAAGGATAAAATTACAGTTACTATTTGAAAATATTTTATCGCAATTAGGAAAAGACGTCGGAAAGCCATAATGGACAATGTTTACTGCAAAAGAAAATTCTACTAGAAAAAAACTTTAAAATTTAATGAAAAGTTTCGCGAACCGTTCTTGAAATGTGTATGTTCCATTATGATTTATAAGTTTGTGATTTAAGCATTTAGATTTTCAGTAGAAGAACTTTGTCGCATTTATGGGTTATCGCATTTAGGCACAATGACCTTATGTTTACAAAATAATTTTAACTAGTCATTCGTAAGCTTTTAAAACATTTCATTTGCATAATTTAACAGCCAAAAGTATTGAGCTACTTATGTGAAAACCCCTAGCAAATAATCGTGTAAATTCAAAATGTTATTAGGATAGAAGGAACAGAATTACAGGTCCTCTCAAAATAAAAGCTAAACTATAAGGGATTTTACTCACATTTTTATTTTTAGTCAATCAATGCCTAATGGTAACACAGTGTTCCATGATTGTAAATAAATATTGATGAAAGCCCCCTATCCTCTTACTTTTTTTTTTTTTTTTTTTTTTTAGAGGAACTGAATAACTTTTAATTCTATAACTTTTTGAATTTGCTCGATATTTGCTTGGGGTTTTCGTATAAGTAACTCAATACTTTTGACTGTTAAATTATGAAAATATTTTTTTAAAAGCTTGCGCATGCGTAGTTAAATCTTATTTAGTAAAAAAAATGCTCATATTTCATAAGATATTTAACATCTTTGTATTCTAATTGCAGCATGCTTTATATAATATAGTACGCCATGTTTCCTAGAAATGGCTTTGCGCTGGGTCTCATACCCCACATGTTATAATTGCAAAAGCGTAATAATAAGCGCAATAATAAGGGCTCTAGTTTACAGAACTTATGTACTTGAAATCTGTGGCGTCAATTTGAATGGATAGTAAGGTATCCCTTAAATGGGTGAAATTTTATCTTTTGTTTCTTTTTACTTTTTTGTAATCCAATACACATACCCTCTAATTTTGTTTCTATTTGACCCTAGACCCCTTTTTAACAAAATATAAGATCTCTGGTATAATGTTAACACGTGCCGAACTGACGGAAAAATCCTAATATCTATATGCGCATTTTCCTGTCAATTCGGCATGTGTTAATCATACAGAGCTGATATTTTGCTAAAATGTGTTTAGAGTAAAATAGGAAATAACTGTTTTTAACCATTTAAATTATCATAAAAAAGTCTCTGTACGAAATATATCAGAAAAAGAAATTAACTTATTAAAAAAAAAAAAGTGCGATATAAATATTATTTTTCGGTGCACTATTCATTTAAAAAACATTTTTTCACTTCAAATAAAATGTTTTAATAATTTAACAGAATATTTATTTTTATGTATAAAAAATATCCAAATTAAAAGCAGACGATCAGTATTTCTTTCTAACGGCTTTGGCGTAAAATATTAATAAAAAAATATAACCATTTCGACCTTCTTACCCTTCTCCCTCAAAAAAAAAAAAAAAAAAAAAAAAAACTTTTTTTATACTGATTATTATTAATTTTCTTTTCTTTTTCTTTCAATTAAAAAAAAAAAAAAAAAAAACTAGTATGCTGTGGCCACCACAAGACTTTCTTCTATATTTTCCTATACAAATTCACGCAGTAACAATATTAAAACAAACAAACAAAAAAAAAAAAAAAAAAAAAAAAAACGATATTTTTTCAGTTTTCTTTCGTTAAAAAAAAAAATCGATAACTTTGTTTTAAATTATTACATATTTATAGTTCAACCATTCGTTTTAAAGATATTGACGAGACCTTTCGAAAGATACCCATCTTGAAAATTTACTCCCCTCGAGGGGGGACTTCCCCCCCAGGGGGGTTCACGAGGCTCCTACGCATACAAAATTTTTTCCCCAGTTGACTACATCTATTATAAGTAATTCTTGTAAATTTCATAATGATTACTAAAAAATAATTCTCTTTATACACATTTATACAAAATTTTGTCCTATATCACCATGTTAAAAATTTAGAAAAAGCGGGATGGCAACGCAACCTGTAAGACAATTTTTACCAAAAGTTGATAGGCACTAATTTATCTCAAGGTGCAACTACATACTAATTTGTATGAAATTCTGTGCAGTAGTTCCTGAGATACAGTTGCCACAAAATTTTGTCACACACACACACACACACAGACTGACAGACAGACAGACAGACAGACATTTTCTAAAAAGGGTCAAATCGTGTTCTACAGCTCTCAAAACGTGTAAATACATCAAAAACCCGAGGTCGAAAATTTTTACGAATCCAATACTTTCTCTATATTACATATAGCAGAAAGTAAGAAGATTTTGATGAAATTCTAGCAAAAGCAGAATTTAGTTTAGTATAAAGGACTACTTTTTTCCCCCCTCAAATTATAACACTGCTTTCAAAATATTCAATTACATTTTCGATAAATTTTCGATTTCAATAAATGTCCAACTATCATAAAACTGGCATCGTAAAAATCTGTTGATTGAGACAAATAGTCCTCCGTACTAAAAAATTAGAAGGTATGCGTATTGGATTTCAAAAAGAAAAAGAAAGAGAAACAAAATTCATCCACATTTAAGGGGCACCCTAATGTATAGTGCAGACACGTTTCCTGTGCTTAGCATTGAGGACTTGGAAGGATGTCACATTGTCCCACAGGTTGGAATTTGGTAAACATCCAGTCGTTCGGTGTCCCTTATTGCTTAACTTTTTCTCAACCCCTATTTTTACACTATACTCATTTGGTCATCACTTGCAGTGAGGGTTCCATGGTCGCAACAAACAGGGTTAACCCCTTCAGGGGCAATGAATTTAAGGTCATTTAAAATCAAATGCCACCAGAGTCGGAGATCAAAATTAGAAGAAAAGTAATAAATGAATGTTTTCGGTTAAGGTAAAAAAGTAAAATTTTATATAAAATTTCTGGGATGAATTTTTGTAGTTGAGAACTGAAATTAGGTGGTTAAAATATATACCACCGCCCCTGAAAGGGTTAAAAAATACATATGCCAGTAAAAATTCACAGACACTGGTAATATAAACTATTTCAACAAGCACATTTTAGGTTTCATCCAAAAAAAGTAGTATTATAGGAATTCAAACAATTGCGTGTTGATTATAGCATTTTAACGGTCTTTTTCAATATCTTTACAAGCTTTGTCATTTTACACCATCATAATTCTAAATTTTAAATATGAACAGTATCACTGTCTAACCTTTTGCGTTGCAATGAAAAATGGATTAATACCATTATCATTACTTTTCATTAATAATGAATCAGATATTCGATTAAGTATCTTCTTCTATTAACGTCCTAAATCCTTAAATCAAAATGACTTCAAAAATGATAAATTGCTCAATCTGGCTGTCTACTCAAAAACTATTAAGACACTATCCCTCTCTAAGAAGAAATCAAATGAAACTTGATACACTCCCATTATTTCCAATTGTTTTAAAAATGTTCTTATAGAATTATTACGTTCTGCTGAGGGAGAATGGAGAATGATTAAGGAACTGCATTTAAGAAATCCAATCTATATTTCCCTAAGGTAGTATATTTTTATCATTTCCCATTCATTTAGTACGAGAAAGAAATCCTCAAAGAATACACTACAATTCTTCTTTTATGATTTATTAAAAGTGCTTTCCATTAAAGTTATTATTAAATTGTTTCCTAACCCCAAGAGATTCACTGCAGATATTTTGCTAGTATTTACATCATCTTGTACAAGTATTTAGGAAATTGTAAAATGTAAACATGGATATTAAAATAAAAGAATGTTTTCAGCCAATCTGCATAAAAGGGGAAAATTTTCTTTATGTGTTTTTTGTTCTGTTTTCCCACAAAAGGGATAAACTTGAAATGAGATAATTTGTTTACTTATTGCATTTTATGAAAGTTTGTTATGAATGTTTGTAATGTACAGCAGATATGCTAACATATATATCTAATTAATTCAGCAGCATTGCTAGTATCCAACCCCTTTTTTCCCCACCGCATTTTTTGTAGAGTAATTTTCTACAATATGTAATTCCGATTAAGGTCGCCAAATCCATTACCCGCTTTCGTGAAACTTTTAACAGATTTTTAACGAAAAATGAGTTGTTTTAACGCAAAAGTAAGTTAGAAATGCAGAAAATTAACATTTTGTATCATGACTAAGCCTCTTTGAATGAATTAACATAAAAATAACTACTATTATTTAAAAATACTTTACTATCATAATTCTAAATTATAATATGAATAATATCATTATCTGAACTTTTACGTCGAAGTGTAGAAATGCATGAATTAATACTATTATCATTACTTTTTATTAAAAATGAATCATATATTCGATTAAGTATCTTCTTCTATTACCGTCCTAAATCCTTAAATCAAAATGATTCCAAAAATGACAAATTGCTCAATCTCGCTGTCTACTCAAAAACTATTAAGATACTACCCCTCTCTAAGAAGAAATCAAATGAAACCGGATACACTCCCATTATTTCCAATTGTTTTTAAAATATAGAATTATTTCATTTTGCTGAGGGAGAATAGAGAATGATTAAGGAACTGCATTTAAGAAATCCAATCTATATCTCCCTAAGGTAATATATTTTTATCATTTCCCATTCATTTAGTACGAGAAAGAAATCCTCAAAGAATACCCTACAATTCTTCCTTTATGATTTATTAAAAGTTCTGTCCATTAAAGTTATTATTAAATTGTTTCATAACCCTGTAGATTTACTCCAGATATTTTGCTAGTATTTACATCATCTTGCACAAATATTTAGTGAATTGTGAAATGTAAATATGGATATTAAAATAAAAAAAAAAATGTTTTCATCCAATCTGCATAAAAGCTGAAATGTTTCTCTATGTATTTTTTATTCTGTTTTAAGACAAAATGGTTAAACTTGAAACTGGATTAACTGTTTACTTATTGCTTTTAACAAAAAATTGTAATGAATGCGATTGTAATGTATGAAATATCGTAAATACTTTAAATCGATTCATTTGTTGAATATTTTTCAATTTATAGTGTTAACTTAGAAATTTGTTATTAGCCTATAATATTTAGAAATTGAAATAAACGCATTTTTTAACTAAATGTAATACTGAGCAGGATAATATATGGTATAAAATTAGGATACTAGATTTTAAATAATCACCACGGAAGTTACTCATTATCTTAATATTCAATAACTTCAGTAATTTAAAACTTTTTAACTAAATATAATACTGAGCAGGATAGTATATGGTATAAAATTATGATACTAGATTTCAAATAATTATCACAGAAGTAACTCATTATCTTAATATTCAATATCTTCAGCGATAATAATAATTATAACTCGTAATAACCCTAATTAAATTGCAAAGATATACGAAGATCTAAAGCCATCGTTAAAATTATTAAAAGTTATTAGAATTCTTTACTGACACAGTGATGTAAATGGTAAACTATTTACTATATATACGTACCTGCGAACAACCTAATTAATATTCCGTAGCATTGTTAGTATTCGCTCTCTTTTATACACTATTTATTACTTTCACTTACCCATAGGGTCGAGAAAGTATTGCTTTAGGGTGAAATTTTCGAACGCGAGTTTTTGTTATATTTACATGTTCTGAGGTCCCCTGAATAAGAAAATCATGTTTTTAGCGAATGGTCTGTGTGTCTGTTATCAGCATATCTCAAGAACAGTAACAGAAATTCCAAACTCGGTATTCTAAATGTGTATCATATAGGGATGCTACACTAAGCTTTTCGTTGAGATGAAGCAAATGGTTCGTGTACAGGGACACTCAAAAGTATTCAAATACATTACGTCTATGGGGGAAATTACAGGTAAGTAGAGTTTAATATCTATAGACTGCACTAAACCAAATGAAACGAATATATATCTTTTGTAATAGAGATAGTCAACTGGAAAAAATTTGTGTACGTAGGAGCCTCGCCTCCTCCCTGGCGGGGAGGAAGTCCCCCCTCGAGGGGAGTAAATTTTCCTGATGTGTATGTTTCAAAAGAGCTCGCCAATACGTTTAAAACGAATGGCTGAACCACCGATTTGCGATAATTTAAAATAAAGTTATCGATTTTTTTAATTTAAATTTTTAATTTTAATTTATTAATTTATTTATTTTTATTTTTTTTGTTTTCTGAGAATAAATTTAACTTTTTTTTTTTTTTTTTTTTTTTTTTTTTACGATTAAAT
This sequence comes from Salticus scenicus, assembly GCA_963930645.1. Classification (NCBI taxonomy): domain Eukaryota; kingdom Metazoa; phylum Arthropoda; class Arachnida; order Araneae; family Salticidae; genus Salticus; species Salticus scenicus. The sequence goes on along the minus strand of OZ005662.1, from coordinate 74,703,378 downwards.
GAGAAGAAAAATACTCTAAAAAGAGTCTGGTGTGTAAAATAAAGGTACTAACAATGCTACGAATTATTAATTAGGATTATGACAGGTATGTATTCATACAAATATGTTTATGACCACAATAGTAGGCATTTTATTTATATTATTTTAAAAGGTATTAAATATCTGAGAAGACAGTTCGGAGTATTTTTCTTTGAAGGGTATTGTTTATTGAAAAAACAAAAATATATAGGTTGAAAAATATTTTAATAAAATTTTATAAAGCTTAATACCAGAAGTTGTTTAAATTATCTTAAAACAACAAAGATGGGGGCAAAACATAAAAAATCCAAACTCAACTGTTAAAATAAAAGATGATGTCAATCAAAATATTTATGTATGCGGAAAAGAACTTATGCATAGAAAATGCATATTTAATTATAATAAATAAAATTGTTACTATAACAATAAAGTGCTATTAAAGAAATATAGAGAGTAATCATTTTAAAAGAAACTTTTAATTTCTCATTTTCGAATTACAATTTAGTCATGAGTATAATTAGAGGACCAACCACAAATCAAAAAAAATATATATATATAAATATCTTAGATTATTCTGTATCATAAAAAGCTACAAATGACATGTAAATTTAACACAGGATTCTACTAATTATTTACAATATCTTTATGCTTTTTGTGTGAATATCACGACCGTTTAGACAAGTAATTTTTTTTTCTAAAATTATTATTTTTTTTAGCAAACTTTTTACTATTCGCAAGAAATTTTACCAAAACTTGAAGAAAAATTAACAAAATTTTAGAGAAAAATTATCCTGAAACGTAAAATACATGCATTTATATTTCACGAAGATATGCGTATTTGTAACAAATAATTTATTAGTATACATGCGCGAAATATAGTATTCTTTTACTTGAAAGCTTATAGTTGTTAGTAATACTGGCAACTTATGTCACAAGTTTATTTGATTGTATTAAAATTAAGCAAATTATTGTCAAAAGAATGAGCTAGATATTAGATATTTTCAAGATGTACAAGTTCATAAGAGGATTTTCACATGTCACGGATTTAATTTGGAGATCCAATTATTTCAGCCACATTGCGAAAAATAATTTTAAGGAAAATCCACTTTTAATAGAAATCTTAGTGGATAAAAGAAAAAAAATGTATGTTACAAGCACATAAGGGTATTTTCACGTATCATGTATTTAATTTATAGATCCTATTATTTCATCTGCGTTTCAAAAATAATAATAATAATAATAATAATAATAATAATACCTTATAATCCGGCAGAAAAAAAAATAAATAAAAGAAAAAAAAAAAAAAAAAGATCATAAAATTGAGCTTTTTTTTTTTTTTTTTTCTTTTTATTATTATTTTATTTTTGTGATAGTCTTAATTTTTATTCGCTTTAAAGGAACTTTTGACGTATGTTGCCGCATGCATTTAGTTTTTAATATATGTAATTAAAGAGTACTATTATAATATATATATATATATATGTACATATATATGACTTTTAAGTAATGTGCACAAAATTTGTATTTAAGCGGTATATATATGTGTATGTGCGTGTGTGTGTATATGTATAAATACATACTATATATAAATACTACTAATATTTCATCAAAAATTAAATTTATGCCTTTTATGATTCAGAATATATATATATATATATATATATATATATATATATATATAAAATGTTTGGTCAATATTCTACCAGTTTTTGTAAAATTTTTGAGAAATACATGCTTGTTACAAGCAAATAACTCGCCAAATATTTAAATACTTAATATATGTATAGATATATATAAAATTATTAATAAAAAGTTGGCCTCTATTTTTATATAAAAAAATCTAATATTCCAGATATTCCTACAAAAGCATACAAGTATTGTAAAAAGAACGTGAAATTATGCGTTAAAGTTACAAGTCATCTGCAGTTTTTTTCATGTACAAGGCAATCCAAAGTGTGACATAAAATAACGGAGACAATATTTTTTATCCATATTTTATTAATAGAAAAGAAATCAACATACGTAACAATTGCAAACAATAATACGGGTTTCAGGTTATAACGTATTCATTTGGTTTCAAAGTGGCCACCATAAGCGTCGATACACAGCTGCAAACGAGTCTTGAAGTTTTCGGCAATTGGCCGCAAGTCCTCCGGCAACAATTTGTCCCACTAACGAACAGTGATTGTTTCAGCGACTCCAAACTGCTGTGGCGTTTGGCACATGCCTTCGCCTCCAAAATAGACAACACGCTATAGTCCATGGGGTTTAAATCCAACGAGTAAAAGGCCATTCCGTAGAGGCAATGAAATCGGGAAAGTGGGTTCTGCACCATCACTGTGTCAACTTCGCCCTGTGAGCTGTTCTCGTCCGTGAAGAGGATGCTCTCCCATCGTTCAGCTGCAAACCGATGCTTCAGTTGCCGGTATTTTTGGAGTCGTACCCGCTTGTTGTCTTCCGTGAGCTGCTGAACTTTTTGGAACTTGAGATTGAGTTCATTTTTGGCTATTCGCCTAACTGCTTCGCGATTGATTCCAGTCTCACGGGCGAGTTTTCGCATGGAGACTCTCGGATTTTGCTTGACTCGAATCTGGATGACCTTGCGGTTCCTGGGCGTATTAGCGGTACGCTTTTGTCCTCTTCCAGGACGGTCACCTTCATGGCCGAGCTCTTTAAAACGTTTGATGGCCTTGTATAAAGTCTGTCGCGGCACTTTGAGTAAACGAACAATTTCACACTGCCGCTTTCCTTGACGAAATAGCTCAAAAATTGCAATACGTTTGTTTGACATTCTAATAGGAAAAGAAAATATGGGAGTTCACAGACGTAAATGCATATACTAGTAAAAAAATGCATGGGTATTTCAACAGAATATTTTTTATTTGCATACGTTACAATTATTTCGCGTCAGGATGTGTTAAACATTGTCTCCATTATTTTATGTCACTCTGTAGTTGCGCATTTCGTCACCTTGCGTTTGGTCCCCTAATAGCATTCGTGACTAAATCGTTGCTGCATAGGTCATTGCATGTCTTAAATATAAGATCATTTTATTAGGTATTTTTTTAGAAAATGGAAAACAAAAATGTAAAAGAATTCTAGTAATTGTATCACCCACTGTAATTTCGTTTTAAGGAAATTGGGAGTTCCAATGTAATAAAATATGGAATGAAAAAATGTTAAATGATGAAGTACAAGAAATTTTAAGGAAATCACATACATTAAAAAAATACACCCAGCAGTTATTTTGTGTAAAAGTAATTGAGCAGGACACTTCATCATGCTCAAAAAAGTAAGAAAAGTAAATCCAGAATCACATTTAGTTTTGACTTCCAATAAGAAAACCTCTAGCTGAAATTAGTACTTATTATATTTGAAGATTAATTATTTCTTTCTAATATTACTTTTACATTAAATGTATTACTAAACAACTTTGTAATCTTAGTGTGATTAAAAAAAAAAAAAGTTTCAATTTTGAATTTTTGCCTCTTACAGTCGGTAACAAAAGTGTCGGAACACTAGCAAAAATTCCTATGTAAAAAAAAGTACACTTCATACGGCTTTATTAAAAAAATCCTGATCGAATCATGTTCTTACGCTGACTAAGAACAGGATTCGACAAGGATTTATTTAACAAAACCGTATGAAGTGTACTTTTTTACATAGGAATTTTTGCTAGTGTTCGAACACTTTTGTTACCGACTGTACAATGCTGAAGTGAAACTTTTCGTTTCCCAGGTAAATACCTCTTATTCCATTTCGGAAGAGAAATACCTATTTCTTCCACCTTTGTCATTCTATATGTCACAAGGTTAAGACCAAACTTCATTCTTGTTAATGGAAACATCTGTTATTCTTCCTATGAACAAGAAACATCAACATGTGTATTTCTGATAAAGTTTCCCTTTTCAAGCCTGTAAAAGTACATAAAATATTAATTGGGGCGGTATAGCCCATTGAAACTGCCTTTTGATGCGAAAAAGTTTTTAATAATTAATATTCATGATTTAACTAATATAACTTTTAAGTAATGTGCACTAAATATGTAACTAAGAGACTTTTGTTAAAAATCTTAAGTATTAAGATGCTTTCAGAAAAAAGAGACTATGATGTAACGATGTCACTATGATGTCACAATAGGTTTTTCACTTGATATCGTAATATTAATATCTTTCTTAAACCATCATAGACATTCTCCCCACGTGGAGGTTGAATAGTCATTTTAATTTCGCCTTTATTTGCGCGTGAAATTAGTTACTTACAAAATTCTGCTCAAAAAAGAGGATTTGGAATATTTGTTTCTTTAATCGTAGTGTTGTATACCTTTAAGTCATAAGGTTACGCTCACTTCAGAACAGGAATATTGTGTGTTTCTGACAAAATGTCCTTTTTATAATAACTGATAATTTGTTATAAACATACAAGTGGGTGAAAAAATTATTAGATTATTTTTTTACTTTGCCATTTTTGAAGTTCTCGAAGGAAATACTGTACGAAATGACATTGTACTTGACATGCAAAGAAAATGTTTAGACTTAAATGTTTTCGGTAATGATTTAATGACGAGTGTAATTAGGGGACTGGTCGCAAATTAATGAAATGGAATGAAAACACTTTGGTGTCCTTTTGGTGTATCACAAAATGACTTGTAAACTTAACACATATTTTTACTTACGATTTGCAATATATTGTAAGCTTTCTTATATTAATAATAGTTATATATATATATTAATTTTTTTGGGAAGTTCTTTGCTTATTACAAGATGGGATTCCAAAATTTTTTTTACAATCTTGCAGAAAAATGAAACCAACATTAGAGAAAAGTTATTCGGAATATAATATGTATACGTTTAATTTTTTGACGAATTATATGCATTTGTATTAAATAGTTCTTTTGTATTGCGCATATACAAAAGATAGCACTTTTTTTTATTACACAGGTTGAAAGCTAAACGAATATGGCCACTTATATCATATTAAAAGTTCATTTGAATCAAATAAAAATTAAGAAAGTTATCGTAAAAATAATGAGCTGAATTTTATATTTTCCTAGGAGTTGCGAGTTTATAAGGGTTTTTCAGAATACGCTGAGAAAAAGTTTTGTAACTAGCATTTAGAATCTAGATTATGGCTCTAGTATAAATAGTTCCACGTCATCCTTATAAATTCTTGTCCCCTTTAAAAGCGAGTTCTAGAAACCCTCACTAGAATTCTAGAGAGTTTGTCTATATTATCAATGTGAAACTTATTTAAAAATCTCTGCAAATAAATACAAACACAAGCGGCGAGTACTGGCAACTATAAACTTGGTTTATAACCTAATTCTGGAAAATCAAGTGAGAATTTCTCGCGATACACAGGATTCAGAATTCAGAATATTCAAAATGTTGTTCCCCCATCTACAAATGTATGGACTAGAAATCCTTCATCATTTCGTCTATTCGGCTTATTGGCGTGCTTTATACGCATAGCTCGGAAACATATCCTCCTAAACTAGATGCCTGTCGTGTGGCTCGGAATCTTGGCAACAGCTGAAACGGTAAACAGCGCCACCTGGTACAGATTTCGCGACTTTTTTATTGAATAAGTAATTCAATTTATTTGCAATTGAATAAGTAATTCAGTTTATTTGTAATCAATTACTTGTTAATTGATTGACAGTAAAATAATTATAATCGTATTTTAATTGTAATTCAATTACTTTTTAACCAATCATGCCCAACACTGGGTTGAATTCATGCATAGCAGTGCGACCTATGAGCCGTTATGAATCCAACCTGAATCCACATAATTTAAGCAATAGTTTATAGCAATATGTCCTGTATACGTATCCCAGTTTTGTGTACTTGTACACTAGAGAAGCTGAAATATAGTTTTCCATTAAATGGAAGATATTGCAGCTTAGCAGCGTTACCTTTTGGGCGATATATCTAAAAGCTAATCAGCAGCAAATCAAATCACAGTGCAACCAAATATGAGCTTTATACTAAATCCGCGCGTTACTTCTTAAGACACAATGTTCGCAAAGTTTTGGCTGAATACACAAACATACACAAACGCAGACAGTCAAATATATATATTTTTTAAATTCCATTTTAAAAATAGTTCAACCGTTTCAGGACATCTCAAAACATCAAAATGCATCGAAAAGCGGAAGCAAAAAATTTTAACGAATCTAGTATTTTCTTCTTATTTATAAAGAAGAAAGTGAAAAGAAATACAGGCAAAATTTTTAATTTAAAATTTTCGATGTTTTGACATTTTTATATCTGTGTAAATGTTAAAAACTATATTGATTTTATTTAGTTTTCTGATAAACATTTTGTTGGATCTTTTAAGTTTTCTCTTCTATGAATAAATAGTCTTTGTCTCTTACAAACCATTACCTAAAATTTAGTGCTATAATAAAAGTTAATCTTGTTTCATATATAAAACACGGAAGATCATTTATCGAAGATCATTAATCAACACATGAAAGATAAAACAGTTAAATATCCATTAGTTTCTATTGTTTAGTTCTCTTTTTATAACCCTTAGATAAATATTTTCCGGTTACATCAAGATTTTTTATAAAAAAAAATATATATCAGTTAGAAGCCTTTTCTTTTATGTCTTTCTGTATCATCTTCATTATTAATTGTAATAATTGATGCAATATAAAAAAGAATTTTTTTAATCTGTATCTTTATTGTTTATAATGCATACATATATAAGCAGGCTTACATACACCTTTTAAAATAAATCCTAACTTTTTAAACTTCGATATCAATCTCATAAATTTTCGTATTGTTTGAAACAACTAGAAAATAGGAATTTTCATGAAATTTGAATGCGTAGGTGATTAAAAATACCAGAAGATAAAATTTTATAAATTTGATTATTTAGACATAAATGAAAGAAAAAATTCTATAATTTATTATTATACGCTAGAGACTTCTTTTTCAGTTAGGCAGCACAGTTAGCCATTTTGTACATCTAATGTCGACAGCAAAAGTATCCGAGCACTAGCCAATAATTCCGATATAGAAAAAGTATACTTAATACTGTTTTGTTAAATAAATCCGTTTCGAATCTGGCTCTTAGACTGACTAAGAACATGACTCGACAAGGATTTATTTAACAATTCGTATTGTTTGAAACAACTAGAAAATAGGAATTTTCATAAAATTTGAATGCATAGATGATTAAAAATACCAGAAGATAAAATTTTATAAATTTGATTATTTAGACATAAATAAAAGAAAAAAAATTCTATAATTTATTATTATATATAAGAGACTTCTTTTTCGGTTAGGCAGCACAGTTTGCCATTTTGTACATCTACAGTCGACAGCAAAAGTATCCGAGCACTAGCCAATAATTCTGATATCAAAAAGTACACTTAATACTGTTTTTTTAAATAAATCCTTGTCGAATCGGGCTCTTAGACTGACTAAGAACATGACTCGATAAGGATTTATTTAACAAAGCAGTATTAAGTATACTTTTTTAGACAGGGATTATTGCTAGTGCTTGGATACTTTTGCTGCCGACTTTAGCAACGTTGTTGTTTTGTAGACCAAATAATTTTGTTATGATTTTTGTAATCATAAATATCGCTATCACAAAGCAGGTAATTTTGATTATTTTGGTAAAAATAAAGGATTATTGGTTTTTTGTGCATAGAAATCTACCTGTTAGATTGTCATAAACAGAATAATTAGGTTTCACATAATTTGTGTCACTGTGAAAAATGCAGTGCTCAAAAATGAATAAATGGACATACTCATTTCGTAATGAATAATTTTGTTTTAAAAAGAACATGCTTGTCTCGTTTATGAAATATAACATGTTTCTGTTCACTTCATTATTATAAATATGTTGAACTAAAAGAAGGTTTTTAATAGAGTTTCTACCAATTTAAACAGAAAGAGTCCAAAACGCGAAATTTATTTTCAATCTAATCTCCAGAACTACATAGTTTCATAATGGTTTGCAGAAGAAAACATCGATGGGAATCTATGGCTGGGATATTGGGATCATAGATATAGTAATAAGACATAGACTGATCATTGAGGGAGAAAAAAATATTCCTTTTTACTCGTAGAAAAGTCCACAATATGGCTGTCTTTCTCTTTGTGACTACACACAGATAATTTAGAAAATAAAATTTATGAATAATTTATGTACTAAAGGTGAATGAAAAACTGCAGATACAATTTCAAATTCATTTTTCCTTTTCTTTCTTTCTTTTTTTCTTTTATATATTTATTAATTTAGTTAATATTTAAAGTTAAACTCTTTTTATATACTAAAACTAACGTTCTTTACCTATGCCGCTGCTAACTATATTTAAAAGAATTTTGAAAATTCTATATTACTTACTAATATAAAATCTTAAAAAATATCAAACTTTAATAAACGTATTCCATTAAAAATCAAACCAGTTTTTATTTCATAATAATAACAAAGGAACTGATTATAAAAAATATATTTTTCATAATTTAGTTAAATATAATTTACTTTTAAGAGAACTTATCCATTTCTTTTCATAAATTTATTAGAAGAACTAAAAGCGCAATATTTCGACATTTTGAAAATTCACCAGCATTCTATTCTATTCTATTACAATTACGAAATTTTAATGGTTTCAATACCACTATATGGCTGATAAACATTTTTGTATGATAACAATGGGATGATAGATCTATATAAATTACTATATCTATGTTTGTGATTCATGATGAGTCGATGACAATTTTTGAGCATGTTAGCATACTAAATAACAAGTACATGGGATTTTTAAATTTGAGTATATTTGCTTCGCAGTTATTTTAAGTATGTGGCACACTCAAATTTGAGGCAATTTTATTCATTTTTAAGTATTTTTGCTCCTTTATTTTTTTAGTAATCTAGCTGTTCGGTGAGTGGAAGGAATTACACGCACATTTAAGCAGACATAAAAGGCTATCTTGACAAAAATTAAGGATTATGATTGTGAATTAAAAATCGATAATCTTCGGGAAAATTAATTTTCACTGGCAACATGCTTTTCTGCTCGTTAAAAATTACAGAAAGTATTCAGCTTTAGTTATTTTGTTGGATCAAAAAAGAAGAGTTCTGGATGAAAAAAAAAAAAAAAAAATCACGGAAAATTCGTTCTCCACCAAGGTGAAAGGAAAAAAAATATAGAGAATATGAATTGCTTTGGTTGTGAAAAATAAATAATAAAATACTTTTTTCAATAGAAGTTGATATGACAGTTTGATATTTATAAGAAAATTATTTTTACAGATTGGATGGATGGTTGGGTTTTACGTCGCACTAGTGCTGCGCAGATGGGCAATTGGCGACGGTCTGGGACACACCCCTAGAGGTGGTCCGGAGACATGCCATCACAACTTTGATCCTCCACGGAAAGGATATTTTTTACAGAAATGTCGGTCATGGAAAGGGAAAAGAAATGCGAAAATAAAACTGCTTTGAATATTTTAGTAAAATATTTCCACACTTCATGAGCGAACAAAAGTGTTTATTATAATATGAAATGCTAAAGATGTCTAGCATAAAATTGCAATTTATCAATGTCAGATGTTTTATCAATAAATTAAAATAATTTTATGTGTTTTACTTCATGTTCTTCAAAGACTGATACGTAATACGCAGGAATATATTAGGCGAAACTTATTTTGTGATATGAGTTAAAACTAACAACTCAATCATAATGTTTTTTAACTCAAACACATATGTCTTGCCTTCATTAGAATCTTTATAGCTGAAGGTATTCAAAAATATTTTTTTTAATGTTTGTTAACTATTAGGTTTTAACAACAACAACGACGACGACGACAACAACAAAAAAGTTTTTAATAAGTTCTGTAATTTCTACTTTATTAGGTGTAAAGGAAAGTTCTGCCGTTGTGTGGCACCCAAACAGAGAGTTTGGGCACAAAACCAAGCCTTTTAATGGGATTCAAAGCAGTAGCCTGATAAATTCCAAACTTGAAGACCATTTCTGTGGAAGTTAACGTAGGATTTGTCCTGATCGTACTGTAGCACTTCGTCATTGACACCTAATGGCCTTCCTGATCTGGGTTCATTTTTCAAAGAAAAATCATCCAAACGAAATTTCGCAAACCGTCTTTGACATGTTAGAGTTGTTACTGCGTCCTCTTCAAACGTATCACACAAGTTTTTTGTTGCCTCCATCGCATTATTCCTTTTTTGGAACTCGTACAACATACAATGTCTTAAGTGCACTTTTTCTTCACCCATGGTGACAGTTCTACAGGTTTGAAAATACTGACTAAAATACGAAAAAATGTGTATAAATCATCAATCATACTCTAACCTAACTGTTTAAACCAGTTTCAGTTGACAACCGGTTTCAGTCGATAACCGACAACGCATAAAAGTGCACGTGTTCAGAAACGACAGATAAACTTGGAAAACTATCTCGATTTTATATTACTTGTACTTACGACGAGACATTTTGCTTTAAAACTTCAGCAGCAAAATCTTTTGCGAAAGAACTATTATACATTGGAAGTTATTAATAATGCCTTGTTCAAGTTCTTGCCGATAATTTAGACACTACAATTGCTTTACAAGATGCACTGTAAAAAATAGGTTTTTAAAAATAAATATATATATTGTCTCAAAATAGTCCCGAAAGAATATATACATAAATTTGAAAACCCAAGTACCATGTCATTTTTGAGTACATTGACATGTCAAACATGGGGATATTGGGATTCTTATTGGTCAACCCCACTTTTGAGCATGTCAATATACTCAAAAATGAGTACATGGGTTTTCAAATTTAAGTATATATTGTTTCGGGGCTATTTTGAGACAATATATATACTTATTTTTAACCCTATAAGCGTTAAGCCCGTAATTTTCCGGTATGCACTGTCAAAATAAAAGGCTTGTATAGCTAAATTTTGAAATATATTTTGCTTTTTTCAAGAAAATAAGATTAATAAACATATCTAGTATACAGTATTAAATTCTCATACGTAAACTGTGCATAGTATTAATTTTATGAATCATTAAACAGATATATCAAAAAACGGTTAACGTTGAAAGGGTAAGAATGTAGGCCTTGAAAAAACAGGAAACACACAAAAACATTGGGCGAACCTTGCTTTCAGATTTCGGTTAGAAATACTGTTTATCAACCAGACTAATACAAGACTGACTTATTTATTCTTCTAAAATATTAACACAGTTTTCAATTCATAATTCATAATTCATCTTAAAAGAATCACGAATTCATGAAAAAATGCAAACAGAGAAAACGCAATTCAAAAATTTCAAAGCTGTAAAAACATTTAAAAAACCGTAAAAATTGTTGGTTTAATATATATTTTATTGAACAAATTTAATATAGTTAAATTTATAAACATTATATTGAAATATAAGCTTTTATATGAAATTTTCAGTGGTGCCAAGTCCTCTTAATAATAAAATTATAATGAGGTATAAAATAGCGAAATAAATGCACTCTGCAAGACAAAAAAAAAAAAAAAAAAAATAGACGTACCAAGAAGGAGTCATCCGAATAGAACGAAAATTGGTAGATGAATGTCACTGGAATTACATGTTACAAGTTCTACATGTAGAGAAAAACAAATGAACACAGTTTCAAAAAAATTGGAGGATTTAATCAAGAGAAATGGCACTCACAATGTAAACAAGTCAATAACGCATTGGTCCATTTCTGACCCTTATGTAAGCAAATATTCGGTGTGGTATTAATTGACAGAGCTCGCAAATGTGCTCCTGCGAGATATCATGCCAAATTCTGTCCAAATGGGGATTTAGATTGGCAAAATCCCGAACTGGTTGTAAGTTCCTTTTCAGGATGCTTCAAACGCCATTAGTGGGAGAGAGATCCGGCGACTTTATTGGCCACAACAATGTTAGACAAGCAGGAAAACAAGCAGTAAAATCTCTCTGTGTGCGTGGGCGAGCATTATCACGCTGAAATACATGATCAGGATTGCGTGATATGAAAGGAAACACAACGGGACGTAGAATGTCGTCGACTTGCGGCTGTGTTGTAAAAATACCACGAATGACAACCAAAGGGGTCCTGCTATGAAATGAAATGACATTCCAAACTTTCACTCTTGGTTGTCGGGCCGTATAGCTGACAACAGTTAAGGTGGAATCCCCTTTTTTTTCTCGGCGTCTCCAGATGCGTCTTCGCTGGTCATCGGGTCTCAAATCGGAGTGGAACTCATCACTGAAGAGTGTACCATGCCATTCAGTTACATTCCAGTTCAAACTGTCCTGATATTACTGCAAACGTGCTTGTCGCTATACAGAGTTTAATAGTAGTCCGCGCAACGAGCTTCGTGAGCTCAACCCCATTTCTCTGAGCCGCCTGTTAATGGTCTTTGAAGTCACCGAAGTTCCAGTTCCACATAGGATCTATGAGGATGATGATTTAGAGCTTTGAGTACAGTTCTGACGATTCATTGGTTCTCACGTTCTGTCCTCTCTGTAGGCCGACCGCTTCCTCCCTGACGCTGTGTTCAGCCATGGTTCACCAAATCCTATCAATACAATCTAATAATGACATCGTTTCAATCCAATTTTCAAACAATTCGCGGATTACACCAACCGGCTTCTTTGAGTCCAGTTGCCCGTAGGATCGATGATAATGATGAATTTGGGGTTTTGAGTACCGCTCTGGTGATTGATAAATTCTCACGTTCTGTCCTTCTCTAGGCTGACCGCCTCCCCTCTGACTCTGTGTTCGGCCATGGTTCACCCATTCCTGCCAATGCCATCCAATAGTGGCTACGCTCCAATCCAATTGTCAAACAGTTGACAGATTAAACCAACCGGCTTCTTTGAGCCCAGCTACACACCTCTCTCAAATGCTGACATTTGCGCATACTGTTTGCTCACCTTTAAACGAGGCATAGTTACTGTCTGTCTGTATAGACGAAATAAATTTCTCAAAGAACTTATGACCTGGAATCGAATTTTCTTCTTTTTAATATTCTGCCAATTGCGCAGTTAAGATGCGCTGCAGCGTCATATGCTCATTCGATGGCAGCTAAACTTTAAACTTTTGCATTTTACATCTGAACCTGTATGCATGTGAATTTGTGCCCAGTTTGCATTACTCCTTCTTGGTGCGTCGTTTATTTTTTTGTCTTAGAGTGTAATTCACAGGATGTAAGATTAAAAATAATAATAAATAAATAAATGAATAGCAAAATTGTGAAAGTTAATAAATGAGAAAGAAAATCTTTTTGCAATCGGAGGGAATATACGTCTTTCCAATCAACGATTTTAGTCAGAACTAAAAAAAAAAAAAAAAAATGTTTGTGATATTATTTTCAATATAAAATATTACTTGCTTTAATTGTCACCACCACTTCTCATTTAGGCATTTATTTTTTTTTAATGAGATAATAATGCATTCGGTGTCGTTTCTTGTTCGATTGCGTACAATGAACGCTTGACCAATGCTATCATCTCACATTTACAGAGAGTTAATATAGCGTGTAATCTTTATGGTTACTTGGAGTGGATTTTTATATTTTTCTTTGTTCAATAGAAGAAAGCAATGGATTCGTAAAAAATTTTGACTTCCAGTTTTTGACGTATTTACATGTTTTTAAAAGGCCAAAACACTACTTAATAATTGAGCGTGGAATTGAGCATGTGATCTCAGTCACGTGATCTCCCACTCCACAGAAGAGAGAAATTCCGTGGACTTGAACCGACTCTGCTAGGTAAAAGGACTATAGAAATAGTCCAATAACATAAAACGTTAATCATCTGATTGATTGTTGAAATGCCATCATATCTACATTGAAAATAAGAAAATTAACCAATAAAATGATAAATATTTCACTTTAATGTACTTTTTCTTGATGTTTAGATGCAATCTTTCTATATTCTCATTCACGAACAATGGCTGTGGCCATCCATGCCTGAACGGGTATTCAAATCCACGACTTGACAACTGTCCCAGAAAACATTTTAAAGTTGTGGAAAATTAAATTAAAATATTATTTGTATGTAGGAAATCTTTATCCGGTTCGAAAAATTTTGTAAATTTATGTCCTTATAAAATGAATCCATTATATATGGATTCATCTTATATGGACCACTGAAACCCGCAACACACAGAGAATGCATGCTGCAAGGTCTAGACTTTTTAGACAATCCTCTTTAAATTCTCAATTAATTTGCTTGTTTAAATTAGTCGGCTTGAATACTGTTTTCTTATACATTGTCAAAATAATGCAACTTTGCTGCCAGAAATTCTCTGTAATTATAGAAAAATACGTTTTCTCAACGTAATTTTTACGTAATTTACGACTTTTTTCTCAAATTACAGAGAATTTCTGGCAGCAAAGTTGCAATTTTTTAAGAGTGTACGAAATTTTTTTTAGTGTCTCCACTATACACTGTTAAAAATTTCAACAGAAAACTCAGTGTAATCTATTATTTTAAGTCTTACGTAAAATTACAGAGAAAAATAAACGGAGATCTTAAAAAACTTATTTTATACATTCATTTTAATAATTAATATTAATTTAATTAATTATTGTTGAGTATATATTTCTTACTTGGAATGATTTTTCTAAAGTAGAAACAGTTTAATTAAACATTGTAATTAAAAAATTACATAATAAAATTACATAAAAATACAGAATAAAGATTGAGAATCTCGATTATTCACTTTTAACTAAGAATTGCTGTAAATTTCAGAGATTCTGGATAAATATTTACATTAAATTTACAGAAATTTTTAACAGCGTATGGATTTACAGTTTTGTAAGATATTTAAAAAAAATATCCTACATTTAAAAATTTCTTGAAAAAGAACTACACAGAAATTTATTATAATGTGTTACTATAATAATATATATCTATATTATAATGTATAATAATAATAATAATAAATAAATAAATGAATTTTAAAAAAAAAATATTTTTTTGTAAATATTTATCACAGTAAAAAGTATAGTTCCTCATGTACCTATACATATCAAGTTTAGACATTTACATTTAGTCTTAAATTCGATCTTCTGAAGTTCCTTCTAGTAAAAAAGAAATGCAGATTTTCGAATTTAAATTTATTTCAAGCAAATAGCTTCTATTCCCTGGAGTAAAATGTACGAGCTCTTTTGTATTGAGGAACTAACCGCAAATTTTACTTCAAATTCTATCTGTTTCATCCTGTACAAAGATCATGTTTTGGAAGGTCTATAAAATTATGAAGACATAGGAATGTCATTCTTTAAAATATATATAATATTGAATAAATGTAAAAATATGACTTTATTTCTCAAAATTAAGAAACAACTAGTATGTTGTGGCCACCACATGACTTTCTTCTATACTTTACTGTACAAACTCACTCAGTAAAATAATTTATTAAAATTATTATTTAAAAAAATTATATTCCATGATAATGCAGACGATTTTCGTATTAGAGAAGTAGTATAACACTAAATATAAAAAAAAAAAAAGTCAATTTTATTGTCAATATTACATTTTTTTTTTTTTTAAGAAAAAAATCGATAACTTTATTTTAAATTATCGCAGATCTATGGTTCAACCATTCGTTTAAAAGGTATTGGCGAGCTCTTTTGAAAGATACACATCATGAAAATTTACTCCTCTCGAGTGGGGACTTCTCATTCTCTTAAAGGGGGATTTTTTTTTTTTTGGGGGGGGGGATGGCAAAGAAAAAATAATAATTAAGCTATTTGTCGATAGAGGGCGCTGTGCGTGACCAGATCACACAATTTCCTGAAAAACTGTACTTATTCGCATGAAAATGTTTACAGGCATATAAATCCTATTCTATGCGTCCGTTGTCACCACAAATTAAAGTTTTCAAACGAGTTATAACACTGCGGTTCTTACCTAAGGGAAACTTCTTCACCAAGAACGCTTTATCCACCAAGTCAGCATCGCAATTGCAACTTCATGTATGCACAAGTTGGAGACAAAATGAGAAATAAACTGTTCTAATCGCAAAATTGCGTATTTTATAGGACTTTAATTTGCATATTTTTCTTTCACATCTGTGCGTAAAATTTAACTATTTGTCTAATTATCGTTGACAAAAAAAAAAAAAAAAAAAAAAAAAAAGAACTATATTTTTTCGTTACCGAAAAGAATCCCCCTTCACGAGAATAATTTTTTCGAAAACCGCGTAGAATTCTGTGAATTCATTCAATAGTTATGAATTTTTTAAATGTCTACAGACTTATGAAACACCCTGTACATTTATCTCCTGAGTTCATTTTTATTATAATGTGTGATTGTGTGTGAGTGAACACAAAATCCTCTAAATGCTTTGATCGATTGAGCTCAAAATTTATTGGCGTGTTATAGGTGACCGTCTCATCAGCTGTATGCGTTTTTACGAGTGTTGGAATAATAATTCTTTTAGAGGAAGATAAAGAATTTTGATCATTATGGCTCATAGGCTCAAATATTTTGAAGTACACTAGCATCTAAATTCTATGTAATATTACGATATAAATTAGTAACGCATGCTATAGATCAACATCGTAAGAATTATAAAACTTTTATATGAGTATACGACTTCAAAGTAGAACAATTATACATGCGATCTATATGGACTCAAACTATTTAAAGTCGGTTATAATAATGCTAAACTGTTTAAAACATTTTAAAAAAATAATCTGAAAATATTTTGTATTGCGTACATACCATTTAAAGTTTTTTATTTATTTATTTATTTATTTATTTTTAATAGGGACTCACTAAAGATTACGGATACATAATTGTCCATTGTGAGCCATACAATTTGAAAAGAAATATACGCAAACACCCTTTTTTTAATTTAGACCTTTTATTTATTTATTTCTCTGATTTAAATTAAATTAAAAAATCATCAATTAACAAATGTTTTAAAAATCAAGTGGAGTCACTCCGGAATTTTTACATTTCGATCAGAATTGTTTTTTACGAGATATGTGACCACCGGAACATTTTTAGGCCCTGTATATATAAGCTTGCATATTGTACGGGACGATTATAATTAAAGTTACGATTCCAAAACGCTATAATTTTAAAACTACGCATCAGCGCGATTTGATATTTTACCAGTGAATTCGTGAGGTAATGAAATTTTATTTGGGGGAGGAAAAAATAGTTCCAACATGTTCCTATAGATCAGGGTAATGTCAGGAGAAAGTGGGGCTTATTAAGGCTAAGTGGGCTTATTAAGGGCCCGCTTCACTCACCGTCGCCGGAAGCCGAAGCTAATGTTATTCTATGAGAAATTTTTCTTTACAAATAACCTGTTAACTAACACATATTTTTAAATTCTGTTTTCATATTCTAAAAATTCCCAGCTGTTAAATTGAAGGACCTTTTTTAAAAAAATATTTTTAATATTTTTATATTTTATTTTGAAGCTGCAAAATACGAATTTTCAATATGTGAAATTTTTTCATTTTGAAATTTCAAAATAAAATATTAAAAATTTAAAAAATACATTTTTTAAAAAGGTCCGTCAATTTAACAGTTGGGAATTTTCTGAATGTGAAAACAGAATTTAAAAAGATGTATTAGTTAATAAGTTATTTGTAAAGAAAATTTCCCCATAGAATAACATTGGCTCAGGCTTCCGGTGACGATAAATGAAGAGGGACGTTAAACACAGGAATGTTGTTAGCAACACAATGGAATAGCAAGAAACAATAGACTTCAAGGTTTTACTACAATGTTTTTTAGCAAAAAGATAAGAATACGTGTTTACAGCGGAAACAGTCGTAGTGAAAAGAGAAAAAGAGGAGCTTCATGAAACAAATACTTTACGAATAATTAACCGCACATTTGGGAACTATTTATTATTATTATTATTATTATTTTGCGAAACAAAATTTCATTGCCTCACGATTGCTTGGGGAAAATATCAAATCGCTCTGATGGGTAGTTTTAAAATTATAGCGTTTGGAAATCGTAACTTTAATTATAATCACCCTGTATATGATAACTTCTAATACGTAATATACTCACAAAAAGAAAAAGTATGTTTTCTGTACATATTTGTTTATTCATTAATTAAACAGAACCAAAACAATCGTTCACATTTTCAGACAATTTCTTTTATACGCGTAAAACAAACATTTCTTTCATTCTTATTATTTTTTCTTTTGCCAAACAAAACTTCATTGCCTCACGATTGTTTAAGTAAAATATCAAATCGCTCTGATGGGTAGTTTTAAAATTATAGCGTTTAGAAATCGTAACTTTAATTATAATCACCCTGTATATGATAACTTCTAATACTCACGTAATACACTCATAAAAAGAAAAAGTATGTTTTCTGTACATATTTGTTTATTCATTAATTAAACAGAACCAAAACAATCGTTCACATTTTCAGACAAATTCTTTTATACGCGTAAAACAAACAATTCTTTCATTCTTATTATTTTTTCTTTTGCCAAACAAAACTTCATTGCCTCACGATTGTTTAAGTAAAATATCAAATCGCTCTGATGGGTAGTTTTAAAATTATAGCGTTTGGAAATCGTAACTTTAATTATAATCACCCTGTATATGATAACTTCTAATACGTAATACACTCATAAAAAGAAAAAGTATGTTTTCTGTACATATTTGTTTATTCATTAATTAAACAGAACCAAAACAATCGTTCACATTTTCAGACAAATTCTTTTATACGCGTAAAACAAACATTTCTTTCATTCTTATTATTTTTTCTTTTGCCAAACAAAACTTCATTGCCTCACGATTGTTTAAGTAAAATATCAAATCGCTCTGATGGGTAGTTTTAAAATTATAGCGTTTAGAAATCGTAACTTTAATTATAATCACCCTGTATATGATAACTTCTAATACTCACGTAATACACTCATAAAAAGGAAAAGTATGTTTTCTGTACATATTTGTTTATTCATTAATTAAACAGAACCAAAACAATCGTTCACATTTTCAGACAAATTCTTTTATACGCGTAAAACAAACATTTCTTTCATTCTTATTATTTTTTCTTTTGCCAAACAAAACTTCATTGCCTCACGATTGTTTAAGTAAAATATCAAATCGCTCTGATGGGTAGTTTTAAAATTATAGCGTTTAGAAATCGTAACTTTAATTATAATCACCCTGTATATGATAACTTCTAATACTCACGTAATATACTCATAAAAAGAAAAAGTATGTTTTCTGTACATATTTGTTTATTCATTAATTAAACAGAACCAAAACAATCGTTCACATTTTCAGACAAATTCTTTTATGCGCGTAAAACAAACATTTCTTTCATTCTTATTATTTTTTCTTTTGCCAAACAAAACTTCATTGCCTCACGATTGTTTAAGTAAAATATCAAATCGCTCTGATGGGTAGTTTTAAAATTATAGCGTTTAGAAATCGTAACTTTAATTATAATCACCCTGTATATGATAACTTCTAATACTCACGTAATATACTCATAAAAAGAAAAAGTATGTTTTCTGTACATATTTGTTTATTCATTAATTAAACAGAACCAAAACAATCGTTCACATTTTCAGACAAATTCTTTTATACGCGTAAAACAAACATTTCTTTCATTCTTATTATTTTTTCTTTTGCCAAACAAAACTTCATTGCCTCACGATTGTTTAAGTAAAATATCAAATCGCTCTGATGGGTAGTTTTAAAATTATAGCGTTTAGAAATCGTAACTTTAATTATAATCACCCTGTATATGATAACTTCTAATACTCACGTAATATACTCATAAAAAGAAAAAGTATGTTTTCTGTACATATTTGTTTATTCATTAATTAAACAGAATCAAAACAATCGTTCACATTTTCAGACAAATTCTTTTATACGCGTAAAACAAACATTTCTTTCATTCTTATTATTTTTTCTTTTGCCAAACAAAACTTCATTGCCTCACGATTGTTTAAGTAAAATATCAAATCGCTCTGATGGGTAGTTTTAAAATTATAGCGTTTAGAAATCGTAACTTTAATTATAATCACCCTGTATATGATAACTTCTAATACTCACGTAATATACTCATAAAAAGAAAAAGTATGTTTTCTGTACAAATTTGTTTATTGATTAATTAAACATGACCAAAATAATCGTTTACATTTCCAGACAAATTCTTTTATACGCGTAAATCAAACATTTCTTTCATTCTTATTATTTTTACTTTCCGAACACTATAGTGAGGAAAGTATTGTAATCATGTCAAAAATCCGAATTCGAGATTTTGATGTTTCTATACGTTTTGAGGTCCCCTGAGTCCGTTTTCACTATTTTTACGATGATGTAAGTATGTGTGTGTGTATGTGTGTATGTGTGTATGTGTGTATGTCTGTGGGTGAACACGCTAGCGTCTAAACGCTTCGTTCGATTAACCTGAAAGTTGGTACGCATATTGTAAGTCACCATAGTACGAACCCTATAGATTTTGGTGAATCTAGCACTTATAGTTTTTTTACAGGGACACAAAGAAAAATTCTTTATCATTATGGCCTATGGGAGCAAAATCTTAAAAGTGCGATATTCAATTAAAACGCCTTATTGAAAAAAAAAACGCCTTATTCAAAAACGCCTTAATTCACGCCTTATTCAATCACGCTTTATTCAAGTTAAACGCCTTATTCAATTGAGCAAAAATTTTATACACATATTATAGATCACAAATACTCAATCTGTATAGATTTTGGAGAATCTAGCACTTATAGTTTTTTTACAGGGACACAAAGAAAAATTCTTTATCATTATGCCTATGGGGCCAAATTTTTAAAAATGTGATAGTGTCTAAACGCCTTATTAATCCGAGCAAAAAAATTGTACACATGTTATAGATCACAGTTGAACTAACTGTATAGATTTTGGTGAATCTATCACTTACAGTTTTTTTACAGGGACACAAAGAAAAATTCTTTATCATTATGGCCTATGGGACTAAATTTTTAAAAGTACGATAGCATCTGAACGCCTTATTGAATTCAGCTGAAAATTTATATGAGTATTATAAATCCCTGTTGCACTAACTATAAGCATTTTGGTGAATCTAACATTTATAGGTTTTTACAGGGACACAACGAAAATTTCTTTGTCATTATGATCTATGGGCTCAAAGTTCAGTAGCGTTAAATAAAACAACGTGTAATAGATGGAGAAAAATACTCAAACACTCTATTATGGTTTTCTCTCTTTTGTTTGTTTAACAACTACTCTTTCTTTACTTTATCTACAAAACTGTTAATTACTCAATGTTCGGAAAGTCGAGTGGAGTCACTCCAGATTTTTTCTTTTGCTAAACAAAATTTCATTGCCTCACGATTGTTTTAGCAAAATATCAAATTGCTCTGATGGGTAGTTTTAAAATTATAGCGTTTTGAAATCGTAACTTTAATTATAATCACCCTGTATATGATAACTTCTAATACTCACGTAATATACTCATAAAAAGAAAAAGTATGTTTTCTGTACAAATTTGTTTTTTGATTAATTAAACATGACCAAAATAATCGTTCACATTTTTCAGACAAATTCTTTTATACGCGTAAAACAAACATTTCTTCCATTCTTAGATGCATTAATTACTCCAAGATAAAAGATAGCGCTGCAACATAATTAGAATTTTCGGAGAAGCTATCAATAATTTCTGGGATTTCAAACGTATCAAAAGCGACAAATTAGTAGGAGGTAACACATTTGCAGAAATATGCTGAATAAATCTTTGCATAAATATGCTGAATAAATACGCTGAATAAATACGCTGAATAAATACGCTTTGCTATGTTTATGTAAAAAATTAAATTATTATCACTTTTCTTTTAAGTAATTTCTGCAAACATATCTGCTTAATCTATTTTGAATTATTTTTTCCGATTTTGTAGTTTTTATTAGTTCCCCATCATACTATAGGTATGGGGAACTTAGGTAATCGTGAAAATTTTCGACCTCGGTTTTTTGACTTTTTTACACGTTTTCAGGTGTGAGGAATCCGAAAATGACAAAATTTGTATGGTGTCTGTTAGTGTGTCAGTGTGTCAGTCCGTTAGTGTGTCAGTGTGTTAGTCCGTTAGTTTGTTAGTCTGTTAACACGATATCTCACGAACAAATGATCGCAGAGAGGTCAGATAAGTTTTAAAATATTACTTTCGATACTGGCAAGAACCCTATTCTTTTGCAACATTCGAATTAAAAAACTTCGTAAGTTATGAGAAATTTACGATTTTCTTAACATGGGAGAATAGGACAAAAATTCACTTAAACGTGCATTAAATGGAAACTTTTTACGTTAAAAATGTCAGACCAGTTTTAAAATATCAGGTTTGATGCCGGAATGAACATAAGTAACTATAAATGTGCTACTTTGAAAATTTCGCAAGTTATTGGAAATGTACGAATTTATTAACATGGCAGTATAGGGCAAAGTTTCACATAAACGTCAATTGTGAGATATATTTTCATCGTAAAGATGTCAGACTACTTTTGAAACATTATTTAGAACACTGGCATGAATATTAATGACTATGAATTTTCCAATATAAAAATTTCGTAAGTTATTGGAAAATTACGAATTTCTTAACATGGCAGCATAGAGCCAAATTTCACATAAACGTCAATCTTGAGGGATATTTTCATCGTAAAGATGTCAAACCACTTTCGAAATATTATATAGGATACTGGCATCAATATCATAGACTATGATTTTGACAATTTAAAAAATTCGTAAGTTATTTGGAATTTACGATTTACTTAACATGTCAGAATAAGGCAAAATTGAGCATAAATTTCCATTTTGAGGATCATAAATACATTAGACAACTTGAAAATCACATTTATAACTTCAAAATTACATTTATGATATTTGTTTGAACATGATTGAATACAAGTATTCTAATAGGAAAATTTCGCAAATCATTCGTAATTTACGATTTTATCAACATAGCGAAATTGTAAATTTTTCATATACATATGAATTTTGAGGATTATTGCATTGGAAATAGTAGCATGAAAACTAAACAACGGAATTTATGCTGATAAAACAAATTAATAGATTAGAATAAGATATATATATCGAAGTTAACGGTGGATAGCCTATTAGGCGGGGATTTCATTCTGTCACTATATCAAGCTTTGGTCAAATTCATTTCTTTTAACATGATTATAATATGTCTCGCACTAGAAATTTATGAGAACATAAATATGTTGGGGAACTGAGCAGAGTCGACCTATGGCAACTAGTTTTGATCTATATTCAATAAAGCATTGGATTCATAAGAATATTTTACTCCCGGTTTTCGGCTAATTTACATGTTTTGAGAGGTCGAGAATACGATTTGACCATTTTTAGAAAAGGTCTGATGGTGTGTCTCTCGCAAAAATTTTATAACGGTTCTATCTCAAGATTTAATGCACAGAACTTTATAGAAGATTATATTTAGATTCATCTTAATATAAAGAAAGTCTACTGAATTTTGATGTAAATTGCTCTAAAGTCGGCGCTGCTGTGCTGCGATTTCTTCCATTATAAGAGGTCTAAGTTTTTTTCAGGTTTTGTGTGTAATGTCAATAAAACTGATATGCAAGTGTAACATAAATGAAACATTGTGCTGATTCAATTTGGAAGCATATGAACTGACTGGTGGAGCTGATATGTTGCAATATTTCCCGTGTATGGGATGACTATATCTCAGCTTCTATGGCGTACAGTCAGTAACAAAAGTGTGCTAGTGTTCGGGCACTTTTGTTACCGACTGTACAATTGCACCAAACTTCAAATGTGTGAGGACCATTATGAAAGTTACTGAGGACCCCCGTGGCAGAAACACGGGAACACGGCGACAATGTCGCAGAAACAGAAATGTTCTTGCAGAAAGATTTTACTTAAGTCAAATAAATTTGGCCATTGTGTTAAAAAAAAGAGAGAGAGAGAGAAAGAAACTCAAATAATGGTTTATAAACTGTTCTGCAGAACAAATTTTCGTTTCTGCAGATACGATCGCCTCAATCCTGAATAAGGAGAGGAGATAAAGCGTATTCAACTCACTTGGGTTAGCTTTGATACGGCATGCATTAGCGATTCGTGATGCGGTGATATGATTCGGTGTATCGACACTTTACACTGGTAATCTCTTCACATCGGAACTTCATTTTCGTGTCTTCAAACTTTGTTTTCGCGCCGCGCCTGCCACTCGTGTCGTGTGTATTTATTGTATTGGAAAAAGATGCTTTTTCGAAAGAATGTGGCTTTGCGACCATTTTCCGAATTTCATATTTTATGCATTTTCAGATTCATGCATAACAAAATAGCTGCATTCAGTGATTTTTTTTTTTTTCTTTTAAGTGCGTGATTGCTGCTGTACCGATTTTCATACATTTTCTGATTTACGCACGACAAATTAGTTGCATCTAGTGATTTTTTTTTCTTTAATTTATGCGAAGCATGCATAAGTGCGTGGTAGTAAATACACGCAAATTTTTTAAAGCTGCATTATTTTAATGTTTGGTTCAAACTATGCAATACATTTCACAAATATGTACAGAAATAAGACTATGGGGAAATTTGTAATGTCTGTAGTTATACGCAAAATAAAAAAATGAAGCTTCAAACCTTTCTTAAAAAAAAATAGAAAATTAAGAAATTAATCTTAAAAATACTTTATTTATATTTAGCATTTTATATGTAGTAAAATATCTTAGCAATAAATGTTAATGGGTATCTTAAGTTATAAAATTGGTAACTTTTCTAATTTTTTCTTTACTAATCATTAATTATTTTAATTGTGATTAAAATTCTTAGCTTTAAATTTTGTTGTTTAAGCATATGAAGTCGTTAAAAAAATTATTAATTTATTTTACAAAAATACTCTTATCATTAGTTTCTACAGCTTGTTCATTTCATTTTTTAAACATTTGAATTTTTGAAAAAAAAATATTTATTTAATTGAAATATTGCAAATTAAATAGTTATTTTGAATAAAAATCAAACCAAAGGTTTTGCTGATTTTTTTTTTTTTTTTTTTTTTTTTTTTTTTTGTAAGCAAAAGGAATTTTATCTAATAGTAGTTGTTTTGAATAAATACTAATTAAGCAGCAAATGCTTTTATTTATTTATTTTTACTTATTCGTATAAATATAAAATCAAATATTACTTTCAATTGATTTCTGTTTATTTCATTCATCTGCAATCAATATTTTCTATCATAGATTTTATCCATGAAATCTGTTACATTTCAGATTTCAACATTTCCTTAAAAATTAAATATTTCACTTGCCTCAGTCTTTATGAAAATATTTCGACTATGCTTTGTCTATAATTGTGTTACTTAGATCTTGTATTCTGTTTTACTTTATGTATTTAAATGATGGTATAATTATATATTCTGATTTCTTAATGTCAAATCACATTTTTTTAGATTTCAAATACACATCTTTATGCTATTTGTATATAATACAAAAAAAAATGAATCTTGTGTATTAGAATGTTATCGTGCATATTTCTAATAATCTCGAAAACTATAAATGTTGTAAATTATTTATATTTCATTATAATATTCAGTATTCTATATTAATTTTACTTTTAATTTGTTGTATCTTAATTTTTAGTTCTGTATTATATTTTATGTTGTTTGGTTTGCACCTTATGAAATAAGGGCATTTGTGTATTTAAATATATATATTTAATATAAAAAAAGTAAAGTACTATTTGTAACATTTGTTTAATTTAGTTAGACATTTCATGATTTAAATGCCTTAAAAAATTTGCAGATTATTTTTGATGAGTTACTGCATTTTATGGTTTGAATTCATTGAATATTTTATAAACAATATTGTATATTAATGTGAACAAAAAATCTGAAGCAATTAAGATCAATAGATTTATTTTCACCTTTCTTTAAAAAAAAAAAAAAAAAAAAAAAAAAGAGTATTTTCTTGCAATAGTGCAGATATATGCATTTGTGCCTAGTTAAAATTTAAAAACATTGGATACTGAATATATACTGAATATTGAATACTGAATATTATTTACTATTTAAAAATAATTTTTTTTTAATTCGTAAATGTTAACTTCACAAACTATTCCTGCAGAAAGATTTTGGTGTTGACGAAGCTTGTCGCAGAAAGCATAATAAATTTCTGCCACAGGGCTGAGGCCATATTTTGGTTCATATCTTCCGACAGTTGAAGTTACTATAGTGCATTTTTCTCTTTATAGGAAACGCTTATATCTCAGCTTCAACAGAATATAATTAAAAAAAAGAATCATCAAAATTGATAGGTGAAATGTCTATTTTAAAAAAGAATGCTGGCTAAATTTGAGTGTATATTTTAGACAACAGGTGGTGCTGCTATTACTTACCTTCTCTGATTTTCTATAAGACCATATCTCAACATCTGCTTAATAAAACTATACCAAACTGCGTATGTAAAACCTTTATTGCGTGAAGCTAGGATTTAATATTTGTCTATGTTAATGGCAGGATGCACTTTTTTTTGGGAGCCCAAAAACGACTAAAAAGAAAATTTTGTGATGTTCACAGTATACTAAAACTAACAAAGAAAAGGATAGTGCTGACAGTTTACAAGGCATTTTCTTTTATTATGTATCAAACGTAGGATCTATGTGTTAAATAAGATAAATATTTATTTTAAAAATTAGTGGTGTATACTGAATAAATAATTTTTTTTTCATTCAAATAATAACAATAATAATAATTAGCAATACGCTCAGCAATTTTTTTTTTCTGCTTTTTATATTCTTCTGTATACACAAGAAAAAATATGTTATATTTGTAAAAAAAAAAAAAAAAAAAAAAAAAATACGTTCAGTTTTCAGTGATTTTACGTATTTTAAGGATTTCCAAAGCGTTTCGATCATTTTTGGAATGACATCCGATTGTCTGCGCATGTCTGGCAAAAATTTTGTGGCAACTCTAGATCATGAATTAAAGTACAAAATTTCTAGAAATTTTATATTTAATGAAAACTTGACATACACTAATATCTATTAATTTTTGTGTAAACCAATTAACCCTTTGCGCTCGGCGTATTTTCCGTAAGACACGCCTTTTGGCGTTCCTGTAAAACGTCACACGTATAGTTTCCAACTTACTACTTTTTGACTGCCTAAAAATTGTAATAATTTGTTTAATTTTACTTCATCATTAAATAAAATAAATCTTTATGTTAAAATTTTCCGGTAGCCGAAAGGTAGCCTATAGTTACACGTTTTAGAAAAATAACATTTCATTTGCAGAGGAACAACTTAAGGCGTGGCTCGATTTTTTAATGTCCCCTCAGAAGGGACATACGAGTGAGAAGGGTTAATAGGCGAAGCTGTCATTCGTTTTCGATTTGTGACATTACATGTTAAGAGATTGGTACTGACCACCGGTTGTTCGTACAATTTGTTGTATACGACAAGCATTATGCTCTGAAAAATTTTTAATGGTTCTTTATATGGCTTTCTGAAAATAAATGAAACATTTTTTTCAAAATCTATATAATTAAAGAGAAGTGTGTGAGTGTGTATGTCTGCCTGTCTGCGTTCTGGTGCTCACACTACCAAACGCAGAGCTACGAAACTTGACATATTGGCACCTGGTACCCTGTAGGTGTGCATCTCATCGAGAATTTTTCGAATTTCGAATTTTAATTTTTTTAATTAATTTTTTTTTCATTTTTAAATATTGGCTTATATGTTTCATTTTTCAGAAATTTATTCTTCCATTGTAATCGTCTGCGTATCATAGCAACGGCAATTGCGCTATTTATTTTTCATTTAATACATTCATTTGAAGTCACAATCTTTTTTCTCTTTTTAATTTAATATATTTATTGAAAATAAAATGGTAATGCTGTAGAAAAAATTAAATATATTAAATTTAAAATTTAAAAACTTATTTATAACAGTTATGTTTATGTATAATTTATTATAGTATAGCAACTTTTTATTTTCCTTTTTTTATTTAATTCCTTTCAAAGATTTTTCTTTTATTTATAGTATTTATTGTAAAAAAAAAAAAAAAAAAAAAAAAATAAATAAAAAAAAAAAAAAAGGTAGTATACAGTAGAAAGGATTAAACTGATTAAAATTTATTTCTTTTTCATGTATTTAATTTCTTTTAAAAGAAAAGCTACTTTTTATCTTACTTAATTAATTACTAAATCCAATCGTACCATAGTGTTGTAAATAGCAGTGCGGTTCAAAAGCTAAAATATTTAATAGATTGCTGTGTAGCAGTGCCACCTGTTGAGCGGTTGACACCAAAAGTTGGTAAATACTAATTTATGTCAAGCTGCATCTACATATGAATTTGTATGCAATTCTGTGCAGTAGTTCCTAAGATATAGCATTACCTTAAACTGCGAAAAACGCTCTAGCGCCACTTGTTAGCCGATAAGCATTCAAATTGAATCAGCATGATATTTTATAACGATCTTCTTACGAATCAAGTCTTGTTTGATTATACGCAATAGAATCTTCAATATAGCCTCCCCTAAATTTGAAGAAATCGCTGTATAGCAGCGCCACCTGTTGAGCGGTTGACACCAAAAGTTGATAGGCACTTATATAGGTCAAGGTGCATCTACATACAAATTTATATACAATTCTGAGCAGTAGTTCTGGAGTAGTTCTTGCCACAAAATTTTTGTCACACACACACATACATTTTCTAGAAATGGTAAACTCGTGTTCTATTCTCTCAAAACGTGTAAATCCGACAAAACCTGAAGTACAAAATTTTTGTCAATCCAGTATTTTCTTCTATTTAATATAGAAGAAAGTATATTTATATACAGATAAATTCTAAACTATACTTTCAGTTTATGTATAATTTCCAGTTAAATACATCAATCTATATCTATATCTATATCTATATATATATGTATATATAAACGAATTTTTCTTTCACCTATTAATTCCTTTGAACAATATTTTCAGTTACTGTTGAAACTTATTTTTAGAAACCAGAAAAGTAAGCAAAACAGGTTAAACTTACAAAAATGTTAAAAATTCATGAATAAAACTAACAGTAAGTTATTTTAGCGGATCTATATTTAAGTTTTAATGTCTTGAGGGGTAGAAAATTAATGTAATTATTTTACATAATTAGATTTCTTTTGTTGATGAAGATTGCTTTTTTTTCCTCATTGAATGGCTAAATTAACGTTTGATGACATAGGATTCTCTCCAAGGATAAAATGTGATTATCTTATTTGTTTTCATTATGACATAAAAATAATTGACCCATTATTTATTAGAGTTGATGAGTTTCTCCTTTTTTTATTTTTTTCGTTATTCCTATGAGAGTTTTTAAGGTATAAATGAAATAAACAGAGATAAAATTTATATGAAAATTAGTATTTATTTAACATTATTTTATTTTAGTTATATTATCAATAACTACACAAATAAATAAATTAATAATGTATATATATATATATATATATATATATATATACAGGGCGCCACTAAAGTCTGTTTCCTCTATTTTAATTGCCGAAAAGCTGCAGCTATAGTCATAAAACGGTTTTCTAGTTATAGTAAACTGGCTACGCGATACTGGATACGATCGTTTACAGCGGCACCTGAAGGATGATGGCGTATTGTTCCAAAGGTAAAATGTGATTATCTTATTTGTTTTCATTATCCCCATCCTACTATAGGTATGGGGAACTTAGGTAATCGTGAAAAATGTCGACCCCGTTTTTTTTTACTTTTTTATACGTTTTCAGGCGTGAGGAATCCGAAAATGACAAAATTTCTATGGTGTCTGTCTGTAGGGTGTCTGTTAGTGTGTTAGTCCGTTAGTGTGTTAGACTGTTTACACGATATCTCACGAACAAATGATCGCACAGAGGTCAGATCAGTTTAAAATATTACTTTCGATACTGGCAAGAACCCTATTCATTTGCAACATTCGAATTAAAAAACTTCAGCAGTTATTCGAAATTTAAGATTTTCTTAACATGGGAGAATAGGGCAAAAATTCACTTAAACGTGCATTAAAAGGAAACTTTTTACTGTAAAAATGTCAGGCCAGTTTTAAAATATGAGTTTTGATGCTGGAATGAACATCAGTAACTATAAATATGCATCTTTGAAAATTTCGCAAGTTATTGGAAATTTACGAATTTCTTAACATGGCAGAGTATAGGGCAAAATTTCACATAAACATCAATTTTGAGAGATATTTTCATCGTAAAGATGTCAGACTGCTTTTGAAATATTATTTAGGATACTGGCATGAATATTAATGACTATGAATTTTCCAATATAAAAATTTCGTAAGTTATTGGAAATTTACGAATTTCTTAACATGGCAGAAGAGAGCAAAATTTCACATAAATGTCAATCCTGAGGGATATTTTCATCGTAAAGATATCAAACCACTTTCGAAGTATTATTTTGGATACTGGCATGAATATCATAGACTATGATTTTCCCAATTTAAAAAAATCGTAAGTTATTTGGAATTTACAATTTACTTAACATGTCAAACTAAGGCAAAATTGAGCATAAACTTCCATTTTGAGGATCATAAATACATTAGATAACTTCAAAATTACATTTATGATATTTGTTTGAACATGACTGAATACAAATATTCTAATAGGAAAATTTCGTATATTATTCGTAATTTGCGATTTTATCAACATAGCGAAATTGTAAATTTGTCATATAAATATGAATATTGAGGATTATTGCATTGGAAACAGTAGCATGAAAACTAAACAACGGAATCGACCCTGATAAAACAAATTAATAGATTAGAATAAGATAAATATATCGAAGTGAACGGTGAATAGCCTATTAGGCGGGGATTTCATTCTGTCACTGTATCAAGCTTTGGTCAGATTCATTTCTTTTAACATGATTATAAGAACTAGAAATTTATGAGAACATAAATATGATGGGGAACTGAGCAGTGTCCACCTATGCCAACTAGTGTTTTCGTTATTCATGTGAGAGTTTTTAAGGTATAAGTAAAATAAACAGCGATAAAATTTATAAGAGAATTGGTATTTATTTAACACGCTTTTATTTAAATTATATTATTAAAAAACACACAAATACATATATATATATATATATATATATGTATGTATAGATAGATATACAGGGTGCCACTAAAGTCTGCTTCCACTATTTTAATTGCCGAATGGCTGCAGCTACAGTCATAAAATGGTTTTCTATTTATAGTAAACTGGCTACGCGATACTGGATGCAGGGAGTATTGCTAGTGCTCGGATACTTTTGCTGCTGCCGGTATGTTGTTGTAATATCTAACCTCAGAACAAACTTATTAACTCTTTTTTAGGTTCCGAAACTATTTCTTCCCGCCAACTGATTTTTTCATGCACCTGCTTTATCACGTGACGATATGTCGCGTCACTCTACTACTACTGTAATTCTTTTTTAATCATGTAATATTTTCTGTATGAGAAGGATGTACATAATTTGAGTCCTATTTTATCATTATTTTTTTTATGCCTAAGATAAAGTTTTAAAATGAAATAAGAGTTTAGACATTATTATTTCAATACGAAAATAACATATAGTACATTGCGTAAGATTATACATTAATCTACATTTTTTACAGAAAAGAATAGTTTTGTTTTCTAAAACAGAAGTATTTGACATGTAATATATCCAACGTTCATTCAGTTACATTTGTCAAGCATCCATTCTGCTTATAAAGTGACCAGATTTTTCTTCAATAAAACAGAATGCTGATTGCCTGTGTTGACCCAGGTAAATCAAACTTTCTTAAATATTTGACAATTGACTTTTAAAATAAAGAATATATATTATGCTAATATATTTCAAAATAATAAAATAGAGGTATCTTTGAACTCATAGCCTTACATAATTTCATCATATGTGGTGGCTGTCACAGTTTGCAAATGAGTTTCTGCACTGCTAACTACAGCTTTAGTAACCGACTCTTAGCTGAGGTAAAACCTGTTCACCAGTAACATCTCATCCAGCAAGTCAGCATCGCAATTAAAACTTCATCATTGCACAAGTGGTAGGGAAAATAAGAAATTATGTAAATCGTAAAACCGTAGATTTTTTTAGAACTCTGATTTCCATATTTCTTGTTACGCGTCTGTCGACGAAAATTTCAGTACTCGACGAAAATCTATCGACGAAAATTTCAGTTTTTATTTTCTTTACCAAACATACACGTATATATATAGATTAACGTTAAAATTAAAAATTAAAAATCACCTTTTTAATATTGTTATAAGCTTTTAAAGATTAATCACTATCAATTAATGCATTCAATTAATATTTCAGTAGCACCTAAATCGATTAATCGTTTCTATACTTTTAATCTTTTCTTTTTACTAATGTTTGTTTGGCAGCCTGTTTAATTCTACTATCTACGTATTACGTATGTATCGTTTAACACGTGGATTGTGTAAATTACTTATTCCTTGTTTCAATTTTGGTTTGTGTTATTGATTAATTTAATTTCCTTTTTTGTTTTGTTGCAAGATAGAGACTTGAGCTGTATAATGCTTGAGTTAGCTATACAGTTTTCCGAAATCTTGCATATACTGATTGAAATGCAAGTTTCCTGATGCGTAAACATTTCTATATTTCAGCATTTAAAATTACAATTTTCAGTTCATGAATTTCCTTTTTTTTTTTCTTTTAACGGAACTCTTTGGTAATTTTAACCTTTCTCTTTTCTCTAAAATGTTGACTGTTAATATTTCACAGTTTTTGCAAATTATCTCATCGTTAGGCTTAAGTGTTATGTTAGTATCATTTCTCTTCTGCATAAGTACTTTCACACGTTTTCACTAATCATTGGTACTCAAATTAATTTATTACCGTGACAATTTTTATTCGAAATAAATCTAAACTTAATTGTTGGTATCTTCATCTATCTTTTGTCTGCTGAGTGTTACAATGGTAATAATTATTCAAATTATACACCCACACACACACACATATATATATATATATATATTATGTATAGTTATGAAATAGGATATTTGTTTTATATTAACTTAAATAATTTAGATCAAAATAGATGTGGATTTCAAAATTTAATTTTGCTTCGCTAAATTTTTTTTTTCAAATCCCTGTGGTAAAATGTAACTTTTCTAAAATTTGTAAGATTCTATTTTACTTTCGAAAAATACTGATCATTTCTTTACAAACGAGCATAGAATTTCAAAATCGCGAGGGACTGACGGATAAACTTGATTTTATTTTTCGGTAATAAATATACATTACCTTTACTCACGTGCACAGAATTTTAAATAACTGAAATAAAACTGTATTATACTTAAATGAATATATCTGTACTGATAAGTATAAAAGATTTAAGTCCATATTCTTGATTTTTCAGGAGACGAAAAATAAAGTTAAACTAACTAAAAACTAATCAGCAGAATCGATTAGGGAAAAGGGATTATGTTGGTTTATACGCTTTATACCATTCAGTGATTGTCAATCCTCATTTAATAATGAAAAAAAAAATTGAATTAAATATTTATACCAAAGATTAATGCTAAATTTCTGATTTGAATATTTTTTTACCAATGGATTTTCTCAAAGACTAAATGACATGGATTTAAATCCGTTATACCAATCGATGGAGAATTTTTTTCTGAGTCTGACTATGTACTTAACTCAAAATTGACATTTTTGGACTTAAATCCTTTATACTTATCAGTACAGATATATACTTAAATCAATATATATATATATATATATATATATATATATATATATATATATATATATATATATATATATATATATATATATTATATTATATTATATATGATAAAGTATAATTACAATGCACATTTAGAAGAATACTTAAAAAGCAAATATATTGTTATGTATTACATTTTAAACTTGATATACAGGGTTTCCCATAAGCCTGTAGACATTTTAAAAATTCATAACTATTCAATGAATTGATAGAATTGAAAACGTTTTGGGAAAAAAACTTCTCGTAAAGGAAGATTTTTTTTTTTTTTTTTTTTTTTGGGGGGGGGGGGGGTGTGAAGGTGTTCACATATATTTGGTTAAATTTTAATTGAATTTTTAAATAAAATAAAATCTAATGATAAATGAATGCATTATTCCAATAAAAAAAAATAATTAAATTTTAAGTGAGAAATTATATTTACATAATTTGTTCTTAAGCATTTGGAGAAAGAATTATGTTTAAATGTCGTTAAAAATTACACAATTTTAATTATACATACGACCTACACTATTTACTAACATAAAACAATAACACACATCATTCAGAAATCTAAATTGTATATGTTTTATATCTAAATCATAAATAAAGTGTTTATCTTTTTAAATAGAAAAGTACTTTATTTTATGGGATAAAAAGGAAAATAAAAGAAATAATATCTAACGGAAATTCTGACATTAAACGTAATTATAAAAAAAAGTGTTCTCAAATAGTCATAAAAACAAGAAAACTCATTGTCAGAATTTAGATTATTGCATCACCGGATATAATTTATTTTAAATTACCCAATATTAATGATTTCAGTTCATAACGGTCTTTTTCTCTAGTCAAACGGTCGCTTGGCATAAAATTGGCGATTAAAAAGGTTAATACAATTATAAACCGTCATTACAAATTCAAAAATTAACATTAGTTTAATATCTAAAACAAAGAACTGAAGTTGGCTTTCATTTTTGGCGAAAATAAGATAAAGCGAAACATATGACTTCCCTTCCAGATGGCTCTCCCGTGCGA
This sequence comes from Salticus scenicus, assembly GCA_963930645.1. Lineage (NCBI taxonomy): Eukaryota > Metazoa > Arthropoda > Arachnida > Araneae > Salticidae > Salticus > Salticus scenicus. Next base: position 74,668,609 of record OZ005662.1, on the reverse strand, counting down.
TCGAAAAGAGCAGACCCTCAGTTTTTGCTTTTTCACGGTTTAGAGTAGACGTAAGTTTTTTCGCTGCCCTCTCTCTCTCTCCGTCGCTTCCCGAGAAATACTTGGGTTATTGTGTTATTATATTATTATATTGTATTGCAACAGACATTTTATATGTGAACAATTATGTGACTTCTTAAGAATATTTACAATAAAAACAGTTTAAAATTATCAAGATTTCAATGGATTCTATTTGTTCTCAAACGCAGTGTATATTTACGGCCAAAGAATAAACTTTTATTTCAGAAACGGATAATCTACGTTACATAACCTTGGTCCCGTACAGGTTTCCTGGAAGGCATCGATGGAGAGAGAGGAGAGGGCCAATGAAAATTATTTTTCTCCTCTGATCTCGAACTTTTTATAGAGAGGGGTCCGTTTAACTGCGTCAAATGTTCGAACTATAATATGTGAATTTCAAGGAACATTTTTTTCATTTATGCGAATGAACATTTGAAAAGATGTCCTGTCTTTGAAAAGATGTCCTCTCCTGCTCTCGTCATTGGTAAATGAAACGCTCATCGGAAATTATTAATACGATGGTATCCTGTTTCGAAGAACCAAATCAGCTCCTCGATGTCTAATCAGCGGTGAATAGCGATAATCTTCGCCTCCACGTCCGTTTAGTTGGATGAAATTAACATGAAAAGGAGACAGGATTCGAGCGTGCAGTCCGGAACATATGCTCTTCTGTTTTCTCTCAGCGGTCTTCATCGCAAAGTACTATAGATGCATTGATTTAAACCAGCTAAAAGGCCAGGTGAAAGTTCATCGGATTTGTTGATACAGTGATTTGCGCAGGAGTGGAGATGAAAAGCCATATGTGAAAAATTTCGGGAATTTATTTTTTACAAAATAATTCAAGCAATCGTGCTAAAAAAAAAAGAGAAAAAACCAAAAAGTGTGTGTACAGCTTCATAATTTCAATTACATCGGCAAATTACGTGCACCCATACAGGAGAAAAGCCATATAAATATGCATTTAGTTCAAATCTTCGAAATTTTTTTTAAGATAAAGGTGATAATGTTTCTGCAAGATTTTGTGCACAGCGCGTGACAGACTTTCGCACTCATACAGGAGAAAAGCCATGCGTGTGTGGATTCTTTATGAAGCGTTCTTTTTTTTTGGGAAAATTTCATACAAAAAAAAACCATGCACGTAAACAGTTAATTGCGATAAAATCGTAGTCTTCGAACTATTGATAAACGGTATAAACATTGGCGCTCAAGTAATTATTTTTAATAAATATATTTTCTTAAAAGTGAAATAATAATAAAATAAAAGAGAAACAGTAAGTAAATTTTTTATTTGAAAGTTTCATAATTTGGAGACTATCATAAATTAGTTATTCAATAAATAACTATTTATGAAGTAATTTCAATTTTAATATTTCATTTTTTTAACTGCATAATACTTTATATATATTTTTAAATACACATTTAACTAAGTAGTTTTGCCGATTATTTTGGGTAATAGTTTGAATCTATCGATTTAAAATAATAACAATAATAATTATGATATTAATTGCAAATTGAAATAAATTGGGCAAAACTGCTTGCTATGTTTGAAACTTTATTTATTCATATGTTTATTTCTCATAAACACAATTTTTCTCATTTATAGTGCATAATTATCACTACATTTTTACACAAATATTTATTTTATAATTCATGGCATGAACACAAATATTTATTTTATTATTGCATATATAGAGAGAGAGACTAAGTATTTTTGCTGAAATTTGTCATGCAATATTTTTATTGCTTTAAACATCAACTTAAAGTTTAATTAAAACAAATAAATAAATAAATCAGAGCAGCAGAAATGCTTGGTACAAATTCTAACAGTTTTCATTCATAATATTGGTTTATTTCATTCATAATTCTTCATTTTCAATACATTTTATTTGATTTCACAATATTTTTATATTTTTACACAATATTTATCATTTGTATGCTCATCTATTTTTCTTTTTGGATAATAATATATGAGCATATAAAACTAAGTATTCTTGTTTATGAAAGTGGCATACAATACAATAAAATTATATGCCTAAATATTTAATTAATAAATAAAATAAAAAAAAAAAAAAAAAAAAACAAGAATGCTTGGTATTAACAATTTTTGTTTTGTGTCACATAAAATATTTATTAGATAGTTTATTTACAATATTTTAATTTGGTTAGGCAAAATCATTAATTATGGCGAAAGCCAAAACAGTCAACATTCAGTTAATGAATTTTGATGGGGAACCATCTTTAGTTGATTTTTTCTTTGACCAAGTGTCCACATATGCTAGGATAAATAGGCTGTCAGCTGAAGAAGCAGTGGCAGTCATGAAAGGAAAATTGTCTGGGGCGGCATTAAAATATTTAACACAATCCCCCCAGTTATATAAATCAAACGATTTAGACTTTCTTAAGGAGGAATTTAAAGCATTCTTTACTCCTATGAGTTCTACTCAAGCTCTAATTGGATTTAATAATCTGAATTTACTCCCTCAGGAATCCATAAAAAATTTTTCTCATAGGTTAAGTATGCTAGCAAACATTATTTACAATAAAATTACGGATGATAACGCACTAGATAATATTAAATTTACAAGGTTTATTTCCTCCATTCCATCTAACATACGTATAAAAATCATGGAAGAGGGAATTTCGGATTATAAATTAGCTGTAAATCGCGCTCAAAAATTACAAGAGATTAACATGAATGAAAGTATTCTCCTCAAACAAAATGATAGTGTATTTGTCAACACTTTATCGGAAAAATTAATTGAACTAACGGAAAAAGTAGATGCTTTGTCCTTCGGACAAAAAGAAAAAAAAGAGGAAGTAAACAGGTTATCAGATTCACAAAATGCTCATGTTGGACGAAGTCGACACAATGATTATAAAAAAAATTTTAAAACACATAAGGCTAGGGGATCACAACAACAGGGTTTTCATAGTGTTGTTTGTCAGCTTTGCAACCGTAAAGGCCATGTAGCTAATAAATGTTATAAATGGCAAAGAAGCCAAACCCAAAACAACAATTTTTCGAGAGGAAGATTTTTCAGGAGAAATGACAACAATAGGCATTTAAACTTGACTCGAGATGTAGAGTAGCTGATGGCCTTGCATCTCAACTACACCAGACAACATCAGCACCTAATCCTAATTTTGATTTGTCAAATCTAAGTGACACTATGAAACTATCTAGTACAAGAAAAGTAAATTCAATTGCCTCACAAACTGTGAATAAAATAAATATTGCTGATAACAAATACACACAAACTACAGAAATTCAAAATGAATATATTTTTAATGTAAATAAAATTTCACCTACACTACCCTTAATTGAAATTAACTTAGCTAAAAATGCTATCACTGGTTTAATCGATACAGGGAGTTCGATATCATTGCTTTCTGAAAGCACTTTTAAATCTTTAAAAGAGAAATTAACTTATAAACACTTGTCTTCACCAGTAACGATTAAGACTGTAAATTCAAACGTACAATTCTCCTCATGTATTCAAACTTCTTTCAAAATAAATAACACATTTTTCTCACAGAAGTTTTTTATAGTTGACATTCCTAATGAATCAACGTTTCAGGCCATACTTGGATGGGACTTTATTCAACAAAATAATGTAATAATAGACTTGTATAAAAACAGTATCAAACTTAAAGATATAATTATTCCCATTGCAAATACACTTGTAGAAGATGAAAACTTAAACAATTGTAGTGTTGCGAAAGATACTGAAACTCAGAAAAAAAATCAAAATCTTCCCCAAAAATGTAAACAAATGACAGTTAGGGTTTCTCAGAAAATATTTTTAGAACCTGAAGAGGAAACATTAATAGATGTGAATACAATTTTTTTGTCTGACAGGGACTATTTGTTTGAAAATACAGAAAATAATGCAAATATATTGTGTCTAGATTCAGTAATAAATAGTAGTACTTCAAAAATGCTGGATAATGATAATAATTGTAATAAAGGCCAATTTCAAATTTATGTTAAAAATCTAACTAAAGAAAGTATACACATAAATAAAGGTACAAAAATGGGCACCCTAACAGAAATTGATGAAATTATTCCACAGGAAACAGAAATTGATAACAACAATAAAATTGTTACTGATTCAACTACACAAATTTTGAATTACATTCAAGCTTCTGATGAAATATTAAATTTAAGAAGAAAGGAACTCTCTCCTTTGGATTTTGATGTCAAACATCTCCAAGGAGACCAAGAAAAGAAATTAAAGAATATTTTGTTAACAAATTTTGCAGCTTTTTCTAAATCTATGAAAACTTTAGGGCATACAGATAAAGTTATACCAAATTTAAAGTTCATCACTGAGTTCCCAATTAAAACATTACCTTTTCCAATACCACAATCATTACAACAAGAAGCCAAAAGTCAAATAAATCAACTTGTAGAAGCTGGAATTATTGAAAGAAATTGTTCAGAATGGGCTTGCCCCATTCTTTTAGTTAAAAAAAAAAACTTGACGCAGAAGGTAAACAAAAATATAGAATTGCAATGGACCTTAGAATGCTTAATTCAATAATTCAGGGATCTTCATACCCTTTGCCCAAAATACAAACAATTATTGCTGACTTATCAGCCTACAAGTACTTCACATGTTTAGATTTTCAACAGTCTTACCACCAGATTGCACTTCCTGAAGATTTACAAGATAAATTAACATTTACTTCTATGTTTGGTAGTTTTAAATACAAAAGACTATGCTTTGGATTAAAAAATGCTGCTTCTCAATATCAAGCTTTAATGGACACAATTATTGATGAAATTGATTTAGAGGGAATACATGCCTATCAAGATGACCTCATTTTTGGCTCGAATAGCTTTGAGGAAACATGCACTAAATTAAGTAGAATCTTACAAATTTTGATAAAGTACAACTTAACTCTTGCACCTAACAAGTGCACTTTTCACAAAACTGATGTAAATTATCTTGGATTTCATATTCAAAATCATTGTATTTCCCCAATACAATCAAATATTGTCAAAATTAATTCTTTTCCTACACCGTCAACTAAAAGGCAATTAAAAAAATTTATTGGTGTTGTAACATTTTATAAATCCCTTGTACCCAACTTTTCTAAACTAATACAACCTTTAATTGATCTGACTAAACCAAAATCAAAATTTCATTGGACTACTGAACATCAACAGATTTTTCACAAAATTCAAAAAATTTTCTTTGAATCACCAGTGGTCAGACTACCGGATTGGGATAGAGATTTCTACCTTAATACAGATGCTTCAAATATTTCCATTGCTGGGGTACTGATGCAGAAACATGATAATAAATTACTTCCAATAGCCTTCTTTTCTAAATCATTGAAGCCATCTGAAAAACGCTACCCTGCACTAAAACTGGAATTAATGGCTATCTACAAATCAATAATTGCATTTAAATACTATTTGTATAACAGAAAATTCACAATTTTATCTGACAGTGCTCCATTAAAAAGATACAAAAAAACAACTAATCCTACAGACCTTACCACAAAATGGTTAATGGAAATTTCAGAATATTCGTTTGATTTTGAACACATTCCTGGTTCATCAAATATTTTAGCAGATTATTTTTCGAGATGTGACTTCACTAACAATCAACAAGATTTGAACTCTAATCCTGAATTAATTTTTGAAAAACAACCTCTACCTGTAGTACGTGATAATAGTAATGTTGTTAATCACTTTAATGATAACAATTGAAACAAAATCAAACAACAATACACTAATAGCTTAATTTCTGGAGATTCGAACAATAAAGACCCACTTTTAGAAATCTCTAATAATACTTTTGTAAATGAACAAATAAAGGATCCTGTATTGTCAAAAATTTACACAGAAATTCTAAAGAAAGGTTTTTCAAGAAAATACCCAAACTATTTTATTCATCCAGACACAAAGGTACTGATGTATAAAAAGCAATGTCCCAATAGCTCAACATTCTCATATCTTATTATTGTTCCTAATTCACTAAAAGCTAAGACATTAACAATTTCACATTTATCTCATTTTGGATTAAATAAAACATATAATTTCCTATCAAACAAATACTTTTGGAAAGGAATCTACACAGATACATTAAACTTTGTCGCTTCATGTACACGATGCCTACAGACTAAACATCATAACACTCTTCCAGCTCCATTACAACCTACATACACACCCACACATCCTGGACATACCATTAGTGTTGATTTAGTAGGACCATTTAATAATGGTCACTCAGTACTCACAGTGTTGGACATTTTCTCACGCCATATGGAACTTTATCCATTAAAGGATACATCAGCAGAAAAAATAGTTAAATGTTTGTTTAGTTATATTACCACCTTTGGTAGACCTTCAGTTATCCTCTCGGATCTTGGTCCTCAATTTACATCCAGTGTTTACAACACTTTTAATGATACTCTTGGTATAAAAATTACACATTCTTCTGTAGCACATCCACAATCAAACGCTTTGTCCGAAAGGGTCAATAAATCCATTAAATATTCAGTAAACATTTTAATGTCTGAAGGCCATACATTTGAAAACTCTTTGTTTATACATAAATCATTGTATAATGGCTCTAAACATTCATCTACTTTGTACTCACCTAACTTATTACATTTTGGAAGAGAAATTTCATTAATTTTTGACACTTTTGAGCAACAGATGAATCAACCTTTTCTCGACAAAAATGTTGATACACATAAATTATTAGAAGATTTAAATAAAATTTACCTTAAAGCTTACTCTAACATAAAAGATAATCAAAATAAGAGATATCAACACTTTCACAGACATGCTAAATTAAGACCTGTTGCTGTACATGACATTGTTTATTTAAAATCCGTTGATAAGTTTAAACCAAAGTACACAGGACCTTTTATTGTCCTACAAAAACACTCACCAGTTTCATTTACAATTAAAAGACTACAAGCGCCTGATAGATTGTCATTTAGAGTCCATATTGACAGACTTATTATTGCACCACCTAGATACAGCCACTTACTTGATGAAGCAAGTCCTAATAGAAATGCTAATTATTAATCAAGACAAAGCCACAATTATAATTTAAGAAACAGGAATTAATTTTCAATATCATATTATGTAATGTTTTACAAAACTTGTGCATTATATAAAGAGTACTCGACGCATAGGTTCCTTTTTATGTTTTTTTTTTTGTTCTGTCATTCATTGTATGCAGGCAATTGGCTGGACCAATGTATACTCTGCATTTTTCTTTTTTTCTCTTTCTTATTTTTAATTACAATGGATGACACAACACTATGTGAAATATTGCATAATTCTTTCTTTTCTAGTTCTTATTATTACAGTTTTCTTAACAACAAATTTATAAAATTTACTATAATTCATTTAAAAAAAAAAAAAAAAAACTTGTTTAAAAATATTTACATTTTCATAGATATTAATACATCATAAGTTTAACAGATGATTACAATACTGTTTATTGACATACTTTATACAAAACTTTTTAATAGTGCAATGACTTAAAGTTAAAATCTCAAAATTCTAATATGTGGCAATTACCTTATTATTATTGTTATTATACTATGTTATTTTTTTTAATTGCTTCATTGGGTTTAGTGAGTTGTTTTGGTAATCTTTATCTCATCACACTAAATTTTGATAGGACTAAGAATTTTGATTAAATATATTTTTTTTCATTTTTAATTTTACCCTCTATGTTAATGCTAACTCGTTCAGAATTTACCCGGGAGAGTAGCATTTCATTGTGATGAGACCCCCACACTTCTTTTGAAAATTGTTTAATACAATTCAATTGACATATATATACCCAGTTTTGCGAGGTGTCCCTACAGAAGTCTTTGACTTTGATGGGGGACGGAGGCCTGTCCCTAAAAGGTCAGGTCTTTCTACAAGCCCTATCCCGCTAGGACAATGGCCATAAGCCAAAGTCGATATACTTGTTGCTACATACAAGATTAAGGGGAGATTTTTTTTTTTTTTGACTGTCCAATGGGCGTCGTTTTTGAATCTCTCCTGTGTGGAATTGCACGAACAAATTTTTTTCACTTTTGTGATATTTTATATTATTTGTATATACATTTTTATTTTTTTTCTCTCATTTTATGTTCATTTTTTTAATTTACTTGTACTCATGTGTTGTTTTTTTTTCTATGTTTAACATTGATGTTATTTGATATGTTGCAGTATTATATGCACATTCAGTATTGTTTACAGTGTAATATGAAATAACTTTGAAGTATAACATCATATTTCTATACACATATCAGAACATTGAAAAGAAAATTTTTTTTTATAAAAAAATAAAAATGAACAGTATTATTTTGAAAGCTTTCTTGAAGATTAAATCTGGATCCAGACTCCGAAAGAAAACAGAACTCTTCAAATGTGGTGCCCACAATGATATTTAGAATGATGCAAATTCGTCATATACCAATATGTTTCATGATGAAACAAATTTATAATGTGCATACATATATTTACAATTGAATATTGCATTGATATACATTTTTTGGACTTATGCAGGTTTCTTGTATTATTTGTTTTTCACTGTGATTATGTGACATACTAAGGAGTGAGAGAGATTTTTTTATTTTTCTGGGTCGCCGGGAGAAATATGTGAAGGTGTTCACATATATTTGGTTAAATTTTAATTGAATTTTTAAATAAAATAAAATCTAATGATAAATGAATGCATTATTCCAATAAAAAAAAATAATTAAATTTTAAGTGAGAAATTATATTTACATAATTTGTTCTTAAGCATTTGGAGAAAGAATTATGTTTAAATGTCGTTAAAAATTACACAATTTTAATTATACATACGACCTACACTATTTACTAACATAAAACAATAACACACATCATTCAGAAATCTAAATTGTATATGTTTTATATCTAAATCATAAATAAAGTGTTTATCTTTTTAAATAGAAAAGTACTTTATTTTATGGGATAAAAAGGAAAATAAAAGAAATAATATCTAACGGAAATTCTGACATTAAACGTAATTATAAAAAAAAGTGTTCTCAAATAGTCATAAAAACAAGAAAACTCATTGTCAGAATTTAGATTATTGCATCACCGGATATAATTTATTTTAAATTACCCAATATTAATGATTTCAGTTCATAACGGTCTTTTTCTCTAGTCAAACGGTCGCTTGGCATAAAATTGGCGATTAAAAAGGTTAATACAATTATAAACCGTCATTACAAATTCAAAAATTAACATTAGTTTAATATCTAAAACAAAGAACTGAAGTTGGCTTTCATTTTTGGCGAAAATAAGATAAAGCGAAACATATGACTTCCCTTCCAGATGGCTCTCCCGTGCGATCGAAAAGAGCAGACCCTCAGTTTTTGCTTTTTCACGGTTTAGAGTAGACGTAAGTTTTTTCGCTGCCCTCTCTCTCTCTCCGTCGCTTCCCGAGAAATACTTGGGTTATTGTGTTATTATATTATTATATTGTATTGCAACAGACATTTTATATGTGAACAATTATGTGACTTCTTAAGAATATTTACAATAAAAACAGTTTAAAATTATCAAGATTTCAATGGATTCTATTTGTTCTCAAACGCAGTGTATATTTACGGCCAAAGAATAAACTTTTATTTCAGAAACGGATAATCTACGTTACAGGGGGGGGGGGGGGGTTAAAAAAGAATAATAGTTAAGTTATTTGTCGGTAGAGGAACTGAGCGTGACCAGATCGCACATTTTCTCGAAAAACTGTACGTATTTGCATGCAAATGTTTACAATAAATCCTATTCTATGTGTCCGTCATCCCTACAAATTGCAGTTTGAAAACGAGTTATAACATTGCCAACTGTAACTTCAAACCGCGGTTCTTACCTGAGGGAAAACATCTTCACCAGTAATGCTTTATCCACCAAAGCAGCATCGCAATTAAAACTTCATGCATGCACAAGTAGGAGGCAAAATAAGAAATAAACTGTTCTAATCGCAAAATTGTGCGATTTATAGGACTTTCATTTGCAAATTTTTCTTTCTCAGCCATGCGAAAAATATAACTAGTTGTCTAACTATCGTTGACAAAAAAATTAACTATATTTTTTTCTTAAAAAAATCTCCTGTCACGAGAATGATTTTTTCGCAAATCGCGTCCAATTCTATCAATTTATTCAACAGTTATGTTTTTTTAAAATTGTCTATAGACTTTTGGGAGACCCTGTACATATATAAATATATATAATATGAAAGCCTTTTCAAACATTTCACTGGAAGGAAAAAAAAAATCCAATGCAGAAATCGAAGATTTCATTAAAAATAAATAAATAAATGAATAATCAAAAATAAATAAATAAAATAAGGCATACAAAAAATAAAATAAAATAACATAACATAAGGCATACAACATTAATACTTTAACAAGGGCATTGATTGAATATCGTATACAAAAAATAAATGAATAATTATGTCAAAGTAATATGTATATATATAATTTCAATCTTTACATTATAGTTGGCATAAAATTAAAAATTGTGTTAATAAATAGGAAAAAAATAATTTTGTAATATAAGAAAAGAAATATGTCGCAGCTCATAAATGTGTTAGATAAACCGACTTGAGATGGCGTAATCGGGTTAAAATCAGTTTTTAAATAATTAAAACTCTCCCATAAATTTTGGGTATGTCATCTATGGTGTGTATTATTATTTTGTTTGTATATAAAAAACTTCATCACTATATCACAAAGTAATGAAATTGTGTATCTGGAATTGTGTATCAAAATATTATCAAGATAATAATTTAAAAAAAAAATCCATAGGATATTTTGGCCTATAAACTTCTCTATATATATTACTGTAATACGTTTATCTTTGTTGTATTTATTATTACGTATATTTATTATTCTTATTTTTTGATTACTAATTATGTTTATAAAGATTGGTATATGTATGTATCCAATGTTTTATTTTATTTATTTTAAATTTGTATTCTAAGGTTTTGTTAGAGGTGTATGAATATGATATTTTCTATATACATAGAAAATATGAATATAGAATTAATTCAAACCATTTGAATTAATTTTCTTTATCTTTTATAATTTGTTTTTGTGCTACACAAGTTTTATTTATTACAATTAACATATTAGGTTTATCGGAATGTTCTCTCTTTTTTCAATTAAAATACTGCCATCGGAAATTTTTACTGGATTATATTTAAGATATTACTGGGTAACTTTTAAGATGATAATTGGTAAAACATGATATAAACGTTGGTAAACAAAATTTTCCAGTGTGCCATAGTATTAATTTCAAAAGAACAGAACATTCCGGTATATTTGGTACTTTTACTCATGATTGTTTCTAGTTAATTATTACGTACAAATAATCATGATCATTTGTTACATAATCGTTATATCTCTAATATTCATTCATTTCTGTGACATATTTCTTTATCTACGTTTTATTCGTTATAATTATAAATTATTCTCCCTAGTATTCTGTTAAATCTATACGCCTGATGTACGTTTACACTTTCAATTGGACATATATCTTCACATTTCTTAATTATTTTACTAAATTACATTGGATTATAGGACTTATTTTCATAGATTAAAAATACAATATACAATTGTTTTGGGGTAAAATTTTAGATCGAGAGTTTTTGTTATATTTACATGTTCTGAGGTCCCCTGAATACGAAAATCGTGTTTTTAGCAAATGGTCTGTCTGTATATATGTGTGTCTGTGTGTGTGTCTGTCTGTTATCAGTATATCTCAAAAACGAATTATGGCAGAAAGTTCAAACTTGGTATTCTGAATGTGTATCATATAAGGATGCTACACTAAACTTTTCGTTAAGATCAAGTAAATGGTTCGTGTACAGGGACACTCAAAAGTATTCAAATACATTACGCCTATGGGGGAAATTGCAGGTAAGTAGAGTTTAACATCTATAGACTGCACTAAACCAAATGAAACGAATATATATATATATATATATATATATATATATATATATATATATATTGTAATAGAGATAGTCAACAGGGGAAAACATTGTGTATGTAGGAGCCTCGCCTCCCCCCTGGGTGGAAAGTCCCCCCTCGAGGGGAGTAAATTTTCCTGATGGGTATCTTTCAAAAGAGCTCGCCAATACCTTTAAAACGAATGGTTGAACCATCGATCTGGGATAATTTAAAACAAAGTTATCGATTTTTTTTTTTTTTTACTTTTAACGAAAAAAAAACTTAAAAAAAAAAAAAAATCGTATATATATATATATATTAATACTGAGAATAAAATGGACTTTTTTTGGATATTTAGTGTTATACTACTTCTCTAATATGGAAATCGTCTGCATTATCATAAAAGATAATTTTTTTAAATAATAATTTTAATAAATAATTTTTTTTAAACAGAATTATTGTTTAATAGCCGAATTAAATGTTATATAAATGTAGGTGCATTAATGAAATGGGAGTTTGAGGGGGGCGGTAGCCCCCCCTCACACAGAACTAATTATCATATAAAAATCTTCCGAAGCCTAATTTAAATTGTTTAACACAGGTTTACATAACAGTACTCGTTATCTTACCTATTAATCTGCAACCTGTATTTATAGTACTATTAAATTTCAGGGTAAGAGAATGTCGTGTGACTGACACACCAGATTATTTTGGATATTTAGTGTTATACTACTTCTCTAATATGGAAATTGTCTGCATTATCATAAAAGATAATTTTTTTAAATAATAATTTTAATAAATTATTTTTTAAAAACAGAATTATTTTTTAATAACCGAATTAAATTCTATATAAATGTAGGTGCATTAATGAAACGGGGGGTTGAAGGGGCTTACCTCTTAAACTTCAACCTGTATTTATAGTATTAAATTTCAGGTTAAGAGAAAGTCGTGTGAGTGACTCACGAGATTATTTTCTTTACTTTTTTCTTTTTTGTTTAATTAGGTAATATTTAATCGTATCGCTTATTATATCCCTTGCATTCGTTTTATATTTATTTTCTTTAAAACATCAAACAGTCTTTGTTATTGGGTCCATTAACATATCCTTTACGTTTATTTAATTCATAATTATCTTGATATTCTTGTATAATCAAAGATATTCTTGGTACTGTTGTGTTTCATTTAAAGTCGCACGTCGAACTTACACTTGAAATTCCTTCAGTTGGGATATCTCTGATAGATTCTGGTACGTATTCTTGCGAGTTAAAGAAAAGGGGGGGGGGCACCGACCGAGGATAGATATAGTAATTTATATAGATCTATCATCACCATATTAACGAGCAAAGCCATTAGAGAGTTAAAACTCGAAAACAGTAATAGAACAGAATGGTAATGAATTTTGAAAATGCCGAAATATTGCACGGCTTTTAAGTGTTCTAGTAAATATATGAAAAGAAATGGGGTAGGTTCCATAAATAAGTTATATTCAAGTAATTTATGAAAAATATAACATTTATAATAAGTTACTTTGTTATTATTATGAGATAATTACTGTTTTCATATTTAATGGAATATTTTTTTTTAATTTTAATACTTTTTAATATTTTATATTTGTAAGTAATATGGAATTCTCAAAATTTTTTAAATGTAGCTACCAGCCGCGAAAGTTTTAATATATAACTAGTATGTTGTGGCCACCACAAGACTTTCTTCTAAATATAATATTTTACGCATATAATATATTTACGCAATGCAAATAATTTATTAAATTATAATTTATTAAAATTATTTTTCATGATGAATGCAGACGATTTTTATCTCAAAGAAGTATAATAATAATAAATGCCGAAAGAAAGACAATTTTGTGCAGACATATGTATATTGGAGAGTATAGTAAAAATAAATAAATAAATAAATAAATAAATAAATAAAAAGAAAGGAAAACGAAAAGAAAAAAGAAAAAAAGGGGGTTTCTGGAGTTTTTCATTCTCTTTTATTGCATAAATTATATTTGCTAAATTACCTATGTGTATTCCCGTGTATATTCACTCGGGGAAATACATCCATAAGAGAGTAAAATGGCTGTCTTTTCCCGATTAAAAAAGGTAACTTTTTCCCTTTTCAATGATCAATCTACGTCTTATTACTATATCTATACCACCGAGTAATTTCGCCATAAATTATCGTAGGAACATATGACTGGTGCCAAACGATTTGTAATAACATCTAGTTATTAATTTAACAGTTAGAATTTGTTGAAATATATATATATATATATATATATATATATATATATATATATATATTAATAGGCAAGCATAAAATTTGTAGTCCCTTTTTAACATATTAATTATGGGAGTAGAGGGTTGAAAATGGTATCATTCGAAAGGTATGGTTAGCCGGAAGGTGCGAATACAAATATTATTTTCTTACGATGTCAAGAAGGTATTTAAAAATACATTTATTTTTTATGCATTTTCCCCCATTTTCCCCTTTTATACACGTAATCCTTTACATTAAAAAATACCTAAAAGTAGAAAGTTGTTAAATCTGGCAATTTCATAAAGCTCAAATAAAACCATAGACACAGTAATTTGTATAATGTAGCATCACTATACGCAAGCGAAGTGATGACGTCGCTGTCTGTACATGGAGCCATGAAAAAAGATTTTCTATGATAATCGTCCATTGGATGTTTTGTAAAAAATTATTAAAAAGTAACGGAAATTATCTGCCGATTTTAATTCCGATATTTGGGTATAGTTATATATAAGTTACTGTCTACATGTGTTTGACTGAGTTACTTTTTCTGTGCAATTGATAAAATTTTAATTTAAAATCACAAAACTCCAGAAAAAAAAAAAAAAAAAAAATGGCAAACTTCCAGTTTCGAATGTAAACATGAACATTTCATTTCAAAGGGTGATATTAAAACAATAAATATTCAACTAATATACAAAATAAAAGGAAAATGGATTTGTTACTAACTGCTGCATGCATAAGTAGACGATACGGAAGAAAATTCCGATTTCCGTTTTTTGCTGAATTTCATTGTTTTGAGCTTTTTCTACGTTTCAATTAACTGAAATTGGCTACTCATTTTTTAAAAAAGTGTCTTTATTGCTAGGTTTTGTGGGTAGAAGGAGCAAGTAGAAGATACATAAAAACTTTTGATTTCCGGTTTTCGATGAATTTACACGTTTTGAGATTTCCTTGCATTTTAATTAAGTGAAATTGACTACTTATTTTTATTTTTTAAAAAGTGGATTTATTATTCTTTCCTCTGCATATATAAGTAGAAAATATAAGATTCAGAAAAGTTTTAGAATTTCGGTTTTTGATAAAGTTACACGTTTTGAAATTTCCCGAAATCAATTCGACCATTTTTGAAAAATATCTTTTTTTTTCTTTTTTTGTTCAAACACTGTACTTTATGAACCAATCGAATTTATTTAACAGAATTTGATACTTGGTTGGGCCTTGGTTTGACATGGTACCTATTAGCTTCTGGTCTGTATCACACAACAAAGACCTTTTCACGTTGCGATTTTCTCTCATTTCAGGAAAGGCTAACATCTACAGAGAGAAATAGTTATATTAAGTAAAACTCTGCTGATTCAGTTAGAGTGAATATCGGCAAACAATTGCCGCAGCTGTGTTGCAATTGCATTCCGTTTAAGACAAGGCAATAACTTTGCTTTGCCTCGCTTTGCAAAAAAAAAAAAAAAAAAAAAAAAAAAAAATGGTCGAGTTTCGACCACTGGGCGATACTAGTATATATATATTCGTCTACGATGACAACAGTTTTAGCTTGGGAGTCAGGACATTATAAGTAAACATATAAATTTAAAAAACTCGTATGCATAAACTGTTTCAGGTCGGAGTAATTAAACACGATGCATTATCCTACGAAATAAAAAGTTTAGTCAGGAAAAAAAAAAATCCACCCTCCTACTAACTTTGTCATAAATTATCGTAGGAACATGCGATTAGTGCCGATTTATTTGTTATAACGTATAGTTGTTAATATAATGGTTAGATATTGCCTCGGCAGTCGGGAACTTATTAAAATTTATCTCAATGTCATTTTTTAGAATGGTAACACCCATTCTTGCTTATTCGAATTCCTGAGATCAAGGCGGTTCGGAAAAGGGTATGATTTATACACTTTAAATTAATTCTTGTTAGAATTACAAGCGAACATGTGTTATTGGTAAATCCATATACTTAAAAAAATTAAATTAAGATTTCACGCAGAAAAGTACTATGTCCATTCAGATAATGACAAGAAAAAATGTATGACAATTTTAAACGAGAAATAACCTATAGTAATACAAATTAAGAGATGATTTTGCATCTAAAATTTCTGGAATAACTAGCTTAAATCAAGTGTATGCAAAGTTATAGATGAAACAAATGATAACAAGTGACACCCCCTTAAGAGCAATAAAAATTGAAATATCACGGAAAAATAATGATAAGAATAAGCTGTAAATCTGGAAACCCATATTTTTGATAATGTCCGTTCTATTCGTGCAAAAATAATAATAATAATAATAATAATAATAATAATAATAAATAAATAAATAAATAAATAAAAATAAAAATAAATAAATAAATAATAATAATAATATAGATGATAATTCGTAATTTTTTTAAATATGAGTTTATTAATAATTTTCATAATTTAAAATATATTTTTGAATAAAGAAAAAATGCATGGAATATGTTTGGGTCATTTCATTCTAATTGAGTTAAAGTTTCTAATTCTAATGAATTAATGTTTGTCACATTCATTTAAAATTAGCATCCCCATATATTGACCAACTATAACTCTATGAAAAATTGAGAGCAATATCTAAACTATATAATTTTTCGGGCTCATTTGATCCAAATAATCCAAAAAAAAGTATCAAAAATTGGCATTGTTTCTGAAAAATATGTAATTGAGGCAAATTTTAATATGTAAATGACCCCTAAGCCAAATCTAACTCTACCGTTATAAACTAGACGTTATTACTAATCGACTGGTATTAGATTCATATTCATAGGACGATTTGCAACGAAATTAGTTGGGATGGGAGGGGGGGGGGGCTTTTTTTCCGACTATACAATGTTCGTCGAATGCATATTTTCTCCTGAATTCTTAGCATGCTAATTTTTAATAGACATTTTTCTCGTAAATTAAGCATATGAATTTAAGATGATGTTAATTGATACACATATGAGAGATTAGGGGTGGTGTTGGAAAAGGTTACGACCTATTAACCTGGTCTTGAGTCTGGTCCTAAGTATTAACAGGGTAGATTACCCTCCATTAACGACATTTCTATGGGGTCCCAGACGACATTTACACCAGTGGAAGAATTTGGTTGCTGTGGTTGGTTGGTTGTAGGGTTTGAGGCAGATTGTCAACGGTAGGGTTCTATAGACGAATAGGCGAAATGCCCTCAATGGATGTTTTTCTAGGGGGTCTTATCCGATATTTACCTGAGCTTACGATAATCTCGAAAATCTTTCAAAGGCTAGGTCGACGAGCGCGACCTGGGGTCGAAACCTATCTTCGAATTTCCCGTCTACAGCTTTGAGCACAGAACCACTCGACCGCTGATAGGGCATGAAGAATCAGGAACAACGTTGTCAAATTTAGACAGTTTTTTTTTTTTTTTTTTTTTAATTCAATAATCACCAATAATTTTGAGGAGTGATGTTTGATACACTTGGTAGACGATTAATCTTCAATGAGATTAGGCAACCATTACAATTAGAAATTAGTGGTGTATATTGAATAAAATTTCCTTAAATTTGGCAACACAGGTCTGGAAAAGATAAGTGGCCCTAACGGCACATTTGTCTATAATACATCCTGAAGATATCTATACGATGCCCATGAATGTTTTTTCATCCATAGGACATCCTAAGGATGTCATATGGATAAGATTATGGTTAAGATGCCGTTAGGCGGTTATTACGAACATTCAAGTCCCTGACAGCACATCACACCCAAAAGACATCCTCAGGATATCCTATGGATAAAAGTAAGTCTAAGGGACATCCTCAGGATGTACTATGTATAAGTGTACTTCTAGGGGTAGGACCAAAACCAAGACAAAGTAGAAAAAAGTACAAATATTAAGATTTGACGCTGCACATTATTTTTAAAACATTTTCAAGATTATTATTTTTTAACTGTTATTACACAATTCTTAATTAATTAAAATAAGCAGAACATATAAATTAATACATAATTAAGATGTTATAATCATATTACTAATTATTATACGAAATGAATATTCTTTATTGCATATAATTAAAATTTTTGAGTACAAATATAACTATGTTCGAATCTTTCCTTTTGAATTTCTTAAATATTAAGTTTCGGTAAGAGCTTTAAATTGAATTGTTCCACTAATAATCGAAATCTTTAGATATTCTTGAAGCAATCATTTAAAATTTTTACTCATTCGAATCATCGGATTGTTAAATTAAAACAGGCATTCAAATGAGAAAATCTGAATATCAAATCTTGCACAATTTTAACATGATGTGGTGTTAATTCTAGACGTATATTTTAAACATGATTGGCTTCAGAAATTTTTTGAGCTTCTAATGTACTGAGAAATACTATATTAAAGTTAAATAAAGTTTAAATTAAACAGTTTATTTTAATCCCCCCCCCCCCCAGTATTGTTTAAATCTTTAACTGCCTTAATAAAACAAATCTAAATGTGTTACTTTAAATGTTTTTACATTCTGATATTGTAATCTGATTAAACGGGATTTCATTTTTATGCTCATTAATTTCTTATTAAATCTGTTCTTTTATGCATTTGGACGACATTTCAGAAATTTATTTTCGAGTAAAATCTTTTCTGGCATTATAATATATGTTTTTTTTTTTTTTTTTTTTTTTTTTTTTTTTTAAATTTTTAATGGAAAATTTTTTCATTAGTCTTAAAAAATTATTAAAATACAAGTTCTTTATTTGCTTCTTTTATGTCTTGATTATAAACATATACTGCTAAAATTATAAAAAATATACTATACTTTTTATTTCTAATGTCTTTACAGACGAGAAAAAAAATGGTGTTATCGTAGACGCATTTTTTTTTTTTTTTTTTTCAACAAAATCTATTACATTAAAAACTAGACGTTATTACAAATCGATCGGCATCAGTCGCACGTTTCTTCGATAATTTATGAGAAAATTAGTCGAAGGGTGGAATTTTTTTTTCCCGACTATACTTTTTATTTCGTAGGATAATGTATCGTGTTTAATTACTCCGACCTGAAACGGTTTATGCATACGTGTTTTTGAAAATTAGGCTGTTTGCTTCTAATGTCCTTACTTACGAGCAAAAAAGGGCATCATCGTACACGAATTTCTTTTTTCAACAAAATCTATCTATTACATTAAAAACTAGACGTTATTACAAATAGATCGGCATCAGTCGCATGTTTCTTCGATAATTTATGGGAAAATTAGTCGGAGGGTGGAATTTTTTTTTTTTTTTTCGAGTGTACTTTTTATTTCGTAGGATAATGTATCGTGTTTAATTAGTCCGACCTGAAACAGTTTATGCATACGTGTTTTTGAAATTTAGGCTGGTTGCTTCTAATGCTCTTACTTACGAGCAAAAATGGCAACATCGTACACGAATTTTTTTTTTCAACAAAATCTATTACATTAAAAACTAGACGTTATTACAAATCGATCGGCATCAGTCGCATGTTTCTTCGATATTTTATGAGGAAATTAGTCGGAGGGTATAATTTTTTTTTTTTTTTTTTTTTTTTTCCGACTGTACTTTTTATTTCGTAGGATAATGTATCGTGTTTAATTATTCCGACCTGAAACAGTTTATGCATACGTGTTTTTCAAATTTGGGCTGTTTATCAGTTGCATGTTTCTTCGATAATTTATGAGAAAATTAGTCGGAGGGTGGATTGTTTTTTTTTTTTTCCGACTATACTTTTTATTTCGTAAGCATTAAACACGATACGTAGGATAATGCATCGTGTTTAATTACTCCGACCTGAAACAGTTTATGCATAGGTGTTTTTGAAATTTAGGCTGTTTGCTTCTAATGCCCTTACTTACGAGCAAAAAATGGCATCATCGTACACGAATTTCTTTTTTCAACAAAATCTATCTATTACATTAAAAACTAGACGTTATTACAAATCGATCGGCATCAGTCGCATGTTTCTTCAAAAATTTATGGGAAAATTAGTCGGAGGGTGGATTTTTTTTTTTTTTTTTTTTTTTTTTTTCGAGTATACTTTTTATTTCGTAGGATAATGTATCGTGTTTAATTAGTCCGACCTGAAACAGTTTATGCATACGTGTTTTTGAAATTTAGGCAGGTTGCTTCTAATGCCCTTACTTACGAGCAAAAAATGGCAACATCGTACACGAATTTCTTTTTTCAACAAAATCTTACTATTACATTAAAAACTAGACGTTATTACAAATCGATCGGCATCAGTCGCATGTTTCTTCGATATTTTATGAGGAAATTAGTCGGAGGGTATAATTTTTTTTTTTTCCGACTATACTTTTTATTTCGTAAGATAATGTATCGTGTTTAATTACTCCGACCTGAAACAGTTTATGCATACGTGTTTTTGAAATTTAGGCTGTTTGCTTCTAATGTACTTACTTACGAGTAAAAAATGGCATCATAGTACACGAATTTCTTTTTTCAACAAAATCTAACTATTACATTAAAAACTAGACGTTATTACAAATCGATCGGCATCAGTCGCATGTTTCTTCAATAATTTATGAGGGAATTAGTCGGAGGGTGGAATTTTTTTTTTTTTTTTTCGACTATACTTTTTATTTCGTAGGATAATGTATCGTGTTTAATTACTCCGACCTGAAACAGTTTACGCATGCGTGTTTTTGAAATTTAGGCTGTTTGCTTCTAATGTCCTTACTTACAAGCAAAAAATGGGATTATCGTACACGAATTTCTTTTTTTCTGTAATAACTTTATTTAAACCGTGCTATTTTGTTGAAGTTACAATTGAAGAGCTTGTTTCCAAAAGGCGTTAAGTCAAAAATTTCAAAAATTGACTTTTCAATGCAAAAGGTCGCAGCACTTGTCTAACAATATTTTTTCAATAAGTAGAAGTTCCAAACGAAGTTTAATCATAATGAAAACAGAGAGTAAAATCCGTGTTTTTTTCCAAAAAGTATTAAGTCACAAGTAAGTTTTGTGCCAAAAGGCATTAAGTCAAGTTTAACCAATTGTAGCGTGCCTTGAGATCACGTGGTTTGTCTGGCGTCTGGGAAAATGTCAAAAGTAAGGAAACGAATGTTGTTGTAGATTGTCACATTGAGACAGTTTTTTTTTTTTTTTTTTCCCATAGAAAAATATAAAGAGGAATGTACTTACAACTTTTATTATTATAATGTGTTTGTAAAAGATTTTAATCTTGGATTTGGAACCCCCAAAAAAGACATTAGTTCCGTCTGTATTAGGAAAAAAAATCCAAATGAAATTAGAAAAATGTACAGAGAAAAGAAAAGACCCTGTTAACCGAACGTTTGATTCATAAACACCAGAGCAAAAAATTTTATTCACTTTTAGGGGAAAAGCTTATAGGAGAAGATGAAATTACAATATGTTTTGACCTGATACAAAATCAGAAATTACCACACAAATAAAAATTATACCATGCTTTCAGCAGTGGCTGCTCAAAAGGACCTCACCTTCACATACTATTTACCACTGCATGGTCACTCCTACTTACCAGCAGATAGAACATTCGACCGAATGGAGATAGGTTAAAGAAAGTGGATACAATTTTACTCTCTAAATGAATATTTTGAACATTTCCCTAAGGTTGGAAACCTTTTCGAGTATAAAAAGCAGTGGAATATTTTAGATTGGAAAAATTTTGCACATAGTCGTCTGAAAAGCAAACAAGGCTCTTGATTTTAAAGATAAAAGTACTGGAAATTACGAAGCGAGATGTGGGAATCAAGACAACGTACTGTGGTTCGTTTTGCCGTCAAAAGATCCTGAAACGCGGGGGTAAAAAATCTCCCGTGCGACCCTTCTGAAATAAAAACAAAAAACAATATGAAACAAACAAAGAAAAATAGATGTTTTAAAATTACTTAACGCTTCAGGATTTAAAAATCGCACGATTTTTTTTTTTTTTTTTTTAAATGAACAATTTTGCAATGATACTGCTAACGCTAACATAAGTGAAAATAATGATAAAGATGGGGAAATAGAATTTGTAAATGAAGGTTTGTAGTTTCTACCTTCCAAAATTGTATAGCTAAAATTTATGCTGTATTTACATGAAAAAAAAAAAAAAAAAAAAAAAAAAAAAACGTGGATTATTTTCAAATGGAAGTAAGTCATTTCATTTCGTTATTTGTTTGTGCCAAAAGGGCGTAAGTCATAGTTTTGTTCCAAAAGGGGTTAAGTCATTTTTTTCTTTTTTTATTTCTAAATAACTATACTGTCAGGATTTTTTTAAACGTGTAATTTAGTGTTATTATCATCCATAGATTACCGGGAAAAATTATCTTTTCCTTAAATTCAATAATAAATCTTACATAACAAAATCGCGTTTTTTCAAGAACTGAAAAAAATGACTTAATGCCATTTGGAAACAAGCTCTTCAATTGTGCTTTCATAACATATCCTGAAAGTTAAATATTAATTTACATTTATTACTCTAGTAACCAAATTAAATTATTATTATTTTTTTCATTTAATACTGAACACCACAATGTAGGTAAAATATATTTCATAAAATTTCCATTTCTGTTCTTCCTTTGAAAATTATTCATTATTTAAATGTTATCTAGAACTTGTATTTATTTTTACAATTACTGAACCTAGATTCGTAATTTACTAACAATGTTTAAAATGTTATTGTTATTGCATTATTATTATTATTATTATTATTATTATTATTATTATTATTACGAAATCTTGAATAACAGTAGTTATTTTTGTATAATTTTCATTCAAAGAAGCTTAATCTGGTTATAAAATGTTAATTTTTTGCTTTTCTAGCTATTTTTGGCGTTAAAGTAGCACATTTTCCTTTGGCGTCTTCATCGCTGCTTGGCGACTTTTTTCGAGACCTTGGCGAGAAAATCCTTATTATCGATGTATCGATTATCTAAGCTGTAACTCGATTAGTCTGCAAGATACTGGAAAATTCTTTATTTATACAAGGCTATATAAAACTATCGGATTTAGGCCGTTAGTTCAATTTGACGCCAAGCTGCTTGATGTAAAGAGCATCCTGACTGGGTCTGTGCTATCGATTAAGTGCAACCTATTGCTTCGTGTTTTGGCGAATTTTTTGGAGACCTTGGCAAGAAAATCCTTATTATCGATATATCGATTTTCTAAACTATAACTCGATCATTCTGCAAAATACTGGGAAATTCTTTATTTATACAAGGCTATATAAAATGATCAGATTTAGGTCGTTAGTTCAATTTGACGCCAAGCTGCTTGATGTAAAGAACTTCCTGACTGGGTCTGTGCTGTCGATAAGTGCAACCTATAATTTCGTGCTAATGCTATGTTAGAGTTTATGTTGGGATTTTTATGATGTCAGGTGTTATTTAAGCTGTGTTTTCTGGTGAAACTGAAATTAATACTTTCTTGGCGGACCTGTAATTTTCTGGAACATTCCGTAAATAAACTTTTGAGCCTGTACAAGATTCGTCTTTTATTCATGGACAATTCCTGAACCCCGAGTACGTAGCATTATTATTATCATCATGATCATCATCCTTACAATCACCATAAACATTTTCATTATTATTTATTTAAAAAGAAAATATCTGCATTTCGACAGTACCATCAATATTTTTATTATTATTTATTTGAAAATAAAGTTTCTGCATTTCCATGGTACCATCAATATATGCATTATTACTTATTTAAAAAGAAAATTTCTGCATCTCCATGGTAAAAAGTAATCGGCATATGAATTTCTAAGGAAAACTGTAAAAATGTACGATTTCTTTGTAATTCATTTATTTATTTCTTTTCTTCATCATTCGTTGTCATTATGCCATATACATGATTATAATAAACACAAATAGCTAATACAGTCGAACCTCGTTAACGTGAATCTCAAGGGGATTAAAAAATGTGTTCATGTTATCGGTAATTTACGTTATCATAACTCAGAAACTAATCTTCATTTTGACGGGGATTGTAGAAACAGTTCATGTTAAAAGTAATTCACGTTAAGTGTGTCCACATTAACGAGGTTTGACTGTATTCGCAATTAATGACTTTTTTATTCATTTAAATATTAAGTTCAATTCTGCAATTTCGAAATCAGTTGAGAAGATTAACTTTAAAATCCCTAGAATTATATCGCACAAATTTTACGATTTATTGATTATTATTTGCAAGCACAAGAGCAAGGCAATAAAGATAAAAATTACGAAATTTTGTATTATGAAATCTTTAAACTCAATAAGTAATACTTAAAAAAATAATAATAATAAAGAAAATATTTTAATGGCATTATAATGTCAGAATATATTTTACTATCGAAATAAATTTCCGAAATGTAGAACGCATAAAAAAGAACATTTTAATGAGAAATTAATGAGCGTGAATTCGAAAATCCTGTTTAATCAAACTATCAAATGAGAAACCTATTATTCTTTGAATTAAAACACTTAAATTCATTTTATTAAAGTATTTTTAGTTTTAAAAAACAGGGGAAATTATTTAAAATAAACTCTCTCGTTTGGATTTTCAATCTGAGGAAAGGTATGTAACTTTTAAAATTATTTTAATAGATTAGACTGATTACCATTGAAATCAAATAAAATGTCGAGTAAAGTTGAGGCACTTATAACAAAGTTTTGGCATAGTTCGAATTTGACCTTATTTTGCTCAGTTTCTATTAAACTTACACTTCTGAAAATGTTTAGGCATAAAATACAACTAATAGGATTCGAAAAAGTATGAGATTTTTTATAATCTAACAATGTGCAACGTAAAGAAAAATAATTATATGATAAAAAACTTTTTATATATCATATTTTTAAATTTTCTTTTGAATCATAGCTATAGCACATTAGCACTTTATCAATGCTTATAAAATTTTTAAAGTGATAATGACGTCAATTTTTGTGAGATGCATAATTTAACTTTTTACAATTTTTTAACGTTCACGTTTAATTAAATATATTTATTTTTATGTCGAAAAAAAAAAAATGAACTCGTAAATCTTTTTGGCAACAATAAAATTTTAGCTAATATTTAGATGGCTATTTTTCAAGCTATTAGGAGGTTATTATTTTCATATTTTAATTAATTAAAGGAAAACTAATCAAAAATTCGATAATCGGGCTTCAAAGTATTGTTTTGTCATCGGGTTCTGAGCTATTCTGAGTGTTTCAAATGTCTAGCTAGTAGGGGAGTTAGTTAAAAATCGATTTATGCCGGACAAACAAACAAGAATCGAAGCTAATAAAAACATGGTAAAATATGAAAATTGTATGTTTCGTGCTTCTGCTGCCTCATGGTTTGAGTCAAATGTAACCTCGACCTACTATACATGAGGAGCAAACATTCAAACCGTGTTTTCTCCTTTGGATACAGTTTTTCAGACAACACAAAAACTAATAAATTAAAAAATAACTAAACTTAAAACCTAATTATCTTTTGTTTAGATGTATTACTAGATACTAGGAAAATATGTAGAAATATCTGGGAAGATATGTAGACAAATTATTTTTATGGTAATTTCAAAGAAATATCACTAACTCATTTTTTTTTTATTTTGGAGAAAACACGGTTTGAATGATTGCTTCTCATATATAAAGTACATCATGAAGTATTTTATTCGAGTTACCAAATAGTGAAATCTTTCTGGAATGTGGGTTATATGAATTTTTAAGCTATCCCAACTCGTTACAGAGTTGTGGACTTTTCCTCACGTTTCCAACTATTAGCACTTCGCATCTTAACCATTTTAGTACTCCAAGGCAGTAAACGCGTCTGAATTTCAAACATTTGTATTACTTAGAATTTATTTTTTTATATGGAATCTACTTTAAGCATCATGCATATCCTGTTTAACTATTTGCTGACACTAACGCTCTAAAACGCTCTAAACGGTGTCGCCAAATTAAAGGGATTTTTTATTCAACTATCACCAATCATTTCAAAGAATGATATTTGATATACATAATGGACGAATAACCTTTAAAGTAATTACACACGCCTACAAAAATGAAGTTGACATAATTTGATTTGATGATTTCAGCTGATCTTTATGATTTTTGATATGCTGAAACCGTAAATGCAGACCATTTATTTCTATCACGTGCAGATATTTGTCAATACAGGGTGTTTACCAACACGGTTTCTTACATATACCATCATAACAATCGGTTCGTAGGTTGGATGATATGGTTTTAAGTCACACCAGTGCTTCACAATTACAACATTTGACATCTATGATTAATTAATCATGGAAACATACAATAAAAATTTACTACATAATAATATTGGTGCACTGAAAAAAAAAAAAAAAAAAAAAAAAAAAAAAAAAACGTTAAAAGTACAGGAAAAATCTGGCAGCTGGGGTGCCAGTATTTCTCCGTCAAATATACAGTTTGAAACCGTAAAATTGTATCACTGACATATATTTTACACAGGAATCCTGTAAATCTATCAGGTTTTTTGTTAAAAGTACAGTTTTGTCCTGTATATTTGACGGAGAAATACTAGCACCCCAGCTGCCAGATTTTTCCTGTACTTTTAACAGTTTTTTTTTTTTTTACAGTGTGGAAGAGTAATCGAAGAAAGTGTATAGGCAGGCACCGTGTATTGACAAATATCTATACGTGATAGAGAAAAACTGACTTCACTTTCGGTTTCAGCACATCAAAAAACATAAAGATCAGCCAGAATTATAAAATCAAAATTTTACATGTCGACCTGTGTTAGACAACCGTTACAGTTAAAATTTAGTAGTGTATATTAAATAATTAAAAAAAAAGTCCTGAAATTTAATACCACAGACAAGAAAAGGGAAAATAAATGGGGCGGGCAAAGGGTTAAACTTCATTCCACATTCAATAAATATAATATTATTTTATATAAAAGTACTTAAGCTATTTAAACTATAGCTTTATGATTTTTTTTTTCTTTGAACAATACTCTCTAGCGATAGGTATCATATTTGCATGGAATTATGTTTGGTATAATTCATAAAACAACGTATTAAGATTGGTTAAAATAAAACCAATGCATTTAAAGTCCTCACATGTTAAAATAGAAATACTAGATGAATGAAGCAGGTCAATTATAATGAAGAAAGCGAATTTGTAACTGAAAAATTTTGAACAATTCGTATATAACTGCTTACATTTTTCTTTTTTTCTTTTATCTATCGCATATTTACCTGCACCTAAATGTAAATATAAACAAACTTAATAAAATGTAAAACATCACATTTTCTGGCTTTCATGTCCGTAGTTTGTTTTATTTTAAATATCAGTTAAAGGGAAGAAATGGCTGTCCCAGCATCACAGACTGCGATTTTTATATATACTTATTATGCATTTTACAATGCTCTAAATCTTTACATGTGAAATCTAATATAATAATATATATTGTCGATAGTTTTATGGAAACAAAATATGGATTAAAACATAAAATTGCGATTTGTTTTGAAAATACTGGAATATGTAGTATTATACAAACAGGATTTTCCGTGTGTCGGGGAAGCATGATTGGTAAGACGCTCAACTTCGATACCGGTATCTGATTCCCAGTTTTGTAGTAGGTTCGACGCCAGGATTGGGAAATGGATATTTTACTTATACTCTAAAAAATTCTAAATTCTATTTTTCACAGAAAAACAGAATTACACGCCACATTTATTTATTTACTAAAAAGCTTTTAAAAAAGGGCGGTGTTTTACGACATTTTCAATGTCTTAATTGCAGATGTTATTTGGAGTCGTAAAAAATAAGACTTTTTTTTTTTTCGCTTAAAATGTGACCAATTGAATTTAAAGCTATTGTGTTTACAATGTATAAGGATTTCTAGTCCATATTTTGCGAGTTTTGGAGAAAGTCACTGAAAACCGCGATCGGAACCCGGCATGGATTAAAATCCATAGATTAAAGTAACATGGATTAAAATCCATGACCTCCCTCAAAAAAAAAAAAAAAAAAAGAATTTCATTTTATTAACTTTAAATATGTTTTGAAAATTTCCCTATACTTTATATTGTTATATTTCAGACAAATAACAACATAATTATATGATTATATAATATTAAATATTACATAATTATATTACAAGATAATTACATGTCAGTATTATGCAAAAATGATTTATAATGTACCTCATCCATTCAACAAATTTAATTTCTTTATATACTTACCCTTTTGTAAGGTAGATGAAATGAAAAATGATGAAATTTCTTCGTATTTTGCAAAGTAATCACATAATTTTATGTTTAATGTTTTGAATCAATTTTTAGAGACATAGTGGACATGTATCATAGGTGGAGTTCTGTACATTCTACAAGCATATTGAAGTGTGTTTTGGTGAAAGTTTATCCTTGTTTGATGGGTTTGCATTAGTTTATGCAAACTCGTCAAACAAGACGCTTCTGTACATTATTCTTATGATATACATTTTGTGCTTCTTCTTATGATATACATTATTTTTATTCTTAATTTCTTCTCATTAAACTTTCAAGTAGAATGACGAAAACAGGAAATTTGTTTAAATTATTCAGGTAATGTTTATTCTTTATCTTTTCTTAAACATCGTAAGAGAAATTGCTGAAAACTTTCAAAGTGGCAAAATATTTAATCAAAATTTTCCTTTATTAATTTTCTTTTAATCATTCTTTTAAAATAATTATTCTTCACTTAATATTTAGCTTTAAGTAATGGAAATTTTATATTTGTGAAAATATTTGTATATGTATAGTAGTTACGCTAATTCCACCCCCCCTCCCCATTTTTGTTACTGGTATTGGTTGATTTTTAAAATGTGACCAATTGAATTTAAGGCGATTGTGTTTACAATGTATAAGGAACTCTAGTGCATATTTTGCGAGTTTTGGAGAAAGTCACTGAAAACTGCGAACGGAACCCGGCATGGATTAAAATCCATGGATTAAAGTAACATGGATTAAAGTAACATGGATTAAAATCCATGACCTCCTCAAAAAAAAAAAAAAAAAAAGGAATTTTATTTTATTAACTTTAAATATGTTTTGAAAATTGTCCTATACATTATATTGTTATATTTCAATGCAAGACAAATAACAACATAATTATATGATTATATAATATTAAATATTACATAATTACATAATTATATTACAAGATAATTATATTTCAGTATTATGCAAAAATGATTTATAATGTACCTCATCCATTATTTTAGCTGATTAATCCCCCCCCCCTCCCCATTTTTGTTACTGGTATTGTTTGATATTTTTTCCTTACAATTTTGATTGCACATTTTAATCCTACGTGTTTTTTCTGCATTATTTTTTTTTTCTATACGAATGTGGTAATTACATGCGTACAATGTTTGCCAATATTGATGATTTATGCTTAAAAATATTAGAGAATTCTATGTGTATATATATATATATAGATAGATAGATAGATATAGATAGATAGATAGATTATAGAGTGTACGATTATATATTTATAATCAACATAAATTTCGGTCTTTATCAATATACTGCAAGATGGCATCCCCTGGGCGATTCCATTTTGCCTTTTTTTCTGTAATTCTTCTCCATTCTGCTCCTATAAATTCGACAATCTCATCCCTTCAACAACATTATTGTCTCTTCCTCGATGTTTCCTTATTTCTCGGTATCCAAAATAAAATTTTGTTGGTCCATCTATTATCGTTTCTTGTGGCAAGGTACCCAGAGCAGCAATATTTTAAATTCCTTACTATACAAATGGCATTGATAACTTTGGTTTGCTCCCTAATTCATACATTTCTTTTTCTGTCTCTACGGGTGAAACCTAACATGCATCTCTTCATGTTTTTCTGGACTGTTTGAAGATTTTGTGTAATTTTACACACTAATGTCCATGTTTCTGAAGCATAAATTAATACAGGCAAAATACAATGATAAAAAAGTTTTCTTTTCAAACAAAATGGGCTTTTCAAAAATCACTTTTGTACATAGCGCTATTTCTTCCGAATGATCTCCATCCAAATTTAATCCTATTGCTAATTTTTTCCGTGATGTTTTCGTTCAACATATTAATAGATGAGGGGGAGGGATGTGGGGGGGAGGAATCTTCTGACGATCATATCTCCGGAATTAATAAAGACAGAACGACCTCATTTCAGAGTTTAAAAAACTCTGGCGTACAGATGATTTCTCGAACTTTTGGTGAAAATTTGAGAAACGGAAGTTGGATCGTAAGTCTGTATCTCAAAAACGGCTCTAACGATTTTCTTCAAAGCTGCTACACAAACACTCCATTAGATGTCTTGTCATATGTATTAGTTGGTCAGTTCAGGAAAATTTATGATCGCCCTGTATAAGTAGATCAATCTGAAGTCTTGCAAACGTGTTCCTTAACCCTTTGTGGTGCGCTCGACGCACTTATTAAGTTCCAGCTGCAAAAACTCATTCCGGTTTTTGCATCCCGAGTTTTGCAAAACGCATCCCGGAAATTTTTTAGCAAAATTTACGTTTATAACGTAGCAGAAAAGGCCATTTTTTTTTAAACTTAAAATTTAAATTTCTTAATTTTGTTTTGGAATTCCGGTGGTAGTGTAATTTAAATGATCCGAATTATCTTGCGCCGCAAAGGGGGGAAAAATACACAATTTTGTTTTTCAAACTTTCCATAAAAATTCCCCTTTAGGTATTATTTCACACGTAATTGTTGTTTCCCTGTCAACAATTGAGTTTTCCGAGTTTTGGCGAAAGTCGGTATCTCAAAAACAGTTCTAACAATTTTTTTTTTTTACATAAAACTCTTTTTAGATGTCCTTTTGCATGTATTAAATAGTTATTACACGGAAATTAACAGTCATACTAATTAGATGGGTCAGTTTTAGATCTCGGAAATTGCTGTTTAAAAATCAGGTCTACTTTTTATTTATTTTCTAATTTTTTTCTTAAAATTTGCTATGTAAAATTTTTTTACATGACTTTACTCATGTATCAGTTTTCTCGTACAGGAAAAGTGTTAGGTATTTAATTTGTTAGAACAATTTTATGTCTCTGACCACATTATCTCCCAAAAGTGTACATCATATGTGTAATAGTGGATAATGGAAGTCATATGGTTGTTTCACACCCGATTTTTATTCATTACATCTGATGTTATAAGAAGCCATTTTGTATTTCTGTGAATGAATCTCCATATATAGCTCTTAAAAATATTGAATAGTAATTTTATTCACTTTTCTAATTAAAATAATCTATATAATATTTCTCTAACGTGGACTAATTACGATTATTTGTAGAAACGATACGATAGTGACAATAAAATACGCGAGGGTAAAAATAATATAAAAGAGATATTTAAGCACTCGGACTCAGTTCAGTGATCTAATAAAAAAAAAAAAAAATAAATAAATTACGATATTTGCTTGATTAGATCATTTTATAGTAAAATTTATTTTTTAAAGTTGCATCTTTACAATTCTTGCAAGCGTCAGTAAACTCAGCAACATTTTAAAGATATAAACACAATATGAACTTTTGTCATAAATTGACTGATAAACGCAATAATCAAAATAAAAAAAAAAAAAGGTACTAAGAGTTTATAACAATGCATTATGCCAATATGAATAAATAATAAAATAAAATAAAATAAAACAAAATGGATCTCGCCAATATGGCGGCAAAAAGTTTAAAAGTCGCCATAGGGGTCCTTTATTAAAGCTGTCTTGCCTAGGGAAATATGAAAACTGGGTCGTCAAACATGAATTATATATATATATATATTGAATGATTTGGTTTAATTGTCATTAGCGTTTTCTCTCACAAAAACTAAAACTAATAATAATTTGGCTTTGAAGAATTAAAATTTTAATTGGGTGGTGAAATTGGTAAAAGATTTATAAGTTTCAAATTTTAAAGATTTAAAAAAAAAAAACAAGAAAAGAAAAGAAACGAAAAGAAAAAGAAAAGAAAGAAACTGCGAAAATTTTACATGGGTTGGCTAGTTATCAATAAATTACAATTTAAAAAGTAAGAGAGACTGGTGCTAGAGACCAGATGTCAACTAACCTCTGTCACTTCTAAAGTTTTGAATACTTGTTTTTGTTAAAATTATTTTGTTTTAGGTATACCAATAATCATAACTTAACAAATTGTAAATAATGTATACTAACTGGTTAATTCGCCTTTCAGATAACTCATTATATTTTCTTCAGATCCGATGTTATTATTTTTTTTTCTTTTAAATAATTACATGGTTTTCCACATTGTTCCTAAAATAAATAGAAACGTTAGAATATGTTTAAAAAAAAAGCACGCGTTCTCATTAATTGAATTTGTTTTCTCATTTAGTAAACAAAAACAAAATTCAACGTGAACAAAGAAACCAAATTGTGCGAAATAATTATATTAGTTTTCAACCCTCAAGTTATTACTACGTAATTAGGAACTTTATCAAAATAATTATATATATATATTTTCATCGATTTTTATTTTTACTAATTTAGTGTTTTTACTTATGAGTGTAGCTTTTTATTTTAAAATTTTCTGAAATAAAAATTCAGTATAATTTAAAATTTTTATATATTTTTTAAATATTGAATTATAATGAACTTAAAGATTTTCTCTGCTATTTGAATATGTAAATGTCTCGAGAAAATGCAATTTATTTGCAATTTAAAAATCAGCATATATAATTACGCTCATCACTGACTTACTCTGTCACGCTTAAAAAAGCTGAGAGATTTCCTTGGACTCTGTCTGTGTGTAAACGCAAGTTGTCACCTAATTTTCATACTTTAGTTTTAGATTTAAAAAATCTAACTGTCCGATTGATAAGCTGTTTAATCCGACGGATTCAGAAAAATCGCCCTTTTCATTTGGTACCATATTTGTAACGAATTTTTAATTAGATTTTTTAAAATTATTTAAAATATGAAAATAGACATAGCTTTAAAACAAACATTTAAATTTTTAATTGTTGTGATTTTATTTATTTATTTATTTATTTGTTTTTCAACATAAAATGAAATATGCTTTCACGTGAAAATAAATAAATAAATAAATAAATGAAATATTAAATTTGCTCATGCACATAAAACTAGTTGGCATAGGTGGACTCTGCTCAGTTCCCCATCATATTTATGTTCTCATAAATTTCTTGTGGGAGACATATTATAATCATGTTAAAATAAATGAATTTGACCAAAGCTTGATACAGTGACAGAATGAAATCCCCGCCTAATAGGCTATCCACCGTTCACTTCGATATATTTATCTTATTCTAATCTATTAATTTATTTTATCAGAGTCAATTCTGTTGTTTAGTTTTCATGCTACTATTTCCAATGCAATAATCCTCAAATTTTATATTTATATGAAAAATTTACAATTTCGCAATGTTCATAAAATCGTAAATTACGAATAATTTACGAAATTTTCCTATTAGAATATTTGTATTCAATCATGTTCAAACAAATATCATAAATGTCATTTTGAAGTTGTCTAATGTATTTATGATCCTCAAAATGGAAGTTTATGCTCAATTATGCCTTATTCTGCCATTTTAAGTAAATCGTAAATTCCAAATAACTTACGAATTTTTTAAATTGGAAAAATCATAGTCTATGATATTCATGCCAGTATCCAAAATAATATTTAAAAATTGGTTTGACATCTTTACGATGAAAATATCCCTCAAGATTGACGTTTATGTGAAATTTTGCTCTATTCTGCCATGTTAAGAAATTCGTAAGTTTCCAATAACTTACGAAATTTTTATATTGGAATATTCATAGTCATTAATATTCATGCCAGTGTTCAAAATAATATTTTAAAAGTAGTCTGACATCTTTACGATGAAAATATCTCTCAAAATTGACATTTATGTGAAATTTTGCCCTATACTGCCATGTTAAGAAATTCGTGAATTTCCAATAACTTTCGAAATTTTCAAAGTAGCATATTTATAGTTACTGATGTTCATTCCGGAATCTAAGCTGATATTTTAAAACTGGTCCGACATTTTTAATGTAAAAAGTTTCCATTTAATGCATTTTTAAGTGAAATTTTGTCCTATTCTCCCATGTTAAGAAAATCGTAAATTTCTCATAACTTACGAAGTTTTTTAATTCGAATGTTGCAAATGAATAGGGTTCTTGCCAGTATCGAAAGTAATATTTTAAAACTGATCTGACCTCTCTGCGATCATATGTTCGTGAGATATCGTGTTAACAGACTAACAAACTAACGGACTAACAGACTAACGGACTGACACACTGACACACTAACAGACACCCTACAGACACCATACAAATTTTGTCATTTTCGGATTCCTCACACCTGAAAATGTATAAAAAAGTCAAAAAACCGGGGTCGAAATTTTTCACGATTACCTAAGTTCCCCACACCTTTAGTACGATGGAGAACTAAAAATGACGACTATAAAATGATAATAATAATTTTAAATTTTAAAGGTAACGAAGAGATAAACAAAGTGCGAAAGTTTCGCACGGGCCCGCTAGCAAATGAGTTATTTGAGGTGAGAAATAAATAAAATGAAATGATCATTTTTCAAAGGTCGTATTAGTCGCCTTACAACTAACTAGTAAGAAATATGGATAGTAATTATTAAAAAATAAAAAAAATATCTTTGAAAAATAAAAATTCCTAAAAGTTGTTTCTTTAAAACTGGTATCTTTATATTGTGTTATGAAAGAGAAATGATAAGCTACACATACATTTAAAATAACATTTCTAAAATAGAGAATTTTTGCATTTATATACACAAATTATACATTTTTTACATACTTTAAAAAAATGAAACGCATTTACAATATCGGATTTTATTTTTCTCTATAAAAGCATCTAAATTACGAAATTATTACATTACATTTGTTAAAAAATAACATATATTCAGTTGTTCACTGACACATACACGTTCACTTGTTCTTTTTCTGTTTCATTCTTTCATTCATTCATTCTTCTTCTTTTTTTTTTTTTTTTAACAATACATTCCGTAATATGTTGCAACATGTTCCTTAATATATGCATAATATATGCATGTCTCTCCCCCCCCACCTTTTTTTCTTTGGTTATTATCACAATGAAACTGATAATTTATAAAATACTGTCACGATTTTCATTCTTTTATTTCAATAACAATCATACTTATAATGAAGAAAGGCAATTAGAAAATAAATAAAATCTAATAGAACGTGTAAATCTCTAATAGAACTTTTAATAGAGTAGAATAAAAACCTAACAGAATAAGAAAATGTTATTTGCTTTAAAATTACAGCAATAATAATAACGATGATGATGATGATGATGAAGAAAGGCAACTAGAAAATAAATAAAATCTAATACAACTTATAACATTTTAATAAAACTTACAATAGAATAGAAAAAATAAAGCAATAGTTTAAGGAAACCTATTTTGTTTAAAAAATACAAAAATAAAAATATATTTAGCCTATTAAAATCATACATAATTTAATTTTTTTTAATTCCATATCCGAAATCTATGAAGGATTTACAATTTTATACGCATTGAAGATCTTCAAGCCCGTAATATGTATACACACACACACACATATATACATATAGCAATAAATACAACACATTTATCTACAGACTTATTATACGTAAAATGCATAAAAATGAAATTCATTTCGAAAATTTCATGTAATATACCAGTTATCTATGTATATAAAATCGTTTGGCTTGAGTGAGAGAGAGAGTGATTCATCATCGCCCAGCACAAAACTCTGTACTTAGAAGCATGAAATTTTGTGACAATTTTGTGACGATTTTACAAGAATCGCCCCCCAGAGGGGGGGAGGTCAAGACGTGATTTAAAAAATCCTTCATATCTCAAACAAAAAAACAACAGATATCCGTAATTTTTTTGCTTTAAAATATAACAACACAAATACCTAAAAAACAATTTCTGGAATTTTAGAAATTTTCTACATAGAGTTTCCATCTGATTTACATGTTTTGAGGTCTCTTCTGCCAAAAAAGGGTTTTTTAGCAATTTGTCAACGTGTATGTATGTGGGAATCTTCTGACTATCACATCGCCCAAATTAATAAAGATGCAGCGAAAGAATTTCAGAATTGAGACAGTTCTGGTGTGCAGATGATTTTTCCAATTTTTGGGAAAACTAGAAGACCTCTATTGGGACATTGGAAAACAACAGTGGGGCCATAAGTCCGTATCTCAAAAGCTTCTTCAACGATTGTTTTCGAAGTTGCTATATAAACACCCTATTATATGTCCTTTCCAACGTATTTTTTGGTTAGATCATAAAAGTTGAAGATCATAAATATCGTCTAGACGTCTATCGACGTCTAGACGATAGACGTCTTTTTCAAATCGACGATTTAAAAAAGACGAATAATCTATCGAAGAAGACGACTTTTTCAATAGACGTCTTTTTTAAATAAGTCAATCTGAGATCTCGCAAGTGCGTTTCCTTCAAAACGGCTGTAATTTTTTTTTTTTTTTTCGAACTTATTTGTCAGTAGGACTGAGAGATATAGCGATTCTATAAATCGATTTATCTTCATCTAGAGATAAATCGATTTAACACTGATTCAGAAAATAGCTCCTCCCTACCCCTCCTACATATACAAGTCTTTTAATCAATAGTATAATGACATAAAAGTAACGCTGCCATTACTCACTCTTATTTTCTGCAATTTCCCATATTGCTATAACTCAGCATCTACTGCTTAAAATTACGCCAAACTGAACAATTTAAAATAAAAATTTTAAATTATGCAGTTCAAACTGTAACGTTTTTATTAAGAAAAGTTATGTTGATTAAACATTTCTGGATGATTAACATTGGGGGCGTTGTTATAAATATTGACATTAAAGAGAGTTTTTAATGGCCTTTGGCACAACAGTTTTTTTTTTCTTTTAAATTGTTTAGCCCTTTTTTGTGTGATAAATTAGTCAGTAAATTAAATTTCCGCTTTCTTAAAAAAAAAAAAAAAAAAAAAAAATACATTTTTTTTTTTTTTTTTTTTTTTTTTTTTTTTTTTCAAGTCGATTGATAAATTCTACGCGATATTTTTGAACCAACTGCCCAGTTAAGTAATAATTTAGTAAAAACTTTTTGAAAGCTGATTCCCAAATTTTTTATCATTTTACTAAAATTTAACTAATTTTCTGCTTTTTTGTGTCATATTGCCGAAATATGTTATATTCTGGCGGTAAATATCCAATCTGCCTATAAATAAACCACACATCATTCTAAAAGAAAAAAAAAAATCAAGACCAATTTGTTCGTTAGATGAAATAGGTAGCAGAATTTGAAAAAGAAATTTAATTTTAAATGATGAAAAAATATTTAAACTCTATTTCCATTTTATAGTATTTTAAAGTATTAACATTGTAGATTTTATTAACTTCAGTAAAGTAATATTTGAATCTTATCAATGGTATTATAAAGAGCGTAATAAAAAGTACGTAATAAGGACGTACGTAATCAGGAGCACCTTCAAAAGTTCTTGTGTACATTCTTTAAAAATTCCCCCCCCCCCCTCTTACAAAATACTAATAACAGAAGTGTCAGACAAAGCCAAAATATTGAATAAATAATAATAATGACAAACAGATATATCGTATTGCATTATGAAATTTTTTTTATCGTGATTTACTATATTCTTAAATATTGTAAAAAATAAATTTATTTTCTATTTAATTTAATTAAAAAAAAATCTATGTACTTATATAATATTTATTACAACAATGCATACTGTAAATGTCGAAAATAATTACTTATTACAAAACGAAAGAAATCATTACTTAGCAAACAAGTTGTAGTCTCCGTAAAACCGCAAGAAGTTAAAAGTTTGGAACAGTTACAATTCATCTAAAATGGTATTTTCTTTCCCCCCGATTTAGCATAGCGCAAGCGCAGTACTTCGTCTCTCCTTTGGAATAAATGGAGCAGACGACAGGCGATTTAAGCGCATCGTCTCTCTGGTAACTCCTTTGAAATCAAAAGCCACCACGTAGCACAATTCATATTACGAAAAATAGCAAGACAGCTTTTGCATTTATTGTTAAATCGTTTTCGCTAAATCGATAAAACTTCCCTTGATGCATTAACTCGCGAGCGTGACGAGGAAACTTGATGCCTAGCAAACATCGGATTTTTATCTCTAAATTGATGCAGCATCGTCATTACATCGTCTAACATCGTCACTCCAAAATTTCGTAGTAGATGTTATCTTTAAATCGGATCGCCGATTTTAGGTTTAAATCGATTTTTGCATTACATCGATATAACGCCCAGTCCTATTTCTCAGCATATTACTCTCTTTTAGACATCATTTCTTATGTAAGTTATTTTACAGTCAACAGATGAGTTTGCCAAGTTTTGGAGAAAATTGAAAGCGGGACTGAAAGTAGATATTTCAAAAACGGCTCTAACGATTTTCTTCAAAATGCTACATAAACTCCTTTTTTAAATGTTCTTCAGAATTTACTGTTTGATTACTAAAAGAAAATTAAGGTTTACTGATTAGGTATGTTTGTTTTAGATCTAGAAAATGGATGTTTGAAAACAGAAGATGTAGAAAATGGATGTTTCTGCTCTAATAAATAATTAATATTACGTTAAATCAATTTTATGCCTTCTCCGCACTATATCCAAAAAAAGCATAACATATATGTAGTATAGTAGAAGTCGTATGATTGGTACACTCCAGACTTTTCTTTTTTTCTTTTTTCGCTTTCTTAGTGGAGTTTTACTTTCTGAATAAAAAATGTAAATTTAAGTCTTAATTATTCAAGTTTTCATTTGTATATGAGTGTTCAATGAGAGTATTTTTGTGTTTAGACGGTTTTTACTTTCCACTATTTGATCTATATTTTTTTCAGTCGGCCTCGATTTACCTTAATATATATTTCATGCCTAC
This sequence comes from Salticus scenicus, assembly GCA_963930645.1. Taxonomy (NCBI): domain Eukaryota; kingdom Metazoa; phylum Arthropoda; class Arachnida; order Araneae; family Salticidae; genus Salticus; species Salticus scenicus. The sequence continues at coordinate 74,629,457 of OZ005662.1, read as the reverse complement.
ATTTGTTTTCTTTTTCATCCAAATATATATATATATATATTATACATAAACAAAACATTCCTCTTTTTTTTTTTTTTTTTTTTTTTTTTTTGTTTGTTTGTTTGTTTGTTTGTTCAATTTCTTGTGTATTGCGATTATGAAACTCCAGTAAAATCATTAGAATTTACCAAACTTTAAATAAAAAGCATTATAATCTTTAAATAATTTTATATTTCCGATTTAAATCTAATATGTTGTGTGGATCAAAAAACTTAATTCTGTATTTTCGTATATAAATTCACTCAGTACAAATGATATACTAAAATTATTTTCCATGATGAATGCAGACTATTTTTTTCATCTAGAAGTATAACACTAAAAAAAAAAAAAAAAAAAAAAAAAAGTCGAATTTATGATCTGCTAACACAAGTCGAAAAATAAAATAAAATAAAATAAAATAAATGAATAAAATAAAATAAAATAAAATAAAATAAATAATAAAATAAAATAAAAACAAAATAAAATAAAATGCGCTTTTTTTAAAATTAAAAATGAAAAAAAATCTCGATAACTTTATTTTAAATTACCTCATATCATTTTGTTTTAAAGGTACTGACGAGTTCTTTTGAAAAATAACCACATTGAAAATATGTTCTCCGCTAACCCCTACGGGATACTTCCTCCAGGGGAAAGGAGAAGCATTGCTTCTACATGTCCAGTTTTTTACCTAGTTGACTATTATACACACACACACACACATATATATATATATATATATATATATGCATAACTTAATAATTATTCGAAAAAAAAAATCATTGTGTACATTTACAGGAAATATTGTCCTAGACCACCATGTTAAAAATTTTGGACAGGAGGGTAAACAGGAGGGCAACACCACCCATCTGGTAATTTTCACCAAACGTTGATACGCACTAATTTACGTGAAAGTGGAACTACATATCAATTTGCATGAAATTCTCTGCAGTAGTTCCTGACATAAGTTTCCAGAACAGACATTTTTTAAAAATAATCAAATTCTGTTCTGCACTTTTCAAAACGTGTAAAGCAATCCAAAACCCGAAGTCGAAAAATATCAAGAAGCCAATATTTTCTTCTATTGAGTATAGAAGAAAGTGGAAGAAAAATTTTTTTGAAATTTTTTACTTGATATTAATAAAAATTTCGCATATTATTTCGAAAATTATCTCCTTATTTAAATTTGTTTTTGATTTAATTTTTCTTTTTTTAATTTATTCCTCAATTCTATTTTGAAAATGATACAATTAAAAATATTTGCTAAAGCTGTGAAAATGTAATTAATATTTTGAAATAAAAATAATTAATATAAGTTAAAACGGCAATCTTAAAATTCCATTAAATTTAGCATAATACACATAAATATTTAATCCTCAGTGTTATTTTTAAAGTTTTTACGGAACTTTGTGTATATAAATTTTTATAGATTAATTTTACATATTTATGAGAGTAAAAATCAAAAGTACCCTTTTAACATTTCTTTTAAATCTTTGAAATTGTCTTTTTTTTTTTTTTTTTTTTTTTTCTGTTTACTTATACATTTTACGTGCATATAAAGCTATTAATTATATTTTCTAAAAAAAGATGTAAATAAAAATTATTAACGAAATTCTTATACGCTACATTCCAGCTTATGTCTCTGACTTCAAAAAGTTAATTAATATGTTCATTAATTAAGAGCTTTTTTATATTTATTCATATTCATATATGGATTTTGCATTGGTTTTCTCTTTAAAGATGGTAAGAGTATCAAATTTTACATTTGCTAAAAAGTCAAACAGAATTTTTGTAATGTACATATCATAATTTCACACACACAAACACACACACACACACACACACACACACACACATATATATATATATTCACATATTACGCATTTAGCTAAGTTGTTCTTAAAACAATTATTATTTTTTAGATTATTTATTTATTTACTATGGGGTAATACGTTCTTAACTATACAAGTTAAGGTAAAGTGTGAAAATTTGAAAGAATTTTTTCTGATAGTTTTTAAAATAAAATCCAAATCAGCTTTAAAAAAAAAAAAAAAAAAAAACCTTAAAATTTGTTTACACATAACAGAATTATTCGTTAATGTAAGAAATTTTGATAGTTTAATAAAAATTTTTGATAATTAATGGCTTTTGTAATTAGAACCGGTAAATATCTAACTCAGGAAAAAGGATCTTGAGGATCCTCAAAGTCCTTTAAATATCACCATTAGTCTTCCTGTAAAAAGTCCAAAAGGACTTTTTACAGGAATGCTAAAACCTTTTTTTACTGTCTTTTAACATCACATTTCATCCTCAAAGAAAACTTTCGTATTTTTTAACTTAGATGATAGAAATAAACAACAAACATAAAGTGATAATACAAATGAAATTTATTAAAATAAAAGTAAAAATAAAAATAAAACTAGTGTATTGTGTCCACCCCATGATTTTCTTCAATATTTTCCTATACAAATTCACTCGGTACAACTAATTTATCAAAACTATATTTATTAAAATTATCTATTATGCTGAATTCAGTCGATTTTTATTTTAGAGAAAACTAACACTAAATATCCAAAGAAAAACAGTTTTATTCTCTATAATTAATATCGTAAAAAATGCTTTTTCACAATGGTTATTTCCATTTCAAGTTTTGTACATTTACTATACGCCATGGAAGTTAAGATATTATCTTCCTGCTCTCGGGAAATATTTCAATATAACAGTGCCATCTATTGGTCGATATGCATTATATGAACTAGCATGATATCTCATAATAATGGCCTTCTAACGTATCAACTTTTGTTTGATTATACGCAATAGAACCTGAGATATAGCTTTTCCTCAAGTTGCAGAAATCACTGTATAGCAACGCCAGATGTTGAGAGATTGACACAAAAGGTTTTCAGGCACTAAATTATATCATGCATGGTACATCTACTTATAAGTTTATATGTAATTTTCTGCAGTAGCTCTTAAGATATAACCTTCCCTTAAATTGTAAAAATTGCTCTATAGCAGCGCCACCTTTTGCGAAATCAATACTAAAACTTAATACACACTTATGCAGGTCAAAATGCATCTACATATAAATATATATGCAGGTTTATGCAGTAGCCCCTGAGCTATAGCCTTCCTTAAAATTATGGAAATCGCTATATAGCAGCGCCACCTGTTGGGAAATCGACACCAAAATTTCCTAGGCACTAATTCAGGTCAAGGTGCATCTACATATAAACTTATATGCAATTCTCTGAAGCAGTTCCTGAGGTCCAATCGCCACAAAATTTTTGTCACACGCACACACAAAGAGAAACAGACCGACATTTTCTAAAAATGGTCAAATCATGTTCTGGACCTCTCAAAACGTGTAAATCCATCGAAATCTGGAAGTCGAAAATTTTTATGAATCCAATACTTTCTTCAATTTAATGTACACGAACGTAAAAATTTATACAATTACGATAATATTGTTACTCATTAAAATATTTCTTGGACTATGGACACTTGCAGGTATGAGCATCTTACACAATTTTGAAAAAAAAAAAAGCACAAATTCATTTTAAATAATTAAAGAATAATTTTATAGAAAAGTAACGTGAGACATACACAGAGATATATCCATATTTACCTCTAGGGATCCACGATGGGGGAAAGTCTCATCCATAGAGGATAAAAATTGTGATGGCATGTCTCCGTACTATCCTTAGCGGAAAGTTTCAGACCATCTAGAATTGCACATAGAGTAACACTAGTGTAACATAAAATTCACTCAACCGCAACCAACAACATAATATCACAATAATCATTATCCTATTTAATGAAGAAAAAGAAAAAATACTAATAAATACAAAACTTTGAGTAAACGCCATAAAATGCAATAAACTCACAGCAATTGTTTCGGGTTGAAAAAACACACGACACTTCTTCAGGCGAACAAAGTAGGCACGAGTGCTTGCAATCAAAGCGGCAACGCACCATTTGATTGCAGCAATCGTACCTACTTTGTTCGCCTGATCAAGGGTCGTGTGTTTTCTCGACCAGACACAATTATTGCGAGTATATTGCATTTTATGGTATTTATTCAAAAATTTGTAGTTATTACTTTAAAACGCTAGTTCTGTGGGGCTTTCTTATTAAGAAAAAATAATATTGTAAATATACGATAATGATTTCTGTATAGTAATAGTGGTTGAAAAAAAAAGTAAATCTTCTTTATTCCTTAATTTATCTTATATCTTTATCTTTTATTTCTTATTCTATTTATTTATTTTATTTTATTTTATTTATTTATTTTATTTTATTTTATTTTATTTTATTTATTTATTTATTTTATTTTATTTTAATTGTTATTTATTTATTTATTTTGTGCGTGTGTGATCGACGTTATTTTCTGTTATGGAATTATGCTGAATTTTACGAGAGAAACACTATGTTTATGAAAGTACAGTACTTTTACCCCCCATCAGCCAACAGGTAAATTGGTAACCTTGCCGATTTTCATCAAAACTTGGTAAAGGCATCAGTTCATCGTGAACTAACATTTACATATGGAAAGATATCTCAAAAGGAGTTTATACAGTGTGTTTGAAGAAAATCCGCAGAGCTATTCTTAAAGGAAAGCCCTTGCGAGACAAAATTGACGTATTTATACAGGGTGTCTATCAGTTTTCCTAAACTAACCAAATAATACATACAAAAGGACATCTAAAAGGGTGTGTATGTAGCAACTTTGAAGAAAATGGTGAAACTCGTTTTTGAGATATGGATCTACGATCCCACTTCCGTTTTCACTATCCCATTTCTATTTTTTCCGATTTTCACCACTAGTTGGAAAAATCATCTGTGCACTACCTATCTTAATTCGTGTAAACTAGATCTGTCTATGTTCCGTCGTTCTATCTTTATTAGATTTAGAGATATGATTGTAAGAAGATTAACCACACACATGTATGCATTCACATATGTATACATAAATACAGAATGACCAATTGCCCCAAGCCAATTTTGTAACTCAGGAGACCTTAAAGCTTGTAAATAAAGGGAAAATTTGATATTGCAATTTTTGACCGAATACAATGCGTCCATTACAGTCGGTAACAAAAGTATCCGAACACTTGCAAACATTCCTATGTAAAAAAAGTACACTTCATACGATTTTGTTAAAAAAAAAAATCCTTATCGAATCATGTTCTTACACTGACTAAGAACAGAATTCGACAAGGAATTTAACAAAAACCGTATGAAGTGTACTTTTTTTACACAGGAATATTTGCTAGGGTTCGAACACTTTTGTTACCGATTGTACCTAAGGTTGTCGAGGAATAGAAGTAAGAAGTAATCCATATGTAAAAAAAATATATAAATCATACTGAAAAACAAAAGCACACTTACTGATTATATTAATAAATCGACATGTAGCTCAATCAAGGAGTAAAGCGGTAATTAAAGTAGAAATTTTCGGCTTGGAATATAGTTCGATAAATATTGGGAAAGAAAAAGAAATAAAATATTCAATTTAAAATGAAAGATAAATTCTTTTTAAATAATTCTAATAAGGTTATATTGCATTAATATTTCTTTTAAATATCATATTATTTAAAATATTAAATTGAAATTGAAAGATAAATGCTCTTAAATAATTCTAAAAAGGTTATATAATAATAGTAATAACAGTAGTAATCCTTTTAAATATAATATTATTTAAATCATAAATATAAAATGATAAATAAATTTTAAAAAAGTATTAGAAAATTCCTTTTAATAAAATAGTACAGTAATAATTTTTAAAATATCTAAAATTATTTAGAATTTATAAATAAATAAGAATAATGTTAATAAAATTTATTCAATATCTACATTTAAATGCAAAGTAAAACCTTATTACTATGAATAATTTAAAGCTTATTAACAAATGATACAATTATTTAAATCTACTGCAAGGATATATACTGGGTGAACCAAAAGTCAAAGAAAATAAATCTATATATATTATTCGAAATGTATTGGCTGTAACTCTATGTGGTTGTCACTGAAATGTACAGAAAAATATGGGATTTATATTTATATATATATATATATTAGGGGTGGGAATCGATTAACAGTTTTAACTGGGTTAATCGTAGTTCATTAATAACTTAATCGGCCGATTAATCGAATTTTTAATCGATTTTCATTTTTCTTTATATAATTTTATTTAAATGATGAATAAACTTCTCCTACGTGAATTTTTCCCCCTCCAGATAGTACACAACAAACCATAAAAATGAAAGCTTCTTGTTTCTGCGAAACGTGTTCCCCCAGCAAGGACTTAAAACGGCATTTTGTTTAAGAACCGTCTTCCCCCTTTTCTCTACCAAAAAAAGAGTAACAATTTCTTTTAAGAGGTTTTTTTTTTCTTTTTCATTATTGGATGGACGCTTGTTAGGATGTTTGTTAGCAAAATATGTGAGAAAAAATAATTTGTAGGCAGAACAGTATTTTGAATTTTTTACTTTAATTCGTAGTTTGAAAACTTTAATCGGATTTTGAAAAATTTTAATCGAATTAATCGAGCGGATTAACTCGATTAAAAAAATTGATTGGGGCAAAGCATTGATCAATTAATCGAACCGATTAATCGATTAATCAGCGCAGCCCTAATATATATATATATATATATATATATATATATAAAGTTACAGCTTTCCTCAACATATCGCGTTGTATTCGCAGTACTGTCTCGCATTTTAAACAGATCCGCCTGATCAAATGACGCCATATTGCGAATACTAAAGCTTTCTTTTTGGGAACATTTCCAATACGCAACATCTGACGGTTATTCTAATGAATAAGAACCATCACATTGAGCACTTACAGTCCTAGTAAACTTGCAGAATGCACTGCCTCCATTGTAAAAAAGTAACTTTGCAATTAAAACGCCAACTGATGAAGAAAATTTAAACCAATTTGCTGATAAATATTTTGTTACCTAAAAGCATCCCATGTCTTCCTGTGCATATTTCAATGAAAACCGCATAAAGCTAAGGTCGATATTTTTTAAATAATATTTTCTGTGATTTTTGGATTACCCAGTATATACATATATACATTTAAATAATTAGTACAGAATAAATGACTAATTACGCTGCTCGGCATGAAAAATGCTCCCAACACCATTTTTGCAAATTCTTCTGTAAAATGACCTCCTGATTCCGAATATGACGTCCATTTTGCCCTATCACTCACCTTTTTTGGGGACAGCTCCCTATTTTTATCACTTTTCGGTGATTTTATGGCTATAAATTTGATTTTTAGGAGGGAGAGGATTATTTTAACTGTTAAATATCTTCTGAGGGTCTACAGAGTTGGAAAATTCTACAACATGAACATTTGCGGCAAGTGGAAAATTTAGGGGGGATTTGCCTCTCAAATTATGTATTACATTTCTTATATTTTTTTAATCTGTTATAAATGTTATTTATTAAACATTATATATATATATATATATATATATATATATATATATATATATATATATATACTTAGGTGTTAGATTAATTCACCTTCGTTCTCCAAATCAAATTCATAGTCATAAAATTACCGAACAGTGAAAAAAATTAGGGAAGGGGGTGGTGTCTCTAGAAATGGTGGGTGACTGAGCAAAATGGAAGTCATATTCGGATTCAGGAGGTCATTTTACATAAGAATCAGTAAGAATGGTATCAGAGCTTGATTTTTTTTCTTGCAGCGCTGTGTTATATAACGAGACTTTGTAAATATATATTAATTATTTTTTGAATAAATAGTGCATCTACAGATTTTCTGAAACTTTTATTTAATCCGATGAATTGTTAGCCCACTTTTTTTTTTTTTTTAAGTGTAATTTTTTTTCTTATTTAATCGTAATTACCTGCTGGAGAAAATTATTCTACAAACAAAGTGATGTGAATCATTTGGTCACCACAAGACATTCTTCTATATGTACTTATATAAATTTCCGTAGTACATGTTGTTTTATAAAATTATTATTTATCAAAGTTATTTTCCGTCATAAATGCGGACGATTTTCATTACAAAGAACTGTAAGACTAAATGTCCAAAGAAAATAAATTTTATACTTTGCAGTAGATATCTTTTTTGGTGGGGAGAGGGACGATAGAAAAAAAATATCGATATAACTTTGTTTAATATTATCACAGATCTATGTTGCAACCATTCGTTTTAAAGGTATAGACGAGTTCTTTTTAAAGATACCCATAATGAAAATTTTCCCACCGGGGGGGTATCACCCCCAAGGGGTAATATATATATATATATATATATAATTTCTCCTTGAGGAGGTTAAACATAATTCTCATTATGTGCATTCATACGATTTTTTTAACGTTTTTTTTCCCTGTTAAAAATTAAGAAAAATGTTGGATGAAAGCACACCTGTTAAGCGATTGATCTTCGTATGTAATCAACATCAGTTGTTTAGGTCAATGTCCAAGTAAATATAATTTTGATTAAATTTCGTTTTTTGTTTGTGTGGTATAGCGTCTACAAAATTTTCAATATCCACACAAAACAAACAGCAGACAGACATTTTCTAAAATCAGTCCAATCATAATCATTACATCTCAAAGTACTCTCATAATCAATTCATCGAAAACCGTAGTTAAAAAAATTTCCAATACTTTCTTCTTTATATATAGAAGAAAGTAAAAGGGCGGGTACTAAAAAAAAAAAAAAAAAAAAAAAAAAAAAAAATAGAAACGTGGGCACATCTGCATCGATTTTTAGCAAAAAAGACAAAATATACTTGCTATTAGTGAAAGGGGTATTCCCGAAACGATCATTTCAGATCAATATCAATCGATTACGAAGTTATCGAGGTCGTTGCTATTCTCATCACGTGACAGCTCAACTTCCTTTGTAATGTCAATATTTATTTCAAACCAAGCCTTCTATTAGTTTCACAGAACCCATTGCTTTAATGCTTTTCATCACGACTATATGTGAAAACACAGTGTGTCTTTTATTGTAATTGACAAAAATTACCTTCCCACGATATTTTGTTGAGTGTTTCATATAAAGAATAAAAAGTTTTTTTTTTTTTTTTTATCGCGATGAGTAAGTATAAAATGGTGTTAGTATTGAAAATGCAATAATATTATGTTAGATTTTGAATAAGGTTTTTCTTATTCAGATTGTTGGTAGAATAATAATAATTATAAATAAATAACATTGGATTATATTATCTCATAAACATTATGAAATTGTTAAATAAAGGGCCATCGATTGTGAATTATTTTTTCTTTAAATAAAATTTAAATTAAGCAAATAAAATATTTTGGAACTAATTGTAAATAAGTTTATCATCTGTAACTTTACTAGTGATTTTTTTTTTTTTATGTCGCTGAAAAATTAACGATGGATCAATATTATGTCTGTCTCCATATTAATATATCAATATATTTCCTTTTTCATAACTTTAAATAAGACATCTTCCCATCTTAAACTGCCTGGAGAAGGTTGTGTCACTACACGTGCATAAAATGAAAAGTGTATAAATAAAAAGGTATTCTTCTTGGACTCATATAATAGTTGTTTTTCTGCAACCGACATTAATCATTTCTTTCGAATGATATTTTAATCTCTTCCACTCATTAAAAATAGGCTAAATATGAACCACAAATTTCATGTTGGTTTACAGTTATATAGAAGAATTCATTTGCAATATGCACATAACTATAGAGAAAACCCACAAATTTTGCTTGCGAAATTCGTATAATGCTCCAGATAACATTACAAACTTGAAAGTTTCCATTCATTTATTTGATATCATCTTACATTTTATTTTTTTAAATCCTTTACACATATATATATTTTGCTAATGTAGATATATGTTCAACTATTATACATGTAAAACTCACATTTGATATAAATATCAAATAAATAAAATTATACTTTTAAAAAAATTAAAGAACACGCTTTTATTGAAATGTGAACTAAAAGCACAAAATATTTACTTTTACAATATAAAAATGCAGGTTAAGCGAAAATCGTGTGAGTGACACACCATAATATTTACGTACTTTTAAATCTTTAATTAAAATAATTTAGAATTAAACAAAAACCATTTTTAAAAAATCTCTCCTGACTGGGCTCGAACGTTAGGTTCGTAGCCCAGAGCTTTAAATCACAGCCACAGCGTTCACGTAGGGAAAGTCTTTTTTTATACAATATAGATTTTTTGTTTGATCCTAGAGCGGTTACAAACAAACATACAAACATACATACAGGTGAAGCTAATAAAAGCGTGTTAAAAATAAATAAATATTACTGAATCCTCTTAGGAATTATTATTTAAAAATAATATTATAGTTTTAAAAAATTAAAGAACACGCTTTTATAGAAATGTGAACTAAAAAGTACAAAATATCTATCTTAGTATTAAACTGCAGGGAAAGAGATAATCGTGTGAGAGATACACCATCATATTTACATACATTTAAATCTTTAATTAAAATAGTTTAGAATTAAACAAAAACCATTTTTAAAAAATCTCCCCTGACTGGGCTCTAACTTTAGATCTTTAGATTCGTATCCCGGTGCTTTACCTCACAGCCACAGCGTTCACGTAGTGAAAGTCTTTTTTTACAATATCGATTTTTTGTTTGCTCCCAGAGCGGTTACAAACATACATACAGGTGAAGCTAATAAAAGCGTGTTAAAAATAAATAAATAAATAAATATTACTGAATCCTCTTAGGAATTATTGTTTAAAAATAAAAACAACTTTATTGAAACTATAAATAAAATGATAAAATCTTCTTTAAAACTAATCAAATTCTAAATGGAGCTTTGACCAGCGCAGATATAGGGATGAGATCCTCAAACCTATTGCAACAGCGTGGAATCGGTTATACATATATTTTATAGGCAATATACAAGGCTATCCAAAAATTTAGCGAAAACAATCCTTTCTATTTAATGTAATTGATGGAAGTGCTCTACTTAATTTTACCAGTTCCTTGAAATTTGTGTAGGAATGATAATTACTTTTTTATATCCGTATGCTAAACAAAGGACAGTTTAAAGTCCAATTTTCTTCGCTGTGCTTTGTTGTAATCGCGTATTTGTGGTCTCCTGAATATGAAAATAATTTTTTTTAGTGGTTCATTTATGCGTTTTTTTTAATCAGAGTAACTTAAAACAAAAATAAATGAAAAAATAAATAAATAAATAAAAAGAAAATAAAAAGAAACTTAATTTGGCATTTTAAAGCTCAAATGAGGGTGCCATGTGAAAATTTTGACTAAAATTATTAAGTTTGAGGGAATGACGTTTGTGAATAATTTTTGTGATAATTTGTGATATGTTTGTGATAATTTTGAATAAACTTTTAAAATGAATAACAGTCTTAAAATTTTCGTAGATATAGGTACTATATCTGCACTGATAAGTATAAAGGATTTTAGTCCATATTCTTGATTTTTCAGGAGACGAAAAATAAAGTTAAACTAACTAAAAACTAATCTGAAGAATCGATTAGGAAAAAGGGATAAGGTTGATTTATACCCTTTATACTATTCAGTGATTGTCAATCTTCATTTAATAAAGGGAAAAAATTGAATTAAATATTTTATACTAAAGATTAATGCTAAATTTCTAACTTGAATCTTTTTTTACCAATGGATTTTCTCAAAGACTAAATGACATAGATTTAAATCCTTTATACCAATCGATAGAGATTTTTTTTCTGAGTCGGACTATGTACTTAACTCAAAATCGACATTTTGGGAATTAAATCCTTTATACTTACGAGTACAGATATTTAAACGAGGTGTTTATGGGAAGGCTGTTCCTTTCACACAGACATATTAGCCAAATAAAATCGTTTCTAAAACCACTTCCAACTGTTATACCTATAGAGCAATTTTATATTTTCCTTTAAATTGTAATCTGTCTTTATAATATTTAAATGAAGGATAAGAGAACATTGTATCAGTGCTATATCAAATTATTTCAGATATTTTTCACCTCATATATATTATATTATGTTTAAAATTCATAAAGTTACATACGTTTTAGTAAAAAATAATGAAAAAGATTCTATAACACACATAATGCTTTAAACAATATTTTTAAATATTCTTTTTCAACTCTTCAAATGGACAGACCATCAAATATATTTTCAAGCCATAAGAAAGCGAATTTATTTTAAATGCAGTTTGACATGCCATATTCTGTCACATTTGAAGTATGTAATATCTACTTTAAAGATTGATTAGGTGGAAAATTAAATTCAAAAGGAATCATTTCTGATGATTAGGCTTCATATTTAACACTGATAATAAATGTAAAAGGAATATTTTGATGAATCACTCTTTTGAAAGGATGTGATATCTTTATGAAATAGCTAATACAAATAACAATGAATTTATAAAACGGAACTTAATTGGCATGTACGTCTTTGAAATATTTAATTCTGATTTTGATTTTGATTTTTTTTTTTTTTTTTTTTTTTTTTAATCTTTGATATAAATTATTTAAATTGGAAAATAATTTATTTAAGTGAATAAAGGCCTAATAATAAGGATTATTTTAAAATTTAACTTAAATTTTATAAAATTTAACAAAAATAATAATCTGAATAAAAATGAAATTAAAATGTCTAACATTAATTATAAATATATATATAATTTGAATTATTTAGTACCATTGTAACATTCAGCAGACAAAAGATAGATGAAGATACCAACATAAAATAAATTTAAATTGAGATATATTTCGATTATAATTAGTCACGGTATTAAATTATTTTGAGTACCAATGATTAGTAAAAACAAGTTAAAGTACTTACACAGAAGAGAAATGACGCTAACAAAACACATAAGCCTAAAGATGAGATAATTTGCAAAAACTTTGAATTATTCACAGTCAACATTTGAGAGAAAAGAGAAAGGATAAAATCACCAAAGAGTTCCATTAAAAGGGGGAAAAATGGAATCATGAATTGAAAATTGGAATTTTAAATGCTGAAAAATAGAAATGTACTCTTCAGGAAACTTGTATTTCTATCAGCATATGCAAGATTTCGTAAAACTGTATAGCTAATTCCAGCAAATATGCAGCTTAAGTCTCTCTCTCTCTCTCTCTCTCTCTATATATATATATTTATATATATATATATATATATATATTAATTTTCGAATATTTACTTTAACATTTAATCAATTGGTTTAATATTTGTTTCAATTTATTTATCGTTTAATAATAGAATCACAACAGAAAATTACCGTATTGAAAATTTTCATAAAAATATTTTATAACTTAAATTAAATAAAAACAAAAGCAAAAATCTAAATACTGAAAACTTATTCATTTAAATCAAATTTAATTATCATATATTAGTTCCCAAACTATTAAAATATTAGTTTGCATGAAATCAGAAATTTTATAAAAGTACTTGAAATCATGTGCATCTATGCTTTAAATGAATTCAAATTTTCAGATGTTGTCTGTTCTACTGATAAATTAAAATCATTTATAATATCACGGATCATTTTCGAAAATGACGGAATATTACAATATTTTGCTTAGCATTTTACACGCAGGAAAATTTATTGCTTGAAACCAATCCATATTAAAATGAATATCGGCAACAAATTTGACCAATTATTTACTGTAATATAAAACAGACAAAAAATATATTTATAACATATATTTTTAAGTACCTAAGAATAAATTTTAACGATGTATGAAATAAAAATTATGTTCATCAAATCATCGTAAAAATAATTGTAAGATAAAAAACTTTTTATAAACCATGTTTTTAAATTTTCTGTTGAATCGTAGCTATAGAACTGACTACATTAACACTTTATCAATGAGTACTGTTACGAAATTGTAAATAATTGTATTTATTGTTGTATATATTCTTTCAAAGAGGCTTCGTAAGTTGATAAAATGTCAATTTTCTGCATTTCCCTTTAAAACGCTTAATTTTCCCTTTAAAACGCATTAAAAAGCTCCAATAGGCAGGTAATGGATTTGGCGCCAAATTTGGCGATGTTTTGCCCTTTGCGACATTTTTGGCGACTTTTGGCGAGAAAATCCTTATTATCGATATTCCAAAGATAGACGTTCTAATGTGATTGGTTAAAGTGTTACGGGAAATTTGAATTAAAAAAAAGTTGGTTTTAAAAATAAAATATTAATCCTTTCAGAACAATATATTGTTACAAAATTGTAAATAATTGTGTTTATTTCTGAATAAATTCTTTCAAAGAGGCTTAGTAAGTTGATAAAGTGCTAATTTTGTGCATTTCTAGTCGTTTTAGCGTTGAAATAGCCTTATTTACCCTTAAAAACGCATTAAAAAGCCCCAGTAATGCAGGTAATGGATTTGGCGCCAAATTTGGCGACTTTTTCCCACCTTGGCGATTTTTTTGGCGACCTTGGCGAGAAAATCCTTATATGGGATATACCAAATATGGAAGCTGTAAGTTGATTGGTTGACCACTTTCTAGAGTTTTCTCGAAAAATCTGTGTTCCATGGAACAGCATATAAGAAAGCGCTTTTTCGCCAAGACAGTCAGTTCAGTTTAGTCTGTGATCAGAGTCGGTCAGCTTGCATTGAGCCTCTTCGAAAGAGACTTGCTTTAAGTGTTATTGCTATACAGTTTGTACTGTGGATTTGCTATTGACAGCTGTTGTTTAAGCTGTGTTTACTGGTCGAATTGAAGCTGATACTTGGTTTATAGACCTGTATTTTTCTGGAACTTTCTGTGAATAAATTCCTGAATTTTTGTACGTTTGGCCTTTCATTCTCGGACAACTCACGACCCCCAAGTACGCAACATTTCTGGTGTCAGAAGCGGGGATTTGTCTGTGAATGGTGATAACGAGGGCTATGGAGCAAGAAATGAAGAAATTTCTAGAAGGTCTCACTGCTCAGATGAATGAGTTAAGATCTGGATTGATAGAGAAAATGGAAACAGGACAGGAAAAGATGGAAGCATCTCAAAGAGAGATGAAAGATAGCCTGAGTCTAGAGATGAAAGAAGGACAAAAAGAATTGAAAGACGGCTTGACTGAAGAAATGAAGGAAATGAAAGCAGTTCAGGAAAAGATGGAAGCCAGTTTGACCGAAGAAATTAAATCTAACCAAGATGAGATGAAGAGAGAGCTTTCAACGGTGAAAGAATCAATCGAGGGTAAATTAACAGTGATGGAAAATAGAATGGATGGAATAGAAGAGAAAGTTATAAAGATAGAGGAAAATTTTGAAGAGAAAGTTATAAAGATAGAAGAAAATTTTGAGGAGAAAGTTTTGAAAATAGAAGAAAGTTTTGAAGAGAAAGCTATGAAGATAGAAGAAAATGTTATGAAGGTTGAAGAGAGTGTTACGAGGATAGAACGGAGTTTCGAGGAGAAAGTTAAAGAAAATTTTGATCAGGAACTGAAAGGAAGGTTTTCAGAGATAGAAGGTAAACTGAAGAGAATAGAAGAAGATCTGGAGAGAAAAGTGGACGAAAAGTTAGAATCCATGCCCCAGGAAACTGAAAAGAAAGAGAGAAGAATCCAGAATCAGGAATTTATTAAGCTATCTACCTACTATGGCAGTTCCTCCTGGCATGTATATAAGACGCAGTTTTCCATCGTTGCTGAAGCTAACGGCTGGGACTCTACTGCCAAGTCAGTCCACTTAGCAGCAGCATTACGGGGAGATGCAGCCGAGATCCTGAGAAATGTTTCTAAAGAAGAAAGGAACGACTTCGAGGCCCTGACTAGAGCTCTGGAGCTACGGTTCGGAGAGAAGTGTTCTAAGGACTATAGTCGCCTTCAGCTAAAATCTCGTTATCAGAAAACGGGCGAAAGTTTGCAAGAGCTGGCAGCGGACATTCAGAGACTGTCACACCTAGCATTCTCAGACCGTCATGCTGACACGCGAAACGACTTAACTCTTCATTACTTCATCGATGCTGTTCGTGACCCAGAAATTCAGAAAGCGCTGAGACTCTCCAACATCAGAGACGTAGAATCAGCTTTAGGCTATGCACTTAGGATAGAGGCAGCCCAACAAGCCGCCCGTAAAGACCGCCATACCATACGAGCAGTCTCATTAAACGATACGCCTGCTGGTGAAAATGAAATGAAGAGAAGTATCGAAGAGATTTTAAAGAGATTGCGCAGCCTGGAGAATAATAAGGAAATAAAGGACCGGAAGATAAAGTGCTGGGGCTGTGGAGGGGATGGTCATGTGAAGAGGAACTGCCCTGTACGACCAACTATAGGAAATCACCCGGCTTCACCATCACTGCAGGGAAACTAAGAGGAGGCCATCTCGCGGGGCGGAGGTTGCCTAAAATTAAAGAGCCCCAATTTACAGTATTTCATGTTTCATCGATGAGTGGCGGCGATAATGGACTTCACGTCTATGGCCAAGTTAACAACACCGCCTGCCGGATGATTCTGGACACGGGAGCCAACGTGACCATCATTAGAACCGATTTGGCTCAAGAACTAAAAGAGAAGATAATCTGGACTCCGCCCTGCGTTAAACTCCAGACTGTGACCGGAGACAAAATAAAAATATATGGAAAAATGAACTTGACTATCACTTTTCGGAATGCCAGTTACCATCATATGGCATATGTGGCTGATATAAGAGATCCTTTAATCATTAGAATTGATTTCCTGAGAAAATTTAACTTTCAATTGGACTTCAAGAATAATGAACTGCATTCGAGTTCGGAAGACATCGCTGTGTTCAACACTGAAAATCAAGACATTCAGACAATTTGCCAGATAACAGCCAAGACTGAAATTTCCATCCCTCCACACACAGAGACAATAGTTTCAGGAACACCACCTACAAAGAAATACTTCCGCTATGGACTGATTGAATACCCGAATACAGACAATAGCCCAAGAGGAGTTCTGGTAGCTTCATCTCTAGTTGATCTCTCAAAGAGTACTATTCCTGTGAGAGTCGCAAACATCAGCGATAAGGTCCGGACAGTGAAGAAGGATGAGGTGTTAGCAACCTGCACTCCTGTTACATGCGTCAACCGTCCCACGCAATCAACCGCATCCAAGTCTTCAGAACAATTAATAACGGAATTACTAAAGAATGCAGAGTTAGGAAAGGAACAGAGATGTGCTGCGGAGAAGCTACTCCAAGAATTTAAAGACCTTTTTTCTCGAACACCTGAAGACGTCGGGAGAACGAACATCACCCAGCACAGAATTGATACAGGAAATCATCCTCCAATCAAACAACATCCAAGAAGACTTCCATTTGCTAAACAGGAAGAGGTCACTGAACTTCTAAAGGAAATGCAGCACAATGACGTCATCGAGCCATCAACGAGCCCTTGGGCCTCTCCCATAGTACTGGTGCGAAAAAAGGATGGTTCAACAAGATTTTGTGTGGATTATCGTCGTTTGAATGACATCACGAAGAAAGACAGTTACCCTCTTCCCAGAATTGACGACACATTAGACACACTTGCTGGCAATAAATGGTTCTCGACTTTGGATCTGAAGAGCGGTTACTGGCAAGTAGAGTTACATCCTGATGATCGTGAGAAGACTGCATTCACCACGGGACAAGGACTGTGGCAATTTAAAGTTATGCCATTCGGATTATGTAATGCACCTGCCACCTTCGAACGCCTGATGGAGACAGTGCTGAAAGGACTTTCCTATGAAGCCTGTCTGGTGTATTTGGATGATATTATCATTGTGGGGCGCACCTTTGAAGACCATCTTCGAAATATCCGAAAGGTGCTGGAGAAACTCAGAATGGCTAACCTCAAGTTGAATCCAGGCAAGTGTAACTTGTTCCGTCGTGAAGTGAGCTACCTCGGCCATATCATCTCTGCCGAAGGTGTGAGAACTGATCCTGAGAAGATCTCTGCAGTCGAGAACTGGAGTCGCCCTGAAAATGTACACCAACTACGAAGTTTCCTGGGATTATGCACTTACTACAGAAAGTTTGTCAAGGGTTTCTCAAATATTGCCAGACCACTCCACAAGCTGATGGAAGCCAAACAGAAGTTCCTGTGGACAGATGAATGTGAAAAAGCTTTCAAGCGACTTAAAGAGGCCTTAACATCATCGCCTATCTTGACGTATCCACAGCCCGACAGACAGTTTATACTTGATACAGATGCCAGCCATGAGAGTGTCGGTGCTGTTCTGTCGCAGGAAATTGATGGTCAAGAACATGTCATTGCCTATTGGAGTAAATGCCTGTCTAAACCAGAGCGAAATTACTGTACCACAAGGAAAGAGCTACTCGCCATCGTAAAAGCCATAGAACATTTCCATCATTACCTCTATGGCAGAAGATTCCTGCTCCGGACTGACCATGCATCTTTAACGTGGTTGCTCCAGTTCAAGAACCCGGAAGGACAGATTGCCAGGTGGATACAGCGTCTGCAGGAATATGACTTCGAGATACGTCATCGCAAAGGGACTCTACATGGTAATGCAGATGCCTTGTCACGGAAGCCCTGCTCGGAAAGCTGCAAGTACTGCTCTAGAGCCGAACATAAAAACCTGCCGATAAATCCGGTTGCTTGCCAAGTTACTGTCTCAACACCATCAGATCAAGATCCCGATCCATGGAGTGACGAAGAACTTGGAAAAGCCCAGTTGGAAGATCCTGACATTAAGCCAATATTACAGCTGAAGGAAACGACCAGCAACAGACCTATCTGGCAGGACATTTCCAGATTTAGTCCCATTACGAAAAGTTATTGGGCACTTTGGGACTCTCTTCATATCAGAAACGGCGTATTATACAGAAAGTGGGAATCTGATGATGGGAAAAGCTTCAGATGGCAGATTTTATTACCAAGATCAAAAATTCCAGCTGTTTTAGAACAACTGCATAGTAGCTCTACCGGAGGCCATTTTGGGGTACTGAAGACTCTGCAGAAAGTTCGGGAACGCTTCTACTGGTGCAAGGCAAAGGAGGATGTGGAGAAATGGTGTAAATCCTGTGATGCTTGTGCGGCACGTAAAGGCCCGCAGAAACGAAGTCGAGGAAGACAGCAATGGTATAACGTGGGAGCACCATTTGAACGGATTGCAATCGACATCTTGGGTCCTTTGCCACGGACCTCCAGTGGAAATAAATACATCCTCGTCGTGATGGACTATTTCACCAATTGGCCTGAGGCATATCCCATTCCCAATCAAGAGGCATGCACAGTCGCAGAGGTCCTAGTGCAGCAATGGGTGTCAAGGTACGGCACGCCCCTACAACTTCATACCGACCAAGGTAGGAACTTTACCTCTGATGTTTTCAAAGGACTGTGTCAACTACTCGGCATAGACAAAACCCGGACAACACCCTTACATCCCCAGTCGGACGGCATGGTCGAGAGGTTCAATCGTACCATCCTGAATAACCTCTCTCTTCTAGTATCAAGGAACCAGCAAGATTGGGACTTGAAGTTGCCATTGTTCCTGCTGGCTTATCGAAGTGCTGTCCATGAAACCACCGGCTACACTCCAGCCCAGATGCTGTTTGGACGTGAACATCGTCTCCCTTGTGATCTCCTGTTTGGTTGTCCACCCGATGCGCCTTCATCGCCCGAGGAGTACATCCAAGATCTCCAGGCACGATTTGAGGACGTACACAACTTTGCTCGGGAGCGAATTCACATTGCAACGGAGAAAATGAAGGCAAGGTACGATCTAAAGGCTACGCAACATGAGTTCCAGGAAGGAGAGAAGGTCTAGTTGTGGAATCCTGTTCGACGCAAAGGACTCTCTCCCAAGTTACAGTGCAACTGGGACGGACCGTACACAGTCTTAAAAAGGCTGAATGATGTAGTGGTGCGGATCACTAAAACACCTTCATCAAAACCGAAGGTGGTGCACTATAACAGGCTAGCCAAGTACCACAATTAACGGTAATATTAAAATTTACTATGTAAACACTGGTAAAATTTGCGCATGCGCACTGTAAATATTTGTATATAAATATTTGTACATATTTGTGAATTTTGTAAATATTTCTCACTTGATTTGTATTTCTATTTTATCGTTATAGGCAACTTAGTTTTTGTATTTTAGATTGTGTAAATTTGTTTAGTTTCGCCTCTTGACCAAGGGTTGCACTGCCCGGGACGTGCAGTCCTTGGGAGGGGGCAATGTTACAAATTGTAAATAATTGTGTTTATTTCTGTATAAATTCTTTCAAAGAGGCTTAGTAAGTTGATAAAGTGCTAATTTTGTGCATTTCTAGTCGTTTTAGCGTTGAAATAGCCTTATTTTCCCTTAAAAACGCATTAAAAAGCCCCAGTAATGCAGGTAATGGATTTGGCGCCAAATTTGGCGACTTTTTCCCACCTTGGCGATTTTTTTGGCGACCTTGGCGAGAAAATCCTTATATGGGATATACCAAATATGGAAGCTGTAAGTTGATTGGTTGACCACTTTTTAGAGTTTTCCCGAAAAATCTGTGTTCCATGGAACAGCATATAAGGAAGCGCTTTCTCGCCAAGGCAGTCAGTTCAGTTTAGTCTGTGATCAGAGTCGGTCAGCTTGCATTGAGCATTTTCGAAAGAGACTTGCTTTAAGTGTTATTGCTATACAGTTTGTACTGTGGATTTGCTATTGACAGCTGTTGTTTAAGCTGTGTTTACTGGTCGAATTGAAGCTGATACTTGGTTTATAGACCTGTATTTTTCTGGAACTTTCTGTGAATAAATTCCTGAATTTTTGTACGTTTGGCCTTTCATTCTCGGACAACTCACGAACCCCCAAGTACGCAACAATATATTTGCATCATGAACTACATTAGCACTTAATCAATGTGTAGAAAATCTTTAAAATGATAATGATGTCAATTTTTGCCAGATGCATAATTTAACATTTTACAATTTTTTAACGCTCCATGTTTAATTAAATATATTTATTTTTATGTCGAAAGAAAATGAACTCGTATTTTTTTTTTTTTTTGCAACAATTAAATTATAGCTAATATTTTAATGACTATTTTCATTGCTATTAGAAGCTTATTATTTTCATATTTTAATTAATTAAAAAAAGTCTATTCGAAAATTCGAAAATCGGACTTCGAAGTATTGTGTTGTCACCGGGTTCTGAGCTACTGGGAAAGTTTCAGATGTCTAACTAGTGGGGAAGTTAGATAAAAATAGATTGCAAGATTTGTACCAGACAAACACACAAATAAACATACAAACAAACAAGAATAGAAGTTAATAAAAACATGGTAATAAATGAGCCCACACACCCACATACATCCATAAGACATCTATAAACACGTATAAAAGTTTTAAAATGATCCACTAAACTTCTATAAATATCCTACAGATATCTATTAGCACGACAAATGTCATTCTTTTTTTACAACCATTAGATGTCTGTTACATATCCGATAAATCTCCAAATATCCAATAATTGGATTTGTAAGATCTAACAGATATTGAAAGTATCTTAAACTTGTTTGCATCTAACAGGTTACATCTATTGGACATCGAAAAAGGCACGTCTAAATTTCCTCTGTATTTAAACATCTAACAGATATTTATAATTAGCACAGGATATCTTGGACTTTTAATGGACATTCTTTAGGTATTTTGAACCTTTTACGGATCATTGGATGCAATTTGGATATCCGATGGATATCAGTGGCTGTATGGGATGGTTTAGTGAAGTGGTACTTTAGCGTACTGCTAATGTTGCGAAAATCGCTACTTCCACTTCAACTTTTTGTAATCCGATCGTCTGCGCCTGCGCGCACGAGAGGAATTGTGCGTTCGATAGCAAGAAGAAGAATGTTCTAAGTTTCAAAATGTAAATATTGTGTATTGTTAGCGCGCGTTAAGTATCTATGTAATTTTATCAGTATTATGTCTTTAATAATTTGTGATTGTGTATTTACCAGATAAAATGCGTTTATTTAAAGAAAATGACTGTTCTATGAGTGAAAATTTCCACTTATTATAGAATTAGGAACGAATATTTCATCCCTCAAACAACACAGATGAAGGAAGGTAAGTTTTTCTTACCTTTTATTATTGAAAAGAAACATAAATGATTCTATTTGTTTTTAATACGAAATTTTTGATTAGATGAAGATTTGTAGAATCAATTTTGTTGAATACTAATTTATTTAAAATTTAGTATATAAATATCGAATATAGGTATTCTTAAAGTTGGAATTCGATAGCTAATACATAGAAGTCGAAAGATATATTAGGACTTTAAAAAAGCCTAAAAATGTACTTACATTTTATGTTCCTTATATTTTTTTCTAAGATTAAGAGTAGATTCTTGAGGTAATAAAAGAATTAATTTTAGTACATGGTCATTAAAAAAGTCAATGAAAAAGAGCGAAAATATTTTATAAAAAATCCTTTTGGGAACAAAATATAAAACTACACTTGGAATCTAATGCCATGAACAGAGAGTAAAATAGGGTATATATGTTCCCCTCGTATGAATACGTTTGCTATTTTTTTCCATAGATTAGATTTTATATACTTTTTGAACTAATCCCACGCAGCCACTGATATCCATTAAATATCTAAATTGCATCCAATTATCCATAAAAGGTACAAAATATCTAAAGAATACCCATTAACAGTTCTGGATATCCTGTAAACTTTTATACGTGTTTATAGATGTCTTACAGATGTAGGTGGCTGTGTGGATGGTAAACTGGAAAAAGAAATCATTTAAGATTACGGGGAAAGCCCGAAAGCAGAGATTCCAGGCAAGGCCCGTGCAAAAAAAAAAAAAAAAAGTTTAGACCATAAATTATGTTACATGTCCGTAAAAAAAATTATGCCCATATTTTTATTTATTTATTTATTTATTTTTACGGGCTTTGTCTGGAATCTCTGCTGCCGGGCTTTACCCGTAATATTTTTTTTTTTTTTTTTTTTTAACAGTGTACTTTAAAGAATCACCAGTATGTAAAGGGTTAATATAAATATTAAATAAAGTATGTCAATAAAGGTAATAAAATAATAATATAAGAAAAGCATTTACATAAAATATTTGCAACATTTCAATTATTATTATTATTATTTTTTTTTTTTTTTACAAGTCTACTTAAAAGAGTACAAAAACGTTTTCATAAACAAAGCCATTTTTCATCCCCCCCCCCCTTTTTTTTTTTCTTTTTTTTTTCTTTTTTACATATTTATCTATTACAAATTTTATATAAATATAGTAGAATAAATCTCGCTTCAATATAAAATATTTAATTCTATTTCATATTAAAAAGAATTAAACTGAAAACCAATAATTATATTGGAAAATCACAACACACTTCCACTCATTTCTTTAAAAGATAACCTTGCATATTTTTAGCATTGTTACTAGTAACAGAAGAACTTACAAATCATATGAACACATTGGCATGCTGATTCCTTTGTACTTAGGAGTTACTACACTGTAAGACATTTGCGCGCTGGATTACGGTCAGCGGCCGGTAGAAAGTGTTCCTGTCTCTGACCATAAAAATAAAGTTCACTGAGAAAAAAAAATATACCGCCTTCATCTAGAATGAATAAATAGTCATTTTCTAAACCCTTAAACTAGAAATATAGATTTCCGAGCTATGCGCATAAGGCATGCCAATAAACTGAATATAGATGAAATGGTCGAGAATTTCTAGTCTACACATTTCTAGATGGTGAAACAATGTTCTGAATATTCTGAATCTTTTGTATTACGAGAAATTCTCGCTTAATTTTCTAGAATTATGTCATAAATCAAGATTATAGCTGCCGAAACCCGCCTCTTGTATTCACATTTATTTGGAGATATTTTTAAATAGGTCTGTCCTCGATAGTATAGGCAAACGCTCAAGAATTCTATTAGAGGTCTCTAGAATTCGCTTTCGAAGGGGACGAGAAAAATGTTTCTATGAAATTTATAAGGATGACATGGTACTATTTTTTCTAGAGCCAAATTTAGATTCTAGATGTCAGTTATAGACTTTTTTGTCAGTGTATTGGCGTACTCATTGCTCGAAAATCTATATTTCTAGTTTAGGGATTTAGAAAAGGACCACCTATTTGTTCTAGATGAAAGCGGTATATATTTTTTTCTCAGTGTTATGCACGTTAAAGTTGTAAATTTTTTTCTCGTAGAAGGGAAGTGACTCTTTTAATAAACTGTCAACTCTTTGAATTTTACAACACTTTTATACAAATGCTGATATACTTTATTTATTTTTTTTTTTTTTAATAAGAAAAGAGCTTTTTTTTGTAATTTAACAGTTAACTCTCCTAATTTTACGAAAAATAGAGTGTACAGCAAAGGACAAACCTCAAATGTGATTATACCTGGTCAGAATAAATTGGACTTTTTGTAGGTACAATCTCTTATGATAAATCGTTCTTCCATTCCTGTTTACTCCTCTTATTTTTATATCTCTGCCATATTTATTAATGTAACTCATTTATTTTATGTTCTTCTATTAGTATATTGTGGTCATCTTAAAACTTTCTTCTGCATCTTTCTATGTAAAAACTTCACCTATAGGTTGACATACACGAAAATTTAATCCATGTAATTTCTCAGAATAAAAATTCCTCATACGCATTATAGTGCAATTTTAACTACTGGATGTTCATGTATATTCAACTAGTAAATAGTAGAAGTGAACAAAATCAGCACCACCTGTTGTCCTATGTACACCCAAAGTGAATAGATATAGCTTTACATTTTACATATCAAATTTGTTTTACTTATACACTTTAGAAGTATAGATATTAGCCTCTTACACAGTCAAAAAAAAAATCCTGTTTGCTGCAGTTTGCTGCCAGATATTTTCTGTAATTCAGAAAAATACGTTCTATCAAAGTAATTTTCCCGTTGGTAGAACGTATTTTTCTGAATTACACAAAATTTCTGGCAGCAAACAAGACCTTTTTTTTTTTTTTTTTGACAGTGTATAAGCGGGTTAAATTACAGGTTATTAAATCTACCGATTATTAAATCTAATATGCACTAAAACTGAATTTATTTTAAAAACAACAACAACAACAACAAATATATGTGTCTTATGCTTCCACTTGTCTGATTGTTTGGAGCAAGTGTAACATCAAACTACTATAGCCTTTGACAGTCAGAGCCTGATTAAGGGGGAAGTACACATTATCTCCGCTCTCACCGGAATATTTTTACAATTATTTTTTACTTCCTGTCATAGAAATTCCACGCTTTGACGAGGAAATATTTTTTATAAAAAAATGAACGGTGTAAAACAATCCAATTTACTCACCGTTATTAGACACCAGAATTCTTTTAAAATAATTTTAAATGAGAATTTTGTTTTTATTATAGGAGGAAAGTATTTGTTAAAAAATAACGGTGTAAGTATAAATAATGTGTGCTTCCCCCTTAATCAGGCTCTGTTGACAGTGCATTAATAGAGATGTAAGTAGAATTTCCAGATAGTGTAAAGCTTCATGAATCTGGACAGAGCCTGATTAAGGGGGAAGCACACATTATTTATACTTACACCGTTATTTTTTAACAAATACTTTCCTCCTATAATAAACACAAAATTCTCATTAAAAATTATTTTAAAAGAATTCTGGTGTGTAATAACGGTGAGTAAATTGGATTGTTTTACACCGTTCATTTTTTATAAAAAATATTTCCTCGTCAAAGCGTGGAATTTCTATGACATGAAGTAAAAAATAATTGTAAAAATATTCCGGTGAGATCGGAGAAAATGTGTGCTTCCCCCTTAATCAGGCTCTGAATCTGAACCTTTTTTAATTTTTAAACTATCTCAACTCCTTACAGACTTACAAAAATTTAAGTAAATCTCCAACCAGCACTACATATCTTAAACTTTTTAATACTCCAACACAATTTAAATAAAGATCTGGGCTATTAGGTTTCATTGAAAAAAATAGATAAATAAAACTTATTAAAAAAAAAAAAAAGTGATGCAGCTGAGGTGTTTGAAACAAGTGTAAACCTTGGATATAAACACATACAAAATTTCTGGGATAAGTTTAACTACAAAACAAAAATTTTAAGAAATAGAAAAAAAATGAGTTATATTCTAATTCTACATACAAAGCTCAGTTTTATTATCAAAAGATGTAGAATTTGCTTCACAAGTACATTGCTGCCAACATTTAAATTTGTTCCGGACCATTTTTGACCCACCTTTTTATTTCGCCCCACTTTATTTATAGAAATTTTTTAGCGAATATATAACTGTAATAAAATAAGAAAAATTATTATTAAAAAATAAGTGGTATAAAGGTGAAATAAAGGCAAAGCTAAACGTTCTCCTGAATAAATTAAAATGTTGGCATTTATGAAAGTACAGCAATGGCAAAACTTTCAATTATCAGAGGGAAAATTTTTGCCTAGATCTAACATTTGTAATTTTTTTTCTCGAAAACTACTTAATATATTTCAAAAACCACTCCTATTTCTTTTAGGTATGTTCTATTAAACAACAAAAGTAAATTAATAAATAAGTCTTTTCTTCATATATCTGTAGAAGTTTTAGCATTTTTAAGATCATCAATGCATGAAAAATGCAAACTAAAAAAAACCAAAATCCACAAAAATATATAAAAAATTATACGAATTGGGGCCTGAATGTATATTTTATTGAGAAAATATAATATAGTTCAATTTATTAATATTAAAGGGAGATATAAGCTTTTATTTTAAACCAACTTCAGTGGTAACTTCATAGGTGCCAAGTACCCTTAAATGAATAACTGTAAGGATTTCCGTGAAGAAATATCTGCCCCTGTTCCCAGTTTTGGTAAGTCGGGCCCTATCTCTGTCTACTCATTTATACACGTATTATAAAAAGTTTATTTCTGGTAGATATGTTTTGCAACACCCTGTATATTTTCTAACGATAAATTTCGTAACTGACATTAAATGATAATAATAATGATAAATAAATAAGTAAAGGAAATATAATTTATATCTACATGTGACAAAAAGGTAGATACAAAGGGTTTTTTCTATGATTTTTCATAAAATAACATTATCTAAATTGTGCTTATCATTTATTATTATCATAAAATAACACTATTCCCGGACTAATTTTTCTTTTAAGACTAATTTAGAAAAATGTTAAGACTAAAATGTTTCTAATTTAAGACTACACTCCGCGACAAAAATATAGGAACGAAGGGTTTTTTTTTTTTTTTTTTTCGTAAAATAATATTATCTAAATTGTGCTGATCATTTAATATCATAACAAAATATTATCATATCAAAAACTTATTTCATATTTGAATCATATTCAAAATATTCATATTCAAAATAATCATATTCAAAAAAAAAATAAAAATAAATAAATAATAACTTTGCTCCTATCTTTCTGTCGCGGTGTGTAGTCCTAAATTAGAAAAATTTCAGTCTTAAAAGTTTTCTAAATTAGTCTTAAAATAAAAATTAGTCCGGGAATAATGTTATTTTATGATAATAATAAATGATTAGCACAATTTAGATAACGTTATTTTATGAAAAATCAAAGAAAATACCCTTTGTACCTCTCTTTTTGTCGCGGAGTGTATATTAAAAATATTCCATTCACTATAATACGTAGAATATATTCCAAAGGAAATTCTAATGGAATTTATTCTATCAGAATTTATTCCATTTGTACGAATAATGTCAAGAGGCGCGTTATTCCAAATCGTGTTGGATCGAAATTATTTAAAATCTAACATGAGAGGTGATGTTCGAAAATTTTTAAAGTGTTTATTTTAATAGGTTTCTGATTTCATGAACGGTTTCAGGTTTAAACTTATTTCGTAAGAGTAACGTTAATACAATATAAAATATTAGAATTAAATGTAGTAAGATTGATACCTTTTAATTTCAATTAATTATGAAATTTCCCTGTTATTGTAAATTATTTCAAGTAATTTGCAACCAAATTAAATGTGATCAGTTAAATGGTAAATAACGCTTCAGTGCAATCTAATATTGCAATCTTTAAGGAGACTTGGTGCCTTTGCCGCCGCCAGCGAAGTACACTGTCAAAAAAAAAAAAAAAAAAAAAAAAAAAAAAAGTCCTGTTTGCTGCAGTTTGCTGGCAGAAATTTTCTGTAATTATGAAAAATACGTTCTATCAACGGAAAAATTACGTTGATAGAACTGATTGAACGTATTTTTCTGAATTACAGAAAATTCCTGGACGCAAACTGCAGCAAACAGGACTTTTTTTTTTTTTTTTTACAGTGTAGGTTTCCTATAAAAGCTTATATTTCCATTTAATATTTATAAATTGAATTATATTAGGTTTTTTCAATAAAATATGTACTCAGGCAACAATTCTTATGGTTTTTTGATACATATTTTACGGTTTCTAAAACTTTAAATTGTTTTTTTTAAGTTTGTGTTTTTTTTTTTTTTTTTTTTTTTTTTTTTAATGGACACATAATCTTCAAAATGCAACAACATTTGCAGATATTTAAGAAAATATTTAATAATTTTTTGAAATATTTAATAGAACCTACTTAAATGAATTAGGGATGAATTTTACAATATCTTTAAAAGAAAAAAATATAAAAAATAAAACATTGAGAATAAATTCTGTATCTAGAATCTTGATTGTGGCTCTAAAAAAAACATGTCCATGTCATCCTTATAAATTCTAGTCCACTTTGAAAGCGAGTCCCAGAAACCTATATTAGAATTTTAGAGAGTTTGTCTGTATTATCGAGGTCAGACCTATTTGAAAATATCTCCAAGTAAATGCAAACACAAGAGGTGGGTTTCAGAAACTATAATCTTGGTTTAGGACCCAATTCTAGATAATCAAGCGAGAATGTCTCGCCATACAAAAGACTCAGAATATTCATAATCTTATTTCACCATCTTGAAATGTGTAGATTAGAAATTCTCGATCATTTCGTCTATTCAGTTACTGGCGTGCCTTATGCGCATAGATCGGAAATCTACATTTCTTGTTAAGGGATTTAGAAAATGGCCACTTATTCATTCTAGATGAAGGCGGTGTCTTTTTTTTTTTTTTTTCCTCAGTGAAATTTGACAAAAAGCATGTTCTTTTTTTCCAAATTTTTACCTAATCATGCACTTTTTATTTATTTTTTTTCTTCTCGAATACTACTTAATAAATTTTAAAACCTACCCCTATTTCTTTTAAGTATGTCCTATATATATTCATATATAGGCCCAATTCATATATATATATATTAAATCTTTTCTTATATATCTGTAGGATGTTTAGCATTTTGAGGATCGTGAATTCAAAGGAAAAATTCAAACTGAAAAAACCCAAGTTTATGTATCTCAAATCTGCAAGAAATATATCAAAAACCATAAGAATTGTTGCCTGAATATATATTTTATTAAACAAATCTAATATAGTTCAATTAATATTAAATAGAAATATAAACTTTTATATGAAACCTACACTGTTTTAAAAAACAGTCATGTTTGCTGCAGTTAGCTACCAAAAATTTTCTGTAATTCAGAAAAATACGTTCTATCAACATAATTTTTCCGTTCATAGAACGTATTTTTCTGAATTACAAAAAATTTCTGGCAGCAAACTGCAGCAAACAGGACTTTTTTCTGACAGTGTACTTTTGTGGTACCGTCAAAAGTTCCAAGTCCCCTTAAAATGCTTGTTTGTCTTAGACAATTCGCAATTAATTTATGAATAAATAGAAATTTACAAAATATTGAATGATTAATTTTCATTTCCTATTGTAGTCATAGATGTAGAATAAAAAAAAACAATATAGGTAAAATTATAAATTAACTTTATTTAATTATTTCAATATTACAATCTATATTTAAAATAAAGCAGAGCTTGTCGATAAACAAATGGAATAATTCCGGGCATCGCCATTCTTGAATCAACGTCGGGTACTTTTAATAAAAATTCATTTTATTTTCTGTTTATTTTTAAATCTGTACTGATGTTATACATTGTTTAAAATAACCTTCAAAAGTATTATTATTATTATTATTATTATTATTATTATTATTATTATTATTATACGTGAACACTATACCAAATTTTCAGTTATGAATTTTTCAAAATTTCACAATTCAAGGCTAAAAATTGTTAACAGTGTGAGGTCGTGATGGTAAGTCACCACAGTTTGTTTAAAATTAAGCTGGATCCAGCAAAATATTCATTTGGGATAGTTAAATCGGCGCCAGTGACTCTGCGAAATTTTAGGTCGGATTAGTTTTGTGTCGACATGGTGCTGCAACGAAGGAATTAAGTTGCGAGGTGTAGACGAATAGGAATAGATTCTAAAGGTTTGGTTGAAATGAAGAGAAGGGAAGTTGGTGGAAAGTGGTATAAGATGGAGATGATTTTCGTAAAGGTGTGGTGTAGTGGAGTCTTGTCCGACGTCTGTCTACAACAAAGTTTAAGGCTTAGAGCCTGGAGAAAGTTATATTTCGATAAAGAAAATTGAGTTGCACTTAAGTTAAGTAGTTTAATGAGTGTTGCTGTCTTTTAGAGTGAGTATTCGTGAATGGAAAATTGATTCAGCCGGGAATCCACTGATCTATTTGAAAGTCACGGTATCTAAGTAAAGGTGCACCCGTCTCTACGACCTCCACTATCCTCTGGGTGAGATATTTCAAATTACCTTAATTAGTTACTATATTTATTTGCTAAAATACTTAATTCTGCTGACTGAGCTACATAATCCAGACCAATTCTCCCATTATTCTAGTTGAATAAACTCTTAGTTTTATTTTATATATCTGAGTCTTTGTGCTTTTCAAATTTCATATTTAATACTTAAGTTAACTAAGTTAAGATGGGGTCTGCGTCAACGCAAACCTCACAGTAGCTTTATATTAAATTAAAGCAACAAGTCTAATATTAAGCAAAAGAGAGTCTTATGTTAAAGAATAATA
The DNA here is from genome assembly GCA_963930645.1 of Salticus scenicus. NCBI lineage: Eukaryota > Metazoa > Arthropoda > Arachnida > Araneae > Salticidae > Salticus > Salticus scenicus. The sequence goes on along the minus strand of OZ005662.1, from coordinate 74,598,563 downwards.
AGCAAAACGATAAATACATTTCTAAAAATACATCAGTTTTGAAATCTAAGAGAGATAAATTTCAATGTAAAATCATCCTTCAAAATTTCAGAATTGTAACGACACTATCATAAGTACAGTATAATGCAGTAGTTCTCTAAGAATGGACCAGGGTGCACTGGCGCAGTCGAGAAGACTTCCAAATGTGACTTTTACAATTTCAAAGAAACAATTGCCCAAGTATAAAAATAAATTCTGTTATACTATTTTATTACGGATATGCAAGTCTTTTTGTCAACATATCATTATTAAATTGATTAATAACAGTTTTTCTTGCAAAAAGTAGTCATTTACTCTTGTTATTGAATAAAGAAATCATGATTAAGCAAGAAATTATTAAATTTCTTTAACTTATTGACCCGTATCAAAATTCGCATAGAATCAGAAAACTAGCTGGCATATGTGGACTCGTTTCAATTCCCCATCATATATTTGATCTCCTAAATTTCTACTATATGACATACTATGTTCATGTTAAGAATATACTCTATACTGATAAGCTTGTAACATAGCCTCCTAAGCTAGATGCCTGACGCGTGGCTCGGAAATTTGACTACAGTTGAAGCGGTAGACAGCGCCACCTGGTACAGATTGCGCGACATTTTTATTCAACAGGCACCAAAAATTTTTAAAAGTGGGATTTGATATATATAAAAGGCGAATGGAATCGAAGAAACGTCGATTATATATATCATATATCACTTCTCAAAATTATTGGTGACAGTTGAATAAAAAGGTCCCGCAATCTGCACCAGGTGGCGCTGTCTACCGCTTCAACTGTTGCCAAGTTTCCGAGCCACGCGACAGGCATTTAGTTTAGGAGGCTATGCCTGTAAGGTCACAGAATGAAATACTCCCTAACACTCACACACATACACAAGTTCACCCTACCTCTGTTACAATATATTCACTTATACTAATTTCTTGATTAATTTTATTAGGATCAGTTTCATAATTTAGTTTCTTGCAACTCCATACTATTTTCATTGATAATAATTCCTATAATGTGATTCCATGCAAAATATTGCCCAAACATTGTCCCATGTTAAGAAAATCTTAATTTTCTGTTATAATGTACACGAATACATACGAAGATTGAAGTTTCCATAATTTTTAATTTTAATTTCGAGATTCAATATCGAAGAAAGCTGAGTACTCTATGTTACAACAGTAACCATAACACACCCACACTCACGTTCATATGAAACCTTATGTGTTGCAATAAACACGCATGTCTGCTAGCATTACACTGTTAATAAAATGCAACTTTACTGGCAGAAATTCTCTGTAATTACAGAAAAATACAATTTTTCAACATAAAATTTCTGTAATTTACGACTTTTTTCTCAAATTACAGAGAATTTCTGGCAACAAATTTGCATGTTTTTAACAGTGTTTCCCAAGAAACACCACGAGGAGGTCGCTATGCATCGTTCCTCATAAGAAGTTTTGATAAGGTAGGACCTCTTTCTTACTGCCAGGAGGTGTTTTCATTGTGCAGACCACTCCCCAATGCCTACTGCAAGCAAGCATCCCATGGGAGTTTAATCCTTTACACTACAAATGCTAGGAAATAAATCTTATTTGTCGGAGTTTCTTTTCTTTTTTTCTTTTTTTTTTTTTTTTTTTTTTTAATATAAAGTTGGGAAGAAATAGAAACTAATTGTTTTTCAGCAATTGTATCCACTAACTGAGAAATAACTGATTCCACTTCGATTTGAAAAAGAGGTTCATCAGTAACAGAATCAGACTGTGGAACCATAGCCTCCTTAACTAGATGCCAGTCGCGTAGCTTGGAAACTAGGCAACAGTTGAAGCGGTAGACCACGCCACCTAATAAGATTATAGGACTTTGTTATTCAACTGTCACCAATAATTTAAAGAAGTGATACATGGTATATAAAATCGACGTTTCTTCGATTCTATTCGCCTTTTATATATATCATATCCCACTTTTAAAACTTTTTGGTGGCTGTTGAATAAAAAAGTCGCGCAATCTGTACCAGGGGGTGCTATCTACCGCTTCAACTGTTGCCTAGTTTCCGAGCTACGCGACAGGCATCTAGTTAAGGAGACTATGGTGGAACAGATCGACTTTGTGATTTTCGAACTTCCCATACCTGACAAGCGTAACAAAATCGAAAACCTGATGTCGGAATTTTTACGAAACCTAAATTCCCTATATCCATACTATGATGGGGAACTAAATACAATAAATACCGAAAATATAGTTGTTTTGAAAAGGCTTATTATGTTACCATTACGATTTTCCTTAATTCCTTTTTATAGTTATTTTAAGTTTATCTCAAAATGGGACATTTTTAATAACGAAACTGCTTTATGTTATTTTTAATGAAAAAACTTTAATTGAAAGAAAATGCGATACTTACATACATAAATATACACAATTTGTTTAAATTTAATTAGAAATGTTTTCCTTCTTTAATTGCATTTGCGAGAATAATTTGAACAAATAAATTTGTTTTATTAGTAAATCCATAATCACAAAACAGTACTCATGCATCCAATTAAAATATTTTCAAAGATTTCATATTAATAACTCATAAGAGATAATCTCTCAGACGACATCGAATCTTGATGAACTGAAATCATTTAAAATAAAATATATCGAGACAGGTGATATTTGAAAAAGATTTTAAAGCGTTCTTTGCATTCAATATTTAATTCGCTGGAGAGTTTACAATTAAATACTATTAAGTGATATTAAATCATAATAGAAGAAAAGAAAAATTGAAAGAAAGTTAACATTCAAGTTAAATAAAGAAATTCTAGTAGAGATAGAAGGGATTTCTAAAATGATAAAATGACATGAAAATTTGTAAACCTGTTGAACTTAATAAATTCATATTCCAATAAAACATTTTTTTTTTCCTTTTTCAAACTGACCTTTATTATTATTATTATTATTATTATTTTCTCGAGTCCAGATATCTACAAGGAAGAAAAATCATAGTTTACACATTAACTATTAACAATATCCAACAGCTCATATTCGTTGTGTCGTATAACTTTCAGTGCCTACATTATCACACAACGCACAGACCGAAGGACAGGTAGACAGACATATAGACTAATTGAATTCATAATCATTCTCTCCTAGGTCATTGATAAATGACCAAGAATGCTTTGCAAAATATCACACGAATGAAAATTATAAATCACAATATTCATATATAATGCTTGTAATATGTAAATATACATCAAATATAGAAGTAAAGGTTTATATTTAAAATTCTTAAGTTTCATATTTTGCATTTTTTTTTTTAAACTATTGTCGGGTAGTTCATTACGTTTTCTAAAAGAAGATTCGAATGCAAAAGGTTAATTTTCCATCTCACTTCAGGCACGCACATTTGGAAAATACAAAGTGGTCGACATAAAAGAAGAAAAGAAAAAAAAAAAAGGCGCAGCCTTCGTAAAAGGTACAGTCGGGGGAAAAAAAAAAAAAAAACGCAACACTCAACGTAACTTCGTTGCTAATCGATGTAGAAAAATATAATAGGTATCATTCGACGGGGAATTGTGAGTAGTTTCAGAAAATGAACTGAAATTTTGAATTGGGGGTCGTCTACATATTAAAAGGCGCACCAACTTTGATTTTTTTCAATAGTAATGCCCCATTTTTATTTTATATTTGAATTTCTGGGATCACGACAACGCGAAAAAGTATATTGGTTGTATATTTTACTTATTTTTTCACAGAGTTATGAGCGTTCAAAGTTTGAAGGTGCTAATGTTAAATTCATATTTCAAACTTTTATTAATATTTTCACAAAAAATAACTTGATCGATATATATATATATATATATATATATATATATATATATATTTTTTTTTTTTTTTTTTTTTTACGCGATACAGTGAAGAAACCCAAACATAATCCATCATTACTTTTGATTCTGAAAACTATTTTTAATTCTGAAAAATATTAATAAATTCATATTCATAAAAATTATGAATTATGACCTATAGTAATTTTTACATAAAATGAATCCCAATGCTGAAAAATATGGGTATGCAAATTTGCAGCTCATTCCAGTTATTAGTTTTCGAGATATAAATAAATCTTTCTTTTGGAGTGGTTTAGGGGCCGTCTCTTATAAAGTTTTGCATGAGATAACGAATCAAATCTTAAAAAATAACAAAGAAAATTAAACAAAATATTTTTATTTTCTATTTACGGGTCAAATTATATAACAACAACGTCAAACGCAAAGAAATTAAACAAAAATGATGATTTTTAGACATTAGTGTTAGCATCAAGAATTACTGTTTTCTAAAGAAGACAAGACCCGCCTTCATCGTTCTTCAAAACAAAACAATTCAGAAAAGAAAAGTAAATGTGACATTGAGTATTCGTGTTAAACCCCTTATTTTATGTTGACAAAAATGTGCACAAGTGGTATTTACTTCATCGATTAATTGGTGATAAATTTTGAAACTTTTAAACGAACACTAGAAGAAAAAAAATTAACTAAATAGGCGGGGTTTACTGTCTTAAATAGAAAAATAGGTTTAATGTCAAATTGTCAAATATAAAAAACGAATGGAATTGGAATGCAAGACAGACTTCTAAAATCGTTTCTTAACTATCGTCATAGTTAAAAAAGGCTTAATCATTTGTTTCATATATTGCTTTATTTTATTTTATTTATTTATTTATTTATTTATTTTGTAGGGAGGAGGGTTATTATTTTAAGGACACTTTAGTCTTCAAAATTTTATTAATATATTTTAACTTTATACATTTTTAAAAACATACTTTTATAAATATATTTTAACTTTTATAAATATATTTTAACTTTTATAAATATATTTCAACACTTTTTGCGACCGCAAGATTTTATCTTTTTGACAGTAAGACCCGCCCACGGGCGTTATACTCTCAAAATAAAATATTTCAGGACAAATTTTCAGTATTCACAATTATATTACAAATGGATATACATTATAATTATATTCTTTCTAATCAATACATTTCTATCCATAGTATATTTTATTGCAAAAATAGGAACACTGGGTCACTTAAGAAATATGTAACACACAAATTACGAAATAAACGCCCACTAACAGAGTTACAGATTTTCAAATGGCGTGAATCTACGTAAGCGGTCGCGAAAGGGTTAATTAAGAAATTATATTTTCATAGAAATTATAAAACGAATCGTACAGTTCCACAGATTTCAACTGATCCAAAACTGGTAAGGGCGATTAAAATTGTTTAATATTTACTTCATGAACACTTACAATAATTTATCCGAAAAGATTTAGTTTATGCGTTGTTGTGTACACACACACACACATATATATATATATATATATATTATTTAATTTCGTATATTATGTTACACGTACGAAAGAAAATTTAAGCCTTATTGGTGATCAGTACAGCTATAATAGACACTTTTACTTGAAAAATATTGCGCGTTTTTCACAGAGTACTGTATGGAGTAATCGCAAGTGTAATGTATTTAAATAGACGTAAAATTATCTAAAAAAGTACTGAAGTATATATAAATCTAAAAAATTGATATCAGGATAATTAAGGAACTGAAAACGGCGCAACGTTTTATTAATATAAATATTTTTTTTTTTCCTGAAAGATTTCCGGTGTGAAACATTAAAATTTTCTATATTTTTTATAGGATCTTAATTTTATTTTTCTACATTTATAGATAACCCCCTAACACATTTTTCATTATAACTCTATAAATACTAAAGATAAAGTATACAAACAATATACTTTTCCGCACTGCCAGACTCTCAGAAATTCGAAAATGAAGTCAAAATTGGGTGTTGCTATTGAAAAAATCAAAGTTGGCGCTCATTTCAATATGTTGATGACCCCTAATTCAAACTTTGATGGCATATTCAGAAAGTACTTTGAATTTCCTGTTGAATGATGTGTATTAGATGTTTCTGCGTCAATTAATAGCGAAATTACAGCGGGTGTTGCGTTTTTTTTTTCCCCGACTGTACCTATCTTTTTGTCGCGGGGTGTATATCTGTTTCAAGAAATTCCATGAATATTTACGGGAGTTAGAGTACGAACAGACTGACGGACAGACAGACAAACTGACGCTATTAAGATTTTTTTAACTATTTTATTTTCTTTCGTTTCTGTTTTACAAAAGTGCAACATACGCTATCAAAAAAAGTCCTGTTTGTTGCATTTTGCTGCCAGAAATTTTCTGTAATTTAGAAAAATATGTTCTATGAAAGTAATTTTTCCGTTGATAGAACGTATTTTTCTGAATTACAGAAAATTTCTCGCAGTAAACTGCAGTAAAGAGGACTTTTTTTTTTGACAGTGTAGAGCGTCGAGCTGGTAATTGAAAGATTGCGGTTCACTTTTTGATCCGGCTGAAAACCAGCAATAATGTAGTACTCTAGTACTAAACTATTGGCGATCGGGGACGTCGGGAATCATGCCTGAAGGTGCATAGTCAGCAAAAAAAAAAAAAAAAAAAAAAAAAAAAAAAGGCGACCATCCCACCTAATTTCGTCGTGAAGTATCGTAGAATCAGTCGGCTGGTACTGATCGATCTGTAATAACGTCTAGTTTATAATGGTATAGTAAGATTTTGCGTAAGGGGTCACCTACATATTAAAACAGGCATCAACTTCATTTTTTACAATGGCAACCCCTATTTTTGATGGCATATTTAAATTTCTGAGATGAAGGCGGTTCAGAAAAAGTCCAATTTATAAACTTTAAATCAATTTTTGGCAGAGTTAGATGTGAAAATGTATTAGGGGTCCGTCTATACATTTAGAAAAAAAATCATGACCTACCACACACTACACATTATTTATTAAGTTTCACACCAGAAAAAAAGTACAGAAATATTAATTATAAAACAAAAAACAACGATAGTGATTGCATTGTGTTTGCTTATGAGCCTCTTTAGGTAGATGACTGTCGCTTGGCTCTTAAACTTTGCAACAGTTCAAGCGGTAGCCAGCGCCGCCTGGTGCAGATTGCGCGACATTTTTTATTCAGCTCTCACCAAAAATTTTTAAAAGTGGGATTTGAAATACCAAAAGGGCGAATAGAATCGAAGAAAAGTCGATTGTTTTTATTACATATCACTTCTTAAAATTATTGGAGACAGTTGAATAAAAAAGTCTTACAATCTGTACTAGGTGGCGCTGCCTACTGTTTGACCTGTTTCCAAGTTTAAAAGCCACGCGACAGGGATCTAGTTTAGGAGGCTATGGTTAAAAATTATTGAAGAGTTTATTTTTAATAAACCTGCAGGGATGGAACACGGGCGCAGAATTCATACCACTATCAATGTAAGAAAATTTTCTACCTCTTAAATCGACGATATTATAGGTAGAGAAATTTCTTAAACACATTCCGGTATGAATTCTGCGCCCGTGTTCCATCCCTGGACTTGGAATAGTTTAATACGCCACTTCATACTTAAAAAATTCAAATAGCTTGGTGATATGAACCCTCCAATGTTGAATTACAAATATCTAGATAGCAAGATAAAAGAAAAATAGTAATAATAATAATAACGGTAAAAAAAAAAAAAAAAAAAAAAAAAAAAAAAGGTTTAATATTTAAGAAAAAAATTATCTGCTTGTGATCGGTATATTTTTATTTTATACAGTAAGCCTGTCCTGAAAGTGTTAGTATAGAGTTTTACATTTAATTTGAGGCGTACAAACCTACAATATACAAAAATGTAGATAAGAAGATTTAAACTAAAATCTCAGAAAGGATTTTTAAAATTCAATAAAAAGTACATACCGTTCAAAAGCATTCCTATTTTGAGTAATAGGTCACGCCTTTATACTTTTCTCTAAACATAAAATTATTTAACAAATTCATGATTAAATAACTGAAATTTTATCATCAACAATCGAAACGGTAAATTTCACTCGATTACATATATGCTGGAGTTCTCTAAAGAATCAAACAAACTAAAGTTAAACAACAAGAAACATTTTTTTAAGTAAAATATTGTTTCAAAAAAAAGCCAGAGGATGGGGTTTATTGTTCTTTTGGAATATGCCATCAAAATATCTCGCCTGAATGCGTTAATTTTACAAAAATAGATTAATTTGTATAGTAAACATCGAAACCTTACTTAGAAAACAATAAAAAACAAAACAAAACAGCAAAAGAAAGTAAAATAAAATTTTCAGTATTAAACTGCATCTGCAAAAATTCGTCTGATAAAGTATGTCCCACATAAAACGATTTCCTATTATCCAGAACAAATATCCTCCTTTATAAAGTCGTCTACTGTACTTGAATTCTTAATTTTAAATGTGTAAGATCTATATCTTTAACAGTAATAAGATATATTACTTTGTTTTAAATTTCTTTTTCATGATAAATGTGAATTTTACGCCGTGATTAGAATAATCGAAAATAAATAATATTGCGCTTTGTTTCAATATTAGATTTTATACACTTAAAAAAAAAATCACGCTATTTGATTCTGTATTAAAATAATAATAATAATAATAATAAACCTTTAATATTTTATTATGTTGTCTCATGCGATAAAATTTAAATAACATAAAGCTTAAAAACGGTACATAACAATAATCCTCGCATTACCGCGTTTCCTAAATCGCGAAATTTAACTTGAGGTTTACGAACCCTACAATATTCAAGCACAAAAAAAGGACAACAGGGTTAAAATAGAATTTTAGCAGTGAGAAACTAGGAAAAGTTGTGTAATATTTAAGTACAAAGACTTAACATTTCACGATCAGGTATATTCCTTCTTGCAACGTAAGCCACGCCTTTACACATTTTTCTGAAACTATACAATACAAAATAAAATTATTTTACATAATTTATCATTTAAGTTTTGTGTTCAGCATTCCATTTAGTAAATGCCATTGAGATTCATGCATACCAGCGTCACAAAAAGAGTCAAATACAAATATGTAAACTAGATTTATTTTTTTTTTTGTTGTTGTTTCAGCGATGTAGAGGCGGGGCTTGATTTCTTTTGGAATTCTTTCACGATATCTCGCCTGCATTGCGATAATTTTATAAAAATAAGCCAATTTGTATTATAAACATCGAAATGTTGCTTAGAAAACAATAAGAATAACATAAAGGTAAATTAAAATAGTTTTCCGTCAAAATATATACAGATTTTACTCACAGAGGATACAAATTATAACAGGTGACGCCCTCTAATAGCAATAAAAAATAAAATAGCACTGTAATTCAAAAAATAATGTTAGGAATGCGCTGTAAATTTGGAAACCCATGTTTTTGATGATGCCCGTTCTATTCTTTCAAAAATTAACTTAGGTCATAATTTCTAATTTTTCCAAATATGAATTTATTAGTAATTTTTATAATTCAAAAAATGTTTTTTTTAAATCAAAAATATGCATGGAATATGCTTGGGTCACTACATTCTAATGAATAAAAAAAAAAAAAAAAAAAAAAAAAGAATTTGAATATAGTAATTTTTTTGGAAAATGTGAATTAAGGTTTGTCGCATTCATTTAACATTAGCATGCCCATACTTTGACAGCTTATAACTCCATGAAAAATTGAGCAAAACATATAAACTATACTATTTTCCGCGATGATTTGATCCAAATAATTCAAATAAACTATGTAAAATGTTGCGACTAAAAAAAAATGAAGTTGATGCCAGTTTTAATATGTAGACGGCCCCCTAACCAAAATCTAACTCCTGCATTATAAACTAGACGCTATTACAAATCTATTGGCACGAGCCGCATGTTTATATGGCAATTTACGGCAAAATTAGGTGGGGGTGACTTTTTTTTTCTGACTGTACATTAATTGTGCCTAGTATAGGTAAAATCTGTCGAGGCTCGAATATCTTCTGTGTTTCGAAAAATTAATATCTTCGGAAATTACTAAAGTGGAGGAGCTATTTCCTCCACAGAAGATCAGAATAGTGATGTCATGCCTTTGGATCACACCTAAGAGAGAATGAATACCACACCACCACCAATAATTCACTGGGCAACTATAGTGTGACCATAGACTCCTTAACTAGATGCCTGTCGCGTGGTTCGGAAACTTGGTAATAGTTCAAACGTTAGACAGCACCACCTAGTACAGATTGCGAGACTTTTTTATTCAACAGCCACCAAAAATTTTTAATAGTGGAATTTCATATACATAAAAGTCGAATAGAATTGAAGAAACGTCGATTATATATATCATATATCACTTCTGAAAATTATTGGTGGCAGTTGAATAAAAAAGTCGTGCAATCTGTACCAGGTGGCGCTGTCTACCACTTACAGTGTTGCCAGGTTTCCGAGCCATACGACAGGCATCTAGTTAAGGAGGCTATGGTGTGACAGTAAAGAACCCAATTCAAATTATGATGAGAAAATATTTAACATAAATGTTAATTAAATTTTTAATTTAATAAATATTATTAAACTATTACTCACCTTTCCATTAGTTGAGTATGTTAAAATTCATGTCTATACTTGTGCATTTTATATACAATACATTTATGGGAAATATCATTTTAAACATTTATGAGTAATTATCCCAATATAGAAATTATAAAAACTGAAGTACTTAAAAGTAACAAACACAGCCATGTTTTGAAAAAACTAATTGAAATTTCATTTAGTACATATCACGTTAAAAATAAATATCATATGAGTTTTAAAGTACAATAAGGATATTATTCAACACGAATGTGAAGGAAAAAATATATACATGTATTATAGTAGATGCTGCTTTTAATGCTAGATAATACACGTTATTGGTAACAATAAACGATGCTTTTAACAGAAATAATTTTATTATCCACTTAGCTGTAATTAATGGACTTAAAATTAATTAATAAACTGAGTGTTTCTCTAGAGATTCTTGTACGTTTAAAGTACTAACAATTAAAGTAAAATGCTAAGATGCAATGCTTTTAAATAGCTTAAGAATAAAGAATTTATTATGTGTTAATACATGAAATAGTGGAATATGGATTCTTTTTCTTAAATTCCATCCTGAACTATGCAATCTAGTAAATCGATTTTTTAAAAAGTGCTTCTTATTCTCTCAACGTATATTTAAATTTATCTGCATTGATGAATACAGGATAGTAGAGAGAGATAGATTCGAATGAATTTTTTTTTTTCAGTTGAATACCGATACCTTGAATCTCAGACGAAATTTGAAATAATTTGGTGTAGCACTCACATTTCTTTATTTACCCTTCATTAATGTAGGCATATATATATATATATATATATATATATATATATATAATCCTTTTGACAGTAGAAGCAAAGAATGAGAACGAAAAATAGTTAGTCAAACAATTCACCAAAGAGACATACACACGCCAAACAAATCAACAAGATTTCCCAAACTGATTCAATTATTAAGTTTAACAATAGCACTGACGCCAATCCACTGTACAACAATACTTGTTGAAAATTGAAATAGGACAGTGTAATTACACTCTGGTGAAAAGAAAGTTGACTCTAGGACAATACTTCAAGGTGAAAAAAGAGAACCCTGTAATGAACAATAATGACCCATTAAGCGCAGTAGAAGCCAAGCAACAGACACAAGATCACAGAAACCACTAAGACCAATATGAATGAACAATTTTTCCATGTAGGAGAAGCTCAGAAAGGTGAAAATCATTGGAAATTAAAAAATATATATACGTTTTGTATTAAAATATTTTTTTATGCAACTTAATTTTAGCAGGAAAACACATATCAATTTTAATATTTTTGCACATTTTTATTGTTCATCCTCCCACTCCCTAAATATATCCCGATTTTCATCGAAGATTGAGGAGAGCTCGTACAGTATCTTACGGTACACACACACACACACACACACACACACACACACACACACACACACATATATATATATATATATATGAAGAGAGAGTGAGAGAAAATATTTTACTTCATATACATTTCAATGTAAGGGGAGACTATCCTCCCCTCCTTTGAATATTTCATCTATAGTCATAAAACAATTGGGGATGCTATTATATTTTTTAATTTGTTTCAAATTATTTAGACAATTGTGTACTATTTGAAACATATTATTACTAACTGACTAATTTTCGTAGCCTTGTATGTCATTAATAAATTATATTAGTATCAAACAGTGTATTAAGTTTATCGTCCCTCCTCACACACATGCACAAGTGCATGACAAAAACCTAAATTGCATTTTGAGCCACGGTTCGTGTAATGGGACTTTTGCAATCTCATTGAAAAGTTTCCATTAGCATCTCCATATGATGCTGGTTTAAAATATCGAATTTGGAGTTCTCCGAATGCTTGTTCATTGTTCTTATGTTCTACCATAGCCTCCTTAACTAGATGCCTGTCGCGTGGCTCATAAACTTGGCAACAGTTGAAGCGGTAGGCAACGCCACCTGGTACAGATTGTGTGACTTTTTTATTCAACTGTCACCAATAATTTAAGTAGTGATATATGATATTTATAACCGACGTTTCTTCGATTCTATTCGCCTTTTATGTATATCGTATCCCACTTTTAAAATTTTTTGGTGGCTGTTGAATAAAAAATTCATGCAATCTGCACCAGGTGGTGCTGTCTACCGCTTCAGCTGTTGCCAAGCTTACGAGCCACGCGACAGGCATCTAGTTTAGGAGGCTATGGTTCTACTAATAAGAGACTGCTGCACAGACAGAATCACACACATACAGACAAATAGCTAAAACGTGATTTTTTGGATTCAAGGAACCTTACAACATGTAATTGCCGCAAAAATTTATTTTCTAAAATTTGACTAAAATTTAAAAGTTAAATTTTTACATTCTCCATTGTGTAGTTAAGCACTTAACCCTTTCCGGCGCAAGGTAATTCGGGTCATTTAAATTACACTGCCACCGGAATTCACAAACAAAATTAAAATAAAAGAATTTGACGACGTTTTCTGCTATGTTATAAAAGTAAAATTTTGCTAAAAAATTTCCGGAATAAGTTTTTTCAGTCGAAAATTAAAATTAGGTGATGCTGTAGTGGCATCACCGCCCCTGAAAGGGTTAAAATGTAAATAGTACTTAAAACCATTCAAAATGCGTAGCATAAATATACCAACAAAATTTGATAATTCTTTTTTTATTTATACACTGTATGGACAATAATTGATAATTTCGAATGATACCATTTTGTATTATTTTTAAAAAACAATAAAGGGATTCTTATAGAATTTCAATTTTTGAAATAATTCGCAAATTCTACAAGAATCCCTCTTTTTTTTCCCCAGACATTTGACGAAACGTCTTATTTGAAATTGTCAATTATTGTCCATACAATGTATAAAAAAAAAAAAAGATTATCTATTCACTGTTAGTATATTTATACTACGTATTTTGAATAGTTTTAAGCACTATTTACATTTTAAGTGCTTAATTACATCATTGCACATTTAAAAATTTTAATTTTAAAATGCCAGATATTTGTTAAAATAAAAAATAAAAGCCACTGGAAATTATTGAGTACCAATCTGTTATTAATTTATTTCTCTATCGTAGCTGCCAATATTTTAATTTATTCCGGGGTAATTTTAGCCTCGCCTCTATTTCGTACCGCTTATTTTTTTAAAGTAATTCTTTCTTATTTTATCGAAGTTATGTATTGAAGAAAATTTTTCTATAAGTAAAGTGGTGCAAAATAAAGGCGGGGCTAAAAGTACTCCGGAATAAATTAAAATATTGGCAGCTATACTATCATACTTGCCAACCATCTCATTAATAACCGTACAATTGTCAACGCCCCTTGAAAAAAAGCCCATTTTTTTTCACACCTATTTATTTTTAAAGTAATTCTTTCCAAATGTTGTTACGATTAGATATTACTCTAATAAATGACCGGTGTGAAAAAAAAGGTGGGTACTAAAAATTGTACGGTTCATAATGAGATGGTTAGCAAGTATGCTATACTGACTTTTATTCTGCAGATTATGAATGATTTATATTGCTTAATGATTATTTAAATCTTTTCTTTTTTCTTTTTCATAATGTTTTATTTTATTATAAAATATTTATTGTTGACTTTGGACTTTTTCTGTACTTTTATTTGTAATTTTCGTGTGATACTTTGTGGTACTCAAAGGGAGAGTGTTGATTTATCGAGGATTAAGTCCAACTGTCTACTTTTCGGACCTAGCCCTTCGTGATTTGTTTTCTGTGGAGGTATGTCTTTGCAGGAAACCATAGTCCGCATTCACACAAGTTTCAGCAAAAAATAAAAATACAGATAAATTCCGAAGAGCTGTAATAACGAGTGTGACCTTGGTTCAAAAGCTGCACATCCAGTCTACTAACATTTAAATCACAAATTCTCGGCCACTAAAATAGTAGATGTGGGCTGTGTTTTTGAATTTTCTTCAATTGAAGAATTGACCTCGATGTTTCTTAAATATGGATTGGGAACTCTATTCGAATAACTTATTTTTCAATATCAAATATCGATCGAATAGAACACTTTCGTACGTGTAACTGAAAATAATATTGTTATTTATCTTCGTATATTATCGAATTAAGGAAAGATCTTGTGTAACCTACTGACATTTTCGATCTATTTTCGGGAAAGTTTCTGATTAGAATCGTGATCGTTTGTTTCTCTAGCAACTAATCTCGCGCGTCATTAAGCTCAAGGACAATCAGTCTTCTATTCCAATTAATTTTCTGTAGGAATTATTTGGATCTGGAAGCTAAATTTCTTTCTTTAACTTCTTTTTATTTTGTTTTTATAATTCAAACAGAATTTAACTTGGTGATTTTCAAACAATTAGAGATTTCATTTTTGTAGAAGGTTAATCACAATTGAAAACTAAACTTTACTTAATTCCAGTTAATTTGTAATTTTAAAATTATTGAAAATTTAAAACTTTTATATACAGTTAGTAACAAATGAAATTTTCAACAGAAATCTATTTGATAGTTTTCAAGCACATACAAATCTGTTTTTATTTAGTAAGAAACGTCATCTGAATAGAAATGGATTCATTTAGAATTACATTTGGTAACATTCAAACAATTGTAAATTTACTTTTTGTATAAAGTTAGAAACAAATGAAATTTGAACATAAATTGGTTTGGTAGTTTGCAACCACATACAGATATAGTTTTTATATCATAGAAAATATAATTTACATAGAGATGGATTCAATTAGAATTTTATATATATATTTTTATAAAGTTAATAACTAGTTAAAATTGGGCAAAAAAATTTTAAAAAATAATAATTTTGTAGTTATCGTATAATTACATATTTGGTTTTTGTATAATGTGTATCACTTATACAAATTGAGTAGAATTTAATTTGGTAATTTCAAGCACTCGTATATTCATTATTATTTTTTTTATATAATATAAAATTAATGGTTAGGGCAATATGTAAATTTGAGGCAAAAAGAACGTATTATATTCGGTTTTTTCTCTAGTCCTTTTTAGGAATGATGATAATACACATGTAAAAGGTAGTATTATGCTACTTCCGAACGTACTTTTTCGGAACGGTGCTATTTGCAAACAGATCTTACACCTGGAAGCTTATTCCTTCCCCATTTCAAGATAAGGGGTATCGTGCCCGAGAGCACAATCATAATTCCCTAATCGATCAAGGGGATTAGCTACTTTTGTTAAAAGCTGTCAGCAAATAAAGAACGATTAAGTGGGACTGTGAAAGTCCATCATTCTCATTTTTATTTGAGTATTCCCCCTCTTTCTTTCAAGATAAATTGGTAGCGAAAGCGAACGAACAGCTTTTAGGCAATCTCTAATTTTTGAAGATCTTTCAAATTTCTGCTAAGATTTAAACATGATTATGTTGTGTGCGTGGATAAATGTATATGGATGCATTTAATTTGTATGAATATACATTGTATGTGTATATATATATATTGCGTATGTATGTGAATTTTTTTACACCGTAATAGTGAAATTAGATATTTCAATTATAAAAGTATTGTTTAAAAAAAATATTTTTTTCTATGTCTAACATACACTGATTCATAAGAGGGAAGGCAGATGTTTTCTTAATCCCATTACAGTTGACTATATACATACAAGAAAAAAAAATGTGTCATATTTATTGCTTTTATAAATAATCTCTCGGAAGAAAATAGTGTTATTTGCATATGCATATTGCATAACAGGTCCTCATATATAACGTGGTTTTTTTTTATACATGTGTGTATTTGCACGTTAATTTTTGTTTATTTACATCAAGTTAATTTTTATATATTTACATGAAGTACTGACTTATCATTACAATAATTATACATTATCAAGGAAGGCTTGAATTAATAAATATTTGCATTTAGAAATAAAGTCTTTTACAAGGCAAAATATAATGAAAAATTTATTATGAGTTGTATATCGTTGTTGTTTATATACAATAAATGTAAACAAAATATGACAGAAAACAATAATCACTAGAAAAAGTACAGGGTGACAAGAAATAACTTGGACACACATAATACGTTATAACTTTAATGCCAATGAAAATATTACGACCAAACTTCAAAATAAATATGAATACATTATTTTGTCTAATATATTTACAAATTTTTAAAGTGGCTACCTTTAGGCTTAATACATAGCTTTAAACGTGTAACAAAATTTTCGGCTATGGCCCGCAACTCACTTACTGATATTTTATCCCATTCCTTGCATAAGAAATTCTTTAGGGATGCCAAAGTTTTATGAGGTTTAGCACACACCCTTGTCTCTAAGGTGTACCAAACAGAATAATCAATTGGTTCAAATCTGTGGAATACGGTGGCCATTCTTGAGCTCCAATGAAGTCAGGAAAATTCTTCTTGCACCAATCTTGAGTGCGTTTAGCTCTGTGTGCAGGTGAGGAATCCTGTTGGAAGGTCCATCTTTTGTTTCCAAAGAACTTTTGCGACCAAGGTAAGACAACATCTTCCAAAATGAGTTTGCGATATGTTTGTTGATTAATCTTTATCCCTTGATCAACAAAAACAAGTGGTGTTTTCCCACTAGCACATATCCCACCCAAAACCATTACAGATTGGGGTCGTTGACGCCGTTTAACAATCCAAGAATGTCCAAGTGCTTCTGCTGACCAAACTCTATAATTATGGCTATTGTGAGTTTGTTCAATCGAGAACAGTTTCTCATCTGTGAAGACAAACGTTTGCCATCGATCACCTGCGGCCCGCTTCATCAGTTCTCTACACCTTTGAAGTCTTGAGCGTTTGTTCTCTGCTGTTAGCTTTTGAGCCTCTTTCATTTTGTAAGGGCGAAGACCAAGCTCTACTCTTGCCATCAAACGTGCGGTTTCTCTTTTGATCTTCATCTCTCTAGCAACCTTTCTCATTGAAATCCTAGGATTTCGTTGAACTCGGTTTTTGATAACGTTCCTGTTTCTTGATGTGTTAACTGTGCGCTTTCCTCCTCTTCCTGGACTGTCACCATCGTGTCCGAGTTCTTTAAACCTTTTGATTGTGTATAAAACTGTCTGCTTAGACACTTTCAATAGTAGAACAATTTCACATTATTTCTTTCCTTGCTTATGTAATTCAAGTATGGCATATTATTTGTTAAGCATAATGGTTATCACAACTAACTTACTTACACCTGTTTAGCAGCTTTCTAGGATCAATACTTAATGAAATAAATATTATAACTTTAGTGGTAGTTACAGATATTTCGTTTGAAACTTCGTCCAAGTTATTTCTTGTCACCCTGTATTAGGAGCAGACGCCACAATGGCTTATTAAAAAAAATAAGCAAGCGAGAAATAAAATTTAATGGGAAATCTTTGAAAGATTTGATTAATTAACATGTTAATTAAATGATCATAATGCAAATGGGATTTTAGACCATCTGCAAGTTCAGAAGTATTAAGGATATTAAAAATTGTGTTAGGCAACATGTCATATTGTACTATTAAAGACATTCGTTAAAATGAATTTCAATTTGATTCAATAATTTAACTATTATCTTAAACATCTTAATTAATAGCCTTACTTTTTAAGCAATACAATTATTGTGATGTTATTTTAAACTTATGTTATACATGAATTATATTTCTAACCTTTAAATTAAAATTAAAATAGTTATTTAAATCCATAGATGTTGCATAATAGTGTTAATAATTTATTATTATTGTTATTATTAATTTATGCTGTTATACTTGTTTCATATTTGTTATCATTGTTGGCAGGTTTTTGACACATGACAATTTTTGACGGTTTAAACTAAACCATGGTTAAAACCGTCTTGCCAAAAACCTCCTTGTCAAAAATCTCAAAAACCTATATTTATAATTTAATTGTCATATAAAAACTTAGTTTTATAAAATATAGTTTATAAAGATTTTTTGAAATATAAATACATTGGTGTTCTTTGAAAAACACATTGTTACAACATTTTGATTAATGTAAAATACAAAACTTTAGGCTTTTAAATTTTATTATGAATTAGTTTTATTTTCATTCAAAATATGCGGTGATACTTTTATATATTACTACGAAATTTATTTATAAATATGCTTAATATAGTATATGTTAAACATATTAATGTTTTTGGAGAAACATTATTATAACATTTTGATTAATATAAAAACAAAACATTAGGCTTCAAACATTCATGATTTATAAATCATTGATAGATCATTTTGATTGATAAATCATTTTATTTGCAATACAACATTGTATATTTCATTTTTTTTGTATTGTACTTTTAGTATTATATATTGAACCAGTAAAATAAAAAAGCATAGCCTAGTATTTTGCATTTAAATATTTTATAGAAAAATATAACTTTTTTTTTTCTTTCTTTCTTTTTTTTTTTTTTTTTTTTTAATGACTGTTGATATAGCAAGTTTTTAAGAAAAAGCAATAATTCTGAATGTTAAATAAGCTTGAATTGTGTCTGAAATTCTTATAATTACCGTGAAACAAAAGAAATAAGAACGCTCTCTGGACATGCGTAAATTGTAATAAATTTAATATTTACTCATGCAGATTTAAAAAAAAAAAAATTATTCTAAGCTGTAAGGCCTACCAGCGGCCAAGTGGTTCTACGCTTAAAGCTGGTAGACGTGAGATGCCGGGTTTGATCACAGGGCGTGCTCTTCGGCCTAGCCATTAAGAGTTTTTCGTGGTTTTCTCCGAAACCTTCATAAATACGGGCTAGGACCCATTAGTAAGACCCCCCACAGAGGTCACTCCTCCTTAGGCCTAAGATCCTAGATTAGTGAATCTGCTTTTCTCCCAAAACACCAAACACCAACAGTCCAAGCTATAAGCAGGTACAAATAGTTATACAATAAATAATAATCAAGTGATAAAAATTTATTAATAAATATAGATTATAAATATAATTATTTTCAAATTTATATAGATTTACTGCCCACATATATTATAGTTTACTTTAAGAAAAAAAAAATCTCCAGTATTCCTTTGTTTTTATGGCTTATGTAAAAATTCTTAAGTAAATTTGGAATTTTAAAATTTCATAAAAATTAATATAAATAAACATAAACATACAAAATATGTCTATGCATACTTTGTATGTATTTCTTAGGTTATAAACCAGTATATTTACCTAAATTATATATATATATATATATATATATATATATATATAATTTTTTTATATAATCTTTAATTAATAAAACTATTTTTAAAGCATTTTGATATATATTAAAAGCAACGACATACATTCATCTGTACATAAAATGAGCAGAAGCATATTTAAATCTTATCAGAAATTTAAATGATCTTCCAAAAATTGGAGACTGCCTAAAAGCTGTTAATTTTCTTCCGGTATTAGTTTACCTTGAATGAGGGAGAAGACGTATGCAAAAAATAAAAATCAGGCTGACGGTAGTTATGTATAAAAGCAATAAATGTGTCACTTTTTTCTTTTTTCTTTTTTTTGTTTGTTTGTATGTTCTATTTAGTCACCTGTAACGGGGGGAAGGAAACATCTCACACCGTCTCTCAGTGCATGTCAATCATAGAAATAAGCACTGGAGGGGGGGGGGGTCATTACGCAAATATATTTATTAGCAATAACTTTATAAATGAAATATCTAATTTTGCAAACATGTACACAATATATATATATATGTGTGTGTGTGTGTGTGTGTGTGTGTGTGTGTGTGTGTGTATCCGAGCACCACTCGGATACTTAAATGAACTCCAAACAACAGTATTAAGCAAATGTACCTAATTTAATTGTTAAAAATTATATATATATATATATATATATATATATATTAGAATATTTTATTAAATACCTTTTTAACTAATTTTTCTAATTATAATAATCCTTATACCTATCTTCCTATATATATATATATATAAACTTTTAATATTAAAATTATTTTAAAATAGATTCTTTTTCTCCCCCATTGAAAACATTACCATTAAGTAATCTCAATCAATTCATTAGAAAAAAATATATTTTTTATTAATTAAATTGTTTCTCTAAATCTATTTTTATTTATTTAATTTCATTTTTAATCATTCATAGAATTTTTCTTTTTAGTTAAAAATATTTAAAAATTGGTTTTTCAATTAAAAGCTCAAATAGTTCTGTTAAACAAATTAAGTATTAAAAATGTTC
The DNA here is from genome assembly GCA_963930645.1 of Salticus scenicus. Classification (NCBI taxonomy): domain Eukaryota; kingdom Metazoa; phylum Arthropoda; class Arachnida; order Araneae; family Salticidae; genus Salticus; species Salticus scenicus. The sequence continues at coordinate 74,577,907 of OZ005662.1, read as the reverse complement.
ACATTTGATAAATAAAGTAGTTTTCAATAATTTTTTTAATTACTTAGAATATCTTATACATATACACACACACGAAGTATTCTGAATGCAGATTAAAAGCATCCATACACATTTATCAGCGCATATAACGACCAATAATCATGTTTGAATCACAGGCAAAATTTATCTATGACCACAGAGGGAACATACCCAAATAAAAATGAAAGTGGCTGACTTTCAAAGTCCGAATTAATCATTTTTCTTCCGGACAACTTCTAACAAAAACAGCTAATCCCTTCATAGATTAGGGGTGGGGAAAGAAGCGGAGGGGAAGCTAACAGGTGTTCTATTCGGAAAACGCACGATATTTCCCTCGTTCGGAAATCGCACGTTCGCAAGTAGCACGACACCATATAAAATATTAACAATTTTTTTAAACATCTGTCATATAGATCTGTCGGTTATTTAAGTTTACTCCGTTATAGTATTAGGATCTGCCTTTTTCTCACACCAATATATTTTCAGAATAGTTTTTCTGTAATATGTACTTACAATAAAGTAAGAAGAAAATTACTCTACAAATACACTGGTGGGAAAAAAAGGCGGGTCCTAACATACCAGAGTTTCGTGACACATCCTACCATACGAGAGTTTCCAAATTTTATAATGCATTCTGGAGCACGTTTATCCCCGCCTTTACTTTCCAACATTTTATTTGTAGAATATTTTTCTCCAATATATATCTACAGTAAATTATATATATATATATATATATATATATATATATATATATATATATATATATATATATATATATATATATATATATATATATATATATATATATATTACACTTAAAAAAATGTGGTATCAAAAAAGGCGGAACTAACAATGTTCCGGAATAAATTATAAAAGTTAGCAACTCTGTTATTACGCGTATATCATAGTTGCCAACATTTTAATTTATTCCGGAGTATTTTTAGTCCCGTCATTATTTCGCACCACTTTATTTATAGAAATTTTTTCAATTTTTTCTCCAATACATAACTGAAATAAAACAAGAAAAGAATTGCTCCTAAATAATAAGTGGTATGAAATAAAGGCGGGGCTAAAAATACTCCGGAATAAATTAAAATATTGGCAGTTATATAATAAAAAACTATCTGTAAAACATTAAACAGAAAATAAAAGAAATCAGTGTAAAATTTCAAAAAAAATATGTATTTTCATAAAACTTATTTTGAATACTTTTATAATCAATAATTCTTTTATAAATTTACTTTTAACAATAAGCTGAAATGTCCAAGATTTTTTTTTTTTTTTAATCTTAGCGTTATTGCAGAACATAGAGTAAGACGTAAAAACAAGATTTTATTTATTTATTTATTTATTCTGTACAATTTGATTAAGTGTATGATAAAAAAAAAAAAAAAAAAAATGTGTACCAATTTACAAAAGAAAAGACCTCTTAAATAAAAGAAAATATATCGCAAGAAAAAAAACTTTAAACTTATAAAAAAAAAAAAAAAATAGAATTTTGGAATGAAATATACAGAAAGTTTCATGTCGAATAATGATAAAGTTAAATTTTTCTCACTTTCTTTGTTATTACTTTCTCTTTTTATTTCCTATACTTTTAACTATCAGGCTTTGACCGCTTCAAATTAAAAAAAAAAGAAAGAAAGAAAGAAAGAAAAAGAAGAAAGAAAAGAAAAGAAGAATCGATAATTTTTACATAACATTATAATTGAAAACTATCGGATTCCTAACCTTTATTACCTGCAAAAACGCCTTATACCCTCGGATTTCAATTTATCTGTTTGCCGATGACAGCATCGAATAAAATCAAAGTATCTCTTTCAAATTTAAACCTTGATTATATATTAACAACACTTTACGGATTATACATAGTATTTACGATCACGCTATTTCTTATATTTTATTTCGTTTGCTAATTATATTGAAACCAATAGTCCAACATAAAATGATTATATTACAAAATACTATGTGAGCTGTTTCAACCGTGTGCGGCAACTAATTTTGGTGTGGTTATAATTTTCCTCATTATTTTATTTATATATTAATTAGAATTAATCAAATGTTCTAATGTTATAGATACAAAGTTATTTTTTTTTACATAAATAAATACATATACATACATTTATTTATTTACACGTTCGTCATAATGTTGACATAAAACTTCATCAATGCGTATAAATTTTTTTAAATTATAATGATGTTCATTTTGTCAGATGCTTGAGGAAACTTAATTTTTTATAATTTTTTATTATTTATGTGTAAATAAATACATTTATTTTTATGTCAGATCATAATAACAATAATAATATTTGTAATAATAATAGTAATGACAAACGCATAAAATCTTTCTTTCTTTGCCTCAGCATAATACGCTTTTAAGCTAATTTATTTTGGTTTAAAGGTTTTTATTTTTATGTAGATACGAAAAAAAAGTCGCATAAAATATAAATAAAATAATAATACTAATAGGAATATTGAAATTCTAAAGGTATGTTTGCAAAACAACACACACACGCACACGCATACACACACACACAAAAAAAAAAAAAAAAAAAAAAAAAAAAATCAGAATTATATACGACATTTTTTTTTTAATGTACGTCACAGGCAGACAAACACTTTAATTTATTAGTATAGATTATATTATTTTAAATCTTTATTTATTTTTGCTTTACCAGTGGCCGAAACGTTTTGCGTTCCAAGCTGGTAGACAGGAGATACGAGATTCATACCGAGGCCATTTTCGGCGTTCTAGCCGTTCAAAGTGTTTAGCAGTTTGCTTCGAAATGTAGACGATCACGTGCTAGATTCCGTTAGGAACTGGGCATCCAGCTGAGTCTTAGGTCCCTCCGCTAAATAATGGGCCTTAAATACCCACTTCCTTCCTATTTTCTAAATTTTTGTTTAATAGAATTCTTAGCAAAATTATTAATTTAAAAGATATTGCCAATGTTATCCATATGGTTAGTACATTAAAATACAATAAAAGAAATAAAAGATCTTACTACAGAAAAAATGATTTATACCTTTTAGATTTGTGTTAACTTCAAGACTAATAGTTGAAATAAATTAAGGTTGTTTGCATAATACTAAAGAGGAAAAAATATATTCATGTACATTTTCAATTTAATTACTCGCTTTATTACACTCTATACATTCTACTCCAATAAAAATTTACACGAAACTTTCTTTTCAAACGTATTATAATAAACATATATTTTGCATTCTATTATGGTTTATTATATGATATAAACACGTTGCATTTTAATATATGAAATAAAACTATTTATTTGTTAGATTTAAATAATTACTGATTAAAAAATAATATTCAGCATTGGGTAATTTCATATTTATATGAAACTAGCAGGCTTTGTCCGCTTTGTTGGTGATTACATTGAAATGAATTCTCAAAATACCATGTCTTTAGTAATAATAAAAAAAAAATCTCAAAAAGAAAAAAAATCATTGAAATCAGTCAAAATATAAGTTGGAGTTTCCGCTACCTTCGGTAGCGTTTTTCGCTCACAATACGTCGAGTCTGGAGTCCCAATGACTTCAGCAGCACCTTACTTGCTTTTTGCTCCCCCGTCCTCACGAGTAAAGTTGAAAATTTTGCCAAATCCCATCCAAGTGCATATTGTGTATACTTAATTAAAACCTACACATCAAAATTCGCCATTCTAAGGTAATTTGGACCAGATTTAAGCTTGAAAACGAATTTTTTTCCCCTGTCGACACAAAGCGAGCGAGTAGATAATTTCGTAAAATCCTTTTATAGTGCATGTTGCACACACATACCTAACCGACACATAAAAAATTTGAGATCCTCACATTATTTAAAGCAGAGCAGAGTTATGTGAAATCTAAAATAAAGAGAAATCTAGCTAACAACTGTGATTTTTAATTCAGTGAGATATTGGTTTAAAAATTATCAATAAAACTCCCATTGTAACTTTAAAAACCAAAAGTGCTGCCAAAAATAAATTTAAAAAAAAAATTAAAAAAAAAAGTAAACATATTTCTTTTTATGTAAAAAAAAAATATAATAATAATAATAACGTGCATTTTTTTTTTCTTTTTTAATAAATAAGATAAAATTGAGGAAAATCGTGCGAAAGAAATGAGACAATTCCCTTAAAGAACGATATGTACGCATTACTATTGTTATTATTTATGCATGTTTAAAAAAAAAAAAAAAAAAAAGAAGTAAAATTAACTTACACGTATTTGCTATGATTTCAGAAGGGCATGATTTCATTAGTTAACAAGAAATTTTCTTTAAAATATTTAAAACGAAAATTTTTTAATTACTGAAAAGGAAGTTAATTTTTTTTAAATAATGATGGCAATTTCTATTACATTTAAATAAATTTAAAAGGCTTAAGTTTAACAAAAGAAATGGAAATTTTTCTGAAAATGAACAAATTTTGTGATATAAATATGAATATTAAAATTTACTAAAACACTATAAAAACGATATATCGAAAGATTTTATGATTATTGATTCAAAAGTAAATAAATAAATAAGTAAATAAATTTCTTTTCATGTTAAAAAAAAAAAGTGCTTTATTTTTATTTATTTATTTATATTTTTAATTTAAGTTATTAAAATAAAATTGACAAAAATCGAGCTAAAGGAAAAGGAAGGGATCAGCTTCAATATAAAACCCTTGACGAAATTTGAAATTAGCACCGAAATAAGTCGGACGTTTCTCGTCAAGATACAGCAAGTGCGATATTCATTTTAATTGATCACCAAAATGAATACAAAAATTTAAAAGCCATCAGGGGGATTCTGTGCTATAGCTACACCAATGAAATTTTAAGTAATGTATGTAGTAACCGGTGCTAGGGAATGAAACAATGTTACTGGATGCCTTTATATCGAAGAATAGATTAAAATAAATCCTGTTCTATTAAATTAAATTCGGTTTTGTGCAAAATTTTGTATCTCCTAAAAAACTTCAATAAAGCATTTCTCTACCCAAAATCTGTTTTTAACTAAAGAAAAAAAAAAAAAAAAAAAAAAAAAGAGGTCATAAAATTATTTGATATCATTCGAAGAATCTGCCTTTCTGTTTATGATTTCATGAATATCAATAATAAAAACCATAATAAATAAATAAATAAATAAAGCTTTACTACAATTCATTATGAGTATTGCATATAGTAACCGATACTAGGGAATGAAACACTTCGGATCTTCGGATGAAATGGGTGGGAGGCACCTGTGACAGTGTCACGCATCCTCCAGTGCCTAGAAGTGGAAGCTAACGGAGTGAGAGTCCCGAACAACAATTCACTGCAATGGAGATAGGGGGGGGGAAACATAAAAAGCACAAAAAGTAATAACAACAAATTTTTAGAGCTTATGGAAATAGGAATCACAATATAAAAATGAGTAGGAAGGTTAAGTACAGCATTACATGACTAGGAGAAAGTTTAGGGATAGTTAGAATATTTTTAATTTTTAGAGAGCAACTTTTTTAATTTTTTTTTTTGGTATTTTAAAACACAATTTTTAATTTTTTTTTTTTTTTTTTTTTTTTTTTTTAACACAAGGACAGTTACTGCATGCCTTTATATAGAAGAATAGATTAAAATAAATCCTGTGGTACTAAATTAAATTCTATTTTGTGCAGAATTTTATGCCTGTTGTTTAGAAAACAAAAATAGATTTCAGATTTTGTTTTTAATTGTTTTATTTATTTATTTATTTATTTATTTATTTATTTACACAAGAATTCCTAATTAATATGAGCACCAATTTTCGTAGCGTAGCTAAGTTTTTTTTTTATTATTTTTTATTTTTTATTTATTTATTTATTTTTTTTATTATTATTATTATTATTTTTTTTTTTTCAATTTTTTTTACTATTCACGCGTAATTAAAACCATTTTATTTTATCTCGGGGAAAAAGTAAGAATGTATTTTTATGTATTTATTTATTTTGGAATCAAATATTTTTCCTTTTAAATAATTTTTACAATAAAATGTGTTTTCCATTTAATATCTTTGGAATCATTTATTCGATTGAATGGAAATTTTTCGCTGATTAGTAAGTTGCCGTATTCACCAACTTCTTAACACTCGGATTAAACCTCGGATCAGCGGTAATCACTCGATCATACGAAAATCGGTATTCTCCAACGAAAATCCGCAGTTCACCGGCTACTTTAACACTTCGTTTTTGATCCTCAAATATCTGAGGAATTCACAGATCTTTTCGTAACTAATGCGCACTTTGCAGCTCAGCTTCGTAAACAAATAACAATTGACGTTGACGATCTATTCTCACTAGATGATATTGAAAGCTTAGAACTATTGGAAACATTTGAAAGAAGGAAAAGGACGGTGCATCAAATTAGAGTAAATGATTTGGATTCTTTGGATAATGTGGCATTTCGATATCGCTATCGATTAAATAACGATTCCGGTGAATTTCTAATACAAATGTTAGATAATAGGCTGTCATCTGCCACAGAAAAGAATAATGCATTAACTTCGACAGAAAAAAATTTAATAGCTTTAAGATTCTCTTAATCATAACAATCAAAATTTTAAATCGTAGCGTAAACAGTTGTCGTCTGCGTGATTATTGTTTTAAAAAATGTTCTAAAGTAAAATTGATTCTTAATCCGTGCGTAAACAAAAGCGAAGTAAACAAGAGTATCAGTGTTGCCAATTTGCTTTTTACCCTTTCTAATCTTCTAACCCGATTAATTAGTTAATTGAAGCCGAATGGTGAATAAAGTCTATCTTCGTTCTTGGCCAATCAAAACGAAGCTTTTATTTCTCTTCCAGTTAATCCATGGATCACGTAATCGGCTGATGGGGAATACCGTAGGAATTTAATCCAGTATTATCTTTGATTCTCGGATTTGCTGATCCATGGTTTAATCCTTGATCAATGAAGTTTGGTGAATACGGCCCTAACACTTCGTTTTTGATCCTCGAATATCGGATTAACAGAGTTAATTCTCGGATCTTTTCGTAACGCATGCGCATTCCGCAGTTCAGCTTCGTAAAAAAATAGCAAACATGGCTGACGTTGACGATCTATTCTCACTAGATGATATTGAAAGCTTAGAACTATTGGAAACATTTGAAAGAAGGAAAGGACGGTGCATCAAATTAGAGCAAATGATTTGGATTCTTTGGATAATGTGGCATTTCGATATCGCTATCGATTAAATAAAGATTCCGTGGAATTTCTAATAAGAATGTTAGATAATAGGCTGCCATCTGCCACAGAAAAGAATAATGCATTAACTTCGGCAGAAAAAAAAATTAATAGCTTTAAGATTATCTTAATCATAACAATCAAAATTTTAAATCGTAGCGTAAGCAGTTGTCGTGTGCGTGATTATTCTTTTTAAAAATGTTCTAAAGTAAAATTGATTCTTAATCCTTGCGTAAACAAAAGCGAAGTAAACAAGAGTATCAGTGTTCCCAATTTGCGTTTCACCCTTTCTAATCTTCTAATCCGACTGATTAGTTAATTGAAGCCGAATGGCGAATAAATGGTGTCTTCGTTCTTGGCCAATCAAAACGAAGCTTTTATTTCTCTTCCAGTTAATCCATGGATCACGTAATCGGCTGATGGTGAATACCATAGGAATTTAATCCAGTGTTAGCTTTGCTTCTCGGATTTGCTGATCCATGCTTTAATCCTCGATCAATGAAGTTTGGGGAATACGGCCCTGTATCAATTTTTCTAGCGATGGACTGAACTTTGTAGATTTTATAGAGAACTGAAAAATCTGGACAAGTACAACGACAAACTTCTAGCGTTATATATATATAGATAAAACTGTGCAGCAAAAACAACATATTTCCCTTTTTGGAAGGTGATCAGGTGGCTAAAAATGGTAAAAGTTATATATATATATATATATATATATATAATTTTTGAACAGATAAGCAAAATAATTTGCGTTTATAGAATATTTTTACGTAATTGCGTTTTTAAAATATTGATAATATTAACCAACTTTTTCAGAATTTTCAAACTGGAATCATTCTTCTTCGTCTGAGTAGCAACTAATCTAATGCGCCATTGAGCTCAGGAACAACCAATCTTCCATTTCAATTAGTTTTGAAAAAAATTTATTTGGATACAGATGCTGTTTCCTTCTGCCACTTTAAATTCTTTAGAAATCAAATGGAATTCCGATTGAAAATGGCAAGTAATTCCTCTTTTAATCATGCTGTAAAGCAAATTCTTTATCGAGATTGATTTTGTAATTCTGTAAATTAAACCTTAAAAGAATAAAGTATGCTTTATTTCCGGTGTGATTTTAGCAGAAATAGAGAATACTTTAAAGAGAAAAATTTAGTCGTTCTTTACCGAGATTTTCAGGTTTTGTAGAGCATTTCCGTAAGCAATTTTTTATTTTTAAATTAAAAATTGACTTACAAGTGTGTAAAAAAAATTAATTATTTTGGACCGAATACTAACATATATTACTTGAAATACCATAAAATTTACAACTTGCTTTTTCTAGTATAGGTTTCACAGACCTTTATGCGTTAATAAATTTGATTTAGTGTTTTTAATGTGATATAAAAAGACTAAAAAATCTTAAAAATCACAATACGAATTAAATGTACGCAATGTGCTTCTAAAAACTATATTTTTTTTTTTATATCTAGGTTACATAAAACACATTGATAACTTTAATACCATTAAAAGTAGTATTATGACTGGATTTTCATACAGGGCCGTAGCAAACGATAAATTTTGGCACGGCAAAGTGTTAAATTAGCCGACTCAACAATGGCTCAAACCCGACTAATGTCAATACCCCCTCTCCCTTAAAAAGAACTATGATATTTACTAATTTTACTTCCATTATATTCCTACCGTAAGTAATGGAAATATTCCATTCTCTCAAAAAATTTTATATCAAGTTTTCTGACTTATATGTTTAAAAGTCTCTTAAGTCTAATTTTATTTTTTTTTTCTGCATAACTGTGTATTTGTGTGTCAGTGTGTGGAGAATCTTATGATTATTATTCTTCGAAAACTAAAGAGAAAACAACAGAGACAGGTCCGGTGCACAGATGAGTTTGGCAACTTTTGGTAAAAATTAGAAAACTGTAAGTGGGAGATAACCATAAATTAATTTCAGCTGGCATCTCAAAAACGGCTTTAAGGATTTTCGATGTCCTTTCGTATGTATTAGTTGGTCATAGGAAACTGCAGATAGTTGTATGCATCTTGTTTTTGTGGGCCAATTTTAGGTCTTAAAAGCTCTAAAGATTTTCTTCAAACTCGCCGTATTAACTTCCTTTTAAGTTCCAGGCTCGTGTCCCTATTCAGGTATGGATGTTTGTAGTAGTTCGAAGTTCACTTTTAGTTATCGACCCCATTCTGATAAGTACAGAATAAACTAGTAGGCCTATTTTCCAGTTTCAAAAATTTCAGCAGAATTAAAAGCCAGTTGGAAAATGAAACATGCTATCGATGAGTAAGTCGACTTATGAGTTTTTTATCGGCATTTGGAGTCCAGTTTTGGAGTCTAAAAACATAATTCGACAAGGATTTATTTAACAAAACAGTATTAAGTGTACTTTTTTAACGTAGGAATTATTGCTGGCGCTCGAATAATTTTGCTGCCAGTAATATGTTTTCGTGGCGATTGTTATTGAATTACCTGGGGAATATGCATAAATATAACATTTCGTTCATCCATCCTCTCTACATTTTCTTGAACGGAAAAAAAAAAAATAAAAAATAAATAAATCTGAGAAATCTACCTTTAAAGTTCAATTTTTTAGTGTTTAACCAACAAATGCGAAATAGGTGAGAATCGGTTGGTGACTTTGGAATAATAAAATTAATATTGTGAATGAAATTCTAAGAATTCTTTGCTAAAAAGGATCTAGAGTATTTTTGGTTAATGAGATAATGAAGTGTTCTTGCAAGTATCTTTCAAGGATTTTTTGGGTCTCACAAATAATAATAATAATAATGATGATGATGATGATGATTTTAATTTTAAGCATCAAAAATAGTAAGTGGCCGTTGTGACTAATTTGTAAGTAATATTAATTATATTTATGTAAACTTTTTCAAAAAGGTTTAGTCAGGTTATAAAATGTTAATTTTCTGCATTTCTAACTTGCTTTCGCGTTAAAGTGGTTCATTTTCCCTTAAAGAAAAAACCCGTTAAAATGCTTCATCAAAGCAGGTAATGAACTTGACCCTAAATTTGGCGACTTTTTGACGACCTTGGCGAGAAAATCCTTGTTATCGTTATCTCGAATACGTGAGCTCTAACTTGATTCCTTGAGAAATTACCAGAAAATTCTGGGTTTATAGGATGCTATGAAAAGGAGACCAATCCGGCCACGTCAGCCAGTTTCTCGCCAACCGTCTTACTGAAAAGAGCTCCTAACTGAGCCTCTTGTTACTAATTGATTACAGTCTATTGCTGCTGTGTATTAATGCTATGTTACAGCTTATGCTTTGAATTTGGTGTTGTTAGCTGTTATTTAAGCTATATTCTTTGGTGAAAGTGAAGTGGATACTTGATTTACAGACCTGTAATCTTCGAGAACTTTCTCTAAACAAACTGTTAAGCCCAGGGCCTGATTAAGGGGGAAGCTCGCTCATACCGGAATATTTTTACAATTATTTTTTACTTCATATCATAGAAATTCCAAGCTTTGACGAGAGAATATTTTTTATAAAAAACGAACGGTGTAAAACAATCCAATTTACTCACCGGTATTAAACACCAGAATTCTTTTAAAATAATTTTTAATGAAAATGTTCTGTTTATTATAGGAGGAAAGTATTTGTTAAAATATAACGGTGTAAATATAAATAATGTGTGAAGAGCGAGCTTCCCCCTTTATCAGGCCCTGGTTAAGCCTCTGCAAAATTCGCCTTTGATTCAGGAACAATTCAAAAATCTCGAGTACGCAACCCTATGTTTTACGGAATAATCATCCATAAATGAAATTTGCTTGAAAAATTAATTTAATATTATTAACATTATGACTGAATGTTTGACTAAAAGAGGGTTTTTGATTAGGGAGAAAATCAGTGTGCTCTATGATATACTTACATGATATTCTTCACTTTCCTATAATAATTAATTCGATAGCACTCCCTTACATGTGTCAGTATAGAAACAGACTGACTAATAGAATTTCTGTGCTTCTTAGAGCTATTTAAAGCTTTATGTGTTTGCGTCGCTACCTATTAGCCAATCTTGGAACATTTTTTTTTTTTAAACTGGTGTATAACAAATTCCAGACTAAATTAAATTTGCTTTAATGATGACTTAAATATTATTAACATTATGATTGAGTGCTTGGCTAAAATAAATTTTTTGATTAGTAAAAAAAATCATAGTGCTCCTGTAAACAGGCTTCGATGATGCTTCTGATGTAATTAAAAAAAGATAAACGGTAATTTTACGTGTTTTTTGCATTAAAGATAACTTTAACTACATTTAATGTTACAGCTGAATTTCAAGGAATGCTTGGTTCAGGAATATTTAATAATTTTTTTATTTGTATGAAAATGAGGGCGTTCTCATAAACATGCTTCGAATGTTCTTTTAATCTAATCAATAAAGGTTAAATGTGAATGACACAATCTTTAGATTTACAGAGTATTACAGAAAGGAATATCCAACTTTGAAAGGACATACGTACGAATAAGTGAGAGACAGAAATGTGAAATATTTATATACTGAGGAGGCAGGTTTGGAATTTTCTGTATGAAAAAAATTCGAAGTGTTTTTTAGAATACACCTTTTTTTAACATTAAATTTTTGTTGAAAGTTTTGCCTTGTCATCGTCGGACTTCGACTCAATCGGTATTCCAGTACAATAAAAACACGTGGCTCCACGATGCACGGCATGATGTTTTTCACTTTCCTATAATAACTAATTCTACAACACTCCCTTACATGTGTCAGCAATGAAACAGACTGACTAATGGCGTTTCTGTACTTATGAAGGCTATTTAAAACTTCATGTGTTTACGTCTCCATCTATTAGTCAATCTTGGAACTATTTTTTTCAAACAGGTGTATAGCAAATTCCAGACCTGTCCATCGAGGTTGCGTCTTCAGAATTTTTCATGGTGTAATTTAAGAAGTAGCATTCCATAATTTGTATTCTAAATTATTTCTAATGTATTGGAATAGGTTGTTGAAGATGACAAAACACATTGTAAACTGACACCATAAATTGAATAAAAGCGTAAAGATTGTTTGGGTCGAAATATTAAATTACGATCCTTGATCAGGTGAAAAGTGTGAATCAAATGCTGCATGAATGCAGCAATTTAATAGCAAATATTAAATTTCGGATTTACATGAGGATGCTTTAGGCCTTCGAAGAAATTTTAAATTATATAAAATCAAGAAAATGTCAAAAGAAGTCGACTGGAACAGTTAATTTGGGAGGAATTCAGGAACATGGTAAAAAGAAAGAAATATAGATGTAAAAATAATAAAATAATAACAAAAAGAAAGCCACAATATCATTTAAGATGCTGACTTCAACATCATTGACTGAAAATTTTCTAATTTGAAAATTTTGCCAGTTATTGGAAATTTAAGACATTTTCAATATAATAGAATAGAGCAATATTTCATATAAATTTGCATTCTGGCGATCGTTACGTTTGAAATAGTATGAAGCTGCAAGAAAAATAAATTACGAAACTGAACTTATTAAAATGGTTTAACAAATTAGAAAACGGTAAATGTATAAAACTGAACGTTGGGTAGCCTATTAGGAGGGGCATTTCAGTCTCTCCCCGTGCCGAGTGTTCGTTCAACTGAACTTCTTTTAACAAACATGAATATCGTGACATAATAATAACAGAATATAGCAATATTTCATATAAATTTGCCTTCTGGAGATCATTACACTGAAAATTGTATGAAATTGTATGAAAACTAAATTACAAAAATGACCTTAATAAAACAATTTAACGAATCAAGCTACGGTAAATGTATAAAACTGAACTCCTCATAATCATGTCTACTTACGTAATAAGTTAATCCTTTGTATAATTATTTTAAATACTAGATAATAAGTAAAAATGATTTGCTGAGTAATGAATAACACAAATAGGACGTTGAGGCTCCTGATCTCGAGATCCACTAGTTTATTTTTCCTCACACCTATGTAATAGTGGTGTATTGATTGCTGATTATAATGAGGTATTTGCGCAAGTTTACTACTATGAGAGAATTTTCGTACACTAAGAAAAAATATTAAAATTGCATAATCATATGGTCAGAGCCGGATTAAGGGGGAAGCTCGCTCTTACCGGAATATTTTTACAATTATTTTTTACTTCATGTCATAGAAATTCCACGCTTTGACGAGGAAATATTTTTTATAAAAAATGAACGGTGTAAAACCATCCAATTTACTCACCGTTATTAGACACCAGAATTCCTTTAAAATAATTTTTAATGAAAATTTTCTGTTTATTATAGGAGGAAAGTATTTGTTAAAAAATAACGGTGTATGTATAAATAATGTGTGAAGAGCGAGCTTCCCCCTTAATCAGGCCCTGCATATGGTCTGTCATAATGGAATGGATGATTTACTGAATTTTATTTCTACATTAAAAGTGTTTATTTATATTGTGAATGAACAATACCAGAAAAAAAATTGATGTCCAAAAAACAATTACCAGTGATGTTAATGAAACATTTAAGGAGATTATTTCAATAAAGAATAAATAAATATAAACCTTGAGGCAATTTGTCCAGTGCACTTCCAAAAGCTCGCGAAACTAATTAAAACAACGAAACAATAATCATTTTTATTTTAGTTGTGTTACTACGAAAGATCTTAGTTACAGTATTTCTGGAATACACTTTCACTCTTCATATATTTTCAATGACAAATTGTTTACTAATTAACATATTTCTGTTCCTCTCCTCTAGGTGTATTAGCATGAGCAAATCATTAAACATTTCCTGTTTATTTGTCATTCTATATGCTATTTCATACTATTATATAATTCAGAAATGTTGATCTTTATATTTTATATTGTTAATTATCATTAGTCCTGTAATTTTTCCACAAAAGAAAATTTAGTATTTTAGGAAACAATTTATTCACCTGGCACGCATTTCCATTTTACAATAGTATAAAAATTACCATATTACTTGAAGTATAATATACTGCTAATATTAAAATTAAATAATGATGGATATAACTATAATATATATATATATATATATTAATATATGTATTCAACAAATATTTTGCTGCGTGATTTGCATCTTTTATAAAAATTAAAATTTAACTTTTAAACAATTTTCATGATTAACAAAATGAAAAATACATGGTAATATGAACCAATGATTGTTTGGATATCTATGTTTTTATTCAACAGACACCAAAAATTTTTAAAAGTGGGATTTGATATACATAAAAGGCGAATAGAACTGGAAACTGGTGCAATCGTTGATGGCCTGCCTAGTGCAAATGCACTTTACGGCGTCTAGCTAAACGTATGAGCCCAGTGAAATTAAGTTTAACTGCAGAGATAATATTCTGCGTGTACAGTTTAAAAGTGTAAAAATAAAAATGGTCTAAAAGAATGAAAAAGTTCTCAGATCCCGTAATCATGGAAAAAGGGAGTAAACATGCCAGAAGAGGGTAAACATGTCAGAGTAAAAAAAAAAAAAAAAAAAAAGCTCTAAAGGGACCATACAATTTCTCTTTTCTTTACAATCTTAATTTTCAAAGTTAGTATTATTATTATTATCATTATTATTATTTTTTTTCCATTTTTTAAAATAAAATATGGCAACCTGGAAACAGGCAATTTGTAAGATGTGCTACAAGATAAGGGTCACACCCGGAAGCAACTCAGTCTCTTCGGTCGTGGTCGAACCACTAGGCACTGAAAAGGGCCCTTACGAGGATCCAAGACTTATGCGCTGAGTGCTAATCCCACTAAGCAACAGCATGGAGTAGTAATTAGGAATTACATATGTGACTAATAGAAGTCGGTTTAAAAAAAAAAATAAATAAAGGATAAGAGTCTAACAAAAGAGAGAAGCGAGGACGCTTCCTATTAGAAGGAGACGAAATCTCGTAGACATGGATTTCAGCAATGATATCATTAGGCAAATTATTAATGGAGTCGAAGAAATTTTTGGAAAGATGTGTATCGCGTTCTTTAAAAGAAACGGTCATTTCTAATAATGGTGTTACGGAGATACCTATTACCATTTCGGAAACGTCGAAGGACTTTATTATGCGTGCGCATAAGAGAGTTACTAAGTTAGTTAGTTAGGATGGATTGGTTGGGAGGCACCTGTGACAGCGTCACGGAGTGAGAGTCCCGAACAACAATTTCACTGCAATGGAGAGAGGGGGAGGAACATAAAAGGCACAAAAAACAGTAACAAATGAATTTTAGAGCTTACGGTAAGATGAAACACATTATAAAAAAGGACTAGAAAGGTTAAGTACAGCATTACACAACTAGGAGAAAGTTTAGGGATAGTAAAAATATTTTTTATTTTTCAGAGAACAAATTTTTAAATTTTTTTGGTATTTTAAAACACAATTTTTTATTATTTATTTATTTATTTTTTAACACAAGGACAAACAATACACAATACAGACAGGATATAGTCACAAGAACAGGATATAATCTCCGAAGAGAAGTCAAGGCCCGAAGGCGATAGAAAAGTGAAGAGATAAAAAAAAAGCTAACACAAGAAAGGTTAAAGGTGGGAGTTAAGACTGAGGCCCGCTTTGGGTCTTCGTCTAGTCAGAGGATCATTATGGTCATATGTTGCAAGCAGAGCCTGATAAAGGGGGAAGCACACATTATTTATACTTACACCGTTATTTTTTAACAAATACTTTCCTTCTATAATAAACACAAAATTCTCACTAAAAATTATTTTAAAAGAATTCTGGTGTCTAATAACGGTGAGTAAATTGGATTGTTTTACACCGTTCATTTTTTATAAAAAATATTTCCTCGTCAAAGCGTGGAATTTCTATGACATGAAGTAAAAAATTATTGTAAAAATATTCCGCTGAGAGCGGAGATAATGTGTGCTCCCCCCTTAATCAGGCTCTGGTTGCAAGAGTGTTTAAAGCAGGGTTATCAAAGCTTTCAAGTGCCAAATGAAATTGAATATTTAAGTGTTGGATGAAATCATTAAGTTGAGGAGTATTAATTTCTTTACAAATATGAAAATTTCTAACATACCAAGGGATATCAAGATTTTGCCGAATATTGAGAGTTACTAATCGGAGAGACGTCGATTATATATATCATATATTTCTTAAAATTATTGGTGACAGTTGAATAAAAAAGAGGGAAATCTGTACCAGGTGGCGCTATCTACCGCTTGAACTGTTGCCAAGTTTCCACGCCACGCGCACGGGAGGCTACGGTTAAACACTAAAATGGAAACACTAAATTGAAAAAAGGATTTTTTTTCATATATTAAACAAATATTTTGCTGCGTGGTTTAATTATTTTATAAAAATTAAAATTTAACTGTTAAAAGGTTTTCGCGAATAACAGAATGAAAAATGCGCGACATTCGGAACCAGTGATTGTTTGAGTATCTATGCTATTCGAGATTTATCTCGATTGCCAGATAAACATTAAAACCTGAGCAAAGATTCAAAGGATTCTTATCAGTAATCCGCTTAGTACTAAAGAGGTTTTATGAACTAATGACAAACAATCAGGAATATACACCACTTGCTAAACACATTATAAGTCTAATTATTTATCGTTTGTAATTATATAGTAAGTTAGTTTTTATCTTTTAACAAATATATTTTTTTTTATGATAGATTGTTTAAAGCACAGATGCCAACAGTTCAATTTATTCCAGAGTATTTTTATCCTCGCCTTTATTTCATAACACTTATTTTTTAAGAGTAAATTTTTCGTATTTTATCGAAGTTATATATTGGAGAAAATTTTTCTATAAATAAAGTGGTGAGATATAGAGGCGGGGCTAAAAATCCTCCGGAATAAATTAAAATGTTGGCATCCATGCTTAAAGTAAGACAGAAATACCATTAAACAAAATTTAATATTTATAGATGAAAAAACATTAAATTAATCTTTAGAAACGTGCAAATCGTGTCAAATTGTTTGTTTTTCTAGAAGAAAATGAAAAGCAGTTTTAAAATCTACAAAAGTAATTTCCGTGAGAAGACAAATTAAAGAATATAATTCATCGTGAAACCACTTAATATAGCAGTTTTTCTCATGATCATTAATCTAGCACTTTTTTGTTCTTTTGACACGGAAATATATAAACTTTGGAATTTTATGTTCTTTACGTTTATTATGGTTTTTTGAAGTTTCCGTTTCGTTTCCCGCTGATGCTGTTAATTTTTTTGGCAATTTCTTTCTATAGATTTTTAATCTGATGTATTGGGTGTATCGGAAAATTCAATAGATTTGAATTAAAAAACTGACACCAGACATTTTCCTTGAAAAACAATTTTATAAATTTAACAAGTGGTAAGGTAAGGTAAAATAAAATTAATAATTTTTTCAACAAAAATTTCCGGTTCAACATTAATAAATAAAGCGAACGAACATTTCGTTACACTAAACACTTTCGCGACTGCTGAAGTAGATTCACGTCATTTGAAATATATAATTCCTCCAGTGGGCGTTTCTATTGCAATTAATATGTTGCTACATTTCTTAAATATATTTCCCATATTCATATTTCTACAATCAAAATAATATGGATACAAATACTTTCAATAGAAAGAGTATAATTATTATGTATATTGATATGTAATATAAATATGGATACAGAAAATCTTGTTTTGAAATAATGTAGTCTGGAAGAATAACGCCCACAGCCGGAACGTGCTATCAAAAAGGAAAAAACAGGCGGTCGCGATAAATCAGGTAAATTATTTAAGCATCGTTATAACATTGTGAATTCTCCTTTATGATGAGATTTTTGAATGATAAGTAAAAGTAGGTTATAAATTTACCATTTTGTTAAAATGACAAGCATTTATAGCGGTTGAGTATGAGACAAGATCTAGATCTCTTTGGACTATTGAGAGGAAGCGAATATTTCCACAGCATATCAGTGTCACTGTTCTTAATCTTTTTTACAAATTAAAGTGGACCAATTGAGCTGAACAAAATAGTACGCCAAAGCATTGGATTTTCTGCGCTATTAGGATACAGAAAGTCTAGGCACTTCTTCACTTAAATCAAACAGGTAATAACTGTATCAGACAGAAAAAATTGACATATGTTGTTAAACAGTGCCTAGATCCAATCCAAAATACTCTGATTATTATTTTTTAAAGCATTTTTCTAGTTTAAACATATTTAAAATTATTTTCGTCGTAAAATGCTTTGCCTTAACGGCCCTCTTCACTCACCGCCGCCGGAAGCCCGAACCAATGTTTTTCTATGGGGAAATTTTCTTTACAAATAACTTATTAACTAATACATATTTTTAAATTCTGTTTTCACATTCTGAAAATTCCCAGCTGTTAAATTGACGGACCTTTTTTAAAAATGTATTTTTTCAATATTTAATATTTTATTTCGAAATTGCAAAATGAAAAATTTTCACATATTGAAAATTCCTATTTTGCAGCTTCAAAATCAAATATAAAAAATTAAAAAAATAATTTTTTAGAAAAGGTGCGTCAGTTTAACAGCTGGGAACTTTCAGAATGTGAAAACAGAATTCAAAAATATGTATTAATTAATAAGTTATTTGTAAAGAAAATTTCCCCATAGAAAAACATTGGCTCGGGCTTCCGGCGGCGGTGAGTGAAGAGGGCCCTTAAACACATGTGAGTTACCCTACAGAAATAATGATTTTTGAAATTACGAAACAATAACATGTAGGCCATTATTATAATGCATACATTATGTATATTTACGTGTAAAAGTACAATAATCGTTGGCTATTTATTTAAGATATCTTGAAATAATATATGCATAATCGAGGGGAAAAAAAGCAAGAAAAAAAAAAGCGCAACACTCGACGTAACTTCATTGTTAATCAAAGCAAATAAAGAAATGTAATAGGTATCATTTGGCAGGGAATTGTTAGTACTTTTAGAAAATGAAGAAAAATTTTGAAATTTCAATAGTGTTTTTTTTTTTTTTTTTCAATAATAATGTCCTATTTTTATTTTATATTTGGATTCCTGGGGTCACGACAACGCAAAAACATATATTGGTTTAATATTTTCCTTATATAGATAATAGAATTATAAGCGTTCAAAGTTTGAAGGTGCAAATGTTAAATTCATATCGTAAAAGTTTGCTAATATCGTTACAAACAATAACTTGATTCGTGTAGCTTTTTGCAGTTTATCCGCTGTTGTTGTAATGAATTATTTTATTTGCTCACAACAGTTTTATTTATCATAATACAACACCGTTAATTAATATTAACTTTGTAAAGCATTTATGTATACAGTTATATTATTGAAGTCCACACATATGTCATGTCTACAAGATAAAAATTATAATCTTTATTAATGTGAAAGACAATTTAAGTTTTATAGGTGATCAATGTTGTCATAGTAGAAGCGTTTTATTGAACATTTTCTAGAGAGCATTGTCTGACCAATTCGAAGTGTAATATATTTAAAAAAATATTATAATCATGTACGTATTCACATTTAACTTCATTACTTATCATAGCATTTGTCTAATATCCGGAAATCAAGGATGCTTTATTACCATGCAATTTCACACCTCTTTTATTCGAGGAGGAGTGTGGAATTGCCTGATAATAATGCATCTTCTAAACTTCTTGCATTACTATTAATTTTTTTTTCCTTAAACAATTTCCGGTGTGAAATAATAATATTTTGTTCTCATTCTTCTATGATTTTAATTTCATATTTCTAAATTTACAGATAACCCCCTAACATATTTTTGGCTATAACTTTACGAAAACTAGAAAAAAGTATGTAAAATGTATACTTCTCCGCACTACCAGACTCTCTAAAATTCAAATATGAAATCAAAATTCGGTGCTGCTATTGAAAAAAAATCAAATTTGGTGCTCATTTTAATATGTAGATGACCCCTAATTCAAAATTTCACGCCATTTTTAAAAACTACACTTAGTCCTTGTTGAATGATATCTTTTAGGTTTATTTGCGTCAATCAATAACGAAATAACAGTAGGTGCGTCATTTGAAAATCTCTAACTCCACCAGTTGGGGCGTTTCTTTCTCAATTTATGTTATTTATTTTTTTAAAATATACCTAATATTCATATTTGTACTATCAATATACGATGGATATAAATGCTTTGATTAGAGAGAGTATAATTGTAATATAAATGTGAACATGCAGAATTTTGTTCTGAAATATTGTAACGGAGGAGAATAGCGTCCACAGGCGGTTCTTACTGCTAATAAGACAAAAACATGCGGTCACGAAAGTATTAATTTATACCGGAGTACTTTTAACCCCGCCTTTATTTCGCACACTTTATTTATAGAAAAATTTTCTCCAATATATAACTTTGATAAAATAAGACAAAATTACTTTTAAAAAATAAGTGGTACGAAATATAGGCGGGGCTAAAAATACAAAGAAATAAATTAACCCTTTGCGCTCGGCATATTTTCCTACTTTGAACAGTAAGACACGCCTTTTGGCCTTCCTTTAAAACATCACACATATAGTTTCCAACTTACTACCTTTTGTCTACCGAAAAATTGTAATAATTTGTTTTATTTTACTTCTTCATTAAATAAAATAAATCTTTCTGTTAAAATTATCCGGAAGCCGAAAGGTAGCCTATAGTTACACGTTTTAGAAAAATAGCATTTCATTTGCAGAGGAACACCTTAAGGCGTGGCTCGGTTTTTTAATGTTCCCTCAGAAGGGACATACGAGTGATAATGGTTAAAATATTGGCAGCCATGTATTACGTTTAAAAAGAAAGTTTTACGTAGAATTTTATTAAATACTTCGTAGAGTGTGACTAACCGAATTACTAAATCGAAAATGTAGATAAGTATAATTTTATCCCTCTGATATTATGCAAACATCACAGTTTTGTTTCTTTCAACCATTAATTTTGAAGTTATTAAAAATATTAGGGGGACCGGAAAATAATGTCATTTTGAATTAAAATACTGACATCGGAAATTTATCCTGGATAAAATTTAAGATATTCTTAGGTAACTTATAAGATGTTTATTTGTAAAGTACCATGTAAACACTGTTAAACAAAAATTTCCAGTTTCATTTTATTAATTCAAAACAACATTATTTTCCGGTCCCCCTAATAAAAAAGGTCAATTTTTCTGACGTGGGACTTTTTTTTTTGTGTGTGTGTGTGTGTCTCAGTGTATATTACATTTCGGAGTTGATATGTGTGATTATCTTTAGGAGATAGTTCTGTTAAAGAAGCATCACCATGTTTCTGAAGAATAGAATTGACGGTTATTTTTAGATTTCTTACTTTTAGTTCCCTTTGTTTTAAATACTATTATGAAGCATGGAATATTTAACACAATACATTCACATTTATGAATAATCTAACTTTCGGAATTCTTTTTTCATGCATTGGAAAAACGGCCATAGTCTTCCGAAAGTCATGTAACATAATATGTTTATTTTTTAACATAATTTTAAATTGTTATATTTCCGAGAATTACTCTTTTCTATGAATCAAATGGCTGAACAATTAGCAAATGACAGAAGTTTTAAGCAGTTAAAGTAAAGATGTCTATGAAATTAGAAAATGAGTTGAAAATGATTCCATCACACAACATGTTGAATGAACTTAAAACTTCTAAAACATATTAAACCTTTGCTGCGCAAGGTAATTGGGTAATTTAAATAATTAAAATTAGGTGATGCTTCAGTGGCATCAACCCCCCCTCCCCCCTGAAAGGGTTAAGATAAATTCTTCCTCAGAATAAAACAGTTTGTTTTAAGAAAAAAATCTTTGCGGTGTTTACATATCCGAAAAACTAAAGTTTTCTTTTTTGTAATGTTTTTAGCCAGTTTTGCGTGAAGTGGAAATTTGCATACTGTTTAATTGTATTTGCCAACAATTTTTTTTGAAAATCACTAATACAAATTATTTGTGTATCAAACAAATAAATCTGATAGTAAGTTTAGAATAATAATAAAAAAAATTAAACCAAAATCTACATTTAGTAACAATATATTTTAATAACATAATATGATGTTTATAACACAATAAAAGGTGATTACTTGCAACAAAATTATCAAAAACCACAGTCATACGTAACAAATATACATTTTATTTATTTAATGAGAACATTCAGTTGTTCTACAAATATTTTGGAACATGAGAATAACAAGAGAATTCTCTCTCTAGAACAAGAGAATTTTTTTTATTGAGTAGATCTAGCGTCATTCAGAGAGGAGCTGTCTTTTACGTTCTGAGCTTCTTACATTTGAAGAAGAAATGATATATGAGAATTAAGATTTCATTGTTAGGGATATACAATAATTTCACGTAATAATTCACATTCAATTATTTTATTATATAATAGCTGTACAAAGGGATATCTTTGCATATTACACAGTTATTTCCCTAATCCATATTTCTCTTTTCTCTAATTTATATAAATGCAATCTGACTGCGGAGCGATAGAATTATTAATAGCTTGTGTTAGATATGAATTATGCAAGCTATTTTTACAAAATAAGAAAAAAATACATGTGTGAGAAGAAATTTCTTCATGAAATTTCAATTTAAAAAAAAACTTCGCATTAAAAGCAAAAATATTTAGTTAATTCTTATCTTCATACATTGTAGTATTACAATAAATAGAAAAATAATAATAGCAATAATAAAACAAGTTAAAAAAAAAATAATAATAAATAAATTTTATAATACGATTTTGAAATATTTTCATATTGTTGATCAAAATTTACAGAAGTTTTATTAAACAATGTGCTGTTTAAAAATTTTATACTTTTTCTAAACAATTCTAGCAATTTCCTATACATATATATATATATATATATATATATATATATTAAATATTTATATTCATCGAATAATTCTTAATTAAAAGCTTATTATTATTTTTTTTTCACCAATAAAATTAACTCTGCTGCTGTGTTCATTTCGAATAGACGAAGAGGGGACATTTTTGAATGCACCAAATGGAGTTTAAGCAGAGCATTCTTTTTAATTTCGATAATCATACATTCATGTTTTGTTTTTGAATTTTATTTACATGATAATTTCTATTGTTTTTTACGTAAAGTATTCTATACATAGAGCACTAACTTTCAAGTATGTCGATTTTGGGTCGAAATGGACCCGAACACAGCAACAGGGTTAATTAAAGTAATCACTTAAAATTTTACAATATTACATAAAAAAATTATTTTTAAATTGCAACTTTTCTCTGTGTATGAACAAGAGATAACTCAATGTATTTATTATTTATTTCGAAATTTAACTAGAATTATATCATTTATGTGATTTTTTTCACCCTTGGAAACATACAAATTAATATTCCGTAGTATTGTTAGCCCCGCCTTCTTTTTCATACCAGTATCTTTTTAGAGTACTTTTCTTCTTATTTAATCGTAATTGCATTTGCAGAATATTATTCTAAAAATTTACTGGTGGGAATAAAAGGCGGGACTAACAACACAACGGAATATTAATTAGGATGTTGGCAAGTATTTTTATTAGTACATAAAATAATTAAATTGATTGTGATATCAGAGCATTGAACTTTTTAATTTATTTCATTATATTGTTAGTATCCGCCTGTTTTTCATGCTAGTGTTTTTCAGAAGAGAAGTTTTCATCTTATTTAAGCGTAATTACACATTGGGGAAAATTGCTGCTAAATTCAGAGTAATAACAAGCTACAATTTTTTTTTTTTTTTTTTCTAGTTTCTTCCACAATGTTTTCCATACTTGCCAAAATCCTAATATTCCGTAGTGTTGTTAGGTTCGCACTTTTTTACATACCAGAAAATTTTTAGAGTAATATTCTGCAAGTGCAATTACGATTAAATAAGAAGAAAAATACTCTAAAAAGATACTGGTGTGAAAAAGTAGGCGGGGTTAACAATACTACGGAATATTAGTTAGTATGTTGGCAAGTCTGGTTTTCTTTCGAAATTTTTAATAGTAATTTTTCACCATTATTTAAGTAAAAATTTATTACATAAATGTACTGGTGGGAGAATCAGGGGGAAAGGGCGGGTCTATAGCCACCCTGAAAATAATGTGGTTTGAAGAAGGGCGAGTACTGACAATGTTACGGAATAAATAAAGAAGCTGAAGCTCTATAATAATAAAAATGAAAGGATAATAATAAATCTATATGAAGATTGCTTCACTCCGCAGTCACTTCGCACATAAACGGATAACGACATATATGATTACAGTAAAAGACATCAAAGTATTCTGAATCTGACGCTATATTCTACGTCATATCCATAAAATATATTACAGATGACAAGTAATGAAAACATCGACCAGCAAAGACTTGGATTAGTATAATTTGAATCGAAGATTTTATTTCATCGTTTGCAAATAAAAAACGAATAGCTTCTTGCGTTGAAACAACGTAGAAGCAAGCAAGCGTATGGATATTCCATTTATATACTTTTATGGGAAAAGCTGCCATTTCCCACGCATGCCCTGTTATAGTGGAATCGTCTCTATATAATATTTGTAGGCAGAAACAAATTTAGCTGCAACATAAACACAATTCTTTATGTCAAAAAAATAAGGCATGAATAGTGTACCTGGTATTTTTGCGGTAAAATCGGAGATATTTAATATTCACGGAGAAAATGTTTCAATTAAAGTGGGAAAATACCAAGATTAAGTGTTACAGCTAAATATGCTTAAATTTATAAAACACATCTTTATAAGTATTTCTTTTATATAAGCATTTAAAAATTTATTTATTATTGTTTAAAATATTAATAAAGTTTAATCATGATTTAAAATTGTAAAACAGTTAGTTAACAAGGCATTTAATGTTTTTATATACAGGGTATATGACAAAATTTTGTTCGAGCTTTTTTAATACTGTTCTGTAATTTATTTTTTAGTTTTAAATCGATCATATGTTTAAAATTTAAGTTCTAAAAATACTTTTTATCAATTTAAAAGTTTACTTGAAAATAGTTTTCACAAGTATTAAATTTATGCCTTAACCCTTTCTGGGGCGGTACTATATATTTTGAGCCACCTAAGTTTAATTCTCAATTTCGAAAATTCATCCCGGAAATTTTTAATAAATTTTTACCTTTCTGACTTAGCCAAAAAAAATTGATTTATTTATTATTATCTAACTCTGTTCTCAAATTCTGGTGGCAATTGATATTAAATGACCGTAATTGCATTGCCCTTGAAAGGGTTAATAAAACAAAGTAAAGGCATTTTATAGATATTATAATAATATCTGTAAATAATAAATATTTGTCAAAACACATTTCAGTCCATAGCTAATAAAACTAGAACTTTTCACAACATATAAAATGAAATTGTAGGGATAATTGTTTTTAAAAATACATCAGTAAAATAATTATGAATAACACTTTGAAGTTGAGTAAAACCTAAAAGTTATCGAAATTAATTTAACTTGACTGCTTCCAAATTTACAATTGTTTGAAAAACATTATTATCAAAGACACTATCTTAAGTTTGTAAGATTTATCTGTATTATAAATAAAACACATAGCAGCAAATATGTCAAATTAATTTTCTTTGGTAATCTAAATAGTGAGGAGAACAAGTACAGTAAATTTATAAAGAATTTCTCAATTAACAAATATTTATAAATTTAACACTTTAACATATAAGAAAAACAGAATAGATGTCTGTCAACATTCTAATTAATATCCTATAGTAATGTTAATACAGGCCGTTTCCTCCTCCCCGCCTTTTTTTTGTATGTTAAGAACTTTTCTCCACATGCAATTACGATGAAAACAAGAAGAAGAATACTCTCAAAAAATACTGGTGGGAAAAAAAGGAGAGTATTAACAATACCACTGAATATTAATAAAAATGTTGGCAGTTATGAATATGTTTAATCCTTTTAGAGGAAAAGAATTTAGTACATTTAAAATGAATTACCACCAGAAATTACGAACAAGTCCAAAAGAAAAGGAATAAATGCGTTTGACAGCTGGATTTTTTTCTAAGTCCTTATAATAAATTTTATATAAAAAAAAAAAAAAAAAATCCGAGATTCATTTTTGCAGTTTGGATTTTATTTCATTATTACTTTTTTTTATTAGGCGTGATATAATATGTTCCACTGCCCTTGAAAGGATATAACAGTATTGTAAAATATATTTAAAATCATGTTAGAGGAAATCGTAAAATAATTTATTTTACTCTGGTTCAATAAAAAAATATTTTTCATATTTAAGCAATTCCTTTTAAAAATCTTTTCATTGATTTATGGAAGTTGAGCGCACTAATTTTAATTGAATATAAAAATTTTCGCAAAATGCTTCGTATTAATTATCTATAAGCTGTAAGTAATTTGATAATTTTTTATATTAATTATAAAATTATATATAATTTGATATTAATAATACTTAAAATGAAAGTTTTAGGTAAAAATCTAACGATTAAATGTAAATATTGAAATCTAAAATCCAGAGAGTGTAAATTTGCAAAAGGCATAATTTAACGATAAAAAATATATTCAGAAAAGCTACTAAATTGAATTATTAAAGAATTATAAAAACAAAATACACAAATCATACAGAACAAGCATTATATACTCTATTAACATTTTATTACAACACTTATTTCATATGTATTATTTATTAAAACATGAACAATGTATTAAAAGTGGATCCAAGACACGTGACTCTAAAAACATTAAAATTCGTAACAACATGATTAAAAAAAAAAAAAAAAAAAAAAAGAATTTTTTTTATTAAACTATTAAATAAAAATAATAGTAGCAAGTTACAATAATTTTTTTTATAAATTTAGTTCTGTAGAAATCGAAAACTAGCTATAATAAATTTTTAGGTAACAATTTTTTAGCCTATCTAATAAAAAATAAGAAAAGTAATTAAAGATTAATTCACATAATTATTAAGCATGGATCAAGTGATATTAACGCCTACATTAAAGATGTATTTTAAAATTCTACTTATAAGACAAGTTAAGCATTTTCACTGCACAAGGGATTTATTCACGAGACTATATTAATTAACTTGGACTATTAAAGCGCATTTTTCTTTCTATTATGTACAAACTAAGAATATGCATACAGTGTTTTGTTTGTTGTTATAATTATTTTTATTATTAAAATTGAGGTTTGAGAATGTTTAAAATGGTCTTAAAATATCAGTATATAGTAACTTACACAAAATATTTCCATTATAAAGAATTATATAAAAAATTTAATTGGAATATCGGTAAACATATATACATAATTTAAGAGGGTTATTAGTATATATCAAAATATTTCGTAAAAAAGAAGTTTTTAAATTCAGAGAAAAAATTATGCCATGAAGCAATTATTTTGATGTCGATTAATGAATTATTATATTATAAATAACATTTAGATTATCTGCAGAGATGCCAAGTTACAACAAACTATAAATACATTTGATACCGCTATTCATGAATAAAAGAGTTACCAACTATTATAATTTATTCCGGAGCAATGTTAGCCACGCCTTCTTTTAATACCACTATTTTTAAGTAGAATTATTTCTTATTTTAACGTTGATATATATTCAAGAAAATTACTCTTTAAATAAGTAGTGTGAAGTAAAAGGAAGGGCTAAAAGTGCTCCGGAATAAATTATAAAATTTATTAACTCTGAAATAGTAATTGTAGTCTTATTTAATAGCAGATATTAATTTTAAACAAATGATATTATCAATTTCCAGTATGAAGATTACCGACAATCCGTATTAGTATTGCAGGGATGGAACACGGGCGCAGAATTCATACCGGAAACTGTTTAAGAAATTTTTATACCTATAATATCACTGATTTAAGAAGTAGAAAATTTTCTAACATTGATAATGGTATGAATTCTGCGCCCGTGTTCCATCCCTGGTATTGCCAGATCTGGCGGATTTTTTAATCAATAATCACCAGTAATTTCATACTTTCCAACATCATAATTAAAATTCCGTAGTTTCGTTAGCCCCGCCTTCTTTATCACACCGGTATTTTTTAGGGTATTTTTCTTCTGATTGAATCGTAATTGCATTTGAAAAATATTATTCTTCAAATTTACTGGTGTGAGAAAATGGGCGGGGCTAACAACACTGAGGAATATTAATTAGGATGTTGGCAAGCATGTACTTTTTAATCGTAACGTTTTACTAATCACTTCGAAGATCGATAGTCTATTATGTATATCAAATATAAACTCTCAAAATTATTGGTGATTTGGCAACACTGATCCGTATCAATTTGGCACCGCTGCATCTGCATTTTTTCTTAGAAATCGAATTGTTTTACCTTTTATTCTAAGAAATCTTTATCATAAACAAAATAAAGTATAAAATCAAATGGGGAGAATTTGTGTAGTGAAGCAGTTTTACCCACCATTTTTTGCCTACGAAATAACTAAAAATGACAAATAAAAAGTTTTTAGGCAAAAATCATTAACTGCAGAAGCACGTTTTTATCAACATGTACAAGAGCTTCCACAGCACTTGCTGTTGAAGTATTGATTTTTTGCATGTTATGGTGCCTGCTAATATTCAGAATTCAATATTTCAGTGCATGTTACAGAAAACAGCTTAATATGTTGCACTTTTTAAATAAAATGTTACAAGTAAATTGTATTACAGCTACATTTTAAACTAATAAAAAAGAAATGCGGGAAAAAATTAATATGTTATACAAAATTACTCCCATTTTTATAAAAAAAAAATGAATTATTTAAAAATTTCAAAAATAAATGATTAGTTAAATTAGTTACAAGCTTTGATATTTTGGAAAATGGTAATTAAATTGACATTTTAAAGTCATATTATTGTTTAAAATATACATGAGATATTTTTCAATAGATCAATATTATAAATTTTAAATTTAAGGCATCAGAAATGTCTGCAAAATATTTTAGAAAAATGTTTTTAGAAAGTAATGTATACATATAACGGAATAACAATACAAGTTATACAATTCTAACATAATAATAAATTCATACACTCTGATAATCAGCAAATCTGCAACAGTTTTTATTTTCAGTGTAATGAGTGTTTTTAAAGTACTTCTAAACAATAATAAGAATAAAATGTATATTCGGAGTTTTATTATACATCTTCAGAAGATCTATCTGATTTTCAAATAATGAAAAAAAAGTGTCTATCAACTGGATCATTTAGTGGTTTTTAACTTTTTTACAATTAGCTAAATAAAATAAATTAAAAGACCAAAAAAAATAAAATAAATAAATAATAATAATAATAATAATAATAAATAATAATAATAAATAATAATAATAATAATAATAATAATAATAATAATAATAATAATAAAGGTATATGCATCGCAGATTGTTTGCGCAGCGCAAAATTCATCTAGAAAAAAAAATTATTCGCTTGATTTTCTGGTGGGTTTGTGCTTAGATTTTTAAATTAATTACTGAAAAAATTTGGAAATTATAAAAGTTTCTGAAATAAAAAAATACTTAAATATTAGAGGAAGAAAATATGATGATGCTTTAAAATTTTCCAATTTTCCGTATTAGGACGTATATTATGTTTCTTTTTACAGTTATTCTCAATTCAGTTTCTTTAAATTTTCGTGTGTTGAAAAAAAAATATACTTATTTTTATTTATTTATTTATTTTTATTTATTTTTTTAAATCAGTGCTTCTTTTAAAAGAAAAATGCATGAGTGAGAGAATTGCTTGATATTTTCCGTATACTGTTTCAAAAAATAATAAAAAATATGTTTTGTAGAGGGGGAGGGGATTAAAATATCAATTTTAGAAACAGAAAACATTTAACCTTTATTTATTGATTTATTTGTCATTATCTCAATACTATTTATGTACTTTTGCAAATATTTTATCCAAGTTAAAGCGTTTCATTTGAGGCAGTTGTTGGGACGGAAGCCGTCATCTATGAAATAAAAAAGAAACTGTTAGAATGCAAAAGAGTATAGAAAAAGAAATGGTAATATTGAAATCTTCACACTGAATTATAACATTAAAAAATCTGGTGTTTCTTTTTATTATTATTCAATTACTGCATTGCATACATTATCAGAGTTACTTTTTATTTTTATTCTTTTATTTTTATTTCCTAAATTTGGCAATGATTATATAAATTTAAAGGTTTCTAAATATATATATACTGGTATTTTTTCATTCCAGACGAAATTATTGTAGTAAAAGTAATGTTTCTTCTTCGAGTTTTAAAAAATTTAGAGCGGGAATCCTATAGTTTGATTAATTTCTGATTAATTTGATGTTTTCCACACTCTTTTTGTGATATTATTTAATTTCTAATTTGTATTGTAAGGTGGTAAAGCCATAATAATTTTTTTCAAATACATTAAAATTACAAATAAGTATTTCCCCACCCCCACCCCCACCCCCCTTTATAAGAAAAAGCTGTGCGAGATCATTTTAGTTTTGACAGATTTATTGTCTATAAACTGTATTAGCACTTACTAAATTTAAAACTGCATTTTATACAGAATTTTCTAACAAAAAAGAATGCCTAACAAAAGTTCACAAGTTAATAATTTTCGCTTATTTATTTATAATATGAAAATCATTCATTAAATTATCAATTATCCATTTTATGTTCAATGATTTTGTTTCATTTTTCAATGATTGTTAATGGTTAATCACTAGGAACAAAATACTGTATTATTATTAAAGAGGTTTTTTGTTTGTTTGTTTCTCTTGTTTAATTATTTGAATTTAGTGGTTATATAAATAAATAAATAAACGTTTTGTAGCTGTAGCTTCTGTCATACCTGTCAACATTCTAATTAATATTCTGTAGTACCCACTTTTTACTTTTTATATTTATTTATTTATTTATTTTTTGTTTTGTTTTTCACACCAGATTTTTTATTTTTTGTATTTTATTTTAGAGTTTATTTCTTATTATTTTAATCGAAATTGCATTTGGAGAGATTTACTCTAAACATAAAGTGGTGAGAAAAAAAAGGGAGTACTAAAAATGCTATGGTGCATTTATTACATCGCTGACAAAATTGCTAATTGTTAAATAAGATTTTTTACACCAGTATTTTTAAAAAAGGAATCTGCCACATACATTGTTAACGAATAAATAATATTAAATAAACTTTTAGAAAAACATTCCGGGATGATGTCTCCGTTGAAAATAACGGAGATTTGGCTTCTATGTTATTAGAATGTTGACAAGTATGACTCTTGTTAATAGTTTTCTCTATTTTTCTGCGTTTGTGAATTCTTACTTTACTCTAACTAAGGAGCAACATAATTCGATGCCTAAAAAATTTCAAACTTAGTATTCACACTTCATATGTGCAAGTGATATTTTTGAGTTTTAAATAACATCAGAGATTGTTAAGCTATTTGATTTATTTATATCATATCTAGGTCCGAATAATTTATAATGAATCTTTTTCTTTAACTTTTTGATGAAAATTTTTTATTTATAAAGAGACATAAATAGTGTGAAAATTACAATATTTCCATGGCAACTATGAGTGGAGACGATATCCTACAGCGGCTTAGTGGGTATATATATATATGGGTGGAATCAGCCTCCCCATAAATAGATTTAAGCTCATGAAGCGTATATACAGTCGAAGCAAAGGCAAGCAAAATGTTCTTCTCGCAGGGATGGCTAAATATGTGGTCGCAAATCCCTCTTTCGATCAAAATCCGTCCTTTTCGTATGTTACAATATAGAACAAACAAAAGAAAAGCTATAATACAGGTCAGAGCCTGATTAAGGGAGAAGGACACATTATCTCCGCTCTCACCGGAATATTTTTACAATTATTTTTTACTTCATGTCATAGAAATTCCACGCTTTGACGAGGAAATATTTTTTATAAAAAATGAATGGTGTAAAACAAACCAATTTACTCACCGTTATTAGACACCAGAATTTTTTTTAAATAATTTTTAATGAGAATTTTCTGTTTATTATAGGAGGAAAGTATTTGTTAAAAAATAACGGTGTAAGTATAAATAATGTGTGCTTCCCCCTTAATCAGACTCTGAATACAGTGGAATCTTTAGTTGTGCTATAAAAGGTAATAAGCATCTTAATTATCAGTTAAGAGTAGTATTATTTTTAGGAACTTAACAAAAAGCAAAAAGCATATTATGAAGATGTAATAATTTCATGATTATATATTTATATGATAGAATAATTAAACATACATAGTAATCATAACGCTTCCTACGCAAAGGTTATTTGTTTCTCAAAAATTTTAACATTTATATAAATGTAGGTTTTTACATTTTGTTCTTAAGCAATTTCTCTTAGCAGATTAGAATGTGAGATGGAACTTTTTGCGAAGTACCTGTAAAAAAGGCA
The DNA here is from genome assembly GCA_963930645.1 of Salticus scenicus. Taxonomy (NCBI): domain Eukaryota; kingdom Metazoa; phylum Arthropoda; class Arachnida; order Araneae; family Salticidae; genus Salticus; species Salticus scenicus. The sequence continues at coordinate 74,545,362 of OZ005662.1, read as the reverse complement.
TTCAAGCAGTTTGTTGTTTTGTTTTACTTAGTATCTGCAAAATGCTGTTTATTTTAAAAGTTTACAAAAATCCCTTAAGATTATTTTATGTTAACTTTTAAATATTAAAAAACAACGAAAATTATAAAAAATCTTTAAACTATTTATCAACAAAATAATATTCAGTGATAAATTTGTTGACTATAGCATAAAGGACAACTTATTAAATTAAATAAATAAAACTTTTAAAGTAACCTTTTTAAAATTTGGAACAACAATTTATTTTATTTGAAAAAATATACATGTATGTGCTTCTTCATCTTCTTCTTTTTATTTAACTTAAAAGAAATAAATTTTTTAAATGTTGAAAAGATTTATTTAGTTTACGTGTTGTACTGATCAAAATATTAGTTTTTAAATATTTAAATTATAAAAATACATTTAAAATACTAAATTTGTTTTGAAAGATTTTTTTTTTTTTTTTTTTTTTTTCGTCGAACACCACACTTTTACAAAATAACAAACAAACTTTTACAAAATAACAAACTTTTACAAAATTGTCTTCGTGTCATTGTTTGCATTATTATGTATAATTATGTATAATCGCTTGTTAATTTTATTTCATTCAAAAACTCTGATTAATAATATGTGATTCATTATTTCTTTCTAGCACAATGTTTTCGAAGAGTAATTCTCCGATTAAATAACCCAATATGCATAATGAATGACTGTGTTTCGTGCACAGTAATATTATTATTATTATTTATGAAAATGTTGATATACTGAATTATTAAACAGTCCTACATCAAACATCTATAACGAAATTAATAATGCAAGAAGGAGGCGTAACCTCCCAAATGATCAGGACTAATAGTTATCGGAGATTGGTTAAGTGATCTCTGAATAAATCGTCCTGAAAACTTTACTCTAAAATGTTGGCTTTAAATTTTATTATACTTCTATAAAAATTATGTTTCGTGAGAAATTCCCACTGTGTATATACGAAACTGTATTTTGCAGCAGAAATATACTATACACACTTGTCAGTCTTAAAAAATTACTGATATACCAAGCCACGCCAACTTTTAGCAGTTTATAAGGAAAGCAAACGTATTAGCAGGGATAGTGATTTGGCTCACGAGTTACCGACTCGTACCACTATCATAAATACAAATATTCTGTTTATTAGAACCAAGATTTGCTTAGAAAAAAAAAAAAAAAAAAAAAAAAAAAAAACTGTTAATAATGACATGAAGCTTCTGGCAATCCCCGCATTTAATTGAATTAAATCAAAATTTTCCGTTTCGACGTGTGGGGAGCATACTTTTCGATAACATTATGCAACTGAATTTCAACAGTTTAATTTTTTTTTTTTTAAATTAGTATGATCATAAGCAAATTTTAAATATTATCAGTTTTGAAACGTTACATTTTAAAAGGTTAATTATACTCATTTTAAATATTTATATTTAAAATTTCTGAGAACTCGTTTTTATTTAAATAATATTGAGAAGACATAACTGCTAGCTAACTGTTTCGCATTTTGGATACCGGTATTTTTAAATAAAGATTTCGCCTATTTAGGCATTTAAAATCGCTATAAAACCTTTAAAAACGTTACATAAAAAATACCGGTATCAAAAATAAGGAACATTTGATAGCTATGAAAAGTAGCCATAAAAATATCTAACTGCTTATGGGATCGTGGTAAGTATACTTATTACCGAAAGAATCATTTTCTAAATGAGGAAGGCGTGGTAAGCTAGTTTGCCACGCCACGCCTCTGTTTTTACTTTACTAGAATCATAGCTGGCAATATTTTAATTTATTCCGGAGTATTTTTAGCTCCGCCTCTATTTCGCACCACTTTATTTTTAGAATATTTTTCTCCAATATATAACTATGATAAAATAAGAAAAATTTTCTCTTTAAAAGAAAGTGGTTTGGATTAAAGACGGAGCTAAAAGTACTCCGGAATAAATTAAAATATTGGCAGCTATGCTAAAATACGTGAAAGAACAAAGTGTTACTCTGTAGTGATTTTCTTTTCTGAAATTCTCTTTCAAAGGGCGTGGTACAAAATTTTACCACTAAAATGGGTACTTAGAATATAAAAACCGTAGATTTGGAAATGTGACTTACCAGGCCTTTCTCATTTAAAATTATCGAATTAGGTGTTCAGTATGCTTATCAAAGCCGTATAAAGATTAAGAAATTAAATTAATTTTATTTCCTTAGGTAAATGGATTTCTGTTATTAAATCAATCTCAATCCCAAAAAGTTGTTTTACAGTTAATAGAAATAAATGGCCCGTTAAACGGCTAAGATAACTTACATGAATATAATGTTTTCTAGATTTGTTTTAGCTTAAAAGAAGCATATAAATGAATGAATAAATTCAAAAGTTTTTGTGCCTTATTTAAAAAAAAAAAAAAAAAAAAAAAAAAGATTTTCTTGATATTGTGTTTGTCTACAAAGATGTAATCAAAATTTTAATTTTTAAGTATGCATATAAAACATGATATGTAATAATTACAAAAAATAACGCGTTGAAATCTGTAATAATACAGTTAAAACAAGTTTTTTAAACGTGTGCGTTGAAAAAGTAAAGTTTTAAAGGCGTACATAATATGAAAATTGGTCATTGTGCACGATCGCAAATTAGCGCGTCAGAAGCAAAGTTCTGTTTTAAAACTTCCGTAGATGATAAAGTCTCAGTACTAAAAAAAAAAAAAAAAAAAAAAAAAAAAAGTGTGATTTTTATGAAAAACACAACTATTTAGTATAAGAAGTGTTGTTTCTCGTTAAGATTTTACTATATTTATGCATATGTTTTTGTGTGAATGTATGAATTGCATTGTTTATTTGATTACATTTCCGTCAGTTATGTTTCCGATAACTGTTTAATTTTTAAAATTATTTTCCTTGCTGTACAATTCTGTGCGTGTTAAAATGAATTGTGCAAAAGTTATGTAACGTTTGTTGTATGTACCCGTGCAATATTAGTATAATAATAGTAATACATATTAGTACGACAGTAACAAACACAAATAAATATTTAAAACGTGATATATTACAAACATTAAGTCAAAAGGAAATATTGCGCATAAATCAATTTCTTATGATATACATTGCAAATATACTTGAAATTTCTTTATAAGAATAGAATGATATTTATTAATTTTGCGAAATGTCACCTTATTCAATATCAGGCATATAAACCTGTACTAGTTTTCTGTATTTTAATGTGATTTCTGTTTATAATTATATATGCAAATGTAAACCGTTATTTTAACTATATATTTAACATCACGATCTTTTTTTTTTTTTTTGTGATTTAAAACTACATTTACAAAGCTGCTAACCTAATCCGAGAAATTGTTAGTACCGCCCCTTTTTCTACACCACTTAATTTTTAGAGTATTTGTTTTCTTCATTCATCGTAAATATATTTGAGGAGAATTACTCTAAAATTTAAGTGGTGTAGGAAAAAGGGAGGTACTAACAATTTGCGAATTTGGTTGGCAGCTCTGCATTTATATAACATTATATGCATCTGTTAAACATTAAATTAATTATTGAAAAGGCTGTCATTCATTAAAATGTTTTCATACAATATCATTTATAAACAATGAGCATTACAGACAAATATATCAAATTTGATGTAACATTTCTATTTGTCAATTACAGTATGCATGTGAAACTCTTAATCTTAAAAAAATAAATAAAATAAGTAAAGGCATTGTTAATCATAGTATAGATATTACATACCATTTTAAAGTCAACTAACGGATCATTTTTTTTTTTATCATCCATCAGTTTTAATAATGCAGAAACAGATATTGTTTAATATAAAAGAGAGTTAACATACACTTTGCTTAAAAAAATCTTACATTTTTTAAATGCACTTTTAATAAATGTATAAAACTAAATTTAATAAAATATAAAGATATTTTTGAAGATAGCTTTTATATAAACATATTATGATGTTGATTTTTATATCTGCAGAGTCAGAAAAAAAAAAAAAAAAAAAAAAAAACATTTGACTTTTCCCATTAAAAATTTTTAAAATACAGTTTCTGTATTTTAAGTACAATTATAAATATATGCATGAATAAAATTTCAAGAAGCTTTAATATTTAAAAATATACACAGCAATAGAAAAATAATTCTTATCAGCAAAAAGTAAAATGTACATATATTAAAAACTTTTTTGCAAAAATTCTTATTTCCTGTATGAGCATGTTTTTGTTTCATAATGTCTTTAGTGATTTACAAAAGGGTTGTTAATATTTCAACTTAAATGATAGATATGAATGTAGTTACTGTTATAGAAACGAAAAAACAAATACCGTAAATATATAATTGCGTATAGGTTAGAAAACTCAATTTTTTACTTATAAAACATAAACAACTATATTTTTACAAAGAAATAACATGAACAAATATAACATTCTTTTATACCAGAAATTTTATACAATATAAACAGATATATAATTTTACAAAAATAAATTGAAAATACCAAAAATAATAAAAATAAATAAATAAAATCTTGACTGAATACAACTTTGTCCGAATTAAATTTTCTGGTGTGTTTAAAAACAGTTCATTTAACAACGGCATTTAACGCTTTGCCGGCCCTAACGCTCTATTCTATAACAATATTTCTTGCGACCATGCGACTGTCTGCGCAGTTGCGAACTTAACAATTCCACTGTTAAAAATAGGGATGATAACCAGTGGCGGCTCGAGAATGACATATCGGGGTGTTGCATCGAAACATCTAGAAAAACGACATAGAATGGAATTTTTATTCACCTTATTGGCTGATTCACTTATTTCGACAATCAACCTAAATATGCTGACGTTTCAATAACCAGTTAGAAGAAAAAGCCTTCCATGCTAACACATTGTTTTTAGTCACTAGCCTATAACCCTCCAAAAAGTCACTCCCGAGCCCCCACTGGAGATGGTCCTTGTCATTTAGAGAAAATAAGCTATAAGAAAGGCTAGATGTTTGCAATATCCCAACCTGTCTGTTAATTTGACAGTCACTGCTAGTTTCAGGAAACATGGTTACACTATAAAGCACTCTAAACAGTGTTTACAAATGTAGGGTGACTTTTATTAACTGCCACCAATAATTTTGACGAGTGTTATTTTACATATACAATGGTTGAATAACGTTCAAAGTTTTTACACAACCGTTACAGTAACAATTAGTGGTGTAGATATTGAATAAAAATTCCCTAAACTCGGCATCACTAGGTAGAGGAGTGAAATTTAATAGGACCGGCAAAGAGTTAAAAAAAAAAAATAAAATAAATTTTAAAACATTAATTCGTAGTTTAACGAGGCTAAATTCGAATAAACAAAAAATGAATGATTTTTTTTTTAAATAAAATGTAAAATTGTTTTAGTTTTATTTTAAAATGATATAAATTATTATATTTTGATGAAAATATAAATCTGTCTAGAATATCGTTACACAGACGTTCATCTGAATTCCTGTATATAATACAAATATCAGTGATAAATCTAGGGCTGCATTTCTAAACCGTATCACACCTGAAAACCAGCGATTTTTAAGAAATAACAAAGCTGCCAACCTAATCCGGCAATTTCTTAGTACCGCTCATTTTTCTACACCACTTAATTTTTAAGGTAATTTTCTTCAAATATTTTTGCGATGCATTAAGAAGAAAAAAAACTCTAAGAAATGACTGGTGTAGAAAAAGGGGCGGTACTAACGATTTCCCGGATTCGGTTGGCAGCTCTGAAATAGCTACAGTAACAGTAAAAGGTACTGTTAATTGACTAAAAAAATTACTAAAAATATATGTGAAGCGCAGGATTCAAAATTTTTTATTTATGAAAGTTTAAAGAAAATCTTTCATTATTCACATAAGTCAATTTATCAACAACCCCGATATTTTACATTTTATGAATGCTCTGAAATAACATATGCCTAAGAAAAGGTGAAAGAGGTGATTGCAGTGACTTTGAAGCAGCGAGAGGCATGAAAGAGATGAAATGGCGAAAAGGACGATGGATTGAACTTTTGACACAAACACGACATTTTCTTTTAAAAATCTGAAATCTGACACAAATCTTTCGCGATCTAAGCTGTGGATCTAAATCCCTCTGGCATTAGTGGATTATGTAAATAAATCAAATGAGCAACTTTATAAATATCCTTAAAAAAAAAAAAAAAAAATCTACTTAATTGTAATAATTCGAGTAAATTAATATCAATCCATGGTTGTCATTCTAATTTTATTATATAATAACTAAAAATTATCCAAACTAATATAAGTGACAAATGAAACTTGAGTTTATGCCTTTGAATTTAGAACGATACATGGGAGCAGAGCTGCCAACCTAATCCGGCAAATTGTTAACGCCTATTGAAAAACGCCCCTTTTTCTACACCACTTAATTTTTAGAGCAATTCTCTTCAAATATATCTATGATGAATTAAGTAGAAAAATACTCTAAAAATTAAGTGGTGTAGAAAAAGGGGCGTTTTTCAATAGGCGTTAACAATTTGCCGGATTAGGTTGGCAGCTCTGTGGGAGGAAACTCATACCGGTATACATCAAACAAAATTTTCTTCTTTTTAAACTAAACCACCGGTTTTGTAAGTAGAGAAAATTTTTAAACAAATACCAGTATAACTTTTGCGCCGAATTTCTATTCCTGATAATATTAATTAATCTTGTTACACAAAAATGATTACAACCAACATTTTTGCGCTGTATTGCAGGGGTCGTACCTCCCGCCCTTTTCCAAGAAACTTTTAGGGGTTAGAAATTACCGCTTTTTTTTTTTGCTACCATTATTTTTATAATACAATCTTTATCCTATATATCCATTAGATTTTTGTTTGAAAAGAATGTTAAAAAAAAAAAAAAAAAAAAAGGCGGGAACTCCTCATCCCTGAAAGTGTCTTGAAAGGAGGGCGGAGAGTAACACCCCTGATTTATAGTCTGTTGGGGGTTGATTGATAGAGAAATTTAAAGCCTAAAAGAGGGTTTCCTTGGTCTGTATTTTTTCCCCTGACTGTTCCTCCAAAATGTTTTTAAAAGTAATTTTCAATAATATGTTTCCTCAATAAATTAAACTGAAAATCACTATATGAATGTTTTGGTGGAAGAATCAGGGAGAAAAAAGTGGTAACCGCGGCAACCCTGCTAGTATATTCAAATATTCCAGATCTAAGTCAGTTAAAGGAGGATATTTTTTAATAAGAATGAATTCATTTAAATAAAAGAGTAAAAAAAAAGGGAGAATTATTATTATTATTATTATTTTCTTTTATAAATATATATTACTTCTGTGTTAATGGTGTTCTACATAACATATTCATTACAGACTCTTGAAATATTTTTGATAAATTATTTATTTATTATTAGTTAAACCATTAAAAGAGTTTATTTTATTTCATATTTATTTTTTAACCAGCCTTTTTTAATAGTCTTTTTAGGCATTTTGAATCGTGAATAATTTCTTGTTGAAATAGTTATAACAGAACATAATTCTTTAGAAAAGTAATACTAAAAATTTTTTAAACCAAACGGGAAAAGTAAAATATATATATAAATAAATAAACAAAAGGTCAGATCAAGAATATACTACGTCTAAATAAATTTTTTGAACAATCAAAGCAGGATTTATTTTTATTTCTCTAGTGGATTTTTATAAAAAAAATTCTGGTATTACATACTTTTTATATTAGATTTTTCTGTAAATTCTATAGCATATTTCTGAAACGTGAATTTAAAGAAAAAAACATTTTTAGAATTGAAAAATCTTTCAAAAATACATTCACGATGACCAGAGGGATTTATGATCTTGGTATCAATCTTAAGTACCTTCTGAAGAAGGAGATTTCATACTGTAACGAGGAGTTGGGATCCCTTACAAAAAGAAAAAGAATTAAATGCGTGTATGCATTGGAATATACTTTATACCCCTTTGATATGCTTTTCCGAGCAGTTGGTAACGATTTGAGCATTTTGGAGTTCTCATTCCGAAAAGGGCGTGTCTTTTTTTCTAATCCGGTTCTTTGTCTTAACGTTTCATTTCAAGAAAGGAGAATGCGATTATATTAAAATACTTTTCGTTCCTATAAAAATATTATTGTGATATCAGATTTTTTATTTATTTTATTTATTTATTTTTTAGTTTGGTCAGCAGAAAAAAGAGAATCACACATTTTTATTTTTGTAGTAAATCACGTTTTCTGTCGAGCAAAGTGTATTTAGGTTCAAGCAATGATTCAATGTAATCTCTAAATTGTTAATAATGGAAGACAATGCATCACATAAGGCAACAAAAGAGATATGAAATTATTTTGTTGTAATGCAGATAATAACCATTTTTATAAATTTACATATTGTTGTAATATACATTGTGCATTATTTAACGAAAAGGGCATATAAAAGAGAGTGTTTTGGCATAGCTGAATTAAAGATTTTTTATTTTTATTTTTATTTATTTATTTTCAATAAAAGGTTGGAAAAATGCAGTAAATATTAAATGACGCATTTAAACTCTATTTTAAAGTTATAGATTTATTTAAATGATATTTGAATATAAAATTTATACGTTTGTTTAGTGTCCTGCGTTTTTTCCCTTTTCAGAAAAAAATACGTTTACAGAAATCCTGAACAGTTTCCTTTATTTTTATTTTTATTTTTATTTTTATTAATATTATTCGTTTTAAAAATATTTCTTAAATATTATGGCAATAGATTATATTTTCTAAGTTCATTAAAGCATTATCTTCGGAAAAAATAACTACCTGTAAATAATTTATATAATATCATACCTGCTAACCATGTTATTAATAAGCGTAAAATTGTTAAAATCCCTTGAAAAAACGCCCTTTTTTCACACCACTTTATAATTAGAGTAATTCTCTCCAAATGTTGTTACAATTAAATTAGAATAAAATTACTCTAAGAAATTACTGGTTGGAAAAAAAAGGCCGGTACAATTAGCAATAAAAATAGTGAGGTAAAAGTTCTGTCTTGAGGCGTAATCTCTTGCTCCTTGATCTGCTGCAGCAGAATAATTTGCTTGTATTTTATGATATTAATATGATATTAAATTGTAATGTCTTTTTTTTATAATAATAATAATAAAACATACACTCGTAGCTTACGAAAAAAGTAACATTCGTACATGGTTCGTACGGCCACGCCTTTTTTTCAAGGAATCTCCCACCAACATTTTTGTACAATATATTTTCTTTTAAGTTTTAAGACTTTTGCAATATCATAATTTTTTAAATAATAATACTGGTGCAGAAAATTAAGAAAATTACTGTACGAACTATGTTCGTATCAAGTATTGGGAATAAAGTATCAAAATCTACTAATATCTTTCCTTTGTTTTGAATGTATATAAAAGAATAAAATTAAATTGTACATGCATTTGCATTACAACAATTTTTGTATGAATCTTTGAAAATACTCGCTTTCGACAATAATGCAAAAATATTGAGCAAGCATCACTGAACATAACTGATGCTTCGGTAAACATTAATATGGGTTCTCTTACGTAAAACCGATATTAGAGTTCGAATCTTTGCTTGAACCGTTAGGCCCACATCATTGGAATGTAATTAGTTTTTAAACCGATATTTATTTGACATCGGAATAGCATTTATAAGATAAAATATACTTTTTGATTTTCATTTTCAATAAATTCCTGGATGTTTAAAAAATAACCAGGTTTATGGTCCCAATAAAGATTATGAAACGCATGAAAAATAATTTATGTCTCGACAAGCAACTCTATGTAATATTTATAAACTGCGATTGTGCTGTTTTTATTTTTTTTTGTAGGGTTTAGTTGTTACATTCTACCTCGTGCAGTGACTCCTATTCCATTTTACCTATGTGTCGCGTTTCCGCTAAAACATTTCGCGAATTAATACGATTTAACTGATTCGGTTTTGCTAAATTTGCCACGGAAACCTTTAACTTCGGTTGCATTCTAAAATGTTCACGTTTTTAAATACGTCTAATCGCTAAAAGTGACCATGGAGGACATCGCCCAGCTTCGCCAATCGCTAGTGTCATTCTTATAACATCAACTAGGCACATAAACAATTTGGTAATTGTTATATGATTTGATAATTCTCATAATATCTCTAAATTTAAATTCATGCAGGATATTTAACAGTAGAAACATGAATAATATTACCAATCCTTCACAACTTGCATTCGGTTATCGCTGTATTAAAAATGTGAGAAATTAATATTCATATTGAAATATGAAACAAACTGTATTTCTCATGTATCAATTAACAAAAAATTCCAACTAGGTTTTAAACATTTAATACTCAATACAATAATACTTAAAATACGTTTCAGACTTAAAATATGTAAATAATTTAAAGATTTAATATTAATAAAATATTTTTTATAAACAAAAAATTTACACATATCGAATAAGTATAATCGATATGCATAAGTGTAATTCAGTTGAAAATAATGGATATATAATCATACGTAAACAAATAATAAATGCCTTAATTATCTTTACCCTTTTATTTTAGTTTTTAGTTTTCCATTATTTAAAAACTGAAAAGAAATTTTATTTAATAAATGAAGGAAGTAGACGCAATAACAAGATGCAAGTTGTTTACAAACATTTGAATGCATAAAGCACATACAGATTTATTTTATTTTTTCCAAAAACAACTGGAGTTCTTGGTTTCGTAAGGAACCAGAACCAGTACAAATAGTTCTTATTCTTTCAACAGCGAAAACTGGGCCTCCTCGCCCTAAATTTGAATCAACAATTAAAATGAAAACATTTGACAACGAGATGTTTAAAATCTAGAAACAGTCGTAGAAGCTAATGATCGCATCTCACCCACTGGAGAAGGAACAACTTTCATGCTGGGGGGAAAGAACACCAAGACGCTGTTCGTTGAGTGAACATGGCGCAGAACGTTCTGGATCACTTACATTTTGGCAGTGGAGCTGGCTTCATAATCGCCCGCCCCCTCTCTCCCTTCCATCATCTGGACATTGGCCTTTAAGGAATTAACAATCCTTTGGCAGTCTTATCTTTGTCCATTTTGGAGTTTGGGCGGGCCCTCATCATCATATCTTTTGTTTAGTTACGTTCAAAACCACTGAATTGCCATCAAGCAGCTTGCATGCAATTTATGGATATATGAATGATGCTATTATTATTAATTCAGAATAGATGGTACAAATATGGAGGATTTCATTGAAATTGTTTAAATGTAATTTTTGTGAAATAATACAATTATAAAGAAAGTTACTCCTATCTGCTGTAATTAACTCCCCCAAAATGCACGTAAATCTACATCAAATTTTGTATAATTTTAATTTTTGAATTAAAATTAGTTAAATAGGAAAGAAAACGAATATCGCTTATAAACAAAACAACAACCTCGTTTATATTTTTCATTCATGGTTGCTTAAAAAAGGATTTGGCTTAAAAAATTTTTATGCTAGAAATGTACTAAAATACTTTTAGAAATCTTGTGATTTTATAAAAAGCGTTTATTAACTTAATAATTAAACAGTCAAATGTTTGTTAATGAACATAAAAGCAAATAAATATTTAAATAATTAAGCAATTAATAGTGCGGTAAAAGATAAAATATTTATTTTTTATTATTACTTTTATATCGAAGAAAAGTATTGACGTAAGGTCTACTAGTATATAAATCTTTTAATGCTATATAAAGGTAAAACCCCAGTGCTTTCATTTAGCAGCGTAATAAAATAATATCTCAAAACAAAAATCAGAAAAGATTCGATTTCATTCATATACCCAAGTACAATTTGTTAGATTAACAAATCCTATAACCTCCTTAAACATTCTTATCTCAGCTTTTTGTGATTGGCCTGAGAAGCAAATCTGGGCGTGATCTCAAAACCTTTCCATGGTCGGGAGAGTGAGAGCAGGGATACAGAAGTTTATTTAGCTCTCTTCATGACATACTTCCATGTAGCTCGGGTCCCTGAGGACGTCCTTTATCATGTCTTTCAACATGTTGTACCGCGGAAAAATCGGGTACATCCTAGCAGCGCGATAAGAAAGGTGTAATGTATGTACAACCAGCCTCAAATTGGCATACTTCTTTAGAAGCCGGTATAAATCGTTTATGAGCAGAGTGTTCTCTTCCTCTATCTGCTGAACTGTTGCAGCTGTAAAAAATAAATAAAAATAAATACATAAAATAAATACTAAGAGCACATACAGTCATAGTTATCAACTTAGCATCTTTCAGTTACCGGAAAACTTTAATAATTTTCTTTTTCTTTTATTTTATTCGTGAAAACTGTTACAGTTCACTAATTAAAAAAAAATAAATATTTCTATTAAATTTTTCCGGTAGCCAAAGAGTGCTAAGTTGGAACTTTGCACACAGGGTTCTCAAATTTACTGACTTTTTATTCAATCTCTGCCACTAAATTTTAGAAGTGACGGTTGCCTGATCACTTCAAATATCAATTGTCTATTATATCAATAAAATATTACGCCTAAAAGTTTTTGGTGGTAATTGAATAAAAATATCGCCAAATTTGGTAGCACTGAACACGGATCTACAAAAATAATGTTAGTAAAATTTCAATCGACAATCTTAGCTGACACATATGCAGAGTTACCAACATTTTAATTTATTCCGGAGCATTTTCAGTACCGCTTTTATTCTCTATCACTTTTTTTAAGCAAATTTTTCTTATTTTATCGTAGTTATATATTGGATAAAAATATTCTAAAAATAAAATGGTGTACAATAAAGGTGGGGCTAAAAATGCCCCGGAATAAATTAAAATGTTGACAATTAGGCACATGTTTTTTAGTGTGCTGAAACCGAAAATCAAGCCAGTTTTTCTCTATCACAAATAGACTTTTGTCAATACATGGTGTCCACCAATCAGTGGCGTAGCAAATCAAAAATCACAGGAGTGGCTCAAAAAATTTCATTTAAAAAATGACTTGAAATTATTATCAAGAAAATCAATTGATAATTGAATATCAATTAGTATTCGCTAATTATTAGTATTAATTACAAAATATCGTTATTATGAACATTTAGAAGATTTTAATTGGGCTTTTAAATGGGTGATTCTTTCATTTGCCATTAAAAGGATATTTTGTAATAACCAATAGGATGGCTTTAGCCCCCTGAGCCCCTCCTTTTCCTGCGTCAATACCACCAATATAATTACATGGTAATTTTTATAGTATGTTTGCATGATTACTTAACATTAATATGCAAATAAATACATTAATTATAATCAATCAAGGAGGTATACTATAAAAGCTACCATAGAATTATATAGAATTATATCGGTGGAAGATGGAAGAAACTATATCGGTAGACCCTGCATTAACAAAAATCTGTGAGTGATAGAGAAAGTACGGCTTCATTTTCGTTTTCAGCTTACCAAAAAGCATAAAGTTTAGCTAAAATTATGAAATGAAAATTTTAGGTACGTGGACCTGTATACTCATTAAATTAACATACTTGCCAGCATCCTAATTATGAACCCGAAGATTTTTAGTACACGTCCTTTTTTTTTCCACGCCAGTATATTTTTTAAATATTTTTCTTCTTATTTAATCGTAATTAAATTTGGAGAAAATTATTCTAAAAATATACTGGTGTGGAAAAATGGGCGTGTACTAAAAATCTTCCGATTCCTAATTAGGATGTTGGCAAGTATAAATTAACAGGGGTCGTACTCTCCGCCCTTTTTCAGAACACTATCAAAGATAAGAAATTTCAACCTTTTTAACCACCACTAACTCCATTCAAAAATACTTCTGGATACATTTGTAGTAAAGTGCCATGATTATGCAGGGTAGAGATTATTGCATAATAAAAATGGGTAGCAATAAATTTAAAAATTTTCATTCCTGACTGTGCCCTGAGAAAAAAGGCGGAGAGTACAACCCTTGAATGAAACTTTTGTTTATTAAGTATAAATTTTTATTAAACATGAAACATACATAGAATGATATATAAAGTGTTAAAAATAGTAAAAAAATGTTGCTAATTTATGAACATTTTATAGAAATATTAAAATAAAAGAATCGTGGTTTTTGAAATAATGCCTGTATACAAAATAGTATTAATATTGTGTTAGCAACAGGACTTAATTAAGAATTTAATTTGATGCTAACTTTCATTTTTTCAATGCTACCCACCATACTCTAAGACGTCTAAGACTATTTTTAGCTTAGCACTAAGAAAAAATTAAAATTGTTGAACATGTAATGTCATTGATGAAAAAAATGAAAATCGTACAGCCTGTAAAATTTTCTAAATATATTAATAAGAGATATGAAATTAAATTTTGTTTATTAATTATAAATTTTTATTTAAAATGAAACAATTTAATTGCTATAGCTATAGAAAAACATGTAAAGTGTCAAACATAGTTTAAAAAAAAAAAAAAAAAAAAAAAAAAAGAAGAAGAAGAGGAAAGAAAGAAAAAGAAAAAGAAGAAAAGTTGCTAATTTTTTAATTTTTTTTTTAGAAATACTAAAATAAAGGATTCATTTTTTTCCCCTTTTTAAACAATGCCTGTGAAGGTGTTCACATATATTTGGTTAAATTTTAATTGAATTTTTAAATAAAATAAAATCTAATGATAAATTAATGCATTATTGCAATAAAAAAAATAATTAAATTTTAAGTGAGATATTATATTTACATAATTTGTTCTTAAGCATTTGGAGAAAGAATTATTTTTAAATGTCGTTAAAATTACACAATTTTAATTATACATACGACCTACACTATTTATTAACATAAAACAATAACACACATCATTCAGAAATCTAAATTGTATATGTTTTATATCTAAATCATAAATAAAGTGTTTATTTTTTTAAATAGAAAAGTACTTTATTTTATGGGATAAAAACAAAATAAAAGAAATAATATCTAACGGAAATTCTGACATTAAACGTAATTATAAAAAAAAGTGTTCTCAAATAGTCATAAAACAAGAAAACTCATTGTCAGAATTTATGTTATTGCAACACCGGATAAAATTTATTTTAAATTACCCAATATTAATGATTTCAGTTCATAACGGTCATTTTCTCTAGTCAAACGGTCGCTTGGCGTAATGTTGGCGATTAAAAGGTTAATACAATTATAAACCGTCATTACAAATTCAAAAAATTTACATTAGTTTATTATCTAAAACAAAGAACTGAAGTTGGCTTTCATTTTGGCGAAAATAAGATAAAGCAAAGCATATGGCTTCCCTTCCAGGGGTTCTCCCCGTGCGAGAAAAAAAGCAGACCCACAGTTTTTGCTTTTTCATCGTATAGTACATACTTAAGTTTTTTTAGCCCTCTCTCTCCCTCGCTTCCCGAGAAATGCTTGGGTTTTTATTGCAATTAATATTTTATATGTGAACTTCCTTATGTGACTTCTTAAGAATATATACTCAATAAAGACAGTTTAAAATTATCAAGACTTGAATGGTTTCTATTTGTTTTCCAACGCAGTGTACAGAGATTTTGGACAAACGATAGACTTATTTTTAAGAGAAGGATTTCTCCCCCACAATGCCTATATACAAAGTATTAATATTTTGTTAATAACATTTAGTTAAAGAGCTAGAGAGTTAGAGAGTTTGATACAAATTTTGACGATGTTTAGCTTAGCACTAACAAAAGACAAAAAATCAAACTGTTGCACATCTAATGTCATTGATGAAAAAAAATAAAAAATGAAAATCGTACAATTGGTAAAAAATCGTTAGAAAGAAAAAATATTGAGAGATTAATGATATTTAAGCAAATAGAAAAATAGGAATTTTATAAAAATAATATATCCAGATAAGTTTACCATCTTTTTTTCCTTTCTTCTGATTTTTATATGAAAATAGGAAAAAGAATCTCCTTATTTTCATCATTTATATACATAAATACATATTTAAAATTATTAATTACTAGGAACTGAGCTCATAGAATAATAACAACTAAAAGTAATTACTATTAAATTTCTGCTTAATTAATATCAAACTTAATTACAACACTTGTAAAATATGTTAGAAAACTAATTAATTTACTAGGTTTGTAAAATATAGGATTTTCGCATATAGCTCTCGAGCTTTTCTTTATTTCTCCCGGAATTTTCTTCAACTTTCTCAACTAAATTTTTAACAATGGCGATTATTTTTTTTAAATGAAAACGCAAAATTGGTTGACGAAAAGAAAAGCCCGGCAGATTTTTTTTTTTTTTTTTTCTAAATCAAAATTTTGTCTTGCTAAAAGACTTTTTTTTTTTTTTTCAAAATTGTCAAAAACCACGTTTTGCAATTTTAAATAACTTTAAATTTTGGAATTTTAATAACACATCAGTATGTTACTTATTACAAATACGTTCGGAGAAAAATAATTTTCGTATTTTGATAGAATATATAACCTATAATAATTACGATATCAGGCATGCCAACACCTTAATTTACTCCCACCACTTGTTAGTACCTGCCTTTTTGTTTTTCACCACTTTATTTTCAGTGAAAATTTCTGAGACATGTAATTATGATTAACCCTTTGCAGGTCCAAATTAATTTCACTCCTCTGTTACAGTTGCCAAATTTAAGGCCTTTTTATTCAATATTCCCCACTAAATTTTAACTATAACGGTTGTTTAATCACTTCGAAGCCTAGTTGTGAGGATATTCGGCATTTTCACTGAATATTATTTTATATGATATAATATTCTGCTTAATGAAATTTCAGGTATGAAATAGAATGTAATGTCCGTATAACATACTTGCATACTTGCCAACCATCTCATTATGAACCGTACAATTTTTAGTACCCGCCTTTTTTTTTTTTTCACACCAATAATTTTTGAGAGTAATTATAGTCTTATTTAATCGTAACAACCTTTGAAGAGAATAACTCTAAAAATACAGTGGTGTGAGAAAAGGGGCGTTTTTTCAGGGGGCGTTAACAATTGTACGGTTATTAATGAGATGGTTGGCAAGTATGTACTTGCCATCATCCTAATTAATATTCCGTAGTGTTGCTAGTCCCGCCCCTTTTTTCACACCAGTAAATTTTCAGAGTAATATTCTCTAAATGCAGTTACGATTAAATAAAAAGAAAAATACTCTGAAACGATACTGGGGAGAAAAAGAAGACCGAATAAACAATACATGGAATATTAATAAGCATGTTGGCAAGTATGCGTATGAAATAACGTTTAACAAAAAAAGTTACAAGTGTGGCAATTATGCTTCAAAGGCTGTTAGTCCATTATATATATAAATACCACTCCTCAAAATTAATGGTCCTAGTTGAATAAAAGTTTTTCTAAATTTGACAACACTGTTTAGTGCGTATTACAGGGATGGAACACGGGCGCAGAATTCATACCGGTATTCGTTAAAGAAATTTCTCTAACAATAATATCGTTGATTTAAGACGTAAAAAATTTTGTTACATTGATAGTGGTATGAATACTGCGCCCGTGTTCCATCCCTGGTATTAGAGCGTCACGGCCGGCAAAGGGATAAATGAATATACCCTTCTACAAAACTAGTGTTAAAAAAGGGCGGGAGTTATCAATGCTCCGGAATAATTTAAAATGTTAGCATGCCTGCAATATATTTTGATTGCGTTGATGCATTTCGTGTGTTCTACCAGTCGAAAATTTCCGTTCAAACTTATCGCCTTAGGATCTTTTCATCAATCCTCTTCTGGTCTTTGACTTTCTAACTGTCAACGAACTCGTGGATCTTGTCTGACTCCGTCAGATAAAGAGGATAAGCAACAACAACAACAACAAAATTACATATCTTCGTTACCTTCATTTATAATTTATTTTCAAAATATGATTGTAAATCTATGAATAGCGGTTTTATTTCTATATGGGACGTCCATAATTATCTTTACAAAGAGGAAAAAAGTAATTTTGTACCCCGGTAGCAAATGAACTCAAGTCCACTTTGTGAAAAGAGTTACCACCATATGCCTTTGACGTGCTACAATGAAGTACATTCGTCATGAATAAAGAAAATGGACATGTTATTATTAGGGCTGTGCCGATTAATCGATTAATCGGTTCGGTTAATCGATCAATGCTTTGTTTCGATCAATTTTTTTAATCGAGTTAATCGGATCGATTAAATCGATTAAAATTTTGCAATATCCGATTAAAATTTTCAAACTACGAATTAGAGTAAAAATGTTGTTCTGCCTACAAAATATTTTTTCACATATTTTGCTAACAAACATTCTACGAAACATCCATCAAATAATGAAAAAGCAAAATAATAATAATAATAAATAAATAAATAAATAAATAAAAATAAAACCTCTCAAAAGAAGTTGCACTTTTGTTGATAGATAAAGGGGGAGGACAGTTATTAAACAAAATGCCGCTTCATGTGCATGCTGGAGAAACACCACCTGTCTGTAGCCTTCTACAGAAGGTGTTGGCTAGGGCAATAGTATTCTCAGAAACAAGAAGCTTTCAAAAAATGGAAAAGCTAAAGATAAAAAAAAAAAAAAAAAAAAAAAAAAAAAAGGGGGATTGAGATTTCCGCTGTCCCTCTGATAGGGGGAAATGTCAACAGAGTTTCACAGTATCTTCAAGCATTTATTGTCTGCTCAGAATTGCTGATAGTAACTATTGAAGTAGAAACAGAAAATAATATTCCGTGTTCCAGTCCGAAGTGACAAAAAAGAACTAAAATATAAAAATTTGAAATTTTTATGATAATGATATGGAATTTTGAGTATTCATTTAAAAATAGTGACAAGCGAAATGGACAAGGCCTGCAAAAATAAAACTAAAATATGTGTAAATTCATTTAATATTTTTTCAAAATGAATCTAAATATTAATTTATTAAAAAAAAAAAATGAATAAGTGAAAATTTTTATATAAAATTAACACTTAAAGTCACCAATTATTACTCTGAAAATTAATTTAAATTTCAGTTATGAAACAAATATAATTCATTAGACAAAAATTTTTGAAAAAAAAAAAATTAAAAAAAAAAAAAAAATCAGTCAAACTTATAAATAATATATATATACACAATATGAGAGTTTTATTCATCATTGAAATAAAATTATAAAAAGAAAAATGAAAACCGATTAAATATCCGATTAATCGATTAATGAACTACGATTAACTCAGTTAAAACTCTTAATCGATTCCCACCCCTAGTTATTATGTTCCACTGTCTTATCTCCTGTATAGTAACTGGACTAAGACTACAAAAGCATTAAGGGCTTAATGCCTCTATATAAATTTAACCCTTTGCGCTCGGCATATTTTCCGTAAGACACGACTTTTGGCGTTCCTTTAAAATATCACACGTTTAGTTTCCAACTTACTACCTTTTGGCTACCGAATAATTGTAATAATTTGTTTTATTTTACTTCATCATTAAACAAAATAAATCATTCTGTTAAAATTTTCCGGTAGCCGAAAGGTAGCCTATAGTTACACGTTTTAGAAAAATAACATTTCGTTTCCAGAGGAACACCTTAAGGCGTGGCTCGATTTTTTAATGTCCCCTCAGAAGGGACATACAAGCGATAAGGGTTAAAAATGCACATAAAGTACACGGAGCTAACTCTTTTCACAAAATGGTGCTCTTTTTCTTCGGGGTACAGAATTAATCTTCTAAGTATGTAAAATTTAAATTACCTTCTAGACGAGCTTTCCTTTCTTTCTCCCGGGCCTCTTCCTCAGCTTGTTTGGCCGCCTGGTCTTTTGAAGGTTCCCCTTGGGGCCTTGTGTCTGAAGACTTTTCTAGAACAGCACACGCACGTAATACGTATGCGTTTACCTGTAAGTAAAGTAAAACAATTGTTAAAGCCGCAAAAAATTAGTGAAAATTAAAAAGTACAGATATTACTTTATACATTTATATAATCTCCACCCTTTTTACAAGACTATTTCAGTTATGTTACTTTTTTTTGATACCACTATTTTCAAACAGAAATCTTTATTGTATTTTTATAGTAACGTGCTATGATTAAATAGATAGAGATTATAGTATAATAATATTGTATGGTAGTAAAAATAAATAAATAAAACGGAAATTTCTCATTGCTGAAAGCATACTTGCCAACATTCTAATTAATATTCCGTAGTATTCTGAGTCCTGCCTTCTTTTTTCCCAACATTATCTTTTTACAGTATTTTCTTTCTTATTAACGACACGACGGAATATTAATGAGGATGTTGGCAGTTATGACTGAAAGCATCCTGAAACACAGGCGAAACTACAACCTCGGCATTAAAATAGAGTGGCTACTCTTATAAGCTATGCATCGTTTCGAAATAGGAGTTATAATCAATATCAATGACCACTATAAGATTAATGCATTCGCAGATATGCCAAAATTTCTAATTTATCCTGAATCATTGGTGGTACCCGCCTTTATCTGCAGCATTTTTACTTTCCGAACACTATAGTGAGGAAAGTATTGTAATCATGTCAAAAATCCGAATTTGAGATTTTGATGTTTCTATACGTTTCGAGGTTCAATGAGTCACTTTTCACTATTTTTGCGATGATGTATGTATGTGTGTGTGTATGTATGTGTGTATGTATGTGTGTATGTATGTGTGTATGTCTGTGAGTGAACACGCTAGCGTCTAAACGCTTCGTTCGAATAAGCTGAAATTTGGTACGTATATTGTAAGTCACCATAGTACGAACCCTATAGATTTTGGTGAATCTAGTTTTAAAGAGTAATTTTATTCTTGTTTAATCGTAATTACATTGTACAGAAAGTTACTCTACAAAAATGTAGTAATGAAAAAAATATGGCGTTTATCTAAGAATGTTTCGGAATAAACTAGGAAAATTGTCATATCTGCATTCGTTGTATTTCTTTTATGGTAACAGCTTATGCATAGCTGCCATTTCCAACATTTAACAAGTTAATTACCAATCACGCGATATCGCGTGACGTGCGTTCTCACCAAACGGTCGATTACGCATTATATTAACGGCACGTAATATTTATATTGGCCACTTGGGAAGGAAAATTTTTTTTTTCTTTTTATACGAAAATCCAGTTCTTAGTTTGGCAATGAGCGTGTGAAAGGAGATTTATCACCATTATTTTTAAAAAGCAATCTGTCACATATATTTTTGACGAACAAATAAAATTAATCAAACAAAAAACATCTATAAAAACTTTCTGGTATGAAGTCTGTGTTGAAAATACGGGAGACATGGCGCCTAAGTTTATGTAAAAATAATTACAAGATAAAAAGAACTTTTTATATACCATGTTTTTAAATTTTCTGTTGAATCATATAAACGCCACCGAAAGCAGCGGGAACCCGGAACAATTGGCTAAAAGTATTTAAAAAATTCATTGCTATCTTGTTTTGAGCTATTATAAAAGTTTCAAATGTCTAACTAGCCGGGAAGTTAATTAAAACTCGATTGCAAGCTTTGCACTGGTAAAGCTGCCGAAGGCAGCAGGGACCCGAAACAGTTTGTTAAAAGTATTTAAAAAATTAATTTTCACCGTGTTTTGAACTATTCTGAAAGTTTGAAGTATCTAGCTAGTCGGGAAGTTGCATAAATTTTCTGTTGAATCATATAAACGCTGCCGAAAGCGGTAGGAACCTGAAACTGTTGACTAAAAATATTAAGAAAATGTATTGTCACCGTGTTCTGAGCTTTCCTGAAAGTTTCAAATGTCTAACTAGTCGAGAAGTTAATTAAAAATCGATTCCAAGATTTGTAGTAGACAAACAAATAAACAAGCAAACAAACAAACAAGAATCGAAGTTAATAATAAAAAAATGGTAATTAATATGGAGTCGTTTCCATATAAAACATGACATTACTAAAAGTGTTCTGAATTTGAAATAACAGTTTTACCTTTAAAGAGTTGTATTATTTTTTACTAAAATATTTGTTAACGTATATTTGGTATAATAACTATCACGAGCAAATTTATAAAACCCTATTTTTTAAAAATCTATATCAGTGGGGCTACCTATTGATTCAAATTGAAAGTAACTAACAAATAAATATATATTATATATATATACTCGTATTAACATATTGATTTACATACAGTTAAATTAATAAAATATGATATTATAAAGACGTTAAGAATTATAAAGATGTTTTGCCGAAGAATTAGACAGAATGGATTTCATTTAAATTTTGATAAGAATTACTAATAAATAATAATAATAATAAAATTATTAATAATCTCTATTTGTGGTTAAAAAATAATATAATAATAAAGCTTTAATTTAGTTTTATTATTATTACTATTATTATTTATTTATTAGACCGAATAATAATGGACGAAGAAAGGATAAATAATTTAACGTGAAAAATAAAAATCGAGCTGAGGAAGGATGAAAATTCCTAAAAACTGATAGAGTAATTTAGATTTTCTAAAAATCAATTACTGGGCTTGATTTGTTTTTTGGTTAAGGTCCTCTGATGGTATCAGGGACCTAGGTCTGGAGCAATGCTGTTCGTTGGGGAATATTGTAAGGGGTCTTAGTCCTCAGTCACGTGAGTTTCTACGGAGAAATCTACGGTATGCCTCGCATCCAACAACTCTGAGAACAAAACTTCTTAGGAACTTCTGTGGTTCTGCATATTGTGGGAATTGTATATTCTACGCCAGAACTGCCATAGTTTTTATTAGGTTGCATAACTCGAAAGATATTTACACACATGCGCACAGAGCATTGCCATTAAGAGAAGAAAGCTTTCTTATATTATATTTCACTAAAATTATGAATCTTTTACATTACATTAAATTTGCATTTGACTTTTTCTGAATGTTAATTCTAAATTTTTTTTTCCAGGTATTCTTTGTATTCTGATGACATGTTTTTTCCAAGAATAATGTCGTAACATTAAAACTAATTATAGTGTCACAAACATTAAATATTGAGATTTTATTTCTAAATTGTTTCTAAAATACGTGATACTCCAAAGATTGTAATAACACAAGGCAAATAGTTTCTACGCTAATATATTACATACTGTTAAACCTATTTTCATAATTACAACTCACGCTTCACGCTTCACATTTCACATACGCAATCCAGTTACATCAGTTTCCCTTTCATGGTCATGAACGTGTATACACGGTCAGAGTTTTTTCCTTCTGAATCATTTATTCATTACTACGAATTTGCTAAATAGAAAACAATTAGTTTCTGAGTATTTCTGATAAATCTGTAATATTATTAGTACTTAATGACTTAAAAATATATAAAACACATCCCATTAAAATGGCTTCGAAACGAAAAAATTAAAAATGGCGTGACCATGAATGGGTTTGTCTATCCATATCGGAACATAGTATACGTTTTTCTCCAGTGTTCCTTAATGTAATATATAGTATGTAGTACCATATCCTCCTAAACTAGATGCCATCCGCCTGGCTCGGAAACTTGGTAGACAGCAGAAAGAGGTACACAGCGCCACCTGGTACAGACTGCGTGACCAAAAAATTTTAAAAGTGGGATTTGATATACAGAAAAGACGATTAAAATCGAAGAAACGTCGATTTTATATATATATGTAATATATCACTTCATAAAATTATTGGTTACAGTTGAATAAAAAAGAGCGCAATGTGTACCAGGTGGCGCTGTCTATCGCTTGAACTGTTGCCAAGTTTCCGAGACCCGCGGAAGACATCTAGTTTAGGAGGCTATGGTCGTACATATCATTGATCGCTTCCTTATTTTTAAAATTTTCATGACAAGTACATTTCGAGACTCTGAGAAATTTAGTGTAGCAATGCAATTTCTAATTATAAGACATATCCTATATATGTGTATGTATATATAATATGTACTAACTTTTACCACCAGATACTTCGGACAAATGGAACTATATTTGTGAAGACGTGACTGCCATTTTTTGATATATACTCCTGGGAAACTATTCAATTTTATGAATTTTGCATAGCTGCAACATTTTAATTTATTCCGGAGTATTGTTAGCCCCACCTTTGTTTAGCACCACTTAATTTAAAGAAAAATTTTCTCCAACATTTTTTTCAAACTTTGATAATGTAGGAAAAAAATACCCTTAAAAAAAAAGTAGTATGAAATATAGGTGGGGACAAAAATACTCCGGAATAAATTAAAATGTTGGCAACTATGATTTTGTGACGTTTCAATTAAAGAATATGGACCTATAATATATTTTAAATAAAATACGAATTCACCTTTAAAATTAATTGCTGCAAAAACGATAATAACACCTTTCACACATATAATTTTACTTTCTTCTTGCTGAAATAATGACTGTAGTTAAAGAAAATTTAGTTTTTCAAATTACAGAAATTTTTCTGTAGACCGACTCCATAATAACCGGCATTTAATTTTTAATCCCCATATAAGGCAAACCGGTTCGCTCTTCATCGAACCACAATCGTCCAAAATGTAACCGATCCATCCTCATGTCATCACCTCCTAGGCAAGCTTAATCCCTCAATTGCAATGGCCATGGACTTTCTCTAAGCAAATTGAGTTCTTTCGAAATGAGGTGGTCTAGTCCTGAATAACTTAAAGATCTCTCTTTGCTCTTTGTCTATAACTTTATCAATACCTAATCATTATAATGCATGTACAGGGTGATCGAAATTCAACTTGCATACTTGCCAACCATCTCATTATGAACCGTACAATTTTTAGTACCCGCCTTTTTTTTCACACCAATAATTTTTTAGTGTAATTTTTGTCTTATGTAATCGTAACATTATTTGGAGAGAGTAACTCTAAAAATATATTGGTGTGAGAAAAGGGGCGTTTTTTCAGGGCGCGTTAACAATTGTACGATTATTAATGAGATGGTTGGCAAGTATGAACTTGACCTATTCGGAACATTTTCTAGTTGTAATTAAAAACCGGATTAAGTCGAAACATTATAGATAAACATTTAAAATGATGTGCTGAAATATTCTTAATAAATAAATAAATAAATAAATAAATACAAATCCGCTAGGTGGCGCTTTACAGTCAAAATGCATTAAATTATATGAAATAAATAATTGTGATCATTTTGAAACTTTCAAACAACACGACATTTAAAACTGTTATTTT
This sequence comes from Salticus scenicus, assembly GCA_963930645.1. Taxonomy (NCBI): domain Eukaryota; kingdom Metazoa; phylum Arthropoda; class Arachnida; order Araneae; family Salticidae; genus Salticus; species Salticus scenicus. The sequence continues at coordinate 74,520,270 of OZ005662.1, read as the reverse complement.
CACATTCTGAAGCACTATAATAGTACAAAGAATAATAATTGGGGTATTGCAAGTGAAGAAGAGAACAATGTAGTTTGCATAGATATAGTTTGATTTAGAATATGTTCTGGATATAAAAGGAAGAAATCGAGTGAGTAGTATTCTTTCAATTATGATGACTTTTAGTTTGCCAGAAAGTGCTGTAATTTTGGAAATGTTTTAGGAATACCTGACTGACGTGAAGGACAATATGCAGCAAATCACTAGCAATCAGCTACAGTCGGCTGTTAATCCATAGCCTCCTAAACTAGATGCCTGTCGCGTGGCTCGGAAGCTTGGTAACAGTTTAAGCGGTAGGCAGCGCCACCTGGTACAGATTGCGCGACTTTTTTATTCAACAGCGACCAAAAGATTTTAAAAGTGGGATTTGATATACATAAAAGGCGAATAGAATCGAACAAACATCGATTATATATATCATATATCACTCCTTAAAATTATTGGTGGCAGTTCAATAAAAAAGTCACGTAATCTGTACCAGGTGGCGCTGTCTGCCGCTTCAACTGTTACCAAGTTTATGAGCAACGCGACAGGCATCTAGTTAAGGAGGCTATGGTTAATCTCTTACTATTCATTGGTTGCACAAAAGTAAATGATGGGACCCCACATTGAACAATATGCTTTATACCGCTAAACAATCTTTACTAAATATCAAAAATGCTTGCAATAAATTAAGATGTTTGTAACTTGTAGCTTGTTTGTGTTTTGACGTATTGCGCCTCATTTTTGCAGAATTTTTGAGCAAATCCATTGAATTGTCTATATACAAATTTTCGTTTCAGTCTGCATTTTAGTTACAGCAACAAAGAGGCCAAGTTTAATTTCGATCACCATGTATATCTGAAAATAGTCAATCAGTAAACATTAAAGAACTCATCGATTGGAGCTTACTAACAAAAATCTCGTCCTATACTAAGCTGTTACGCGTCCTGGCGTGGATCAAATGTTTTGTGCTCAATAATCGTTCTAAATGTAAGTTAAGTGCATATTGTCAGCAAGCGAAATCTCATTGGCATGTAAAATTGAGATTAAACTAGTCCAATAAACTAAGTTCGCTTCAGAACTCTTGTAATAAAAGCGACGTAATCTAGTTTTTAAAATTAGTTAATTACAACTTCTTAATGTATTTTTAGACTTTGACAATATTTTGCGTGTTGGGGGTCGAGTCAGAAAAATATTTTATTGCTGTACGATAAGTATCGAATGTTACTTTCTAAATATCATCCGACATTTCTATTCATATAGCATGCATAGAAGTCCCTAATATATCTATATCTATATCTTAATTAGTGAATATTTCTAGATTCCGAAAGGCCGCTTCATTGTAAAGATGTAGCTAAGGAAGTGTATATCCTTCTTAAAATCCTAAGCTAGAGCTATTCATCAAGTGTGTGATTTATCAAGTGCCGGCATCAAACTTTGTTGCCCATTCCAGTATTTTGGTATTGATTATGCCGATCTCATTAATATTAAATGTCAACAGTAACGAAAATCAGCTGTATTTTAATCGTACATGCGCTTGTTTGTATGTATGGGCACAAAGGCAGTCCATATTGAACGTGTATCTGACATGATTGCTGCAGCCTTTCTTCAGATGTTACAAAGATTTATTTCACGTACTAGCTACCTTTCCGAAGCTTACTCAGACAACAGTAGAACTTTCATCGGGGCTTCTAATTATCTAAAAGAGTTTGTCATACTTTATACAGGGAGCCATTTAATGTTTTACTTTAAAACAACAAATTTTATGGTATTTCATAACGCCTTATGATCCTAATTTTAGAGGACTATGAGAGCTATCAATTAAATTTGTTAAATGCCCTTTTTTCAAAAACCTTTAAAGACAGTTTACTTACCTTCGAAGAATTGAGTACAATATTAACCTTAATTGAGACGTGTCTAAATGCGCGTCCCTTCACCCTGTTATAATCTAATCTAAATGCCTACCAAGTATTAACCATCGGGAAATTTGTTATTGGAACTTCGTTACTCCAGTTATCTGACCAATCTGCTCTTCAAACGCCTAATCAATGTTTAAGCTTTTCTTCCAGATGGCTGTATTTACAGAGACTCCAGCAATCAACGAATCCATTTTGCAGCTTGCACGTTTTGAGCCTAGCCAGAATACAAGAGCGTCACCAAGGGAAAGACAGAAATCACGAGTTTCTACCATCCATACAGCCAAGGGAACTTTCAAGTGTCCAGTGTGTCGACTACCAAGTCCACTCATTACACCTCCACCCCCCAAGCATGACAGAATATCTGATTGACCATTGTTAACACTAACATTTTAAACCAATTAGCAGTACAATGGGAGTAATGTTAGGCACTTAGCTTTTGGTGAAACTTGAGCCATGTGAACTGGCTTGGAACTTTTTCTAGATTGTATTCTTTTAAGCTGTAAACAGCTCGTATTCAGATATCGATCAATTCTCTGGGCACGTTAAATGCTTAAATCCGAAGCTCAAATCTGTGATTCGTTGTACAGTGTGTCCTAAAAGTTCCAGTACTCCAACTTAAAGAACTCATTGTGTCTATGATTTTTTTTAAATATTAAATTTTATCGTCTGCTTATTATTGAATCAATTCTTTAATTTTTATCGTATGTTTCTTTTCTCGCTCAAGTTGTGTGAGAATAAAGTTTTTGTGGTGTATTTCGTCATTGTATTCCTGATTCAATCTATTGGACCTTTGGTAAGTGACGTCACGTCCAATCAATGATCTGTTCATTCCTTTTTACGTTTATCTCTGCTAGAACAGATCGCAGTCTTAAAAATGTAGTCGTTCATGTTACTTGTATTTTTCATCTGTAATTGTCATAGTCATCTATTAAATTTTATGTGTTTAAAATGAAACGCCTCGTCATATCCTAGTTATGGCTTAATCATAATTCTTCTCCTGCCTATAAAATACTATAATGGCGACGAAATGAAAAAGAAAAAAGAAAAAAGAAGTTTTGCTCTTCAACATTTTAATAATATCTACTTCAAGATGATTAAAAATGCAATCTGCAGTTCTTCATAAAGAAAATTGATATTTCGAAAGTAACGAAAAGCGATCGGAGACGGGCAGTTGGTGAGTTTTTGTCTACTGTCACGCCGGAAATGCATAGGCGCCAGAGATAATTACTTGTCTACGATTTTTTATTTTTTCGGGAAAGAAAAAAAAAAAAAAAGGTATTTACACATTTATTTTATTTTTTTTCTTTCTGTTCTTTTATTAGATTGCATGTTTTTATTGTTAGAACTAGTATATTTTCATTAAAAATGTTTCAAAATTTTAAAGAATTCAATGATTCGATTGAATCTTTTGATACCTATATTAGAAGATTAGAACAGAACTTTATTTTGTTTGATATTAAGGATGAAAAAAAAGTTAGTGCCTTAATAACTTTTAACGGGCCGAAATTATATAATTTACTTACAAATTTACAGTTCCCAGATCTCCCTGAATCAAAAACTTACACTGAATTAGTAGATGTCTTAACAAAACATCTATGTAAAATTCCAAACAAAATAAGTGAACGCATTAAATTTAGAAAATTTTTTCAAGGAGATAACGAATCTGTGCAGGATTTTAGTGTTCGTTTAAAGAAACTTTCAACACATTGCGCGTTTACAGGCGATTCGCTGTCAGAAAATTTGTTAGAACAATTTTAAGCGGATTAAAAAATGAAACAATCCAAAGCAAATTAATGTCTCAGGTTGAAGATTTAACATTTGAAAAAGCAGTAGAACAAGCCGTAACTATGCAAAGTACTGAAAACGACATGATAGAATTACAAAATAAAAATTTGAATTTGAATAAAGTTTCTGTTAGTGTTAGGAAACCAAAACAAAATTATTCTCAAAATAACTTAAGTAAACAAAACGTGAACAAAACTGCGAGTGCAAATAAAAGTAAAACTTATTGTTATCGTTGTGGAAATAGCTCTCATTTAGCAAATGTTTGTAAATTTATTAATGCAGTTTGCAATTTTTGTAAAAAACACGGTCATTTGAGTAAGGTGTGTCGAAACGCACAAAACAATGTTACTCAAAAGAAAAATGTAAATGTTCTTGATACTGTAGACATTTTGTCATTACAATCTGAAGGCACTAAACCTATAAAAATTTGGGTTTTGATAGAAAATAGTGTTAAAGCAGAAATGGAGCTTGATACAGGATCGGCGATTTCCGCCGTACCGATAAATCGTTTTCGGAGATTATTTCCAGAACATAAAGTGTTTCCTGCTGATGTACAATTAAAAACAGCCACGGGAGAAATTTTCCAGCCCGAGCGATTTGTTAGAGTAAATGTAACTTACGAAAACAAAACTAGGAATGTTAAGTTATATTTAGTTAAAAAAGACAATTTTCCTTTATTGCTAGGTAGGGATTGGATAACTACATTTAATATATTCCCAAACAATTTACAAACTGTTCCGGTAAACAAAGTAGTACAAATCTCGGAAAATTTAAATAAATTACTAAATGAATTTCCGGATTTATTCACAAATAACGTAGGTGAAATTAAAAATGTTAAAGCTGAATTACATTTAGAGAAAGACTCATCACCAATATTTTGTACATCGCGAACAGTTACGTATGCATTAAGGAATGCGGTAAATGAAGAATTGGAAAGATTAGAAAATGAAGGGATAATAAAAGCTGTTAGTACGAGTAAATGGGCAACACCTATTGTTCCGGTGGTAAAACCTAATGGGAAAATTCGTTTATGCGGCGATTTTAAAGTCACGGTAAATAAATTTTTAAAGGTGAACAAATACCCGCTACCAAAAATTGAGGATATATTAGCAACTTTAGGGGGTGGATTACATTTTACAAAGATTGACTTAAATCAAGCATACTTGCATTTACCGGTAGAGGAAAATTCACAAGAATTACTTACTATTAACACTCCTAAAGGCTTATTTCAATTTACGCGATTACCATACGGAATTGCCAGTTCGCCAGCAATATGGCAGAGAACTATAGAACAAATTTTAAAAGGTATACAGGGTATTTCAGCTTTTATTGACGATATATGCATCTCAGGGGAAACGGATGAAATACATTTAGAGCGATTAAAACAAGTGCTAGAAAGGTTACGTGAATATAATCTTAAAATAAATAAAGAAAAATCTTTTTTCATGAATGATGAAATTACATACTGCGGTTACAAAATTGATAAAAATGGCATACACAAAACGCAAGAAAAAAATTTCTGCTATTTTAAATGCTCCAATACCTAAAAACGTAACTCAGGTAAAAGCATTCTTAGGCTTAGTATCTTACTATTCTAGATGTGTTCCTAAATTATCTACCATTGCTTATCCTCTAAATGAATTATTACGTAAAAATGTAAATTTTCAGTGGACTAAAAAATGTGAAAATTCATTTAATGCAATTAAACAGGAAATTACTTCCGAAAGGATTCTCACCCACTTTAATCCTAAATTACCCTTAATTTTAGCCACTGATGCTTCTCCTTATGGAATTTCGGCAGTACTTTCGCATACAATGCCAGATAACTCCGAAAAACCCATAGCTTTTGCTTCTAGAACTTTGTCTTCTGCAGAAAAGCGGTATAGTCAGGTAGATAAAGAAGCGTTATCAATAATTTTTGGTGTAAAGAAATTTTTTCAATTTTTATATGGTAGGAGATTTACTCTGTATACTGATAGTAAACCCCTAGTTTCCATATTTTCACCCGTAAAAAGTATTCCGGTACTTTCGGCAGCTAGAATGCAAAGATACGCATTATACTTACAGACATTTAATTATGATATTAAATATAAAAAATCTGCAGAGCACGGAAATGCCGATGCTCTATCACGTCTTCCATTACGTAGTGAAGACTTACTGCTGCCGTCGTCCGATTCGCTACAACCAGAAAAAATGTCACCAACTTTGTCACCAAATTTATTTGGCAACCTTGATGAATCCGATTGTTTATTTATTCATCAAATCACATCGTTACCGTTAAATACAAAGATATTATGTGCAAGTTCTAAGCGAGATCCAACATTGAAAGAAATGTACCGACATTTAATATCAGGCACACAGATGCCAAATTACTTACTTTTCGGACATAAACAACAAGATTTTTCTATACTAAATAATTGCATACTACAAGGGAATCGTGTTGTAATTCCTACTGTTCATAGACAAAAAGTGTTGGAAGATTTGCATTTTGGCCATTTTGGCATAGTTAAAATGAAAGCACTGGCACGTAGTTTTGTATGGTGGCCAGGTATTGATAAAGACATTCAGAGTTTAGCAAATAACTGTTCTGTTTGTAGTAAATTAAAACATAATCCTCCTAAAATGGAAAATCATCACTGGGAATGGCCTACAACACCTTGGAACAAAATACATGTAGACTTTTTTGGTCCAATGATGGGGAAAATGTTTTTAATCGTAGTAGATGCCCACAGTAAATGGACAGAAGTGTTCATTGTTCCTAATACTACGGCTGAGAACACTATAAACTGTCTTTCTTCGCTTTTTGCCAGATATGGCTATCCTGTGTCCCTTGTGTCTGATAATGGGCCACAATTCATTTCAGAACAATTCGAACATTTTCTACAAAGTAAAGGCATAAAACATAGTTTAACTGCACCATATCATCCCTCTACAAATGGTCAAGCCGAAAGATATGTCCAAATAATTAAAAAAGGATTGAAATCCTTAAGTTCAGAACCCGGAAATCTCCAATTTAAGTTAAACGAATTTTTATTCCAATACCGAATAATGCCTCATATTACAACAGGGGATAGTCCCGCATCATTATTTCTCAAAAGAAATATCAGATCAAAATTAGATATGTTGTACCAAATGTTAAAAATTATGTTGAAAACAAACAACATAAAAATGTTTTTAGCAAGAAAAAGATAAGAGAATACCATGTAAATGAAAAAGTTGCAGTACGCAATTACACATCAGGAGATAAATGGAAAATAGGTAAAGTAATTGCCAGACTAGGTAAACTACATTACAAAATTCAAGTAGGTTCATGTGTATGGAAAAGACACGTTGATCTACTGAAAAGTGTAGGTTCCAGAGTACAAGTGGAGGAATCTACAAGTCCTGGTGCAAATATTTCCATGGTTCCCGATAGCAAGAGTCCACACCTACAAAGCAATGGAGAATCTAAGTCTGGTAGGAGGCCTGCCATTATACCAGATCCAGTGCCAACCGATCCTGCCAGTACACCAGATCCAGTGCCAACCGATCCTTCCACTACACCAGATCCAGGGCCAACCGACAGTAGATCAGTGTCTACAAAGCCTGGAGAAATTGACTGTGATAAAAATATCAACAGTACTCTAAATAAAAATGAACTAAAATCTGAACATTCAAAACTTAAAAATGCTAATTTGTCTTTTTCTGAACAGGTTGTAAGAAGATCATCTAGAGTAAGAAAACCTCCCATCAGGTATGGTATACAGAATTAAGGGGAGGAGAAATGTGGTGTATTTCGTCATTGTATTCCTGATTCAATCTATTGGACCTTTGGTAAGTGACGTCACGTCCAATCAATGATCTGTTCATTCCTTTTTACGTTTATCTCTGCTAGAACAGATCGCAGTCTTAAAAATGTAGTCGTTCATGTTACTTGTATTTTTCATCTGTAATTGTCATAGTCATCTATTAAATTTTATGTGTTTAAAATGAAACGCCTCGTCATCTAGTTATGGCTTAATCATAATTCTTCTCCTGCCTATAAAATACTATAGTTTTATATTGCTTTGTTCTTCATAGTGAAATGAGTTTATCACGCATTCAGAGAATTGCGCTGTTTGAAGCTTATTTTGAATGTAAATCGTATGAAAGATGCAAAGATGTTTGGCGATATAAATATACAGATGATGCAATACCGAGTAAAATTATGCTTTATCATCTCGTTCGACAATTCCTTAATACAGGTTCTGTGCAGGTGTGTACAGGTGTCTCTACAAGACGTCACTCCCAGCATGTTAAAACGCGTTTCTAAACACATGCGCGAACGAGTTCAGCTTTGCCTCCTAGAAAAGGGTGGACATTTTGAACATTTATTATAAATGTAAGTTCTGAATTTTTCCTCCGTTATTTTAGATGTGTCTTTTATCATTAGCATAAAAATAATTGCTTTAAGGTTTGTTGTTTTGTAAATAAAAAATACATCAGCGTCAGTACTGGAACTTTTAGGACACACTGTATATGAACAACAAATCATTTGTAACCAGCCAAATTTATAAATAGATAAGTTTTCAGGCCATTTAACAAAAAACAGTTTTTAGGCACATTTCGTTTATGTAGTGTTTGGGTCTCATTCTCCTGGCAATTGGAATGAGTGTGAATGAGTATTTAATTATTATTATTATTATTATTATTTTTTAAATCTTAGTTAATTCGTAAAAAGTACAGTGTGTCAGAATCAAATATACCAAATTTCAGCATCGGTTAAAAAATTCTACTATCAATAGGTTTTCGGTATTAGGCAAAATTGGTCTCTTAATTCTTAGATTTTGATTACAATTTTATTATGCGCATACAGCGCACGTACTCTTGCACGTGGCAACTAGAACCAAATGATGGGCTTTAGTGAGCAGCATCTGTTGCGGATATTTTATCTAGAATCGAAATTGGAAATAATTTTTTAAACCGTTATTTATTTATTTATTTTCCAGATCAATCAGTATTTCGTGTCAGAAACACTGAGAATAAGCATAATTCTAAATTTTTGGGTTAAAAAAATTACAAAATTGGGTTCAGGAATGAAAAGCAAAATAAATAAAACAATCCAAAAATCATTGTATGATGTACTCTTTTATATGATACAGTTACAGGACCGTTTTTCTTTGCTGTAACTTCTGTGTTCTGTATTTAATATTCAAATATTTCCATCACGCACACGTTTGACAGAAAATGGGAATTTTTGACAGAAATTATAGCTTAAAGCTTCACTTTTCCAACTCCCATTCATTCCCAAAAAAATCTTTGATGTGAGTGGGGAACTAGAAGAATTATTTAGTGAAGAAATCAAAAAACAGAAAGAAGATATCAGAGCTGATGAAGTGTTGATATGTTAGCAGAATATTCATGGATGCTGCATAGAGAGTGCTTTCAAGCAGTGCGCAAGAGATAAAGCTCTAAAAGCATCGATGTAAAGAAACAAAGATATTTAACAGATGATGTATGAATAATAGTCTACTTTAATGTATTTTATACACACATAGTTTCGATTTTGTTAAAGTCTCTGTACCGAATTTTCATATCTTCACCCTTACTTCGTGAAAAGCCCTTACGTGATAAGAAGAAAAGACAAGCATTTCTGAATTCAGCGGATCAAAAACAAAATCTACGATTTGCGCTGTTTTCGGAAATTTCTATTTTGAATTTGGTATCGCAGCATTCATTTATGTCACTTTTTTTCCCTTTTAAAGTCGCTGAATATTAAGTATATTTATTCACCAATCATATTAGATTAAAAAAAAAAAAAATAACTTTTTGTTTGTTTCAAATTATATCATTTAATTTAATTTAATTAAAATTTACGACTGTCTTATTTTATTTACCTTTAAACCTTTTTAAATGATATCATAACGAAATGTTAAACGAGATTTAACATACAGTAAAAATCTATTATTAAAAAATTCTGGTGTGAAACAACTACGCGTCTTTACTGTTACACATAATTACACATATTATATGCATTTTTTGAGATAATGTGATGAAAAGGCATAAAATTGACTTAACGAAGTAGAAACCTAAAATTTTCCCTGTAAGAGAAACTTTATACACTTGTAAAGACAAATAAAACAAAGCTTACATAGCGAGTTAAAAAGTAACCAAAAAAAAAAGGTAGAGTTTTTTTTTTGAAACACCAATTTCCGAGATCTAAAGTGCAATTCCCACTGAGGTTGGTTGGAAATGTTTCGAGCGGCGTATTCAGAATCCTTTGATGTGGTCAAGCGGTTGGACCCGGTTCGATGAGGTTGGTTCGAAGGGAAAAGTCCTGGCCCTAACCCCCAGCTGAGATAATTGAGGGGCCAGAGGCAGATATCTTTGTCAATTTTGCATGCTTTCCTTTGAAGTAACTGCGCTATCTGCTAAAAAAAGGTTACAACTGATCACAAGACATTTGGCTCTTTGTATCGGGAGCGTGATTAATGGTTTTTTGAACCTCGAAGTTCCAACTGCAATGGAAACCAGCCTTTAGAAACCAGCGCTTAATGAGGTCGTTGGCAAGTATGAAATGTCAATATGTTTGGACCAAGCACGAGCGTATGTGTGTAATTTTAATTTCATTTAACATATTTTTATAGAAAAAATATATTTAAATGTAAATACATAATTATTTTTGCGTAATAATTTCTCACATCGTGATTGGTTAATAGAAGTTTGGTTAGTGGGACGAGGTTGCGAAGCAATTGATTAATTACAATAGTTTCACTTTTTGAAGGCATAAAAGTTGGTCGTCCATTATCAAAGAAAGTACAGAGATAAATATCTTTAACAATTACTTAGAAAGTTAGCTGACAAAGAAAAAAAATTGTAATTAATTTTTATTATACAGATTATTATCATTTAGTTAGAAGTAGAGCTAAAGAAAAAAAAAACATAAATTTAAAAAATGCACCTAATTAAAAGAAAAAAAAAACTTAATATTAATTATTCTAAAGGTAATATGTAATCAATCTGTTAGTACCAAATTACCTATTAGTTTTTCGTATGGGTTATGTACTTTATTAATATAATTAAGTAAATAATTTGCTACCAAATTATATATTGCTACAATTAAGCAATCTATGAATATTTCATTTTTCATATACATTTGATTAAAAATGAAGCACACATTAAACGTTCTATAATTAAAATTTCTTGTGCATTTTTAAATCAATATTTATATTAAAATTCCCCCTTTTTGATTGCCTTCTATTTAAAACTCCATAATGAAATTAAATGAGCGATACAAGAAAATTAATTTTGAGCTGAAGGCAAAATTAATTAAAATAATTTTTAAACGAAATTTGTGAAAATAACGTTTTCTCCCTTCACACATCCCTTATTAGTAAGTGTTATGAATTTAACTACATTCAATTAATTTTAATTGCAATCATTTGTCTTGGTAGTGGCATGTCAGTAATAAGAGAAAATCATTTACGGTATAATTTTAATAGAGGTAGAACTTTAATAAGAACGGTATAATTTTAATAAATATAATTTTAATAGTTCTTAGTTATGCAGTACAGAAATATGAATGGCGCAGTATTTTAAAATGTAATTTTTTCTTGTGGGATAGAACCTCTAAGATCATATCAATTATTTGAGTCATTGATGTGAGTTGCCTTAGTATAACAGTTTATTAAAAAAAAGAAAAAAGAAAAATCATTTTTTAAAATACACTTAATTAAAAGGAAAAAAAAAAAATCTTATTATTGATTATTCTAAAGGTAATATAGAATAAATATGTTAGTACGAAATTACCTGTTAGTTTTTTTTTTCTTTTTTTAATACTAAAATACTTTGCAGGCCTAAATGTACAGTTCAACAGAATTTTTTAAGCTTTTTACATTTATAAGAATCTTAAAAACATTCTTTATTGTGATTTTACTGTACCGTCTTTGTCTAATTGATAGAAATTTTACATTCAATCCATATTTCCATATTCACTTCTACATTTTCAACAAGTACTGTTTCTAAATTTCTTATTGCAGGGATGGAACACGGGCGCAGAATTCATACCACTATCAATGTAAGAAAATTTTCTACCTCTTAAATCGACGATATCATAGGTAGAGAAATTTCTTAAACACATTCCGGTATGAATTCTGCGCCCGTGTTCCATCCCTGTTATTGGCTAATAACTTTCATTCTGACTACTTTTATTGGTTAATTATACTGTCACAAAATCCAATTACTTCCTTATGTATAGGAGCAGTTTTGTTTCGTTTTCTTTTTTTCACTTATGACGTATGTTAAAAGCTACCGTAACAGTGTGTTTGCTATTTATTATTTCATTTGGGGTTATTGATTATTTTCCTTATGCTTATTTATCACACATTCTTTTAGAATATTATTGAAATTAAAATTCTGACACTAGGAGTATAACTGATTTTATTTTATTTTATTTATTTATTTATTTATTTATTTTTTTTTTCATTTGTGAGAAGAGACAGAGAGAAAAAAAAAATACATTAGTAACGCTTTTGGTGAATCACATTTCTTAAATTTGGTTCAGATAAGTATCAAGCATTTAATAATACCACTAGAATTCCCAACGTTTGTAAATTATTCACATTTTAAGCCCCGCCTCTTTTTCATACCGGGAATTTTGAAAAATGATTTTCTTCTTATTTAATCGTTGTCACATAGTAAAGAGAAATAATCTACAAAATTTCAGGTGCGGAAAAGAAGGCATGGCTAATCTTAACATGGCCATTAACATCTGCATAAGGTAACCTTGGATTACCTGAAAAGCACATAACTTCCCTGTATATATTTAAATTATATATATATATATATATATATATATATATATATATTAGTTTAGAATGTCATTCATAGATGATTCAGGCTACTAGATCATCTGATCCAGATTTACTAGAAATAGAATAGTTTCGAATATGAGAATTGTTATTTCGGTGTCATCTTCAAAAAGTATTGAAAAAAAAAAAATATTCGATTCTACTCTTCATAAAACATCATAAAATGAAAAAAATATCGGCTGAAATTACAGGGATGGAACACGGGCGCAGAATTCATACCACTATCAATGTAAGAAAATTTTCTACTTCTTAAATCAACGATATTATAGGCAGAGAAATTTCTTAAACAGATTCCCGTATGAATTCTGCGCCCGTGTTCCATCCCTGAAATTAATTACAGCGACCACAAAAAATTATCAAAATTAAGCATATTTGGCGATTTCGTACTGCTAGGCGATTGATTTTGAGTACTTGGCGGAAAAGCAAGACACGATTCTGCTCGTACGCGACAATCTCGGTGCTAGCAAACGTATCATCGCGTAACAGCGCTAAATCACGAAATATGCTTAATTTTGATAATTTTTTGTGGTGGCTGTAATTAATTTCAGCCGATAATTTTTTCTGATGTTTTATGGAGAGTAGAATCACATATATTTTTTTCAATACTTTTTGAAGATGACACCTTTTGAATGTTTCCTTGTTAGTATTTAAAATTTGTAAATATATGGTGGATTGATTAGGACCAGTGTTTCCAGACTGAGCGACTTTTTTATTCAACAGTCACCAATAATTTTGAGAAGTGATATTTTATGTAAATAATGGAATGCAATGTATATAAAACATCGCTTTTCAAAATTATTGGTGACTATTAAATAAAAATATCACGCAATCTGGTAACATTGATTGGGACTATTATTAATTATTGTAGATTAATTAGGACTATAGTCGGTTTACTAGTTTCTATTGAGTTTGTCGATAGGAAAACCAAAATTATTTTGGGAAATTTGAATTTAGAGCTTTTTCTCTTTTACTACATCACTGTTTCAAAATAAAAATATTTGTTTTATTTCATCGTAAGTGTCTATTTTAGAAGATTGTCATTAAGAAATTATGAGACGAAAAATAAAAGCGTGGCAGGTCCTAGTTTTGGAGTGTTATAGAAAAATTGATTAAGTTAGTATCTCAGATACTTAATCCATACCTGCAAATATTCTAATTAGTATTCGGCAGTATTGATAGTACCGCCTCTTTTTCCACATCACTTTATTTTTAGAGTAAATTTTTAATATTTAATACAATTAAAGAAAAAAAAAAAAAAAAAAGACTGATGTGGAGAGAGGGAGACGGGAACTACAAAACTATGGAATATTAATTAGAATTTTGGCAGGAATGAATTAATCACTAACCTCTGATTTTATAAATAAATGATGGTAAACTTACATTTTAAGTTCGCGTAGAATATTTGAAAATTTGTCTACAATATTTGCATGGCATTTTATAAATATGTTTAATTAATTTTATACGATAATTTATACTTCAAATTTAGCAAAAAATTTTTAATCATTATTGTTATTTTAACGTTTGTGTTGAAAAATAAATAAATAAATAACACATTTTTCTTTCTTAAATTTTAAATTATTTTTTTTTTTTTCTTCTCCAAAAATGATTTTAAATTTGTTTAAATTTAAGGTATTAATTCCAAATAAAACACTTTTAAATCAGGAATTATTTTATGGATCAGTAACTTAAAAACACCAAGAAACACCAAGAAACAGCATCAACAAGCAACGCAAGAAAATCAAGAGCCTTTATATTGTAAAATGGACAGCTATATTTCAATACATGCGCCTTTTATAGTTCGCATCGCATTCAAAACGCGGTTTCTGTAGGATTGGTTTTACTAATAAAATTTAATAGAACAAAACATTTTGTGCATTTGTAACTCTAAAGATCCAATATTCTCATAAAAATTTAGAGAATATTAAGTTCTGGTTTGTTGCAAATCGGCCAACTCTAAAGCAAGTTACAAAGGTGGCCAAATCCAAAATAAAAACTTAAAAAAACCTCTCATTTCACGTGCCCCTACCACCTTATTTCGATTTTTCAAACATACTGCCCTTAATGACGGTAAAACTAGAGTTTTGGTTCTGATTTTATTTAGCTTGATGTGGCAAAAATTCAGCTTTTTCTACAAATTTTAATTTTTAGAAATGGCTGATTTTTCAGTTATACGACATAACTTTATTATTACATGAAACCATACTTGTTGGGTAAATACTTTTATTCCTATGCCATTTGAAGAAATAGGGGTATGAATAAACGACGTATCTAAGAAAACTCGCATTTATAACTATTAGATAGATCATTAAAAGTGTTGCCAGATCTACCGGATTTTTTATTCAATAATCACCAATAATTTTTAATTGTAACGTTTGTCTAATCACTTCGAAGATTGATAGTCTATTATATACATCAAATATCACTTCTCAAAATTATTGTTGATTATTGAATAAAAAATCCGCCAGATCTGTCAACACTGGCATACTTGGCAACTATCTCATTAATAACCGTACAATTGTTAACGCCCCCTGAAAAAACGCCCATTTTCTCACACCACTATATTTTTAAAGTTATTCTCTCCAAATGTTCTAAGATTAAATAAGACTAAAATTGCTCTAAAAAAATATTGGTGTGAAAAAAAAAGAGGCGGGTACAAAAAATTGTACGGTTCATAGTGAGATGGTTGGCAAGTATGACACTGGTCATTAACTGCTGTCATACGTCATTAAATAGAATTAATACGATCATACTGTCCTAAAATTCAAGAGTAAAATGAAGAATTGTATTTAAAAAAGAAAAAAACCTTTTGTTAGTTTTGCTAATTTTAGCATAGAATTATTTGCCTGCTGCAATTTGCCGCGGATATGGGGCAAATTGTAACAGATACGACGGGAACACTAACAGTAAAAACGACAATATTTCAAAATGTTTTTTGTTATCAGACATATATTAATTTAATAAAAAAGGGAATTAATAACTAATATTAAATTATTACCTTCTTGGTATAGTAGCAATTAATTATATTTAATGGATTACAGTAAAATCAAGAGAACATTAAATATACAATCAACATAGAAATGAATCTTAGTCAGAGTTCAAACATATGATAATTTGTTCCCTCTCATACATTTAACGTGTGGCCACATTTTCCAAACTAAGCATTATAACCATTCTTCTGCCTCAGAGATGGTTTAGCAGAGCTCGAATTCTCCACCCTTTTTTTCAGGACACTCTCACTGATGAGAAATTTCTGCTTTTTTTCCCTACCGCTATATTTATGCAATATTCTGTAATTAGTGATTAAATCGTGATTATAATTCGTGATTAAATAATCAAGACACTATAATATAAAAACACAGAAAATCTTTCTGCATAAATATAGTAGTGGCAAAAAAGCAAACAATTTTCATTTCTGAAAGTTTCTTGAAAATGGGCGGAGACTTCAAGCTCTGGCTGTAGGCATCTCCACAAGCCACTCCTCTAATTCAAAATCTGTATCTGGAATTAAGGACATTTTATTTATATTTGTATCCTTTAGTTTATTTATTTGTTTCTTTCTTCCTACAATCTTTTTCTTTCTCTTTATGTTTGTGCAACTTTTTAATTATCTCTTCAAATTATTTTAAAAATATTTTTCTTTCCAGTGATGGGTGTGTAATTTGTACCTTTCTAGAAAATTTCAGCTATAGCCAAATCGCGTACAGAATGTTTCAAAACTCATGGGCAAAAATTTAAGGGGTGGTAAAAAACATCTAAACAAGACTTTTTCACCATACAATGCATGGGCGGAGAGCAAGCCGTGATCGCTGGAGTGCGCTGTAATGGAACGAATAAAGCACGTGTTTATTTACACATCGTCGTTTCTACTGTGGATTTCAGCAGGCATGGCGACATACAATAATCAGGAAAAAGTGGATATGCTTTTTATGTACGGTCTGGCGAATGGGAATGATCTGGAAGCCACAAGACTGTACAGGCAGCGTTTCCCGAGAAAACACGTGCCAGACCGAAAAATAACACAACAGTCTTACAGCTTCCAGTGCATTCCTATTCGCCGGACCATACATAAAATGCATGGCTCCCTTTTCCTGATTACTGTATGTCGCCATTCCTGCTGAAATCCACGGTAGAAATGACAATTTGTAAGAAAACGTGGACTTTATACTTTCCATTACAGCCAGAGCCTGATTAAGGGGGAAGCACACGTTATTGATACTTACACCGTTAATTTTTAACAAATACTTTCCTCGTATAATAAACAGAAAATTCTCATTAAAAATTATTTTAAAAGAATTCTGGTGTCTAATAACGGTGAGTAAATTGGATTGTTTTACACCGTTCATTTTTTATAAAATATATTTCCTCGTCAAAGCGTGGAATTTCTATGACATCAAGTAAAAAATAATTGTAAAAATATTCCGGTGAGAGCGGAGATAATGTGTGCTTCCCCCTTAATCAGGCTCTGATTACAGCACCCTCTAGCTGTCAGCGCTTGCTCTCCGCCCATGCATTGTATGGTGAAAAAGGGTTGTGTAGATGTTTTCTACCACCCCTTAATTTTTTGCCCATGAATTTTCAAACACTTTGTATTTCTTGACCCTTTGAAGCTCTTTCAGATTTGTTTTTACAGTTCCTCATGTTTAAAAAAAGCATACAATAAATAATTTGCTTGTTAACATTTAAAGTAGAATGTCTAATTGCATGAATCCAAACACAAAAGGCAATTGTAATATGTTACAACTTGCCCCAAAATTTTGTTTCAACTTGCCCCATCGTAAGATTTTGGACATTTTATTTATTTATATTTCTTTAAAATACAAATTAACAAAACTTTAATCAAAATTTACGAAATTTTTTTCCCCACTTACTAGCTAAAATAAAGTACATGTACAGAACCTCTCATTAATCATTTTTGCAGAACACTGATTGTGCTTATCTAATAAAGCGAGTCATTAGAATCACGTTTATCGAAATATCTAATCAAAAATGTTACAAAATATTTCGTAAATTGCGTGTTACTTCCTAACCCTGTTACAACTAGCCCCACGCTTCCCTACATGCTAGATTCGCTAAAATCTATACATTTCGTGCGACCGTGACCTGGAACATGTGTATAAATTTTCAGATCAATCGAGTAAAGCGTTTTGACACTATTGCATTTTAAAAAATTTGGGCCCATAGGCCATAATGATAAAAAAATTTTCTTTGTGTCCCTGTAAAATAATAATAATAATAATAATAATAATAATAATAATAATAAAAAAAAAAAAAAAAAAACTATTTCCTAAATTTTTCAAAGCGTGATATGGTGACATGTAACATACGTATTAACTTTCAGCTCATTCGAGCAAAGCGTTTAGGGGCTATTGTGTCCCCTCACACACATTCACAGACATAAATACGTCATCGTAAAAATTGTTAAAATCAGCTCAGGGGACCTCAAGTTGTAAAAAACAGCAAAATCTCTAAGTTGGATTTTTGACATGATTACAATACTTTTCTTACACATGTATGTTCGGAAAGTTAAAAAAAAAAAAAACAATATATATGTTGCGTTGGCATAGGAAAAATCGCCAACTCTCTGTGTTACAAATTCTTCAGCGTTTTGTATATAATTCGCGGTTTTGAAATCATAATGAGGACTGTAAAATTACTCATACAACTTTACAGTATAAAGTATTGCAAATTTGTGCATAAAATATACACAATAAAGTAATCAAATTTCATCAACCGGAAAACGACATCTATAACGAATACTATTCGCTCACTTTATAAAAGTCAGAAAATTTCGTTTGCGAATAACAACACTATTTTACAGATGGTTTTTACTTATATATAAGACTAACAACTTCGACTTTTGCCTACCGACATCGGATAATGGAAAACTTTGCCTGTCCACCCGCTGTCGTGATGCGACAATGAATGCTGTTCAGCTCTAACAAACAGCTGTTCATCTCTTCTTCCGATATCGGGTAGTCAGAAACGTTTTTAACAGTTTAATTCCCTGATTTCTGGTTTATTCTTTTCTTGTACCAGAGTTTTTATTTTTCTGCGTATTCAATCTGATATTCAGTGATGATAATTCAGTTATAATATTGCATAGCCTCCTTAACTAGTTGCCAGTCGCGTGGCTCTCTTAAACTTGGCAACAGGTCGAACGGTAGGGCAGCGCTACCTGGTACAGATTGCGCGATTTTTTTATTCAAGTGCCACCAATGATTTTAAGAAGTGATATGTGATATATATAATTGACATTTTTTGGATTCTATTCGCCTTTTTTGTATTTCAAATCACACTTAAAAAATTTTTTTGTGACAGTTGTATAAAAAAGTCGCCCAAACTGTACCAGGTGGCGCTGTCTACCGCTCGAACTGTTGCCAAGCGTAAGAGCCACGCGACAGGCATCTACTTAAGGAGGCTATGTAACATTGTATGATTTCATCACTTGGATTGTCATTAATTTCTTTTAAAAAAATCCCATAATTTTATGTGGTATTTATCATTTCCTTCTGCACAATTTTTGAAAAAGTTTATTTATATATATATATGTAGTAGAACCTCGTTAACATGAATCTGAAGGGGGATAAAAAATTTGTTCTTGTTATCAGTAACTCAGAAACTAATCTTCATTTTGACGGAGATTGAAGAAACAGTTCATGTTATAAGTATTCCACGTTAAGAATGTTCACGTTAACGAGGTTCGATATAAGCATATATATAAGCAAAAGCATTGGATTTTTGAAACTTTTTGACTTCCGATTAGAAAAACACGACATTCCATGAAATTTCATATTTGGTTAGACCATCGATATATTTATGCTGATTAGATTTTGTCATATAATCTATAATAATAAAGGAAGATGTCTGTCTGTCTCTCTGTCTGTCTGTCCGTCTGTCTGTCTGTCTGAGCATCTATACGTTCAGCCCCTATTGAACGCAGAAGTACAAAATTTGACATGCGGGTGCTCCGAAGCCTGCCCGAATGCATAGTGAAAACAGAATTTAAAAATTTTAATTAGTTGCGGAGATATTAATTAAAATGTAAACCTATGTCTAATCAAAAAGCGATCTCAATGACTAAGAATTCACCGCGATTGCATAAAAATAGATATTTTAACGAAGTTAAAAACAGAAAAAGTGGAAAATAAATTAGAAATATTAGTCCGATCGTTACGAATTCGGTACCAAATGAAAGGGGATTTTTTTTCCGAATCTAAGAGTGCAAGTGGCTTATCTCTACAGCAATTAGATTTTTTAAAATTATCTAAAGTATGAAATTTAGTTGGAAACAGGCAGAACACTTAATTATTTCATTTATCAAAGATTCTTCAGTGCCAGGCGCTAGACATGCTGGCTTCCGGTCGGGAAAAAATGTTTTTCGTTTTTCGCCCACGAGACAAAGTAGTGAAAATAAAAAAAGCAGTTTTTGAATTTTTTCAATTTAAAATCGATCAAAAGCAGAACTTCGAAATTGCCCGTCATTATGGCTCACCTGTATGCAGTTAAAAAATCTAAAGTATAGCTTTAAAAATAAAATAAATTGACATATTATATTTATTTAAATTTATTTTTGTTTCATCTGTTAATGACACCAAAAGTTACTTTTAACAGAACAATATTGATTTTTCCCCCCTATTTTTTATGAATTCGGTTGTAAAAAAGCAGTTTGGGAATTCTTAAATTTTAGACGGATTTCAATAGAAATCGTTAATCGCCCTTGATAGATTTGCCATTTTGAGTCTAAAATACATCAAAGATATTCATTATTGTAATACATAATACATCATTCAAAAGATATTTTAAAGTATTTTTATTGCAGGCAATTAAAATGATATAAGCCGTTCAAATTCTGTACGAAACTTTCGGAGAAAACTACAGAAAACCCAGAAAATTTTTATTATTTTATATTTTACAGAGTTTCAAATTCAGATTTTCGCTCACATTTCGTACTAATAATTTTTAACGGTATATAGCCCGGAATTAAGCAAGTTTTGGAGAAAACCACAGATAAGTCAGACACAAATCTTTAAAAAAAATGTTTGTATTATCTTTGTATTTCAGCTTCTAATTAGTATAATTTCATTTTTATATTATCGAAAGTGGAATTCGAGATTTCACCTGATTTACACGTTTTAAGGTGTCCTGATTAGGTTTTCTTTTGTATCTCAGCTACTAATTAAAATAATTTCATAAGTGATACATCATTTGAAAGCTTTGTTGATTTGAAATTGAACAATATATTACAGAAATTTCTACCGCCAGATGGCGCTGTAATATTTTAAAATTTCAATATTTCAAGTTCTAATGAGCGAGGAAGGTGTTGTAAGTTCTAAAACGGGGATAAGGCGCCGCAGGCGCCACCGAGCAGGACTTAGCTGAAGTCAGAAATTTGAAAGATCATAACATGGTGAGCGAACAGGCTGTTTCAGATATTGAAAAGGGAAGAGGGCACCGAAGGCGCTACCTCACGTGAATTAACTGCGATTTCAATAAGCTATTTTCACGATATATCAATAAGCTGTTATTAGACCTGAAACGGGAAAAAAGCGCCGCAGGAACCACCGAGCGGGAGTTTCGTAAAGTCAGATTTTTCAGGGATCGCGAACCAGCTGGTCGCCGAAGGCGGCTAGTGTTTAATAAATCAAGTTACTATGCTGCCATTCTCGCGGAAAGGTCCCCATTTACGGAAAAATTCAGCCTTTATATTGTGTAAATGCACCAAACTGAATATAAGGAATTAAAAAGGAATATGCATTTTAGTTATACTCTTTCAGATCAAAGCATTTATATCCGTAGTATATTGATAATACAAATATGAATATTGGGTATATTTTCAAGAAATAAATAACATACAAATGGTGAAAGAAACACCCACTGGTGGAGTTAGAGATTTTCAAATGACGTGAATCTACGTCAGCGTTTGCAAAAGTGTTAAATAAGAAGAAAATCATTTTTTTTTTTTTTTTTTTTTTTTTAAATTACTGGTAAGAAAAAAAGTTGGCGGTAACAGTCCTCCGGAATAAATTATAAAAGTTGGTAACTTTATATATGTAAATTTCTAACTTTCACTTAAGCGAATAGAATTCGACCAGTTATTCAGAAATAAAGCAATGGTGTATTATGTCAAGAATCTAAAATTAAATCATCTTTTGTATAAAAAATATATAGAGTAAAGAATATTTACTTGCCTGTTCTTGTTTGTCTTGCTTGGGCACATCCAATAGCAGCCAATATTGTGCATCCAACTGTATTACTTCTTTGACTATGGCTTTAAGGAGGGCGTACCGTCTGAAGACGTTCCTCTCGGCTTTAGAATTTTCATAACGTTCATGCATGCCGATCAGAGCGCCTTTCACGGTGTTGTACGAGACTGTCACTTTGCCCGTTACCAGGCGAAGGCGCTCATTAGTCTGTACAGCGCCCTCCCGCGTGTTATCTGAAATGCAGAAAAATGTAGACTTATGAGTTACGCTATAATTACATAAATTATCACATTTTTTAAAAAAATAAATAGAAGGGTAAGTGACGTTGTTTAAAGGAATTTTCAGTGCAAACAGAAATAAGAAGGAAAAAAGCCATGCACTACATATTTCAGATTATAAATAACTTTTCTAAGTTAAAATTAAGTGTGAAATATAGTGACGCTTTCGAATTTGTTCGTTCGTTTGTAAATAAGTATGTATAAAAAAAGATAAATATATTTCTAATCTACGCTTAAAATGATGGATTCTTAGATACGTGTAAGTGCAAATTTGTGCATTTGTGAATGTATAAATGTGTATGTACAGTAGAACCTCGATTATCCGAAGTAATTGGGAACGAACCTGCTTCGGATAATCGAAATTTTCGGATAATCGAGAATTCATCAATAATCATCTCAGGGGTCGTACTCTCCGCCCTTTTTTCAGGACACTCTCAAATATGACAAATTTCCGCCTCTATTCCTACCACTATTTTTTTACGATCATCTCTAACTAGATTAATCTGGAGACATTTCTATAAAAAGTACCATAAAAATTTCTGCATGAAATTGCTGGTGGCAAAATAGGAGAAAATTTCTTATTCTTAAGTGTGTCCTGAAAAAGGGGCGGAGAGTACGACCCCTGTTATCTAGTTTATTATGTAGTATCGTCATTGAACTGTTATTATGACTATTTTAACTGTTAAATAAATGAAAATAAATTTATTTCTGAAACAAAATCTAACAATGGTTTAAATGGAAGCTTGATCTGGTATAAATTGTCCATCCTTTGCCGTGCAGCTCTATCCCGAAGTTTTCTTAAAAGCATGAGTTCAGAGGAATCATAAGTGACACAAAGTGACAAAAATTTTGAAATTATGCTGCAATGAAAATTTCTCTGTTTTTGAGATGACAAAAGAGGTTAGGTTCTTTGCACTTGCTTACAATCAGAGGGTACAGTAACATTCGATTGTTCTGGGACTTGACAGAATGACCTTCCACATTTCGCAATGGGGTGTGTTTTTGTTTAGAACAGGGACGTTTGAAAGTGGGGAAGAGTACACTCATACCGAGAATTGAGCTTGCGAGAAGGAATTCTAAAAAAGGAAATTCCAAAATATTTATCTGCATTCGTAGTTTGGAAAGGACGGCTTGCATACAAAAGGAATGTGGGAAAAAAAAAACTTTAAAAATGCATGTTTGTTAAGAGAAAACTTTGGATGATAGTAGAAAGTGAAAAAAAAAGTGAAGAAGAAACAGACTTCGGTTAATGGAGAGGAATTTCGGTTAATCGAGGTTCGGATAATCGAGGTTTTACTGTACTTTTAAAATACATGTATATAATATATGTGTGTATAACGCCCCTTTTCTCACACCACTACAATTTTAGAGTTATTCTCTCCAAATGTTGTTACGATTAAATAAGACTAAAATTACTCTAAAATATTATTGGTGTAAAAAAAAAAAAAAAAAAGGGTACTAAAAATTGTACGGTTCATAATGAGATGTTTGGCAAGTATGTATGTAACATATATAAGCATATTATACATTTAAATATATCAGTTTAATTAATAAACACTACAAATTCAGATTAAGAAAGATATATACGAGTTGTGGCTATAAAATAACAAGACTAATGCTTCAACAGAAAACATACGCTGCACCAAAATTGAATGATTGACAGTTGTATTGTATGAAGCCTTCTCTTTCGAATGTGGTGCCTCCCGAATTTGCAAGCAAATCAATCTGGTCTTGACTTCTTAATTTTGCATTGTTTGTCAAGACATTTCTAGCCAATCACAACACCCCAGTGTTGGGCAACTGGCTTTTTTCGCCTGATTTTTCACCAATGACTTTTATCTATTTCCCAAAGTCAAATTTGCATTATAAAGAAAAAGATAGTCCGCGAAGTCTATTAAAGAAAAAAGCATCATTTAGAAGCTCACAAAAGACGACTTTCACTACTGTTTGGTGTAATGGAAAATTCGCATGGAACTTTTCATAAATAGAGGAGGGGTGTACATTGAAGGTGATTATAACTAAAAATGTATAATTTCAAAATAAAGTGTTTTGCAGCAATAGTCCCGTTAATTTCTATCTACACCTTGTATATATATGTATAATAAATAAGTAATAAATAAATAATACTTTGGAGAATTTCCAACTTTATTTCATACTACCTTATTTGCCGAATAAATTTTTCCAATACGTAAATATGATAAAATAGGAGAAACAGTACACTTAAAGTGATATGAAGAAAAAGAGGGTACTAATGCTCCAGAATAAATTAAAAGTTGGCAACTCTTTTCCTATAGTAATAACGCAGCTGGAAACATCAAATTTAATATCTAAGCTACTTCTAATGTATACATTCTCCCTAGAGATTTTTTAAAATTAGAAATTAAAAAACGGTGAAATGATTAAGAAAAAAGTTGTAAAATGACCTTTTCGTCAAAATTTCATGCATGGGATTTAAACATTTTGCTGTCAATACATCAAAATGACGTAGTGTCATAATGTAATTAAAATAATTTTCATTGCATGCCAGAAAGACGTCACTTTCAGAAAACCTCCCAAATGAAATAGTATCGTGTTTGAAAATGACATCATTTTCAAAGACCTTTTTTGGTTAGATTCTATGTTCTTATAATATATGATTCATTTTCAAATATCTTTTACTCGTTAACGGTTTAATTAAACTCATTTCTTTAAGTACAATTCTGTTTTGCAGTTGATTTAAAGTTTAAATTTTTGGCTTTTAAATAACTTTCTGTTCACACAAAATAATGTGGAGATATCTTTAAATTTAAACTATAATAGAACAGTTTGTTTTGTATAACTTTAAAGCTCGCTGTGCTGATAAAACAAAGAAGAAATTGTTAGAATTTATGAATACATTTTCTTAATCAAAATCTATATAATTTATTTCTAATGGGGACTTATTGCAATTAAATTTTATCGAAACGGTACGATAATGACGTAAGGTGTTATCTGATTGGTCAACTCAGATTATAAACGAATTTATGCGTTGATTATTCTAGAGATTTAGGCTACAATTATTTAATTTAATAAACTTGAAATGCATATTTTCTTAACGAAATCGAAAAAATATTAACTTTTTGTGTTGAAACACGAGCTCGAAATCTCGAATTTAGAAGTACGTTTGAAAAAATATAAAGTCAGATAAGTCTCACATTCATTGTTGGATGCTTGGTAGAGCGGTGGTGGTGCCATCTATTAATCGAAATAGAAATCATCTTATTCAGATAAAAAAAAATTAAAAGCCAAAATTATATATTTTTTTAGATTTTGTGCTCATTATAAATAGAATGAACGTTCTTTCTTTTTATTTCTTTATTTATTTTGTAGATAAATATATTATTTATGAAATTTCGCTTATGTATGTTAATATGGTAATTAAGTCAAATCTCATGAAATATTTTTATTTTTAATACAATAATAATTAAGTTTAATGTTTAAAATTTTTGACTTAGCAGCGAAAATAAATAAATAAATAAAATATTACCTAAAATTGAAATCATAAATGCAAATATAGAAGATTGAAATCCATTATTTAAAAAAAAAAAAAAAAAAAAAAAATGTTTTGAGAATTTCCGGTGATTTTATTAATGACATTTTTCTGAATATCATTTTAGGTATGTAGTTACTACGGATGTTCTGCGTAGGGATGTTCTGCGTAGTTAATATTTATTTGTGAATACATATAAATATAAATATATACACTGAGAAAAAATTCTATAACTGACATCTAGAATCTAAATTGTGGCTCTAGAAAACATAGTTCCATGTCATCCTTATAAATTCTAGTCCCCTTGGAAAGCGAGTTCTAGAAGCCCCTATTAGAATTCTAGAGCGTTTGCCTATATTCTCGCGGGCAAAGTTATTTAAAAATCACTGCAAATAAATGAGACTACAAGAGGCGGGTTTCAGCAACTATAATCTTGGTTTATTTCCAAATTCTAGAAAATCAAGCGAGAATTTCTCGCAATATAAATGATTCAAAATATATAGAGTATTCAGACTATAGTTTTACTATCTAGAAATGTGTACACTAAATATTCTCGATAATTTCGTCTATTCAGTTTATTGGCGTGCCTTCTGCGCATAGCTCGGAAATGTATATTTCTAGTTAAGGTATTTAGAAAATCCGCTTATTCATTCTAAAGAAAGGCGGTATATTTTTTTTCTTAGTGTATACTGTTTTTAATTGATACTTCTTTGTTTGTGCTGATTTTATCCAAATTTTCCGTCCATTCCTGTTAGCATTTCATGTGCATAGCTCGGGTACATCAGTTAGTTAATAAATAAAGAAGTTAAAAGAAAAGGGACTTAATAACGGGCAAAGTCACTTAGTGAAATACATTTTTTAAAAATTTCTTCAGTCATTAAAGAACTAGAAATGCATAAATAATGAGAAATAAATGATAAAGTTATCAAAAGGTTTTATTCTACTAGAAACGATTCACCAAATTTTTAAGGAAAAATATTCCATTTATTCTGTTTGTTTGAGTTATGTCCCTAATATCAAAACTACAGTGTATTTTATATTCCTCAATGATTTTTTTAATAATCCTTTATAAAGCTCGTCCTTTTATCTCTTCTTTTCTAATTTTCCTTTAAGGGAAACCTTTTTCGAAGAGTACAACATAAAAAGCAATGTTATTCAACAAGTTATTACATAACACTGCTAAATAAAAACATTTTTGTTATAATAATTTATCTTTAGCGGATTAAAGTTTTAGCTCTGTGTGTTTCATGTCGACATTTATTATACATGTTAAATAAAGCCAACTTTTATCTTTCGTTCCCGTGTTATGATTTTTCTATATAAAACATTAAAAAAAGAAAAAGAAAAACAATAAAAAGAAAATTAAGAAGCTTTTGGTAAGCACTTAAGTATGGGGTTTTCACTAGAAGGAAAAAGCTCTCTCTCTCTTGTTCTTCTGAAATGATAATTCACAGTTTAGATTACATAGTTTTTTTTAAACACGCTTTTATTAGCTTCATCTGTCTGTATGTTTGTATGTATGTTTGTAACCGCTCTGGGAGCAAACAAAAAATCTATATGTAAATAATATTATAGTTTAAAAAAATTAAAGAACACGCTTTTATAGAAATGTGAACTAAAAAGCACAAAATATCTATCTTAGTATTAAAATGCAGGGTAAGAGAAAGTCGTGTGAATGACACACCATAATATTTACATGCATTTAAATCTTTAATTAAAATAATTTAGAATAAAACAAAAACCATTGTTAAAAAATCTCTCCTGACTCGGCTCGAACTCTAGACCTTTAGGTTCGTAGCGCGGAGTTTTATCTCACAGCCACAGCGTTCCCGTAGGGAAAGTTTTTTTTACAATATAGATTTTTTGTTTGCTCCCAGAGCGGTTACAAAAATACATTATACATACAAACATACATACAAACATACATACAGGTGAAGCTAATAAAAGCGTGTTAAAAAAGACTTTCCCTACGTGAACGCTGTGGCTGTGAGGTAAAGAGCTCCGGGCTACGAACCTAAAGGTCCAACGTTCGAGCTCAGTCAGGGGAGATTTTTTAAAAATGGTTTTTGTTTAAATCTAAATTATTTATTTCTCATTCCTTCATTGTGTTATTTTTAACATGCTTTTATTAACTTGATATGATGTAACTATTAATGTATATAACGGAATCTTGGAAATCAATTTTCGACCACTTCTGTTCGTTCGATTATCCTGAAATTAAACACGATTTCATAGTCGATGATAATATTACATACAAGTGTTTCCAGGCTGCTATCCCATCAGGGGCAAACAAAAAAATCTATATATATATCAAAGTCTATTGTATGTGGCACAGGATTTGACCGTATTTGTATAACGTTGAGTGGCAACAATTAATCAATATATTTTTTTTTTATTAAAGATGTAAATATTATGATGTGTCACTCACACGATTTTTTCTTACCCTGCATTATAATACTATAAATATAGATATTTTGTGCTTTTTAATTCACATTTCAATAAAAGCGTGTTCTTTATTTTTTTTTAAAGTATATTATTATTTAGCAATATTTCATCTTTACCTAAAAAGGTAAAGAATTTTTTCATAGAACCTGTTTTACAGAAATTAAAATGAATACAGAAAATAACACATTTTAATTTTAACTTTTTACTACGATATTTGAAGTTTTTATGCCTATGAGATTGTTAAATACTACTGTCGTAAAAACACGTTAAAAAATATATAAAAGGATTTTTGAAACGTTCGAAAGAAATCATATTGAAGCGTTTTCAAAAGAAAAGCCAAAAATAACAAATATAAAGAGGTTTCAAACTTTCTATAAAATAATTTGTCTACTTTAAAATTCATATGGCACAAACTAAAACTTCTTTTTACAATAATTCGTTAAAATCACTTCCTCTACGCAAAAGATCTTATATACATACGTGTAGATTTCTAAATTCTAAAGAAAAAAGGAATAGCAAATGAATTGTAAAGAATTTTTTTCCTGTGAAATAGGAGACATTTAACTGTTTTATTCAAATAGCGAATAAAGTTTTTTGCCAAAGATAGCAATTCGCATTGAATAACTTATTTTTACAAACAATGGTTTTTATACTTTCATACACAACTTGTGAGATGCAATTCGATTTCTTTTGTTGTTTGCAAGTATTTGGAAATCTCGATACAAAAATACAGATTTTCAAAAAATTAATTTATTTTTCCTAAGCTATTTATGTTTCTTGAAAATGTATAAATTTAAAGAAACACACACACATACACACACACACAAATATTTTAATATTCAGTACACTTGATGCTTTCACAAAGCATAATTTGTCATTTATAACAACGCTAGATTGGTCTAAAAAGAAATTTCATATCGGCTTTTGTTTTCTTATTGCAACACTAGCAGGCTACGCCCGCTTCGCTGGTCACTATATTTAAATGAATTTTCAAAAGAATTGGATCAACTTTTATTGTTTACATCACATTACAAATAAAAACTTAAAAAAAAAAAAAAAACACTGAAATCGCTTTAGATCTCGCTTCTTCGGGTACCCGTTGCCTAAGGCAGCTCTTTTTTTCTGCCCGTACTGCATCGGGTCCAGTTTCCCACTGTCTACAGAAAGGTCTTTCCCGGGCAATCTAGGTATTTATCGACGACTTGTGGATTTTTTGTTATTTAACTTTTGTTATTAGAACTTTATTTTAAAGATGACTGTATCTCAGCATCTATTACATATTTTAGTTTTTGAAACAAGTGTTTTATAGCCCCCGTTATTTACACTATATTACGATTTGATTCCAACCAGTGCAATAAAATAAATAAAAAAGTAGATTTTCTTTTAAAAGGAATTAAATACGTGAAAAACAAATGAATTTTAATCAGTTTAATCCTTTCTACTATAAACTACCATTTTTGTCACCCAGAAAGTATTATAAATGATAATAATAATAATAATAAAGATTTTTTTTTAAAGGAATTAATTAAAAAAATGAAAAATAAAAAGTTGCTATACTATAAAATTTAAACATAAGCGTAACAATTTATTTCTATTGCTTTACCATTTGATTTTCAATAAATATAATAATAATAATAATAATAATAAAAGAAAGAAAATCGCCTTAAAATGAATGTATTAATTAAAAAATGAATTGCGTAATAGCCGTTGCTAAGATACGCAGACGATTACAATCGAAGAATAAATTCATGAAAAATGAAAAATAAAAGCCAATGTTAAAATCGAAAAAACGTTAATTAAAAAAATTCAAATTCGAAATTCGAAAAAATCTCGATGAGGTGCACATCTGCAGGGTCCCAGGTACCTATATGCTAAATTTGGAAGCTCTGCGATCTATAGTGTGAACACCAAAGCGGAGATACACACACACAGAGACACTTCTCTTCTTTATTTATATAGATTACTTATTGCATAACTTATTTTACTGCACAATTCATTACAACAGATTTGAGAGGTCATAATATGAATGAATTTAAAATATTAAGTTACAGAAATCGGATCTAGTTATTTTAAAATAAAGTTATTAAGTTCTATTTAGAAAGAGATCCCTATAGACCATGGCTTGCAGAAGCCCTAACTACACACTTGTCCATAACACATCCTGAAAATATCCGTAGGATGTCCAAAGATTCCTTTATATCCACAGGACATCTTGATGATAACATTTGGAGAAGCTTTGCTGGTAGGGAGATTAAACGCCTCTTTAATGAAACTGGACTTTGAAATGAATATATTATAACTAGCAAGCCCATGCGAAATTTTCGCACTTTATTTATCTCTTCGTTACCTTTAAAATTTAAAATTATTATTTTATAGACGTCATATTTTCATATGCATGAGAAAATTTAATATATATATATATATATATATATATATATATATATATATATATATTGAAATACATTAATATAATCAGTGCAAAATTTTTTTTATGAAATTTAAAGATGACTCAACTTCAGTATTAAAACAATTCCTCGGATCACAAGCTAAGACTACCCATATCAAATCAAAGAATAATTAAAGAAAAATCGAAATAAATATTGGAAATTGGAATGAGAAAAAAAGCATTATTTGCATTCTAACGTTTTCAAGGGCCTGGTAGAATGCAAATATGCTAAAATATGGATGTTTTTCTGTAACAAAGAAAGCAGAAGCTAAGAATTTCTTTGTTCGCAGGCCCGAAACACGCATAGAAAATCCATTAAAGAAGAAGATAAAAATAAAACTATAACCTAATATGAGAATCCAAAACCATATAAAATGAAGATTGAAATAAAAATACAAAAATTCAAATTACTTAATAAAATATATTTGAAATGAACACAACTCAAAAAAGAAACACACATAGTCAATACAGAAAAACGAAGATCATAATAAAACGACGATCATAATAAAACCATTACCTAAATATGAAAAACCATAACCATTTAAATGTAAGATTAAAATAAAACCCATAAAATTGTAGAATAAAATAAAGATTACTTTAACCTTTCTAAATGAAATTGAAGCAATAAACGTTGCTTAATTTCATTTATGTGCATGTGTCATTCTTTGTGCATGTAAAAATGTAACAATCAGTTATCAGTTAAACCCACAGTTAATTAGTTCAAAATTGCATTGACCATGGAGTAATTTTTAGGATTCACAGTGGAATTCATGTAAGGTAAGGATACAAGTCCTTAAAATAATCAGATGATGATTCCTAATATTGAATCATGAATAGTGCTGCCATCTGGAGTAATGAGATGAAAATAATGGAAAAATACAATAAAATAAATAAATAATAAAAGATATAGATTATTAAAGAAGAAGAGAATATATATATATATATATATATATAATATATATATATAATATATATTTATATATATATATATACTTTTTTTTCACGTGAAAGCATATTTCATTTTATGCTGAAAAAAATGGCAACAATTAAAAATTTAATTGTCTATTTTAAAGCTGTTATTTTCATATTTTAATTAATTAAAAAAAAAAATAATAATCAAAAATTCGTTACAAATAAGGTACCAAATGAAAGGGGCGATTTTTCTGAATCCGTCGGATTAAACAGCTTATCGATAGGACAATTATATTTTTTAAATTAACTAATGTATGAAAATTAGGAGACAGAGTCCAAGGAAATCGCCTAAGCCTAAAGCGTGACAGAGTCAGGCACTGATAAGCTTAACTATATATGCGGATTAGCATAGTCCCTCTAGTTTTTCAGAACATTTTTGCTTCATTTAAAGAATAAAATTCTACAATTAAATAAGAGGAAGATGACTATTTTATAACTATTGGTGTGCCAAAATTGGAAGAATTAGCAGCTATGATAATATACTTTTCACTTTAGTTGTTATAGAATGATGAAAACATGTGCAAAATTGCACCTAAAATGCAATGCGAACATATGTTATGATGACTTTTTTAATAGAATCAGGTAGAAGACAAGTTACAATGTTAAAATAATGTAATGGTTTTAGACAGATCGTGTATAAGCTTTTAAGGGGCAAAAAGTATTCTGCAGAGGAACGCTTAGTTGTAATGAAAATGAGAAGTAGAACATAATAAGAAGCATAGAGTCGGCAAAAAAATTATTCGAGCGCTAGAAATAATTCCTATATTAAACTAGTATGTTGTGGTCACTACATGATTGTCTT
The DNA here is from genome assembly GCA_963930645.1 of Salticus scenicus. Lineage (NCBI taxonomy): Eukaryota > Metazoa > Arthropoda > Arachnida > Araneae > Salticidae > Salticus > Salticus scenicus. Next base: position 74,488,063 of record OZ005662.1, on the reverse strand, counting down.
CTATATTTTCCTATACAAATTCACTCAGTAAAAATAATTTGTTAAAATTAATATTTAAAAAAAATTATCTTCCATAATAATGCAGACATATTACATATTAATGCATAATAATGCAGGCATAATAATCCATATTAGAGAAGTAGTATAACACTAAATATCCAAAAAAAGTCAATTTTATAATCAATATTATTAAAAAAATTTTTTTTTTTTTTTTTTTTTTGGTTAAAAATGAAAAAAAAAAATCGGTAACTTTATTTTAAATTATCGCAGATCGATGGTTCAACCATTCGTTTTAAAGGTATTGGCGAGCTCTTTTGGAAGATACCCATCATGAAAATTTACTCACCTCGTGGGGGTACTCCCCCCCCCTCCCCTGCCCAGGGGCGAATGTGAGGTTCCTACATGCACAATTTCTTTTCCTTAGTTGACTATCCGTATTACAAATAATTCTTTTAAATTTCATATTGACCGTTGAAAAATAATTCACTTTATGCACATTTATACAAAATTTTGTCTATACCACCATGTTAAAAATTTAGAAAAGGCGGGATGGCAACGCAAGTTGATAGGCACTAATTTATGTCAATCTGTAACTACATACCAATTTGTGTGAAATTCTGTGCAGTAGTACCTGGGATACAGTCACCATAAAATTCTGTCACACACACACAGACAGACGGACGAACAGACAGATATTTTCTAAATATGTTCAAATCGTGTTCTACAGCTCTCAAAACGCGTAAATCCATCAAAACCCCGAGGTCGAAAATTTTTACGAATCCAATATTTTCTTCTATTGAATATAGACGAAAGTAAAATGTACTCTTAATACTGCTTTGTTAAATAAATCCTTGTCGAGTCATGTTCTTCATCAGTCTAAGAATGTGTTTCGACAAGGATTTATTTAACAAAACAGTAATGAGCGTACTTATTTTACATATGAATTATTGCTAGTGATCGAATCATTTTGCTGCCGACTGTATACTATAATCTTATAACAATCCCACGTATACCTCAATTTCAGTATTTTCAGGATAGTAAGTTCTACATATCTATTCACCATATCATCTATTCGACCCATTAGTAACGGTAGCAACTAATTCCTGCAAAGAGTTGACGGGTCTTCAACTAAATTATGGAATCGGTTCAAGGTTGCTTTACCAGTAAATACACAGGTCTATTAATGACTATGCTCCCCCCCCCCCTCTTTCCTCAGATATTTACTTAATTATTGTAATTCGTGAACGTAGTCCCTGATTGTCAATTTATCTGGCCAAACACTGTAGTCTATTTTATAAGCTGTCGTTGGTGAAAAACTACTAAAAAGAAATCATAATTATGAAATTTACTTCATATATTATATCTTTTTTGCAAAACCTACTAAAGTTATAATAAACTGCTTTCAATCTACAAAGGCCTACGGAAATTTCTCAATCTACGGAAAATTTTATTCCTTAATATTGAAATTTAATTTACAATCTCCCTTTATGTTTCTTATTTTATTATTTTGAAAGATAAAAATTTTATAAAAAAAAAAATGTACTATATATGATTTTTATTCTTTTCTATTGAGATTCCTTATATTTTGGAATGGATTTGATTCTTCTGTTACTTTTGATTATTCATAAAAACATCATTACAGAAATTAAAGTACTTATAAAAGAAAATTTTAACTTTGCGTACTATTGTTTAAATTTTTCATGTAAAAGTCTTGTAGGAAGCTAAGTTGTAGAAAGATATTATGTTGCAAAAGCGCGTAAAAACAAGATAACGAAAAACAGTTTTTAAATATCTGAAAGAAACCATGTTGAGTTGTTTTAAAAACTAATGTTGAAAGCAACAAATGTAAGGGGTACATACAAACGAAACACTTCCGGTTGCAAAGTCGTTTGCAAGCGTTCCAAATGTATGACTACAGTCGGCAGCAAACATATACGAGCATTAGCAGAAATTCTTATATAAAAAAAGCAGACTTAACACTGTTTTGTTAAATAAATCCTTGTCGAATCATGTTCTTAGACTGACTAAGAACAGGATTCGACAAGGATTTATTTAACAAAACTGCATTAAGTGTACTTTTTTTACATAGGAATTTTCGCTAATGTTCGGATACTTTTGCTGCTGTCTGTATTTGCAAAAAACTTTCAAAATTTACGTCATCAAAGTTGCAAGCATCCCGTTTGTTTGTAACCCTTAATCTCTTCTTTTAATAGATAGTTCTAACTTTGTAAAAGAAATGGTTTGCTTTACAAGTCATACGCAAGCGGAAGAGTTTATTTATATTTTTGAAAATTTTATCATAAAAAAAGTATTCTTAATATTTTGATGTGTTAGAAGTTATTTATAGAAATAAGATGGATGGTTAGATGGCTGGGTTTTACGTCGCATCAGTGCTGCGCAGATGGGCAATTTGCGACGGTCTGGGACACATCCCTAGAGGTTGTCCGTAGACATGCCATCACAATTTTGATCCTCCACGGAAGGATGGCTCTCCCACTTCGGTGACCCCCAGAGGTATAATTTTTGATGGGAACATGGAGGACATCGCGACCACGACAGATTTTACGTGCACCAGCCACCATTAATGTACACGGCGGTCTTTGGCCGGCTCGAGTACCGAATCCGCAATCTTCCAATTACGAGGCCGGTGCTCTACCGAGTGGGCTACCGCGGCCCTATAGAAATAAGAATAAATCTACAAAAAATGCAATTTAAATTATTTTATGTATTTTATTTTCCAAATTATTTATGTAGAAGAGACGTGTATAAAATTATTAATTGTTCTAAAGATATTATTTTGTGAAAACACATGAACAAATAAATTTAAGAATGTAGAAAGTGGCACTTTTCAATGCCAAAAAAAAAAAGCTTTGATGCGTAGAAAACCAGTGTCCCAGGCAACAAATATAAACTATATTTTTTTTTTAATCGATAGTTCTAACTTTGTAAAATAAATCGTTTGCTCCAAAAGTCGTATGACACAAATTAAAGCTTCTTTTCACAGTAATCTTTAAATTCTATCTTGAACTCCTAAGGTCTGATAGCTATACGGATAGATTTCAGTATTTTTTTTTTTTTTTAAGATAATTTATCAAATGATTGTAAAGAAAATTATTTTTCAGGGAAACTGGATACTCTTATCTTTTTTGTTTAAACATAAAATAAAGTTTTTTTTTTTTTTTCTTGCCAAAGATAGCAACTCACATTCAATAAAGTTTACGACAAAAGACCATACTTTTTTGAAAAAATTATGAAACGCAATTGGACTTCTCATGTTATTAGAAAAGTATTTGAAAATCTCGGTACGAAGGGAGATTTTTCGATAATTTATTTTTTTGGCTTCCTATGTTCTTCTAAAAATCACGAATTTTACAAATATTTTAATATTAAGCGTTCTTTTCGCATTGACTATCCCAAATTAAAAAAAAATATATAATAATTGATACCAATTAGAATATTCACGAAAAATTGGCAAGGAAAATTTCGGGTTTTGTGGATTGTATCGTCGACAGGCATCGCGACTAATTGCCGAAACGTCAGTGGAGGCCCTCTGTTGAGACTCAAAACGGTTTTGGGTTCCGTCTGTTTATCTGTGCGTCTGTCGAGCGATAGCGGCAGCAAAAATTTCGCTATTGACTTCAAATTTGATTTTGTAACTCTTTTGAACTCTTTCCAATATTTTGAATAAAAAAAATATTTATTATCCATTACAAAATAGTGAAAATAACCTTTTTTTAGCCTTCGAAACCTATTAAGTACTCAAGTGTTCTTGAGCAGAATACCACAAGGGGTAGTTTAGTTTTTGAAATTTTATTTGAGATCAAAAATAAATTTTTATACCGGTTGCATTTCATTCTGTACGAAATTTCGTATTGCGTAATGACATAATATAAATGTCACAATGGTTAATGTTATAGTTGAATGTAGTCTTGTATTCACAGCCAAATTGTCATAGACATGCACTAGTGGATCTGCAGATCAGGAGCCTCAACGTCCTATTTGCATCAGACATTATACAATAGGTCATTTTTATTTATTCCTTATTTTATAATAGTATATATTGATTCGATAGACTTGTTACCATAACTGAGGGGTCCTGAGGGGGACTGCCGCCCCCCTCAACCCCCCGCTGCATCTCGCTTTGTATACCTATCTGTATATCATATATATGTATTCTTAATAAACGACGGTCTTGTATTATTTCCCTGAAATTCATAAATACCAAATTTTATGCAAAAAAAAAAAATATATATATACATAGAATATCGTAAATATTTTACGTATCCTTAAAAATAAATACCAATTCTATGCCCACAATTTTCAATAGGAAAGTATGCTTTTAAAATTCTAATAAAATTTCCTTATATTTGATGGGGTGTAACCATGTTAAAATACACTTTCAAGAAATACCGACTATAGACCTTAATAGTACTTAATTCTTTTATGTATCCCTGAAAAGCAGCCACAGTCATTATAAACGCCCATAATAAGAATAAACCTAATTAATTATAACACATTAATTTTTCAAACTAATTTGACATCATTTGAATGATTACAGTATATACTCGGAATTATTTTATGTGGTCCCATAAATTATTTAGTCTATACATACCCTTTTATAAGAGTAAACATGATTTTATGTATTTTTATAATGTATGTTAATTCTATTAAGTTCAATTCAGCATAAACGCATTAAAGTGCGCGCTTAAATAAAAATTTGTCCGTAGGCTCTAATGTTACGAAATACTTTTGTGTGTCTCTGTAAACGAACCATAAACATTGTATACATCAGTAAAAATTATTCAGCTTATTTTGCGTTTAAAATTAATAATTGTTCCAAATTTAACATCGTTTGGATGACTACGTGACATTGTCAGAACACTTTTGTAAGGTCCTGTACATTAATTAGAAAGCTTAAGAGCACATATTTTCTTCAAACAACATAACTTTAAGATATTGTGGTACATACAAATTCTTCCCATAGGTCGTAATGGTAAGAAACTCTTTGGCGCGTCCCTGTACACGAACGACAAATGGAATACGCACCTTAGACTGTACAGCTATTTCTGTTGAGCTCATGAACATGTGTACCAAATTTCCAGTCAATAGTGTGATTTGTGAGGCCGCTATCGCGGTACATACAAATTCTTCCCATAGGCCTTAATGATAAGAAAAAATTTGGCGTGTCCCTGTACACGAACTACAAACAGAATGCACACCCAAAACTATACAGCTAATTTCGTGGGGATCATGAACATGTTTACAAAATTTCAAGTCAATAGCGAAATTTTTGCTGCCGCTATCGCGCGACAGACACACAGACAAACTGACGGAACCCAAAACCGTTTTGAGTCTCAACAGGGGGCCTCCACTGACGTTTTGGCAATTAGTCGCGATGCCTGTCGACGATACAATCCACAAAACCCGAAGGTTTCCTTGGCAATTTTTCGTGAATATTCTAACTGGTACCAATTATTAGTTTATTATTTTTTAATTTGGGATAGTCAATGGGAAAAAAACGCTTAATATTAAAATATTTGTAAAATTCGTGACTTTTGAAGAACATAGCAAGCCTAAAAAATAAATTATCAAAAAATCTTCTTTCGTACCGAGATTTTCAAGAACTTTTCTAATAACATGAGAAGTCCAATCGTGTTTCATAAGTTTTTCAAAAAAAGTATAGTCTTTTGTCGTAAACTTTATTGAATGTGAGTTGCTATCTTTGGGGGAAAAAAAAAAAAAAAAAAAAAACTTTCTTTTATGTTTAAACAAAGAAGATAAGAGTATCCAGTTTTCCTGAAAAATAATTTTCTTTACAATCATTTGATAAATTATCTTAAAAAAAAAAAAAAAAAAAAAAAAAAAAAAAAATCTATCCGTATAGCTATCAGACCTTTGGAGTTCAAGATGAGAATTTAAAGATTACTGTGAAAAGAAGTTTTAGTTTGTGTCACATGACTTTTGGAGCAAACGATTTATTTTACAAAGTTAGAACTATCTCTTAAAAAAAAAAAAAAAAAAAAAAAAAAAAAAGATTTATTTTTGTTTCCTGTAACATTGAATTTCTACGCATCAAAGCTTTTTTTTTTTTTTTTTTTTTTTTTTTTCTTTGGCATTGAAAAGTGCAACTTTCTACATTCTTAAATTTATTTGATTATATGATTTCACATCATAATAACTTTAGAACGATTAATAATTTTATACACGTCTCTTCTACATAAATAATTTGGAAAATGAAATATATCAAATTAATTTAAATTGCATTATTTTGTAGATTTATTCTTATTTGTATAAATCTTCTAACACATCAAAATAATAAGAAACGGTTTTGGGTTCCTTCTGTTTGTCTGTGTGTCTGTCGCGCGATAGCGGCAGCAAAAATTTTGCTATTGACTTGAAATTTGATAAACATGTTCATGATCCCCACGAAATGAGCTGTGTAGTTTTGGGTGTGCATTCTGTTTGTAGTTCGTGTACAGGGACGCGCCAAAGTTTTTCTTATCATCAAGGCCTATGGGAAGAATTTGTATGTACCGCGATAGCGGCCCCAAAAATCACACTATTGACTGAAAATTTGGTACTCATGTTCATGTTCTCAACAGAAATAGCTGTATAGTCTTAGGTGTGTATTTCATTTGTCGTTCGTGTACAGGGTCACGCTAAAGTGTTTCTTATCATTAAGACCTATGGGAATAATTTGTATGTACTGCAATAGCGGCTGCGAAAATCTTCGATTGACTTGCAAATTTGCGCACATGTTCTAGCTTGCATATAAGTAGCTATGTAATTTTTATTGCAGTATTATTTATAAATTGTGTACAGAGACACGCTAAAATTCTTAACATTACGGCGTATGGGCTGAATTTCGTTTAAACGCATTTTAACATCATCACTTTGCAATCAAGAAAATGAAACTAGCGTACGTGAGTAAGATTCTTAAACTTATGTTGTTTGAAGAAAATATGTGCTCTTAAGCTTTCTAATTAATGTACAGGACCTTACAAAAGTGTTCTGACAATGTCACGTAGTCGTCCAAACGATGTTAAATTTGGAACAATTATTAATTTTAAACGCAAAATAAGCTGAATAGTTTTTACTGATGTATACAATGTTTATGGTTCGTTTACAGAGACACCCAAAAGTATTTCATAACATATGAGCCTACGGACAAATTTTTATTTAAGCGCGCACTTTAATGCGTTTATGCTGAATTGAACTTAATAGAACTGACATACATTATAAAGATGCTTAAAATCATGTTTACTCTTAAAAAAGGGTATGTATAGACTAAATAATTTATGGGACCACACAAAATAATTCCGAGTATATACTGTAATCTTCCAAATGATGTCAAATTAGTTTGAAAAATTAATGAGTTATAATTAATTAGGTTTATTCTTATTATGGGCGTTTATAATGACTGTGGCTACTTTTCCGGTATACATAAAATAATTCCGTACTATTACGGTCTATAGCCGGTATTTCTTAAAAGCGTATTTTAACATGGTTACATACCATCAAATGTAATGAAATTTTATTAGAATTTTAAAAGCATGCTTTCCTGTTGAAAATTGTGGGCATAGAAATGGTATTTATTTTTAAGGATACGCAAAATATTTACGGTATGCTATGTAATTTTTTTTTGCATAAAATTTGGTATTTATGAATTTCAGGGAAATAATACAAGACCGTCGTTTATTAAGAATACATATATATGATATACAGATAGGTATACAAAGAGAGATGCGGCGGTGGGTTGAGGGGGGCGGCAGTCCCTCTTTAGGATGTATCTGATTATGGTAACAAGTATATCGAATCAATACACTGTAAAAAATATGTCCTATTCGCTGCCAGAAATTCTCTGTAATTTGAGAAAATACGCGTAATTAACGAAAAAATTACGCTGTCAGAACGTATTTTCTCAAATTACAGAGAATTTCTGGCAGCAAATAGGACATATTTTTTACAGTGTATATGCTATTATAAAATAAGGAATAAATAAAAATGATCTCTTGAATAATGTCTGATGCAAATAGGACGTTCAGGCTCATGATCTGCAGATCCACTAGTGCATGTCTATGACAATTTGGCTGTGAATACAGGACTACATTTAACTATAACATTAACCATTGTGACACTCATATTATGTCATTACGCAATACGAAATTTTGTACAGAATGAAATGTAAGCGGTATAAAAATTTATTTTTGATCTCAAATAAAATTTCAAAAACTAAACTACCCCTTGTGATATTCTGGTCAAGAACACGTGAGTACTTAAACAAAATATGTTTTGAAGGCTAAAAAAAGCATATTTACACTATTTTGTAATGGATAATAAATAATATTTTTATTCAAAATATTGGAAAGAGTTCAAAAGAGTTACAGAATATTTAAACAATATTTTTTTTTAATTTTCACTAAGAAAAATGTAGAAAATTCAGCCGGTGAATCCTAGTTTTCCAAATATGCTTCAAAAAAAAAAAAAAAAAAAAAAAAGCTGGACACGATTTTTTAAAATCTAATGCACAAGTAATATGGAAATTTTACAAAGAAGTGGCCAGTGCTTGAAGGAAGGATTATAAAAGAAAAAAAAAAAAGGTTTGGCTGAGTTGTATGCAAAAATAGTGCAATTTTCCATACATTTTATACCATTAAAACCTTGTAAAATAAGTTGCAATCAAGAAAAAGAAAAATTATTCGTTCAAACACTAGTAAATTTTATTTTGAAGAAGTGTTCCAAAATTTGAATAAGATTGGTAGGGTAAGGGCTCCAGTGATTGACACTTTTAGAGCAATTTCAGACGTTTTTAATGTTTTAGTCCTCAGAAGCTATTTTTGGAAATCTTAATATATATGGCATGAAAGACTGTCAGAAACACATATATGTTAAAATATATACATTTGATAATTATGTGTCTGAAATTCAGACACAATTGTGTCTAAAATGGGTGTTCAATTTTAAGATGCTCAAAAGTGTCTTATTTATTTCAGACATTTGAAGTATCTTAAAAGTCACATCGTTTCACCATCGAAGTGTCTGAAATTCAGCCATCTTTGATCCTGTCTACAGTGAATATTTTTCATAAATAAATAAACAAAAAGATGCGTTTTATACTGTTTACCTGTGAAAAATAGATTTTAGACTCTCCTAGAGCATAAAAAAAAAGCATTAACAATTTTCACAAAAGTATTCCCTGTTGCCCGCGCCGGGAATTGAACTGACAATCAACGGACTCAAAATAGTCTTCCCAATCAAGCCGTCGGTACTCACGTTATACGCTGATTGTATAATAGAATATATTCTATAGTATCCGTAAAACAAATCGAAGTTTTGTGTCTTTGCAATAAAACTGTCCATAGAAGTAAAACTTAATACATATTATTATGTTACATTTCATGTGTAGAGGTTTAGAGGTTTTTTTTTTTTTTTTTTTTTTTTTTTTTTTTTTTTTTGTAGAATGTGTAATAAATATGAAAAAATAGTAGACTATGGATTTTTAAACGATTTTTTTTTTTTTTTCCTCTTTTTTAACTGGTATTTGCAAGAAAACAAACTATGTAAATGAAACCAAAAAAATTGCTCTTTTACATTTTGAAGTGTACGGAAACATAAAATAATTTTTAAAACGCGGAAAAAATCAATTATGCACAAATTGATTAAGATTGTTTAGTTACGAATTCGCTTTCTTAGCTTCAAGTTACATGCTTCGTTTATCTTAATATTTTTTTATTTTATTACACGTGAGAACTTTAAATAAAAATTCACTTTGTTTTTTAATTTTTAACAGAATAAGTTCCGCGTCTAAGTATTTTAAATAAGTTAACTACTTATATAATATAAAATAATATCAAATTTATTTGTTAAAAAAAAATATAAATAAAATAAAATAAACAGGATATGCATGCTGCTTAAAGTAGATTCCATATGGAAAATTTGTTGAGTAATACAAATGTCTGAATTTATAAGTGTCTGAAATTTATAATGTCTAAATTTTTAAGTGCCTAAATTGCAAAATATCTGAAATTTTATGTGTCTAAACTGTAATATGTCTTAATTTCAGACATATCAATCTTATTCAGACTCTTATCTCAGCTCATTTATAAAAAAGACACTTACGTGCCTTAATTTAAGACAGTACATGCGTCTGAAATTCTGCATGCGCAAGTATATCGGGCATTTATGTGTCTGAATTGGCATTTCAGACACATTTCTGTCTGAATTTAAGACGCTTCTATTTACAGTGAACAAACTGTTCCAAAAAGCAATTATAAATTTTATTCAAACTACTGAAAATAAATTAAACTAGTATATTGTGGTTACCGCATCACATTCTTCTATATTTTCCGACAGAAATTCATCCAGTAAAAATAATTAAAAAAATATTATTTATTAAAATTATCTTCTATGAGGAATGCGACGATTTCCATTCTGGAGAAGTCGTATAACTTTAAATATCTAAAGATTATAATTTTTTTTTTTTCTGTATGACAAAAATGCGATATTTTTTTCCCTAAGGTTTCCTTTCTTTCTTTCTTTCTTTCTTTTTTCTTTTTTTTTTTGTTAAAAATGAAACTCTCCCCCCCCCTCCGACCCTCAAAGGGGTACATAAAAGTTTCCCAATTGACTCTCACTACTATAAATAATTTTTTTTTTAGTTTCATAATGATTATTAAAAAATAATTCTCTTTATGTACATTTATACGAAATTTTGTCCTATACATAGATATAGTAATTTATATAGATCTATCATCCCATTGTTATCATGCAAAAATTTTTGATGCCGAAAAATTTTTTTGGCATCAGCCATATAGTGGTATTGAAACCATTGAAACTCGGCAACTGTAATAGAATAGAACAGAATGTTGATGAATTTTCAAAATGTAGAAATATTGCGTCTTTTAATTCTTCTAATAAATTTATGAGAAGAAATGAATAAGTTATCATAAAAGTAAATTATATTTGACTAAATTATGAAAAATATAATTTTTATAATCAGTTGCTTTGTCATTATTATGAAATAAAAACTGGTTTGACTTTTAATGGAATACGTTTTTTAAAGTTTGATATTTTTTAAGATTTTGTATTAGTAAGTAATATCGAATTTTCAGATTTTTTTTAAAATACATTTAGCAGCGGTAGAGAACGTTAATTTTAGTATATAAAAAGAGTTTAACTTTAAATATTAACTAAATTAATAAATATGAAAAAGAGAAATGAATTCGAAATTGTATCTGCAGTTTCTCATTCACCTTTAGTACATAAATTATTCATAAATTTTATTTTCTAAATTATCTGTGTGTATTCACTTGGAAAAAGACAGTCGTATTGTGGACTTTTCTCCGAGTAAAAAGGAATCACTTTTTTGCCCTCATTGATCAATCTATGTCTTATTACTATATCTATGGTCCTTTACCACTTTGTTAAAAATTAAGAAAAAACAGAATGCCAAGAACGTCTGGTGAATGATTTTCACAAAAAGTTGATAAGCACTAATTTATGTCAAAGTGCAACTATATATCAAATTTTATGAAATTCTCTTCCGTAGTTTCTGAGATACAGTTGCCACAAAAGTTTGTCACACACAAACAGACAAACATTTTCTAAAAATGGTCAAGTTGTGTTCTACACCTCTCAAAATGTGTATCAAATATTTTCTTCTATTAAATATATATATGTACATATATACCTATATATAAAAAGTAAAAATGATATGAATTGGAATTGTAATTTACGGCTGAATGAAAATAAAATAGATTCCGACGCCAGGTCACATAAACACTACTATTTATCATAACTTTTAAAGTCGTTGGAAATTTAAATAAAAAAGTTGAAAGTTTTTTACATATTTGTTCTGAGTCAGATAGCTACAAATGCTGTTGTTTTGAATGATCCGTCTTTATAGTTTCCTTTATTGTTTTATCACTGTATACAATATATCCACTAGTAGCATCTACTTAGAGCAGAGGACATTCTTCATAACTCGAGATTTATGTTTCTACGAAGTTCGTTTTTCGTTGCGAACTTTTGTTGCTTGTGAAATATTATTTGTTTCATATCGATCTAAATAGTTTTCTGCTTGTTTTGCATATGCCAAAGTGACATATATATATATATATATATATAGTAATATAATATTATCAGTGCAAAAATTTGAAATTTAAAGATGATTTAATTTCAGTATTCAAACAATTATTCTGATCAAAAACGATGACCACCCAAATCAAACCAAAAAAGAAATAAAGTAAAATCTAAATGAATTATAGCAAATGCATAGAGCTTTATTTGGAAATGAAGCTTTTTTTTTTTTATTATTTTTATTATTTTTATGTCATTATATATATATATATATATAATTTTTATATTAAATAGAAAGTATTAATTTTTATTTGATTTTGTAATGTTTTCATTGATAGCAGTGTTTATTTTAATTGTTTTCAGTGAAAATACATTTATAACTATGGGGTGATGTTTGCAAGGTAATTCATGTACTGCACTCCGGCAAAAGAGTGACACGGCTGAAAAAAAATGACAACACTGAGTTTAAGTCATTGAAAAATGTGTATGAAGGTCACCAATGTGCACAAAAAATGTTAAATCTCTCTTTAGAAAATTACCTACCTGAGAGGCAGTTGTGTTTTATTATAACGCTTATAAATGCGTTATCGCAATCTTTAAGTTGATTTTTCTCAAATACTGTATTTTTCAGTTGTGTCATTTTTTCTTGCTGGGATGCTATATGAGAAAAAAACTTTCTAAAGAATCACATACATTAAATTGAAAAGGCTTAAAAAATGTAAAATGTAAAGAATGCGCAGCATGTGTAATCAAGAATCCTGTCCGACACGTAGTATCAGAGTATTCAGTATCAATAAATATATGAAATTTAAGTTTTCAAAAAAGACACAGTTTGAAAATAAGCGATAATTCTCTGTAATTCACACTGGGTTATCAAATGAGACTTCACAGAAAAAGTATCAGCGTTTATCTTTAATAAATAAAAAACATATATGCAAACGATGTAACGATAAAAATCCTTTGTTTAAATCAATGTTATTATAAAGACAATTTTTTCAGACCTTCCAACAACAACAAAATAAATAAATAAATAAATAAATATAAAATTATGAGCGTACGTTAAGAAGTAACAATTAAAGTAACATCCCTTTCCCCGAAATGAAAATTGGAACAGACAGACTTGTTTTGTTTTGATCTTAATGATTTTTTAATGGGATCTTCTTTAGGCCAAGAGATTTCCAATAACAAAAGAATATGAAAATTTGGGCATCTGTTAAGGGGATATAGATGAACAATTCAAACACAATAATATATATGTATATATGTATAGTTGAGCCCCGTTAACGTGAACACGCTTAACTTCAAGTTTGTTTTAGCATGAACTGTTTCTATAATCCCCGTCTAAATGAAGATTAGTTTCTGAATTATTGATAACAAGAATTACTGATAATATGAACAAATTTTTTATTCTCCTTTATATCCACGTTAACGAGGTTCGACGGTATATATATATAAATATGAAAACAGATAGAAAAAAAGTATATATATATACATATATATTAAATCTAATGATCTTTTAAAGGAATTTTCCTAAGGCAAAATTCCCTCTCTCTCCCCCCTCCCCCCCATATATATATATATATACATTTATATATATATAAACGGAAGCTTCCGTTAAAAAGTTATAGATGGACAAAAAACATGAAAACAGACCAACAGACATTTATTATTTAGATCTTATAATGGTATCATAATGTGACCTTTTCAGCGAAGACGTTAAAAAAAAAAAATAAAAAAATAAAAAAATAAATAAAAATAAAAATAAAATCTGATGTGGACGCCACATGACATTCTTATACACCCAATGAAATTAATTACATACATATTGTTACGAAAACATTGATATACATGTGTGAGATTATAATTAGGTTCGTAAATAAACAGGCAGGTTGCACTCTATAAACATTCTTGAAAAAAATCCGAGAAAACTATTACTCCAACCTCAAATATTACGATAGTAGTATTATATACGCCGTAGAGAACGAATGTCGCTTATTCTAAAATAGTTTTCTTCAGATTATTGCAGAATCCTTGATTGGTAAATGCACAACTTGGAATTCAATAGAATTTACTCGACTAAATATATGGTCTACTTTTGTACTCTTTAGCGAAAATTAATGACAAGAAACGATGCATTATACGAAAACAATTAACTCTGTTGAAATTAAGAAAGGGTTTACTAATTCTGGTTTCCCCAAAATAATATTTTCCGCCAAATTTTGTTGCTAATACCACAAAGTCCTTAAATTTTTCGTCAACGCAGATTTTAGTCTTGGAGTCGATTCTGGTGACGTGGCGATCAAATTTGGCAAATTTTTGTAGTTTACGGTTGTGAAACTTTGGAAGCTCTAACTTCAATAAAAACAGAGTTTTAAAATTTTTCAGAAAGATTTATTGGTTTCTAGCGCAGAATTAACATCTTCGAATGTTTTATAAAGGACTAACAAGACTATAAAAAAGAAGAGTCATTATTGATTATTGTAGATTAGGTCTTGTCTATTTCTTTACGTGCTTCTTTCTATACAATATTACAATAAATGTGGAAATAGATGGTAGTTTTTTCATTTCCCCGAAGGTGGGCGTTGACTTAGCGTCAAATTAGGCAATCTGGCGAAAAGTAATCGTTTAGGATTTTCGAAGTTTGGAATCTCTAGCCTCAATAAGAATCGAGTTTTGGAATTTTTCGGAGTGATTTATTGTTTCCTAACACAGAACTAACTCAAAAAATCTATAAACTACTGACAAGTCTCTCGATGAATTCAAATTCTATCCAGACATCGAACTATGCGATAGATCATTGTTCCTGAATTAGAGAAATTCCTGCTCTGTATTGTATTTACCCTGTTTACTTGATGTCTGCAGTACGAATGAATTTTTTATTGGATTGTCTTGAGAATGCTTCTTTATGTTTTTAGAATATCCATGAAATAAAGTATATCGTCGACTAGAACCTGCTTATGTCTTTACAAAGTACTTTATACATGTAAAAATGTCGACAAATTTTATAACAATATCATTACAAGCTCTATCATTAGCATCTTTAAAAATATCTAGGACGATAGATCATATACAATGGCCAAAACCTTTGTATTTTTGGTCATTATGAACATAAATTTTCTAAATATCTTTCTCATTTACAATGAGACTTTAAATTTCTTAAAATTTTTGTTTAAAAGATGAAAATTTCTTCAAAATATGGATTACACTTAAATAACAAGGCATGGTTGTGAGTATTTTGACTGTATTGTTACTTCTGATATCCATTAAAACATCATGACAGAAAAAAAAAAAAAAAATAAATAAAATAAAATATATAATCCAATTGATTATGTGGTTTATTATCTTTTTTCTCTTTCACAAGTTTAATGGTCCTTTTTTATTATCCTTCAGGTAGGCGTAAGTATTTTAAGTTAATATGGTAACTCATTGGTTCCTTATCTATATCGCAACTTTTTGTGTCATTCTTTCCTCTATGTTAAATTCAGTTCTATATTTTAGTGTGCTGTTATTGTTTTAGTTCTATTAATTGCTAAATTTTAAGATTAAATTTTATTACGTTATCGATTATTTATATATATATATATTAATAGAATTCTATTGAAACAGATTAATTAATTATATATGTAATGGTAGATATAAACACTAAACTATACCCAATATACATATAATAAACATATGAATTAAATAAATGTGTAATTATAGCTTATTAAATTATATTAAATCATTTTTGACAAGTTTTTAATCATCTAAAAGAAACCACATTGAAAACAAATAAAACAAATCGTAAAAAAAAAAAAAAAAAATGAAATTAGAAATTCTAACTTCTAAACTATCATTAAATTATTTATTTTAATTTATAATTGTTGCCAAAAAAATTAAACTTTAAATTTTACATCTAGTTTTTAAGATAGCACGCGATCATGTTTTATATAAAAATTAAATCATTAAATTCATTTTTTCACTTATTATTATTTTTTTTTCATATTGCTCGCGCACTTTTTATTTCCTAATTCAAAATTAAAAAAAAAAAAAAAAAAAAAAAAAAAACTTTTTCGATATCGATTGCAACGATACTGATTATTATTAATTTTCTTTTCTTTTTCCTAAAAAAAAAAAAAAAAATGATTTTGATGAAATTCTGGCAAAACCAGAATTTAGTTTAGGACTATTAGATTTTTTTTTTTTTTTTTAATTATAACATCGCTTTCAAATTATTCAATTATATTTTCTTTAAATTTTAGATTTTGATAAATGCCCAACTATCGAAAAATGACACCGCAAAAATCCCAGATTGATACTAATAGTCCTCAGTCCTAAAAAAAAAATTACATTTCAGCAAAGTACATTTTAATTTTGTTTATAATTGTTTATAATTTTTAATAAAATTTTCATGTGTGATATTATTAAATACTACAAAGTTATTATGAAAAAAAAACATGTTTAAAAAAAAAAAAAAAAAAAAAAAGGTAAGGGGAAAAAAATTACAAAATCCGAAAGAAATCTTGTTGAGTTGTTTTGGAAACTAATGTTGAAAGCAACAAATATAAACCTCTTCTCTTAATAGATAGTTCTAACTTTGTAAAAGAAATCGTTTGCTTCAAAAGTCAAATGGCACAAACTAAAATTTCTTTTTACAACATTTCGTTGAAATCACATTCTTTACTTAAAAGATCCTGATACCCATATGGGGAGATTTCTGAATTGTAAAGAAAAAAGAAAATTTATGAAATGACTTGTAAAGAAAATTATTTTTTGGGGAAATGGGATACATTTAACTATTTTGTTCAAACAACGAATAAAGTTTTTTTCTTTTAAAGATAGCAATTCACATTCAATAACTTGTTTATAGAAATAAGAGTTCTTATACTGTTTTGCACAACTTGTGAAATACAATTGAATTTCTTTTGTTGTTTGCAAACTATTCGAAAATTTTGATAGAAAAAGATATTTTTTTAGAAGGCTATTCTTCTAAAGCTTCTCAGGTTCTTCCCGAAAGTAAAAATTGTAAGAAAAAACACGATTTTTTTTTTTTAAATATTCAACAATATTGTTGATTTGACCTAATATATTTTATGATTTGTATGAAAAATAAATTCTTCTTAATCTTTCGATAAAGCTGTTTTACTTATCACATCATTACCATTTTAGTACTACTTGTTGCGGCACATTTATTATGGTATTACTCTTAACACATATATCAATAGATGGAATGTTAATGGAATTTAAAAATAATTCACTAAATCATGGAACAATTTATTTATTATTATTATATTATTTTTGTGCCATAACTAAAATTAACGATCTGATAATGAATATACGAATCAATTTGTACGAATACAGAAATGAAATTTGTGTATTTTATACGATATTAAATTCTATTAATAATTATGTAAAAATATTTCATACAAGTTTAACCCTTTGCGCTCGACATATTTTCCTTAAGACACGCCTTTTGGCGTTCCTTTAAAACGTCACACGTATAGTTTCCAACTTACTGCCTTTTGCTTACCTGAAATTTGTAATAATTTGTTTTATTTTACTTCATCATTAAATAAAATGAATCTTTCTGTTACAATTTTCCGGTAGCCGAAAGGTAGCCTATAGTTACACGTTTTAGAAAAGTAATATTTCATTTGCAGAGGAACACCTGAAGGCGTGGTTCGATTTTTTAATGTCCCCTCAGAAGGGACATACGAGCGATAAGGGTTAAATGTCATAACCATTTATAACAAACTTATATTGCGTGATTGCAAAAGTTCGTGCCTAATTTCCTTGACGATATTATCCGTTATTTATCCAATTTTATCCCATGGTCCTATTTAAATGACAGTTGAAAAATAACGTATGCAAATCAGTAGTTCTTTCTTGATAATATTTTGTCAGCTGAACCAGGGTTGCCAAATTTGGCCTTTTTTTAATTCAATAGTCACCAATAATTTTGAGAAGTGACATTTGATATATATAATACATATCAATCTTCGAAGTGATTAGTCAAACGTTACAAATAAAAATTATTGGTGACTATTGAATAAAAAAAATCTGATGTGGGCACCACATGACTTCCTTATACACTTTTAGAAATATATATAATGTTAAAAAACATTGTCATTGAACCCGAAACTGTTGCCTAAAAATATTAAAAAAAATGAATTATCACCGTGTTCTGAGCTTTTCTGAAAGTTGGTTAAAAACCGATGCAAGATTGTACTGGTGACGCTGATGAAGGCAACAGGGACCCGAAAAAATTGGCTAAAAGTATTTAAAAAAATGCATTTTCACCGTGTTCTGAACTATTCTGAAAGTTTCAAATGTCTAGCTAGTCGGGAAGTTAGTTAAATAAATTTTCTGTTGAACCATATAAACGCTGTCGAAGGCAGCAGTCACTTGAAACAATTGGCAAAAATATTTAAAAAATGCATTGTCACCGTGTTCTGAGTTTTTCGAGAAGTTTTAAATGTCTAGCTAGTCGGGAAGTTAGTTAAAAACTGATGCAAGATTTGTACTGATAACGCTGCCGAAGACAGCAGGGACCCTAAACAGTTGGCTAAAAGTATTAAAAAAATGCATTTTCACCGTGTTCTGATCTAGTCTGAAAGTTTCAAATGTCTAGCTAGTCGAGAAGTTAGTTAAATAAATTTTCTGTTGGATCACATAAACACTGCTGAAGGCAGCAGGAATTAGAAGCAGTTGGCCAAAAATATTTTTTAAATGCATTGTAAACGTGTTCTGAACTTTTCTGAAAGTTTCAAACGTCTAGCTAGTCGGGAAGTCAGTTAAATTGCAAGATTTGTCCAAACCGTTTTTGAGTTATTACCGTTTTTTGATGCATTTTGCCCATTATGAACCTAATTTTTCTAAATATCTCCAAAACGGAAAATCATATAAAGTCCAAAAAGGGAGGTGCACAACTAGATGTTATAACAAACCTATGTACCAATTTGCAACTTTCTACGTCCAACCGTTTTTGAGTTATGCGACATACTCTCTCTCTCTCTCTCTCTCTCTCACACACACACATACATACAGACGTCACGAAAAATCGTGTAAAGTCCCTTATATCTCTAAAACGAGAGCTCGTGTTAAGACGACACTTACAGGTGTACAAGTAGACATCATGACAGTCACACGTATAAATTGGCAACATTCAGCAATCATTCGTTTTCGAGCAATGTGAAATGCAAAATCCATTTCGCAAATCGGGATTACTATACTTCCTTATACTTCGTATAAGGAAGTAAAAAGGCCAAATTTGGCAACCCTGAGCTGAACCCGTTGTGGTATTTATAAAATACTGTTACTTTGAATTATGTGTCTCGCCCCTCCTCATCCGCCTGGAAACTTTGTTTATTTATTCCTCGTTTATTGATGACATATACATCAGATTTGTATGCTTAACATGTAGTCCGCTTGCAAATCTTCGTCAGATAATTATAAATAGCACATGACAGAATTACAATACGAAGAAATGGAAAAACATCCAAGACCAGCACGGAAATCGAACCCGCTCTCCTACGCTCGAAAGCGATTAGCAGTGTGGTGACATAACCACTTGGACACGGAGGGCCTTTATTCCTCGTATTGGTGAATTTGATTTTTAATTTCTCTTTGCGGTTGCAGTATTCTTTCTGCAGAACTCTCATGCAAATTAGAAAGTATTATTTGGATAAAGTAAAACTTTGTACTTGAAAATTGCTTTTCGACATTGAAGAGAACACTAAAAAATGTAAGTCCAAATTTCATTCCCTTTATCCTTATTTAGAGGGCGGGGCAGATTTCTTATATAATTTATTTTTTTCAAATTTTGTTAAATTTAAATTTTTACGTTTATTTAACATAAGAAAATATAGAAAATATCGAAGTTCTTTAAATGGCAGAACACTATTTAGTCATCAATATTTAGTTTCTCAGTAATGCTTTTGCAAGTAATCCATCTAATTTATGAATAAAATTATTCATAAAATAGGAAACGGACTTCTGTAATCTAAATTTGAAAGAAATCAAGCCTTATGACACTGATGAGTTAGGGATCCTGATTAAATTTTAGATAAAACAGTTCCAGTGATTTGTCTCTGGGTAACCTTTCCCTTTCACCTATCCCTGCAGACGACTTTCAAGTGATCAGAGTAACCCGTGAGAGCGGGTGATTTGATTGTATTTTTTTTTTTTCATTAAAAGCTTCTGATTCTTCTGTTCAGTAAGACACCAGGAATGAATTAAACACAAGTTCTGTTTTTCTCAATAGATTTCTGTCAATGTTGTTTCTAAACTCCAACCTAGACTGATGGAGTCAGACCAGATGTAACAATCTGTTGACACCCAGAAAGTCACTGAAGAGAAGGGGAGACGAATAAATTTCCTTCCAAAGAAGACCCACACAGTTCAAGATGCGTTACGAAGAATCCTTGTGTTGGAGGCATTTTGGGCAAAGAGGGTAGATATTCTTACCTTTAGAAAAAGAAAAGGCATTTCAGGTGGCTGCTGGCAATGCAGGAAAAGCTGGTAGAGGATTTACTGTCAAATGAAAGGGATAAGGATAAACCTGACTTACAAACCTTCTACCAATGGTGAGTGGGATGGCACAAGTCAATTATTCTGAATTTGAGATTTTCTCTGAGAGAATAGTTCTAGGTTTGTAAGTTCTAAAAAACAGGTGTTTTGGTTACTGCGGCCTCATTTGCAAGATTGTCTGCCAATTCATTGCCGTGAAGATCCACATGAGATGAAATCCACTGGAGAGGGATATGGTGTGGAAACAGGTGAGCTTCAACTTGTGAAGGATACAGATACTTGTTTTATCACCTATGTGAATCTAGTTATTAAGATTTTATCTTGAGCTGTGGCTATCAATAAGTATCCAGAGGTTGCCATGGTTACTTTCATTCATAATAATCTTAAGACCAACATCGATTGTAAGTAGTTTCTTTCTGAAAACAGAACAGAAGTCTGGGTTATGTTTACGAAGAAATTCTATCCTGGAAAGTTTCAATGCAGATGCCACTGCCAGCGAGATCGGCGATTTTGTTGTCGTCAGTAAATATCTTGATGTCACCCTTTTTAGATTTTATTAATGATTTCCATGGCCGATTGTTTGAAATGGTCTGACAAGAAATCCTTTTTAATTAATAGATTTTTAATAATTATTATCTACACTTTTAGTGTGGATCCTGTGCCGAATCAGGCTGAAGTTAATTCTAAACAGAAGTAATTGTATTAGAAAACGAAGTTATAGTTAATAAGTTTTAAGTTATGAACAGTCACTGAAGTTAATGAATAGCGGTTTTCATAAATCCTGTTCATAAACTATTCTATAATTCATGCAGTCTAGGATCGTCTCTATCAAACGCTTTTATTAAACATTAATACTTCATAGGTGCCAAGTCTACTGTTTTTGACGGGAGACTTCAAACTGGAAAAAAGTTATAGCTGTTTTCGGTAATATTAATCGTTGAAAATATATATAACATTTTCCATTTAAAAATACGGGTGTCAATTCTGATTTAAAAGTTTAAAAACTTGTCAGCTTTGATACTTAAAGTTTGCACACAATAGTGCATTAAATATGTATATTTAATTAATTAAAAGAAAAATAGGAAGCATGGTCTTATTGCGATTGCAGGATACATCATCTCTTTCTGGTTGATATTGATTAAGTTTCAACAATTCATACAATTTATTTGCTTAATTATTCAAAAGGAAAAAAAATAGATCTCATTCAAATTTGGTGTTTTCATAATAAATAAATAAATAAAAAAATAATAATAATATAATAATAATTATAATTATAATTTTAAAATTAAAATAATTCACCAATAACCTCATCATAATGACTTTATCATCACTTGTTGGCCTTTTGATCTGTTTGCTTAAGAATACAAATTACACTCATGTAAATTGAACGTATAATCGTACAAATTTTTAAAATAACTTAATAGTAACTCATTTTTTTTCACGTTAGATAGAGCTGGCTCACGTTGTGTCGAACGTATGCTCTAAAGTGAAAATCGTATTGATTAACATTAAACATAAATTTCCCTCTAGAACATCATCTTTTTAATTGTGCTTTAGAGCTTTTAAATTTTAAGAACAATAATTATCACTTCATGCTTTCATTTATTTCATTTCAGAAACTATTTCGATTAATCGATTCTTTACTTTTAATCATTTCTTTTCAGTTTGTTCGTTTTGGCAAACGCCCGGTTTATTTCTACTTATTCGATTCGGACTAGGTTTACATGTGGACTTCTCAATTTTACGTATTACATTTTTCAATTCTGGTTGAGTTACTGTATAAGCTAATTTCCTTTTATATTTCTATTTTTTATGCAAGATAGAAACTAGTGTTGTATATTGCTGAAATAACTATACAACAATCAGAAATCTTGCATTGCAGCTGACAGAAATGCTAGTTTCCTGATGAGATCTTTTCTGGCTTTCAGCATTCATAACTCTATTTTTCACTTCATGAATTCTCTTTTCTTTCAACAGTTTCTTTTGGTTACTTTCTTTCGATTTATATTATGTGTTGCCTGTATTTACTGGTTTAATGGATTCTGCAAATTATCTCATCGTTAGGCTTAAGTGTTATGTGTGTCATTTCTCTTCTGCGTAAGTAATTTAACATGTTTTTACTACTCAGTGTAATTTAATTAAATTATAATCGTGACAATAACTTTATACGTAATACATCTCATTTCAAATTTCATTGTTGGCATTTTCATTTTTCTTTCATTTGCCGAGTGTTGTAAAGGAATTAAATTATTCATTATATATATATATATATATATATATGAGATTGCTGAAAACACTAAAATATTCTTAAACTCGCATATTAGCATTTTCTAACAATAGACGATATTTTTATTTGTTAACTAATTAATTTATTTTGAGTGTCTTTTTGCAAAATATTAATAGGCTAATTCAGTGATGGATTGTTTGACAAAGCATGAAGAATAAGGATTGCAGAACGGCACCTTTTGTATAGTTTAGTCAAGTTTCGAAAAATAAATTGGATGTTTTTTAGAAGAATGGATTTTTCTTGATTATTTGATGGGATTAAGCAAGTAAAAAGTCACATATTCAGTCTTGGCAGTGAAATTTAACAAAACAGAAAAATATCTTTATAGATAAATCCCCATTTCCATATTTTTTGATATGCCATTATGTAATTGGTTTTTAAAGTGATGTCTCAGTCCATACTATAGATATAGTAATAAGACATAGAATGATCATCGAGGGAGGAAAAGGTATTCATTTTTACTCCGATTAAGACGGCAATTTTTACCGGTTCATGGCCGTCTTTCTCCGAGTGGATACACATGGATAATTTAGCAAATAAAATATAAAATATATGAATAATTTATGTACAAAAGGTGAATGAAAAACTGTAGATACTCATATTTCTTTCTTTCTTTCTGTTTTTTAATATAAAATAATCAAAATTATTTAACTTTATTTGAATATTAGTTAAATATTTAACTTTATTAAATTTTTAATTTAAACTTTTATTATATATATATTAAAACTAGCGAACTTTATCAGCGCCGCTGCTAACTATATTTAAAAAAATCTATATTATTTACTAATGTAGTCTAAATGTAGTCTAAATGTAGTCTAAAAAATCTATATTATTTACTACTTATTTACTAAATTACTATATTATTTACTAATATCTTATAAAATATTAAAAAAAAAAAAAAAAAAAATGTTTACCATTAAATATGAAGGCGGTAATTATTTCACAATAATAATAAAAGTAACTGATTATAAATATTATATTTTTCATAAATTAGTCAAATATAACATTTTTATGAAACCTTTCCTTTCATCCGTTTATTAGTACAGTTGAAAACTGCGCAATACATCGGCATTTTAAAAATTCATTAACATTCTATTCTATTACAATTGCCGAGTTTCAATACTGGTTAATGGCTGGTGCCAAAAAATGTTTCCGGCATCAAAAATCTTTGCATGATAACATGGGGATGATATATCTATATAAATCACTATATCTATGGTCTACACCCCGTAGCTACATATTAATTGCGTCTGTTACATAAAAAATACATTGTGAATAAGAAATCGTTACTAAATGCACTGCGATAGCCTTGATACTGAAACCATAGATATTGTAATAAGACATAGATTGATCAGCGAGAGGGAAAAAGTGAGACCCTTTTTTTTCGGGAAAAGTCACTCTAATGGCTGCCTTTCCCCGAGTAAATCACACACAAGAATACACATGGATAAGTTAGTAAATAAAATTTATGAATAATTTATTTACTAAAGGTGAATGAAAAACTCCAGATACAGTTTCAAATTCATTTTTCTTTTTATTATTTTTCTCAATACTCTCTAATGGCTGATTTTAAAACTTTTTTCCGGCCTCA
The DNA here is from genome assembly GCA_963930645.1 of Salticus scenicus. NCBI lineage: Eukaryota > Metazoa > Arthropoda > Arachnida > Araneae > Salticidae > Salticus > Salticus scenicus. Next base: position 74,463,599 of record OZ005662.1, on the reverse strand, counting down.
AAAAGTTTTGGTCGATAACATGGGATGATAGATCTATTATATTACTTTATCTATGACTGAAACAGGTGAATAAATTTTATTCTGATTACAGACGATGGATTGCGGCCTGAATCGAATCAAACTTTCGCATACATAATCATACATTTATGATTTTCAGAAAAAATGAATTTACAATAAAATTTCAAATAATGAAATTAACATTTTGATTATTATACAAGTAAATCTATGAATAATTTAGATTCCTAAGACGTAATTCCTGTGCTTATGGAAAATAATCTATCAGACTATTTATTTAATAGCGTAAAGAGGAACATAATATATATTTATAGTTTCAAATCATTAAAACATTTTAGTATTAAATGTGAAGTTATCATTTTTTTAAAAAGTTTTGTCCAAAGGAAAAAAAAAGCAATTATAAAAATTATGAAATTTAAATGGCATTAGCTTTTAAATTTTCCTCACAAATGACAAATAATGGAATAAAACACTTTAATTATGTCCTTTATGAAAATTAAGGTGTCACTTTTGATCCATATTAATTATATTTAATACTTATAATTACATTCTAGGAAGCTTAAACAAAGGAATAAAAACGGTTAGTTAATTAACTGAATGAATTATTAGGCTTTTTTTTTTTACGTTTCAGAAAGTGACATTTAATTAACTCTAAAAAAAAAAAAAAAAGTATTTTTCGTTTCTTTATTCGTAAAATGAAAACTAGCTTTTTATTCCAAATTAATCCGCAAATAACTTCCTGCGTAATACGATAATACCATGTGTTAATTGACTGTGACGTTAAATGTTATGATTTTTATTTCCATTACCCTGCCACCGTAGGTCGTGGAAGTATTGTATTCGGTCAAAAAATTCGATATCAAGTTTTTACCTGATTTACACGCTTTAAGGCTTCATGAGTCCAAAAAAGTAGTTTTTGGCAATTCCTCAGTGTGTGTGTATGTGTGGAATGTTCTGGCTATCATATCTCTGAAACTAAGAAAGATAAAATTACGAAACTTCAGAAGTGAGACAGGTCTGGTGTACAGATAGCTTTTCTAAATTTTGATGAAAATTGAAAAAACAGAAGTGTGACATCGGAAACCGGAAGTGGTAAATCCGTATCCCAAAAACGGCTCCAGCGATTTTCTTCAAAGTTGCTATATAAACATTCTATTAGACGTCCTTTCGAATGATATAGTTAGTTAGTTCAGAAAAATTGATAGGCGTCCTGTATAAATAGCTCAATTTCAGGTCTCTCGTGTACGTTCCTTTAAAAACGACTGCACGGATTTTTTTTTTTTTTTCAAGCTCATTATATTAACTCCATTTCAAATATACTTTTGTATGTAATTATTGTTTTCTGGTCAATAATTGAGTGTGCCAAATTTTGGTAAAAGTTGGTATCTCAAAAACGGCTCTAACGATTTTCTTAAAAATTGTTCCATAAATCCATTTTAGATATCCTTTCTCATGTCTTACGTGGTTATTAGAGGAAAATTAACTATCATCCTGCTTAGGTAGGTCAGTTTGAGATCTCGGAAATTGGTGTTTCAAAAAATAACTCTAGCTTTTTTTTTTTTTTATTATTATTTTTTTCTTTATTTGTTTTATTTGTCTTTACAAGTGTATCAAGTTTCTCTTACGGGAAAATTTTAGTTTTCTACTTCGTTAGGTCAATTTTATGTCTTTTGATCACATTATCTCAAAAAATGCATATAATATGTGTAATTATGGGTAACAGAAAAGTCGTGTGGTTGTTTCACACCAGATTTTTTTATAATAGATTTTTACTGGGTGTTAAATATCGTTTAACATTTCGTTATGATATCATTAAAAAATGTTTGAAGATAAATAAAATAAGACAGCCGTAAATTTTAATTTAATTAAATTAAATGATATAATCTGAAGCAAGCAAAAAGTTTTTTTTATAATCTAATATGATTGGTGAATAAATATACTTAATATTCACCGACTTTAAAAAGGAAAAAAAAGTTAAATAAAGGAATGCTGTGATACCAAATTCAAAATAGAAATTCCCGAAAATAGCGCAAATCGTAGTTTTTGTTTTTGATCCGCTGAATTCAGAAATGCTTGTCTTTTCTTCTTATCCCGTAAGGGCTTTTTACGAAGTAAGGGTTAAGATATGAAAATTCGGTACAGAGACTATAACAAAATCAAAACTATGTGTGTATAAAATAGATTAAAGTAGACTATTATTCATACATCATCTGTTAAATCTCTTTGTTTCTTTACATCGATGCTTTTAGAGCTTTATCTCTTGCGCACTGCTTGAAAGCACTTTCTATGCACTATCCATAAATAATCTGCTAACATATCAACACTTCATCAGCTCTGATATCGTCTTTCTATTTCTTTGGTTTCTTCGCTAAATAACTCTTCTAGTTCTCCACACACATAAAAGATTTTTTGGGAATGAATGGGAGTTGTAAAAGGTAAATTTTAAGCTAATTTCTGTCAAAAATTCCCATTTTCTGTCAAACGTGTACGTGATGGAAATATTTGACTATTTTCCATTAATCAGCATCTAAAAAGACATTAAAAACAAACAAACAAACAAAAATATCCCTTTGAAAAAAAAAATCATTACAGACATGTGCTATCATATTATAGTAATCACATAACAACGCATGAAAAGCAAGAACTAATATGTTGTGGCCACAACAAGACATTCTTCTATATAATTTTACACACACTGAGAAAAAAAATATATATCGCTTTCATCTAGAACGAATAGGTGGCCCTTTTCTAAATCCCTAAACTAGAAATATAGATTTCCGAGCTATGGGTATAAGTCACGCCAATACACTGAGAAAAAATTCTATAACTGACATCTAAAATCTGAATTGTGGCTCTAGAAAAAATAGTTTCATGTAATCCTTATAAATGTCTTATAAAAAATTTTCTAGTCCCCTTCGAAAGTGAATTCTAGAGACCTCTATTAGAATTCTTAAACGTTTGCCTATACTATCGAGGACAAACCTATTTGAAAATATCTCCAAATAAACGTGAATACAAGAGGCGGCTTTCAGCAGCTATAATCTTGGTTTATGACCCAATTCTAGAAAATCAAGCGAGGATTTCTCGTAGTACAAGATTCAGAATATTCAGAATATTGTATCAGCATCTAGAAATGCGTAGATTAGAAATTCTCGACCATTTCGTCTACTCAGTTTATTGGCGTGCCTTATGCGCATAGCACGAAAATCTATATTTCTAGTTTAAGGAATTGGAAAATGACCATTTATTCATTCTAGATGAAGGCGAATTGCATATTCATGCAGTAGAAATTATTTATTAAATTAATACTTATGAAATTTTAATTCCATGATAAATGCAAATGCTCTTCTAAAAACAGGATTCGACAAGGATTTATTTAACAAAACTGTATTAAGTGTACTTTTTTTATATAGGAATTTTTGCTAGTGTTTGGAGACTTTTGTTACCGACTGTACATATAGAAGAAAGTGAAAGTTAAAAGCTATTTTCAATGTATATTTTGTATATTACAATGTACAATTCAAAAGTAATTTTCAAGAATTATTACTTTATTTTATACTCGAAAAAAGAAAATACTTCTTCAATGTTTTTGACTTTCGGTGTTCAATAGATTTACATGATTTGAAAAGTCAAGAACACGATTTAATCATTTAATCTTTGTGTTTATGTGACAAAATTTTGTACCGAATCTAGCTCCAAAACTAATTCACGTAATTTAATAAAATGTTATATTTAGTTGAATCTCGACATAGATTAGACATACATTAGTAAAGCCCTGGTTTGGGAACGAACCAAATTTCGAATGCGGGAAAAATTTCAAAATCAAACTCGAAATGTACAAAACTCGGCCTGATGCTGCCTGCGTGCCAATAGATCAAAGTTTGTTAACGAAGCCATTTTTTTAATTCATGAAATCAATAAAGGTAGTGAATCAACGAAGGCTTTTCTCGCTTCGCTGGTCACTATATTTAAAGGAATCTCTTTTCTATATCGCTTTACAAACAAAAATAAAAACATGAAATTGCTTTAAAGCCCACTTTGGTTTCCCGTTGGTTTTTGTTATTATTATTTTTTTGTTTGTTTGTTTCTTTTCTTTTCGTTTTCCTTTCCTTTCCATATTTGCTGAATTCGATTCTTTGTTTTTCAATATCACGTGATTGAGCAGACGACTATTTTATTTATTTCACGTTTATTTATATTTCCATTAATTTTTGGAACCCTCGTGCAACTTTACCTAAATTCTTTTTTTACTCCATTTTCAATTTTCATTTTTTCTTGTGCATGAGTAAAATATTTTATAATTTTTTATTTTTCGCGTGAAAGCATATTTTATTTTATGTTTGAAAAAAAAAAAAAAAAGTAATTTTTTTTTTCTTTTTAGCAACAATTAAATTTTTAAGTGTGCACATAGCATTTACCAGGTTATTATTTTCACATTTTAATTAATTATAAAAAATCTAATCAAAATTTCGTTACAAATAAGATACCATATGAAAGTAGAATTTTTTCTGAATCCGTCGGTTTAATTAACTTATCGATCGGACAATTAGATTTTTTAAAATTAACTATATGAAGTTAACTATATATAGTTAATATATATAACTATTTAAAATTATATATATTAACTATATTAAGTATGAAAAGCTGGTGGCAACAACACACAGACAAACAGAAGAAAATCTCTCTTAGCCAATCAACTTGCGTTCAGCCACGGACTTACAGGGAAAAACTCTTTTAGCCATTTATATAGAGAGAGATTTTTGAAATTAACTAAAGTATGAGAAGCTGGTGGCAACAACACACAGACAAACAGAAGAAAATCTCTCTTAGCCAATCAAGTTGCATCCAGCCACGGACTTATAGGAAAAAACTCTCTTAGCCATTTATATATAGGGAGATTATTAACTTTTGGTGCCATCTGCCTAACAGGTGGCGCTGCCATGTCATTTTTTTCGTAATTTTTAATACTGCTGTATAGGACAATGTTTTTCTTAGTGACTGTGCACAATGAGAATTGATTTTAACCTATCATTGCAAAATAAAATATATATCAATAACTAGTTAGTTGTAGGGCGACTAAGGCGCTCGTTGAAAATGATCATTTCATTTTATTTATTTCTCGCTTCAAGTAATTCATTTGCTAGGAAGCCCGTGCGAAATTTTCTCACTTTGTTTATCTCTTCATTGCCTTTAAAATTTAAAATTATTATTATTATTTTATAGACGTCATTTTTTCATATGAATGAGAAAATTTAATATTTTGTAATATATATATATATCAGTGGCGTATCGTGAATGCCGTTTTGGGTATGCTCCATACGGGTGGTTAAAAACAGCTCGTTATCATGAAAAGCTCATTCTTCTGATTGACTGTTGAAATGTTGTAGTATCTAAGTTGCTTCTCGAAAAATGCGAATTAGCCAATAAGACGATTTTTTTAATGTACTGTTTCTAACTACTCGAGTGGAGCATATCCAAATCGTCATTCACGATACGCCACTGATATATATATATATGTATATATTTTCACATGAAAGCATATTTCATTTTATGCTGAAAAAAAGAAAAAAAAAAGGCAACAATTAAAAATTTAAATGTCTATTTTCATATTTTAATTAATTAAAAAAAATCTAATTAAAAATTCGTTACAAATAAGGTATCAAATGAAAAGGGCAATTTTTCTGAATCCGTCGGATTGAATAGCTTATCGATCGGACAATAAGATTTTTAAAAATTAACCCTAAAGTATGAAAATTAGGGGGCAACTTGCGTTTACACCCAGACAGAGTCCAAGGAAATCTCTTAGCTTTTTTTAAGCGTGACAGAGTTAGTCAGTGATGAGCGTAACTATACATGCTGATAATCAGGTCACAGTTTTTGTATATGTAGGAAGGTCGCTTCTTCGCATGGGGATGAAAATTTTCGATGTGAATATTTAAGAATTTATTAATACTTTAATAAAACGGATGGACTTTTCCCAGCGTCGTCTGCTTAATCATGTGATAGAGGAAAAGAAAGAATCGAATTCAATTAAATATTGTTCTTAAGAACAAAAGTGTTACTATTTAATGTGAAATAAAATAAAAGTAATATTGTGCATTTGTAAACAGTAGAATAGTTGTATTTTTAAATTTAATAATTTAAAAAAAACACTTTATGTGTTTATTTATTTTTACCTGTAAGAATCGATTTTTGTATGTTATAGTGTAACTGTTACATTAACTGATCTAACAATAAATAATAGCTTCTTCTTGTGGAATTTTTATGGATTATAATTTGAAATTTTTAAATGTTTTAATTAAATTTAATTGCATAAAGATGTTACAACAAGTTAATTAACTTAGTTACTGGTCTAAATGGATTTACGCCGTACGATGTTGCACTGTCAGTGATTCAAGTACCAAAAATCAGAGTATTTACCAAAAATCAGAACATCAATAACAAACATAAACTAAATGATGATTGTAAATGTATACAGCAAACAAAAGATGATGAATGATGATATAAAATGGATTAAAAATGAAGATGTATAAAAAAATAACTCAGATTAAATACGATTGATCAAAAATAAGAATAGAAAATACGTTATTTCAGCAATCGCTATAGATGTAGAAGACTTCGTCTGCTATTATTTTTTCATCTATCATGTGACATCTGACGTCAGGTGGGAAAAGCCCATTGTTGAACAATACATCAGTAATAAGTCATAACGAAAATGTCTTTTCTTTTACCCATTAGAAAAAAAAATCGTGTTTAATGACTTTTTAGTCGTGTTTAGTACAGTCGGTAACAAAAGTGTCCGAACACTAGCAAAAATTCCTATGTAAAAAAGGTACACTTCATACAGTTTTGTTAAATAAATCCTTATCGAATCATGTTCTTATACTGACTAAGCACAGGATTCGACAAGGATTTATTTAACAAAACCGTAAGAAGTGTACTTTTTTTACATAGAAATTTTTGCTAGTGTTCGGACACTTTTGTTACCGACTGTACACAAAATTGTCTTTCTTTCTACATTTAGTGTTATACTTTTCTGTAAGGAAAATCGTCTGCATTCATTATGAAAAACAGTTGTAATAAATAGTTTGCACTTCGTGAATTTGTATAGAAAAATATTGAAGAACTTTTTTTTCGATTGCAAAAAATAATTTTTAAAATCGGCATTTTATTTTGCGTAGTCGTCACATAGCAATATTTTAAAAAGTTTAATGGCAGAGTTTTCAATTAATGCCAATTGCTACGCTAATTCATAAAAAAAAAAAAAAAAAAAAAAAGTGATGTAAAACAAAGAGGACACAATTCTAGAGGAAAAAAAAAATTACGACTGACGAAGAAAATTTTAGAAATATACATGACAATTAAATTAACATTCAAAGGCTTTTAAACTTTTAATGTCCACTACATATTTTTGTTTTTTAAAATCGATAAACTAATTTCAAGAAAAGTTATTAGCTAATCATAAATATGTAAAAAGAAAAAGAACAAACAAACAAACAAAAAACCCAACCTTTTTAATTTTTGTGAAATGTTTAGTTTGAAGCAGTGTCGCCAGATTAGGGACACTTTTTTATTCGATATCCACCACTAAATATTAATTGAGACGGTTGCCTTATCACTTCGAAGATTAAGCGTCGATTATGTGTACCAAGTATCACTTCTTAAATTTATTGGTGACTATTGAATAAAAAAAGTCCCCAATCTCAGAACACTGATGTGAAGGAATTATATGTTCAACTCAATTAATAATTCATCTAATGAATAAATAAATAACTTAGTATTTAATCAATATACATTGAAGAATGTTTGAAGTACTTGTTTCAGGTCAAAATAATAGCACGGTGAAAAAACTAGGTACAAGTGCATTATCTAATCAGCAAGATACGTTCGCGCCTACTAAGAAATTTCAAGTGATTATTGAATTTAGCTTCTTCTGAACCATCATTTGTTAAATTTCAGAGTAGTGCTGCCAGCTATTGTGCAGAGAAGGAACAAAATTTTAAAAATCAATTAAAACAAGGAAAAAGACACTGAAAAATTGTGTCAAGAAAAGACGTTAATTGAAGTTACATGTATGGTATCAGTGCAAAATCAATGTATGTTAAAGGGGTATATTACACGGTAAAATAAATACATATATGGTTCATAATAGCATAACAAAATGTATGACAACAAAGTCTTTAACCTGTTTTAACCTACTTTATTTGCTTTGTTCATATTTGAGAAGAGTCATATTTTCTTATATTAATTAAATATAAACAAACTAACAGCAACAAAACTTGGATTGAAACAACTAAAATTTTTTACATTTTATGTAAGAAGTATAATCCGGCCTCTAAATGTAACACTGGAGTAAAAGCGATGAAATTTGCACTTATATGTTTACTTATCTAATAACAATAAAGCTTAAGTTAACCACCAATATGGTAGCGAAAGAGTACTATTATGTGAAAAGTGCCCGTTCAAGCATTGCCTTCTAAACTAGATGCCTGTCGCGTTGCTAGTAAACTTGGCAACAGTTGAAGCGGTAGACAACGCCACCTGGTACAAATTGCAGGACTCTTTTATTCAATAATTTTAAGAAGTGATAATGATATATATAATCGACGTTTCTTCTATTCTATTCGCCTTCTATGTATATCATATCCCTCTTTTAAAAATTTTTGGTGGCTGCTGAATAAAAAAGTCGCGCAATCTGTACCAGGTGGCGCTGTCTACCGCTTCAACTGTTGCCAAGTTTACGAGCAACGCGACAGGCATCTAGTTTAGGAGGCTATATGGTCCAAGTATTCAAAGTGAACTAAAAAAGAATTCTGCAACAGCAAGAGATAATACAAACCACACCCACTAATGCGACGAATAAATAAAGTTTCTAAACAGAGGAGAAGGGGGCGAGACGCATAACTCATGCTAACAGAAACTTACACATACCCCTACGTGTTCCAGTTGACAAAATAATCGCAAAAAACAAATATTGATATTCACATGATATTTCACAGCTGTCCTTCAAATAGAACAAGAAGATAAATGGGTTTTTTTTTAGATTCCTATGCTGGAAAGGTGAGTAATTAATTTAACGGGCAGGGAATGTTTAATTAACATACTTGCCAACATCCTAATTAATATTTCGTAGTATTGTTAGTTCCGCCGTCTCTTTCACACTAGTAAATTTTTAGAATAATATTCTGTAAGTGTAATGGCGATTAAATAAAAAGAAAAATACTCTAAAGAAATACTAGTGTGGGGAAAAAAAAAAAAAAAAGGTGGAGCTAACAGTACTACGGAATATTTATTAGAATGCTGGCAAGTATATATTAAAGCGGGAGCAAAACATTATATTGAATAAGATCATTTTTATTTACCTTTCATTTCTTGATGTTTATTAAAAATTTTAACAGGCGATTAATATTACTTTATTGGATAAAATGCTTCAAATATTTAATTTAATTTAATTTAAAATGAAATAAAATAATAAAATTATGCTAATTAATTATAAGCACACAAAAATTTGTAATACCAGCACGTTATGAAAAATCCAAAATCGCTCTCATCGACTTTCCGAACATTAAGTAATTAACGATTGCTTCAGGGGTCATAATCTCCGCCCTTTTTTTTTTTTAGGACACTCTGATTAATAAGAAATTTTCAAATATATTGCTATCACTATTTTAATAAAATAATCTCTACCCTATATAATCATGACACATTATTATAAATATACCAGAAGTATTTTTCCATGACATTTTCGGTGGCAGAAAACTCGGAAATTTCTTATCTCTGAGAGTGTCTGAAAAAAGGGGGAGAGTACGACCTCTGTTGTTTAGTTATATTAATGTAAGAGAAGCCTGAAATAAATCAGTTCAATCGAATGAAGTGTTTGACGCTATTATACTTCAAATAATTTGATCCCATAGTTCATAATGATAAAGAAATTTTTATTGTGTCCTTGTGTATATCGATAAATGATAAATTCACAAAAATCTATACAGTTTATGCAACGGTAACCTAAAATACACATACCAACTTTCAGCTCATTCCAAAAAAGCGCTTAAAGGCTATCGTGTTCATTCACATACATACACGCATAAAAACACTCATATATACATCACGAAAAATTGTGTAAAATAACAGATGCAGAGCTGCTAAAACTTTTAATTTTTAAATCAGAATTGACACCAGTATTTTTAAATGGAATATGCTATATACATTATCGACGACTGATATTACCGAAAACAGCTTAAAAAATTTTACGGTTTAAAGTCTCCCTTGAAAAACTGGAAACTTGGCACCTATGTAGATGTTTCTAAAAGGGTCAAGACCAAAGTGGATGATGCGTAAATAGACTATAACTATATATTTGCCAGTCTCACCCGGAAGATTGTTAGTTCCCGCCCCATTTTGTATACCACTTAATTTTTAGAGCAATTCTCTTCAAATATATTTACGATTAAATAAGAAGAAAAGCACTTAAAAAAAAAAAAAAAAAAAAAAAGATTGGTGTGAAAAAATCGGCAGAAAGGGGCGGGACTAACAATCTTCCGGGTTAGGTTGGCAAGTATGCAGAGTTCCCAACTTTTATAATTTATTCACGAGCATTTTTAGCCCCACCTTCTTTTTGCACCAGAAATTTTGAAGATTATTTCTCTTTAATATGTGACAACGATTAAATATTTTCAAAATTTCCGGTATGAAAAAGAGGCGGAGCTAAAAATGCTTGTGAATAAATTATAAAAGTTGGGAGCTCTGCAAGTATGTCACTATATGTATAACTATGATAGTCACAAATATAAATTTGCAACATTCTACGACCATTCCTTTTTCAACTATGCAAAATACAAAACCCATTTTGTAAATCATGATTACAATACTTTTCTTACATAGTATGTTCGAAAAGTAAAAATATGATACATGTGTTTTATTTTAGAGCCAAAAAGGTAATGAATTTTGAAAGAAAATGCATCAAATGCATATTTTGACAAATATTTAAGCTTAATATATGTTATTTCCCCCAAAGCTCGATGCGGAAATATTCAAATGTATCTTTGATTCCCTAGGGTATGTTGAATTTATCTTCAACATGTGTCTTGACATAAAACCAGATGCATATATTTTTAGCCTTGATACGGAAGAGAAAATGTTTATATCTTGTTCAATTTGTCGGCAGAGTTTAGATGTTGAATATTTGGTACTTTACTAATGGGAAAATCAATACAAATTATGCACGTAGTTTAACTCCAGAATATTATGATTCATAAAAGAAAAGCTATGTTTGTTTCATAATACCGAGTTAGTTGTTGGTCTTTTATTATTTCTAAGAAATTGAAAACTAGGACAACTATAATATCAAGAACAGAAAGATGTGCAACAGAGAAACTTTAAGGTGGGATTATTTGAATTAATAAAAATTTTTCGTGAACAGATTTAGACTTTAAAAAATACTAAATGAAAGAAATGAAAAATAGTTTAGAACGTTATTTGTTAAACATATCGTTAAAAAAAATAATAAAAATATTTAAAAATACAGAAAAAAATAAATAAAAGATTTTTTCTGTGCGTAAATTTAGCGCGTAATTATTTGAAAAAAAAAAATTATATAATTATTTTTAGACTTAAAAGGTTATAAATGGAAGAAAGGTAAAAATATTAATACACATCTTTTTCACAAATCGTTTTGCAGAGTAATGTAAATATTAGGAAAAAAAAAAAGTTTTTTTTTTTTTTTTTTTCATTCAGTTAGTTACTGATATGATATTATTTCTAAATAATTATTTAAAAATTTTAATATAGATGTAATGAATTTGGTACGAATGTAGAATTCCGTTCAGTAGTAATATTCTGAATTTAAGAAGACTTATTACTAGCTAAATATCAAAGTGCATAAAGCGCCAGTTTTCTTCTGGTGTGCACTAAGGCTCCTATATATACGACCTAGCGCATCGGACATTTTTTTTTTCTTTTAGGTTTTGTCACATTTACCCAGCATATCCATAGATTATCAAGCTAAAACCACTGTTTCAGTCATCATGTGTTACTTTGCAGATACATTTTTTTGTTGTTTTTTGTTAAAATTAACAAAATGTGATATAAGATGTTGCTCAGCGATAATTTGCTGAAATCACGCTAGGAAAGAACATAAAATGTTTATATATTTCCATCAGATTTTCACGAGATAAAGAGTATACATGCCATAAATGCACCAAGTTGGAATACTGGCATCTTCTAAGATAAATAGTCTGGTGTGTCACTCACACGACTTTCTCTTACCCTGAAATTTAATGCTATAAATACACGTTGAAGATTACGGGGTTAAGGTAAAGAGTTCTGCTATGAAACCCTAAGTTAAAACAATTCAAATTTGGCATCGAAAGAGGTTTACATGATAATTAGTTCTGTGTGAGAGGAGCTTCCCCCCCCCCCCCACTCAATCCCCCGTTTCATTACCTACATTTATATAGAATTTAAATCTGTTATTAAAATTAAAAGTTCACTTAAAATTATTCAGACAATTTTCACACGCAACATTCCTTGAAACTTATCAATCTTAATCAAACTGTTCCAGCAACAAATTTATATTAATTTCAAAATACAACATTTGAATTTGAGCTATAAATTTGATTTTTAGGGGGAGGGTGATTATTTTAACTGTTAAATATCTTCTGGGGGGATACAAAGTTGGAAAATTCTAAAACATCAACATTTGCAGCAAAGGGAAAATTTAGGGGGGGGGGGGGAGTTGCCACTGAAATTATGTATTACGTTTCTTATATTTTTTTAATCTATTGCTAATGTTATTTATTAAACATTACATATTTTTTGTTTTTAAGTGTTAAATTAATTCTTTTTCACTCTCCAGATCAAATTCATGGTCATAAAATTACCGAACAGTGATAAAAATTGGGGGAGGGGCTGGTGTCCCGATAGAATGGTGGGTGACAGTGCAAAATGGGAGTCATATTCGGATTCAGGAGGTCATTTTACATAAGAATCAACAAGAATGGTATCAGGGGTGGATTTTTTTTTTTCCGCAGCGCAGTGCAATAATTTATAATCATTATAATAAGCAAAAAATGTGAGGTTAGTAAGAAAAAAGAAAAAAAAATATTTTTTCTTAATTGTTTATTTATATCTTTAATTTGCTATACTTATGTGTGTATTGGGGTAAATGATGGGTGGAATAATATTCCATTAATAATAATAAATTAATAAATATTTTGTTATGATTCCTTTCCCCCCCCCCCTCCCGAAAAAAAAAATCTTTTAAAAATTCCAATAACCTATAATGTGAATTCGTTTTAGATATAGAATATTTACGTATCATATTGACATTAATATAAATTCAACTATAAATTTGCCTTTATTGAATTACTATTTTCATAAATATTAACTAAAGAAAATAAAAGAAGGGTTAAGATAAAATATACTACTTGGTTCTTCTGCTTAGTAATGGCCATAAAAATATTTATTATGGAAAACCTCATTTTTATTGCTATTTATTTTACCATTAATGGAAATTCACATCACTCTAGCTATAAAGGTAAACAACTTTGAAGGCAAAATGTTTTCTCTAACAATGTAAATTTAATGCATACCTTATCAAATCATTTGGCATGTTATTTAACTTAATTGCAGAACTTGACTACCGAAGCTTTTAGTGCCTTCTAAATATGCAGTCATTTCATTAATTTGAAATATAATGCAGAAACATATTGATTGAATAAAATGGGGGCACATAAAGATTGGCCTGATAAACTTTGTTTCTTCTAGCACAAGACGTAATTATTTTGAATAATAATGAAAGTTATTAATTACATTGTTTTCTTTTTGGTGGTTTATTTAAGTAACTAATAAATTATATATTGTAATATAATTTTTCCAAGTATATTTCATATTAATCAGATTAACTTGAAGCAGTCCATACTTAGTAATTTAAGGTAAAGCAAGGAGAGACTGCGCGGTAGGAGAGATTGCGCACATAGGGGATCGGAAGGAAGGAGTATAATGGGCGCTCTGAAACTCTAGGTTCCTGAATACTAGGCGTGACTTATGAACCCTGGACGATATAATTAACGCCCCAGCCCGCCCGTTCCTGCTGTTCAGTGTCTTTTTCTAGTCAATTCTGTCCTTTTATTACTTCCGGTGTGAGCCCCCCTCGCTTTTTTTTTTAACACTCTTGACATTGTGAGTTTTTTTTTTTTTTTTTTGGTTTTCTTCCCATGCTATTTCCATGGGGGTTTTAGTTCCCCCCCCCTCTTTTTCTACATTCTAAAGTGCGGGGGACGTATTAATGCTGGACGATAGGACCAATGCCCCAGCCCGCCCGTTCCCGCTCTTCGATGTCTTTTTCTAGTCAATTTTGTCCTTTTATTACTTCCGGTGTGAGCCGTTTTTTTTTTTTTTTCTTTTTAACATACTTGACATTGCGAGTTTTTTTTTTTGGTTTTCTTCCCATATTTCTATGGGGTTTTTTAGTTTTTTTCCCTCTTTTCCTACATTCTAAAGTGCGGTGGAGGACGTACTAGGCGACCGACTTCATATCCGCTGCAATATTGATAGCGGAGTGCCCACTTAAATGGACATGTTCATTGCTTGAATAGTTTAAGATTTAACGTTCTTATTTTGTCTCACTCTCAAAAATGTTTGCTTAAATTTTCAAAACTATTTCTAGGAATTTTTATAGAATGGTAGTATTACAAAATATTTTTAAATTAAACGATTTCCCATGGATTCGATTCTAAATTTTACTTGTGGCGGTGGTTTCATGCAAGTTGCATCGTTTATAACAACGAGTACAACGATTATAGACAACGATAGATTATGTCCACAAACAAGAAACCATTCAAACTGAAAAGGAACTTTATTAATTTTAAGTTAAATATATTATCTAGTAAATAAATGTCCTAGCAGTAGTCCTAAAATTTTGCTCTCGTTGTTTACTTTCTTCTATATGTATATATAGAGAAAGTAGTGAACTCGTGTAAATTTTTGAAGGATTTACACGTATTGGGATGTCCTGAACACGATCTGACTGTTTTTTAGAGAATGTCTGTCTGTCTGTAAGCGTGTATCATTTTTATAGAATGGTAGTATTACAAAATATTTTTAAATTAAACGATTTCCCATGGATTCGATTCTAAATTTTACTTGTGGCGGTGGTTTCATGCAAGTTGCATCATTTATAACAACGAGTACAACGATTATAGACAACGATAGATTATGTCCACAAACAAGAAACCATTCAAACTGAAAAGGAACTTTATTAATTTTAAGTTAAATATATTATCTAGTAAATAAATGTCCTAGCAGTAGTCCTAAAATTTTGCTCTCGTTTTTTACTTTCTTCTATATGTATATATAGAGAAAGTAGTGGATTCGTGTAAATTTTTGAAGGATTTACACGTTTTGGGATGTCCTGAACACGATCTGACTGTTTTTAGAGAATGTCTGTCTGTCTGTGTGCGTGTATCACAAATCTTGTAGACGCTGTAACTCACGAATTAATGAATAAAATTTAACGAAACTTGGTATTTAGTTGAACCCTGACATAAACTGGTGCTGATTAGATTTGTGGAACAATTTCTCCACAGGTGGCGCTGTGATCGCATTTTGTCTAAATTTTTAACATGGCAGTATAGGTCAAAATTTCGTACAGATTTACACAATGAGAGTTATTTTAAACGTGTGATTGTAAAATTAATATGAATTATTGATAATAATAATAGTTGACTAAGAAAAAAAAAATTGCGCCTGTGGGAGCATCGCTTCCTCCTGTGGGGAGTAAATTTTCAATATGGGTGTCTTTCGAAAGATGTGGTCAATACCTATAAAATGAATGGTTGAACTATAGATCTATGATAATTTAAAACAAAGTTATCGATTTTTTTTTTTTTTTTTTTTTTTTTTTTTTTTTTTTAATCTTTTAACGAAAAAAAAAAGTATTTCTTTTGATATTGGTAAAAAAAAAATTGACTTTCTTTCGGCATTTAGTGATATAATTGTGTCAGATAAAAATCTTCTGCATTTATAATGGAAAATAATTTAATAATTTAATAAATAGTTTGCATTCAATAAATTTTGTTTAAAATTATATAGAAGAAAGTTATGTGGTGACCACATCATACTTGTTTATGGTGTCACCTCTATTATCCAGTGTTGCGAGATGGTCGACAGTCAATTTCTACCAACAGATTTTCAAATTTCCTCAAATCAGGGTTTTTTTCCCCAAAAAAATCACCGACTCAGTTTCTACTAAAAAAAAAATAACTACAAAAATAAATAAATAAATAAAATAAAAATAAAAATAAATAAATAAATATTTAACCGATTTAAGTCCAATTTTTTATTAAATGAAGCTCATTTTTAGAAAGTCCTCATATATATATATGTATATATGTATAATACACACTAGTTATAGAAAGATTTTAAACCGACATACAGAACTTTAATGCTGAGGATATACGTAGGACAGAGAATTTCTGGCAGAGAATCACAGAGAATTTCTGGCAGCAAAGTTGCATTTTTTTTTTTTTTTTTTAAAAACATTGTGCATAAAATAAAAATTAAATTCGTAATGAACATTAAAAAAAAATTGCATTTCAATTTAGATGCAGTTCACAATGTAAAATTTAATGCTGTTCGATTTTAACTAGAAAAAATAAACATATATATAAATCACATATTTTTTAAAAGTAATATTTTTAAACACGCAAAACTGAAAGTGTTCTTTTAAATATATATTCCCGTTCTAAATCTCTAACATATCTTCAGGCTATTGTAATTTTTTTTTCCACAAAGCAATAACTATTAAATAAATTTATACAAGAAAATCACAGCGGAAATACAAAAGCAAATACAATATTATTTCATAAAATAATAACTCTTTGAACCTAATACATCATTCCTTTTCTGTAAAAAGAAACTACAACGCACATTTTATGATATTTTTAGAAGAATATTACATGCCTGAATGCAAATAAGAAAAATCAATGCTGCTATGATTTTCGAAAAAAGTATTTGCTAGAATGAAAATAATTTGCTTAAAATATTATACTGTTTCAGAATTTACATTGAATCTATATTCATACAAAGACATAACTTCACTGCTACAGAAAATTTACGCTTTTTTAAGCATAAAAATCTAGAAATTGGAGTTTTAGAACAACTTGTGCATAAAATTCTTTCGAAAAATAATTGGATGAAATTTAAAATGCTTTTTACCTTACTGCGTCTTTTTAACAATTTTAGCCAGAACATGGCAGCGAAAGCTTAATAAAAATAAATGTAGTAGGATTTTAAACTTTGTGGTTAATAAGAAAATTCGTTTTTATTGCTTATTTTATACATTTGTTTTTATGGTACATGATTTATGTTACAGGGTTCGTACGTCCCACCTTTTTTAACATGCTTTTATTAGCTTCACCTGTATGTATGTTTGTATGTATAATGTATGTTTGTAACTACTCTGGGAGCAAACAAAAAATCTATATTGTAAAAAAAGACTTTCCCTACGTGAACGCTGTGGCTGTGAGGTAAAGGTCCGCGCTACGAGCCTAAATGTCTAGCGTTCGAGCCCAGTCAGGAGAGATTTTTTAAAAATGGTTTTTGCTTAGTTCTAAATTATTTTAATTAAAGATTTAAATGTATGTAAATATTATAGTGTGTCACTCAGACGATTTTCTCTTACCCTGCATTTTAATACTAAGATAGATATTTTGTGCTTTTTAGTTCACATTTCTATAAAAGCGTGTTCTTTAATTTTTTAAAACTATAATATTATTCTAGTTCACTTTCAGGGATGAGAAAATTTTGCCTTTTATACCACCACTAATTTATTCAAAAATCTTTATGGTAATTTTACAGTAATGAGTAGTGATTAAATAGGATAGTGAGTATTGTATAAAAATAGTGGTAGCAACAAAGGCGTAAATTTTTCATTCCTGAAAGTGACCTGGAAAAAGTGCAGGGAGTACGAATCAATGTTTATTTTATTTTGTTTAGCTCTGTTAAAAGATGTTAAAATACACTAACAAAAATTTCTTTCTTAAACATAATGAACTTAAGTTTTTCTGGATGTCCTGGTACATGAACTATTAATTGAATTTCAATTGAAATTGTCACATTAAATTCTGCATATGATATAGATTTAGAATACCGAATTTAGGTTTCTGTCTGATACATTAGGTTGATTCATAATTAATTTCCGATGCAGTTTAGTTAAAATTTACACCAGAAACATTATTCAATGAATATAAAGCTTCAAGCGTAAGCTCCTCCCCCTGCATTCATCATGTAGTGTGTTTGGGCGTTACTTGCATTGAACCAATGGTCAAAGCATTTTTTAGATAGGATAATAACTGGCGATGAAAAATGGATTACGTATGAGAATATAATCTGTAAAAGACAGTGGCTTGATAAGGAACAAAAATCCTTATTAGATTCGAAAGCTGACATCCATGATTTTATTGTATGTATGGTGGGATTGTCGAGGACTAATCCATCACGAGTTATTAAAGTCAAATTTAGCAATTACTGCACACATACATTTTCAGCAACTGTAAAGAGTGAAAGAGAAACTTCATGACAAACGTCCCACACTCGCCAATAGCAAAAACGTCATTATTTTACATGATAATGCAAGATCACATACAGCAAGAGTGACTCAGGAAAAATTCTAGAGCTCGGATGGTATGTTTTACCGCACCCACCTTACTTTCCGAACCTTGCACCGACAGATTTTCACATTTTCTGTTTCTTACAAAACTTTTTGAAAGGAAAAACGTTCAAATCTGAAGAATAAGTCAGACAGGCTGTTGAAAATTTCTTCCAATCGAAACCAACCACCTTTTACAAGAAAGGAATATATAAACTGCCAAGAAGATGGGAAAACGTCATACATAAAAATGGTGAATACATAACAAATTGATATAATTTTATAACTAAATGAATGCAAAATAAATGCGTGGACAAAAGGAAGTTAAAAACAAAGGAAGTTATTTAAGACTCCACCTACAAAGACGTAACAAGATAAATGTGGGAGGTGCTTATTCTTCGGCAGGAAGTAATACCTACATATTCGTTGTATAGTGTTATTGGTGTGTATTCTATTTTAACTGCATCGGAAATTATTTATGAATCAACCTAATATGTTTTTAAAATTATGCTGATAGTAAATTAACACATAGAGATCAGTCGCTAAAAACCTGATTTTCAGATAAAGGGAAGCTCAATTGTGGAAATACATAAAAATTTCAATTTGGAAAATCTAATTTGAAATATGCAGCATACTTTTTTTTTTTTTTTTTTTTTTTTTTTTTGTAAAGTTTTTCGTTTTTCTCCCAAACTTTTCCCTAAGAATTTATTTTTTCCCCAAATATTCTCCCACGAAAAGTATGTTTATACTTTTCCCCAAAATTTCCCTACAAACAATATTTTCCCTCGAAATCGCGAAAATTTTCCCTAATCTGGTATATCATGTATTAAATTCAAATTATGGATTTAAAATAAACGCTATCAAAATTCTTGTGTCACACCAATATTACTTTAAAAGATTTGTTTTCAAATTCCGTTAAAATTATTATTATTATTATTATTATTATTTGTAAAGTTTTTCGCTTTTCTCCCAAACTTTTTCCGAAGAGTTTATTTTTCCCCAAATATTCTCCCACGAAAAGTATGTTTATAGTTTTCTCCGAAATTTCC
This sequence comes from Salticus scenicus, assembly GCA_963930645.1. NCBI lineage: Eukaryota > Metazoa > Arthropoda > Arachnida > Araneae > Salticidae > Salticus > Salticus scenicus. Next base: position 74,443,889 of record OZ005662.1, on the reverse strand, counting down.
CTACAAACAATATTTTCCCTCGAAATAGCGAAAATTTTCCCTAATCTGATATATCATGTATTAAAATCAAATTATGGATTTAAAATAAAAGATTTCAAAATTCTTGTGTCACACTGATATTACTTTAAAAGATTTGTTTTCAAATTTCATTAAAATTATTCTGGTGTTAGCTAATAAAGAATATTTCCACATTGAAATAATGCTTTTAATTTTAAAATTACACTGTCGATCATAGCACCCTGTCACTGAACTTATATTATATATCAAAATATATTTATTTCAATAAATTGATTCATCTTGTACGTTACGCTATCCAAAACTGCAAGTATAAAATTTATGTAAATGTTTACTTTCTATGAAATTGTCCAAGCTAAATGAAAATATATGCAAATAGATAGTATGATGCAAATAAAACATTTATACAAATTCTACTTGCAGTTTTAGATAGGGTGGCACATTTTATTAAATCGAGCTTAAGTTCTTCTTCTTAATTATTTAATGGAACAATATTTTTTATTTACAACATGTGCAATGATTTCTCACATATAGAAATCATTATTAATGGAAAAAATAATCAATGAGTTTTACTTACGTGAATTGGTTTAGGAGAAATTAACTAAAAAAAAAAAAAAAAAAAATCTGCTATTTTCCTACAGACTCTTTCATGAACATAGCTTATAAACTTATAAATTAATTTTAAAGTCAATCGAATGATCTTCTTACAACTTTAACGGTACAATAGATACTCAAATTAACGGGATTTGTTCTGATGTTTTGTAATTTTCTCTTAAAGTTTCAGCTATGAATATATTTTTATTTTACACATTTTCTTTCGTTCGTTAATCTATCACGGAGTAATATAGACTAGAAGACGGAAATAACTCTGAAATTTTGTGATGCTATTTTCTACTGTAATAGATGGTGCTACCGTTCTACACTCCCAGTTTACAAACTTCCATAATGTTATTCAATAGGGAAATGTCTCGTTTTAATTAATATTTTAAGAACAATATCGAACTAAAACAAATTCGATTCAAAGCAGATTTCAATAAATAGAGTCTCCTAAACAACATGTTTTTTAAAGAGCCATTTTGTAAGCACTTTTGCTGCGCAAGAGATCATTTAAAAAGACGTTGATCATTATACTGCGAAATCGAAACTGAAATAGATTTTTGTGTTGTGGCAAGAAAACATATGATTGTGAGCATGTGTTTTTTAACTCTTTCCGACCCGAAACATTTTAAACACGCTTTTATTAGCTTCACCCGTATGTATGTTTGTTTGTATATATGTTTGTATGTTTGTAACCGCTTTGGGAGCAAACAAAAAATCTATATTGTAAAAAAAAAAAGACTTTCCGTACGTGGACGCCGTGGCTGTGAGGTAAAAAGCCGCGTTACGAACCTAAAGGTCTAGCGTTCGAGCCCAGTCAGGGGAGATTTTTTAAAAATGGTTTTTCTTTAATTCTAAATTATTTAAATTAAAGATTTAAATGTATGTAAATATTATGGTGTGCCACTCACACGATTTTCTCTTACCCTGCATTTTAATACTAAGATAGATATTTTGTGCTTTTTAGTTCACATTTCCATAAAAGCGTGTTCTTTTAGTTTTTAAAACTATAATATTATTACCTTAAAGCATTACATTCTTCTGTTTTTGCAAACTGAAAGAAAAATATGAATTATAACCGACATTTGTTGATTAAAAATTGTACTTTACACTTTCTGCTAATTAACTCGATCATTCATTTAATGATTTTATTACATACGACTGTTCCAGATGCAAAAATGTAAATGGGTGTCGTGGATGTCTAAACTGCACGATCGTAAGCCTAAGAATGGGATCATAGGCCTTAGAAGGGTTAATAATGTGAAGTTTTATTGTTTAAATATAGAAATTGTTGTTGGTATATTTGCCTGTGTAAAAATAAATAAAATAAAGAAAAGGAATGAATAAAATCTATAATTAAACTATTTTTAAAAATCTTTCTTACCTTCTTTTTGCTTCATTATATATATATATATATATATATACATGATTCTGGCTTGATCATGGTTTGGGACGCTATTGCATACGATTCCATGTTACCTCTAGTTCATATTCAGGGCACTATGAAAATCCAACGATACGTGGGTGATATTCTGCGGGAGGTGACACTCCTCTATCTTCAGGGGGTGTCCAATGCTCTTTATCAGCATGATAACGCCCGATCACACACTGCTCCACTCAGCCAAAATGCTCTGAAAGCTGTACATATGCTTCCCTGTCCTCCATTTCCTCCCTATCTATCACCAATCGAACACATTTGGGATGTGATTGGACGCGATTTGTAGACCCTGCCACTGCCGCATTCAGAAGACGAACTGTGGCAAATGGTTGACAGGGAATGGAGAGCCATTCCTCAGGACGCCATTTGTACTCTAATTGACTCTGTACTTAGACGTATTACTTCGTATATCGCCGTCCACGATGGTCCTACAACCTACTGAGCCGACAATCTTCTCGCTCTGTATTATGACTAATATTTCAAAATAAAGATCACTTATTGTTCGTTGCTGCCTCTCTTTGTTTGCCGAGTTCATCAATTTCTGGCCACTCCTTCATGGTGTTGCATTTTCAATGTCACGTATTGCATATATATTAAAACTCCTTTTTCTTTGTCCGGTCACTAAGGGCCGAGAGGTTCTGCCATCGATGTTGCATTGTAAAAATTATGTCCTATTTGCTGCCAGAAATTCTCTGTAATTTTAGAAAATACGTTCTGACAACGTAATTTTTTCGTAAATTACGCGTATTTTTTCAAATTACAGAGAATTTCTGGCAGCAAATAGGACATATTTTTTACAGTGTGTTAGTCACGAAATGACAGATTCGATCCGAAGTCGCATTCGTGGGCCTAGATGTTCAGCGATTTCTATGATTTTCTCCAAAATTCGCGTAAGTGTTTTGTTTGTAAAAATTTTGCTTTAGATCACATTTTATTTTTAAATGCTAACTCAAGAGTAAACAAATAATAAAATTTACAATAGATTATGCTTATATTCTCATAAATGAAAATTCTCTTAAAAATATTGTGTTTAAATTAATTTTTTTCAGTCTTTAAACACTTTATTTTTTATGATGGAATTTAGCAATTGAAAAGAATTTTGTCTCTATCATAGTAATTAATTTTTATTTCATGCACACACAAAAGAAAGAAAAAGGTAAATAAGGAAAAGTAACAAACTGTTCTTATTTGTGCTCGCATATTAGCCAACTTTTGCGCTTTTGCGCCACCAGATTTTCTTTCTTTTTTTTTTTTTTTTTTTTTTTTTTTTTTAATAGAAATTTTTATTATATTAAATCATAAAAAAAAAAAAAAAAAAAAATCTGTCGACGGCATGTATAAAAAGTTTCAATAAAAGTTTACCTATAGCCAAAAAGCGTAAAAATTGGGAGTTGTGTGAAAGTTTTCTATTTATACTTCAAGATTTTTTTTTTTTTTTTCAATTCATAGACATGCATTTTTCTATAGCAAATAGTGCCTTTTTCCAATTTAAAATGTAATTTTAATGTTAAAACTTATATAATATTTCCTTATTTACAAAACATTACAATAATAATGAAATCGCAATTTTATGCATTTCCGAAAGTCGGTTTTAAAATCAGATACTAACATTAAGATTTCAGTATTACCTATCTAGGAAAAAAAAAATGTCAAGCAGCATACTGTTTCATAAAATTTTGTATAGCTGAATATGTATAAAAAAAAAACGCTTCTTAATCATCCCTTTCTGGTAAATAAGAACTATTTTACATAATTGTATAATTTTCTAAAAACATCAGAAAATAACTCTTATTCAAACAGTCCTCACTGGAGGATATAATGCTGGAAAAAATTTAAAAAGAAGCACAATATTATGCCTTAAAAATTTGTTTTGAAACTTTCGCAACGACATTTTCTATCAAAAAATTCATATCTGGAACAAATATGATATGGATAAGTTGGGATATGAGAATTTTAACACCGAAGTGACTTCTAAAATATTTTAGCAAATACTATAAAAGTTATGTGTCTCTCAATATTAGTTTCGATATAAAGTTCACAAACTTTGCATACATTTCTTTAAAGTAATATGTTGACATAAAAATGCATTTTTGTGCAAAAATGTATTCTCAACTAAGAAAAACTACTCAGAAAAGTTATTCGAAACATAGGATTAAGAAAGTTTTATATTTTTAATAAAATATTCATATTCCAGAAATAGTTTAAGTGTATTATAGCATGAAATTCCCATTCGGGGGTTAAATATATATGTATGAATGGCTCATATATATGAAAATAAAAAAAATGTTGTACATCTCTTGTAAAAGTATCAAGCTGCTGTCTATTTTATTATATAAAAACATTATTTCTGAAATATAAAGTTTAAGTGTAATATTGTATTAAAACACTACTTTTACTACCCTGAAAAAAAAAAAAAAAAATCTCTCCATTTAGCAGAAAAAAACTGTATTTTTAACAGAATTTTTTTTAACGATCTTTAATTTTTTTTTACTGTTAAAAACCGTGTTTTTAACAAAGCAACAACAACAACAAAAAAACCCTTTCTTTTAATTATTTTTATTTTTTTAGCAGCATAAAAGAACAGTTTTAACATTCTCCCTTTGTAAATTTTAACAAAAACAATTTATCAGTAACATGCCCCAAGAGATTTTGCCCTCACGATCATCTGCTTCGTAGCAAGATATACTTTATGTCGGTGTTATGTCGGTGTCAGATTAAAGTTACACAAAATTTACTCTTTGTTTAAAAAAAAAAAAAAAATCGTTAAAAAAAAAAAAAAAAAAAAAAACAGTTTTGTTTTCTGTTAAAAATATTGATTAGAAAAAAATTTTTACTGGCACACTAACTGTTTTTTTCTGTTAAATAGACAAAATTTTATTGCTACGGAAAATAACACATTTTGCAACTTTTCAATTTAATACAAGTGATAAAAATTATATTACTACCTTATTTATAAGATGTTATGTTAATAATTAAAATAAGTTAATCACCTGTTTATGAATTTCAAGAAATTTTTTTCAAATGTAGGTTTTCAGTATCTTCTAGCAAGGGAAATTTTAGAATTTTTCTTTTGTCAAACCACATATAACCCTCCCTCCCTTATATTGTCTAGCTGAATATATAACAAAATAACATTTCTAAATCATTCTTTTCTCGTAAAGAGAAGTTATTTTACTTGATTGTGTAATTTTCTAAAAAGATAAAAAAAAAAAACTATTTTTCAAACATATCTCACTGGAGGATATAATACTGGAAAAAATTTAAAAGAAGCATGACATTGCGACGTAAAAATTTGTTTCGAAACTTTTGCAATGCAATTTTCTGTCAAAAAATTCATTCATGTCTGGAACAAATGGGATATGGGTAAGTCGGATATGAGAATTTCAACACCGAAGTGACTTCTAAAATATTTTTGTAAAAGTTATGTGTCTCTATATATTTGTTTTAAAATCTAGTTCACAAATTTTGCTTAAATTTCATAAGTAATATGATGATATAAAGATGGATTTTTGTTCATAAATGTATTCTCAAAAAAAAAGAAAAAAAAAAAAAAAAAAAGAAAGAAAAAAAACTGCTCTGAACAGTTATTAGAAACATAGGGTTAAGAAAGTTTTTGTATTTTTAATAAAACATACATATTCTAGAAATAATTTAAGTGTATCATAGCTCGAATTCTCATTCGAGGGTTAAATATACATGTAAAAATGGCTATTATAATATGGAAATAAAAATTCGTAGTACATCTCTTGTAAAAATACCTGGCTAAATTCTAAAGCACTATTTTTATTACACTGTAAAAAAAAATAAAAATTAAAAAAAATATATCTCTGTCTATTTAACAGGAAAAAAAAACTGTATTTTTTACAGATTTTTTTTTTTAAATATACTTTATTTATTTATTTATTTATTTTGTAAAGAATTGTATTTTTAAAAAAGCAACAACGAAAAAATTGTTTTTTAACTTTCTTTTTAACAGTTTGAAAACATAGCTTTTTAACAATCTCTCTTTGAACGTTTTAACAAAAACTACTCTTCCAAAACTTGCCCTCAGAGATTTAGCCCTCACAATCTTCTGCTTCGTTGCAAGATATTCTTTATGTCAGTGCCATGGTGTTCACAAATTGAAGTTACAAAATTTACACTTTGTTTTAAAAAAAAAATAAAGTTCGTCAAAAGAACAGTTCTCTTTTCTGTTAAAAACTTTGATTAGGAAAACAGATTTTTACTGGCAAACTGCATATTTTTTTCTGTTAAATTGCCAAAATTCTATTGCTATGGAAAATAACATGTTTTATGATTTACAACTTAATACTAATGATAAAATTATATTACTTCCTTAACCACTTCACTGGACACAGTATTGTGTGGAAGGCTAAATTTCCCACGAGTTATCTCGGGATTGCCGGTGAAGTGTGGAATTATAAGACTTTATGTAATTAATTAAAACGTTTAAATCACCTGCTTATGAATTTCAAGAATTTGTTTTCAGTAGCAAGTTTTCAGTATTTTCTAGCAAAGAAAATTTTACACTTTTTTTTATGTCAAACCTCATACAGTTTCATAAATATTATCTAGTTTAATATATAACAAAATAACATTTCTAAATCTTGCTTTTCTTGTAAATAGGAGTTATTTTACATGATGTGTAATTTTCTAAAATGATAAGAAAATAACTTTTATTCAAACATTTCTCACTAGAGGATATAATGCTCAAAAAAATGTAAAAAGAAACATAATATTATGTTTAAAAATTCGTAAAAATTTTTTTAGAAACTTTCTCAACGCAATTTTCCGTCAAAAAATTCATGTCTGGAACAAATATGATATGCATAAGTAGGATACGAGAATTTTAACACCGAAGTGACTTCTAAAATATTTTTGCAAAACTTTAAAGTTATGTGTCTCTCAATATTAGTTTCAAAATATAGTTTACAAATTTTGCATACATTTCTTAAGTAATATGATGACATAAAAATGCCTTTTTGTTCAAAAATGTATTCTCAACTAAGAAAAACTACCCTGAAAAGTTATTCGAAACACAGGATTAAGAAAGTTTTATATTTTTAATAAAATATTTATGTTCTACAAAAAATTTAAATGTATTATAGCTGGAATTCCCATTTGAGGGTTATATATATATATATATATATATAAATGGCTCTTATAATATGAAAATAAAAATTTGTAGCACATCTCTTCTGAAAAATATTTTTACTGCTTTCTATTTTACAATATAAACACCTTATTTCTGAAATATAAAGTTTAAGTGTAATATTATATTAAAAGCACTATTTTTATTACACTGTTAAAAAAAAAAAAAAAAAAAAAATCTTTGTCTGTTTAACAGAAAAAAAAACTGTATATTTAATAGAATTATTTTTTAATGAACTTTATTTATTTACATCTTTTTAACCGTAAAAAATTACATTTTTAACAAAGCAACGATAAAAAAAAAAACTGTCTTTTAACTATTTTTATTTATTTACTTATTTAGTTTTAACGGTATGAAACCATAGTTTAAAGCTATTAAAAAAAAAAAAATACCTTCTATTTGACGGAGAAAACTTTATTTTCAACATAACAAAATAATCTTTTTGAATGATATCTAGATTTTTTAACACACAACCCTCCCCTCCCCCCCCCCCTGTTTTAAACCACCACCACCAATAACATCAACAACAACAGCAAAAAAAAAAATATATATATCAGTATAAAACCATAATTTTAACATTCCCTCTTTACAGATTTTAACAAAAACGTTTTTTGATACTTGCGTCCGGAGATTTTGCCCTCACAATCTTCTGATCGTAGCAAGATATGCTTTATGTTGGTGCCATGGTGTTCACAGATTGAAGTTACAAGTTTCGCTATAATGCATTTAGTCACTATACAGAATTTACTCTTTGTTTAAAAAAAAAAAAAAATAAAGTTTGTCAAAAGAAAAGTTCTTTTTTCTGTTAAATACATTAATAAGAAAACATATTTTTACTGGCACAGTGTCTATTTTCTTCTGCTAAATTGACAAAATTCTATTGCTGTAGAAAATAACACATTTTGTGATTTACAATTTAATACTATTGATAAAAATTATATTACTTCCTTATTTATAAAACATTATGTTATTAATTAAAATATGTGAATCACCTTTTTATGAATTTCAAGAAATTGGTTTCAAAAGTAAGTTTTCAGTATTTTCTAGCAAAGAAAATTTTAGACTTTTCTTATGTCAAACAGTTTCATAAATATTATCTTGCTTAATATATAACAAAATAACATTTCTAAATCATACTTTTTCTGGTAAATAAGAGTTATTTCACGTGATTGTGCAATTTTTTTTAAAAAGATCAGAAAATAACTCTTATTAAAACATTGGAGGGTATAATGCTGGAAAACATTTAAAAAAGAAACGTATTATTATGCTGCAAAATTTGGTTAGAAACTTTCGCAACGCAATTTTCTGTCAAAAATTTCATGTCTGGAACAAATATGATATGCATGAGAATGTTAACACCGAAGTGACTTCTAAAATATTTTTGCAAATACTATAAAAGTTATGTGTATCTCAATATTAGTTTCGAAATAACGTTCACAAACTTTGCATACATTTCTTTTAAAGTAATATGTTAACATAAAAATGCATTTTTGTTCAAAAATTTATTCTCAACTAAGAAAAACTACTCTGAAAATGTATTCAAAATATATGATTAGGAAAATTTTATATTTTTAATAAAATATTCACATTCTAGAAATAATTTAAATGAATTTCCATTTGGGGGTTAAATATATATATATAAATGGCTCTTATAATATGAAAATAAAAATTTGTAGTACTTTGATTGTAAAAATAAATAGCTGTTTTCTATTTTACTATATAAAAACCTTATTTCTGAAATATAAAGTTTAAGTGTAATATTATATTAAAAGCACTATTTTTATTACACTGGAAAAAAAATCTGTTTATTTAATAGAAAAAAAAACTGTATTTTTAACAGAATTATTTTTTAACGAACTTTTTTAATTTAATTTTTTTTCTAAAAAATTGTATTTTAACAAGGCAAAAGCAAAAAAAAAAAAAAAAAAAAAAAAAAAACTGTCTTTTATCTATTTTTATTTTTTTAACAGTATGAAACCGTAGTTTTTTAACATCCTTTCTTTGAAAATTTTAACTAAAACTACTTTTCCATAACTTGCCCTCAGAGATTTCGCCCTCACAATCTTCTGATTCGTAGCAAGGTATGCTTCATGTCGGTGCCATAGTGTTCACAGATTGGAGCTACAAATTTCGCTACAATGCGTTTAGTGACGGTACAAAATTTACTCTTTGTATTTTTAAAAATTAAAGTTCGTCAAAAAAAAAAAGTTTTTTTTTTTACTATGAAAAAAATTGATTAGATAACAGATTTTTACTGACACACTCACTATTTTTTTTTTTTTTTTTTTTTTTGTTAAATTGAGAAAATTCTATTGGCACAGAAAATTGCACGTATTGCGATATACGTTTTAATACTACAAATAAATATTATATTATTTCCTTTTTTTTTTAATAAGACATTAAGTTAATAAGTAAAATATGCTAATCATATGTTTATAAATTTCAAAAAATTAGTTTCAAAAGTAAGTTTTCATTATACTCTAGAAAGGAAAATTTTTGGCATTTTCTATTGTCAAACCGCATAATTTCATAAATATTTTCTAGCTGAATAAAAATAATAACAAAATAAGATTTCAAAATCATCCTTTTCTGGTACATAGGAGTTATTATACATGATTGTATAATTTTCTAAAATGATCATAAAATAACTGTTATTCAAGCATATCTCACTGTAGGATATAATGCTATAATGCTGGAAAAAAAATTAAGAAGAAACATAATATTACTCACTAAAAAATTTTTTTAAACTTTCGCAAAGCAATTTTCTGTCAAAAAATTCATATCTGGAACAAATGGAATATGCATAAATCGTATAAGAGAATTTTAACACAGAAGCGACTTCTAAAATATTTTTTGCAAATCCAATAAAAGTTATGTGTGCCTCAATATTACTTTCGAAATATATAGTTCACAAATTTTACATACATTCTTTTATAGTAATATGATGACATAAAAATGAAATTTTGTTCAAAAATGTATTGCGAACTAAGAAAAACTACTCTGACAAGTTATTTGAAACATAGGATTAAGAAAGATTTATATTTTTAAATAAAATATTCATATTCTAGAAATAATTTAAGTACTATAGCATGGAATTTCCATTCGGGGGTTAAATTTACATATAAAAATGACTTTAATAATAATAAAATAAAAATTTGCACAAAATTTCTTGTAAATATAACTAGCGGCTTTCTATTTTTTACTATATAAAAATCTGCATTTTTGAAATCCAAGTTTTAAGTGTAATATTATATTAAAATCATTATTTTTATTTCATTGTAAATAATAATAATAATAATAATAGTAATAAACCTTTCTGTCTATTTAACAGTAAAAAACGGTATGTGTAACAGAATTACTTTTTAATGAACTCTATTTTTTCTGCTGTAAAATAATAATAATAATAAACACTGTGCTTTTAAAAAAGCAACAAGATAAAAAAAAAAGTTTTATTTATTTATTTATTTTTAAGAGGAAGAAACTATAGTTTTAACATTCTCTCTTAGTAAATTTTAACAAAAACGATTTTTCTGTAACTTGCCCCCAGAGATTTCATCCTCACAATTTTCTGCTTCGTAGCCAGATATGCTAAGCCGATATTATGGTGTTCAGAGACTATCAGTTACAAGTTTCACTACGATGCATTTACTGACAAAACAACATTTTTTTTTTTTTTTTAAAGTTCGTCAAAAGAACAGTTTTTCTGGTTTTCTGATAAGAAAACAGATTTTTACATCTACACTGACTGTTTATGTCTGTTCAACTGACAAAAAAATTAATTTTTAATTTAATACTAGTAATAAAAATTATATTACTTCATTTTTTGTATAACATTAAATTAATATTTAAAATTTGTTAATCACATGTTTATAAATTTCAAGAAATAGGTTTCAAAAGTAGGTTTTCAGTATATTCTAGAAAGGAAAATTTTAGACTTTTTCTTTTGTCAAACCGCATATAGTTTCATAAATATTGCTGAATGTATAACAAAATAACATTTCTAAATCATACCATTTTCGTAAATGGAAGTTATTTTGCATAATTGTGTAAATTTCTAAAAAGATCAGAAAAAACCTTTTTTTCAAACATATCTCACAGGGGGATATAATGATCGATAAAATTTAAAAGAAACATTATATTATGCCGTATTTTATATACATATATAAATATTGTTGAAATCAATTTTTTTATCAAAAAATTCATGTCTGGAACAAATATGATATGCATAAGTCGGATATGTGAATTTTAACATTGAAGTGACTTCTAAAATATTTTTACAAATACTATAAAAGTTATGTGTCTCTCAATATTAGTTACGAAATAAAGTTCACAAACTATGCAGGCATTTCTTTAAAGTAATATGTTGAAATAAAAATGCATTTTTACGCAAAAATGTATTCTCAACTAAGAAAAAAATACTCTTAAAAGTTATTCGAAACATAGGATTAAGAAAGTTTTATAGTTTTAATAAAATATTCATTTTCCAGAAATAATTTAAGTGTATTATATAGCATGAAATTCCCATTCGGGGGTTAAATATAGATGCATAAAAGGCTCATATACATGAAAATAAAAATTTGTAGTACATCTCTTATAAAAATACTTTGCATGTACTTTTTAAAAGTAATATGTTGACATAAAAATGCATTTTTGATGTTTGAAAATTTCAAAATATGAATTTTGCCAAAGTACACTAAATTGAAAACCGTTCTTCTGTTGGATATTTGAGGTTGTGGGAGTAGGGGAAGTATTGAAAATTTTGTTCTTTCTTTGAATTAATTTTTAATTTTCTCTTACCCATATATATGGTAGAGAAAGTATTGTTTTGGGGTCAAATTTTCGAAATCAAGTTTTTGTTATATTTACATGTTTTAAGGTCCACTGAATCCCAAAATCATGTTTTGAGCAGTTGTGTGCGTGTGTGTCTGACTGTTATCAGCATATCTGAAGAACAAGTAATACCATGAAGTCCAAACTTGGTATTTTAAATGTGTATCATATAGGGAGGAATTCTACACTGAACTTTTCATTGAGATCAAGGAAATGGTTTGTGTACAGTAACACCCAAGAAAATTCAAATACTTTACGTGTATGGGGAAAGTTGCATGTAAGTAGAGTTTAAACATTTATAAGGTATATATACTTTTTATATGCAGAAAAATAGGTTATGGAAGTGTATTTGAAGTTGTGCCGTGTGTTATTAATATAGAATTATATTTATTCGTGTCATGTGGTGTGTACATAACTTTCAGAAGATATACAGGGCTACGAATATTTAAGTTATAACATTCTTTTTTCTTGTTAGTGGAAGCGCTTTACCATAATATTTTAACATGTCCAGTAAAGCTGATCAAAAATTGAAATAAATTCTTCATAGACATATGAATAACATATTTTATGAAGCTAAATATTATTCACTTGGATTTTTTGTATATTACATGTTTTGAGGTTTCTTGAATACCAAAGTCAAGTTTTTAACGTTTGATCTTTGCCTGTGTCTCTTAGAGTAAATTAAAAACAAATAATTTCAGGCGATCCAAATGTTGTATTTTGAAGTGAATACGTTTGTTACTAGAAAAGTTTGTTCTAGATTGATAAGTTTCAAGGAATGTTGCGTGTGAAAATTGTGTGAATAATTTTAAACGAACTTTTGAATTTAATAACAGATTTGATTTTTATATTAGTGTATATACAATAATGAAATGGGTGTTTGGGGGGGGGGGGGGGGGGTTGACGGGGGCAGTGGCACCCCCCACCTCCTACTCACATAGAATTATTTGTCAAATAATGTTGTTCCGAAGCCTAATTTGAATTGGTTTAACTTATTAACCACCAAAACTAGAAATAATGATTTTTTTTTCTAATTACAAACACTAATACTCAATATTTTGATTATATATAACAATAATTTAAAATAAAATTATTAAAACTAGTCTTATCTTATTAAATACAGAGTGTTGTATTTGTTCAACTTCAGTGGAATAAGAGTATAGAATGAATATAAATAAATGTTTATGGAAATTTCCTTGAAGGTGCATAAAACAGCAAAAACTACAGATGACTTCAAAAGTAAGTATTTTATTATGAAACATTTTTTTTTTACAAGTTATGTAAACTTATTTAAATAAGAAGATTTTCAAAAGTTTTGGATTGATTAGTGCTTAAAGTTAGAAATTTATTTTTAAATATAAAATTATTTTTTAGATCAAATTTTTTTGTAGTTAAATAAACATCTAACCTTTCCTTACTCTAACACAATACTAAATATAAAATATCTTTTTTAGTTAACTGTTAAACGCAACTACATCTTGTGTTGCGTTCACGCAACACCAGCGAAAAATGGGTTAACATTGGTTTACATAACAGTACTCGTTATTTTAACCGTTAATCTCCAATATCTATTTATAGCATTAAATTTCTGGGTAATTGTGAAACATGTGAATGAAACACAGCAGATTATTTTCTGTAAAAAATATAGATGTTTACTGTAAAAATTTGCAAAATGTTTCTGTAAAATGTCTTTTACAGTGCACTGTTTTAGAATTTATAAGAATTTGTCTAAGAACATGATTTGACAAGCATTTATTTAACAAAACAGTATTAAGTGCACCTTTTTTATATAGAAATTATTGTTAGCGCTCGAATAATTTTGCTGCCGACTGTATATATATTAGGGTGTCCCTTAAATGAGAGGGGGATTTTTTTTTTTTTTTTTTTTTTTATCCGATACGCATACCCTTTATTTATTTATTTATTTTTTTTTTATTTGACCTATAATACTATCAAATAATTTTAACTCGTACCGAATTGGCGGGAAAATCTTATATATATATATATATATATATATATATATATATATTAGGATTTTCCGTCAATTCGGCCTGGTTTAACATTACTCTGGCTTTTTCAGTCAATTTGGCACGGGTTAACATTAGCTCAAAAAGCTGTTATTTTGCTAAAAAGTGATTAGGGTCAAAGAGAAAAAAAAAAAAACAGAGGGTATACATATCGTATTTCAAGAAATAAAAACAGAAAATAAAATTTCCCCGTCATTTAAGAGACACGCTAATATATGCGTATAAGTTACACAATCACACGAAAATATTTCATAGAAAGTATATTTACTGTTAAAGAAATAATATACTAATAAATAACCTTTCAGATATTTACAATACGAATTTATATTTGGACGAATGTATACGAATTTACATTTGGACTGCACTTTAATACTAGCATTATTATTAACCCCTTTACCTGCACTGTCAAAAAAAAAAAAAAAAAAAAAAAAAGTCCTGTTTGCTGCCAGAAATTTTCTGTAATTCAGAAAAATACGTTCTATCAACGTAATTTTTCCTTTGATAGAACGTATGTTTCTGAATTACAGAAAATTTCTGGCAGCAAACTGCAGCAAACAGGACTTTTTTTTTTGACAATGTGACGATGAAAACTTAAGAAATTCGCTTCCCAGTGCCACTGTTTTTGCTACAAGAGCGCGTAGTTTTCTTTCATTGTTCTCAGATACATTTCCTGTCAGATTCCTCCCACGCCCCTCTTCTCTGAAATAAGGAAATCCATTAAAAACACTATCAAAATCCCATTCAAGGTCATTTTATTTTATTCTAAAGCCGCTGGACTAGTTTTAACCCCTTCAACTGAAATGACGAGTCCAGCTCGTCCTGAATTTTCCGACACTAATTATGTTCTTTTATGTATATATAACAATAAACATTCATATAAATGTGTAAAACAAATATTATTTTTAATAATAACAAATTATTTGAGCCACAAAAACGTAAGTTTCTATATCAATCCCTCCTCTTAAAACTAAGAAAATTAAATTGTCTGCATAAGAAGTGCTGACTGAAAATAAATTGCAGTTCAAGGGGTTAAGGGTAGCAGAGCAATACAAAGGAAAGACTTGTATATACGCCCGGGGCAATTAGCGCATCAAATTAGCTAGACGGATATATACGTCCGGGGCAGTTAAAGGGTTAATACAATATAATAAAATATATTTAATGCAATTAAAGAAAATTATATATTATTCAATGATTAGTATTCATAAAAGTAGTAAAGTTTAAAACGTTTATCTGAGTATCTATTTACATACATAACAAACATAAATAAAACGTATAAATAAAATATGAAATGCAAGAATATAAGAATATAAACACGAAATAAAACATAAAAAATCTATCTAAAATTTAAATTTTACACTTTCAATGATGAAACACAATTTATCTCTATGCATTTTAACAAATATGTTTTCACTTGTTATGCATATGATTTCATGCATATTTTATTCATTTATAACATTTTTACTGAATAAAATTTTACAAACCTTTACAAATTCATTCAAAACGTTATATTGCGATAACTGTAAACATCAAAAATTCAATTATGGATGCAAATGAATTTAGGAAAAGGGCTGTTTCTTAGATTTAGAGAAAATAATACAGATTGTGCAATAAGTTTATAATGTGCTATTATAAATTTATGAAGTGCTGTTTTATAAAATAGTATTTTATAAAAAAAATATATATATATTCGGTTGCACTTTTAAGAAATTATTTTAAAATAATAATTTACGGAAACTTACCAGAGTTCCGATTTCATTTATAATGTTTAGGTTAATAGTAAAAATTTTCTAAAAAAAATCTGATTTGAAAATAAAGTTTGCTCTCTGAAACAAATTTCTTTTAAAAACCTATTATCAAGTGCAACCACATAAATAGCATGCATATTTACACATACTTCATTCAAAATATGATCAACATGCTGTTTTTACACTATATTATATTAAATTTGGATCTAGTAGTGAAGCTTCACATAATGTTGTTTCAAGTATAGATTTATATATTTATATATTCGTATATTCAATATTTATTTATTGTTATAAAGCATTTGTCAACACTTTTTAGTCAGAAGTATACATTTTATTTATGGATAAACAAAGCGAATTATTAAAAAAATATCTTAATTTTAATTTAAATAGGAAATGTATGTTCTTAACGAAAAAAAAAAAAAAAATCAGTAAGAAATTTTGAAGATTTATTATATTAAATTCTGACATAAATGATTAACTTAATACAATGATTATCACTTTATATGTATATATATATATATATATATCAGAATTTAATACATTTTTTCGCTATTCATTTTATTGATCTACACTATAAAAAATATGTCCTAATTGCTGCCAGAAATTCTCTGTAATTTGAGAAAATACGTGTAATTTAAGAAAAAAATTAAGTTTTTAGAACGTATTTTCTGAAATTACAGAGAATTTCTGGCAGCAAATTGGACATATTTTTTACAGTGTAGTATAATGAAGTGTAATCGTGTAATTAAATAAGTAACACTGCGCTACCAAAAAAAAAAAAAAAAAAAAAAAAGAAAGAAAGAAATTCAAGCCCTTATACCATTCTTGCTGATTCTTATGCAAAATGACCACGTGAATCCGAATATAATTTCCATTTTGCCCAATCACCCACCGTTTTCTCGGGATGCCACCTCTCCCCCAATTTTTATTACTGTTCAGTAATTTTATGGCAATGAATTTGATTTGGAGAATGGAAAAGAATTATTTGAACACTTAAAAACAATATATATATATATATATATAATGTATAATAAATAATTGTAATAATTGATTAATAAAATATAACAAATGTAATATATAATATCAGTGGCAAATCACCTAACCCCCCCCCCCCCTCCAAATTTTTACCGTGCTGAAAATGTCCATATTTTAGAATTTTGCAACTCTCTAGCCGCTCAGAAGATATTTAACAGTTAAAATAATCCCCGCCCCTTACAAATCAAATTTATAGCCATAAAATTACCGAAAAGTGATAGAAATAGGGAGGCGTTTCTTTAAAAAAAGGTCGGTGATAGATAGGGTAAAATGAGCATAATGTATGGATTCAGGAGGTCATTTTAGATAAGAATTTGCAAAAATAGCGTTGGGGTCAATTTTTATGCAGAGCAGTGTAATTTAAAATTTAAACTTCCAGAAATTTAATAACTTGATTAATAACTTTTAAACTATCTTAAACTTATCAGTTTGTTGGGTTTGGTTATTTAAGCACCTTGATCACATTTTGATTAAAGCAATACCAACATGTTAATGAGAGTCAAAATTATAAATTATTATTAGTGCAAAATTAGTAATGCAACTACAAGAGTACTACGTAAATGTGTTATTACATTATAAGTAAGCAAGTACAATGCAGTGAATTGTATATGACGGACACTGAAATTTCGAAGAGCTGAAAAATGCAAGTGCAAAATCTTTCATTGCATCAAAATAGCTTATGAATTTTGGAGTACTGTATTATAATTTACAGCCGACTGCTTTTTTTTTTTTTTTTTTTTTTTTTTTTTTTTTGGCACGTTACTATGTTATAGATCGATTATACATGAATATACTTGGATATTATAGCGGAGAACAAAAAAATCTTGTATGACAGTGCAGTTTATCCGTGTGACGTCAGGCAACACTTCACACGTGATCATTGTAGGGAAAACTGCAACATTATCATGTTTATTGTATTTGCATTTTATGGAGATACAGTGAACACCTCCTGTAATAATGCCTCCGAGCTGAGCTCTACGTCATGGAAGATCGGCCGATTTTATCCAATCAACAGTTCCTATGATACATGCTGGATCTTGGGGATTGGATGAAATCGGCCGATCTTCCGTGACGCAGAGCTCAGCTCGGAGGCATTATTACAGGTGATACAGTAGGCAGCAAAATTATTGAAGAGCTAGCAATAATTCCTGCTTAAAAGATGTGCACTTAATACTGTTTTGTAAAGTAAATATTTGTAGAAACATGATCTTAGACTAAGGGTTACATACAAATGGAACGCTTGCAACTTCGATGACGTAAATTTTGCAAGTTTTCTTTTGCAAATACAGTCGGCAGCAAAAGTATCCGATCATTAGCAGAAATTCCTATGTAAAAAATGTACAGATAATGCAGTTTAGTTAAATAAATCCTTGTCGAATCCTGCTCTTAGTCAGTCTAAGAACAAGATTCGACAAGGATTTATTTAACAAAATAGTGTTAAGTGCGCTTTTCTTACATAGGAATTTTTGCTAGTGCTCGGATACTTTTGTTGCCGACTGTAATCATACATTTTCAACACTTGCAAATGGCTTTGCAACAAGAAGTGTTTCATTTGTACGTACCCCTTATACTGTTTAGAGAAAAAGTAAATTGGTAATAAAAATTAGTGATTAAAAAAAAAAAAAAAAAAAAAAAAAAAAAAAAAAGAAAGAAAGAAAAAGAAAATGTGAATATATGCTTCAGTAATTTTGATGCCAACTGCATGTTTAAAGATAACTGCTTTTTAAAGATAATTACATAATAGCCTATTTTGGCGTATTTTGCACATAAATAGTTTCGAATTTCTCATAGTCCATGTGTGAATTCTTTGCGAATTCTTCTTACTTATTTTGTGAAAAAACCTTAAGTTAGAGGAAAAAAAGACAAGTATTTCCTAATGTTGCATGTGGAAACATATTAGAGACACCCAAGCACAGGGCAAATAAATATATAAATAAGAATAATTCATACTAGAATTTTCCAGACCTATATTATTGTATCACACTGAGAAAAAATTTTGTAACTGACATCTAGAATCTAAATTCTGGCTTTAGAAAAAATAGTTCCATGTCATCTTTATAAATTTTAGTCACTTTGGAAATCGGGTTCTAGAAGCCCCTATTAGAATTCTAGAGCGTTTTCCTGTATTATCAAGGGAAAAAGTTATTTAAAAATATCTGCAAATAAATGAGACTTCAAGAGGCGGGTTTCTGCAACTATAATCTTGGTTTATTACTCGACTCTAGAAACTAAAGTGAAAATTTCTCGCAATACAAATGATTCAGAATATTTAAAGTATTCAGAATATTGTTTTACCATCTAGAAATGTGTTAACTAGAAATTCTCGACCATTTCGTTTATTCCGTTTATTGGCGTGCCTTACGCGCATAGCCCGGAAATCTATATTTCTAGTTAAGGAATTTAGAAAATGGCCACTTCTTCATTCTAGATGAAAGCGGTATACTTTTTTTGTCAGTGAATTTTTACGTCCATTATTCCTAGACAATCTAATTTCTAATGAGACTATGTAAATCAAAGATAGGTGGAGGGGATCTTAAAAATCAAGTGTGAATTCTTATTTAAAGAATATCAAGAAGTGCTTAAAGTCAACTTATCTTAACTGTAAAGATTTTGGTCTTTTGTATCTAGAAAGGAAATATTCATCAAGCAATGTATCTAAATTATCTTTTGGGTCCAATCCCCTCCCCCTCCCTTGCAGTTTCAGTTTTTATATGAATGTGAAGATTACCGAAAGAGAAATGTAAGTATAGAGTGTATACTGAGATCAAAATAATAGTGCAGGCTGATTATATAGCCATTACATTTAAGAACATAACTTGAAAGGATTAGAAAAGAAAATATTCATCGAATAAACATCAAAATTCTCTCTTGCGTTCAATTTTTCTACGCAGCTTCAATTTAATGGGGTTCAGTTATTAAGCTATTGAGTTCAGTTCAGTTTCAGTTCCATTTTAAAGCTGTATAGATATTTTTTAAGCAGTGAGTACGAATTCATATGCAAAAAAAAAAAAAAAAAAAAAAAAAAACATCAAAGTGTGCTTAACTCAAATCTTGTCTTTTCCATCGAATTATACAGGATGACCATATATCAAGACAGAAAATATTCAGTGAATTAAATATCTAAAGAGTTTGAATCCCATATCCTTTGGCAACTACAGTTCTAACGTGGTAGGCTTTTTATACTACAGCATGAGAAAAATTAAGTACGAAATATGAATTCTTAATAAATGAGTACTGATGAACATTTAGTGCCAGTTTCATATATTTACTTCTAATTAGTAAACCTTATTCTATCAAAACAAAAAACTTTTAACAAACAAAGGATTTATCTTTGTTTAAATCTTTGTTTATCTTAGTATACTTAGTGTATCTTTGTTAATCTTTATCTTTGTTTATCTTAGGAAAAACCTGCTAATTTCCTTCAAACATTTTCAGGCAATTTTAGTTTTAATGTGGCATATTGTGTGTATAATATGATATAAAAAAGACTGCATTTACTTCTACTACTATTAAAAATGTTTATATCTATTAAAATGTATGCTTTCCGCTCTTCGAAATTTCATTGCTAAAGCTACTGACTAGTTAAAAAACATCGAACACCAAGGCATGCAGAGAGAGTTAGTCTTGCCCTCAACATCGCGGGGCCAATAAATCCAAGTTTAGTGCTTGCTGTTCATTCATTTTCTTGGAGACAAAATATATTTTAATATACCAAAACATACTTTTCCTGTAATTATCAAATGAATATTTTGATAATTATAGAACGTATAAAAGTGTATTACATGATATGTTAATAAAATAAAACTTATGTATATTAGATGATAATTCGATGTTATAATAATGAATGTAAATATTTATCTTACAAAATTTTTTACTAGCATTGAACGTCTAGAAAGACGTCTAAAAAACGTCTTTGTCGTAGGAATTTATAAGTGCTAAATTATTATGCATCTGTATGGTGGATAGGTATTATATGATGACTTAATGCATAAAAAAAAATGAAGATATAGGTACGGTTGGGGGTTTTCGATCAAACAAACAAACAAACAAACAATAAATAAATAAATAAAATTGTCTTACTGCAAACGTGTGCTTGATAATAGTTTTGATTGATTCTGTGTACTTTCATAAAAATATTGTTATTATTTTTTTTACATCATCGTCAGCCTGTTACAAGATGTGTTATTAATTGTGAAATTTCCAATCTTTTCTCTGACTTGTTTTCGAAATTTAGTTTGTCAAAATAAATTTAAAGTAGCTTTAGCACAATAAAAATAGTTTTAAAAATTATTATTATTATTATTATTTTATTATTATTGTCGCACATTTAACTTTTTTCAGCTCGCGCATATGACTTAAATTTTAAGAATGTTTCTCATTTTTAAGTTATTTTCGAGAAATTTGGCTTTTCTGATTATTTTCAAACAAAAATGTACACTAGTTTTCAAATATATTTCTAACATATTAATATTACTCGATTTTTTTTCCTTAATAAATTGTGGGAAAGAAATACAGAAAAACTGCAAAAGAAACTGCTGATATTTCAAAAATGAATTATCTTGTGCAAGTTGAAGTTGATAGTGCAAATAGCGAAAATAAAATAAAATAAATATATATTGCAAGAATATTCATTCAGCGAATCTATACCTACGGATAAGTAAACTTTCATTTTTTTCGATCCGTTCTATTGCAGGTTATACAGAACAAATATATGTACTGCATACTAATCTGCCTTCGCCCGCCTAGCGCTCGAATTCTACAATGTTAAAAAAATGCAACTTTGCTGCCAGAAATTCTCTGTCATTACCGAAAAATACGTGTTGTCAACATAATTTTTCCGTAATTTACAACTTTTTTCTCAAATTGCAGAGAATTTCTGGCAGGTAAGTAGCATTTTTTTAACAGTGTACACATGTATTTCGAATTTATTTCTCATTGCCAGTTCAGGTTACTAAACATTGGTTTGCATTATATTTAAATCTAATTGATTCTACTTTTGCATCATGATATTTATATTTTTTTGCAGTCTAAACGTCTCCAATGAGTTAAAAATAAGATTGTAATACCTTAATTCAAATTGTGTTAAAACCACGTGCTATTTACTTATATTATTTTTAATTTCTTTTGCCGTAGAGGAATTCTACATATTTTATTTATCATTATTATTTTCCCCTGACGTATTAAATTTCCGCATAGAAAAGAAAAGAGTTTATTCTAAGAGTAGAAATTGTTTAGTTTTGTTTATCGACAATCAATGAACTAATTTTTCAAAAACTGTGTAAATTATGGACAAAATGTTATTTTCTTTATATCAATAGATTTTCGAAATTGGGATATTTTGTTTCTTAGCTTTAATTACATTAACCAGGACGTGATTTTATTGATTTTCTATCGTCGTTGAAAATTTTCTTTAAAAAAACTATATAATACTATGTAATACTATTTGTTACTAAAATTTTACATTTTTCTAACTTATTGCTTTTAAATAAATTTGTACCATTTTTTGAATAAGCTAAATCGCTTTTTATAACAGTAACGATTTTCAAAATTTATCACTAGAACGACTATCGCTATTTTAATTATGTATATTACAAATAAATAATATCACATTTTATTATCCAAAAGAAGGTATGTATTCATTAGGGCAGATTTTGTATTAGTTTTATCATAAATGTTTATATAAATTATGTTTTTTTTTTACTTTTGTAAAAACAAAAATATACATACTATACAATATCATGCAACGTATATTTATTATTATAATATATGTTTTAAAACAATTATTGCATGAAAACGGTTATTCACTATGTTGAACAATTATTCATTATGTTAAACAATTATTCATTATTCAATCATTAAAACATTATTTCAATTATTAAAATAATATTTATTTTCATTTTCCTTTTATCTTCTTTTCCTATAAAATTAAAAATACTTATTGCTCTTTTATGAAATTTAAACTTTTATACCATATAATTAATTACATTAATTTTTTATTACAAAATATTTATTTTGATTAAATGTGAATAAATCTATTCAAGGTTTAATTTTCCATAATCGGAGAATTTCAATATACAAAGATCTTTTTAAAATAAGTGCATTTCACTTAACTTTTAAGAGTGTAAATTAAGTCAAGAATGTCAATGTTTACTTTATTAAAATATTCAATGTGTAGTCAACCGAAGTTTTCAAAAGGAAATATTTCACTTGAGGTCTTCTTTTTATCATTTTTTAATGTTAAAACTCTAAAAAAGTATTTCACTTTATTTCTTTATTTATTATGTTTATCTAAGTTACAAAATATAAACGGCACTTTATTTTGCATAAAATATATAGTTAAATTTCAATGTATATTTTGGTTTAAAATAATTTGAATACATTTTGTGTCAGAGTATTCTATATTAAGGAAATATTTTATGCTAAAGATATATATATAAATATATATATTAAATTTTATGCTTGTATTTTTTATGTGACTTTGTCTATGCTGTTTTTTTTTTTTTTTTTTTTTTTTTTTTTTTCTTAATATAATTTTACAAAATGAAATTATTATGTTTTTTAGGTTATTAATTTTAGTAACTGAATTAGTTAATTGCGCATAACTATTTTAATATCTTCTTAGTGAATTTACACAACCCCATCATTGATGTTGCATGTTATGTTTTACAAAGTCAGAAAAGTTATTGATTCATTTATTTATTTTTTTTTTTTTTCTTAATATAATTTTACAAAATGAAATTGTTATGTTTTTCAGGTAATTAATTTTAGTAACTGAATTAGTTAATTGCGCATAACTATTTTAATATCTTCTTAGTGAATTTACACAACCCCATCATTGATGTTGCATGTTATGTTTTACAAAGTCAGAAAAGTTATTGATTCATTTATTTATTTTTATTTTTATTAAAATTTCTTTACAATTGTAAGATTTTTACTGAGTAAATATTCATAAATTTCTATTAAGACCATGATGTAATTTAGTTCTTTGTCAAATAAATTAATTTAAAAAGTAGTGATAAAGTATATATGTGTCTTTTTTTTTTTTTTTTTTAAGTGGCAATTCGTTTTTATTAACGGCCCTCTTCCCGTACCATCGCCGGAAGCCTGAGCCTATGTTATTCTATGGGAAATTTTCTTTACAAATAACTTATTAACTAATACATATTTTTAAATTCTGTTTTCACAGTCAGAAAATTCCCAACTGTTAAATTAACGGGCCTCTTTTAAAAATGTATTTTTTTAATTTTTAATATTTTATTTTGAAATTGCAAAATGGAAAAAATTCACATATTGAAAATTCGTATTTTGCAGCTTCGAAGTAAAATATATAAAATTAAAAAAATAATTTTTTAAAAAATGGTCCGTCAATTTAACAGCTGGGAATTTTCCAAATGTGAAAACAGAAATATGAAACACTAATACATATTTAAAAATATGTATTAGTTAATAAGTTATTTGTAAAGAAATATTTCCCATAGAATAACATTAGTTTTGGCTTCCGGCGGCGGTGAGTGAAGAGGGCCCTTAACAGTGACGACTGTTAAAAAATACTGATAATAAATATTACAAATAAATAATATTTTGCCATATTACTTAAAAAAGAAAAAATACATTAATTATTACAAATTTTGTGTTAGTTTTGTTATAAATGTTTATATTAATTGTATTTCTTTTTTAATTTTCTAACTATTGAAAAAATGAAATATGTATATATACGTACAGCGTGGTTATAGTTAAACTCCCCCTATAAATAGCGTCCTACAGCGCAAACGGGTGAACGGAATACAACGAAATTTGGTATACAGACTATACACGAGATGCGCTCACGGAATTTCGAAAAAAAAAAAAAAAAAAAGCTACAAAATGTCCACCAGAGGGCGTCTTTTCCGTAAAAACATTAAACACAATAAACGACCAAAACGGAATATAGAAACAATGTTAATAATCCAGAACAAGAATTATGAGCAATAAAATGTAAAACCGGAAAACAGTGTCAGTTCTAAGAAAAAAATGTCGAGATTCGCATGCTTGTTTCTGCAAACTGAACTTTTTTTTTCTCAAACAGCGTACCGTTATTTTTTTCCCTTACCTTTACTGAGTGTGTTTCGATGACATAGTGAACAGAAACTAGTCAATAAAGGTTAATATTGTTTCTGTATTCCATTTCGGCCGTTTATTGTGTTGAATTTAATGTTTTTCCGGAAAAAGGCGCCCTCTGGTGGACATTTTGGAACCATTTTTTTTTTTTTTTTTTTCGAAATTCCGTGAGCGCATCTCGTGCATAGTCATATTATGTTCACCCGTTTGCGCTGTAGGATACTGTTTATAGGGGAAGTTCAATTATAACCACTCTGTACTGTACAATGATATACAATCTATATTTATTGCCGTATTAATGTATATTTTAAAACAATACCTAAATCACCGTATTATCTTTCCCAAATCTTTTATATACAAATTAAATTAAAACCATTTTTTAAATGTTTGTATAATCTTCTCTCCTTATAAATAATAATAATAATAATAATAATAATAATAATTACACTGCTCTTTTATGAAATCTAAACTTTTATACCGTATATTTAATTACGAAATTTTTATTACGAAATATTTATTTTGAATAAACATGGGTAATTCTATTCAAGGTTTATATTTCCATGAATGAAGAATTTTCGAAATGTGTGCATTTCACTTAACTTTCAAGCGTGCAAATTAAACCAAGAATATCAATATTTACTTTATTAAAATATTCAAAGTGTTGTCAACCGTAGTTTTCAAAGAGAAGTATTTTATTTCAGTTCTTTGTTCAGTCTTCTTTTAATTTTAAAACGAAAAAAGAAAGTTTTTTGCTTTTTTATTTTATTTTATTTTATTTTATTTTATTTTATTTATTTCTTATGTGCATCTGAGTTACAAAGTAAAAGCAGCAATTTATTTTATATGAAAATTAGTTATAATTTTTAGCGTTTTTTTTTTTTTTTTTTTTTTTTTTTTTTTTTAATATCGGAATGTATGATGAGTCAGTATACTATTTGTAAATTAAATTACATATTAAAAATATTTTTAGTTCTACTTTTATTTATTATTTAAAATACTCTAAAATGTTAAACTTTAGTATTTTGTATTGCTTATATTTTGTAATCGGAATTTGTCTATATATGTTTTATTATTATTATTATTATTAATTTTACAAAAATAAATTATTATATTTTTAAGATGATTATTTTTTAAGAATTGAATTGTTTAATTTTGCGTACTTCCTATTCTCTTCTTTAAAAAAATTTCACAATACAGTGATTAACAATACTCGTAAAATTCTAAAATTAAAAACAAACATTTTTCTTTCAATTTAGAAATTTATTCATCAACCCTGAAAGTTCATTTTAGAAAATTTTGGAGTGGAAGGCTGATTTTTTATACCAACTATGGGAAAAATACCAGAGCCGGGAATCGAACCTGGGCCTTCCGCTTTACGTGCGGATGCTCAAACCATTGCTCAAACTTATTTATCTTTCATTTATTTATTTTCATTTTTTATCTTAGTTTAATTAGAAATTCCTCAGAAACTTTAAGTTATCATTGACTATTCATAAATATCTCTTATATATTTATTATCGCCTGATAGAACAGAATAAATTAGCTGATTATAGCATTTTCGTTTTTATTTTCGGTTGGAATTATTTTTGGCAACATTTCGAATAAATATTCTACTGAAGAAACCTTCTTTTTTGCAGTTATTTTACTTTATAAAATCATCAATTCTTTTATTATCAACAACACATTAGTATTTTAGTGATTCAAGTTCAAATCTATCCATGTGCAGGCTAATTCAAATAGAAGTAACTTGGCATGCCCTGGCAAGAGAAGCAATGAATGTAATATTTTCATATGTGGAGGTTTTACGTATGAAGTCGTGAGAGATGGATTTATGGGAAAATATAGTTGCAACAATGTCTGCTAGATTAAAATGGGTTGTGAGATCATTTTAAGGTAGAGAAAAAGTTTGATGTCACTCTCTACCAATACAGAAAAAAAAAATACAAGTTGTTGGAGTTAATTTCGTTACTACAGTTCATTACAAACAAAATGTTGTTGTAGGTGAAAATTTGTATATTATATTAGATTACGCTCGCAATAATATTTATATATTGTTTTGTCACTGCGCGTGTCCTTCGTTTGAGCTGTCATTAACATAGTTTTTATAGGCTCTACAAGTTGTGTGAAGAAAAAGTTATAATAATTTAATTACCAATAACTTATATTTTTTCTTTGTTGATGGCGTTATGCACACGATTCCGTTACTTTAAATCGATCACAGTGCTTCATATTCATTTAGCAGATTCCTTCGAACTAATGTTATGTTCACCAATCAATTTCCCAAGTGCTGTACACTGAAGAACCAAAAATATGATACGGCTGTGAGCATGCATCTAATGAAAGTATGAAACTAATGAGCGTAATGCGATGTAGCTGGCAGTAGGTGTAATTAGCAGTACGTACATGACAGTAGGTGTCAGAAAAAGCTATTAAGCTCCTGCGGCTACAGTGACATGCTATCAAGTGTTTAGTTTTATGAACATGACGTTACAATGTGCACACGAGAGATAAGGTATAGCATCTCCGAGATAGCGATGAAATTTGGATTTTCATGTACGTCTATTTTTGAGTGTACCGTAAATATCGAGTACCAAGTAAAACATTAAATCGAAGACACACGTACGGCAAGAATATACTTTGAAAGAACGGGATTATCGACAATTTTAGAGGAACCTTAAACGAGAGAGACGTGCAATTATTCCTCAAATAACCACGTATTTAGATTATGAGGTATTAACTAGCGCCAGCGTGCAAACTCTTCAATGGGCTATTATTGATATAGGATTTCGGAACCGAAGTCTTATTCGTGTTGATTGCACATCGCCTCGGTTTGGTCTGTTGACATCGTAATTTGTTGTTAATAATCGGAAACATAATGCCTGGTCTGATGCTTGTCGTGTTTAAGGACAACGGGGGAGAAAAGTGTATAAATATAGAAGCAATCTCATTTCATGTCAACAGGAGACTGTTCAAACTGGTAGAGTTTCTGTACCGAGAGTGTGAATTTTGTGTGATATTGACCCCCTCATATGTCTAAAGGCGACTCTCATTGGTCAAAGATATGTAAGACTCTTTTTTTATTAACACGTTCACGCCGGCATGGTACACCGGTGTGTCACAGCAAAAGTATCCGAACACTAGCAATAATCCTTGTCCAAAAACAGTACACTTAATACTGCTTTGTTAAATATATACTTGTCGAATCATGATCTTAGTCAGTCTAAGAACATGATTCGATAAGGATTTACTAAACAAAACAGTTTTAAGTATACTTTTTTGATATCGGAATTATTGGCTAGTGCTCAGATACTTTTGAGAAGAATGCGCCGGCGTGAACGTGTTAAACTCATTCATGCTCGTTTTAAATTCAAGCATGAAGAATTCCAACAGGAAAAATTCAAAACCCACACGTCTAGAATTGCTATCGAAGAGCTCCGGGAACGCTCTCTTAAGCTTAGATATTTCCTCCGAATCACCTAATTTGTCAGACATGAATAAATATTATTGAATATATCTGGGGTGCATTGCAACGTGCTGTACACAACAGATGCCCTGAATCTCGTATGGAATTGTATATTGTCTTGCAGGATTCACAGGGATAAATGTCTTCAGAATCATAGATATAGTAATTTATATAGATCTATCATCCCATTTTTATCATGCAAAAATTTTTATGCCGAAAACTTTTTTTCATCAGCCATATAGTGGTATTGAAACCACTGAAACTCGACAATTGTAATGGAATAAAATATAATGTTAATGAATTTTCAAAGTGTCAAAATATTGCATCTTGTAATTCTTCTAATAAATTTATGAAAAGAAATGGACAGGTTATCACAAAAGTATAATATATTTGACTAAATTATGAAAAATATCATTTTTATAATCAGTTACTTTGTTATTATTCTGAAATAAAAACTGGTTTGATTTTTAATGGAATACGTTTTTTAAAGTTTGATATTTTTTAAGATTTTATTTTAGTAAGTAATATAGAATTTTCAAAATTATTTTAAATATAGTTAGCAGCGGCGTAGGTAAAGAACGTTAGCTTTAGTATATAAAAAAGTTTAAATTTAAATATTAACTAAATTAATAAATATATAAAAGAAAAAAAGAAAGAAAAAGAAAAATGAATTTGAATTTGTATCTGCAGTTTTTCATTTACCTTTAGTACATAATTTATTCACATTTTTTTTTTTTTTTTTTTTTTTTTAATTATCTGTCTGTATTCACTCGGAAAAAGACGGCCATATTGTGGACTTTTCTCCGAGTAAAAAGGAATAATCCCCCCCCCCCCCCCAATGATCAATCTATGTCTTATTACTATATCTATATTCAGAATACTAATTCCAGACATTTGTTGAGTCCATATGATACATCGTGTTGCGGTACATTAGCGTTTTCGTGGGTATTCTACACGATATTAGATAGATATAATAGTTTTTCTTGCACTTCAGTCTATAAAACCTCCAAATAGAAAAACGTTGCACCCACTGCTTCTCTCATCAAAGTTTCCCAAACAGGGACATTATAATTTGTACCATTCTGTATTGGGAAATATATATATAAGGTTTGTTTGAACTTGCATTAATTTGACTTATTGTTTATCTAGCTTAACGCTAATGGCGCTTGTTCACTGCTGTCTTAAAGATTTCCTATCATTAATTTCCTTTCTATGAAAGTTTTAATGTTCATTGATTTACGTAGAATTTAAGTTATAATTTAACTAACTTAAAATTAAAATTTAACTAACTCAATAAATAATTACTCTGTGAATTTTATCGTTAATAAAAATACTCAGACGTTAATTCTTTATCGATTAATCGTTATTTCCAATGCTTTTATTTCATTAACTTGTTGGTATCTTCGTATTCTAAAGTTTGTGTAAAAGTTTTACATGTGGCTACTCTGCTTTTTTCTAGTTTTCTCTCTGGATTCCTAGATGATTTGATTTAATAAATAATTTAATTTCTCATTCAAAATGATTTTGCTGCCTCGAACGGGGCTGAAACAATATAAATTCCTATGATTAGCTATATTGTTTTACGAAATCGATGCAGCTCTCTCAGCTTTATGGGGTACATGCCCCCTGACGAGTTTATACTTCAATTTTTAAGCATTTTTATCCAATTACTACTTCTGTGGTCCTTTATTTACTTTCTCCGTCTTTAAGTTTAATGGTCCTTTATTATTATTATTATTATTTATGTCGGTGTAAGTAATTTAAATTGTTTTTGTCTCTTATTGGTTCTTATTCTGTATCGCAACATTTGTGTGCCAGTCTTACATATATGTTACAATCAGTTCTATTTTTATTGTGTTGGTATTGTTTTGCGTCTATTAATTGCTAAATATTAAGGTTAAATTTTATTACGATAACTATCATATATATATATATATATATATATATAGCAAGTGCGTCATAAATTCTTGCAAACTTCAAAAATTCATAATAAAATGAGAAATGCTTGGAAAAAAAATTCTGCTTAAGGAATATAATAAGAAGTATATTGTATTTATTTCTATGTATAAAAAAGATTCCGAAAGTAACCGAAAGAGGGCTCAAAACAGGTTAGCAATAAAGCAACTCGCTGATATAGATTCATCATGCAATGCCGGCAGTTGATGATTAAACTGAGGAACCGTCGGGACATCGTTACCGACATGGTAAACTCCGCTGTAATAGCCATAGTGATGCGTTTTAGTTGCCTTGGGCTAGGTGTAGGGTGACCAAATTTTCAGATGCCGAAATAGGGACATGTCCCATTTTTTTACTTTGAAAATGGGGGCACCATGTATGAATTCGAATAGTAGATCAAAATGCAATAAGTATACCCTTAACATATATACACAATGCATAAGCATATATTTTTCCTTCCAAGAGCTTCACGCATAGATCTTTATCATGATAATAACAT
The DNA here is from genome assembly GCA_963930645.1 of Salticus scenicus. Lineage (NCBI taxonomy): Eukaryota > Metazoa > Arthropoda > Arachnida > Araneae > Salticidae > Salticus > Salticus scenicus. The sequence continues at coordinate 74,413,032 of OZ005662.1, read as the reverse complement.
CTTATCATAATGGAAAACACTTCAACATTTTCATGGATCGAATAGTCAGAACATGAAGTTATGATTGCAAGTGATGCATTTTCTAGTTCTAATGTAAATCCCTTCATTGCCCTAGATTCAAAAACATTTTCCCCAATGACCTCACATTTTGTCGGCCACAAGAATATGCTGGGTCAATAGTACTTTCTTTAATATTTTGGGCAGGTAGTCGATTTCTCTGAAAGTTTATGCAGGTCATTATAATAAGTAAAAAAGTCTTCAGCCAGAGCAATCTTCAAACTGGCATTATTGGCTGTTAAAACCCTTTCATTGTAGACTATGTTGATACAACTATAGAAGTTTTTCATGTTTTTTCAGAGTTAATATGAGTAGAAACATTTTTTTTTTCAGCACATGAATTATGCATAAAATGAAAGATAACAAAGAAAGAAAAAGTAACAAAATTATGAATATTTAAGAAATTTTTTGAAAATTGGGGACATTTGGGGACAAACGACAGAAAATGTGGTCCCCAATCACTGTTTTTGTTTTTGGGGACAGAGGGTCGAAATTGGGGACAGTCCCCGGAAAATGGAGACGTGGTCACCCTAGCTAGGTGTCATACTGAAGATGTATTTTACTTTAAAGTAAATGCAAAGCTTCATTTTATTGTCTGTTTGTGATTGCTTTATTTGCAAATAATGTCTCAGTATAACGTATGAGCGACATCTTTCGGTTAATTTTGGAATATACGAAAACATAAAAAAAAAAAAAAAAAAAAAAAAAAAAAAAAAATTATTTATGTTTTCCAAAATGTTATGCCAAATTTGTTCCACGAGCGTGACTTCTTTTTGTGAATAATAAAGTTTGCATGAATTTGTGACACTTCTGGTATGTAATTTTCTCTAAATTTATCCGAACACCTTCGTTTTGATTTTACTAAACTTTTTAATGCAAATTGAAAAAAATTTCCCTGTTTTTTCCATGTCTTCTTAGAAAATATTCAAAGTGATATAAATAAATTATTTTCATTTATATTTATCCTTTTGAAAAAGAAAAAAAAAATAGTAATAAATGATTTTTTCTTGTTTATTACTTTGTCATATTAAATTCCATCTTAAAATTTGCAGAAATTATTTAATATTTCTTAATGAATTAAAAAAAAAATGTTTTAATTACTTTACAAGTAAATCGTTAAAAATAAAAATTCCTAGCAAATGTAGAAAAGGCATTTTTCTAAGAAAATGTTTATTTAAATACCTTTTTTTGAGAAATAAATAATTTTGAGAAAAAGACGTATGTAATTTTTTTTTTGTCATTAATTTATTCTGTTTGTATACATTATTTTTCTCCAATGTATTTTTTATAAAGTTATTTATATGTGCAATTAAAATTAATATATTTTACATTTTTATTTTTTCGCTAAGGAAGGAATAAACAATTTTGAATATTAAATAAATAAATAAATAAAAATAAAATAAAAATAAGACATACAGATATGAAAAAAAAAAACATTTTTAATTAATAATTTATTGTTTTAATATAAAAAAATTTAAATGCATTTTAATCAAATTATTTAATTGTACCATAGATGTTAGTATATTTTACATTTTTTATAAACCTGCTTATGAGTTATTAATTAGTTGAAAAAAAATCTTTGTTTTTATTTCGAAATGCTTTATATGTTTGCCTTAAAGGGACTTAGAATAATAATTAAATATTTATTTACATGTATTAAATTTTTTTTTAATCTGATATTCATGCATTATCATTAGTTTTATTATCCAATAGACATTTTTTCTTTCTTTATTTTTTATCAGGTTTATTTATCCTTTTTTAACTTATAAGAATATAACTTTGTTTCTTTAATAAACACTTTTATTATTATTATTATTATTATTTATTCAAAATTCATTTATTGTTGTAACTCTATTTTAACTCAGTTATTAAATTAATGAAATTTTTTTATTTTGCAAACCATTGTATAGTCATTTTAAGTAACTAATGAAGCATATATTAAGTTTTCAATTTTAAATCTATGTAAAGACGAGCAAATGCTTAAATTTCAATTCTGTGTATAAACAAATATGATTAAGTGTTAAAGGTTTTACTTGAGATAGGGAGAAAATAGTTCTGCTTTTTTTGCCCACAGTACACCGAGAAAAAATTATGTAACTGACATCTGCAATCTATACTGTGGATCTAGAACACTGGGAAAAAATTCTGTAACTGGCATCTAGAATCTAAATTGTGGCTCTAGAAAAAATAGTTCCATGTCATCCTTATAAATTCTAGTTCCCTTTGAAAGCGAGCTCTAGAAGCCCCTGTTAGAATTCTAGAGTGTTTGCCTATATTCTTGAAGGCAAAGTTATTTAAAAATCTCTGTAAATAAATGAGACTACAAGAAGCGAGTTTCAGCAACTATAATCTTGGTTTATTACCCATTTCTAGAAAATCAAGCGAGAATTTCTCGCAATACAAAAAAGATTCAGAATATTCGGAATATTCAGAATATAGTTTCACCATCTAGAAATATGTAGACTAGAAATTCTCGATATTTTCGTCTATTCAGTTTATTGGCTTGCCTTATGCGCATAGCTCAGAAATCTATATTTCTAATTAAGGGATTTAGAAAATGACCACTTATTCATTCTAGATGAAGGCGGTATATTTTTTTCTCAGTGTAAAAATAGTTCCATGTCATCCTTATAAATTCTATTCTCTTTTCAAAGCGAGTTCTAGAAACCCGTATTAGAATTCTAGAGCGTTTGTCTGTATTACAGAGGTCAAACTTATTTTAAAATCTCAGCAAATAAATGAGAGTACAAGAGGCATGTTTCAGCTTCTACAATCTTGGTTTATGATATAATTCAAGAAAATCAAGCGAGAATTTCTCGCAATACAAAAGATTCAGAATATTGTTTCACCATCTAGAAATGTGTAGACTAGAAATTCTCGATATTTTCGTCTGTTCAGTTTATTGGCGTGTCTTATGCGCATAGCTCGGAAATCTATATTTCTAGTTAAGGTATTTAGAAAATGGTCACTTATTCATTCTAGATGAAGGCGGTGTATTTTTTATTTATTTATTTATTTTTTTTTTCGTCGGTGTATTTTTCTACAAAAATTTCTAACCTTTAAAACAACAAAAACAACAGTTAAAATATGATAAAAATTTCTGCATTGAAATACTGGTGTCAGAAAAAGCAGAACTCTTTCATCCCAGACTTGAGCTCATAGTTTTTCAACGGAAAATAAAATTCGTTACGAGAAAACACGTTATAATGTTAGAATGCACTTTTATTGATGAATTGAATATTTTCCTGTTGGCAACATTGATACAATATCATTATAAAAATGTTCTTCGAATTTTATCGTTTCTTTACATTTCGGCCATCTAACCATCGTACCATCTAACTATTGTTTATCGAAAATATAACTATATAAAAGTTATACAAAAATGCGGTACATAATCTGTGAAATCTGTGCATAAAAAAAGGTACAAAAATAATTAATAATAATAATAATAATAATAATAATAAAATTATGTAATCTTATGAACAACTGTACAAAAGAATGTGTAACTTTTTTTTTTAATAGTAGTTTAAATAGTGTCTCCCTAATAATTTTGAAATTAAAAGAAAATAATAAACAGCAAGTCTATGATTTTGCTAACAGGAAAAATTGCTGACACAAAGCAGTGTCTTTACTGTCGATATTTTCTAACTGTCTAAAAATTCTAAAGCCGCTATCTAAAAAATGAGTGATGGAGACAAAAAAAGGAAATTCTAGGTATTTATAAGGATCCCTCATCGCGACAGCTGACAGAGGCCAAAATAGGATTTTTGACTTAATTTTATACAGTAAGATAGAGCCATTAGCACACGATTGACTTATTTCATATGTACTATTCGATAAATATGCTCATAATCCACTTCTGATAATCTTTTTTTGGGCATTCAAAATAATATAGTTGCTCTAAATTTTCATTTATAAAGGACTCAGCGTAACTTAATTTAGATATGTTCTATTGTAGAATGCTTTACTAATAGTATAGCCATATCATGTGTAGCTGCCCTTTGATCTACAGTCGGTAACAAAAGTGTCCGAACACTAGCAAAAATTCCTATGTAAAACAAATGCACTTAATACTGCTTTGTTAAATAAATCCTTGTCGAATCTTGTTCTTACACCGATTAAGAACAGGATTCGAGAAGGATTTATTTAACAAAATAGTATTAACTCTACTTTTTTTATATAGGAATTTTTGCTAGTGTTCGGACAGTTTTGTTACCGACTGTATATGCACTTAAATTATTATTGCACTATTACCGATTTCTGCGGAATTACATTTTGTAAAATGACGAAAAACGTAATCTTAACTCAATTAGCTAAACATCAATATGTCACGTTTTTTGATCACTTAGAAAATTAAAACTTTAGTCTTAAATAATGAAGATGTATACATTCATTTTAAATTCAGCCTTTCTGAGCAAATTAAAAAAAACAAAATTTGTATATAACTATATAAAACATTTAAATATTTTATATTTTATTATAATTTGAATGTTTTTTTTTTTTTTTTTAATATTTTTTTTCCATAATATAAAATTAATTATTTTATCTTTATTCTGTTTATATAGTCCCCGCAGTTTTGTTTTACTTTTATCAATATATTAAAATCTAAGAAAACATAAATAAAGGTTTCTAGTTCAATTATTTTAATGAAATTTTAAATTACTTAAAATGTTCAAAAGAAATAAGTCTATTCATATCTACAATTTATAAAGACCAATTTTGTCACGTGACTTTTCCATATTAAAAATTAAATATCCTTATTATGGCAAAAAAAAAAAAAAGTATTTAACTATATAAAACATTTAAATATTTTATATTTTATTATAATTTCACTGTTTTATTTAAAAATAATCGTGAAAGGTTATCCATATTATAAAACTAATTATTTTATCTTTTTTCTCTTTAAATAGTCTCCGCAGATTTGTTTTACTTTTATCAATATATTAAAATCTAAGAAAACATAAATAAAGGTTTCTAGTTCAATTATTTTAATGAAATTTTAAGTCATTTAAAATGTTCAAAAGAAATAAGTCTATTCATATCTACAATTTATAAAGACCAATTTTGTCACGTGAATTTTCCATATTAAAAATTATCCTTATTATGGCAAATTAAAAAAAAAAAAAAAAAAAAAAAAAAAAAAAAATTTGTATTTAACTGTATAAAACATTTAAAAATTTTATATTTTATTATAATTTCAATGTTTTATTTAAAAATAATTGTGAAAGGTTATCCATATTATTAAACTAATTATTTTATCTTTTTCTCCCTTTAAATAGTCTCCGCTGTTTTGTTTTACTTTAATCAATATATTAAAATTTAAGAAAATTTAAATAAAGGTTTCTAGTTCAATTACAGTCGGAAACAAAAGTGTCCGAACACTAGTAAAAATTCCTATGTAAAAAAAGTACACTTCATACGGTTTTGTTAAATATATCCTTGTCGAATCCTGTTCTTAGTCAGTGTAAGTATACGATTCGATAAGGATTTATTTAACAAAACCGTATGAAGTGTACTTTTTTTACATAGGAATTTTCGCTAGTGTTCGGACACTTTTGTTACCGACTGCATTTTATTGAAATTTTAAATCATTTAAAATATTCAATCCATATCTACAATTTATAAAGACCAATTTCGCCACGTGAAATTTCCATATTAAGAATTATCCTTATATGGCAGAAAATCTCTACCTTTTAAAACATCTTTGATTATTTGCATTCGTGATACCACGCTACGCTTTATTTCTTAGCTAAATTTCAACAGCGGGCTATTTTAAATCTTTATTTTAAACTACGCCATTACTGAAATTTCTAAGCCATTTCCTCGTTTCCTTAAATGCATTTGAAATGCTAATTCTATTTCCCTCAACCAATCGCAGAACTTCTTGAAATGCATTCCATTAGCATCACGGGAGAAAGTGATTGCGTCATTTACCTCTTGTGACCAATCGCTGTAATCCTTTCTCGCATTTCGTGGATTAGCAGAAAATCCTATTTTGGCTTCTCGGGTAAATAGACGATAGAGACAGAACAGATAAAGAGAGATAGAATACAGATACAGTGGCATATGAAATTCTGACAATATCAACATAACAAGTAGACATAAAGCAATTAGGAATGAACGCTAACTTGTGGTGTATAGGAAAGCCAATCTATAAAGAGTAATGTATAAAAGCAAAATATAAAGTTTTGTTAAGTTGTAAATGATTCTTAAATTACTGAAGTATTAAAATGTTTATCCCTAAGAAGTAAAAGATTAATGAAACTTTGCATTTAAAAAAGAAGTGCGAGGAGAACTTCATTTGAAAGGAAAATGAATTACAGAAATCATTTTGAAAAATGACTGTACCGTTCAGCAATATGACATTTTTTAGAATAATTGAGAGATTTGAAAAGGGTTTTATTTTTTTTTATTTATTTACTTTGCTTTACTTTTTATTTATTTATTTATTTGTAATCTACATTAGAAAATTTCCAAAATTCGAAATACTAAAAATTTCCCATTAGTAAATCAATAGGTATATATATATATATATATATATATATATATATATATATATATATATATATATATATATATATATATATGAATATATAAACAAATAAATGAAATTAAACCCAAAAAACACTGAGATCTTCATCAGGGAGGCCCTCAGTCTAGGGGTGAAAGAGAAGTTTCTGAAAGGACAGTAGCAATTAGCTAATAACTATCTTTAGCCCCCAACTTCTCACCAAACAGAAAACCATCAATAACTGAAGAGAAATCAAACATATATATAATGTATAAAAATACTAAAAAAGTTATAAAATTTAAGGATAGTTATTAGCTAATTGCTACTGTCCTTTCAGAAACTTCTCTTTCACCCCTACACTGAGGGGCCTCCCTGATGAAGATCTCAGTGTTTTTAGGGGTTTAATTTCATTCATTTGTTTATATATTCCTACATTTAAGTTTTGCATTTCCTTTCGCTGCAATTTTGCGCATTGGTTTGTAATTTTCCTTTTGGTTTTTCTAATCTTTAAACTTATAAATATATATATACATATATATATAAATTCATTTCGATAGTTTTATACATATACATATATATATATATATATATATATATATATATATATATATAAATGAAAGATATCGTAATTTCATTTATTTATAACAAAGATATCTTTTCTGTCATTAAGAAAAAATATATATACAGTCGGTAACAAAAGTATCCGAACACTAGCAAAAATTCCTATATATATATATATATATATAAAAGTAGAGTTAATAGTGTTTTGTTAAATAAATCTATATCGAATCATGTTATTAGTCAGTCTAAGAACATGATTCGACAAGGATTTATTTAACAAAACATTATTAACTCTGCCTTTTTTATATAGGAATTTTTGCTAGAGTTCGGATACTTTTTTTACCCACTGTATATCGATAAATATTAATTTCTAATTTGCATAAATTTGTATAAAATCACATAAAATATATATAATACTAAAGAATAAATAATTTAAGCGACGATTATTATTATTAATTTAATATCCAAAAAGTTTGAAAATTCGCATTATCTGAAAATTTTTATCCTTAATTTTTATTGTTACAACGATGCGCATTTATGAAAAATTAATTTCTGAAATTACCTGCAAACTGAAATTGTGAAGTTTATGAATATATATATATATATATATATATATATATATATATATAATCTTAAAAATTATCATATTCTAAAAACAGTTTTTTTTTTTTTCTTTTTTAAACTTTTATTTATATATTTAAGATTAATTATTTTCATATACAATTTAAGTAACATTTAACAAAAAATTTTTTCTACAAGACTAATCTCTACTGTAAAATGTTCATTTACTTATTTATTTTATTTTACTTATTTATATATTTTATTTATTTATTTACTTATTTTATTTATTTATTTGAGTCAAATTATTAATGAAAATGAAAATAGTGAGAGCTATTATTATTATTTTTTTAAAAATAATGCAACAAAAATAATGTAGAAAGGTGTGAGTAATACACTCTATTAATATTAAAATACATTTTGTACTTTACATATTATACAGTGACCTGAAATCTATAAAAATATTGGCTTCTAGTATAGGATTAATTCTGAATGTAGTCATTTCAAAATTAGATCGGATTCTAATAGTACATGTAGAAACTGCGACTAATTTCGATTAAAATAAGAAGTTATCACTTTTTTGCAGTTTCCATATTTATTTTTAAACAGCATTATTATTAATAATAAATTTTGCTATAATTTCTGATATTAAATAAAAGAAAAATATATGAAAATCAGTTGTCTTCGAATATTTGGCGCTGCAGTCATTCATATGAGAAGAATTTCTGTACTTAATATTACTGTTTATTTATTTATTTATTTATTTATTTTATTTATTTTTTTATGAGATTTTTGCCCACCAATGACAATTTTCAATTCATCATTTCATTTAAAGTGAGTGTTAAAGTAAATTTAAATATATAGATTTTAAAACTTCTTCACACACCATAAATTTTAAGACAGCACAACCGGTTTCGAAAGGACGTAGCCTTTCTTCATCAGGTGCAAAAAAACATGTGCTACTGCCGTGTCTTGCTTTTGCCTCCAAGGCAGCAGCCCGTGTTTTTTTTGCACCTGGTGAAGAAAGGCTACGTCCTTTCGAAACCGGTTGTGCTGACTTAAAATTTATGGTGTTTGAGGAAGTTTTAAAATCTATATATTGATTGTACACCAGTTTTGAATTTAGTTTTGGTAAATTTAAATAGTTCGAAATAATTCCTCAAAAGATTTGAAACAAACAAACAAACAAACAAAAAAAAAAAGTCACGATTTTAAATGTAAAATAGAATTAAACAAATTGTATAATTTTAAGTAATTTAAATAATGCAAATTACAGATACAAATTTTCATGACCTAGTCATTATTTCATACGCCACTTAAAGAAAAGAAAGAAGTAAGACAGAGAAAAGTGAGTGAGCGGAATAAGAAAAATAGGGAGTGTAAAGTGTGAATTTTTTTTTTCTCCATCACTCAACAAAAGTGAGCGTAAAAAACGCTTGTTGCGAACGAGAGAGAGACTAACCTGAAGTGAGAATAGGAAGAATGTAAGAGAACATGTTGGGTGGCCTAGGAGCAGCACCTCGCATTACCTATTTCTACCTCCTGCACGAACCTCTTCACCGACGTTTTGAACTTGCCCACCAAGTCACACCCTGCAAAAAACAAAAAACAACATTTAACAATGAGTAATTCTGTACATTAGTAAACAAGAATACAATTAAAAACATTGAAAAATACAACTATACTCATATAATCATCAACTACCGCATTTACATTAAAAAATCCATATAATACTTCTCTAACGTGGACTAGCTATGATTAAATTGTGTTGAAGCGATACGATAGTGACATATTTTTAATAAAATATGCGAGGATAAAAAATAATATTATCGGCAATATTTAAGCACGTGGACTTGGTCCAATGATTTAATCAGAAAAATGACGACATTTGTCTGATGAGATCTTTTTATAGGAAATTGTATTTTAAAAGTTGCATTTTTACAACCATTGCAAGCGTCATTTTAAAGCTAGCAATACGTTAAATATATAAACAGGATATGAATTATAGCCAAACATTGACTAAAACACGCAATAATAAAAAGTATAATCAAAATAGTACCAATTTTCCTTAACAAAAAATCATATCAAAATAAATAAATAAGTAAAAAAACATCGCCAGCATGGCAACAAAAATCGCCATGGGAGCCCTATACTAAGAAAAAGTCACCATAGGGGCCTTATACTGAAACTGTACTGCCTGCGCAAGTATGAAAATTGGGTCCTCAAACATGAATTTTATTTTGAAGCCTTCCTTTGAATGGTTTTGTTTTCACTATCGAACAATATTAATTTGGTTCTAATAATAATTTGACTTCTGATGAATTTACATTCCAAATTGGGTGGGATAATTGGTGTAAAATTTATGAGTTTCAAGTTTTAAATGTAAATAAGAATAAAATTAATAAATAAAGTGCGAAGATTTTGCACGTGTAAATAAATAAATACATATATATATATATATATATATATATATATATATATATAACGTTCAATTACATTGTAAAGGGAACCACGTTGTAGTACAGAAAACTCCCCATAAAATTTCTATATACTAGTAATTACTAATAATAATGATATTAAAAAATAAATATATAAATAAATAAATAAATAAATAAAAATAAAATCATGTTGACAGAAATTTTCAATAACAGAAAAATACATTAAATATTCGCACATAACAGATTAATCCTAGGTTACACAATAAAAATCTCGTATTAACTAAAACTTTCTCGTGCTATTAAACAAGATCAAACCATAGTCCATAGTATGGTAGCCTACGACGTTATTTCTAATGGCAGTATTCACCATTAACTTCAACTCCCGGTTCAATGCAAAAACTTGAAAAGCGTCTAAAGGCACGGTACAGCTCTCCAGCAAAATTTCGCACGCTGTTTCTGCCATCTAGCTTCGAGGATTTCATATAATCTTTGATTGCTTATTTTCACCTGAATAATCTGAAAATAACTATACCGCTAGATGGCTGAAACAACTCGTAAAAACTGGCTGAAAATTTGCACCCCGCCTTTATACGCTTTTCAAATTTTCATCTTCAACCGAGAGTTGAAGTTATTGGTGAATAACAGCCTAAGGCATGGATGACGTTACCTCTAAGTCACATGCCATTCTGTTACTTATCACTTCCTTACTCGGTTTTGATATCTTTTGTATAAACACAGAAAAAATGTGTATCCATCACACAAAATCTGTAATCATTGATACAGATTTTATACTGTTGCAGAAAACAGTGACTATCGAAAGATTGACGTGTAACTTTATTGGAAATTTTGTAGTAGCTTATAAAAACAACAATCTTCTGTTAACGATGTATTCTGTTTCTGACACAATTTTTTTTACAGTGTAAAAGACTAAAGAAAGAATAAATAAATAAATAAACTGTACTGAGTAAAAACAACTTAGGAGAAATTAAACTAAAGTATGTGGGGTGAGGTGGGGCGTTTTGGTCAGGGTTTGCGGCTTCCCACTATTATAAGGCATTCATATATACTTATATAATTAGAAACAATCCATTTTTATTAAAAGTTGCCAAGAGGGTCTAGAATAAATGTGTACACACATTTATTTGCAGACAATAAAATAAAGAAATATATGATATTTCCTTAATTGAAATTAATATTTTAAAAATAAACAAATCGAAATAAAAATTTTAAAGTTATATAATGACGTCATTTTTATCTGAAAAGTTTGATGATACAGGTTTAAATTTTCATTTTTTTTTTTTTTTTTTTTTTTTTTTTTTAATTCAAACGTCAAGAAGAAAAAAAAAAAAAAAAAAAAAACGTTTCTTATGTCATAAAATTAAAAATAAAATAATAACAAATAAATGAATGAACTGAAAAGTTGAAAGTAATTCATTTTATAGTCACCAGTTTCAAATTACAACTCAGAGAATAAAATCTAAAAAAAAAAAAAAGTTTAAAACATAACATTTAAAAAAATCTAATATGAATATCTAAAATCTAAAAGTACGTTGCAAAACTGTACGCATTCCTTTATCAAGAAAAAATAAATTTTGGAGCAGTACGTGTCATAGTTATTTTCCATACGTCTTACTTAGATCAACTGAAAAACAGGTAGACAAGCACATAATTTTATTATTATAGGCACATGTAAAGAATTAAACTTTCGTTTCGAATTTATTTTTAAAAATTCTTTAAATGATTATATTTACACCTATTTATTTAACTTTCTTTGTATCAGAATTATTATAAAATTCTAAAATAGTAATAATATTAGGTAATATAATAGTAATAATATTATATAGGAATGACCAATAGACCTTTTAGTGATAGAATAAGGGAACATATAGCAGATTTAAAATATAACAGATCCTGCACTGCTTTTTCACGTACATATAAAACTAATCCTATCGAACCTGATTTTGAAAATGTCCGAATAATTTATAGTACTAACAATAGAAACCAAGCTCTACTTTATGAATCTTTTGAAATTATAAAAAGGAAATCCGAAATTTGTAATGATACATTATCATAGCTGCCAAGTTTTTTAATTTATTCGGGAATGCTGTTAGCCCCGCCCTTTTTTCACACCGTAATCTTTGTAGAAAAATTTTCTTCAATATATAATTACGATTAAATATCAAGAAAATTACTCTAAAAAGATTACGGTGTGAAAAAGGGGCAGAACTAACAACATTCCTGAATAAATTAAAAAACTTGTCAGCTATGCATTATCCATTACCCCCCCCCCCCCCATCAATTTAGCTTCGTTTCTTAAACTTAAAATAATTTAAGGTAACCCTGTTATTGTTTATTCTGGCAACGTGTGATACTTTGACTCCGTTTTATTAAAGAGCTTTATTTTTCTTGTAATGTGCACGATTGTGATTTATTTAGATGTTTTTAACTCATATTAAGATGTATATAGAGTGTTCTTTATATAAGTTATGTAATCACGTATTAATTTCTTTATGAATTGTGTTTGTAATATCCAAGAATGGCTTAATTTGATTTATGTTTATAGTTTATATACATCATTTCCCTGAAGATGGTTAAAAATTGAATATTAACCGAAACGTCGGAATGTAAAGATATTTTGGAATATAAAGATATTTTAAATAGTTTGATATGCTGAAATGTCTGGTTTTATTACTATTTTTATAATTATTCACAGCATATATAAGTGAAATATATTTCTTTATTCAGAATTATTCACTAAGCATTAAAAACAATCACTAAAAGATTACTGTAATGAGTTACATTTGAAACACAGAACTTAACGAAATTATTAGCTACATTAAGGAAATTATTAAGTATAATAAACTCTCCTACTAGAAGCATTAAGAGTGAGCTAAGTACCATATAATTTTGAATATTATATACAAAGCAGCTAAATTGACTTACATAATGGATTTAAATTAGTTTACACTAAAGCGGATTCATTGTATAAATTTCAGTTTGAATAAATTTCACTAAAAATGTAAGTGCAAGCCATTTTTATTTTGTAAAATGTCATATTAAATATAGCGCAGTTTTTTTTAGCAGTTAACATTGAGAAGTGATACAAAAAGATCTAAATCTCCGATTCCAAAAATTTTTAAGTATAATCTTTGAAAGTTATATAATAAATTTACTTTTAATTTTATGATAGTGCTTCTTTTTTTCTTTTTTCTTTTTCTACATCTTTCGTTAAATAATGCGTTTTTTATGAAATTTAAAAGAAAAAGGAATAGATATAAAACTTATGATCATCAATCATGATGTAGTCAGAGCCTGATTAATGCACGGGACAACTGGGCCCAGGCCCATGGGTCTCCGAGTTTGAAGGGCTCTCAATTTTTTTAATTTGCTTTTTTTTTTTTTTTTCATTTTAAGTAATAAAAATATTTTATTTGACAAATTTTTAAATGATATTTTAATACTTAAAACAATGTGATGGTGTATTATGGTGGTATGGCGTGTAGAATGTGTAGGCTAAGAAATGAAGCCACCGTCCCTCGCAAAAAAATTACATTTTCCCAAAAAATTAGATTAAATGAATAAAATAAATAAAAAAAAGGGATAATTAGCCTCCCTACCCCTCAAAGTCAAGTTCTCGGTCCTCTACTTGCGGGGGGAAGGAGGCGGAGGGTCTGCATTAATCCCAAGGTCCTGCTATAGCTTGATCGGGACGTGCATTTAATAACTTGTATAGTCACTACATGAGTAGTTACAAAAACATTTCTTTTTTATGATATCGATGAAGGTAGAGAAAAATACGTTGAAATTTTTGTTTTCTTTAAATTTAAATTACAACACACACACACACACACAATAATTACGATTTTTTAAAAATTATATATAAAATAAATTCTGGTTGTTATTTACATTATTTTGAAACACACAGAAAAGATTAGTTGATTGGGTTTTACACCGCACTAGTGCTGCACTATGGGCAATTGGCGACGGTCTGGAACTCACCCCTAGAGATGGTTCGGAGACATGCCATCACACTTTTTATCTTACACGGAGAGGATGGCTCCCCGCTTCTGTAACCCTACAGGTATACTTTTGATACGAACATGGATGACATTGCGGCCACGACAAATATTAAGTGCACCAGCTACCATTAGTGTACACGACGGTTTTTGGCCGGCCCGAGTGCCGAACCTGCACTCTTCTAATTACGAGCCTGGCACTCTACCGACTGGGCTACCGCGGCCCTCACACAGATTAAAAATTCTAAAATTCTAAAAGCAATTGTTATAATAATAATAATAATAATAATAACAATAATAATAATAATGTAAAACTTCCTGCAAAAAATGTGTATTTTTCTATGAGATATAAATTAAGGCATTAAATTTAACGGCAGCACTGTAAAAAATAACGCGAATTTTACAGCAGAATATGATGCAAAAAATGAGTACTGGGCAATTTTGTTGTTAAATAATGAAGTTTGCAACTTAAAGGTCAATAAAAAAGAGTCTTCTTTACAGATGTTTTTGCTGTGAATTATTTAACAGCAGAATCTGCTGTCAAAATGAATGGCAGCATATTCCGCTGTAAAGCATAGTGTAGTTTTTACAGTGTACTTATTTGAATAAGAAAATTTACAAAATAGTTCGCAAAACCATTGTGGTTAATTCAGCGATTTTTTTTATCTTTTGGTAACATTTGATGGCAGCACGATTATAAACCATTTCTCAAATTTACATATTTTTGCTATTAATTATAATTTCGTGATGTGGTTCTCAATTCGTCGTTTTTACTTCCTTATACAAAGTATAAGGAAGTATAGTAATCGCGATTTGCGAAATGGATTTTGTGTTTCACATTGCTCGAAAACGAATGATCGCTGAATGTTGCCAATTTATACGTGTGACTGTCATAATGCCTAGTTGCACACCTGCAAGTGTCGTCTCAACACGAGCTCTCGTTTTAGAGATATAAGGGATTTTACACGATTTTTCGTGACGTCTGTATGTGTGTGTGTCTGTGTGTGAGTATGTCGCATAACTCAAAAACGGTTGGACGTAGAAAGTTGCGAATTGGTACATAGGTTTGTTATAACATCTAGTTGTGCACCTCCCTTTTTGGACTTTGTATGATTTTCCGTTTTGAAGATATTTAGGAAAATTAGGTTCATAATGACAAAATACATGGGTTTTGGCCTTAATGTATCAAAAACGGTAATAACTCAAAAACGGTTTAGACAAATATTGCAATTTAACTGACTTCCCGACTAGCTAGACATTTGAAACTCAGAACAGACAGCTCAGAACACGTTGATAATGCATTTTTTAAATATTTTTAGCCAATTGTTTCCGATACCTGCTGCCTTCAGCAGCGTTTATGCGATTCAACAGAAAATTTATTTAACTAACTTCCCGACTAGCTAGACATTTGAAACTTTCAGACTATATCAGAACACGGTGAAAATGCATTTTTAAAATATTTTTAGCCAACTGTGTAGGGTTCCTGCTGCTTTCGGCAGCGTTACCAGTACAAATCTTGGAATCAATTTTTAACTAACTTCCCGACTAGCTAGACATATAAAACTTCCGGAAAAACTCAGAACACGGTGACAATGCATTTTTTAAATATTTTTAGCCAATCGTTTCGTGTCCAATGTCAATGTTTTTTAATATTATGTATATTTCTAAAAGTGTATAAGGAAGTAATGTGGTACCCACATCAGATTTTTTTTTCTTAGACTTGCATTTGCTTGCTACATAGGTATACGAACTAATCTGAAGTGAATAATAGTAATCTATTGCAATGCTTTACTTTTGAAATCTGCATCAAAACCTAGAAGAATTATCTGTAATCATTTTTCGAATTATTTTCTGATATTCCCATGTGTTCTCAAATGAGGAATGCCACAATTTTAAAACTAACCCAAAAATTGTTTAAATTTTGCATTTTTTTTTTTTTTTCTTTTGTAATTATCAGTTGTAAATAATAATTTTGATTTAAGATAATAATAAAATATTACATATAGCAAAATAATTTGCGCGTTAATGAGCGCAAACGCATGTTACACATGTTACATACAACAACGCAAACATGTATACACCAGGTGCCCCATAAATCTGTTGACACTTTAAAAATTCGCAGAAACTGAAGGAATTTGTAAAATTTAACGTGGTTTGGAATATATATATATATATATATATATATATATATATATATAACTGTGTACACTTTAATGTGTATTAACAAAAAATTTATAAAATATTAAAAGACAATAAAAAAGGTGGCGGTTGGGTGGGCAGATGTTTGATTAGGGAGGTGGTGTGGTGTTGTAAGGCTGGATGGTTGAGTGGGATTGTGATATTAAAATAAAAAAAAGCAGAATACTCGTCGCAGTTACTTTGTATTACTATGCAAACTTTCTTTTTCCATTAAAATTTCAGTTTCTTCTTTTTTTGAGTTGTCAACTATTCTTAAAATTCTAATCATACTATTAAACACATTGTAATCAATCAGTGAATTTCATTGTTGCTTTGTGGTTTCACTGTTATTCATCTGCTTTAAAATTTTGCTTTTTTAAATCCATATGACTCCTATTCTGGTCTTGGCAGGCTGGCAGAGTGTTGTTCAACCCCACAGACAAGTCAAAAGTCTTGCGGCCTGCCTCCTTCCTTCCTTTCTTAAGTTCCTTAAATTATTTTTTCATAAATTTTAATATAGTTTATGGTTTTAAGTTAAGATTTGTTGTGTTAGTTTATTGATTCGTTTGTTTTGCAGGCTTCTTTAAATTTGTGTACTTCATACCCTGAAAAAAAAAAAAAAAAAAAATTCATTTTTCTGAACTTCCCAAAGAAATTTTTAATCTTATTGGTCATTGGTGTTTCAGTGATCTTGTATCTGTTGCTTGGCTTCTACTGTGCTTAATAGATCATCATTATATATATATATATATATATACATATATATATATATATATATATATATATATATATATTATCGCTTTTTTTTTTGGGGGGGGGGGAGGGAGGTAAAGAAAAAAAACATAAATAATTAAAATAATTAAAATTTTTGTTGACAGAGCACGCTGTACAGACGCGTAAGGAGAAATATGCAGATCACAGTCCTATAAATTGCACGATTTTATGATTAACAGCTCATTTTTTATTTTGCCTCCTACTTATGTGTACATGAAGTTTTAATTGCGATGCTGACTTACTGCATGCAATGCTACTTGTGACGATGTTTTACCTCAGCTAAGAATCGTCCACTGAATCTCTAGTTAGCAGTGATGTAACTCGTTTAGAAAGAATAATTTGTGGTGATGACGGATAAACATAACAGAAGTTTATATGCTTTTGTTACCATCTACATGCAAATAAATATAGTTTTACATGAAAATGTATAATTTGCTCACAGACAGCACCCTCTATCAACAAAAATGTTAATTAACAATAAAACATTTGATTCTGAAATTTAACTTACTGTTTTTTGATGCACTGTTAAAAAAATTGTAATTAAATTCTAAAAGTATAGCTAAGTTGTTACACAAAATGGGTGAAATTCACAAAATGTCATAAGTTATTTTTGATGAATTTTAAGTTTTTTATTAAATTCTAAAAGAAATCCAAATAATAAATGAGAAAAAAATAACAGTTAAATTATTAGTAAAAATGTGCGAAATTCACAAACAATTTCTTAAGTTATTTTTTATGAAGTTTTATACATACACAATTCCAAATAATGTCTTTCATTAAAATATATCATTCTCCATTTAATCGAAATCTCTGAAATTTTTCCTTAAACATTAAATCGTTTGATTCTGAAATTTTAACTTACTATTTTTACGATCCAGACATTAGAAAATTCTTAATTAAATTCTAAAAGAGATGTAAATACTTTGAAATAATTAAAATTGGGAATTAAAGTTGCTGGAAACGCAACTGACTCTTTACAGCAAGCAATTAGAAAATTAATTTGTAACACAATAAACAACTAAGTTTAGTTGTAATTTGTAGATTTCCTTTGAGGCTTAGATGTGTATGTGCATCCCAGATAAGAGTGATTGCTTCATTAGAGTTTTAAAATGAAGTTCAGTTCATTAGAAGAAAAGGCGTTAGAAGAATGCTTTCAATTCATAAAAATTAAAATCCACGTTTAAACGTTTGTTTACAAATTATACGCAGTATTTTCTAGAAGGGAGAAGTAAACAAAATAATTATAATTATTGATGTTAAATGATGTTTGACTGCTGAATATATTATGAAATTCTAATACACCGAAATTTCAAGTTTATATTTAAAATCTGCGATGAAGGTAGAGAAAAATACGTTGAAATTTTGGTTTTCTTTATATTTAAATTACAACACACACACACACAAACACACACACAAAAATTACATTTTTTTTAATTATATGTAAAAGAAATTCTTTTTGTTATTTATATTATTTTGAAATACACAGATAAGATTAGTTGGTTGGGTTTTACGTCACAGTAGAGCTGCGCAATGGGCAATTGGCGACGGTCTGGGTCTCACCCCTAGAGATGGTTCGGAGACATATCATCCCAATTTTTATCTTAGACGGAGAGGATGGCTCCCCGCTTTTGTAACCCTAGAGGTATACTTTTGATGGGGACATGGAGGACATTGCGGCCACGACAAATATTAAGTGCACCAGATACCATTACTGTACACTACGGTCTTTTGCCGGCTCGAGTACCGAACCCGCACTCTTCGAATTACGAGGCCGGTGCTCTACCGACTGGGCTACCGCGGCCTCATACAGAATAGAAATTCTAAAATTCTAAAAGCAACTGTTATAATAATTTTAAAAAAAAATGATGATTTAAAACTACCTGCGAAAAATGTGTATTTATCTATAAGATATAAATTAAGGTATTAAATTTAATGACAGCGTGACTGTAAAAAAAACGCAAATTTTACAGCAGAATATGCTGTAAAAAATGAGGGCTAGACAATTCTGCTGTTAAATAATGAAGTTTGCAGCTTAAACGTCTGTAAAAAAGAGTCTGCTTTACAGATGTTTATGCTGTGAATTATTTAACAGCAGAATGTGCTGGCAAAATGGATGCCAGCGTATTCCGCTGTAAAATGTAGCGTAATGTTTCCAGTGTACTTATTTGAATAAAAAAATTTATTTATTTCAGCGATTTTTTTTTCTGTTTGTTGTAACATTTGATGGCAGCACAATTATAAACAATTCCTCAAATTTAAATATTTTTACTATTAATTATAATTTCGTGATTTTGTTCTCAAATCATCGTTTTTATTTCTTAGACTTGCATCTGCTTGCTACATAGGTATACGAATTAATCTGGAGTGAATAACAATAAATTATCACAATACTTTACTTTAAAAGTCTGCATCAAAATCTAGAAGATTTATCTGTAATCATTTCACGAATTCATTTAAGATATTACCATGTGTTCTCAAATGAGGAATGCCAGAGTTTTAAAACTAACCCAAAAGTCGTTTAAATTTTGTATTTTTTTAATACATTTTTTTAAACTGTCAGTAGTAAATATTTATTTTGGTTTAAGATAATAATAAAAGATTATATATAGCAATATAATTTGCATGCTGATAAGCACAAACGCATGTTACACATGTTACACACAACGTAAACATGTATACGTCAGGTGTCCTATACGTCTGTAGACACTTTAAAAATTCGGAGAAATTGAAGGAATTTGTAAAATTGACGTGCTTTGGAAAAAAAAAAATCTGGAGTGACTCCACTCGACTTTCCGAACATTGAGTAATTAACAGTTTTGTAGAGAAAGTAATGAAAGCAGAGGAGTTGTTAAACAAACAAAAGAGAGAAAACCATAATAGTGTCTTTGAGTATTTTTGTCCATATATTACACGATGTTTTATTTAACGCTACTAAACTTTGAGCCTATAGATCATAATCATAAAGAATTTTTCTTTGTGTCCCTGTAAAAAAACTGTAAGTGCTAAATTCACCAAAATCTATACAGTTGGCGAAACTGTGACCTATAACATGCGTACAAATTTTTTGCTCGGATTAATAAGGCGTTTAGACGCTATCACACTTTTCAAAATTTGGCCCCATTCGCCATAATGATTAAGAATCTTTCTTTGTGCTCCTGTGGTGACTTACAATATACGTACCAATTTTCAGCTTATTCGAACAAAGCGTTTAGACGATAGCGTGTTCACTCACACACATACATACACACATACATACATCATCGTAAAAATAGTGAAAACGGACTCAGGGGACCTCGAAACGTATAGAAACATCAAAATCTCAAATTCGGATTTTTGACAGGATTACCATACTTTCCTCACTATAGTGTTCGGAAAGTAAATACATATTCTCGCTTTTTTTTTTTTTTTTTTTTTTTTTTTTTTTTTTTTTTTTTGGGGGGGGGGGGGAGGGAAGGGGGACGGTAAAGAAGAAAACAATAATGAAAATTTTTGTTGACAGAGCGCGCTGCACAGATGTGTAACGAAAAATATGCAGATCAAAGTCCTATAAATTGCAATGGTTTTATAATTAACAGCTCATTTTTTATTTTGCCTCCTACTTATGTATACATAAAGTTTTAATTGCGATGCTGACTTACTAGATACGACGTTACTTATGAAGAAGTTTTAACTCAGTTAAGATTCGTCCGCTGAAGCCCTAGTTAGCAGTGATGTAACTCGTTTACAAAGTATAATTTGTGGGGATGGCGGACACGTATAACGGAAATTTATATGCTTGTAAGCGTTTACATGCAAATAAATATAGTTTTACACGAAAAGGTATAATTTGCTCACACACAGCACCCTCTATCAACAAAAATGTTAATTAACATTAAAATATTTGATTCTGAAATTTAACATACTATTTTCTGATGCAGCGTTAAAAATTTTTCAATTAAATTCTAAAACAGTTGTAAATCATAGCTAAGCTGTTGCACAAAATGTGTGAAATTCACGAAATGTCTTAAGTTATTTTTGATGAAGTTTCAGTTTTTTATTGAATTCTAAAAGAAATCCAAATAATAAATGAGAAAAAAATAACAGTTAAATTATTAGCAAAAACATGCGAAATTCACAGACAATTTCTTAAATTATTTTTCACAGAGTTTTATACATACATAATTCCAAATAATGTCTTTCATTAAAATATATCATTCTCCATTTAATCGAAATCTCTAAAAATTTCCGTAAATCGTTTGATTCTGAAATTTAACTTACTATTTTTACGATGCAGACATTAGAAAATTCTTAATTAAATTCTAAAAGAGATGAAAATACTTTGAAATAATTAAAATTGGGAATTACAGTTACTGGAAACGCAACTGACTCTTTACAGCAAGCAATTAGAAAATTAATTTGTAACACAATAAACAACTGAGTTTAGTTGTAATTTGTAGATTTCCTTTGAGACTTAGATGTGTATGCGCATCGCAAATAAGAGTGATTGCTTCATTAGAGTTTTAAAATGAAGCTCAGTTTATTATAAGAAAATGCGTTAGAATAATGCGTTTACTTCATAAAAATTTAAATCCAAGTTAAATATTTGTTAACAAGTTCTATGCAGTATTTTCTAGAAGGGAGAAGTAAACAAAATAATTATAATTATTGATGTTAAATGATGTTTGTCTGCTAAATATATTATGAAATTCTAATACACCGAAATTTCAAGTTTATATTTAAAATCTGCAATGAAGGTAGAGAAAAATACGTTGAAATTTTGGTTTTCTTTAAATTTAAATTACAACATACACACACACACAATAATTACGATTTTTTTTTTTTTTATATTATTTATAAAAGAAATTCCTTTTGTTATTTATATTATTTTGAAATATACAGATAAGATTAGTTGGTTGGGTTTTACGTCACAGTAGAGCTGCGCAATGGGCAATTGGCGACGGTCTGGGTCTCACCCCTAGAGATGGTTCGGAGACATGTTATCCCAATTTTTATCTTACACGGAGAGGATGGCTCCCCGCTTTTGTAACCCTAGAGGTATACTTTTAATGGGAATATGGAGGACATTGCGGCCACGACAAATATTAAGTGCACCAGCTACCATTAGTGTACACGACGGTCTTTGGCCGACTCGAGTACCGAACCTGCACTCTTCCAATTACGAGGCCGGCGCTCTACCGACTGGGCTACCGCGGCCTCATACAGATTAGAAATTCTAAAATTCTAAAAGCAACTGTTATAATAATTTAATAAAAAAATGATGATTTAAAACTTCCTGAGAAAAATGTGTATTTATCTGTAAGATATGAATTAAGGCATTAAATTTAATAACAGCGTGCAGTGCACTGTAAAAAAAAAAAAAAAAAAAACGCGAATTTTACAGCAGAATATGCTGTAAAAAATGAGTTCTAGACAATTCTGCAGTTAAATAATGAAGTTTGCAGCTTAAACGTCTATATATATATATATATATATAAAGTTTGCCTTACAGATGTTTTTGCTGTGAATTATTTAACAGCAGAATGTACTGACAAAACGGATGATAGCATATTCCGCTGTAGAACTTAGCGTGATTTTTTCCGTGTGCTTATTTGAATAATAAAATTTATAAAATATTTCACAGAATCATTGTGGTTTATTCAGCGTTTTTTTTTTTTTTTTTTTTTTTTTTTTTTTTTTTCTATTTGTTGTAACATTTGATGGCAGCACGATTATGAACAATTCCTCAATTTTACATATTTTTGCTATTAATCATAATTTCGTGATTTGGTTCTCAGTTCACAGTTTTTATTTTATAGACTTGCATTTTTTTGCAACATAGGCATATGAACTAATCTGAAATGAATAACAATAAACTATGACAATACTTTACTTTAAAAGTCTGCATCAAAATCTAGAAGATTTATCTGTAATCATTTCTCGAATTCATTTTTTCGATATTACCATGTGTTCTCAATTGAGGAATGCCACAATTTTTAAAACTAACCCAAAAGTCGTTTAAATTTTGCACTTTTTTTATACATTATTTTTAAACTATCAGTAGTAAATATTCATTTTGATTTAAGATAATAATAAAAGGTTATAAATAGCAATATAATTTACATGCTGATGAGCGCAAACGCATGTTACACATGTTACACACAACGCAAACATGTATACGCCAGGTGTCCTACATGTCCGCAGACACTTTAAAAATTCGGAGAAATTGAAGAAATTTGTAAAATTGAACGTGGTTTGAAAAAAAAAAAAAAAAAAATATCTGGAGTGACTCCACTCGACTTTCCGAACATTGAGTAACTAACAGTTTTGTAGATAAAGTAATCAAAGAGGAGTTGTTAAACAAACAAAACAGAGAGAACCAAATAGAGTATTTTTCTCCATATATTACACGATGTTTTATTTAACGCTACTTTAAGCCCATACATCATAATGATAAAGAATTTTTCGTTGTGTCCCTGTAAAAAAATCTGTAAGTGCTAAATTCACCAAAATCTATACAGTTGGTGCAACTGTGACCTATAACATGTGTACAATTTTTTTGCACGGATGAATAAGGCGTTTAGACGCTATCACACTTTTAAAAACTTGGCCCCATAGGCCATAATGATAAAGAACCTTTCTTTGTGTCCCTATGGTGACTTACAATATACGTACCAACTTTCAGCTTATTCGAACAAAGCGTTTAGACGCTAGAGTGTTCACTCACAGACATACGCACACATACATACATCATCGTAAAAATAGTGAACCCGGACTCAGGGCACCTCGAAACGTATAGAAACATCAAAATCTCAAATTCGGATTTTTGACATGATTACAAAACTTTCCTCACTATAGTGTTCGGAAAGTAAACACATATTCTCGCTTTTTTTTTTTTTTTTTTTTTTTTTTTTTTTTTTTGGGGGGGGGGATGAGGGGAACGGTAAAGAAGAAAACAATAATTAAAATTTTTGTTGACAGAGCGCGCTGCACAGATGCGTAACGAGAAATATGCAGATCAAAGTCCTATAAATTGCAATGGTTTTATAATTAACAGCTCATTTTTTATTTTGCCTCCTACTTATGTATACATAAAGTTTTAATTGCGATGCTGACTTACTAGATACGACGTTACTTATGAAGAAGTTTTAACTCAGTTAAGAATCGTCCGCTGAAGCCCTAGTTAGCAGTGATGTAACTCGTTTACAAAGTATAATTTGTGGTGATGGCGGACACGTATAACAGAAGTTTATATGCTTGTAAGCGTTTACATGCAAATAAATATAGTTTAACATGAAAATCAATAATTTGCTCACAGACAGCTCCCTCTATCAACAAAACTTTTAATTAACATTAAAACCTTTGATTCTGAAATTTAACTTACTGAATTTTTATGCATCGTTAGAAAATTTTTAATTGAATTCTAAAAGAGATGTAAATTATAGCTAAGTTGTTGCACAAAATGTGTGAAAGTCACAAAATTTTTTAAGTTATTTTTGATGAATTTTATGTTTTTTTTATTGAATTCTAAAAGAAATCCAAATAATAAATCAGAAAAAAAATAACAGTTAAATTATTATCAAAAATGTGCGAAAGTCACAATTTCTTAAATTATTTTTCAAAGAGTTTTATACATACACAATTCCAAATAATGTCTTTCATTAAAATATATCATTCATCCTCTAATCGAAATCTCAGAAATTTTTCCTTAAACGTTAAATCGTTTGATTTTGAAATTTTAACTTACCATTTTTATGATGTAGACATTAGAAAATTCTTAATTAAATTCTAAAATAGATGTAAATACTTTGAAATAATTAAAATTGGGAATTAAAGTTGCTGGAAACGCAATTGACTCTTTACAGCGAGCAATTAGAAAATTAATTTGTAACACAATAAACAAGTAAGTTTAGTTGTAATTTGTAGATTTCCTTTGAGACTTAGATGTGTATGTGCATCGCAAATAAGAGTGATTACTTCATTAGAGTTTTAAAATGAAGTTCAGTTCATTAGAAGAAAATGCGTTAGAAGAATGCTTTCACTTCATAAAAATTTAAATTCACGTTTAAATATTTGTTAACAAATTATCTGCAGTATTTTCTAGCAGAGAGAAGTAAACAAAATAATTGTAATTATTGATGTTAAATGAATCCGACTTTGTCTGCTGAATATGTTATGAAATTATAATATACCAAAATATGAAGTTTATATTTCTTTACTGATAATTATAAAGAATTTAAGTCCAAAAATGTCGATTTTGAGTTAAGTACATAGTCAGACTCAGAAAAAATTGCTCTGTCGATTAGTATAAAAGATTTAAATCCATGTCATTTAGTTTTTGAGAAAATCCATTGGTAAAAAAAGATTCAAATGAGAAATTTAGCTTTAATCTTTAGTATAAAATATTTAATTCAATTTTTTTCCCTTTATTAAATGAAGATTGACGATCCCTGAATGGTATAAAGTGTATAAATCAACCAAATCCCTTTTTCCTAATCGATTCTTCTGATTAGTTTTTAGTTAGTTTAACTTTATTTTTCGTCTCCTAAAAAATCAAGAATATGGACTTAAATCATTTATACTTATCAGTACAGATTTAAAATCACGATAAGTTATATTATTTTTGCAGAAATTTTATATAAAAATTAGTTAGAATTATGAATATTAATATGAACATAATTTGATAGACTTAATAGTTAACATGGTTATGACACTTGAGTGGGGTACTACTTGAAACTAACGTTCGCTATTATTCGATTTCATCAAAAGCTCCGTCTACGAAGATGTATCTTTCTCTATCTGTCTCCAGTTCTCTCTCAATTTTAGCCGTTATTGCTTAGTCTTACATTGCAAAAAAATCAGTAAAAGATTATTTTACTTACTTTTTATTTTTTATTACTTTCTCTTACTCATAAGGTAGAAAAAGTATTGTTTTGGGGTTAGATTTTCGAAATCAAGTTTTTGTTATATTTACACGTTTTGAGGTCCCCTGAATCTAAATGAAGGTCCAGACAATATGGACAACTTGCGGTCGTGCATTGTTCTGCTTAAATGTTGCGCTTCGGAGGCCTTGAACATAGGACAGAGCAATGGGCCTTAACTCGTAAGAAATGTAATGGCGGCGGAAGTGGCGGGAATGAAAACAAGAGGTGACCGGGACGTGTATCCAATGGTGCCACATACCATCAATCCAGGTGGTGACTCAGTATGCGGCTACCAAAATTCTGATTACCCTCAAAATTGCAGCACTGATATGGGCGCCATTAATGTGTGATCAACGATGAACCTGGACGCAGGAATGGCGTGAAGTCACTTTTCAGACAAATCACAATCCTGTTTACAGCATCAAGATTGCCTTATCCGTATTTAACGGCATTATGAATAATGCACATTGCCAGCTGGGATTCGACATCATCATACTGTCCATCATGATGTTGTGGGTTCCCATTGGATACACGTCTCGATTACTTCATGTTCGTATTCCTGGCACTCTGAACAGCGACCATTAAATTTCTGATGAGTTAAGGCCCACCCCTCTTGTATTCGAGGCCTCCGTAGCGCAAAATTTAAGCAAGATAATGCACGAACGCAATTTGTTTGTATTGTCCGGACCTTGTTTGATACAGAATGTGTTCGACTGTTGCTCTGACGAGCGCGTTCTCCTGATCTCGCACCAATGAAAATGACTGTTTAATCGTTGAAAAGCGACTGGGCCTTCACCACTCACCAGTAACTTCAATCGATGAATTGTAGCATCGTGTTAAAACTTCATGAAGTGCTCTACCCGTACATGTCATCCAATCGCTGTTCGATTCAATGCCTAGGCAGATATTTGCTGTTAATGCTCACAGAGACCGCTGCTTTATGTACTGTTGTCTGAGTACATATTACTGCAAATTTCCTGAAATTTTAATCAATTGTTCTTCCTACTATAATGTATGTGTCCAACAAATTCCATTCCGTTATTATTATTCCTTCTTGGTGTAGCAATTTTAATGGCCAGTAGTATATATTGATTACTCGTACATACAAAAGGTTATGCATTGTGAAATAAAATAAAATAATAATAATAATAATAATAATAATAAACTAATCAATAAAAATTAAAAATTCTGCCAAAGACAGAATTTAGTTTAGTACGGAGGACTATTAATTTTAATATGCATTTTTTTTTTTTTTTTTTTTTTTTTTTTTAATTTTAATTTTTTTTTTAAATCTTATTTTTGGATCTTAAAACTGGGCCACGTACTTTTTAAAATGACTAAAATTAATTAAAATAAAGTTTTGCCACCTAAATTTCATATTTTAGTTAATTTAAAAAAAAATCTAATTGTCGTGTCGAAAAACTGTTTTCACCAACGAGATATATAAAGTAAAGTGATAAATGGTAACCCTGAAATGGTCCAACATGAGTCATATGACATGAACCCTCTATGCGTTGGTTCCCTTGGTAACACCTTATTTTCAATAAATTTCTATGGCAACGGTTTAGAGATTGTTCTTGGCAAAAGTCATAACCGCCAATGTTTTTGTTTACTTATGTAGTTTAATATTCTTTTGTTCTAAATCATTTTGAATTTTATTTTACTTCTTTTTTATTTCATGTAGTCGAAATTTAACCGACAAAATGCTTAAAAATATTTGGAAAATTATTATTTGTTGTTAAATTTAGCTCTTTAAAAGTTTAACTATTCTTTTACAAACACTTTTAAACCTTGTTAGGAAATGATGAAAAATAAAAGTATTTTATTTTTTATTAAAATGTGGAATATGTGAAAAATTATTAATTTTTTTTTTCGTTCATAGGACTGTCATGCTACCTAATAATAATGATAATTTGCCGAACTGAAATTTTATATGTCAAAATAGCGATAAAGGGCCAAACGTAGCAACCTATTAGTTCATGTCACGTGATTCATCTTGTTCCACGGAAAGCTAATCCTTCATCCATTGAATCAGCACTCTAATTTATTTATCTCGTTGGTTTGCACCCCTGGATTAAAAAAAAAAAAAAAAAAAATCGCCCCTTTCATTTGGTACTGAATTTGTAACGGGCCACGTACTTTTTAAAATGACTGAAATGAATTAAAATGAAGTGTTGCCACCTAAACTTCATACTTTAGTTATTTAAAAAAAAAAAAAAAAAAAAAAAAAAAAAAAAAACTTGTCGTGTCGAACGAGTGTTTGCACCCTTGGATTCACAAAAATCGCCCTTTTCCTTTGGTACTGAATTTGTAACGATAGGACTGGTAGTTTTATTTTATTTTGGTGTTACACAAAACTGGTCTACAAAAACTTCAGATTGAAACTAATAGTTTTCCGTATAATAACAATATAATGTCTAAAATATATAATAACAATCGCTTAAGAAAAAATAAAGAAAAATAAAAATAAAGAAAGAAACAATAATATATATATATATTTCCTTTTTTTTTTTTTTTTTTTTTTAACTTTCAGAATATAAATTAAACAAAACATATTACTCAAAAAAAAAAAAAAAAAAAAAAGAAGAAGAAGAAGAAGAAGAAGAAATATTCAAATTTTATTGTAATCTGTGTACTTTTATTTCTTACATTATTCACCCCCCAAAAAATTTCAAATAATGGATAATTAAATTACAAAAACAAATATTTTTAAAGGGGATTACAAATATTATTTACTTCAATTATTCATCAATTTTAAAGTTTCAATTACGTTAAAATTATTCAGAACTGTCACTGTAATTACAAATCGACATAATATCTTGTTTAAAACAGTTTTAGATGACAGTAATTGTCCTAGCAGACTTAAAATATGCCAAAACTTTTAAATTTTAAAATCGATATAGATTTTCGTTCAGAGATTTCTCGTGAATATGATCTAAATTATTTTAACTCTACATAAAATTTTACATGAGATAAATTATATTATGTAGTTATCCAATTATAATTAATTATGTTAAAACATAAAGGGTTAAAAGATAAGTGGTTTTATTTATTTTTACTTTCTTCTATATGTATATATAAAGAAAGTATTGGATTTGTGAAAATTTTCGAACTCCAGTTTTCAATGGATTTACGTATTTTGGGACGTCCTGAACACGATTAGACCGTTTTTAGAAAATGCCTGCCAGTCTGTCTCTGTGTGTGTGTATCACAAACTTTGTGGAAGCTGTATCTCACGAATCAATGAACAAATTTAACCAAACTTGGTATTTAGTTGGACTCTGACATAAACTGGTGCTGATTAAATTTGGGGAGCAATCGTTCAACAGGTACTGTGATCGCAGCTTTTCTAAATTTTTGAAAATGGCAGTATAGGACAAAATTTCGTATTATTGTACATAATAAGAGTTATTTTTAACGTGCGATTGTAAAATTAATATGAATTATTGATAATAGAAGTGGTGAACTAGGAAAAAATAAATTGTGCATGTGGGAGCATGGCTCCCCCCCCCCCCCCTGGAGGGAAGTACACCCCGGGAGGGGAGTAAATTTTCAATATGGGTATTTTTTGAAAAATCTCGTCAATACCTTTAAAACAAATGGTTGAACTATAGATCTGTGATAATTTTTTTAAAAAAGTTATCGATTTTTTTTTTATCTTAAAAAAAGAAAAAAAAAAAAAAATCGTATTTCTTCTGATAATTGCAAAAAATTGACTTTATTTCGACATTTAGTAATATATATAATTCTGTCAGATAAAAATCGTCTGCATTTATAATGAAAAATAATTTAATAATTAATTAAATAATTTATATTGTATGAATTTTGTGCAAAATTATACAGAAGAAAGTCATGTGGTGGCCACATCTTACTAGATTTATTTTGAAGTAATTCAGAGCAATATAGTGCATGCTGATTAAAATGAAAAATATTGATCAAATCCTTTATATATATGATCCTTATTGTGACCATCAGTAATTTAACTTATTTTATCGACAATATCTTTATGAATTTTTGAGATATTTACGCATGTTTTTATTTTTATTTATTTTTAATTATATTTTTAAGAGTACCTCCATATGTTTTGCTAATAAATTATGCAAAAGATATATTAGTAAATCTTGCTCATGCGCGATTAAAAATAACCTAATAAAAATACTCCTATTTTATCAGTTATTTAATATTTTCATATTTTCATATTTAATAGCCGTATGTTGTATCTGCAGTGGAATGTTTTCTAAGAATGTTTTCTGCAATTGAAAGTTTTTAAAAAATGACGTCGTATTTTTTAAAACCCTAAATGTTATAAACAAAAAGCGTTATATATATATATATATATATATATATATATTTTTTTTTTTTGTTATTAAAGAAACCTTTATATCTCAATGGATATGCGTACTATTCACAAACAAATGAATAGAGACACATGAAGGAACATAATTAGATACTACAGTACAACGAAATCCAAACATTATTTTTTACAGTATGCTCCGAAACATTCTGTCAAATTTTTAATTTCGTACTGGTCTTTTTAATGTCTTCAGAACAAAACTTTTGCTGAGATATATGAGGTATAACACGTTCTTTACACTCAACAAGCTTAGAAACTTAAATGCGAAAATAAAACGCATAAGGTAAAAATTGTATAATTCCTAAGTTAAGCAAAATATTTACACACCACTTCATTATTGCACTTTGTGACAAACTGTAGATGTAAAAATAGTTTTAAATTTGTTACTTTCTTCTACATTTATAAAAAGAAATTATTGAATTTGTAAAAATTTTCAAATTCCATTTTTCGATGATTTTTTTTTTTTCTTTTTCAGATGTTTTGAATGTGATTTGACCAATTTTAGAAAATGTCTGCCCATTTGTGTTTGTCAGACAAAACATTAGTGGTAGTTTCTAGATCAAGAACTAATGCACTTGTTTCAAGAACCTTTTTAATTAGTTGCCGCTTGGAATAAAACGTTATCTATCAACTTTTGTTGCATATCGCCCCTGACAGACGGTGCTATTATGCATTAATTTTCTCATTTATAGAAAAGTTATATCTGAGTTTTTACAGCGTATAAATGCAATAAAAATTAATAAAAAGGATGCCTGTTATGTAAAACTGCACTGACTTAAATTGAATTGCATATTTGCTTAATGACCGGTATATGCAATTTTCCCCATTAAAAGCTATATTTTAGCTTCTTATTATATAAGTGCACTACCCTTGTTATATGAGATGGATGTTATGAAAAACTATGATGGAATAGTTTGGCTTTATATCGGATGAAAGCACACGACAATTTACTATAATTTTCCACATTTACTAATGTGTGTGTATGTGTGCACCCAATTGCATATATAAGATTATTTCATGAATAATTATGCTGACTAAATTTGTTTGTATATGGGCTGAAACGGTACGGTACTATGCTGAATTTCCCCTAATTGCGAACGTGTTTAAGTGCACACATTTATGTATGTGAGACGACTTTTATGACAAACTATGATTTAATTTGTGTGTATAACAGCAGATAAATGTCACTGTTATGTAGCCATTTTCGAGTTTCTCATAGTTTCGCGAATAATTAATTTATTAAAATAAAGTTGAAGGTTGTTTTCTGTTAACCAATTCTTGTTAGATGTACTTTTTAAAAGGAGCTAAGAATTTAATAAATTAAAAATATTTCTATTTAAGCACTAAAGATTTTTAAAATTTTTAATAATTGTTTCAAGTCAAAAAAGTTGCACGAACTTTCACAAGGTGCAAAAGGTAGGCAACAGTGCAGTGTAAAAGCAGCAAGGAACAAAACCAAAGCAATTGACGAGATTAAATAAATAAAAAAAGTAGAATGCAAATTCTAATTCGACATAAGCTACAATAATTTAAATAAAAGAAATAAAAGAAATAAATATAATCAAAAATGACTACGAGTAAAAAAGAAAGTAAAAGAGGGAAAAAAAAAGATATATATATAAATATATATATAAGAAAGAAAGAACGAAAGAAAAAGATAACTAAATTAATATAACTTAATTTTATTTTCTTTATTATTTTTCGTTTTATTTCTATTTATTTATAAAAATTTTGTTAAAACTTCACTTTAATTCGTGTCACACCAAACCTCATTAAGGATTATTTTGGATATACTTCATCTCTTGATTTTCTTCGGTTTTGTACCTTGACGCTTTCAAGCTACTTTCATATTATTTTTTAGCCTAATGAGTCGTCTATTATTTCTACCCCAAAACAGTTGTGTGTTTTTCCAGTTTACGCTATTTGCTAAAAAATATTTTTATTCATTAGATTTCCTACACTCATTTTCCCATGCATTTCATCCTTATTTAATCTTATATAATAGTATATGCAAAACGTTTTACGAGGATTTACTGTTTCATAATAGTAATAATAAAAAAATTGTCATGATAAGATCACTTGAACATGGTAAAGTCGGCAGCAAAACTATTGAAGCACACAGCCACAGCCACATCCATATTCTTCTATTTTGTATTAGTTTCATCGCTAATTTTTATCATCAATTTAATTTTTTTATAAACAGCATAAAGTTTAAGATCATTTCGCTACGCATATATTTACTTAACAAAACAGTATTAGGTGCGCATCTTTAAAATACGAATCATTGCTAGTGCTTCAATAATTTTGCTGCCGACTGTTATCAATAATCTATATTAACATTGTAACCAATAGAAAACATCAACATGAGCGTCCTTGTTAACTGAAGTGTGACATTTAGCTGTCCCGTCGAATGCTAAAAATTTTTTAAGTAATAAATTTAAACTAGTATGTTGTGGCCATCACAAGACTTTGTTCTATATTTTCCTATACAAATTCACTCAGTAACAATAAAAAAAAAAAAAAAAAAAGATTTTTTTCGTTAAAAGTAAAAAAAAAAACGATCTTTGTTTTAAATTATCACAGATTTATAGTTCATCCATTCGTTTTAAAGGTATTGACGAGACCTTTCGAAAGATACCCATCTTGAAAATTCCCCACCCCCTTGGGGGGGGGGCGGGGAGCGATGCCCCTACATGCACAGCATTTTTTCCCTAGTTAACTACTACTACTATCAATAATTGATATTAATTTTACAATCACGAGTTAAAAATAACTCTCATTATGTACATTTATACGAAATTTTGTCCTATACTCCCATGTTAAAAATTTAGGAAAAAGGCGATCACATCGCCACTTGTTGAGCGATTAATCCCCAAATCTAATCAGCACCGGTGTATGTATGTGTGCAACTAAATACCAAGTTTGGTTAAATTTTATTAATTTGTTCGTTCGTCCACAATAAACGTGATACACACAGACAGACAGACACACAGACAGACAGAAATTTTCTAATAACAGTCAAATCGTGTTCACAACATCCCAAAACGTATAAATCCATCAAAAAACGGAGGTCGAAAATTTTCACGAATTCAATACTTTCTCTATATTACATATAGAAGAAAGTAAAAATTAAATATTTTTAAAATTTATTGAGAATTATTCATTGTTTACAATTACAATAAATCTTAAATTTAATATCCTATAACTAGTTGAAATTTAATGCAAATAAATCGTTGTATGTAAGACAAGTGAATAATTAAAACTACTAATTCCAGAAAGAAATAATAAAGGAGAGATAATCCTTAAAAGAATTATGCATTTATTTTCTGTTAACACAATTTTATTTTTTCAAATGCTATCATTTATGTTTCATTGTAGCATTTAGAAATAAAATTTCTTCATTTAGTTTATTCATCATTGTGATTATTACATTAATCTTAAATAAAATAGGAGCAAGTAAAATTGATCTTTTTTTTTGTATTTCTTACATTCGTGTTAAATTTTCCGGAACATTAAAAAAGGGATTTGCATAAGATTACGTTCATGTACTAGTTTTAATTTATTTTAATAGGTTGCGATTTTTTTTAATTAAAATTATGATAAATACTTAACAAATTACCTGCAGATGACGTCATTAATATTCGAAGTATAAGGATTTAGTTAAAGTTAGGATTTATTTTAATTTATTTAATTTATACAAAAAAAGTAAAACTCTGTCATTTTTCTTGTTTTAATACAAGAAAAAAAAATATTTTTCTAATGTAAGAAATAAGTTAACGTTTACTTATGATAGAAATAATTTAATAAATTTGATTTTTTTTTTTTTTTTTTTTTTTTTTACTTTAAAATTTTATTAACTGATATGTAATTTAAAATATTATACCTGTACCCCGGAGGTAAAAGACACTATATCTATTTTGTAAACAGAGCCCATGTTCCGGGTGTGCATTTTTTTTTTACTTTATATAGAGCCATTACGCATTATACCTAGTTACTATAAAGGAGATAGGACAGCAGAACATGAATTCATGTCTATTTTCTTTATTCATGACAAATATCATTAATTAATTTCAATTTAACATCATTCTTAAAAAAAAAAATTCATTTTGATGATATATATATATATATATATATATGCATGTATATACACAGGGTGATGATAATTATATAATCATTTTTCACAAAAGCCATAATAAAAGAACCACTTCTTAGAATGACTTGATATTGGGAAATAGTATGGTATAAGAAAAAAAAAAGTCCACATTTCAGCAGTAGCTCGCGTTTTAAATATTATATTTTGTAAGATAAAAGCCGTGTCATGCGTACGACACATTGAGATTATTGTAAAAACACGATGTAGGGTAAGTGCACCAGTGATTGACACTTTTAGAGCAATCTCTGATGTTTTTAATGTTCTAGTCATCAGAAAATATATTTAGAAATCTTAACTTAGTACATATGGTATGAACGACATTCAGAACCACAAATGTGTTAAAATATATACATTTGATAACAATTATTATTTTATTTTTATGAATTTTTATTTGATCGCGTAGATCGCGTTTTAAATATTATATTTTGTAAGATAAAAGCCGTGTCATGCGTACGACACATTGAGATTATTGTAAAAACACGATGTAGGGTAAGTGCACCAGTGATTGACACTTTTAGAGCAATCTCTGATGTTTTTAATGTTCTAGTCATCAGAAAATATATTTAGAAATCTTAACTTAGTACATATGGTATGAACGACATTCAGAACCACAAATGTGTTAAAATATATACATTTGATAACAATTATTATTTTATTTTTATGAATTTTTATTTGACACCCACTCAATGTTCCAGTAATTGACACTGCCAGTTTTTCCTTTTATTAGTAATTGACACCCTGTGTTCCAGTGTTTGACACTGCTAGTTATTCATTTTACCAGTTATTAACACCTTATGCTCCAGTGTTTGACATAAAATGTTAAAATTCTTATATGTAAAATATATGATTTTATTATTTTTCTTATTATTAATTATTTCGGGATAGAGGGGGATTATTTCGGGACCAATCACTGGAGCACTTACCCTATATAGTATTTTCTTTATATTTCGTCTGAGAATATCACCGTGACTCTTTTAATGGAAGATCATGTCTTCTTTTCAAGATCATTTACAAGAACGAGGACAATGCCTCAGTAGCTCTGAAGAAGTTTCAGTCAATAACGAATATGTAGAAAGGCTGTGCCACGACTTCTGCCAAGTGACTGGTTAAGAAATTCGAAGAGATGGGTTCTTTTGGCATGAAATCTCTCAGAGGGAGGAAATCAATTGCTTTGACGTCAGTAGAAGATGTTTCCATAGTATTCCAGGATAAGACGAGTGATGACGTGAAAACTTGCACTGCACGGGCAATTACCCGAATTTTAAATGCCTGTGATAAAAATGTGTAAAATTGTATGAAATATCTTGCACTTTTTTCCTTACAAAATTATGCATGCTCAAAAGTTGTTTCCTGCTAACTTGTCAATAAGAGAAACGTTTGCGCCATACTTTTTTGCTCAAATTGAAATGAATAATGAATGACTATTCACATTATGCGGACAGACATTGACTACATATTAAAGTAGACCGCCGATTCGTAACCTATTTGTTTTTGAATATCATGCATGTACACACCAATCCAAAAATCCATTTGCCAAATCGGTTTTTCTACCGCCAAACCAACATTCCACTTCCATCAAAGTAGGCTTTCTCCAAACCTGGTTTCCTCTTCCACCAAAACAGGTTTCCAACAAAGCAGTTTTTTAATTCAGAAATTATATACATCAACCTGGAAATTCATTTCTGATAGAATGGAGTAGAAGGTTGATTTTTACCAACTATGTGAAAAATACCAGAGCCGGGAATCGAACCCGGACCTTCCGCTTAACGCGCGGATATTCTATCAATCGACCACGAAGATTTTACTTTAGAAATTATATATAGCATCCGCGCTTTAAGCGAAAGGCCCGAGTTCGATTCCTGGCTCTGGTATTTTTCACATAGTTGGTAAAAATCAGCCTTCTATTCCATTCTATCAAAAATTAATTTCCAGGTTAATGTATATAATTTCTGAATTAAAATATTCGTGGCCGATTGGAGTTGTGCCATGTTTAAATTTGTCATTTGATATAGCTGCTTTAATGCAGACTCGGTGACCTTGCCAACGTATATTATGTGAGAAGTACCGAGCTGGTTATCAGCCAGGGTAGCTCAATGGTTAGAGCATCCACGCGTTAAGCGGAAGGCCCGGATTCGATTTCCGGCTCTGGTGTTTTTCACGTAGTTGGTAAATGTAAGCCTGCTATTTCATTCTATCAGAAATGTAAGCAGTTTTTTACTTCCACCAAAGCAATTATCGCCAAAATAAGGCGTCCATTCATCCAAAAACCGTAGAGATGTTCGAGGAATTTTCCTCTAGATCTAGTATAGGGAATCGTACTGTACACAGTAAAAAATATGTCCAATTTTCTGCCAGATATTATCTCTAATTTGAAAAAATACGTGTAATTTACGAAAAAATTACGTTCTCATAACGTATTTTCTCAAGTTACAAAGAATTTCTGGCAGCAAATAGGACATATGTTTTACAGTGTGCTTTCTATCAGTACTCAATGTGGACAGACTAAGGACATGTCAACACTCGGAATTTCAAAATAAGGGCAACAGAAATTACGTTCGCACGTAAACCAGAACTGGTTCATTCTGCAAAAGGTAGTTGTGTAGTGCGGGTTCACGGCAACGTATGTCGTAGGATCATTTATTTATTTTTTTATTGAGGAGGTGGGTCGAGCGTGTCCTGTTATCTGTATCGTAAATGGTAAACGCTTTGAGAATCTTTTGCGCAACCACGATATTTCATCAGCGTTTATGTGTAAGCGGCATATCCTTTTCGTGCAATATGGCGTCCTCCGCACGTTTTTAAGCCAGTTAATCAGCTGTTCAAGACATATTTAGGAAATGACAGGAATACCAGCCGTCATTTTCCAAAAACCTGGCCGTCAATACCGTCTATTTTTTATCCTTGGTACTTCTGGCTGTTGGGTTATTTGAAACATGTTTTGTTCAGTAGTCCGATTGCTCTCCGATCTGTTGTGGAACATAGTGTTTTTCGGCTTCAGTTTGGGGTTAAGAGTTGTGGACAGCATACTGAACAATGCGCAAGTCCCTTGATAATTAACAACTGATTGAATTGTTGTTTTTTGTACTGTGTTTGGTCTTAGAGAAATTAAAAATAGATTTCATTCTTGTTTTGTATGCTTTCTTAGTCCCTGGAGATTTATGGATCGACTTTCTCCATTCGATGCGGTACAACATTGTCGTAGTTGATGGCCATTAAATTAACAGAGCTATATTAAATGATTAGGAAATAATTCTTTCAGTAAAAACCGATGCAGTCTCGTACATTGAGTAGTATAGTTGGTTTATTGTGCAACTCACGTCGTAGCTGCCATATTGCGAATTAACTACTAATTGTAGCAAAACCCATTCACGTTTTACCTTAAAGCACCATCTATTACTAAAATTTAGTTTTTTTTTTTTAATTTTCTTAGGCTAAGTCATTTCTTCTTTCTTCGAGTATATTTAGTTTAAATTTCAGGCCATTCTGAGCAGTGACTCTTTTTTACAGCTTTATGAAAATTGAATTTCAGTTAAAATCAACCTGTATGTATTAAAGAATGATGAAAAAAATTATTGTAGAGGCTTTTAAAATAAAAGAATTATCACTTCAAAACAAAATATTTATCCGAAAACATTTACTTAATTAAATTTATACAACGATATAACTGCCTAACTACAAACGCGTTAACATTGAAATAAAACTTTTAAAGAATCATTTACGTAACAGCGCCCAAATTCATCCTCCTCTGCGCCTTTTTTTTTTTTTTTTTTTTTTTTTTTTAATCAGTTTTCACTTAGTGCAGTGAGAAGATGCAAAATTGACTTAACTAGGACCTGATTAGGACCCGTACATTTTTTTTCTGTAGGATTCAATTAATACACAGGAAATACACCGAAGAGAAATTAATATAGTGCATTTGAAGACAATTATATAAGAGCTAGTTTTAAGACACATCAGTGACCTGCCACTGACCTATCGGATAAGGACGCTTAGAAGTTTTTCCGTAGTATCCAACCATTACAAGCGAAAATATATCGAAAGTGTGGAGTCCATATTCCAAATTTAAAAATTAAAACGTTAGAGGCCTTTAGATTTTCCGAATTTACCCATTGTATGGGAAAATTCATCTCTACATTCGACCTGCCTTAGATACAAAATTTGATTGATTTGCCTTTAAAGTGATAGTCAGAAAATTTTGAACCCATACACGCACACTAACCAATTCAATAAAAATACATTTTTGGGCGCAGAAGGTTTTTAAAACATATAAATAAGGTGATAATTCAAATTCGAAGTTTTCGACCAAATATACAATATTTTCATAATCAGTGGTTGTGAAGTAATAGAAGTAATATTTCAAGTAATAAAAAATAATAACAATACATGTGAAAAGTATTAATGGAATTCTATCCATTAAATCTTTTGTACTTGAAAATTGTTTTTATTTAAACACCCTTTCTCGCCAGTATTTTCTAAATTAATGTGAATGATGAGTGTTTTTAGAGTTAATTAGTTGTACTTATAAGAGATAAAGTTTCCATTGATAAAATAGAGATACGGATATTTATGATTATGTATGGGTTATAATCAAGCATTTACTGATAATAATACGTATTTTCATATTTAATAACGTGTTTTAAATAATATATATGCGTACAGTCGGTAACAAAAGTGTCCGAACACTAGCAAAAATTCCTATGTAAAAAAAGCACACTTCATACGATTTTGTTAAATAAATCCTTGTCGAATCCTGTTCTTAGTCAGTGTAAGAACATGATTCGATAAGGATTTATTTAACAAAACCCTATGAAGTGTACTTTTTAGATATAGGAATTTTTGCTATTGTTCGGACACTTTTGTTACCGACTGTAGATATAAACAGTCAGAAAAATGTACAACGATATATTTATTTAAATGATAATTCTACTAGCAAATACTGGATTTTAAAGAAATGTCGAAAAAATAAATAAAATAAAAGTGCGTTCTTGATTTTAACTTATTCTATTTATGGAAATCTTAAAGTAGGACATACGCTGTGGACTGGCGCCGGCGTTTGAAAAGAAAATTAATTTTCGAAAACGGAGAAATAATGTCTAAAGAAAGAAAAAACAACTAAAGACAACTTTCATTTATTCATAGATATTATACTCGTATTTCTTATTTTTAAATTAGTTTTTTTTTTTTTTTTTTTTTTTTTTTGTGTGTGTGTGTGTGTATCTGAACTTATACAGGGCATTTAGAAATATTTCATCTTACCTTTAATCATTATATATGTAGTTTACACATCTCTGTTAATAATAAAATTTTCTGTATTATTTCATTTCGTATTCATGTAGAAAGGAATAACCTAGATCCACAAAAATTTGTATACAAGTGTATTTTCACAAAATGTAACCGTGTTTAGGGCCCGATTTTTACTTTCTCTTACCCATTGGGTCGAGAAAGTATTGTTTTAGGGTCAAATTTTCGAACGTGAGTTTTTGTTATATTTACATGTTCTGAGGTCCCCTGAATACGAGAATCATGTTTTTAGCGAATGGTCTGTGTGTCTGCCTGTGTGTATGTTATCAGCATATCTCAAGAACAAATAGTAGCAGAAATTCCAAACTAGGTATTCTAAATGTGTATCCTATAGGTATGCTACAGTAAGCTTTTCGTTAAGAATAAGCAAATGATTCGTGTACAGGGATACTCAAAAGTATTCAAATACATTACGTCTATGGGGGAAATTGCAGGTAAGTAGAGTTTAACATCTATAGACTGCACTAAACTAAATGAAACGAATATATATTTTTTGCAATAGAGATAATCAACTGGAAAAAAAATTGTGTATGTAGGAGCCTCGCCTCCCCCCTGGGGGGGAAATCCCCCTCGAAGGGAATAAATTTTCATGATGGGTATCTTTCAAAAGAGCTAGCCAATACCTTTAAAACGAATGGTTGAACCATCGATCTGCGATAATTTAAAATAAAATTATCGATTTTTTTCATTTTTATCAAAAAAAAGAAAAAAAAAAAAAAATTAATATTGAGAATAAATTCAACTTATATATATATATATATATATTTAGTGTTATACTACTTCTCTATGGAAATCGTCTGCATTACTATAAAAGATAATTTGTTTATTTAAAAACAGAATTATTTTTTAATAACGGAATTAAATTCTATAGAAATGTAGGTGCATTAATGAAACGGGGGGTTGAGGGGGGCGGTAGCCCCCCTCAAACAGAACTAATTATCAAACAGAACTAATTATCAAACTCTTCCGAAGCCTAATTTCAATTGTTTAACATAGGTTTACATAACAGTACTCGTTATCTTACTTCTTACGCTCCAACCTGTATTTCTAGTATTAAATTTCGGGGTAAGAGAAAGTCGTGTGAGTGAAATACCAGATTATTTCTTTTATTTTTGAGTTTTTTTTATATTCTCTAAAAATATGATAAAAAGTTACTATAATTAAAAGGAAGTAATTATTTACATATGGAAAATGAAGGTAAGAAT
This sequence comes from Salticus scenicus, assembly GCA_963930645.1. NCBI lineage: Eukaryota > Metazoa > Arthropoda > Arachnida > Araneae > Salticidae > Salticus > Salticus scenicus. Next base: position 74,372,026 of record OZ005662.1, on the reverse strand, counting down.
TCATTTTGTAAACCTGGCGTCATATTTGATTTAAGATTCTTATCAAATCTTTTAAAAATGATGGTATGGTTAAGAGTGGATATATATTTACATGTGAAAATGTGAAATTGACGTTAAATTAATATATAGATGCATTCTTTGTTTATACGTAAATGAATCTTTAGCGATTGTAAATAATTTGTTTCTACTAATAATATTTTTATTTCGTGCAGTAAATAAAGCATATTCACGGTTTTGTTTGAGTTGTATTTTAAAAAATCTGCAGAAAATATCATGCTTATGAAAAGATATGTATACTTAGGCGGAAAATGAATATGGATATTTAAAAAAATAATAATAATAAAAAAAAAAAAAAAAAAAAAAAAAAAAATGAACCTTGAACAAAGTATGCTGCATGTGATATGTTTGTATACATTAGGATAATGTACATGCATTTTGTTAGATTTTATGCAGTAAAAAGATATTAACATGGGCTTTATGAAATACATTCCATAAACCTTAATGTACCTAAACTCCCTGTATACAAACCATTTATGTTATTTGTATCATTTTCAACAGAAAACTTTCTTTAATGAACCTAAATAGCATATAACAATTATAAAGTGTTCCATAAATATTTATGCAAATTGTAGCTTGAACAGACAGAGAGAGAGAGAGATTTGAAAAAAAATTCTAGAAAAGTTTTTAATTTTATTAAACAGTATTACATTTTACTGTTCTTAACATAAAATCAATAAAAGCACTTTTGTAAAATTTTTTATATAAGTGTTCTCTGTTTAAACCTGGGCTTTGTATTGCCAAAACAGAACAAATCAATATGAGATTTCAAAGATGTCATATGAATTAAAATACAGATGAATTAATCTCTTTATTAAAAGACCTTTTTTATAATAAATGCAAAATGTTTTGATTTAAAACTCTCCATTTATTCCAATGATTAATAATCGTATTAAATATTTCAACAAATAAAGGTATGTACTGTTTTAAACTTTCATTAAAAGTTCTTTTAAAATGGAATTACAACTGATTTTTTTTATCTCTGTTTGAAATACATTTAAATTTTGGAGGAATGGCTTTTCTTCTTTATGTGCCATAGAATGTTTGTTAAATACAGTTATTCACAATTTGCTTAATCTCATTTAATGTAATGTGAAAAGCAATTTTTGTTGGAAAAATCTTCGACACTATAGCATAAATAAGCTTATTTACCTTCTTACAATAATTTTAATTTTCAAAACATTGTGCTCTAGCTAATTGTAGGGTAAATGTTTATTCGAAAACGCACTAGCTAATCATAGGGTAAATATATAGCGAAAAACCCATTACGAAATAAAACGTACGAATTTCTGTAAATATAAAAAACCTTTTCCGCATTCATAATAAATAAATGAAAGAGAAATCTATTATGTTTACATCTATATATATAATTTTTATTGAAACTTATTTCGTTTATGTTGTACATTACTTAAACTTATAATATTAAAAAAAAATATGCGTTTACATTAAACGGACAGTTTTCATAAACTTTTTCCATCATGACTTCCTAAGTTCATATGAGGTTACTGCATGAAAAGTTTAATCAAGATTTATATATTTCAGGAGGCGGTTCGAAAGTTGTCTGAAAAATGTGTCATAAACATTTAAACTTAATAACAGACATGAACTCTGTATATACGTACGTAATTATATGCAAACGAGTTTGAAGAGTTGGTATCCCCTCCACCCATACACACACACACACACACACAATTATTCGTCAGATAATACTGTTTCTAAACCTAGTTTGAATTATTTTTAATGCAGGTTTATACACAGTACATGCTATATTATCCTTAAATCTGCAATCCCTCTTTATAGTATTGAAATGCTAGGTAAGAGATCTTCGCGTGAGAGATTGTTATTGTTGTTATTTTTTTACGATATAAAAGAGACATTTTTTATACACTGTAAATATTTTCTGTAGTAGATTACAGCCCAGTGTGCTAGTAAAAGTATTGCCTACTCATTGTCCTGTATTTTTACATTGTGCAGTAAAATAAATTTGCTGCGATTTTTACTGATGTGTGCTGTAATTTTCACAGTATGCTTTAAAAATATTTCCTGCAATTATTACAAAGGGCATTCCATAAAAACTGAGAGTTGTTTTTTTACGTAATGGCAACACCGCGAAACTAAAAAATAGAAGTGCAGGCGAATTTTTCAAACTGTTAACTGTACGTTTATACACAATTCTAAACAAAGTAGACGATTTTATTTTCCTATTTCCGTGCTTGTTTAAAGAACTGTTTTATTTGCCCTACAGAAATGGAGATGAGTGATTCAGAGTTAAAAAACGAAATGCGTTGTGCCATAAAATTTTGCTACCGTTTGGGCAAAACAGCTCCAGAAACAGTTAAGTTAATGAAAGAAGCTTACAAAGACAAATGTTTTGGTGAGTCTACGATTTTTAGATGGCATGGTGATTTCAAGAAAGGCCGTTTGTCTGCAGAACTGGCTCCTAGGCTTAGGCGACCAAAAAGTGTTGTGAATGATCGAAATGTTAACACTGTGTGGGTAATCCTTCAATAAAATCGGCGAATGACATGTAAGGAGATAGCAGCATCAACAAACATTTCGAAAACGTCGATATTTCGCATTCTACGCAACAATTTACAGCTTCGCTATGCTTGTTCCAGATGGATCCCTCATCACCTTACTAAAGAACAAATGAAAACAAGAATTCACCAATATTGTGAATGGAAACAGATGCTTCAAAATGATCCAAATCTCCTAAAGACTGTAATAACAGGTGATAAAACTTGGGTGCATCATTGTGATCTCCTTACCAAGTCCGCAACATGTGTATGGAAACATACTGATTCTCCGACTCCGAAAAAAAGCCGACAAACCAAATCTGCTGGAAAGGTCATAATGATTATTTTCTTTGATCATAAAGGTGTAATCTGTTAGCATGCTGTGCCTCCAAAAACTACTGTGAATGGTGAATATTATGTTTCAGTTTTGAAAATTTTGCGACAACACATATCGAGAAAGCGTCATGAACTGGTAGGAAATTGGACATTACATCACAATAATGCTCGCCCATATGTCGCTACTTCTGTTCAGCAATATGTTAGTAAATGCAATATTAAAATCATGCCACATCCCCCTTATAGTCCAGATCTCGCTCCATGCGATTTCTGGCTGGTTCCGACGTTGAAGTAGAAGCTCCGTGGCAGAACATTTAATACAGATTCTGAAGTTATTTCAGCAGTGGAGGGTTCTTTGAAGCAGCTTCCAGAAAAGGGCTTTTCTACTTGTTTTGAAAAGTGGGTTGAACGATGGGACTGTTGCGTATCATCTGACGGAAGGTATTTTGAAAGAGAATGATGTATTTTTTGCTGTAAATATATTTCTTGATTTTTTATGATTTTACTCTCAGTTTTTATGGAATGCCCTTTGTACACATGCGTACTGGGAGAAATCCGCAACACTAAGTAACTTATTTATTTTTTTACACATATAATTTAATTTTTTTTTTCATGTGGAGCAAACGGTCTTGGGTAGCCCGGGATTCGAATTCACAATTTCCTGTTCCAATCGGGCCGTTGGTCACACAAGGACTTTTCTTTTCAAAAACAGATAAGGTCAACATCAGCACTGATTGGTTGATAAATCATGTCATACGCACCAAATGACTTCTGGAAAAATTTTAGTACCAATTTACAGCACAATGTCAAGTAACCAATCTTCAATTATTGTTACAGAACTAGCTGTAAAAATATACAACAACCTATGCTGTATTTATGTTAAAAAGTGCTTTTTTTTACAGAAACTTTTTACAGTGTGTAAAAGACATTGTTCTCTGTCCTGAAAAGTTTTGGAATTAAAAATTTGAGTGTTTGATTATTTTGGCATTTGTATCTACGAATTCAAAATTCACGAAACAATTCGAATAACAGAAGTTGGCGTAAAAATGTACATAGTTTATTAGTTGTATATGGAATTCATCTGGCGGTCAAATTATGTTTTTAAGTTTTGTATTATTTGTCTGTAAGAATTTTACAGTCGTATTACATATGGGAAAAGAAAACATTTAAAACTTTGGGCTTTTTCATAAATTTCATTAAAAATGTCTTTTACATAAGGATAAACCCTTTTTTTTTTTTTTTTTTTTTTTTTTAATAACAACAAAAATATATTTTTAAATCTTTCGTATATTATGAACAAGAAAGAAAATAACTTCACACTATTCAAAACGTTTTTTCTAATTACTTAATTTTGTGTGTTAGATTAATATGAAATATTATTATTTTTTTTTCTTAACTTTCTATGCTAGAAATAAATTCTTCGCGAAAAATTTTTTTTTCTATAATTCTTTAATATATTATGCACTGCGAAAAAAAAAAAAAAAAAAAAAAAAAAAAAACTTAATCTTTGCGCTAATACATGTATTTTTTTCTTCTTTTCTTTTCTGTCTAAAAGTATAACATTTCACAACACAAATAAGTAGTTTTAAATTAACGAACTAAAATATAATACTTTAGAGGATTTTACTGCTTCAAACATAAGTGCATCAAAAAGTAAGTACTAAAAAAAAAAAAAAATGCATTCGCATTTCTAAATTTTTTTTCCAAAACCGCTGGACAAATTTATGAAAATTTAAATATTACAAGTTTAAACATTAAAATATTTTAAACCTTTTATGAAAACCATGTTTCATTTCATTTAAGAAAATTTTTAAAAACTCCATAAATGATATCGAAATATTTCTTTCTGAACTATTTTGTCATCTTGAAACAAAATTGCAAGCAAGCATTACTTATTACGCTATGGATATTACAAGAAAATCGAATCTTTATTTTTAAAACAACTCTTTTTAAATTGACTGGCTTTAAAATAATGGGTTTTTGATTGGTTTTGATCAAGTTTAAAGAGGTTTTTTTTTTTCATATTTATATTTGCATTTCTTACAGAAAAGTGTTAAAATATATTACATTTTTTTGCAGTTTCGATTTAAAGTACATTTAATATCAGAAAAACGTAATATTAATTTTTGTATTTATTTTTTATTAGAGAGATTTGACTTTAAGAAAATGTATTTTTTTCTCTCAAAAATCTCAGAGGAAAAGGTTTTATTAAAGCAAGAAAATTTTAATGCACGATAATGTTTAAATTCTAGTAAAAGTTTTGCCAATATAATGTATTTTCTTTAGCTCTTTTTAACAGCATTATCTCTGCTTCAAAACAGTCCTTCATAATATCTACCTTTTTTAACGTATTTGTGATCTAAAATTACTTAAAAAGGAGAGTTCATGACAAATTTTCAATGCATTTTTGAGGACAAATAGTAGCAACAGTTATAATAACAATAATGATAACATTTATTATTATTATTGTTATTACTTTCTTCTAGATTCAATAGAAGAAAGTATTGGATTCGTAAAAATTTTCGACTTCCGGTTTTCGACGAATTTACACGTTTTGAGCTGTCTAGAACAAGATTTTATCATTTTTAGAAAATGTTTGTCTGTCAGTGTGTATATGTGACAAAAATATTGTTTCAACTGCATCTCCGGAACTACTGCTCAGAATTGCATATAAATTTATATGTAGATGCATCTTGACCTAAATTAGTGCCTGTCAGCTTTTGGTGTGAAACACTCAACAGGTGGTGCTGCTATACAACGATTTCCGAAATTTAAGGGGAGGCTATATCTCAGGTTCTGTTATGTATAATCAAACAAAACTAGGTATGTAAGAAATTCATAATGAGGCATTAGGCTAATTCAATTTGAATGCTTATAGGCCAACAGGCGGCGCTGCTATAGAGCGGCTTTTGCAATTTAAGTGAAGGCTATGTCTCAGGAACTACTGTATAGAATTGCACATAAATTTATATGTAGATGCACCTTGATATAAATTAGTTCCTATCAGTTTTCGGTGTCAACCGATCAACAGGTGGCGCTGCTACACATCGATTTCTGCAACGGAGAGACTATATCTCAGGTTCTGTTGCGTATAATCAAACAAAACTTGGCATGTGTGTGTGTCATTATGAGGCATTATGCTGATTCAAGTTAAATGTTTATAGGCAAATAGATGGCGCTGCTATACTGAAAATTTCCTCGATAACGGAAAGGCTATATCTCAGGTTATTGCGTATAATCAAGCAAAACTTGGTATGTGAGAAGGCCATTATGAGGCATTATGCTGATTCAAGTTAAATGTTTATAGGCAAATAGATGGCGCTGCTACACTGGAAATTTCTTCGATAACGGGAAGGCTGTATCTCAACTTGTATGGCATATAACTGTACAAAACTTGATATGTGAGATAACCATTATGAAGACTCATTTTTAAAGATGTTATTTATAGACAATAAAACTGTCTTTCTTTGGATATTTAGTATTAGTTTTCTCTAAGATGAAAATCATTTGCATTCATCATGTTAGATAATTTTAATAAATATTAGTTTTAATAAATTATTTGTACATTAAAATAATTTATAACCATGAAGTTAATTTAATTAAAAACCTTTAACAAGACATACAACCTTTTATTACTTCATGTATTCTACGGCAGATAGAAAACATGAAGTAATAAAAGGTTGTATGTCTTGTTAAAGGTTTTTAATTAAATTATTTGTATTTAGGGAATTTGTATAGGAAATTGTCGCTCTAGTTAAAATAGTTCCATGTCGTCTTAATAAATTCTAGTTTTTTTTTTCTTTTGCTAGCGAGTTCTAAAAATCCCTATTAGAATTCTTGAGTATCTTGCTATATTATCGTAGTCAGTCTCACTTAAAAATCTTTGGAAGTAAATGCGAACACAATACGCGAGTTTTACTAGCTATAATCTCGGTTTATGACCCAATTCTAGGAAATCAAACGAGACTTTCTCGCAATACAAAATTATCATAAAATTCTAATATTGTTTCACAATCTAGAAATGTGTAGACTAGAAATTCTCGATCATTTCATCTATCCAAGTTATTTGTTTACCTTATACGCATATTTCGGAAATCTGTATTTCTAATTTAGAGATTTAGAAAATGACTACTTATTCGTTCTAGATGCAAGCAGTGTATTTTTCTCAGTATAAAGGATTGTATATTGTATTAGCACAATATGATTTATAATGAATATTATTATTATTATTTAATACTGCTCGGTTTTCGTTGGTCTAGCGGTCGATATTTTGAAATGAACCTCATGTCGTGATACATAGTCAATATTTAAAATTTAACTGCTCTTTTTTTAAATGTGAATAATGGAATTCGAGTTGTGAAATGTAATTTAAATTTAATTATTCATGAAAATTAATTTCAGTGCAAATTTATTAATATCATTGTTAGTTTATTTGTTGAAGGGATAATAGATATTATTATTATTATTATTACTATTGATACTATTAATATTATTATTTACAACGGTAATTTATAAGGAAACTGCCAAATTGCCAATTGGTAGTCATTACATAGAATTACACATCTATTATTTTGTTTAACACTTTACAGCAAGTTTGAAAAGTGTAAATGACTTCGGTTTGTCAGTCTGTCCGTCTGCCTGTCTGCCCATCTGTCTGTCTGTCCGCGCTCTAACTCCCGTAAGTATTAATGTATCTTCTTGAAACTGATACATGTTATTCAAGTTCACTATCAGATGTTTTCCATTGAAAATGAACTTCACAGCTGATACAGGTCTAGTGTACAGATGCATTTTCCAAATTTTGGCGAAAGTTAGAAAACCAAAAATGGGTCATCGGAAACCGGAAATGAGACCGTAAGTCCGTATTTCAAAAACGGCTCTGACGATTTTCTTAAAAGTTACTATATAAGCACTCTATTAGGTTCCCTTTCGAATGATATAGTCGGTTAGTTCAGGAAAATTAATAGGCGCCCTGTATAAATAGCTCAAATTTCAGTTCTCGCAAGTGCGTTCCTTTAAAAACGGCTGTATGGTTTTTTTTTCAAACTCGCCGTTTTAACTCTCTTTTAAATATCCTTATGTATGTAATTATTGTTTTCCGGTCAATAATTGAGAATACCAAGTTATGGTAAAAGTTGTTATCTCAAAAACGGCTCTAACGATTTTCTAGAAAATTGTTTCATTAATTCACTTTAGATACCCTTTCTCATAACTTACTATGTAAACTCTATTTTATTTGTCTTTATACGTGTATCAAGTTTCTCTTACTGGAAAATTCCAAAAAAAGCACATAATATCTCCAAAAAATGCATATAATACGTATAATATTGGGTAATGGAAGTCGTGTGGTTGTTTCACACCAGATTTGCTTTTCCACCAACAATGTAAAACATAAAAACAAATTTCTTTAGATATCACATAGGAGTAACATGAAATTTAAGAACAAAATAGCTAACATCGATTTCCATGTCTCGAACTAATTTGTTTTAAAAGTGTCGTTAAAGAATTACTTAAAAAAAAAAAAAAAAAAAAAAAAAAAAAACGAGTGTTTAATGTTTTGCTCTCAGAACTTTCAAATCTTTTGATTCCCTCAAGGTATATAGATTCTCAGACATTTATTTTTTTTTCCTCTCTTTTAATGAGTAAAAATGTTCTTTGCAGGCTCTGTTTATGCTGTTTTTAAAGTGATATTTCAAAAATAAATCCAATTTCACATTTTCGAAGTGTAGTTCTTATTATAAAATAAATAAAAATAGGTCGTTACGGAAGTAGAATTACACTTTTTTTTTCTCTTGTGCCTAAATAGTGTCATATCTAAAAGCGTGTAATAAATCGATTTTATGAAATATTTAAAGTAAATAAAGAAGACGAAAATGTAATATAGAGAACTAAAGCTTCTCATTCTGAATTTTTAAAATCATTTTTTATCTTAACCCTACAAGGCACCCAGTTCTATATGTGGAACACCGACTTTAATCGTTCCTATAGCTATAAAACTATTAGTAGCGACATCTCTTGACATCTTGATGGAAGCTACTGCCATTTAGCAATGTAGTAATACGAATCTTTACCTAAATATGTCGTTCGTGTTTTTGTTATAGTGCACTCAGTGTGAAATTTGAATGAAAGTGATACGTTAGTCGTTTGTCTGAATTCAAAAATAAAAAAAGAATAGTTATTGAACAGTTTTGACTCGAAAAAAAAAAATACTGTGTGTTATAACGAAGTGTATATTTTGCAGAGGTAAGTTTTCTTTTTTTTTTTAATATTACAGAAGTAAACGTATTAGTAAATCATTTTTTTATGTATTTTCCACATATGGTACGTTGAGCTACAAAGTTGATTTTTTCGTAAAATAAGGTTTTATTTTTATTTTTATAAGTTTTTTCCTATCTTCAGATCACTTATTACAACCTGTATATTTTTGTCGCGCACTAAAAAAAAAATTTAGCCTTGTAGGGTTAAAATATAAAACATACATTTTTTTAAAACTTTGTGCAGCTTATATATCTCTTGAATTTATAATTTATACATTTGACTACTATTAACTACAATAGATAAAAATGCTTAATGATTAAGGTGACTCACAACCCTCAAATTTCCCGCATTTTTGTAGAATTTATAATGAGGGAGTTTTCTAAATAATCATTTTTGTTTTAAAAATCTGTTTCTTTGGATGATATCTTGTACTTATGTGAAAAAAATGTAATTATATAAAAAAGATAATTTGAACCAATTTGCATGTATCAAATTAATACATTATAAATATGTCATTACAGAATAAAACCTCTCTAACTTATAATATATACATCTGACTATTATTAACTACAATATAAAAAAATGTATTATTATTAATGTAATTACAAACTCTCAATTTTCGTACATTTTTGAACTTAGAAAAAAAAATTGACCACCTTTATCTAGAATGAATAAGTGGCCATTTTCTAAATCCATTAATTACAAATATAGATTTCCGAGTTTTGCTCATAAGTCACGCCAATGAACGGAATAGACGAAAACATCGAAAATTTCTAGTCTACACATCTCTAGATGGTGAAGCCAGAGCTGCCAACCTAATCCGGCAAATCGTTAGTACCGCCCCCTTTTCTACACCACTTAATTTTTAAAGTAATTGTTTTCTTAATTCATCGCAAATTTATTTGAAGAGAATTACTCTGAAAATTAAGTGGTGTATAAAAAGGGGCGGTACTAGCAAATTGCCGGATTAGGTTGTCAGCTCTGTGAAGCAATATTCTGAATCTTTTGTATTGCGAGAAATTCTCGCTTGATTTTCTTGAATTATATCATAAACCAAGATTATAGTTGCTGAAACATGCCTCTTGTATTCGCATTTATTTGTTGAGATTTTTAAATATGTTTGACCTCTATAATACAGACGAACGCTCTAGAATTCTAATAGGGGTTTCTAGAACTCGCTTTGAAAAAGGAATAGAATTTATAAGGATGATATGGAACTATTTTTACACTTAGAAAAAAATATACCACCTTCCTCTAGAATGAATAAGTGAAATATAGATTTCCGAGCTATGCGCATCAGTCACGCTAATGAACTGAATAGACGAAATAATCGTGAATTTCCAGTCTACACATTTCTAGATGGTGAAACAATATTCTAAATATTCTGAATCTTTTGTATGGTAAGAAGTTCTCGCTTGATTATCTAAAATTGGGTTATAAACTAAGATTATAGTCGCTTAAATCCGCCTCCTGTGTTCTCATTTATTTGGAGATATTTTCATATAGGTTTTACCTCGATAATATAGAAAAACTCTCTAGAATTCTAATAGGGGTTTCTATAACTCGCTTTCAAAGGGGACTAGAATTTATAAAGATGACATGGAACTATTTTTTATAGAGCCACAATTTAGATTTTATAGGTTAGTTACAGAATTTTTTCTCAGTGTGTGGAATTTCAAATGAAGGATATATTTTTAAAGAAATTACTTTTTTGAATAATATCTTGTAGTTGTGAAAATAGTAATAATTATATAAAAAGGATAACTGAATTTGATTTGCATGTATCCAAAGTAATATATTCTAAAAGTGTCATTGCAGAACATTATTTCTTTAACTTATAATATTGGTTTAGTAATAACTTTTTAAAGCTTGTATCAGAGAAATCAGTACTTAATTGAGAGCTAATAATAATATCCTTATTCTCTAAAATATTCTCCATCACTTTCTAACAAATTCTACTATTGTGATGAGGAAAATCCCTTATTCTTTCTTAAAATTAATTTAATTTAAATTCTTAAATTAAATCATTCTTTTTCCATTTATAAAAATATTTCTCTTAATAAAAGTATTTATTCTAATAAATAAATACTTTCTTTTTTTTTTTCATTAGAATTTAGTCTCCTTTCTTTCAGTCAAAATGAACTAATAAAGCGAATTCCCTAAAAATATTCTCCATTACTTCATAACAATTTCTACTATTGTGATATGGAAAATCGCACGTTTTTCCTTAGAATTTATATTAATTTAATTTCTTAAATTAAATCATTCTTTTTCGATTTATAAAAAGATTGCTCTAAGAAAAATTTATTCTAATGAATAAATGCTTTTTTTTTTTTTATTATTATTATTATTCATTAGAATTCGGTCTCCTTTCTTTCAGTCAAAATGAATTAATGAGGCGAATTCATCAAAATATTTTCCATTACTTTCTAACGAATTCTACTATTGTAATGTGGGAAACCAGATATTCTTTCTTAAAATTTTATTTTATTTAATTTCTTAAATTAAATCATCTTTTTTTCCATTTATACAAATATTGCTCTAAATAAATATATTTATACATAAGGATACATATTTTTAAAAACTTAAAAAAAAAAAAAAAAACTGCTTCTTTGGATAATGTCTTCAATAGTTATTTGCACGAGTATAAGTTGTAGTATAAGTAAAAAAATATAGCAAATATACGAAAACATAATTTAAATTGATTTGCATGTATCAAACTAATACATTCTAAAAATGTCATCACAGAATATCATCTCTCTAACTTATAATACATATCTATTATTAATTACATACATAAACATTTTTATTATTAACTAGTCTCCCAATTTTTGCGCATTTTCGGGAAATTTCTAGTGAATAACAATTATTTCTAAAAAGGTATTTTTAAAGATAGATCTTTGGATGAGGTTTTGTAATTATGTTAAATGGTAAAGGATTATTTTAACCGAATTTTATGTATCAAACTAATACATTCCGAAAATTAATTACAATACATAAACATTTTTGATAATTAACTAGACTCCCAATTTCCGCGGAATTTCTAGTGAATAACAGTTTTTTCTAAAAGGATAAAGTTAGATCTTTGGATAAGATTTTATAATTATGTGAAATAGTAAAGGATTATTTAAACCAAATTTTAATTTTATGTCTCAAACTAATACATTCCAAAAATTAATTACAATACATAAACAGTTTTGATAATTAACTAGACTCCTAATTTTCGCGGAATTTCTAGTGAATAACAGTTTTTTCTAAAAAGATATTTTTAAAGATAGATCTTTGGATGAGCTTTTATAATTATGTGAAATGGTAAAGGATTATTTAAACCAAATTTTAATTTTATGTCTCAAACTAATACATTCCAGAAATGAATTACAATACATAAACATTTTTGATAATTAGCTAGACTCCCAATTTTCCCGGAATTTCTAGTGAATAACAGTTTTTTCTAAAAAGATATTTTTAAAGTTAGATCTTTGGATGAGATTTTGTAATTATGTTAAATGGTAATGGACTATTTAAACCAAAGTTTATGTCTGCAACTAATACATTCCAAAAAATAAATACAATACATAAACATTTTTCATGATTAACGAGATTCCCAATTTTCGCGGAATTTCTAGTGAATAAAAATTTTTTCTAAAAACGATATTTTTAAAGTTAGATCTTTGGATGAGATTTTATAATTATGTGAAATGGTAAAGGATTATTTAAACCAAATTTTAATTTTATGTCTCAAACTAATACATTCCAAAAATTAATTACAATACATAAACAGTTTTGATAATTAACTAGAATCCCAATTTTCGCGGAATTTCTAGTGAATAACAGTTTTTTCTAAAAACGATATTTTTAAAGGTAGATCTTTGGATGAGATTTTATAATTATGTGAAATGGTAAAGGATTATTTAAACCAAATTTTAATTTTATATCTCAAACTAATACATTCAAAAAATTAATTACAATACATAAACATTTTTGATAATAAACTAGACTCCCAATTTTACGGAATTTCTAGTGAATAACAGTTTTTTCTAAAAATATATTTTTAAAGATAGTTCTTTGGATGAGAACTTATAATTATGTGAAATGGTAAAGTATTATTTAAACCAAATTTTAATTTTATGTCTCAAACTAATACATTCCAAAAATTAATTACAATACATAAACATTTTTGATAATTAACTAGGCTCCCAATTTTAACGGAATTTCTAGTCAATATAAGTTTTTTCTAAAAGGATATTTTTAAAGTTAGATCTTTGGATCAGAATTTATAATTATGTGAAATGGTAAAGGATTATTTAAACCGAATTTTATGGCGCAAACTAATACATTCTAAAAATTAATTACAATACATAAACATTTTTGATAATTAACTAGACTCCAAATTTTCGCGGAATTTCTAGTGAATAACTGTTTTTTCTAAAAAGATATTTTTAAAGTTAGATCTTTGGATGAGATTTTGTAATTATGTTAAATGGTAAAGGATTATTTAAACCAAATTTTATGTCTGCAACTAATACATTCCAAAAATTAATTACAATTCATAAACATTTTTGATAATTAACTAGACTCCCAATTTTCATGAAATTTCTAGTGAATAATAGTTTTTCCCAAAAAGATATTTTTAAAGATAGAATATAAGATTGGATAAGAATTTATAATTATGTGAAATGGTAAAGGATTATTTAAACCAAATTTTATGTCTCTAACTAACACATTCCAAAAATTAATTACATAAACATTTTTGATAATTAACTAGACTCCCAATTTTCGCGGAATTTCTAGTGAATAAAAGATTTTTCTAAAAAGGTATTTTTATAGGTAGATCTTTGGATGAGATTTTATAATTATGTGAAATGGTAAAAGATTAATTAAACCAAAATTTATGTCTCAAACTAATATATTCCAAAAGTGTCATCACAGAAATTCTCAAAAAATTAAATAAATGAGTATTTAATTTGCTGCTCTCAAGAATTCTAATCTTTTGATTCCCTCAAGGCATAGACACTGGAAAACTTATTTTCTTTTCCTAATGGTTAAAACTGTTCTTTAAAAAGTTTCTTTTATTCAGTTTTTGAAGTGGCATTCAAAGAAAAAAAATAAATTTTGCAATTTCACAGACGTCGTTAAAATATATTTAAGAATGGATCAAGGTGATATTGGAAATACAAATTTTTTGTGTGTCTTTGTATTTCCAGAAATATTAACGTGTAATAAATTGTGACTATGAAGTTCTTAAAGAATATAGAGAAATTTAAAGTATAATATTCGGAATTATAAAATTTAATGTTTTGCATTTTAAAGATGCTTTTTAATAAAAAAATGTAACCATCTGATCACATGTGTTGGTTATATTTGTTCACTAAAGTGTTTTTTTTTTTTTTTTTTTTTTTTTTTTGTAATATTTTTATGATTCAGAATTACACACTTATAGATTTTTAGTTTTCTTTTTTAAGTATGAAGATCATATATCATAGTCATAAAATATATTTTTAAATAAATAGTAACGTTTTTATCTCAAGATGATATGATCGTTATTTTAGTAGAATAAACATTCCCAAAGAGAAAAAAAAAATCATTATTTTGCTCTTCTTTAAATCGATTAAAGGGTTAAAATATGAAGCTATATTGTCGTATGCAATTTATATACATTTTATATATGTAATTTTTTCCATGTGTATATCACAATCTACAATCGAAAAAAGTTATTCATGATTAACAAAGTTAAAAATTTTCCTTTTCTTTCTTCCTTCCTTCCTTTTTTTTTTTTTTTTTTTTTTTTGGGGGGGGGGGGGGTGGCGAAATTTCAGCGAGTGATATTTTTCCTTTAAAAAAATAAAATAAAATAAAGAAATAAAGAAATCATTTCTTTAGATTCTACTCCTAAATTATTCCAAATTTTAAAAAACCATATAAGTAATGTCGATTTGGTTATTTCAAACAACTACATTCCATAAGTGTCATTACAGAATTTTTTTAAAAACATTTAAATAAATTGGCATTTAATGTACTACTTTCAAAAATTGTAATCTACTGATTCCCTCTAGGTATAAATCCTGAAAAACTTTTTTTATTTCTTTAAATGAGTAAAACAGTTATTTAAAATATCTATTTATAATGATTTTGAAGTGACATTCAAAGGGAAAAGAAATTTCAATTCCTGAATTTCTAAACCGTTGTTAAAATATATTTAAGAATAGTTCGTAACAGAATATGAATTGCAATTTTTAATTTTTGTTGTAAAAGTGTAATATTGGATATCAAGTTGTAAAGCACATAGTGTTTTTCAAATACTTTAAAGAATATAGAGAAGACAAAATGTATTATTAAAGTATTAAAATGTATTATTAATGTATTAAAAAAGGTACACATAGAGCGTTTTAAAAAGCGTTTCTTACGTAAATTTTAAATTTATGCACTTGTTCTAAAAATCAGATTTTTTTTTTTTTAACTAAACATTAAAAACTGTTATTAAAATTAAGACCTTCGTTGATAAGTTATTTTGAATTATTTCGGGAATGTTTGTCCCCATCTTATTCAGTTAATTTTATTTAACTGTAATCTATAAATTGTGTATGCACAAAATATCATTGCTAAATTTAGCCCATATAAATTCATAAAGTAGTATAAAATGTACTTCGTGCAAATTTCAACCATAGATTTTGATATAATAAAATTGGGACATTTTAAATGAAAGATAATTTCTTTTCATGCCCTATTCTGCAGGAGACATATTTTTCAATTTATAAAAGATACATGCTAATTTTGTTATGTTTCGTACGTTCTAATAATGTTAAAGTTTTCAAAAGAAAATTTCGCTTTTACATATAATGTATATAAATTTTTTTGTGCATCCTTATACAGTCAGAAAAAAAAGTAACTCAGTGATTTTGCCGTAAATTATACTGTTCTGCATGAAAATTGCTCCCAACAACATTTTTGCAAATTCTTATGTAAAATGACCTTCTGAATCCGAATATGATGCCCATTTTGCCCTATCACCAACCGCTTTTTAGGAACGGCCCCCTATTTTTATCACTTTTCGGTAATTTTACAGCTATAAATTTGATTTTTAGGGGAGGGGGATTACTTTAATTGTTAAATACCTTCTGAGGGGCTATAGAGCTGGAAAATTCGAAAACATGAACATCTCCGGCAAGAGAAAAATTTAGGGGGGGGGGGAGGGATTTGCCACTGAAATTATGTATTTCATATCTTATATTCTTTTTAATCTATTATTAATGTTATTTATTAAACATTTTTTATATATTTTTTGCTTTTAAGTGTTAAATTAATTCTTTTTCATTCACCAAAACAAATTCATGGCCGCAAAATTACTGATAAAAATTGGGGAAGGGGGGGGGGGGTGTCCCTAGAAAACAGTGATTGACTGGGCAAAATGGTAGTCATATTCGGATAAAGGAGATCATTTTACATAAGAATCAGCAAGAATGGTATCAGGGCTCGAATTTTTTTTTCTTTCTTTTTTCTACTGTTTTTTTGCAACGCAGTGTTATTTTAGAAACATGCGGCTGATGGCTATTGATTTACAATAACGTCTAAATAAATTAAATAGTTAAATTTTAATTAGAAGGCCGTCTATATAATTAAATTGACCTTAAATTCATTTTGTCGAATGATAACACACCTTTTTGACACCATATTCGAATTTCTGTGATCAAGGCGCTTTGGGAAAAGGTGTTTATATATTTTTAATTAATTCTTTATAGGGTTACGAACGACAATATATTAGGGGTTCATCCCTACATTAAAAAAAAATAAAAAACAAATTCACACGGAAAATTATTATATCCATCCAGATAATAACCGGAAAAGAAGTATGACAGTTTTAAATATAAAATAAACTTAAGAGATGCGAATTAATAAATGAAGTATGAATTTAAACTTACTTGAATAACTATTTTGATTCAAGCGTATTCAAGGTTATAGATTACACATATGATAACAAATGGTGGCTTCTCAACAGCAATAAAAAATGAAATATCACTGTAACTCGAAAACTAACATACAAATGAGCTGCAAATTTTGAAATCAATATTTTTTATGATGCCCGTTTTATTCGTGCAATAATTAATATAGGCTCTAATTCATAATGTTTTCGAAAATGAATTTATCAATAATTTTCGTATTTCAAAAAATGTTTATAATCGAAATGTACATGAAATATGTTTGGGTCACTTCATTTTAAAGAATTAATATATATATATATATATATATATATATATAATAATAATTCTTCAGGAAGATATAATTAATGTTTGTCACATTCATTTAACAGTAGCATCCCCATATTTTGACCGCTTATAAATCTATAAAAAAATTATATATATATATATATATATATACATATATATGTATAAACTATATCTTTTTGCGAGCTAATTCGATACAAATAACCCCCCCAAAAAAATGTGAAAGTAGAAGTTGCCATTAAAATAAATCAAGTTGATGCCAGTTTTAATACGTAGACGACCTCCTAAGCAAAATGTAACTGTACCACTTGAAAATATACGTCGGGTGGCACCAAACGCACATGTACAGAACGATTTCCGACAAAACTAATTGAAAGCATTTTATTTTATTTTTATTTATTTATTTATTTATTTATTTATTTTGTGACTGTGTATAAACCAATTGTCTAATTTCAATAAAATGTTTCAAGTAAAATGTCCATACTAAATTTAGACTTTCTGTTATGCTGATTTCATACAAAAACACAGACAGATACCCACAAAGACATATACACATAAAGACGAGTGGCTTAAAATTTAATTTTTGTATTCAGAACAAAGTGTGCTTATAGAAAATCCTTAGAAAATTCGGCCTCGGAATAATTTCTTCTGCAATGCATATGGGTAAAATAAAGTAAGAAAGGATAACTTTTAATACAATTATTCTGACGTGTATTTTCTGACATTTAGAAAAGTGTATCACTAAATGAAATTATTTTTTTAATTATACTGTTTTAAAAGTGTCCTTCTAGTACTGTTTCGCAAGTTTTGATAATAGAGTACTTAATGTACCGCACTCTAAGAAATCCAATCTTCTGATTCCCTCAAGGTATTGATCATTGAACACTTTTAATGGATGAAAGAATTATTTTAAGTATCCTATTAAAGTTTCTCTCTTTCTTTTTCTTGAGAGCCCTTTATTCAGTTTTTGAGTAATATTTAATGCAGATACAATTTGAACTTTCTGATAATTTATCTGTTTTTTAGTGACGTTAAGACAAACACGCAATCAGTTACTCAACACTTGATTTTTGTATTTATGGTAAAATATAATTATTAAAAAAACTCAGTTTAGAAAATTCGAGCCCAAAACAATTTTTTTTTTATATCATATATGGATATTTCTTTGAAAAGTAAAAATGAACAACCCTTTAACGCAGTTACCCAGACACTACGGCGTTTTTTCTGATATTTATAAAAGTATATCAGTAAATGAAATGATTTTTTAAACTGTTTTAAAAGCGACCTTTTAGTACTGTTACACAAGTTTGATAATAGAGTACTTAATGTGCCGCACTCAAAGAAATTCAACCTCCTGATTCCCTCAAGGCATTGATCATTGAACACTTTTCAGTCTTTTAATGGATGAAAGAATTAAATTAAGTATCCTATTAAAGTTATATATATATATATATATATATATATATATAACCATTTATTCAGTTCTTGATAATATTTAATGCAGATACAATTTGAACTTTCTCATAATTTATCTGTTTTTCAGTGACGCTGGGACAAACACACAATCAGCAACTTAAAACTTAATTTTTGTATTTAGGGTAAAGTATAATTATTTAAAAAAAATTCAATTTAAAAAATTCGATCCCAAAACAAATTTTTTTATATCATATATGGATAAAGGAAAGTAAAAAAGTACATTTTTAATGCAGTTACACAGGCACTACAGCGTATTTTCTAATATTTTTAAAAGTATATCATTAAATGAAATTATTTTTTAAACTAAACTGTTTTAAAAGGGCACTTCTAGCACTGTTTTACAAGTTTTGATAATAGAGTACTTAATGTGCCGCACTCAAAGAAATCCAATCTTCTGATTCCCTCAAGGCATTGATCATTGAACACTTTTCGGTCTTTTAATGGATGAAAGAATTATTTTAAGTATCCTATTAAAGGATATTTTTTTTTTTTTTTTTGAGCACCCTTTATTCAGCTTTTGAAGTAATATTTAAAGCAGATTCAATTTTTGAGCTAGCATTATAATGCATCGATATCTGCTTTACTATAGAATAAATAGAATAGTTAATGTTTATTTGTTTCTTTAAAGACAAATAAAACAAATGGTATGAATGTAATTTTTACTTTCCGAACACTATAGTGAGGAAAGTATTGTAATCATGTCAAAAATCCGAATTTGAGATTTTGATGTTTCTATACGTTTCCAGGTCCCCTGAGTCCATTTTCACTATTTTTGCGATGGTGTATGTATGTATGTGTGTATGTGTATGTATGTGTGTATGTCTGTGAGTACTCAGTCTGATAACTGTACGCTAGCGCCTAAACACTTTGTTCGAATAAGCTGAAAGTTGGTACGTATATTGTAAGTCACCATAGTACGAACCCTATGGATTTTGGTGAATCTAGCACTTATAGTTTTTTTACAGTAACACAAAGAAAAATTCTTTATTATTATGGCCTATAGGGCCAAATTTTTAAAAGTGTGATAGTGTCTAAACGCCTTATTAATCTGAGCAAAAAATTTGTACACATATTATAGGTCACGGTTGCACCAACTGTATAGATTTTGACGAATCTAGCACTTACAGTTTTTTTACAGGGACACAAAGAAAAATTCTTTATCATTATGGCCTATGGGACCAAATTTTTAAAAGTGCGATAGCATCTAAACGCCTTATTCAATTGAGCTGAAAATTTATATGAATATTATAAATCACTGCCGCACTAAGTATAAGCATTTTGGTAAATCTAGCATTTATAAGTTTTTACATTGACACAACGAAAAATTCTTTATCATTTTGATCTCATGGGCTCAAAGTTCTGTAGCATTAAATAAAACATCGTGTAATATATGGAGAAAAATACTCAAACACTCTATTATGGTTTTCTCTCTTTTGTTTGTTTAACAACTCCTCTTTCTTTACTTTATCTTTCAGTAGCGTTAAATAAAACATCGTGTAATATATGGAGAAAAATACTCAAACACTCTATTATGGTTTTCTCTCTTTTGTTTGTTTAACAACTCCTCTTTCTTTACTTTATCTACAAATCTGTTAATTACTCAATGTTCGGAATGTCGAGTGGAGTCACTGCAGATTTTTTTTAAACATTGACATACAGGGTGGCCATATTTCAATTAACAGTTCTTACAAGTGTTCTGTAATGCGACCTAATTGCAAGAATGGCAACAAAGTTTGTAGAGAGATTAAACAATAGGGAGGACGACAGGTTCTGCAAAAAAGTTTCAAAAATTTACCGCTAAGGGAATATGTGCCACTGTAATTCTAAATGAAGCTTTTTTCCAAATTTATAGTTTAAAATTGGTGATTGCGCAATTTTTTTAAGCACTGCTTTTCTCCCATTTTATTATTTAGAAATTGGAGATACCGTACTAATTATTCCGTGAGAAAAACCTTACTTAGAAAAATAGCGCCACATCATATTCCCCTAGTGGTAAATTTTGGAATTAACATTTTTATTATTTTTCAATTCTTATTACTTTCTTCTATATTCAGCAGAAGAAAGTATTGGATTCGTAAAAATTTTTGTATTCCAGTTTTCAACGGATTTACACGTTTTGATTGGTCTGGAACACGATTTGATCATTATTAGAAAAAGTCTGTCTGTCCGTCCGTCTGTGTGTGTGTGACAAAAATTTGTGGGGACTGTATCTCCAGAATTACTACTCAGAATTGTATATAAATTTATATGTAGGTGCACCTTGACCTAATCTAGTGTCTATGAACTTTTGGTGTCATCCGTTCAACAGGTGATGCTGATAAACATTGATTTCCGCAATTTAAGGGAAGCTATATCTCAGGTTCTATTGTGTATAACAAAACAAAAATTTATATGTGAGAAGGACATTATGAGATATTATGCTGATTCAATTTGAATACTTATCGGCCAACAGGTGGCTCTGCTATACAGCATTTTCTGCAATTTAAGGAAAGGACATAAATTAGTACCTTGACATAAATTAGTACCTGACAACTTTTGCTGCCAACCGCTCATCAGGTAGCGCTGCTAAATAGCGATTTCCACAGTTTAAGGAAATGACTATATCTCAGGTTTTATTGCTTGTCATCAAACAAAACTTGATATGTGAAAAGGCCATTATGTGACATTATGATTATTCAGTTTGAATGCTTATCGGTCAATAGGTGGTGCTGCTATACTGCAAATTTCCTCGATAACGTGTAGGCTATACCTCAACTTCTATGGTATATAACTGTACGAAACTTCATATGTGAGATAACCATTATAAAAACGTATTTTTTTAAGATGCTATTAACAGACAATAAAACAGTCTTTCTTTGGATATTTAATGTTAGTTTTCTCTAAGATGAAAATCATTTGCATTAATCATATTAGATAATTTTAATAAATAATAGTTTTAATAAAGTATTTGCACTTAGTGAATTTGTATACGGAAATATAGAAGAAAGTCTAGACCCTATGGGTAAGAGAAAGTAAAAAAAAACAATAATAATAATAAAAGAGTGAAAACAATAACAACAATTTTATAAGATCTTTCCTTGAACAAAAAGGGCTACACTGTTAAAAATTTCAGTTCAGCGTTGAACCACATGTCAGTAGCTTTAATTTGCTAGGTTGAACCAAAACTTGGTACAAGTGCAGCTGCAACCATGCGATGGTGAAACCTTCTACTATGATTTGGTGCTTCTTGTAGAAAAAAAGCACCAAATTATGGTAAAAAATTTCTCCATCTTATGGTTTATCTTATTTCTCCATCTATTGCTGTACCAAGCCTTGGTTTAATGAAGCACCAAATAATGGTAAAAGGTTTCACCATCGCATGGTTGCAGCAAAAATGTACCATGTTTTGGTTCAACATAGGAAAAAAAAAATTAACAGTGTACGGCATAGCGCCTGGTACCACGTAGTTAAATTGAACTGAGTTATATACGATATATTCCTATAAATAATCTATATTTCTTCCATAAATTCTCTTTTCAAACTAATGGTTATTAAAGTGACGTCACTAGGTAAAAAATGAAAGTATATAATGCCAGAGAATTTTCCTCATTTTAATAAATAAAGGAATACTATTTAATATGATGTTAATGCTTTTCTTTTGCTATTCCTAAAATAATACTTAAATTGAATTTAATTTTTTCAATATCACTATAATTTATTTACCGGTAACTTTCTCGGAATTGGCACTTGACTTTTTACCGTCTTATAAAACAGTAAAGATCATCATTAAATTAAATAAAAAGTATTTCTATATATAGTTTATACTAATTTAAGAGTTATATGAAAAAAAAATTCTGGAGTGACTCCACTCAACTTTCCGAACATTGAGTAATTAACAGTTTTGTAGATAAAGTAAAGAAAGAGGAGTTGATAAACAATCAAAACAGAGAAAACCATAATAGACTTTTTGTGTATTTTTTTCCTTATATTACACGATGTTTTATTTAACGCTACTGAACTTTGAGCCCATAGATCATAATGATAAAGAATTTTTTGTTGTGTCCCTGTAAAAACCTATAAATGCTAGATTCACCAAAATGCTTATAGTTAGTGTAACAGTGATTTATAATATTCATATAAATTTCAGCTCAATTGAATAAGGCGTTTAGACGCTATCGCACTTTTAAAAATTTGGTCCCATAGGCCATAATGATGAAGAATTTTTCTTTGTGTCCCTGTAAAAAAACTGTAAGTGCTAGATTCACCAAAATCTATACAATTGGTGCAACTGTGACCTATAGCATGTGTACAAATTTTTTACTCAGATTAATAAGACGTTTAGACGCTATTACACTTTTAAAAATTTGGCCCCGTAGGCCATAATGATAAAGAATTTTTCTTTGT
This sequence comes from Salticus scenicus, assembly GCA_963930645.1. Taxonomy (NCBI): domain Eukaryota; kingdom Metazoa; phylum Arthropoda; class Arachnida; order Araneae; family Salticidae; genus Salticus; species Salticus scenicus. Next base: position 74,348,781 of record OZ005662.1, on the reverse strand, counting down.
GTCCCTGTAAAAAAACCTGTAAGTGCTAGATTCTCCAAAATCTATAGGGTTCGCACTATGGTGACTTAGAATATACGTACCAACTTTCAGCTTATTCGAACAAAGCGTTTAGACGCTAGCGTGTTCACTCACAGACATACACACATACATACGCCATCGGAAAAATAGTGAAAATGGACTCAGGGGACCTCGAAATGTATAGAAACATCAAAATCTCAAATTCGGATTTTTGACATGATTACAATACTTTCCTTACTATAGTATTCGGAAAGTAAATAATAATAATAATGCTCAATTAAAATAAACTTAAGTCAAGGAAAATAAATGTTTGTCAAATTTTGAAATGCAAAATAAACTAAATTATGTAATGCATCAAAATACAAAAGCATGAATAATGTCAGTAAAGTACACTTTTTAAAAATTAAAAGGTTCCAAAGTAATTCCTTGTCTGGAGGCTATTTTATAATTAGCACTACTTGTAAAACATATCATTAAATTACATCTATCTTGATCAATCAAAACTACTTGAGAAGTGTATTTCTAGAAATGTTCGTTTTGTTAATTTTGATGATAGAATGCTTAATGTGCTGCTCCCAAAAAGTTTTGATTACCTCAAGGCAACGAACGTGGAAGGAATATCATTCTTCTAATTGATGGAAAAGTATATCTTGTTACGAATTTGGTAATAATTGTAGTTATTTTTATGTAATTTCATTCAAAAAGGCTTAGACAGGTGATAAAATGTTAATTATCTACACTTCTAGTTTGTTATCGCATTAAAATAGTTCATTTCCCGTTAAAAACAAGTTAAAAAGCCTCATAAAGTGAGGTAATAGCTTTTGCGCCAAATTTGGCGACTTTTTCGCTCCTTAAAAGCGAAAATATTATTTAGGTGACATTAGTGAGAAAATCCTTATTATCGATATACAAAATATAGAAGCTCTAACCTGATTGGCTGCGAAGTTTCTGGAATTTTCTGATTTTTATACGCGGTTATTTAAGGAATTGCTTCGTGGCAAATCAGTCAGTTTGAGATTAATTTCGCCAATGCTTTCATTGTTGCTCAAAGGCCTCTGAGCCTCTTTGGATTGCAGTCGATTCCTGTATGTTAACGCTCTGATACAGTTTGTACTGTCAATTTGCTGTTCATAGCTGTTAATTAGGTTGTATTTACTGGTGAAAGTGAAGTTAAAACTTGGTTTATAGACCTATAATCTTCTTGAATTTTCTGTAAATAAAGTTTCCAGCCTCTGCTAGCAGATTCGCCTTTCGTTCTAGGAAATCTTACGAACCCCCGAGTACGCAGCAATATATGTATATATATATATGTATATATTATCTAACCTGTTAATTATTTTTCTTTATTTGTTATTTAATTCTTGAAATAATGTTTTAATCACATCTAATTTTATGCCCCCGGTATTGATATTTATTTACAAAATTTTTTTTAACTAAATTGAACATTAAACCTTTCTCTCTCTCTCTCTCTCCTTTTTTTTTTTTTTTTTTTTTTAAGAAATAACAAAAATAACAATATTTTAATTAGCAGTTTTTTTTTTTTTTTTTTTTTTTTTTTTTTTTTTTGTATAATTTAAAATTATATGAAAATGAAAGTGAAAATATTAATATATATAATGACCCTCATCTGTCATGAACGAATCCGGTTAGTACCGCTTCAAAACAGATACTTTTGGCAGCCATTTTTTTTTCGTTTGTTTAATTCAACTTAGGAAACATACATATCATTTTCATACATGTTTTGTATCGCACATATTCTTATTTATTTCCTATAAAACCTTGAAAAACTATTCAATTGTAATGTTTCAATGTCTAAATTAAACATAACTGAACACTGGCTATTATAAACATGAACCTATAAATAGAATTATGTAACTTCATGATTATAAACAATGCAATACCAAATAAAAACAAACCAAAACTGTTGCCATTCAGAAAATACAAATTCCAAATGGACAACTTCTTACTTCCGAATGAACGACTCTTGGACTGTTTCATTAAAAAAAACGCTTAAAATATTTCTAAAACATATTAAAGCCTTAAAAATCGTAAAATATTTGTAAAAACGCATTAAAGCCTTTAAATATTTTTATCAAACTTCATTGTTTGTTTACACTGTAAGGTATGATCGGCGTCGAGTTTAGTACGTAAATGCCGCCAGTTGATTTTAGTTTTGAAATTAGTGTAAAATGATAGTTGGGATAGAATGTTTGGTTGGCCAAGTAAAAGTCACCAGTTGAAATGAGTATTGAAAGTAGAGTAGCAAAGGTGATAATGTCGAGTCAAGGTAAAATGTTCGGTTGAGAATGAGAAAGTCCCTAGCTGGATCCTGGATATTTTGGCGATGTTGTGGGTGAGATAGCTGGTTGGAGGTATCGAGCAGAGGTGAATTTGGGTTAGCATGGAGTGTCTGTAGTTATTGGATAGTTAGTTAGAAAATTTGAAAACAGGATCTACGATAGTCTTGAAAAAGAGTATTTTGGTAAAATGAAGTGAATCGTTTTTTCTTATTATGAGGACTTTAAATACGCAAGCGAAGTGATGACGTCACTTGCCGTTCGTGGATACAAGAAAAATATTTCCTATGTTAAACGCCCAATGGATTTTTCGTAAAAAATTATTAAAAATCGAGGGAAATTATTTCCCGATTTTAATCCCCATATTTAGGTTTAGATATGTATTAGTTATCATGTGCATGCGTTAGATTAAGTTGTTTTTGTTCTAAAATTGATAGAATTTGAATTTTAAATTTCAAAACTCCAGATAAAAATAAAAAATAAAACTTCCCTATTCCATTGAAAACATAAATATTTGATTTCAAAGGATGATATTTACACAATAAATATCCAACTAATGCCCTAATTAAAAGGAAAATGATAAATATTCTATCATAATTTGAAGTGAAATTTGTTTTCAAATGTCTAAATAAAGTATCTGATATAAGATACTAATATGTTGCAGCGGGATAGATTTGATATCGATCATCCTTGGCAGAATATATATATATATATATATATCGCCAAATTATCTGGCGAATATAATTTAATTCCTTTCAAAAATCATGGTTATTTTAAAAACTTATATTAAGAGAGTAATGAATAATATGAAACAATATTTCGTACAGTACATATTACGAAAATATACATCTGGCATGTATATTTTCGTAGTACGTTTTTGATCGCCAAATACAAAAAGGCCAAGGACAACTGAGTTTTGAAATTTAAAATAAAAATTTTGTAAATTTGACAGCAAAATAACTCAATCTAACACATGCACGTGATAACTAATACATATATATACCCAAATATGGGGATTAAAATCGGGAAATAATTTTCCTCGATTTTTAAGAGTTTTTTACAAAAAATCCAATGGGCGATTAACATAGGAAATAATTTTCTTGCATCCACGGACGGTCAGTTGCGTCACACTTCGCTTGCGTATAGAGCGCTTAATAGAACACTGGGATGTGTTGTTGCTGTTGTGTTGTCGGGCCTATATTTTTTGTCAAACAGCAGTTTTTTTTATTGTCATTCATATTTATTGATCGGGTAGAATTTTTTAAATTTCAGAACGAAAACTATAAAATATCGAAACACATTTGATTTATAAACAAAAACTGAAAATACATTTGAATGATCACGGGGTAACCGTCATGATCTAAACATTGTTTTCAAGACTTATCGTTCACATTCCGTCATTTTTGACGGGGCTATATACTAGTTTATAATAATGCTGTACTGTATTTTTAATATTTAAATGCGTACTATTCATGAAAAGTGACGATGACGCTTTTTTACCTTAAAAAGAAAAAAAAAAGTGCATAAAATTTCAATTTAAGTAAATTTTAAATTTGTGTAATATTCTAAGGTAAAATCAGTTTATGATATGTTAAATGCAAATAGAACTAAGTTTTACACAATACTGTTTAAAAATTTGTATGTATTTATATTTTATCCAATTTATTTTTACAAAATTAAATTTTTTTGTGCAAACAAAAACATTTTCTATCGAACAGTCAGAAACTTAAGTGTGAATCATATTTGTTTGAGTGGTTCAATTCAATACATGAATTAATTTTGGCTTGATTTAGGTGATTGAATTCATCCAAATAATTTAATGAATTATAAAATAATATAGGTATGTAGGAGATTTTGCAAATCTATAATCTGGCATTGCTGATATGATAAAAGTACTTTATCATAGGTTTGCATGTATGTAAAAATATATGTATAATATTTGTTATATGATTGTAATGACACTAAAATAAAAACACGCTAATATAAGCAAATACTTGCAGTGAGTTTAATTTAATCTAATGTGAATTTGAAATAACAGATGGGACTTAAATTCGTATACAGTTTAAATATTCATAAAAATTGCTGGAATTGGTATATTACTTTGCGAGGAAAGTATTGTAATCATGTAAAAAATCGGAATTTGAGATTTTGATGTTTCTATACGTTTCGAGGTCCCATGAGTCCGTTTTCACTATTTTTGCGATGATGTATGTATGTGTGTATGTATGTCTGTGAGTGAACACGCTAGCGTCTACACGCTTTGTTCGAATAAGCTGAAAGTTGGAACGTATATTGTAAGTCACCATAGTACAAACCGTATAGATTTTGGTGAATCTAGCACTCATAGTTTTTTTACAGGGACACAAAGAAAAATTCTTTATCATTATGGCCTATGGGACCAAAATCTTGAAAGTACGATAGCATCTAAACGCCTTATTCAATTGAGCAAAAAATTTATACACATATGATAGGTCACAGATACGCAATTTGTATAGACTCTGGCGAATCTAGCACTTATAGTTTTTTACAGGGACACAAAGAAAAATTCGTTATCATTATGCCCTATGGGACCAAATTTTTAAAAGGCGATAGCATCTAAACGCCATATTCAATTAAGCTGAAAATTTTTATGAATATTATAAATCACTGTTGCACTAACTAAGCATTTTGGTGAATCTAGCATTTATAGGTTTTCACAGGGGCACAACGAAAAATCCTTTATCATTATAATTTATGGGCTCAAAGTTCAGTAGCGTTAAATAAAACATCGTGTAATATTTGGAGAAAAATACTCAAACACTCTATTATGGCTTTCTCTCTTTTGTTTGTTTAACAACTCCTCTTTCTTTACTTTATCTACAAAATTGTTAATTACTCAATGTTCGGAAAGTCGAGTGGAGTCACTCCAGATTTTTTTTTATATGCTTAGTGAAAAGTATTTTTCTCCCAAAAATATTTTTTAAATAAAGAAAAGAAACAGATTTTTTTTAGTAAAAAACTTGTTAATAGAAATCTCAGTATGCGAGAAAATCTACAAACTTTTTAAGAAAACTCACGATTACTTTCCAGCAGGCAAATGTTTACAAGCATATCACGACATAAGAAAAATGGATTTAACATCGGAAATCAGTTCTTAATCGTACATATCTTATTTTTTAGAAATCTGATATGCAAATTCCCAAAGATTGGTTGCACCCAGCGCCCTCTAGTGACAATTTTTGATAAAATATGTTTATTTTTCTTTGCCTTACAAAATCTTTCTACTTCGTAGAAGTAATTTTTTGCATGCCAATTCCTTCGAATTGCATGTATCTTTAAACTGTTTGCGAATTTAAGGTACACTAGTTTTATCATTTTTTCAGTTACTATCATAAATAATAAAACTGATATAATCTTATCAATAATTAAAAAATACATATATTTATAAACATAAAATCCTTCACTAATTCTTGAAAATATAGGGATACGATTTATTAAATTCTGATCCTATAACGTAACGCTTTGTTTCGGCATGTTACGTGGACCAGGCATAAATTTTATAATGTATATGTTAAAAAATAACGGTAGATTTTACAGCAGAATGTGTTGCCACCCATATTTCCAGCACATTTTGCTGTTAAATAAGGTAATTTACAGCAGAAACATCTGTAAAGAGAGACTCATTTACAGTTTTTCCTGCTGTAAAAACTACCATTTTTTTTACAGTGCAGAAGCACTTAATTACACTAAATACTGAAATATTTATTGTTCTATTTAAAAATTATTTAATACAGTAAAATTAATGAATTTGGATTGTAAATGCAGTAATTTCTAATTTTATGCATTTTCCCATGCTGGAAAAAGCAGAAAATTTGTTCCAGTAGAGTAATATCAAAAATCTCATATTGGAAAATAGAATATGAACTCTATAGCAGACAGTAAGATTCCCTTATAAACGAAATAGTGATACATAAAATCATAAATAATGTTATAATTTACGTGTGAGTTTTTCAGTTATATTAAACCTATACCGTGATTAAATTTGTTAAACAAATATATTAAATGCAATTTCTTTTGTCTTACTTAGTGTCAATAACATCTTTTTAAATGGTATTCGTAAACATATGTTTTCACGTAGAAAATTTGTTATGGAAAAATATCGCATAAAATCATTATACTGAAAAAGAAATTCTATTGCAGATAGTAATGTTTCATTATAAATGAAATAGTGATACATAAAATTATATCTTATTTAGTGACAATAAGTTCTTTTTAGCTGGCATTCGTAAACCTATGTTTTCATGTAAAAAAAAAAAAAAAAAAAAAATGGTAAAAATGTGGCATAAAATCATTATACTGAAAAAGATATTGTCTGACTATATTACTAAACATACCAAAGATTTTTTTTTAAAAACAATAAAAAAGAAAATTATTGCAAAAGGGAAGGAAACTATACAATAACAGGAGATTTTTTTTAAAAAGTATATTACGATTTAATAATACGCTTTTAAAAATAAATAAATAAATAAATATCACAAGTACAGTACATTATCATGTGATAGAATACAGAATATTACAATGGAAATTAGCATGTAATAAAGAACTATGACGTATGCTATTGAAAGAAAAAATAAAATATATGCTTGATAAAGACATTGTGTACTCACAATCAAACATGCAATATCTGCTATGAAATTTTTTTTCAGTTGTAATAAACAATATTCAAATAAATAAGTTACATATAGTTTGTTTGAGAGGATTTTTTGTTGTATGATTGATCAAATGGTTTTCACTGGTTAAATAATGGTTAAATAATGGTTAAATAATTAATTTTAATGTAATTTTGACACTTTCAGCCGTATATTCAACTACAAAAATATTATCGTGTATGCTGGATCTATTCTAAAAAACACTCCGAAAACTATTGAAGCAGTAAAACATAAAATATCCTTTACCATCACTAAAAAAATGTAATATCTCTCATTCTGCATTAAACGTCATACACACACACACGTACAAGAAAAAAAGTTATATTTTAGAAAAATATGTATAAAAGCAAAAAGGATTTCTACTAGGCAAATACCCCATCCACAATAGGGTAGGTGCTCCAGTAATTGACATCAATCCCGAAATAATTAATAAATAAGAAAAATAAGAAAATCATACATTTTACATATAAGAATTTTAACATTTTATGTCAAACACTGGAGCGTAGAGTGCTAATAACTGGTTAAATGAATAGCTAGCAGTGTCAAACACTGGAACATGGGTACTAATATTTGAAAAAAAGGCAGTGCCAATTACTAGAACATTGAATGGGTGTCAAATAAAAATTCATGAAAAAAAAATAATTGTTATCAAATGTATATATTTTAACATATATGTGGTTCTTAATGTCTTTCATACCCTATGTACTAACTTAAGATTTTTAAATATATCTTCTGATGACTAGAACAATTAAAAACATTAGAGATATCTCTAAAAGTGTCAATCACTGGTGTACTTACCCTACTATAAAAATTATGACAACTGAGACACTATTAACTCCTGATTTAATTTAAATTAACTCCTGATTTTTACCAACTATGTGAAAAATACCCGAGCCGAGAATCGAACCCCGGGCCTTCTGCTTAACGCGCGGATGCTCTAACCACTGAGCTACCCTGGCTGATAACCAGCTCGGCACTTCTCACATAATTTACGTTGGCAAGACATAATTTACGTTGGCATAATTTACGTTGCAGACTCGGTGACCTTGCCAACGTAAATTATGGGAGAAGTGCCGAGCTGGTTATCAGCCAGGGTAGCTCAGTGGTTAGAGCATCCGCGCGTTAAGCGGAAGGCCCGGGGTTCGATTCCCGTCTCTGGTATTTTTCGCATAGTTGGTAAAAATCAGCATTCTACTCCATTCTATCAAAAATAAATGGTTATTGATACAAATGATTAGACTTACTTTACTAAAACTTTTATGATAGAATTTAGAATCTTTTATCAAATACATTCTTAATTAATATTTAGACGTTAATCGTTCAAAATATCACATTCAGTTATAAACTATGTTTTCCGGTTCTTTAAAGATTTTCAGTTGAATATATACTAAAACACACTCATTTTCCTTTTTAAAAAATGCTTTATATTTTGAATTAAATTTACTTTAAAAATTAATCCTTAAGCAAACTAATCAGAAAGAATTTCCTTTTAACGGAAGTTTTAAAATTATTTTCAGAAGAAAGTAAACAATATTAGGAATATTTTCAATGAAGTTTTAATTAATTTTCAATAATAAGGAAAAGAAATGCGGTCAATCTAGACATTAGATTTAGTCTTTGTATAACTTTTATAGTTATAAGTGTATATTTATACTGAGTCTCAGTTTGAAAGTTATTGCTTGGAAAGTTTCGACGTAATTCGTTTGAAAAAAAAAATAATCAGATATTTTATTAATAACTTTTAAAAGTATTAGTAAGAAACATTTTAAATTAATTTTTTTAATATATATATATTATTTAAAACTAAAATCTTGTTATGCCAAGAAAAACTAATATAGAAAGAAGGATATTGCAGACATTGGATATATAATCCACGTTACTTTTAGAGTGGTTTAATATAGTTTTCAGTTCTTATATCAAATATGCATGAAATTATATAGAGGGTGCCTCTTAAATCTGTAGAGATATAAAAAATTAATTACTATTGGATGAATTGATGGAATTGAATGCGGTTTATGAAAAAATCATTCTCGTGAAAAGGGGATTTTTTTTTTAATTTTTTTGTAAAGAAAAAATAATAATTAAGCTACCGTATTTTCCGGTGTATAACGCGCAGGTTTGTTAAACGAATTACACACCAGAAATTTAAATTTACAGTGAAAGCTATTTCTTAACAAGCTTTTGTTTCTTACAAATATAGATTTATTTGTCAATTAAATTTTCTGGTGCGTAACTCATCCATGTGATCTGCGCCAGAAAATACGGTATTTATCGACAAAAGGCGTTGTGCGCGACCAGATCACACATTTTCATGAAAAATCGTACTTACTCGCATGCAAATGTTTACAGGCATATAAATCCTATTCTATATGTCCGTCGTCACCACACATTGCAGTTTGCAAACGAGTTATAACACTGCTAACTGCAGCTTCAGTCGGCGGTTCTTACCTGAGGGAAAACATCTTCACATATAACGCTTTATCCACCAAGTGAGCATCGCAATTAAAACTTCATGTATGCACATGTAGGAAAAAAATAAGATGTAAACTGATCTAATCACGAAATTGTGCAATTTACAAGGCTTTCATTTGAATATTTTTCTTTCACATCCGTGTGAAATAGTTAAGTATTTGTTTAGCTATCATCGACAAAAAATTTTATTATTTTTTTTCTTTACCAAATAATAATAATAATAATAATAATAATAATAATAATAATAATAATAATAATAACCTTCACAGAAATGGATTTTTTTTTTTTTTTTCGCAAACCGCGTTCAATTCTATCAATTCATTCAATAGTTATGAATTTTTAAAATGTCTTCAGACTTATCGGATACCCTGTATATATATATACAGAGAGAGAGAGAGAGATTTGTCATCCAGGATTTTCGATGTCCGCCAAAGGTAATTTTTTAAAAATTGTTGTTATTTAAATCTAAATTGTTTATCATTCATTATGTCATTACGTTAATTGTTCAGTTAATATTATGCAATTTCTAGACTTTTCGAATTCTAGAATATTATGTTCTACAAAATTCATCAAAAGTATATATAATGATGCAAAATTTGAAATAAATAGTTAAATGAGAGAAAAAAAAAAATTAGAAATGAGACATTTCTTCTCGGAACTCTTATAAGAAATAAAACCCCTAAAAAATGATAAGTTTCTGCTTATTTTTGAGAAATGCGTTTTAATTGTGTTAATTAATTCTTAGAATATGAGTAAGAAACAATTTATTAATGCACTCAAAATTTAATATTCTAGTGTCTGTTAATGCTTGTAAATAATAATACACTTGTAATTAATAAATGCCTGTTAAGTGTTTATTTTCTTTAAAAAAAAAATTAAATAATTAAATAAATTCTTAAAAAAAAAAAAAAAAAAAAAAAAAAAAAGAATGATAAGTCTTATTTTTCGGAAACAGTTTTTAATATTATTGTTGCATATATATTTCTTTTCATGCAGGTTGGAGTATGTTTATGACATCTAATAAAATAATTAAAAATACAGAATATTTCTTCCAAAGTAATTTCTTTTTCAAGAATAAGTGCCTGTTACGGGATTATTTTATTTTCTACTAGCAGGCTACGACCGCTTCGCTGGTCACTAAATTTAAAAGAATTTTCAAAAAAGTTGAAACTCTATTTATTTACTATATCACAGTTTGGGATTTGTAACATAATAAAAAATTCCTTTTAAGGTCAAAAAAGTCAAAATAACATATTATAAATTAAATTAAACATTTCTTCCGTTTTACACTCGTTTTGCAACAATGCTCTATGGTCTTATGAGAATGGTTCTGAAAAATGAACCAACAATTGTTTATAAATTTAAGGAATTATGCCTGGGAAATAAGTACACTGTAATTTAAAAATTGCAGCTCTTAGAACTTCAAAACTGATAATTTTTAAAAAGTTATTCATTATTCTTTAATATTAGACTGTTTTTTGTTTAGTATTAGACTCTTATTTTAAGATAAAAGCAACCGAATGATATCGCGTTGAAAAACTTTGCAACGTAATATCTTTAAATGTAATAACTTTATGCTTATAGTGTACCCATAAAAAATGAACAGTTTTTAGAGCTCTTTTTAAAAAAGTATAATATCTATGCACTATCTTTTTAAAAAATTCATCAGTTTTTACTAAAAACTAGTTGGCATAGGTGGACTCTGCTCAGTTCCCCATCATTCTCATAATTTTCTAGGGCGAGACATATTATAATCATGTTTAAAGAAATTAATTTGATCAAAGCTTGATACAGTGACAGAATGAAATCCCCGCCTAATACGCTATCCACCGTTCACTTCGATATATTTATCTTATTGTAATCTATTAATTTATTTTATAAGGGTCAATTCCGTTATTTAGTTTTGATGCTACTATTTCCAATGCAATAATCCTCAAAATTCATATTTATATGAAAAATTTAAAATTTCGCTATGTTGATAAAATCGTAAATTACGAATCCCTTCCGTAGAGGATCAAAATTGTGATGTCATGTATCCGGACCACTTCTAGGGGTGTGTTCCAGACCATCGCCAATTGTCCATCAGCGCAGCATTAGTGCGACGTAAAACCCAACCATCCATTCCTGCTCATTCTTATGTAAAATGACCTCCTGAATACGAATATGACCCCATTATGTCCTATCACCCACCGATTTCTCGGTACGTCACTTCCTCTCCGAATTTTTTGACTCTTCGGTAATTTCATGGCCATGAATTTGATCTGGAGAATGGAAAATAATTATTTTTAACTCTTAAAAATAAAAAAAATATATAATGTATAATAAGTGATAATAATAATTGATTAAAAAAATATTGTAAATGTAACTTATAATTTCCGTGGCAAATCTCCATTAAATCTTTCCCTTGCTGCAAATGTTCATGTTATAGAATTTTTCACCTCTTTAGGCCCTCCGAAGATATTTAACAGCTAAAATATTTCTTTATAAAATTACCGAAAAGTGGTAAAAATAGGGGGGGGGCGTCCCCAAAAGAGGTGAGTGATAGTGCAAAATTGACGCCCTATTCGGATTCAGGTAATTTTCATGCCGAGCAGTGTAATCTAAATAAATACAGTGAAACAAAAATTTAATAAATAACCCATGGTAGTCAAGGAAGAATATTTACCCCGTATCCCCCCCCCCCCCCCAAAAAAAAAAAAAAAAAAAGTTTACAGAATTCCAGTTTATCCAAATTCCAGTAATTCACTGATTTTAATGCATATTGGAATAAACTAAACTGCTAATTAAGGCTATTCATCAAGTCAAATTCTTTTTTTCTTTCTCTTGTGTAATATTATGGGATTCTTGTTATTTCGTATTGTGAGGATATCTCTTTCAAACATGAATTTTACTAATCTTGTTTTATGAATTTCACTCTTCGAACATGCTACCTTTTAGCTTAGTGAACAAATTACACAGAGAAAAAAAACATATCGCTTTCATCTAGAATGAATAAGTGGCCATTTTCTAAATTCCTTAAGTAGAAATATAGATTTCCGAGTTATGCGCAAAAAGCACGCCAATAAACTGAATAGACGAAATGATCTAGAATTTCTAGTCTACACATTTCTAGAGTGTGAAACAATATTCTGAATATTTTGATTCTGTTGTATGGCGAGAAATTCTCGCTTAATTATCTAAAATTGAGTCATAAACCAAGATTATAGTTGCTGAAACCAGCCTCTTGTGGTCGCATTTATTTGGAGATATTTTCAAATAGGTTTGACCTCGAGAATATAAACAAACTCTCTAGAATTCTAAAAAGGGTTTCTAGAATTCGCTTTCAATGGGGACTAGAATTTATAAGGATGACATGGAACTATTTATCCTAGATCCACAATTTAGATTCTAGATTCTAGATGTCAGTTACAGATTTTTTTCTCAGTGTAAAATTATAATCTTTTTAATTATAAAATCCCAAGTTTTTGGAAATTAAGGCTCGAAACTGATGTCAATGCTGCTGGAACAATATATTGAAATAAAGAAAATAAAATATTATACACTTTTTAAAAGATGAAATAATTTAATGAAACGGTTTAATGATGAATTAACTAAAATTTAACTTAACTTAAAATAAATAAATATGTATATTGACATCACAACTACAACAATACACTGAAAAAAAATCCATAATTTTAAATAAATAAAATAAAATAAAGAGTAGTTGAAAAAGAAGTAAGATTAAAATAAACATGTTATTTGTGTTACGTGTAAGTCTAAGTACATTTGTTATAATGTAAAATAAATTTTAATTATTAAAATATTATCATGTAAATCGAAGATAAAACATTTGAATTGGCATGAGTCAATTTGCATAGGTAGTATTATCCAGTCGACAAGTAATCGAGCGACGATTTATATAAATTTACACTGAAGTTCATTTTCATAAATAATTAAATTTAAATTCCATTTTAGGACTTGAATTCCGTTATTATAATAAAAAGCACGGATAAATTTTAAATAACCTTTTTAAAAATATTCACTATTTAGCAAGCCATTTAGTTAATATTTTTGATTTAGCAAATATATAATATGATAATATGTAAGATAATATGTAAACAGTAAATTTTAGAAAAAATATTTACTTGGATGTATCGACAGGGGCGAAAACTGCATAGTAATAATGAGAAAATTTAAATATTTCTTCTTCAAACTGAAAGTTTTAACAATGAATTTACTTACTCAATCAAAATGTTTAATATTTTTTTGTTATCTCACTTATGGAGCAACAAAAGTTCCATTGGATTACATGGCGAATATGACTGATAAAAAACATTTATATAATATTTTCTTTTTCTACATAGTTCAGTAATTTAATACGCAAGCGAAGTGTGACGACACTGACCGTCCGTGGATGCAAAAAAATGACTTCGTATGTTAATCGCCCACTGAATTTTTTGTAAAAAATAATTAAAAATCGAGAAAAATTAATTCACGATTTTAGTCTCCCTATTTGGGTATACATATGTATTAGTTATCATGTGCATGTGTTAGAGTGAGTTATTTTGTTGTCAAATTGACAAAATTTTAATTTCAAATTTCAAAACTCTGTTGTCCTTGGCGTTTTTGAATTTCGCGATCAAAAACGTAATACGAAAATATACATGCCAGATGTATATTTTCGTAATATCTGTTGTACGAAATATTGTTTCATATTATTCATTATTCTCTTAATATAAACTGTTAAAATAACCATGATTTTTGAAAGGAATTAAATTATGTTCGCCAAATAATTTGGCGATATTTGTTTTTTTCCAAGGATGAAAGATAATCTATTTCGCTGCAACGTATTAGTATCTTATATCAGACACTTTATTTGAAAACAAATTTGTCTTCAAATTATGATAGAATATTTATCCTTTTCCTTTTAATTAGTACGTTAGTTGGATATTTATTGTATAAATATCATCCTTTGAAATAAAATGTTTATGTTTTGAATCGAATATGAAAGTTTGCCGTTTTTTTTTTTTTTTTTTTTTTTTTTGGTCTAGAATTTTGAAATTTAAAATTCAATTTTTTTCAATTTTACAGCAAAAACAACTTAATCTAACGCATGCACATGATAACTAATGCATATCTATACCCAAATATGGGGATGAAAATCGGAAAATAATTTTCCTCGATTTTTAATTTTTTTTTTTTTTTTTTTTTTAAGCTAATGGACATGTAACATAGGAAATCTTTTTCTTGCAGCCACGAACGGCCAGTGACGTCATCACTTTGCTTGCGTATTACAATCTCATGTTTGCGATAATTTATTACGTTTGGTAGCATAAAGCAATATTTATTTCACCTTTTAATTATTCTTACTGGATTTATTAAAAATAAATAAATAAATAAGTAAGTAAATAAATAAAGCATAGATCGAATACTTTTTTTACTTTCTGAACATAAATATGTCAGGAAAGTATTGTAATCATGACAAAAATCTGACTTTGAGACTTTGGTGTTTCTATACATTTTGAGGTCCCCTGAGTTCATTTTTGCTATTTTTACGATGATGTATGTATGTGTATGTGTGTATGTATGTGAGTGTACATGATAGCGCCTAAACGTTTTGTTAAAATAAGCTAAAATTTGGTACATATGTTGTATGTCACCATAACACGATTCCTATTGATTTTGGTGAATCTAGAACTTATAGTTTTTTACAGGGACACAAAGAAAAACCCTTTATCGTTATGGCCTATGGGACCAAATTTTTTAATGTGCGATAGCGTCTACACGCCTTATTCGTCTGAGCTGAACATTTATGCACATGAAATAAGTCCCCGTCGTCCGAACTGTATAGATTTTGGTGAATCTAACACTTATAGTTTTTTTTACAGGGACACAAACAAAAATTCTTTATCATTATGGCCCAAGATTTTTAAAGCGCGGTAACATCGAAACGCCTTATTCGACTGAGCTGAAAATTTGTATACATGTTATAGGTCACTGTCGCACGAAATGTTAGATTTTGGTGAATCAAGCCTTTATAGATTTTTACAAGGACGCAACGATAAATTCTATATGATTATGATCTATGGGCTAAAATTATACGAAAAGGAATAGCAAAAAATTAAACAATGGGGAAAAATACTCACACCCCCAATTATATTTTTCACTTTTGCTTATTTGACAACTTGTCTTACTTTAATTTATTTAAAAAAACACTACTCAGCGTTCCTAAAGTCGAGTGGTGTCACTCCAGATTTTTATTTATTATTATTATTATTATTATTTTATCCAAGCTAACCAATCTTTGGTATATGTCCCATTTCAAGCCATTTAAGTGACGTTTAAATGCCAAATTTTAAATATTCCTTTCAGTGCAAACGAAATACAATAATTTTTTAAAACAAAAAAAAAAATGACATTATCTTAGATTCTAAATATTTCTGGAGATATGACGAATTCTTCTTAAACAAATGAAATATTACCGTCAATGCAAAATCTCAAAACAATGCGAAGGGGTAAACGCTGCCTCCCCCCCCCCCTCTTCGAACTGCATTGAAAAGAGTCACTCGCTTTCCCAAACAATCGCCTGACATAGTTTTGGAGATGCTTTATCTGCCCATCTTTATCTCTTTTCACTAATGTGGCATCCCCAAATTTATTGAATGGTTCTCGGGAAGCTTTAATTGTGTCGCGGAATCCAATTTTGCCAGCAAGTAATTAATACAGCCGCGAATGAAAGCGAAGAATTCTTTGCTTAACGCAAGATTTATTATGCATAATTTTTAGATAAACCGAAAATATAGAAGCGTACGTAAATTCTTATCATCTGCGTTCCCAAGGTGTTTTGTTGATTTATATGGTTATATATATCTTTTAAATATTATGAAATTTACATAATGTATTTTATGTATAAACCTAAAACAATGTTTAGATAACTAAAATTACAAATGGGCAAAGAAATAATACTAGTTGTCTGAAAATTAGGTGTGTTATTGATTATATGAAATTGCATATCACTGAAAATTATAAATACCGTTTATTAAAGTATGATAATCACTGAGAAAAAATTCTGTAACTGAAATCTAGAATCTAAGTTGTGGTTCTAGAAAAAATAGTTCCATGTCATCCTTATAAATTCTAGTCCCCTTGGAAAGCGAGTTCTAGAAGCCCCTATTAGAATTCTAGAGCTGTTGCCTATATTCTCGAGGGCAAAGTTATTTAAAAATCTCTGCAATTAAATGAGGCTACAAGAGGCGGGTTTCAGCAACTATAATCTTTGTTTGTTACCAAATTCAAGAAAATCAAGCGAGAATTTCTCGCAATACAAATGATTCAGAATATTTAGAGTATTCAGAATATTGTTTCACCATCTAGAAATGTGTACACTAGAAATTCTCGATCATTTCGTCTATTCAGTTTATTGGCGTGCCTTATGCGCATAGCTCGGAAATCTATATTTCTAGTTAAGGAATTTAGAAAATGGCCACTTACTCATTCTAGAGGAAGGCGGTATATTTTTTTTTCTCAGTGATAAATTTAATGATTTAATGATTTTATATTAAAGATTTTAATTCTGTGGGATAATTAAAATTACACGATTTTATTAAATTTCGCAATAGTAGAACATTGTCATTAATTAGAGTAGACTCTCGTTTAACCGTGATGAACGGAAAATGACTTTTTCCGGATAAAACTGAAAATCATGGATTATCAGTTTAACCAAATTTTGATGAAAGATGATACAAAATGTACAATTTTTATAGATTCTCTGTAATTTAATAACTATAAAAGTAAATGACTAACATGAATTTAAACACTGTTTTAGGCAATTAGAATTGAGAAAAAAAAAAAAAAAAAAGAACCTTGTTTTCACAAAACGTTTTCTATATTAGTCTATTTGACAGCACCAGTTAACAGTTAACATGCGCACTGGCTTACATGCAGTTATAACATTGGTTACATATACAACTTGGTGCAATTTTATACAATACATGCTGAAATATAGTCTTTAAAAGAATCTGAGGAAGTAAGTAATAGTAATGTCATGTCTAAGTCAATATAATAAAAAAAAAAAGTCGTATTTTTTTCTTAATTGCTAACCACAGTTTCCTTAACTAGATGCCTGTAGCGTAGCTTGGAAACTAGGTAACAGTTCAAGCGGTAGACAGCGCCACCTGGTACAGATTGCGCGACTTTTTTATTCAACAGCCACCAAAAATTTTTAAAAGATGGATATGGCATACGAAAAAGGCGAATAGAATTGAAGAAACGTCGATTAAATATATCATGTTTCTCTCTTTTAAATTATTGGTGACAGTTGAATAAAAAATTCCTATAATCTGTACTAGGTGGCGCTGTCTACCGCTTCAACTGTTGCCTAGTTTCCGAGCTACGCGACAGGCATCTACTTAAGGAGGCTATGTTGCTAACTCACAGGTTCAAGTTTGGTATATTAAAACGCTGAAGAGAAAATTTCAGCTTATTAACGATATGTGTCTGATGATATGCCCCAAAATTGAATCAGCATAGATTATTATAATTGCCACATCATCTAATACCTTTTGTTCCTTTATACACAATAGATGTTTAGATACAGCCCTCCTATAAATTACAAAAAAAAAATTACACAGAAGCGCCACTTGCTAGGAATTATATTTTTAAATCTAATCAACACTCTTTCATAACAATATCGAACGGAATATGAAGTTCTTTGGCCATTTCGTTAATTATATCGAGAGATATAGCACCCATAATAAATTTTGGTGACACAACATGTAGACACATAGATAGTCACATGGTCAGACTCACAAATAGTTAAATTGCGTTCAGAACACCTCAAAACATGTAAATAAACCAATTTTTTTTTTTTTTTTTTTTTTTTTAACGATTGAAACACTTTCTTTGTGTGTACGAAAGAAAGTAAAAATATGAATGTAAAATTATATATATATATATATATACATATTTATACATTTAAGCATCATTTTTTGTAATGAATGAAATAATAAAAGTATATGTTTTTATTAGCTTCGATTCTTGTTTGTTTGTTTGTTTGTATGTTTGTTTGTTTGTCAGTACAAATCTTGCAATCGATTTTTAACTAACTTCCCGACTAGCTAGACATTTGAAACTTTCAGGACAGCTCAGAACACGGTGACAATACATTTTTTTAATACTTTTAGTTAACTGTTTCAGGTCCCTACTGCCTTCGGCAGCGTTTATATGATTCGACAGAAGATTTATTTAACTAACTTCCCGACTAGCTAGACATTTGAAACTTTCAGAATAGTTCAGAAAACGGTGAAAATGCATTTTTTAAATACCTTTAGCCAACTGTTTCGGGTTCCTGTTGCCTTCGGCATCGTTACCAGTACAAAGCTTGCAATCAATTTTTAACTAACTTCCCGGTTAGATAGCCATTTGAAACTTTTAAAATAGCTCAAAACACGATAGAAATGAAATTTTTTAATACTTTTATCTAATTGCTCCGGGTTCCCACTGCCTTCGGTAGCGTTTATATGATTCAACAGAAAATTTAAAACATGATATATAAAAAGTTCTTTTTATCTTGTAATTATTTATTTTGTCATTGAGCTTTCAACGATTTGATTTGCGCGACAACAAATGTATTGCTATTTTCTTGTTCCAAGTAATTAAATAACGCTTTAGCGTATATCATTGCATGTTAATATTTGATAAAGTTAACGTTTGCAAGTTAACGTTTGATAAAATGTTAAAGTACATTACTTAACAATTTTATTTTATTTTATTTTTTGCATGAGGGTGAGAAATGTATGTCTTGTGTTTTTTAGGGTGTAGTTAAACTCAAAAATCTATTGCTTCTATGACGTCACAATTTCTAGATATGCAGAGGAACATCAGGATATCTCACTTTATCGTTTGTTTATATAGAATGCCTTGTATAGTAGAATAATGTTTCCAATTGGATCCCATCATTAAGTTGTAAAGACTGCAGCCTATGAACAGTGTGTTCAACAGCTGATCGCGACTTGTGGCCAGTGTTCCTCCGCGCATGCAACGTTATACCGTCCTTCAAGTCAATCAAAGTTACAATATTTCTTTTAAAAAACAAACTCTTTAACTCTTTGACGCAGATGGGACACCGGTGTCCATTTTGCTTATTTATTTTTTGAGGCTCTTATTACAAATATTATTATTATATGATAGTTTTTTATTATAAAAGAGAGTCTAATAGTTACTATAAAAAATCTATTAGATTGTCAGAGTAAATTTTTTACTAAAATAAAAATGTTAAATAAAAGTAGTTTGAAAAATTTTTATCAACCAATTTCAAAAATTTATTTCTAATTAAATTTGATTATTTAAAAAAGATCAGTCATGCATTATTGCTACTCCTATATCTAAGTAATTGTAAATAAGTGCAATTTGTAAAAATATTTATTCATGGGCCGTGTCCCATGATGAATTCCCCTTTAACACAGAAAGGGCCACCGGTGCCCCACTCTATATTTTAAAACCAAAATTAATTAAAATTTTAAATATAACATTTTCCACTTATTTAGATCTAAAATAACTTAAAACTATCAAAAAAGTGTAAAAATTATGTTTGATGAGAAATCTGCTTCAAAGGGTTAAATGGCCCCATAACCAAAAATCCTACAGATTAAGATCGGGGGAACGGACCGGCCAAAGAGTGGAAAATGATCGGATAATCACTCTGTCATGTGTAAAATTTCGGAACAAAAAACTTTGCAAAATGTAAGAGTAACAGTTTCAAATGTTCTATAGTTTGAAAATGTTAAAATAGACCACAGTCACATATTACATAACTTTTCAAGTATTTTGACTGTAATGCTCATTTATATTTTGATATATGACCCCTCAGAGCAGATTTATTTATTTTCTTTTTTCAGAACTTTCCAGCGCATCTTTTGAAATGTTTATATACAAATTTTTGACTCTATCCGCATTTACAGCTACAAAATGTTCTGAATAGGCGAAGTTTAATTATGGCCTCCGTGTATATAAATAATTCTTGTATTTTAATTGAAAACTTCCTGTTTCAGTAGGAATAAATAAAAATTTTAATTTTTTCACACACACAAATATATATATATATATATATATATATATATATTCTCTGACTGACATCTAGAAACTAGATTATGGCTCTAGTCATCCTCATAAATTCTACACTGAGAAAAAATATATACTACATTCATCTAGAACGAATAAATGGTCGTTTTCAAAACCCCTATACTAGAAATATAGAATTCTGAGCTATGCGTATGAGGCACGCCAATAAGTTGAATAGACGAAATGATCAAGATTTTCTAGTTTACACATTTCTAGATGGTGGAACAATATTCTGAATATTCTGAATATTCCGAATCTTTTGTATTATGAGAAATTCTCGCTTGATTTTCCAGAATTAGGTCATAAACCAAGATTATAGTTGCTGAAACCCGCCTCTTGTAGTCTCATTTATTTGAGGAGATTTTTAAATAACTTTGCCCTTGATAATATAAGACAAACGCTCTAGAATTCTAATAGGGGCTTCTAAAACTGGCTTTCCAAGGGGACTAGAATTTATAAGGATGACAACGAACTATTTTTTCTAGAGCCACAATTTAGATTCTAGATGTCAGTTACAGTTTTTTTTCTCAGTGTAGTTCCCTTTGATAGGGAGTTTTTAAATCCCTACTGCAATTATAAAGCGTTTTCCTATATGATCGCAGCCAATCTCATTGAAAAATCTCTTAAAATAAATGCAAACATACGAGGCGAGTGAGAGCATCTATAATTTCGGTTTATGACGCAATTGTAGGAAATCAAGCAAGAATTTCTCGCAATAGAAAGGATTCATAATATTCATAGCATTCATCCATTGTTTTACCATCTAGAAAAGTATAGACTAGAAATTCTCGATCATTTCGTCTATTCAGGTTATTTGTTTACCTTATGCGCAAAACTCTTAAATCGATATTTCCAATTTAGGGATTCAGTAAATGACTACTTATTCGTTTTAGATGAAGGTGGAATTTTTTTTTTCTCAGTACAGTTCATTATTCAATCATAGAAAATATTTTGCTAAAACTATCAAACTAAGTATTTGACAAATATTTAAAATTTAATTTTCTTTGCAAAGAAAAAGAATATAGTTGTTAAAAATAATATTTTAAAGCAATATTATACCATTAGCATCTGTATTTTGATTTTTTGAATAAATTATTCACTTTTTTATATTTAATTTTCAGTATACAGAAACAAAGAATTGTTTTTGTATTTATAAACTTTACCAAATTTAATTATGTCTGAAAGATGTGAAAACAATCGAGTTATCGAAAAGAAACTCATGATCTTTTGATAATGTTTTATGTAAATATTTCATTAAAAAAAATGTTTAAAAAAAAATTCAGATAACAAACTATTCAAATAAAGTATCTTTAAAATTTATTTTGAAATGTTTCTGGTGAGAAGTTTTATTTTTTATTTATTTATTTTTCAGTCTCACATTTTCAGACATACGTTAATTCAACAATTGATGCAACAACGTTTTAACAAGATTTTTTCTGTTTCGATAGACATGGGAAAGGAGGGGTAAAGGTGTGAGTAAAGGGGTGCTCCTTCGAATAATCATCCCAGATCGATATCGATCGAACAGGGGGCATCGCGGTCGTCGCCATCTTGTCACGTGATTGTTCACTTTCTCTATACTTGAGATTCTGTTTTGGGACAATAAATTTTATTAATGAATGAGATAGTTTAAATACTAAATATTAGAAACCAGTGACGCAGTTATATTTCTAGACACGTGTTTCTGTTAATTTACATAAAAATAAAGTGTTCTAATATTTTGTCTACCATTTTAGTAAAGACGAGAAATCGATGTTCTAATCAATATTTTCAGATTGTGAACATAAGCATAATCTGAAGAAAAAAAAATTCCATAATAATTTTGTTAAAATTACAGTTAAAGAAAAGTTTTTCATACATTTGGGGGAAACAGAATCTATTTTACATTGTCTCATTTATTGAACGAATCAGGTTACATATTGATTTACTGCTCGACATTTGAAATACATATAGTGATTTGTCCTTTTAAAGATGTTATTTTTATATAGTAAAAGAAAAAAAGAAAGAAAGTGGAGAAACATATTTTATTATGAAATAATAATTTTACTTTAATAAATCGATATTAGGATAAAAAATTTTAGACGGAAATGTTTCAAATCAAAGACTGTTAGAAAAATAAAGTTTATAAAGTTATAAATGTCCTCTTAAAATTTGGCGAAAATTCGATTACGCTGAACATTAATGCGCAATGCATATATTTTCTCACATTATATGAAGTACTAGAATGCTTTGCCTGCTTCGCTAGTCACTATAGTTAAATAATGATAATAATAATAATAAACATCATTATTTATTATATCACTTGTATACAAATAATTCTTTTTTAATCACCCAAAACCTCGTTTCGCGTGTTTACTTATTGCTTTGGACCAAAGCTTTCCAGAGTAAACTTTTTCGCACATTGTGAAAAAACGTCCCAAACTAAACTCGATGGCAGCGCTTCCCGGCTTGCAGTGGCTGCGGTACACAAATAAAAGCTGGAAAAAACCAGCTCTCACTGCTTTTTCTTTAAAATACACATAGATATCTCTTGTGCTTTTAATGTAAAGAAAAATTAACTCTGGCCTAAATGGACATTACAGATGTGATTATTTACTTGAAATTATTAGCGTACATTTGAATATAAACATGTCCTTCCGGCTTATTCGGAAGCGTAGGTTGATTTCTTTTGCCTTATCAAGTAGCCGTCATTATGTTTCAAAACGACGGCTACAAATTATTAATGCACTTGGTAGAAATATTGATGTAGGCTATACACATGTGGAGTTTTAAGCAAATCGGTTCATAAATACATTTTTATGTGAATTTAAAATTTTCAAGTGGCCGGCACTTGGAAACAAAACGGCGGGTTAAGTTGACAAATATATGAAATGTATTTGTGAGATAAGTCTACTGTACACATATAGTTCGAATTAATTCAAAATCTCAAAAGTCATCGTGTTGAAAAATTAAGTGGCAAGCACTTCAATCAAAATTGCAGAGAAAGTTGCTCATCTAAGATATCGTTGCAAATTTGAAAAAAAAAAAAAATTGTAGAAATTCTTTCAAAGAGCTTAGTAAGTTGATAAAATGTTAGTTTTCTGCATTTCTAGTTTGTTTTATCATTAAAATAGTCTAATTTTTCCTTAAAAACGCATTAAAAAGATCCAGTAACGCAGGTAATGGATTTGGCGCCAAATTTAGAGAATTTTCCCGTATGGCGACTTTTTTGGCAACTTTTGGCGAGAAAATACTTATTATCGATATACCAAAGAAGGACGCAATAACGTGATTGGTTCACGAGTTACGTGAATTTTCTAGATTTTTGTTGTTTGAATGATAAATCCAGTTTTCAACTTTGATTTGAATAAGTATTTCTAAAGTTACCGTGATAACAAATTTTCAAGTGGCCGTCATTTGAAAACAATACAGTGAAACAAGTTGCCCAGCAAACACATCCAAGGTATTTGAAGCATAGGTTCTCTGTCCAACTGTGGTTTAAATCAGTGCCGTGTTTCAAAATTTATTATTATGGCAAATTTTCAAGTGGCAGTCTAAATGGCTGTGACTGGGAAACAAAATGGCAAAACAACTTGCCCATCGAAATCATCCAGTATATTTGTATGATAAGTTCATTGTCCAGTTCCAGTTTAAATTAAATCAGTATTTTAAAAATTATCGTCATAAGAAATTTTCAGGTGGCACCACTTGTAAAAAAAAAGTGGAGTGAGATGCCTAGCAAACTTATCTGAGATATTTGAATGATAAATCCGCTACCCAAATTTGATGCGAATTGATTCTGTATTACTAAAGTTACCATAATGACAAATTTTCAAGTGGCCGCCACTTGGAAATAAAATTGCGGGTGAAATCACCAAGCGAACTTAGCCTAGATATTTGAACCATAAGTTCACTTGAATCAGTTTATTATTTTAAAAGTTATCGTGATGGCATTTTTTGAAGTGGCAGTGTGATTTCAAGTGGCTGGAACTTAGAAACAAGATGTCGGGACAAGTTGCCCAGTGAAAACATTCAAGATAATTATATGATAATATCACTGTCCAAATTTGGTTCCATTTGGTGTACTATTTCAGAAATTATCGTGATTTTAAATTTTCAAGTTGGAGCCTGATTTCAAGTGGCCCCGCTTAATTTAAGATATCTGCCACTTATTAAAAATGGCGGATATAGTTTATTAATAAACTTCATTGAGATCCTTACGTGGTCTGTATTTGCATCAAAATTCAAACAATTTCAGAATGCGCTTTATTTTATTTAAATTTGAAATTTTCAAGTGATCTCCACTTGAAAAGAATTGGCGGAACAACTTGGTTAACAAACTCATCTAAGATATTTATAAGATAAGTTAAGGCACTGTTCAAATTTGGTTCCATTTGGAGTATTATTTCGGAAGTTATCATGGTTTTTAATTTTCAAGTGGTGGCCTGATTTCAAGTGGTCCCGCTTAACTTAAGATATCCGCCACTTTATTAAAAATGGCGGATAAAGTTCTTTAATAAAGTTATTTGAGACACTTTTATAACCTATGTATACATCAAAATTAAAAAAAATTCGGAATATGCTTTTTACAATTTGAATTTGAAATTTTCAAGTGGTCTCCACTTGAAAACAAAATGCCGGAGCAACTTAGTTAACAAATTGATCTAAGTTATTTATAAGATAAGTTAAGACACTGTCCAAATTTGGTTCGATTTGGAGTGTTATTTCGGAAGTTATAGTGATTTTAAATTTTCAAGTGGTAGCGTGATTTCAAGTGGCCCCGCTTAACTTAAAGTATCTGCCACTTTATTAAAAATGGCGGATAAACTTCATTACTAAACTTCATTGAGACTCTTATGTGGCCTGTATTTACATCAAAATTCTAGCAAATCCTGCTTTAAATATGCTTTTTACAATGTCGGTTTGAAATTTTCAAATGGCTGCCATTTGAAAACAAAAAGTCGGAGCAACTTGGTTAACAAACTCAACCAAGAAATTTATAAGATTAGATCACTGTCCAAATTTGGTTCGATTTGCAGTATTATTTCGGGAGTTATCGCCATGACAAAATTTTCATTATAGATAGATAGATATATAGATAAACGAAGTGATTGCAATAGGTCGATTTCTAAAGAAATCAACCTAAAACAAAATATGGTAGATGTTTGCTAGTAGTTTCAAGTAAATAATCACATCTAATGTATTCACTTAGGCCAGAATTAATTAGAATAAAAAATAATCTTTTAAATCGATATTCTAATGTTGCAAATTGCATTGTGAATATAAAAAAAATCCATCTATTAATAATTCAAGAGAAAAATGTCAATATGCACATTTTTCAAAATTAAAATTTTGAAATTTTGAAAAAAAAAAAAAAAAAAAAAAAAAAAAAAACTGTAAGGAGTCACTTACAAAATATGACTTTGTTATTATATATATGTATATACAGGGTGGTTATAATTAAACTTCTTCTATAAACAGCATAATACAGCGCAGAAGGGTGAACAGAAAGCGACGAAATTTGGTATATAGACTATACACGAGATGCGCCCACCGAATTTAACGACAGAAATCTTTTCTTAAAATGACAAAATATTAACTAAACGTTGGTGGCAATAAAGCGTCCAAATCCACCAAAATCAAGATGCTTCAAATTTAATGAAAAAGTTAAATTCTTGAAAACTTATTTTCAAAGAAACATTTTAAATTTATTTCTTTTATAAGTTCACTGTGTCTTAAAATATAAAAATCAAAGAAAAAGATATATTTACTTTAAAGATGAGGTATTTTGATTAGTACATTAACAGAGATTTACATTTCATTCCTCATGTATATAAGTACAATATATTTTAAATGCTATTATAATTAAAAGTACAGTTATTCTGGAAATGTATACCAGCATTATTTAATTATGAAAAAATAATTATCACCCATTTTATGTCAATATACAATGCATAGAACTTTCTTTATTCATTATTTGAATTTTCATTCAATTACTTCTAAGTGTAGTTTTGTAAAACAGTAATGTTTAAAGATTAAATGAAGGATAAACATTTAACATTTAAATGTCTTTTCAATCATCAAATGTCTATTAAAGTGACTGTACTGAACGTAAATGAACAAAAGTAATTGTTTTCTGAGTTTGAGATGAATTGAAATAAAAAACTGTAGTGAATCATTGACAGTGAAATTAAGAAGGCTTTGCGCTGATTTTTTTTTTTTTTTTACTTATATTAAGGACAACTTCTCACAAATGTCTCTATGTGTGGAACTTTAATTCAATGCATTAAGAAGTAATTACAAGATCTAATGAAGAGCTGAAAATAAATAAGTTTTGTAAAAGGATTAAGAAAATTCCTAAGTTTTTGAGAAATTTGCTCTTCTTCTTTTCTTTTCTTTTTCTACTTTGAGCCTTTAAATGAAATTTTAAGGTACTTCATTTCGTTTTAAACAGACAAATATCGATTCCTTAGCAGTTTACTAATTTAAAATACTTTCTAAGTCCAATTTATTTTAAAACATTTTTATGTAAATTTTTCTTCCCATTGCTTTATATGTGTTCTTAGAAGAAAATTTAACTTTACTTCTCAAAAACAGCTTCTTCATTGAAAATTTGAAAAAGAAATATTAAACGACGTCCTTTTGAAACTGGCAAAAGATCAAAAACATGTGTTCCACATTTTTTTTTTTTTTTTTTTTTTTTTTTTTGCAAAAATAGTAATTTTTCTGTAATTAAATAATGATGCTTCTAATTTATTTGTCTTTTTTTAATATACAATATATATTTATATAATATTTATTCCATTATACAAAACTTAAAGATTAATAATCGTTCTTCTTCTTTACTTTTAAATAGATAGTGACTAAAAAAAAAAAAATCTTTCAATGAATAGAAGATTAGTTTAAAAATATCATCGACTTGAAATTTTATAACGCTGGCGTAAAACATTCAAATTTATATATTCATTAGTTCAATGATTTTAAATCTAATATGAGAGAAGAAAAAAAAAATTGTTATTACTTTTATATAAGGTAAAAATATGTTGTCCAGTAAAAATTACATCTACGTTTCTTAACTTAAGAAGAATTGTGCCTAAATTTTAAAGAATGGACATTTAAAATTAAGTTACTTAATTTTATTAACTTATTAGTCATATTATTATTAATCAGAATACATTTGATTAAAAATAGCTTTAAATAAAAGAACCCTTAATTCAGCATCTACTTATTAATTTTGTATACTATAAAAATATTTTGTTAAAAAAACAAAAGTGCTCTATAGCTTTCTTTCAGAAAATTTCTGAATTTTAAAACTACTGAAATTCACAGTAAAAATTATCGAACATGGAAAAAAAAAATTCGGGGAGGGGTTGATGTTTCTAGAAAACGGTGGGTGACTGGGCAAAGTAGGAGTCATATTCTGATTCAGGAGGTCATTTTACATAAGAATCAGCAAGAATGCTATCAGAACTCGATTTTTTTTCAGAGCAGTGTTATTAGCCATTATATTAAGAAATAAACTTATAATTAAATAAAGTCAAGATCCAGTTAACCCGTTAGTAGTCGCTATAGACAGCGCCACCTATTACAGATTGCGCACTTTTTATTTAACTGTCACCAATAATTTTAAGAAGTGATGTGACCGACGTTTCTTTGACTTTATTCGCGTTTTATGTATATCAAATGCCACTTCCAAAAATTTTTGGTGGCTATTGAATAAAAAATTCTGACAACACTTAGAGATGGGCGGCAAATCGACCAACTAGCGACTACTAACGGGTTAAATTTAAAATATTACTAAAGAAATTATTAAGAAATTCTGTGCATTATTTCTTCAAGTATAGCCAATTCATCACATGAATGAATATTTACTTAGAGACTTTACTTATTCTAACAAAATCTTGATTAACTAAAACGTTGGTGATAGTAAAGCGTCTAA
The DNA here is from genome assembly GCA_963930645.1 of Salticus scenicus. Classification (NCBI taxonomy): domain Eukaryota; kingdom Metazoa; phylum Arthropoda; class Arachnida; order Araneae; family Salticidae; genus Salticus; species Salticus scenicus. The sequence continues at coordinate 74,320,291 of OZ005662.1, read as the reverse complement.
ATCCACCAAAAGCACGATGCTTAAATTTTAATGAAATTCGTAAACTATTATTTTCAAAGTAAAATTTTAATGTGTTGCTTTTATAAGCTCACAGTAATTTAAAATGTAAAAAAAAAGTAGATACATTTAACATAAGTATTAAACTGAGATGATTTATTAATTAATACATTAACAGATATTTACATTTAATTCACCTTCTGTATAAATTCAAAGTATTTTAAACGCCATTATAATTAAAGTATAATTTTGTTGGAAATTTATACCTGCATTTATTAAGAATGTATATATATATAACGAATATCTATACTCTGTTCGCGGAGAACTGATAGCGAAAGTAAACATAAAGGGTTGCTGTTTTATCCCCAGAGTTTGCCATGTTTACGTATTCCCACTGAATGGACGATTCTGTTTATATTGACCGAAGGTTAGATTTCCCTGCCTTGTAAGTGAATACAGTTTGTGACAGCTGGATAAAAATTATTTCCTGGTTTCACGACATTTATCTTTCCTTCCGAGGAATTTATTCCATGCTTTCATTTTCCGTAATTCTCACAAAACGCATGAAGAAAGACAAAAACTGCTACGAGATAAAAAAAAAAAAAAACAGAAATCGTTCGCTTATTAAAACCAATAAAAATTACAATGTCAGAAACGACGAAGAGATCAAAATGTGGGAAGCATACAGTTATTTCAGTAGCCTTTAGCGTACCGTCTTCAATACATAAAGAAATCCAGCGCCAAATCTCCTTTTAATAAATCATTCGCTTGTCAGAGGACACCGTTTGTCTTCAATCCAACGCCAGTCATTCAAGAATCACGTATCTCTATTTACTTTCGCTATCAGTTCTCGGCGAACACACTGTTAAAAATTTCTGTAAATTTAATGTAAATATTTATCCAGAGTCTCTGTAAATTTACAGAGTGAATAATCGAGATTCTCAATCTTCATTCAATATTTTTACCTAATTTTATTATTTAATTATTTAATTAAAAATAAAAATGACTGTTTTTACTTTAGAAAAAAGCATCCTAAGTCCGAAATATATTCTCACCAATAATTAATTAAATTAATATTGGTTATTAATGTGAATATATAAAATAAATTTTTTAACATCTCCGTTTATTTTTCTCTGTAATTTTACGTAAGACTTAAGATAATACATTACACAGAGTTTTCTGTTGAAATTTTTAACAGTGCAGAGTATAATTAAACATTTTACATAATTTTATGTCATAGACAATATATACAACGTTCTTATTTCATTATCTGAATTTTCAATTCAATTACTTTTAAGTATAGTTTTGTGAAACAACAATCTATAAAGATTATAAGAGGGATAAATAACTAACGTTTAAATACCTTTTCAGTCGTCACAGGTCTGTTAAAGTGACTCGACTGAATATAAATGATCAGAAATAATTGTTTTCTCAGTTACAAGAAGAACTGGAATAAACAACTCACTGCTCTATTGGCAGTAAAGTAAAGGATATTTTACACTATCTGTTTATTTCTCTATATATTAAGGACAATTTCTCACAAATGTCTCTATATATTACACTTTAAGTAAATGCTCTAATGAGTAATTGCGAGATCTGCTGAAGAGCTGAAAATAAACAAGTTTCGTAACAGGATAAAAAAAAAAAAAAAAAAAAAATCTTATGTATTCGGGAAATTTGCTTTTTATTAATATTATCATTATTTTACTTTAAGACATTAAATGAATATTTAAAATGAAGAAGTTTGTTGTCAAAGAGGAATACTTAATAAACGCAAATCCTTTTACTCAATTGGCAGTGATTTCTGCGCTGTGGAGACAATACGCAATAATCCAGTACATGCAAGCTGACTTGAACTATTTTATTTCACTTTAAAATGTTGCAATCAAATCTTGATAAGATACTCCAAAATTAACATCCAGTTAGAGTTTTACAAAGAATATATTCATTATAAGTACGCAAGATAAATTTGTCTTTTACGAAGGTATGGACACGGGGGGAACGGCAGAAAATGAAACGAACAATACAAAAGCTGAAGTAAAAGTGATCAAAGTTTGGCTCATTTACATCACATCAAAAAACACAAGGTATATCGTCAAGCTTCATTCTGAAAGTAACGAAGAGCAACACCCATTTTTTTCAGTTGCGCAAATATCAGTATAATTTTTAAAAATATATTGGCGACTCTAATTTTAGCCAAAAATACAGTTACGAATTCCTGAGAAAGTTGAAAATGTACGTTATAAATTTAACCACAAGAATTTTATTTACATTTACATATTCCCTGAGTTTTACACACCCTTGCGCACGGACCCTTGTCTTGTAATTATTAGTTTTAAATACGAACTGTTTAATTTATTTTCAGAAACTGTGATATCGAAAATCACGATTAATGCGTTTCATTTCGTTTGAAACAGAAAAATATCGATTCCCTAAACATTTATCAATTTGAATTACTTTGTAAGTCCAATTTATTTAAATGTATTTGTTTATTTATATAAGATTTGTTTCAGTATACAAAACCTAAAGATTAACAGACTCTTTTCTTTACATTAAAATAAAATGTGATAAAAACGCTTTCAAGAAACTTGACTTGTTTAAAAAGATCATCGAAATTAAATTTTACAATGCTCTTATAAAGTATAGCTTTATATATTTTTTAGTCCAATGGTTTTAAATTTAATATATGAGAACAAAGAAAACTTTTTATTACTTGTGTACAAAGTGAAAATCGTTGCCCAATAAAAATGCAGTCTATGTTTCTTAACCATAAGAAAATTGTCCTATAATTGTAAATAACGGTCATTTAAAATCAGGATACTTAATTTTTATTAACTTATTAGTCATGTTATAATTAATCAGTACTTACTTTTGGTTAATAATAGCTTTAAATAAAAGAGCCCTTAATTAAACCACTACTCATAAGCATATATATATATTTCTTTTTTTTGTTAAAAAATATTAAATATCAGTGTTTTTTTTCAAAAAGGTTACATTGATGGAATTGTGAAGAAACATGCTTCCGAGCGGTGTAGATGCATTTACTGTATTCGTTTACACAGAAATTGAAACTTAAAGAAAAAAAGAAAAAAAAAAAAAAAAAAAGAGCTCTAAATGAGATTTTCCGAAAATTCATGCGCACGCTTTTACTAAACAAAAATCATAACATCTGAAATTTTTGCAATCGGATTTCAATCTTTCTAGAGTTTTTTTAAACCACTACTCATAAGCATATATATATATTTCTTTTTTTTGTTAAAAAATATTAAATATCAGTGTTTTTTTTCAAAAAGGTTACATTGATGGAATTGTGAAGAAACATGCTTCCGAGCGGTGTAGATGCATTTCCTGTATTTGTATTCGTTTACACAGAAATTGAAACTTAAAGAAAAAAAGAAAAAAAAAAAAAAAAAAGAGCTCTAAATGAGATTTTCCGAAAATTCATGCGCACGCTTTTACTAAACAAAAATCATAACATCTGAAATTTTTGCAATCGGATTTCAATCTTTCTAGAGTTTTTTCCTCTTATTAATATCTATATTTAAGAAAATAACAAACAATTTATCTTAAAAAAACATTTTGAGTAATAAAATGTTTATTGAAAAATTCGATGTTTCGTAAATTTTAAAGAAGTGAAGACCATATTTTGCCAGACCATATTTTGTTAAAAATTTTATACTGTTATAAAGAAAATTAAATGCCCTTTCTAAAGGTCCTTTTTGTTAAAACATTTAACTATTGTTTTTTTTTTTTTTTTTTTTTTTACAGCAAGATTCAAAAAGACATGATGAAAAGAAAGAGAACTTTTGGACATCTTTATTTTATTATTATTATTTTTAACATGCAAAATCCGCATTATAAAGATCCTCACGGAGGGCATTCCCTCTTAAAGCCTAGGACCTTGATGCTGTCAATCGTGTCGTCAAATGTTACTCCCAAACATCATCACGCCGTATTTTTTTAGAAACAATGGTACCACTGAAATTGAGAATAAACGCTTTTTTGAATGTTATAGACGTATTTTGCATATCTTTATCCGTTGCGGAAGAATCGCTTTTAAAAAATGCACAAAATTTTCTACCTTCCCTTCTTGTTTCCGCAGAACACTTTCTAAAGAAGGTATAACTATATACACCCCGCGACAAAAAGATAAGTTACAAAGGGTTTTTTCTTTGACTTATCATAAAATAACATTACCTAAATTGTGCTTATCATTTATTATTATCATAAAATAACACTATTCCCGGACTAATTTTTGTTTTAAGACTAATTTAGAAAAATTTTAAGATTAAAATTTTTCTAATTTAAGACTACACACCGCGACAAAAAGATAGGAACTTTTTTTTTTATATGATTTTTTTAATATGAATATTTTGAACATGATTCAAATATTCAATATGTTTTTGATATGATAATTTTGTTATGATAATAAATGATCAGCATAATTTAGATAATGTTATTTTATGGAAAAAAAAAAAAAAAAAAAAAAAAAAAAAACTTTGTTCCTATCTTTTTGTCGCTAATGTAGTCTTAAATTAGAAAAAATTTAGTCTTAAAGCTTTTCTAAATTAGTCTTAAAACAAAAATTAGTCCGGGAATAGTGCTATTTTATGATAATAATAAATGATAAGAACAATTTAGATAATGTTATTTTATGAAAAATCAAAGAAAAAACCCTTTGTACCTATCTTTGTGTCGCGTGGTGTATAATGAAACTTAACTATATATAATGAAAAACTAATTAATTATTTTACAGCATCTTATCCCATAATACAATTATATACAATGTTCTTACTTAATTATTGGAATTTTCAATTCTATTACTTCTAAGACTAGTTTGTAAAGCAGCGTTTAAAGATAAAAAGAGGGATAAACATTCTATGTCTTTTCAGTTGTCAGATGTCTGTTAAAGTGACTCGACTGAATATAAATGAACTAGAATAATTGTTTTCTGAGTAACAAAAGAAGAACTCGAATAAACAACGGCAACGTACTCTTGACAGTGAAGTAAAGAATGTTTTGCCCTATCTGGTTTTTTTTCCTTACTTATATTAAGGAAAACTTCTCTCAAATGTCTCTATACACTACATTTTAATTAAATGTACTAAAGAATAATTGTGAGATCTAATGAGCATCTGAAAATAAGTACGTTTTCTAACAGGATTAAAAAATGTGATGTGTTCCAGAAATTTGCTTTTTATTTTTACTTAATATTATTTTATTTTTTACCTTTAAGCTTTAAGTGAATATTTAATATATTTCATTTCGTTCGAAAAAGAGAAATACACTCCTTCTCATATTTATAAGGACACTTTATATTTTGAAATAACTAATGTAAAAGTAATTGTGAACAAGATTAACTAAGTGCACTTAATATATCTAATATTCTAAAAACCAAAATTGCTAAATTTTTTTTAATATGAAACAAAATTAATAAAAAATAATGCAAAATGTGTTTTTCTCCACGTTTTTAGATGTTCATAATTATAGGGACAATCCAGATTTTTTTGTTTTATTTAAATTACTAGCGGATAAATTACAGTTGACATGCGAATTTGTTAACTACTGGGCTAGATTAATTCATATAAAAGCCTTCAATTTTTCTTGGACGGACATTACTGATAATTCCTCGAAAAAAAGAACGTTCATGTAGTGAAGTATGATAAATGTGTTTTTTTTAGGGAAGGATAATTTCAATCCGCCGAATTTCTAATGAAATTCGAAGATCTAAAATTGCTGAAGGAAATGTGATCAAACGTTGAACTGTTGTTTCGATAGGAGAGAGATCTGATGCAAAATCAGAGTTGTTTTACAGAGATTGAAGACTCATAATTCCTCTTACCGTTCTACTCATAATGACTGCTGCTGAATTTGCTCGTAATTTTTAACGAAAGGTTGGGGTCCACATTTATGCATGCTTAAAATAATTAATAATATGTTAAAATGATTTAAAAACCTGTAATAATCAATAAGAATTTAATGGGGGAAAGCACGTCTGTGTTAAAATTGAATAAAGACGGTATTAAATGGTAAAATGTAGCATTTTCGGATGAAAAACATTTTATTCTTGATTAATCAAATGGTTTTAACAGTTACTGGTATGATCTGAAGATAGCGAAAGACAGAGCAGATTTTTTAAATGTAGATATGAATCGGGCATTTTGACGGTGGACCTATGGTGCTCTGGGGAGCTGTTTCTACTGAAGGCAGAAGGAGTTTAGTAATTTTTTTATATTATTATGAACATCAAGAGAATATCCGCAAATTTTAAACGTAGAATTCTCAGATTTCTGTTAGATTTTGGGGGGGTAATAATATTTTTTTCAACAAGACTTACATTTTTGCTCTACTTTTAGAGCAATAGGAAATAGTTTGAAGAAAGAAACTTCTGTATTGTTGCCTTTCCCATGGTCTAAAAGTTAAAAAAACCTTAACTTATGATATTAGAAATGTGCATGCAAGAGGAAAGCAATTTTAAATAGTTTAAATGCGTTAAGAATATCATATATGCTATATGAAATGGTATTGAAACTGAATATTAGAAAAAAAATGTATATATATATATACCAGAGAGAATGTCTGACTGTTTAACCCTAAAAAGAGACCCCATAAAATATTAATTTAAAGAATAACTGAAAAAAAGTACTAAAATTCGAGCTGTCTTTATAATTGTGAACACCTGAAAAATCAACTTTTTACCATATTTAAAGTTTTTTAAGATAGAAAAACGATAAAACTTTTTAAATGTAGTCTATTAATGAAATTCAAATTAATAAAAAATATATTTGTTTAAATAATAGTGTTCAGTGTTTAGTTAATATACAAAAACGTGTGTCCTTATAATTATGAGAAGGACTGTATGTATTCCCTAGATGTTTATCAATTTGAAATGCCAACTTATTTAAAAACAATTTTGTGTACATTTTCTTCCCTATTACTCTCAAATTATTCTTAGAAGAAAATTTAACTTCACTTCTCAAAAACTTATATATATATAAAAGTTTTTGAGAAGTGAAGTTAAATTTTCTTCTAAGAATAATTTGAGAGTAATAGGGGAGAAAATGTACATAAAATTGTTTACATTACAACTAGAATTTATAAGAATGACATGGTACTATTTTTATTGGGGACACAATTTAGATTCTAGATGTAAGTTACAGAATTTTTTTTCGTTATATCCTTTTTATTTATATATCGTTTATGACTTTATAAAATAATTCTTAACTGTATTTAACTGTCAAATCATAAATGTTAAGTCATTACTTTTTTATATCATATAAAATTTAGTAAATGCATAAAAAACAAACTGAAACTTCACCACCAGTAATTGAATCGGAATAATTTTGGTGGCGTCCTGTAATAATCATTAACGTTAATAACATTATTTTTGGATTGAAATCTCTTTTATTTCATCTAACTTGTACATTTAATTCGTACTTTAGTACAGTATAAAGATTTTGAAATGTGCTTAACAGAAAATACGTCTTCTCCAACTAATTTAACCGAATTATTTTGTTAGTTCCCGTAAAGAAACCATATTTATTACATTTATGATTTTTAATAAGAAGCATTCTACGGTAAACCTAAAAAGCCTAAAATAATATATATTAGGTTCATAAAATTATTTATTGTAATAAAAACACGAGCAAATATATAGATGAACCGAAAACATAATTATTTTTAAAATTTGTTGAAAACTGTACTTGTAGAAAATAAGATAAATTATATTATTATTGTATTAAATTAAATTATTATTATTATTATTATTATTATTATTATTTAAATTATATTATTATTATTTTTTTAAAGTAATTTAAACTTTAAGATAATAATAACACAGATATAATTCTTTAATATTTTTCACACGTCTGTAATCACTGCATTATGTATATAATATCAGTAATATAAAATAATATAAAATAATATAAAATACAGTTCAAGCGCCACCTAAATCTTCAAGAAAAATCGGGAGATAATTGGGAAGAGGGAGATTTACGGTAAAAATGGGCAAAAATATAGAAATTGAAATATATTTTCCAGCAGAAATTGAGTAGCATAAAAATGATTTTAAAACAGAACATACACTGAGAAAAAAAATATACCGCCTTTCTCTAGAATGAATAAGTAGCCATTTTCTATATCCCTTAACAAGAAATACATATTTCCGACCTATGCACATAAGGCACGCCAATAAACTGAATACACGAAATTATCGAGAATTTCTAGTGTACATATTATTAGATGGTGAAACAATATTATGAATACTCTAAATATTTTGAATCATTTATATTGCGAATTTGGTAACAAACCAAGATTATAGTTCCAGAAACCCGCCTCTTGCAGTCTCATTTATTTGCAGAGATTTTTAAAAAACCTTGCCTACGAGAATATAGGCAAACGCTCTAGAATTCTAATAGGGGCTTCTAGAACTCGCTTTCCAAGGAGACTAGAATTTATAAGGATGATATGGAACTATTTTTTCTAGAGCCAAAATTTAGATTCTAGATGTCACTTACAGAATGTTCTTTAGTGTATAGATATATATTATGTTGCAGTGGTATGAAAAGATTAAACAAATGCAGTAAATAAAATAAATAATATAATATAAAACCCTTAATAAAAACATCTTAACATAAATAATAAAACCTTTAACATAAATAATATAAACCCTCCAATAACTGGCATTTTACTAACCAGTAAAATTCGGAAAACTCCTTTTTTCCAACTTCCAATCAAGGATCATATTTATAAAATTTAATCTTATGAAAGACATAGTTAATGTAAAAAACTGTCTCCTGTTCTGTTCGAATCTACCGCTGAGCATAAAGGGGGGCGCTTTTTTGGTATATTTAAAACAAACGAAATTCATGTAAAAAGCGGGGGTGGGGCTTTAATGGGGGTGAGCCTTTTTTTCGGTATTTCACGGTAGTACCAATTTTATATAAGCAAATATGCCAAAGAATAATTTATATAATATTTCTCAAATGTGGACCAATTTCAATTAATTTTTGTCGAAACGATACTATAGTGGTGAAATTAATAAAATACGCGAGGATAAAAAATAATACTTAACAATGAACAATATTTAAGCACGCGGATTCAGCTCAATGATCTAGTACGAAAACATGATGATATTATTTTATGGAAAATATATATTTAAAAGTTATTTCTTCAGAATCTTTACAAGCGTCATTTTAAACCTAGAAGTATTTTAACGATATTAAAAAAATGTGAATTATTATCATAAATTGACTAAAGAACGCAAACATAAAAAAATATAATGAAATAGGATTTTTTTTTTTTAACAAAAAATTACGCCAAATTAAATAAAATGTCATTGCATTCTTGGCGATAAAAATTTAAAAGGCGTCATGGGAGTCCTTTACTAAAACTGTACTGCTTGCGGAGGTGTGAAAACTGAGTCGTCAACCATAAAATTTTATTTTGAAACTTTTCTTTGAATGATTCTGGTTTCACTATTGCACAATATTTATTTGGTTATAATAATAATTTGGCTTGAGGTAAATTAAAATTTTAATTAGGTTGTGAAATTGGTATAATATTTATGAGTTTCAAATTTTAAAGGTAAATAAGAAAAGAGTATAAAGTGCAAAAATTTCGCACGGGTTTGTTAGTAACGAATAAAAACTTAAAAATCAAATTAATTTAAACAATGCTTATTATTACAAAACAATGCATCTTTAAAGGGAGATATAACTATTTTTATTCGTCAAAATGTGTACGAAAATTTACTAATACAACGTCCATAAGTTTCTACTTTATCTAAAAGAGAATTATTCTATTTTGATTACACTAAGAAAAAAAAATATATACCATCTTCTTATAGAATGAATAAATGGTCATTTTCTAAATCCTTAAACTAGAAATATAGATTTCCAAGCTATGCGCATAAGGCACACCAGTAAATTGTATAGACGAAATGGTCGAGAATTTCTAATCTACACATTTCTAGATGGTGAAACAATATTCTGAATATTCTGAATCTTTTGAATTACGAGAAATTCTCGCTTGATTTTCTAGAATTGGGTCATAAAGCAAGATTATAGCTGCTGAAACCCGCCTCTTGTATTCACATTTATTTGGTGATATTTTGAAATAGGTTTGTTCTCGATAGTATAGGCAAACGCTCAAGAATTCTAATAGGGGGTCTCTAGAATTCGCTTCCGAAGGGGACTAGAAATTTTTTTTATAAGAAATTTATAAGGATGACATGGAACTATTTTTTCGAGAGTCACAATTTAGATTCTAGATGTCCGTTATAGAATTTTTTCTCAGTGTATTGGCGTGTCTTATATTTCGTAAATCTACATTTCTAGTTTAGGTATTTAGAAAAGGACCACCTAATCGTTCTAGATGGAAGCGGTGTATTTTTTTTTTCTCAGTGTAATAAAATAAAAATAAATAAATAAATAAATAAGCAAATAAATAAAAAAACAAATAAACAAATAAATACTAATGATTTCGATTTGTTCGCGATTTTCATATGTTTTGTTAACACTGAAAGAGAAAAATTTATTTATCTCTGCTTTTCTTAAAATAGTTTTTAATTTGTTATTTAATTAACTAGAGAAAATAAGCGAACCGAACATTTACCGTTTTCTAACAAACCAGAAATACACCCGTTTAAATAATTCTCAGAATAATTCTACAGTAAATCTATTTGATTGCGAAACATCTTTCCAACTTTCCTTTTCTCACTTCAATGAATTTAATGATGATTTCGATGAATTCAAACTACCATCTTTATTCCTGATGGAGAAAAAAAAATTGAACTAAATAATAAATTAACAAAAAGATATATATCTTTAGAAGTTATCAACCAATACCTACCGATATTTCCAATATTTAAAAAACTAAATATTATTCATCAATTTTTAATTGATGGTGAAATAATATAAGATAAAAGTTATTTAAATAAAATTACTCTATTAACAGACTTTTACTATTTTACTCGTCACGATAATGAAATGAAAAAACATAGTCACTATATTTTTATATAATTTTGTAAATAAATGCTTTAAACAAATGTCTTGCAAATCGATCAAAATTTCACTTCGGCTCCCTGTATTGGAAGTATTGTTCGGCGCAAACTCTATCGGATTCAGATTCCCACTGCCTGCAGTAGCGCTTTTTTGGGGAACTTAAATTTCGGAGTTTATCGGATGACGTGGGGTGCTGCTATTATTGAAGAAATACGATTTAATAAACGGCGATATCTCAGAATCTACTGACCATTATCATTTTGTTTTCAACTATAAGTAAAAGAAATTATAATTATGTAATTATTTATTATTAATTGCATTAAAAATCTCTAAAATTAATTGTTATACACTTTAATTAAATTAAAAATTTAAAAAGATTAATCCTTTCTGCTTTATTACTATTTGATACCGTTAGAATCAAGTAATGATAAGAAAAATTTCCCTTTAAAGGAATTTTTATCTCTTCAAATAAACGACTATATTGAATTAGCAATGGTTAGAATGAAATATCACATTTCATATAAATTTAGAAAATCTAACGATCATTTCGTTTAAGAAGATATATCACCACGCTGAAACTTCTATCAAATTTTCAAAACTTAGCGTTTTAAATGAAGCAGTACATCTTTGTTAAAATCGTGTTTACATATAGGTTACGGATAACCACGTGACATTCTATGAAAAAAATGAACAAAACAATAGCATAGCAATATTTACTTGAAAATATAGACAATTGAAATAAAGGAACATGCAATTTGAATAAAATTTAAGAAAATGCAATAGGACAGAAAGTGAAAAAAAAATTCAAATTCTAAAATCGAAATTTTTTTGATAAAGTGTAACCCAACATTGTGTAAGTTATCCCTCTGCCAAGTTCTATAGCTCTGAGTTCAGTATCCTAATTTGCAGAGTACATACGCATAGACACAGACATTTATACATATATCTAATAGAGATATAGATCATTACTTTACAAACAATTTCTGTAAATCTTGAATTTTCTTACACACATACAAAAAAAAATAAATAAATAAATAAATAAATAAATACGTTTAACATTTCACTTCACAAGATATTTTAAAGCGATTTTTCTTTTGTCTCATTTTAAAATTTCTGAAATAAAATGGATTTTTTTTTTTTTTAAATCAATCAGCAAAAAATCTTTAACTATCTTTAGCTATTATTTTGTATTGTTTAGAGAGTTTTTGCCTTTTGATCTTTTTGTTTAAAGAAATTTAAATAATACAAAAAAATTATTATCTATGTACTAGATGCGAAAATTATAATTCAAAAAAGCATCATTCTAGTATGAGAATCATATTTCTCAATAGTCAAATACGAGGGCTGTTTTTTTTTTCAACCTCCGATCGCAAGGTATGAAGGCCAGACATGCGGCAGGTGACTGGAGTGCGCAGCATGTGACTGCGCATCTCCTCTTCTACACGCTCTGTCACTGCCGAGTGCAACACGCTAATTCGTTTTCAGCTGCAGTCAATTAATCATGGCTGTCTTTATTGATTCTACCGCCAAGTGTGAATTGTGAAGTGTTAAGCCAGTATCGACTGGGGCTCAAGATCAACGCTCAAAACGTCATTAATCACGCTTCCGACACAAAGAGCCAAATGTCTTCTCATCGGTTGTAGCCCTTTTTTATCAGATTGCGCTGTTACCTCAAAGGAAAGCATGCAAAATTGACAAAGATGTCTACCCCTGACCCACAATTATCTCTGCAGGGGGTTAGATTCCATCCCCGTTCGTGGGCTTTGAGCTACAGTGAGCTAGCCTAACCACATCAAAGGATTCTGAATAGAAAGCGCCCAGTGAGCGCAAATGGAAACCGGACTTTATTCGTTTTTTGCAGGCAGAAGATAATAGTGCAGCGGAAATTTATCAAAGAATGAGTCGAGTGTATGGAGACAGCTTTATGAGTGAGGGTGTTGTTCGTGAATGGTGTCAAAATTTAAAGATGGCCGAACTGATGTGCATGATGAAGGAGGTCAAGGGCGCAAGTCTGTCGCTACAGGCGATCTTGTTCATCGAGTTGACCAAGTGGTTAAAGAAAAGAGTAGGTTCACCCGACCTAGCGCCCAGTGATTACCATTTTTTCACGGAACAAAAGAAGTGTCTTGGAGGGCAACGCTTCTAAACTGACGAGGAGTTCAAAGAAACCGTCATAACTCACTTCAAGTCACTGGCGGCAACATTTTATGAAGAGGATATTTCAAAGCTTGTTCACAGATATGACAAATGCCTCAATCGTCAAGATGATTATGTAGAGAAGTAATCTTTAATCTACATTACTTTTGGCAATAAAATCATTTTTTTATATTTACCCGTTTTTCATTTATAGCCTATCGGAGGTTGAAAAAAAATAGCCCTCATATTTATGCTTATTTCCATTCAACTACTCTCGATATTTAATGGATATAAACTAGATTCCTTTTAATTTTTCATTAATTAAAATTGAGAGTGAAGAAAATATGCATTACATACTATTTTGTATCAGTGTTTATTTAAATAAAATGCAAAGTAATATCAATAAAATGTCAGTATGATAATAACGTAATAATAAACATGTAATAACGAAATATTATGCTGATATGTATTTACTATTTGCCAATATAAATAATATCTTTAAACTGAATGTAAAAATTTTATTTGTAATACCTGGTGACAACAGATAATTAATATTTAAACTTGAACAACTTTTCCCCACCAAAAAATTACTAGAACCACTACTGGTTTCGAACGACGTGGCCTTTCTTATTCAGGTACAAAATCTTGCTTTTGCCTCCGAGGCAAGTAACCCGTATTTTGCACCTGAAGAAGAAAGGCCACGTCCTTTCAAAACAAATAGTACTTCCAGTAATTTTATAGTGTGTGAAGAAGTTATTCAAGTTTAAATATTGATTTTACGCCAGTTCTTTATTCTAATATTTAAAGGATAATTAATTTAAAAAAATCAAAATACATATTATTTTTATTAATTCTATATGATATTTCTTTCTATATAAATTTAAAAAAAAGAGAGAGAGAGAGAGAGAAAGAACAATATAGTTAAAAGTTTCAATAACATGTATAAAATATCAATCTTTAAAAAATACTTCTATTGATTTTGATTAATCTAAAATTCAGTCATTTTATACCGAGCTCAAATTTATTAAATTTTTGTGTGATCATTTTCTAAATCCTTAAACTAGAAATGTAGATTTCCGAGTTATGCGTATAAAACACGCCAATATGCTGTATGGAAGAAATGATCGAGAATTACTAGTCTATACCTTTCTAGATGGCAAAACAATATTCTGAATCCTATGTATTGCGAGAAATTCTTGCTTCATTTTCTAGAATTGGGTCACAAACCAAGATTATAGTTGCTAGAACTTGCTTCTTGTATTCTCATTTATTTGCAGAGATTTTTAAATAATTTTCACCTCGATAATATAGACAAACGCTCTAGAATTCTAATTGGTATTTCTAGAGCTTGCTTTTAAAGGGGACTAGAATTTATAAGGATGACATGAAACTATTTTTTCTAGAGCCAGAATTTAGATTCTAGATGTCAGTTACAGAACTTTTTCTCAGTGTTCAAAACCAGTGGTGCTTCCAGTAATTTTATGGTGTATGAAGAAGTTATTGAAGTTTAAATATTTATTGTACACCAGTTCTTTATTTTAGTTTTCAAAGGATAATAATAAAAAAAATCAAAATAGAAATTATTTTTATTAATTCTATATGACTTTTCTTTCTAATAATAAAACAAAATAAAGTAAAGAATAATATAGTTAAAAGTTTCAATAACATGTATAAAATATCAATCTTTAAAAAATACTTTTATTGATTTTAATTAATCTAAAATTCAGTCATTTTACACAGAGCTCAAGTTTATTAAATTATTATTCGTTTATGCAAACAAAATGTTTACTTATTATATTCTGGAACATAAATATAATACATAAATTTGCATATTACGCAGAAACATATTGTATATATGCAATTCATAAAGCAATTCTTTATTTATTATTCAATTAACCTGAACAATTAAAAGAATAGAATATTTATCGGTCTCTAACAAACTAGAAAACACCAATTTAAATATATTCCCGAAACAATTCAACTGTAATTTCTGATTCAATAAGAAAGGAATTTCTCAAAATATCTAATCTCATTTAAATAAATTTTAAAATAAAACAACCATTTTTGTTTTTAATGGAGAAAATGACCTTTAAAAAAATTTAGTACAATTTTCTGTCTCCATATTCTTTTTTTCTTTAAGATTATTCAGTTATTTTATCTTTATTTATATGTTATTGAGTTATTTTTCAAATAAAGATAAAATTATATTCGACACAGAATTTTTTTTAATTGTCTGTTTAAGATATTATTTAAAAACATGTGTTATATTTTATATATAGATAAAATTTTAACTATTGTACTATGTGACAAAATTTTAACATTGCATGTCGATTTTTATGCAATATTATAGGCTTGTTTTGCCTCAACATTTATCATAATAAAAGAATAATGAATACATACAGAGTAAAAATTGCAACAAAGTAATTAATAATTATTCCTTTTACAATGATTTATTTCTAAATAACACTATTATTTGTGTTGTTCACTGTAAAAGGGATGTAACTCCATATTTTTATACATGTATTTCTTTGCTTTATTAAACCACATTTAATTCTATCTTTCATTATGAAAGTAAAGAAACAGAAATAATTGCACTAAAATCCCCTAGATGGCATTACTTGTTTTTTCAGAGTCGCTATTTCAGAGTACAAAAGCATCTAAATGTTCACTATAAAAGTGAAGTTTCTAATTAATTTCATATTAACTTTTTATAAAAATTTGATTTGTAATGAACAACAAAAAATATGTAACATTTAATGAATACCTGTATTCCCCCCCCCCCTACATATAAATTTGCAAAAAGCTCATTATTTGTTTTCTCATAATCTATTTACAAGGAGATAATTCACTTGTTCACTTGTTCATGAATAACTCCTTTTATAAAACGCAAAATATTTTAATCATGCATACTTTTTGTAAAAAAAAAAAAAAAAAAAAAAAAAGATTAAATAAATCTTACAAAAATTAGAATATTCATGATGTTATGTTTATAAATAAAAACGCCATTCTACAGCTGGATTATTTATTATTGTTATATTCTATTAACGCAAGAATTACATTATATTTCAGAAGTCTCAACTTTGATGAAATCTAAATTATACATTTTTGAGAAAAATGGAGAATTAATTCCACAGTTCTATGTATCGAACAATGCATTAATTAAATCTAATTAATGATGAGGTTAGTACTAATTTTATATGCTTCGTGAGTTATTTCCATAATCCACTAATATTCTAAAAAATAGATTATTTAGTTTTTTTTTTTTTTTTTTTTTTTTTTTTTTTTTAATATATTCAGGAATTATTTATGTTTTTTTAATTTTAAAATTATTTTCCCCACTTTACCAACAATAATTTTCTTCTGTAAAATTATTAAATTTTATTGAAAATTATAAATCTTTTTTTTTTTTTTTTTTTGAAGAAAAAGAAAAGAAAAGAAAATTCATAAGTATCGAAACGGACAATGTCGAAAAAGTTGAAGAAGCCCTTTTATGGACAAAAATACATAATTTATTTTAATTTTTAATTGTTTCCAAAATAGTTTATGAGTTGATTTTATTTTATTTTATTTTATTTTTAATGAAATGAAATTCACGCTTAAATATTAAAATACATATAAAACTTTGTGAAAAATATTAAACTTGCAGGGTAGAAATGACGTCATTATAGGTCTAAAGTTTTTTTTTTTTTTTTTTAACAAATAGCAAATTTGACACATAAATTTGACAACCAAAATTTAATATTTTAAAGTCTAATCACATTACGATAAATTTTTAAGAAACAAAGAAAAAAAAAATAATTTTAACTAATTCACAAAAATATTAAACTGTTTTTAAATTTCTTCGAAAACATTTCTTTTCCTTATCTGTTTTCACTTTAATAATCTTTAAAATAAAACGGTTTTCCTAATCATACATGGAAAGTTAGAGTCGGCAGCGAAAATATCCGACTACTAGAAAAAATTCCTATTTAAAAAAAGTACATTTAATACTGTTTTGTCAAATAAATCCTTGTCGAATCATGTTCTTAGACTGACATTCACCATTAACTTCAACTCCCGGTTAAACGTAAAAATTTGAAAAGCGTCTAAAGGCAGGGTACAGCTCTCCAGCAAAATTTAGCATGCTGATTCTTCCATCTAGCGTCGAGGATTTCATATAATCTTTGATTGGTTATTTTCATCTGAAAAATCTGAAAATAACTATACCGCTAGATGGCAGAAACAACACGGCAAAATTTAATGAAAATTTTCACCCCGCCTTTATGCACTTTTCAAATTTTCATGTTCAACCGGGAGTTGAAGTTATTGGTGAATAACAGCCTAAGAACAGGATTCGGCCTAAGGATAACAGCCTAAGAACAGGATTTAATTAACAAAACTGTATAAAGTGTAAATTTTTTACATAAGAATTTTTGCTAGTACTTAGATACTTTTGCTGCCGACTGTAGACGCTAAAAGAAAATTTATTTCAAGTAGATATCATTAGATATCGATGGCGCGACACTTGCATAGCATGATTTTTGAATATATTTTGTATTATGAATAAAATAGAAACAATGCTATATACTCTTTTGAAATTATTTAGAAAGTAGTACTTTAAAACTAGGACTTTTAGCTTTTTTTAGAAAATAAACTTCTAACTTATTAAATTGCAATCTAGTTTATATAGCTACTTTTAGCTTATTAACCGCTATAATATAAAATTATTATTAATGAAGTTAACGTATGTCACAAAAGAAACAATAATACGGCTTTCGTTTCTACTTTTAAATAATTGAACCACGTAACGCCTCTCAAAGCAGGTTTATTTGTCAATTTTTAATTAAAACAAGTAATAGAAAAGAAAAAATTTTAAAGTCAACTCCTACTTACAAATACTATCGAAAAGTTTTTTTTTTTTTTTTTTTTTTTTAATTAATTTTGAACTAGGAATTAAAAAGCGCGTGTGCAAGTAAAATAATTATAAGATTAAAAAAAAAAAAAAAAAAAAAAAAAAAACTTTTATATACCATGTTTTAAACTTTCTGATGAATTATAGAGCTCTTATTAATGTGCATAAAATTTTTAAAGTGACAATGATGTCAATTTTTGTGAAATGCATAATTTAACTTTTTATAGTTTTTTAATATTCACGTTTAATTAAATGTATTTATTTTTATGTCGAAAGAAAATTAACTCGTATTTTTTTCTCTTTTTGGCAACAATTAAATTATAGCTAATATTTTAATGGCTATATTAACGCTATTTGGATGTTACTATTTTCATATTTTAATTAATTATAAGAAAACTAATAAAAAATTCAAAAATCGGACTTCGAAGTACCGTGTTGTCACCGTGTTTTGAGTAATCCTGAAAGTTTCATATTTCTAGGTAGTAGGGAAGTTAGTTAAAAATCGATTGCAAGATTTGTACAAGATATATATAGGGAGGAGTGTGAACTAATAGTAGGAATTGAATAAAAAGCATAATCCTTAAATCGATGTTTCTTTTTACGCACAAGAAAGATTATTATGGAAGTGAAACAGGTACATGTAATAAAGGAGAAAGTAATTATTTAGAAAAAAAATTATTAACTGCATTAATTATAATCTGGTTTTTATTGCTCTATTTAGATAATTGATCTATGTAAATTGGTGTATTTTAATTTGGTAAATTGAAAGCTTAAACAATCTTTCAAAAGGATTTTTTTAGTCTGTTTTTAATTAAATAAAAAGTACAATAATTCTTAAATGGATGTTTCTTGTTATTTACAAGAAAGATTATTATGTGAGTGAAACTGTTACATAGAGGAGAAAGTAATTATTTAGAAAAAAAAAATGTTTCTACTGTATTAATTATAATCTGGTTTTTCACTGCTACATTTAGATAATTGATCTATGTAACTTGGTGTATTTTAATATAGTTAATTTAGAAATTTAGAATTTTTTTTACAGAATTTTCTTTGTCAGTTTTAATTAACATAAAAATAATTATAAGATAAAAACTTTTTATATAACATGTTTTTAAATTTTCTGATAATCGTAGCTATAGAGCTGCATTAGCACTTTATCAATCATTACAAAATTTTTAAAGTGATAATGACATCAATTTTTATGAGATGCATAATTTAACTTTTTACAATTTTTTAACATTCACGTTTAATTAAAAGTATTTATTTTTATGTCAAAAGAAATTTAATTTTTTTTTTTTTTTTTTTTTTTTGAGGTTGACGTTTAATTAAATGTATTTATTTTTATGTCGAAAGAAAATTAGCTGTTTTTTTTTTTTTTTTTGGCAGCAATTAAATTATAGGTAATATTTTAATGGCTTTTTTTAAAGCTGCCAGGAGATTATTATTTTCATATTTTAATTACTTAAAAGAAAACTAATCAAAAATTCGAAAACATGGCTTCGAAGTATTGTGTTGTCATCAGGTTCCGAGCTATTCTGAAAGTTTCAAATGTCTAGCTAATAAGGAAGTTAGTTAAAATCGATTGCAAGATTTGTACTGGACAAGCAAACAAACAAACAAGAATCGAAGTTAATAAAAACATGGTAATAAGATTAGTATGTATTGGTACATGTTTGAAGGAACAAATAATTACTAAGAAAATAAATATTTAATTCTTAATTACAACTTATTTTTTACCTTGTTATCGTTGGATAATTAACAAAATTATCTATGTATAGACTTAGTCCGATGTATTTCAATATTGTACTTATGACTCTTAGGATTCTCTCAAAATAAGCGTCTTTGCAAATTTTCAAATACAGAAAATAATATTATTTTATTCAAAATGCATACTGATGTCTACGAGAAAGATTTATATGTGACTATTAATGATTAGAAAGTTTATATTATACAGAGGCTGTTCGCACATTTTTTAGACGATTTTATTTTGCAGTAAGAAAAAATCGTTTGCATGGAGAATTTTATTTTCACAACAGTTATATTTTTGGAAGTTTTATTTATCTTCTGATATTTAGAATTTTTGTTTAGATGCAAAAATGCGCTTTTAAAATGGCAGTGGATGGAAGGATAGGTTTCCGCTCTTTCCAAAGATAGTTATTAGTGAAATCTTTATGAAAAGCATTTATCAGGAGAAAAATGGAAAAATGTTGCAACAACAGATGAATCTTGGGTCTATTTAAGTGGTTGCAATAAAAAAAGGTCAATTTATTATCACAAAAATGGAGAAAAAAAAATTGCTACATGGCTCAAAACATCAAAAGAAAGTTTTTCTAAAGGATTTATGATTGCCACTGGTTTTTCATACAAGCGCAAGATAAAAGCAAAAAAAATGTGACAAAAATGTCAAAATCAACTCTAAATACTCTCAAGAACATATTTCAATTTCAATTTAAAAAAATGAAAATCCAGATCTTTATCCACAATGCTATCAATCCGTTGAACTGTATCAACACAAAACAAGCAGCCACACATCACAATCCGCAATTGCTTTTCTAGAAAAAAATGGAATAAAAAACGGGAATTAAAACCATACCCTTCACTGACATTCCTGCTAAATCTTCTGATGTATCACTGCTGGATTTTTGTGTTTTTCGACTCTTAAAATCAACATTATCCAAACACCGACCTACGGACTCTGGAAAGTCGTTCAAGAGGAGTAGAAAAATATACCTCTTCCGATATTATAAAAAGCATTATTATCATAGAAATTATGAGGTAGAATGTTAGTTAAGAACAAGGGCTATCAAACTGAACAAATAAAACTCGAAATATGAGTGAAATTGCTTCAGTACACTCCATCAAAATCGTCTAAAAATGTGCGAACAGTCTCTGTATTACAAAGATAAGTAATTTTTTAAAGTGTGTATTATTAACGAACTGCCATTAACTAATTTTAAATGAATAAACTTTTTGCCCCCCCCCTTTTTTTTTTTTAATACGCTGTAAATTGTTTTCTAAAAGTTATTCTATTATATCAAAAACATTTCTAGTTTTTATAACATTGGAAAAAGTTTCTGAGACTAACATATTGTAATAAATTATATTTCATTTCTCTAAAAAATGATCTAAAGCTTAACGAAAGGCGTAGAAAATTCCCCTTTAAAATTAATTCGCATGGATTTCTAAAAAAAAAAATAAATAAATAAATAAATAAAATGAAATAAAATGAAATAAAATAAATGAAATTTAATATAAATTTCATAATTATTATATTATTCCTAGCTTAAATATGCGTTCAAATTTGTGGTGATCTCCTTGCTAAAACATAAACATATTTACATATTGCATATAATTTTATTTTACGGATGCAAACAGTAAAGCAATTTTTGTTTATTATTAGATTAAGATGAACAATTAAGGGAGAAAGAACATTTATCGACCTCTAACTAACCATAAAACACCAATTTAAATAGTTATTTGATCAATTCAACTGAAATTCGGTTTTAATGAGAAAAAAAAAATCTCAAATATCGAATCTCATTCTAATAAATTTAAAAATAAGACGACAATTTTTGTTCTTAATGAAGAAAATTAACTTAAAAAAGAAATTATGTTTTTTACAAGATGTTTTTCAGTTTCGAATAATAATTGAAAGAAAGACGCTAAAACTCATTTAGTTATTTTTCAAATAATGATAAAATTACATTAGAGACAAGAATCGTTTTAAAAAATAACTTTTAACAGAAAAAGTATTTAATAGTAATATGTGTTCTGTTTTACATAAAGATAAAATTTTAACTGTTGCATTATGGAATAAAAATTTTAAACCGTAAATAATCGATTAATAAAGCACAAGCTTTTAATTCATATTTGGCTTTAGTAAATTAAAAAAAAAAAAAAAAAAAAGAAAGAAAGAAAGAAAAAAGAAAAAGAAAAAAGAAAGAAAGAAAGAAAGAAAAGGGAAAAAAACACATTCTTAGGGTTTTATAGTAGCATTCTCGAGGCATAGATTGACGGTTTAGGGTCAATTATTTACGCTAGGTTTATATTCCCGAGGTAAAATTATTCTGTATGGGCCGGACGGATGGTTTTTCTAAAGGATCTCATGCCGTATTCAAGTAAGTTTGTAGGAAAACCACGGAAATCTCCGAATGGCTAAACCAACGAGTATGCCTGAGCCCTAAATTGTGCAGATCTTTTCATCTACCAGCAAAAACATTCCCAAGTTAGACTTTCAGAGAATAAAACATTTTATTTTAACCCTTTGCGGCGTAAGACAATTTTAAACATTTAAATTATACTGCCACCGGAATTCATAAACTAAACTAAACTAAAAGAAATTTTTTATTTTAAGGTTTAACCCTTTGCGGCGCAAGACAATTTGAAACATTTAAATTATACTGCCACCGGAATTCATGAACTAAATTAAACTAAAAGAAATTTTAAATTATAAGGTTTAAAAAACCGGCCTTTTCTGATATGTTATAAACGTGAATTTTTGTTAAAATATTTCCGGGAGGAATTTTTGCAGCTGGATCTTAAATTTTCCGTCCTCGTGGCGAGGACACCGCGCGTTAAGGGGTTAAAAAAACGGTCTTTTTTGATATGTTATAAACGCGAATTTTCGCTAAAAAATTTCCGGGATGAATTTTTGCAGCTGGATCTTAAATTTTGCGTCCTCGCAGCAAGGACACCGCGCGTTAAGGGGTTAAGCCCCGTCCCGACAGCTGCGAATTACTATTATTTTTGACATCCACTAAATTTTAGTAGTTATTTATCAAAGTATTCTGCAACGATTTTCTGTGATTAAAAAAATGGTTAGTTGGTTGGGTTTAAAGTCGCGCTAGTACTGCACAATGGGTAATTGACGACGGTCTGGAACGCACCCTAAGAATTGTCCGAATACATGACGTCACAATTTTGATCCTCCACGGTTGGGTTTTACTGTGTTTTACTGTTTATCACTAGTGCTGCGGTCAATTGGCGACGGTCTGGGACTCACCCCTAGAGTTGGTCCGGAGATATGCCATCAGAATTTTTATCCTCGACGGAAGGGATGGCTCTCCCGTTTCGGTGCCCCCTAGAGGTATAATTTGGGTGGTAACATGGATGACATTGTGGTCACGTTGGATTTTACTTGCACCAGCCACACTTAGTGTACACGACGGTCTTAGGCCAGCTCTACTATCGAACCCTCCATCTTACAAATACAAGCTCGGCGCTCTACCGACTGGGCTATACCGGCCCTAAAAAAAGGGATTTTTTTATCCGGAAAATGTAACAATAATGATTCCTAGCACTTAGTAACTATGTCAAATCAATTTAAAAACATGCTGTGTGTACAGATTAATAATGCGGATCGTTTTCAATAGATAGAGTTAAGTGCTTTTGATTGGAGGTGAAGTGTGGGTTATTTCGATACAGTGACAAGAAGGGTCAAATCCTCAGAAGCGAAGTGGAGCAATCGTGTTAAATTAATAGATATATTTACGCCAAAACGTGGTAAAGTTTGCGTCAAAAAAGATCATTTGTGGGAGGTGTTGATTGATTACTTTATTTTGAAGAAAAGGTCTGCTGAAAGTTACCGTATGCTCCAGGAAGCTTATGGTGAATATGCTCAATCTCAAGATTTTTGTGAACGATGACTTAAAAGCTTTAAAGGAGGTGACTTTGATGTGAACGACAACAAATGGTTAAGTCAACCGGAAAAGTTTGAGTAAGAATAAGTGTGATCATCATTATGAGCTGCTGAAACCATGTGAAAACATTAACAGTGATCGCTACAAGAAACACTCAATCTGGACCATAATTTGATTATTAAATGATTGCAATTAGCAACAAGTTACGGAAAGGCATTTTTGCTTCCTGATAACACACAGTCATACAATTCAAAACTTGTTAAAGACGTGTTAAAAGGCCTTGCCTGGGAAACATTAGACACCCACCGTATTCACCAGACCTTGACTCTTCATGTTACTAGTAATTCCACTCAATGGTACACGCATTTTTCAAGCAGCACCTCACAACGTATGAAGAAATGGAAAAGTCATATTTATATAAATGTCTTGTTCACCAAATAAATTTTTAGTTTAATCGTTTTTGCTATATCTTCACATATCTCTTTTCATTAACAACTATTATATGAATATGTTACAAGGATTCCTAATATTTACACTGTATTTACACACCGTATTTCAACAACTACGTATTTACACAAACCTGTGTATTTACACAAACCATATAGTTAAAGATTCACCAAAGGTTGGAGTTCTTCCAACCATCACACAAGAGAGAAAAATATTCAACTCCAAATTCATAGAACAACCAAGATTTTCTTTACTTCTCGTGCTCTTTTCAAACAGGTCACGTTCTTTTTAATTTTCATTTTTTTTTTCTTTCTTTTAATAATAGCACTTTCGGGACCACTGACGTGAATTCACGTCATTTGAAAATTTGCAACTCCGCCAGTGGGCGGTTCTTTAGGTTACATAAGTTACCTAAAGAATTATTATTACTGGACAATATACCGGATATTCACATTTGTGCAATCAATGCACTCTGGATACAAATACTTTAATTAGAAAGAGTACAATTTGAATTCAGAAAATATTCATTTAAACTAATGTAATGTATATGAATATCGTCCGTAGGCGGAGCTTGCTTTCAAAAAGACAAAAACATGCGGTCGTAAAAGTGTTAACCATGGATGCATATTTCATGCTTCTTGGAATACTTAGCACACTGCAACGTTACAATACTTTTCAACTGTTATTCAACCTATTTTGTTTCTTCTTTCAGTTCCTTTGTCTAATATGAAAAACACATCGAATATATTCAATACAAGAATAATTAGTTTAAGAAAATACATAACCTAAAAAATAAAGCAATAAAACATGCTCTAAGAATTGCTCCTACAGGTTCGCTCGGTCCATATATTTTCGAACAGTTTCCCTCCACCACTTTTAAATATAAATTTTCATATTGATGCTGAGTCCCAACTAAATACTAGTTTCTATTCTAACATTACTTTTTTGTAATAATTGTTAAAATTTGAATAATTCATTGGTTCAGTAACAATACATGTAACTTTTCACGGCATATTAAATTCGTGTTTTAGCCTTAACATTTACGATAATAAAGTAATAAGTAACATGTACGCGGTAAAAATTTGCACAAATAATTTATTAATAATTTATAACAATAATAAAACTTAAATAACACCAATATTTTATGAAACACAGAATCTTTTTGAAAAAAGCCACGATTGAATAAAATTAATTCTAAAAAAATTATCTTTATGTTGGTTTGAATTTCTTTTTCTTCCATTATTTTTACATTATAAAATTTTAATATTTCAATAATTTTTATTAATTGCCTCATGGATTTACTTTATTTTGGATTTAGTTTTTGTTATCCCCTCCTCCCCCCCTAGTCCTTCATGTGATACTTGGTTTCATCTACTGGAATGTTTAATAAGGTTTTCAGTATATATATATATATAAGAAAATTCATATTTTTTTATAATAACAACGCCATCTTATAGACGAATATTTTATTATTGTGAAATTACATTTTATAATTAATACTTCAGAAATCTAAATGATACATTTTGGGGTAAAAGGCTGAATTAATTCAATTTCTATCTATAGAACAAAACAGTAATTTAAATTAATAAATAAAGAGATTTATACAGATTATATTTGCTTCACGAGCAATTTCTGTGATCTTCCAATATTCTAAAAAATCAATTGTTTAAACTTATTTTTTCTTATAGAGAAGCAATTTATGATTTTTAAATTTACAGCTACTTTTCCCCCCCTGTTTATTAACAACCATTTTCTGTTGTAAAATTCCTGACTTATTTATTATAAAATACCATTCAAGGATTCTACAAATCTGGTTATAATAAAATTTTAATAGGTGATTCTTTCTTTAAACTAAACGCAAATTCACATGCAAAAACAATCAAAATTCAATATTTTAAAATGGAATAAAATTACCATAAATTTTTCTAAAACAAAGAAAAAAAAATTAAATAATTCATAAAAATATTCAACTGTTTTTATGTTTATTCGAAAACCTTTCTTTTCCTAATCTGTTTTCACCTGAATAATCATTAAAATTAATCGGTTATATTTGTCTGAGGGGGAGAATTTGACGCTTAAAAAAAATTGTTTCAAGAGGATATCATTTGATCTCGATGGTGAAACTCATAGAATGAATTTTCAACATTCTTTATATTAGGTATAAAACAGAAACAATGTTATTTTTTCTTTTGAAATTATTTAAAAAGTAATATTTAAAAATAGTGCTTCCGGGTTTATTTAGAAAATAAATTTCTAACTAATTAAATTACAGTCTAGTTTATATTGCTACTTTTAGATAATTAACCTTTGTAATTCAAAATTATTAATGAGGTTCAAATACGTCACAAAAGAGGCAGAAATCTCAGTTTCTTTGATACTTTTAAATATTTGACCCACCCAACGATTCGTATTGCAACGTGATTAATTGAAAGCTTAAAAAAGTCTTTCAAAGGAAGTTTCTTTGTCAACTTTTAATTAAAATAAAAAATATAATACCTAAATGGATGTTTCTTTTTCTTTTCAAGAAAGGCTATTATGCGAATGTAACAGTTTTACGTATTAAAGGAAAGTGGAATTATTTATAATGTAAATCTTCCATGTATTAATTATAAACTAGTTTTCGTTGCTACATTTTTTTCCAGTACAGTTAATTGAGAGATTTAGAGATATCCCAACAGAAGTTCTTTTTTATTCATTTTTAATTAACATGAAAAATATTGTTTTAATTCTTGAACACATGTTTCCTTTCGTAAAGAAGATGAATAGGAATCTGAAGTAATTAAACGCATTAAAGGAAAAAATAATTGTTAAGAAAATAAAATTTCAGATATTGACTACAACATGGTTTTCCTTATTAGTTTTAGATATCATACGTACTATACCCTACGCAAAATGCAGTGTATTTTAACGTGATTGATTATCAATTTTTTTTTTTATTAAAATTTTGAATCATTAAAATTTTTTGTAAATATAGAAAATATTTTTTTACCTATAAATACATTTTATTTTCAAGACATGAAAATTTTACATGATTATTCCAGTCACATACATTATAGCGGCAAGTAATTTTTAAAGTATATATTGTTAATATATATATATATACACACATATAGGCAAGTCACAAGTCTTGCCGCCTGTCTTTTTCCTTCGTTTCTTAAGTTTCTTAAATTATTTTTTCATAAATTTTGATATTGTTTATGGTCTTAAGTTAAGATTTGTTGTATTAGTCTATCAATTCGTTTGTTTTGCAGGCTGTTAATTAATAAATCTGGATTCTTTAAATTTGTATATTTTATCCCCTGAGACTTTTTTTTTTCATTTTTCTGAACTTCTCAAAGAAATTTTTAATCTTATTGGTCATTGGTGTTTCAGTGATCTTGTATCTGTTACTTGGCTTCTACTATGCCTAATAGATCATCATTATTATATAATATCTACTACGCCCATTAGTAGTCGCGTCTATTCACCGCCCCTCACAGATAAATTCATCTTACGGATCATGCCTTAAAGATTAAGTGGGGAAACTCTGTTATCAGCGAAGATCTAAGCATTGTTAATTTGTCTAAGTTCCCTAAATTTCAGTTTAAACAAAATATAAGGTTTTTAATATAAACATTGTAATATGCGACTTTTAATTATCATATTCAAATTTTGAAAGTTTGAACACAAAATTTGTAAGAAATCTATGCTTTATCCAAGCATCCCCTAAATGCTAGAATTTAATTATAAAAGAAGATACAAGAAACTTGAAAAATGATCTTGGGATTAAGCTTGTGTAGATCTGATAAACGTGAGTCATTGTGTTCTCTGTCAATCTGGATACAATTGTCAAACACTGAAAATAGTTATCTATCGTACAGAATTGGAAAAGTATTTTTCTTTCATTACAATCCATTACAATACTGGTAATTTCGATTAAAATCCCCCCCCCCCTTCCTTTTATCCAAATGCACTGAAACAGTGAAATTCCTTTTTATATCTGTGTTAGAAAAAGGTGTGAAACGAACCCCAAGGTGCTATAGAGACTTCAATGTAGGCATTGTTTTTAGTCGTCATGTAAACATATCTAAGAGATATTTATAATATTAAAACACAAAGCACTTTCTGTAAGACTAAAATCGTACGATCTGGGCATCCGCGAGAAAATTTGGATCCAATTCTGAACGGGAATATTCCTTTCTCTTTATGCAGTGCAATAAGAATACCGACGATATAGATCGAGCAGACGACATTAATATTTCATATGTCTATGACAAATGCCTAAATAAAGCTCAATAATAAAAATAATTCACGCGATTAATTCATTGATTAATACTTTCCAAGGAAGTATATTAACAAAGCAATTCGAGAATACTTATCGGTTACCGTCGTATACATTTTCGCCGAAAATTTCCTTACACAGGATGTGGCGCCATCTGTTGCCATGTAAATATATTATACCATATTTCTAAAATTATTTTTTTCCATTTTTTAAAAGAAAAAAAATTCTTTTAAAATTAACAAATTGTTAGTGTTTATTGTTTTTTAAAAATTAACTTTTGTCAGTTGAAAACTTTGTTTAGAAAAGATGGAGATAAATATTTAAAATTAAAGAAGGTTTTATTTTATGTTATTTTATTTTATTTTATTTTTATTTTTTTAACTGTAATTATTATAATCTCTGATACTTCATTTCGATACTATATTACAGTAAAAATAATTTAAAAAGAATAACATTAAAATATTGATATTTTATACGAGTAAAACTTTACATAGTATAATTTATTATTAAAAGTTTAATGAGCAAATTAATTTGCTAAAATATTAAATTAAATTTTATTAAAAACACTTTAAAAACACGTAAAATTAATTTTTATTTAAAAAAAAAATTAAAAAAATTATCCTAAGCTTTTCGCTTTGAAATTCCAAAGCCTCGTCAGGGATTTTTATTACAGGATTAAATGAACAGTTTTTTAAATAATTTTCCTTTCATAATCAACAGTTAGGTCTTTTAATAACGTGAATAGCAGTTGACTGTTGACTGTGAAAGGAAAATTATTTTAAAAACTGCTCATTTAATTCAGTAATAAAAATCCCCGATGACGCTTTATAATTTCAAAGCGAAAAGCTTAGGATATTTTTAATTTTTTAATTTTTTTAAATAAAAATTAATTTTACGTGTTTTTAATAAAAATAACAAATGGCACGTGCTTAATTAACTCTTTTTTAGAGATATTGTTTATTAAATTCATTCTTATTTATTTATTTATTTATTTATTTTTAACAGTATACTTTTTTTGAAATACAGTACCCACCGCTTATTAAAATCACATTCGTTCTGAGACAAAGTGATTTTATTAAGCGGCTGATTTTTATATCCGGCGAACATTTTTTTTTGCACTCTAGAAAAATGTATTACTTCCTTGAATTTGGAAAGAAATTTCAAATAGTCACGAATAATGGAATTCATAAACAATATTAATTAATTTTTGACAGATAATGAATTTTTCCTACAAAATAAATAAATTAAATATATCTCAAATTCCGATGCGCTTTTCTTTGAGGAAAATCATCATTACTTAGCACGAAATTTCCCGCTTTTCTTTTAAACTTTTAAACATTCTGTTTAAACATCTTGTTTCTTAGCTATTTCAAAATAAGAAGTAGAAATTGTCCTTTAAAAATTAAAAATAAAAAAAGTATGTATCACTTGCGAATCATATCAAATTTGTAACTTAATACCGCGCTTTCAAGAATATACATTTCTTGGAATTGTTATTAAGATAAGTGTTGCGGTGCGTTTAATTTGTATAACTATGCTGCAAGTGTAAAGTTTTCGACAAAAAGAGATAACGGAGGTACTGCTGTGCTTTACTTTCTTTTTAATTTCAAAAATAAAGAAATCACAATGTAAATTTAAAAAA
Source organism: Salticus scenicus (assembly GCA_963930645.1). Lineage (NCBI taxonomy): Eukaryota > Metazoa > Arthropoda > Arachnida > Araneae > Salticidae > Salticus > Salticus scenicus. The sequence goes on along the minus strand of OZ005662.1, from coordinate 74,290,275 downwards.
ATTTAATGTGCATACATGATATTTTTGGCTGCTGAGAAGATATTTTTGAGTTTATTAACCGGCGATACTGATTTTATTAAGCGGCGGTTTTAAAACCAGTTTGCATTGATTTGATTCCGGTCCCAGCAATTTGATCAGATTAAGCGGCTGATTTTATAAACCAGTGAATTTATTAAGCGGCGGTTACTGTATACTCGTTTGATAGAATAAAGTGTAATAATACTATTCCAGTAAAAACAAATTTTAACTTCCTTCCGATTTGCAGTTTTTTTTTTTAGAATACAGTGAATTAATATTTTGGATTATATCCAAGTGGTTTTACAAATATGGGAAGGAAAAATCAGAATCAAAACTATTATTTTACACTTAAAATGCACTTATTGTCTTGGCGAATTAGAATTAATGATATATTTTACAAGTTAATGAAATCTTTGTCTTTCATGTATGTCTTTTATTAAAAAAACTATTACCTGTTACCGTTGATAGTAAGTTAAAATAATTATAATGTGGTAGTAAATCTTTGTATTCATTCATTTTGCTTGACAAGAAACGAATAAATTTCACAGTAAACATAAAACGAGTGCAGTTCTTTAGATTATTAGTCGATTTGGTGTGACAGGAAGGAATTCTATTGTGGGATTAATTTACATGCTTTATGATTTGATATGTATTATCACAAATATTGATACTATCTCATTAAGAAATATTGATTATTTCGATAATTTATATAAATTCTGCCTTTCTTTTAATTACGCCTAACATTCGTTTGGTCATATTTAGAGTAAAATTAGGACAACCTTGGGATATTATTTTTATTATGTGGAGTATGCTTAAATTTTGTATATTGAAATTTCATGAAATTTATCCCTCCTTCCACCAACCAAAAGAAAATTGATTAAAGCAGGGTATTTTTAAACCGGTTAAGAGCAATGTGAAATATTAAAGCTGTTATTCACCAATAACCTCAACTCCCGGATGAACATGAAAATTTGAAAAGCGTATAAAGAAAGGGTGCAAATTTTCAGAAAATTTTCCCGTGTTGTTTCTGCCATCTAGTGGTATAGTTATTTTCAGATTTTTTAGGTGAAAATAACCATTCAAATATTATATGAAATTCTCGACGCTGGATGGCAGAAACAGCCTGCCAAATTTTGCTGGAAAGCTGAACCCTGTCTTTAGACGCTTTTCAAGTTTTTGCGTTGAACCGGGAGTTGAAGTTAATGGTGAATACGGCCATAAAGTAAGGGGGTTTTAAAATTTATACCGTGAAAATATTTTAGTTGTACATCATCCGTCAAATTTTAACGGGTATTAACTAGTATTTATTATTTTAAAAAAATATAAGATTACTCTAAAAACGTAAAAAATGGTGCATCAACATTTTCTAAACCTAGGCGCCTGCAATGCGCACAGGTGACTAAATATTGGACTTCTTAATTTTTTTCTCATTTTTAAAATAAAATCTATAAAATTAAAAGTAAAGTAATTTATATACTTATATACATAATCAACACAACTAAATATCACGGACAAACAAACATGCATTTTATTATTAATATTAATATAATACAGATTTTAAAATGAATTGCTCTTAGATAAATAAAAAAAAAATTAAATCACAATCAAATAGAATGGAATATAAATCACCATTCTCTTTCACACACATACATATATATACTATATATCTATCATTTCAAAAACTTCATAAATGATCATAATTACGCTTATGAAGAAAAGACAGCAGTTTAATAATTGTTTTTTTTTTAAGAAATAGTATTCTATAACTAAAAGTAAAATACATTTGAATTCTAAGATGTTCCATCTTTTTTCCCTTTTTCTTTCTAAAAGTTTTTCTAGATTTCATTATTTTTAAATCATTTCAGACTTTATCAATAATTATATTTAAATGGGGAACCTTTTCTAATAAGTAAGTACTATTGTTATTACTAAAAATACTTTTAAAATCAAAACAATTTTGTCACTGATAGTAAATTAAAAATCAAATTACATATAAAGCCTGTTAAATCGAATTTAAATGGAAAAATTGTCAGTTAAAAAAAATAATAATAAAGTGCAATTGCATTAAAATATTGAAATATACTTAAATGTTCGTTAAAAAAAGAAAGAAAAAAAAATCTACAAGACCGAAATTCTTTGGATCTCAGTGGCTAGGGAGCAATCATGGTGTCGAAAATTTATATATTTATCTATATGATATTAATTATTAAAGATATACTAAGAACACTTCATTTCTACCACATCAACAAATATGCAATCAATTAAAAAACTGATATATATTTAAAAACCGCAAAACAGGACCAAAATGTCTCGATCAAAATGACCAGTGGCCAAAACAGTGGGAACAAAGTGGCGGGACCAAAACTTCGGGACCAAAATATTCTGCTTCGACAGAGAACTGGTGGTCCCCAGGACCATTTGTAACCCAGGCTCATTTTATCCAAGTTCCTGGTAGTCCATTTTACCCTATGTAGAACTCTCATCAAATTTAAATAATAATAATAATAACAAATCTCTTTAAAAAATATTTCAGTTAGATTAAATACAATAAGAGATGACCTTAGTTCTTTATAGTGCTGAATAATCTCTTCCAGATCGTAAATATTGAATGATGAAACGAAAAAAAATGTTTAGCTAAAAATATTTACTTTTGGCCACCAGAAACAAAACTTCTCGAATAAAATGACTAAATTGTCAGTTTGGCATGAAAAGTTGCTAGATAAATTTCATTACTGCAGTGCTTTTACCTATGTACCAAAACAAGAACCATAAAAATAAATAAATAAAATAAATAATAGGGATGGCCAATTTTACCCCAATGTCCATTGTACTCCTAGATGATTGTTGTCCCGAATGTCCATTGTCTCATCAACATATTTCTGTAAAAGCAATTGACTAAGCACGGCTTAACTGCGGGCTAGGAAAATCATTTTCATTATTTATTATTTTAGTATCTGAGATAATTTGTTTTTAAATAATATCTAATTTTTGTATTCTCACTAAATAGTCTTCATATACAGCAATTAACTTTTATTTATAATACTTATTTCATTTTTTAAAATTAGTTTTATAATTATACATATATATTATACTACATTACCTTGAAAGATCCTTCTTTTACATATTTTCAACATGTTTTGTAATCTAAAAAGTATTAAAATTTGGTAAGTAATTTTATTAAATTTCTCATAAAATATTATAACTATTTAAAAAAAAAATTAAACTTATTAAACTTATTCAAGTTAACTAGTTGCCTAATTAGCCTTCGTGAATTTTTGTGGTAAGTTGTTTAACATTTGGTATTCGTTCTCATTCTTTTCACTATTCTCATGAAAAAATTTATATATATACATATATATGCAATGAAATATAATAATAATTATTTTATTGAAATTTTTAAAAACTATTTACTAAAAAAAAAAAAAAAATATTAATAATAATAATAATAAAAGTTGATTGGAAAAAGTTTTTAGATAATCTTTGATAACTATTGGTTTTTCATTTGCCCCAAAAATTTCAACATATAATAAAACATTTCCCTATTGAATAATACATATTGAAAATGATTTCTTTTAGCCTGTGTTTATTCAAGCTTTGGAGAAGATCACAAAGAAATCACAGCGGTTATATCAAAGACAGGGACATGGGTTTGAACCCGGCACCTCCCCTCTACAAGTATAGAGAGCAGAACCTCTCAGCCACAAGTAATTAAATAATTAAATAATTAATTTGTATTTAATTTTTTTTTTCAAGAAATCTTAATAGAATTTATTTTATTAAATTTCACTGCATATGTATAAAGAAAATATATGTATAACTGTAAGACAGAAATTTAAAATAGAATATTAAAAAGTTTTAATTCCTATAAATGAAAATTGCTTAGAGTGAGTGTAAAACACTGATATTAATTAAAAACAAATTATTTCAGATACTAGTATGTTGAATATAGAACATGAATTGTTCTAACTCGCATTTATGAGAGTTATGTAGAAGGCACAAGGAAATCGGAACGGCCAGACAAGCACGACCTGGGATTGAACCCGATGCCTCCCCACTATCAGCTTAAACAGTAGAACCCCTTTGCTGCTAAATCCCAAAAAGAGAGGGGATAAATTAAAATTTAATTGTGAAGGGTTTATTTATTTTTCCAAATAATATAAAATACTGAATATTATTTTCTATATACTTTTTAAAGTATCAAGAAATTTGAATAAAAATATTATTATTACCACGTTTCACTACATTTGTGTAACAATTATACTCACACACACACACACACACACACACACACATACATATACATGTATATATATATATATAATAAATCTTGAAAATTAGTTGAAATAAAACTTGTATTTTTTATAAAAAAAACTTGCAACAGAATATTTATAATCAAATGTGCAAATGCAGCAAAACCAAATATAAAACCAAAATAAATAAACAAACTGATAATAAATGAAAAGAAATCCCAAAACTCATGGGGGCTTTCTTCAGGGAAGCCTCCCCCCCCCCCTCCCATGTAGGTATGGAAAATTAGAAGTTTCTGAAGAAACGTGTGCTTTTTAGACAAAGAATACGTGCTTTCAATTTTTGCTTTTATCTGTAAGAAGTCGGCGGCTACAAACGTATTTTTTGGCTAAAAAGCACATATTTCTTCAGAAACTTCTCATTTTCCATTTCCTACATGAGGGGGGGGGGAGGAGGGTCTTCTCTGAAGAAAGCTCCCATGTGTTTTGGGATTGCTTTTCATTTATTATCAGTTTGTTTACACTGTTAAAAACAATTTCTTAAAAATAAATACATATTGTCTCAAAATAGCTCCGAAACAATATATACTTAAATTTGAAAACCCATGTATTCATTTTTGAGTATATTGACATGGCAAACATGGGGATATTGGGATTCTTATTGGACAACGCCATATTTGAGCATTCCAATATACACAAAAATGTGTACATGGGTTTTCAAATTTAAGTATATACTGCTTCGGAGCTATTTTGCGACAATATATGCTTACTTTTAAGAAACTATTTTTTACAGTGTATATATATGTGCGTGTGTGTGTACGACAGTAATTAAAAACGAAATAAAATTAATTAATTAGTTAATTTCTTTAAAGGAAATTTTTGATGTGAGTACAAAGAGTAGATATTATTAAAAATCTCAAATTTTTAAAGATACTTGGGATAACATAAATATAAATTTTTTCTAACCCGTATTCATGCAAGTATTGGTAAAGATCGCGAATAAATCAGAATGGTTGGATCGATAGTATTTTATCGTAGTAATATATTGGAAAACCTATTCTATAAATAAAGTGGTGCGAAATAGAGGCTGGGATAAAAATGCTCTAGAATAAATTAAAATGTTGGCAACTATGCCAACATTCACGAGCGGCGGAGAATACACTAAAAACCACTAGCGTTAAAAAAAAAAAAAAAAAAAAAAAAAAAATGACGCGACGACTTACGGGTTAAGAAAATAAAATTTTTACTTTGTAAAATCTTTTGTTAAAGTTGCTCCATATTGTCAAAAACATTACTGGTTTTTATAAATTTTGGTGCAGATTGCTAGCCCTTACAGGTTTATTTCCATGAAACGTGTTGTTTTTAGGAATTTAGCATTATTTTTGGTAATATGTATATTTCAGGTTTAATGGTACATTTTAAGACCGTTATAGGTAAACATTAAACAACTGTTTGACCCTAATTTTCCAGAAAAGTTACGAATTTATTTTTGTAGTGCACCGTGGGTTAGAATACAATTTTAATTTAAAGCCAAACATCAATCCTACCATATTTTTTTTTTCTCGTCATATATTTTTGTAATATGAATAGAATTAATCTTCAACACTTGCACTATTTTATTATTCACACACTGAGAAAAAAAATTCTGTAACTGACATTTAGAATCTAAATTGTGGCTCTAGAAAAAATAGTTCCATGTCATCCTTATAAATTCTAGTCCCCTTGAAAAGCGAGTTCTAGAAGCAAAATCATATCTATAAATCAAATTAAAATTTTTTTGCTGTTCTTCAGTTTGTGTTTGGACCTCTAATTGCACTCTGGACTAAATCGATAAACTAAAATACGAGTTTTTAAATGTTCTTTGTATGACTAAAATTTCGGGTCATTTCGTTCAGTATTTGTTCAGAAAAAAAAAAGTCTAAGGTTTGACCACTCACTGTATATGTATATTTAGTCCGTTATGAACGAAAAGAAGAGTAAATACAGGGGAAAATAATTGGTTTTAATTTAACATTTTGAGGCACGCTTATCTCGCCTTCACTAAGAAAAAATTCTGTAACTGACATCTAAAATCTAAATTGTGGCTCTAAAAAAAATAGTTCCATGTCATCCTTATGAATTCTAGTCCCCTTTGAAAGAGAGTTCTAGAAACCCCTATTAGAATTCTGGAGCGTTTGCGTATATTCTCGAGGGCAAAGTTATTTAAAAATCTCTTAAAATAAATGCGAATACAAGAGGCGGTTTTCAGCTACAATAATCTTACTTTATTACCCGATTCTAGAAAATCAAGCGAGAATTTCTCGCAATACAAAAGATTCAGAAAATTCAGAATATTGTTTCACCACCTAGAAATGTGTAGACTAGAAATTCTCGATCTTTTCATGTATTCAGTTTATTGGCATGCCTCATGCGCATAGCTTGAAAATCTATATTTCTAGTTAAGATATTTAGAAAATGACCATTTATTCATTCTAGATGAAGGCGGTATATATATTTTTTCTCAGTGCAGCGGATATTTATAATATTTACAAAATTGGACTTACATCTTTAAATAAGATGCATTGATTAAGACCACTACATATAAATTATAAAACAGAACTAAAATATTTTCAACTATGTATTCTGAGAAAAAAAGAAAAAAAAAAAAAAAAAATATATATATATATATATATGTACCGCCTTCATCTAGAACGAAAATGTAGTCATTTTTAGAATCCTTGAAATAGAAAAATACATTTCCCAGTTATGCGTATAAGGTAAACAAATAACTTGGATAAACGAATTGATCAAGAATTTCTGGTCTATGCTTTTCTAGATCGAGGAACAATCTTATGAATATTACGAGTATTATGAATTCTTTGTATTACGAAAAATTTTCGCTTGATTTCTTAGAATTGAGTCATAAACCAAAATTATAATCAGTAAAACTCGCCTTTGGATTCCTCATTTATTGCGGAGATTTTTAAGGGAACTGAGACGTTTGCGGCAACCGTGTAGTTAAAATTTAGGTTGTTGCTTTTAATAGCCATATGTTCTTTAATTATGCATGTATCAATATAATTTTTTATGAGATATTAACAAGAAGTTCAAGGAATATTTGATGTAAATTATTTACTTTTATGTGTTACAGTTTTTTTTATAATAGCACTGTAAACATATGTATTTTACTCTTAAGGATTTTTTCACTTTGGTACACTTTGTGAAAAATCTGTTGATAGTAGTTACTTGAAATTTTAGAGGGAAATAAAATAAGTGTCTCTGCATATAGTGAACCTATTTTTTTTATGTATATACCTTCTGAAATTTTTTTACAAGAGCGAAAATATGTGTTCAAAAATGCATATTTCTAATAAGTAAAAATTACTATATTTCTGATAATTTTAAAAATAGAACAATAAAACATAAAACAGGTTCAGTACATAAACAAAAGTATTTTCTATCATCATGCGTGATTTCAAGGTAATATTTTCATAATTTTTTTAGAAAAGTGTACCAAAGTGAAAAAAACCTTAAGAGTAAAATACATATGTTTACAGTGCTATTATATATATATATATATATATATATATAAAAAAAAAACTGTAACACGTAAGCGTAAATAATTTACATCAAATATTTCTTGAACTTTTTGTTAATATTTTCATAAGAAAATTTATTGATACATGCATAATTGAAAAAAATATATGGCTATTAAAAGCAACAACCTAAATTTCCCACTTCATGGTTGTCGCAAACGTCTCAGTCCCCTTAAATAAGTTTGACCATGATAATATAGGAAAACGCTCTAGAACTCTAATAGGGGTTTTTTGAACTCGCTAGCAAAGGAAACTAGAATCTACAAGAATAACATAGAATCATTTTTTCCAGAGCCACAATTTAGTTTCTAGAAGACAGACACAGAATGTTTTCGTAGTGTTCAAATTTTAGTCTTAATGGTGTCATTCACACAATCAATGCAGAAAAATGTACAGAAATTAATGTGTCTCTGTGAACGGTTATAATACAATTATAAGCAACAGTTATAGTACAATTACAATACTTACAATACAAAGTTAAAAAAAAAAAAGTACAGGTTGATTATAATTAAAGTTACGATCTCAAAACGCTATAATTTTAAAACTACCCATTTGAGTGATTTGATATTTTACCAGAGCAATCATGAGGCAATGAAATTTTGTTTGGGGGAGGAAAAAAGTAGTTCCGACATGTTCCTATAGAGGGCGCTGTCAGGGTAATGTCAGGGGAAACGCCTAAATGGACTCATTAAATACAGGAATGATGTTAGCAACACAATGGAATAGCAGGAAACAATAGACTTCAAGGGTTTACTACATTTTTTTTTAGCAAAACGACAAGAATACGCGTTTATAGCGGAAACAGTCACAGTGAAAAATGAAGAGCTTCATGAAACAAATACTTTACGGATAATTAACGGCACATTTTGGTACTTTTTTTTTTTTTTAACAAAGTTTTATTGCCTCACGATTGCTCTGGTAAAATATCAAATCGTTCTGATAGGTGGTTTTAAAATTATAGCGTTTTGAAATCGTAACTTTAATTACAATCACCTTGTACGTATAATTTTTCTTTTTTTAAACAACAACAATAACAATAACAATAGGGGTAATAATAAGCATAATAAGCATAATAGCATAAGCATAATAGGGGTAATAATAAGCATATTGAGCTATCTACATGATAGACCAGAGATGTTTCTGCCTAAAGGTTGTCTGAGGGAGTAATGCTGACCGGGGTGTCGGCCTGGATAGCTCAATTGGTAGAGCCTTGACCTTGTAAGTCAAAGATCCGGGGTTCGAGTCCCGGTCGAGGCATTATTTTCACTCAGTCGAAAAAATAAAATTTCAATAAATATGATTTTCTTCTACAGTTGATTGTGTGATTTTAATAAAAAATTGTATAATAAGCATAAATTTTATGTAGTATGTGATTTGATAAAGCATAAAACCGCACTATTTCGTTTAATAATTTTACAGTCATGGTTGAGTGAATTTAAAATAATTTAAAAATAAAAAAGAACGAAAAACTCACCCTCTCAAGCAAATGTTTCAGTATGAAATAACTCTAAACATAATTCGAATTTTTTTCTAAGCAATCTTCTCGCAACATTCTATTTTTTAATGGCTTTCCATATATTTGAGAAATGATTTCAATTTTCTGCCTGTCTCTCGACGCGAGTGAATTATTCAGAATCTTTTTATATTGTTTCTTCACAGAAGAAGTGCAATACATAATATACTTGAGTTCTGCCGCAACGTTCTTATCAACTTCTTTTCTTGAAAGGGAAAAACGGATTTACTTCGAACACTTATGTCTACTTTTATGTAATGGAATTTAAAGTGGAATGCGTTTATTGTTGGTAAATTTATTGTAATTCGAAAATTTATCTATAAAAATCTATTTTGATGAAAGAAAATTTATTTCAGTCGTTTTGTTTTCTTATTAAATTTACAGTTATTGGTATCAGAAGATTTACTTTTAAGTTCGAAATCTCTTTAGATTGAGTACAGTTTATCTGTTTATATTGGCATTAAATTTAAATTTATTTTTATCAGTTTATTTTTCTTCTCTTTTTACTTTCCGAACACTATAGTGAGGAAAGTATTGTAATCATATCAAAAATTCGAATTTGAGATTTTGATGTTTCTATACGTTTCGAGGTGCCCCGAGTCCATTTTCACTATTTTTGCGATGATGTATGTATATGTGTATGTATGTCTGTATGTCTGTGAGTGAACACGCTAGCGTCTGAACGCTTTGTTCGAATAAGCTGAAATTTGGTACGTATGTTATAAGTTACCATAGTACGAACCCTATTGATTTTGGTGAATCTAGCACTTATAGTTTTTTTTTTTACAGGGACACATGAAAATTCTTTATCATTATGGCCTATGGGGCCAAATTTTTAAAAGTGTCATAGCGTCTAAACGCCTTATTAATCTGAGCAAAAAATTTGTACACATATTATAGGTCCCAGTTGCACCAACTGTATAGATTTTGGTGAATTTAGCACTTATAGGTTTTTACAGGGACACAACAAAAAATTCTTTATCATTATGATCTATGGGCTCAAAGTTCAGCAGCGTTAAATAAAGCATCGTGTAATATAGGGAGAAAAATACTCAAACACTCTATTATGGCTTTCTCTCTTTTGTTTGTTTAACAACTCCTCTTTCTTTACTTTATATACAAAACTGTTAATTACTCAATGTTCGGAAAGTCGAGTGGAGTCACTCCAGATTTTTTGTTTTGTTATCATAATCGGGAAAAAAAAAGCTGTTTCAAAATACTGAATGCACTTATTTATGCTTAAAAAAATAGACCTACGTAAATAATAGTTCTTAAATCATTTGCATGAATTTTTATTTTGAATAAAATACATTACTTGTTTAGCCTGAAAAGTGTTTTATTTTAAGTTTCAGTTTGAAAATTATTGAACTAAATTGTAATCTTCTTTTTCTTATTCTTTTTTATTTTATTTCGAAACTTAGTTTAAAAGAATTTTTTAACTTGAGATACTGCCACGTCTTTAAATCTGAAGTTTCAGTAACATTATTCGGTGCGTGCATTTTATCGAGTACATAAAAATGTCTCATCGTCCTTTAAAGAATATTTATTCTGCCTCATATTGTTTTAGATTTTTGATTTTTTTTTTTTCAAAGATGAGTCAAACATAACAGAAAATTTTCAAATGAAAATTTTCGTGCATAAATTATTTATTGTCATAATATAACAACATTCAATGGTGCACTCTTTTCGCTGAAATTACGCATATTAGCAGTTAACCCCAAGCGATTATAAAAATCTTCAAAAACGTTTTCGAGAAAACCTAATTTCTGTCATATTTTGCAAACGGCAATTAAAGGGTAAACAGTAAAGGCGATTTTTCCTGAATATAAAAATAAGTCTAATTGATTTTTCATCCCACACAACCCTTAAACCCATACTTTTATTACATCTTTTTCCGAATAAACTCAATGTCTGTCATATTTTACGATCGGCAGGTAAAGCGTTAACAGCGAACGTGAGTTTTCCTGACGATAAGGATGTGTCCAATTGATTTAGTACCCCAAAAACACTAAACAGCAAACTTTCATCAAAATCGACATATCTATTTCTGACTAAACCTAATTTCTGCCCTATGTTCCAACCATAGCCAACTAAACTAGATGCCTGTCGCGTGGCTCGGAAACTTAGCAACAGTTGAAGCGGTAGACAGCGCTACCTTGTACAGATTGCGCGACTTTTTTATTCAACAGCCACCGAAAATTTTTAAAAGTGGGATACGATATACATAAAATGCGAATTGAATCGAAAAAACGCCGATTATATATATCGTGTATAACTTCTTAAAATTATTGGTGAGAGTTGAATAAAACAGTCGCGTAATCTGTACTAGTTAGCGCTGTCTACCGCTTCAACTGTTGCCAAGTTTCCGAGCAACGCGACAGGCATCTACTTTAGGAGGCTATGTTCCAACTGACCAATATAGGGTTAGAAGCGAAAGCGAATTTTCCTGAGGATGAGGATCTGTGCAACCGATTTAGCACTCCAAAAAACACTTAACTCAAACTTTCATTAAAACTGTTATATGCTTTTTCGATTAAACCCAATTTATGCTGTATGTTGCAACTGGCTAATAAAGAGTTAACAACGCACGCAGTTTTTTCTGAAGATGAAGAAAAACTCATTTTGTTTTCCTTACCCCTAAAATCCTATAATCCCAAACTTTCATCAAAATAGTTAGAGATCCCCAACATAAATGCTTATAAAAAACAAGTCACGTGATTGACTCGTTTAATATAAGTGAAAGATTCATATTCTAAATCGTATATTAGAATTAGATTTCTCATTTTCCCTTATATCTTTTATGCCTATTTAACAGTAGTAATAGGCAAGTTCGATAAAGATATACGTGTTGTTTATAAAAGCCTTTGAAACATGAATTTTTCCTTGAAATATTTGCATTTCATGTATTTGTTGTCAAATATTGAGAATACCTATTTTATTAGAGGTAATTACTACTCAATATGCCGGAACCTCAATTAAATATGTTGGAGCCGTGTTATTTATAAACAAAGTAGACAATGTCAAACATTTCAATGGAATGCTTGATATGATATACTTTGTTATTCACTTAGAAACATTCTAGGAATGATTCCTAAAATACTTCTATATCTATTATCCGTCAAGTTTTGTTGTCAGCATAATAAGCAGTTTGATATCCCGAACATCGGGTAATCATATTATCATACAGCCACTAGCTAGAAATCCCCGCCTCTTATTATATTCATATAGCGAGTTAGACGATATTAGAAAATGGATGAGTTACCAATGCATTCATTTAAATATAACTGAAATTATAAATGCTTCTCATTGTTATTAACTTAGGTATTAATTAATATTCGTTAAACATTGTTTTGGTAACTAATTTCTTTGAAATAAATAATATTTCCGTACTTAAAAGAAATACATTTATTTGTTACTAAAACTAGTTAAAATAATATTAAATAGTGCATACTAGTTAAAATAATATTAAATAGTGTATAATATAATAGATGTACGTGTTTTAACTATATTTCCGTATAAATGTTATATCAATGCTACTATTCAGTTTCGATTAAATTAAAATATTCGAAATTTTTAAAATAAATTATGATGATTCTATTTTTCTGTATGCATTAGAATTTCATGCATTTGTTAACACATGTTAAGAAAGCTTATTTAATTAAAGCTGGCATATTTTGTGCAGTACGAGTTGATTTTTTCTTCTTCCACAATTACGATAGTGTGCGTTTTTCCCCAATCTTTGTTTGCTTTTTAATTTTAATTTTTTTTTTTTTTTTCGCTTTTGTTTCCTCCTATGCGAAATTGCAAAGGTGGTTCAATATATCGCACATTTTAACTGTATTTCACAGATTTTCGTAAAAAAAATTATATATATCATCAAAGATGTGAACTAGTTTCACACATATTGCTTTGAAACATTTATTTTTACTAATTGCAAAGAGTAATTCATTTACTTTATTAATAAAATTTAATTTTAAATTTAATATATTCTAATTAAAATAATTTATTATATAAAAAATAGTTTAATATATCATAAAAGTTACATTCTATTTACTTTTTACTTATATCTCAATTCAGGGATAATTTACATTTGGTAATATTTATTTCTTCATTTTTAAACAATTTTTCAATTTCAAAAAAGCCTATCAACAAAAAAAAAAATCTGATGTGGGCACCACATGACTTCCTTATACACTTTTAGAAATATACATAACGTTAAAAAACGTTGACATTGGACCCGAAACAGTTGGCTAAAAATATTTACAAAAAAATGAATTACCACCGTGTTCTGCGCTTTTCTGAAATTTAGTTAAAAACCGATTGCAAGATTTGTACTGGTAACGCGGACGAAGGCAGCAGAGACCCGAAAAAATTGGCTAAAAGTATTTAAAAAAGGCATTTTCACCGTGTTCTGAACTATTCTGAAAGTTTCAAATGCCTAGCTAGTCGGGAAGTTAGTTAAATAAATTTTCTGTTGAACCATGTACATGATGCCGAAGGCAGCAGGGACCTGAAACATTTGGCTAAAAGTATTAAAAAGATGCATATCCATCGTGTTCTGAACTATTCTGAAAGTTTCAAATGTCTAGCTAGTCGGGAAGTTAGTTAAATTAGTTTTCTGTTGAACCATATAAACGCTGCCGAAGGCAGCAGTGACCCGAAATAATTGGCTAAAAATATTTTAAAAATGCATTGTCACAGTGTTCTGAGCTTTTCCGGAAGTTTTAAATGTCTAGCTAGTCGGGAAGTTAGTTATAAATCGATTCCAAGATTTGTACTGGTAACGCTGCCGAAGGCAGTAGCGATCCTACACAGTTGGCTAAAAGTATTAAAAAATGCATTTTCACCGTGTTCTGATCTAGTCTGAAAGTTTCAAATGTCTAGCTAGTCGGGAAGTTAGTTAAAAATCGATTCCAAGATTTGTACTGGTAACGCTGCCGAAGGCAGCAGGGATCCTACACAGTTGGCTAAAAGTATTTAAAAAATGCATTTTCACCGTGTTCTGATCTAGTCTGAAAGTTTCAAATGTCTAGCTAGTCGGGAAGTTAGTTAAAAATCGATTCCAAGATTTGTACTGTTAACGCTGCCGAAGGCAGCAGGGTTCCTACACAGTTGGCTAAAAGTATTAAAAAATGCATTTTCACCGTGTTCTGATCTAGTCTGAAAGTTTCAAATGTCTAGCTAGTCGGGAAGTTAGTTAAAAATCGATTCCAAGATTTGTACTGGTAACGCTGCCGAAGGCAGCAGGGATCCTACACAGTTGGCTAAAAGTATTTAAAAAATGCATTTTCACCGTGTTATGATATAGTCTGAAAGTTTCAAATGTCTAGCTAGTCGGGAAGTTAGTTAAATAAATTTTCTGTTGAATAGCATAAAGGCTGCTGAAGGCAGCAGGTATCGGAAAAAGTTGCCTAAAAATATTTAAAAAATGCATTGTCAACGTGTTCTGGGCTTTTCTGAAAGTTTCAAATGTCTTGCTAGTCTGGAAGTCAGTTAAATTGCAAGATTTGTCTAAACCGTTTTTGAGTTATTATCGTTTTTTGATACATTATGGCCAAAACCTATGTATTTTTGTCATTATGAACCTAATTTCTCTAAATATCTCCAAAACGGAAAATCATACAAAGTCCAAAAAGGGAGGTGCACAACTAGATGTTATAACAAACCTATGTACCAATTCGGAACTTTCTACGTCCAACCGTTTTTGAGTTATGCGACATACACACACACAGACACACACACACACATACAGACGTCACGAAAAATCGTGTAAAATCTCTTATATCTCCAAAACGAGAGCTCGTGTTAAGACGACACTTGCATGTGTGCAACTAGACATCATGACAGTCACATGTATAAATTGGCAACATTCAGCGATCATTCGTTTTCGAGCAATGTGAAATACAAAATCCATTTCGCAAATCGGGATTACTATACTTCCTTATACTTTGTATAAGGAAGTAAAAAAAAAAAAAATAAATAAATAAAATAAAATAAATAAATATATAAATAAATATTAAAAATAATATATTTGTCGAAATTACTCTAAAATAAATAGTTAAATTTCCAATATTTCATCTTTTTTCTTTTCTTTTCCTTAACTCTTTTAATCTTTTTTTTTTTTTTTTTTTTTTTTGTCAATGTACTTATAGTGATTTTATTTTCTAAACTTGATGGTGGGTCGATACCTTTATTGCATTTATTTCAGTATAACAGTGACAAGTAGTTTTTAATAACCTCATGTTTGACACCGTTAACTTGATTGACGCTTGTGAGCGACGCATTTGCATCGCAAATTTTCTGCGTGTAATTAATAGCGGATTAAATATTTAAAAATTGACTATTAACGCTAATATTGATATAAAATTGTGAATCACGTGTCTGTTTCGCGAAAGCAATTCAATTCCATTGTTCAGAATATTAGGTTTGTTTCTTTGTAGGGTTGAAGTCCGATTGATTACGCTAGGGTCCTGGGTCTATGGGTGGAATGTCCTCTGTGGGAGTCTTTCTAAGGGGTCCTAGTCACATTTACGCGATTTTGGAGAAAACCACGGAAAATTCCAAAAGACGAGGCTGAGGTGCGCGACCTGTGATCGGACCTGTGATTTACCAGCTATGAGCGGATAACCGCTCGGCCACTGGTGGGCCTCTAATATTAGGGGATTTGTCCCTATGCATAGGGACTTTTAGCAGTTCTCTTCAGCGTGTAGGGATGGAGTAGGGATTTTTTAAATAAACCTTTCTCCACATCCTCAGGATATGCAGAGGATGAAAGTACATTCCATGGATATCCTTAGCACTAAAATTGGGATATTTATTATCAGAGCAAGGCCATTTGGAGTTGTTTCTAGGGATATGACAAAATATAACAAGGCAATAGTGCTCATTACTTTGCACATTTTCCCAACAACATTTCTTTGCTGACTGTGGTCCATTAAATACATTCTATCATTTATTTTCTCTTTCAATTCTCAATATTGCTGCTTTCGATCAGAATTTTCGACTGTTTATTTTTCTACTGGTGCACTTTTACATCAGTTAAATTAATAGTAGACAGTATAAAGAGGTATTACATACTTAGTTAATATATTAAATTTTGGCAACGATGAAATATACAAGATGTTTAAACCAGTATGTAAAATTCCTAATTCCCCTTGTGAAATTAGGTTTTCATCCACTTGTTACTATATGTTGAGAATGCATATTTCATTAAGTATGCATATTTTGATCGGTTTAATTTAATTTTCTTGTCTTTTCTTATTTGTGACTCGTGAATTTTTGTTTCCCATGCGTTTTATTTTCTTTTCCCATTATTTCCTCATGCAAATTAAAGGTGTTTAGGCATGGTACGATCATATTTAACATACGTGCCAATTATAGTGAGTCATTTATAGCTTTAGATTATAATGCTTAGGTAACTTATAATGATTGGTAGTTTCTAATTTTGTTTTTAAATTTACCTTTCATAATTGTAGTCTCCATATTAACAATGTTATAAAGTGCGTCTCAAAAGTTTATAGACAACCGTTTGGATTTAAGAGCGAATTAAACGAGTGAGGAAAACGAGATAAATTATGTAAATATATATTGACATAATAAATTTAATGAAATACTTACAGAATTTTAAGCAGGCATAAATTTAATGTAAAAAAAAAAAAAAAATACAAACAAAATAATGGTGTCCCAAAAATATATAGACAACCGGTGTTAAAAGTTGATTCAAACAATGATCCCCAAATCTACATTTTCCAAGATCATGTACTTGTGACGCTGTAGTATTTTGAGGTAAAAGCGAAGCTGTCTTAATTTTCTCGACTAATTGTAAAGATGCCTCGCAACGTGCAGTTTTCCAAAAATGAAATTTTGCAAATTTAACGTTTGAAGCTCGTGGAATGAAGATTGTGGACATTGCAAGAAAAATTTGATGCATCAGGGTTGGTATTTACTAAATTTTGTCAAAAAGTGACAATTTTGAAACAAAATCGCTTTCTGGGCGACCAAAGAAAGCAACTAAACGGCAAGACAGAGAGATTTTCAGATTAGTTTCAACCCAAAACCTGTCTGTACGGACAATTTCTAGACCGTTCCAGTATCAAAATCCACGGTGCATCGACGGCCGCAGGTGAGTAAATTGCTTGTTTATCCCAAAATGTGTCGTTCACCAAAGTTGGCAAAACGACATAAAAACGCTTGTGTCCAGTGGGGTCGAAATCCTATGAATTGAGCAGACGAATGGTTGAATGTTCTGTTTAGTGATGAAAAGAAGTTCAATTTAGATGGCCCTGATGGTTGGGCATATTATTGGCACGATATTCGCAAGGAACCGCAAACTTTTTTCAACAGACAACAAGGAAGGGGCACATTTATGGTGTGGGGAGCATTTTCCTTTAATGGTACTTCCGATATTGTTTTTTAAAAGGTCGTCAAAGTTCCGAAGATAACCAAAAAATGCTCGAAGTACAGTTATTTCCATTTGTAAAGTTGCTGTGGGGTGGGGGGGGGGGGAAGCATATATCAGCAAAACAATTGTTCCATTCACGTGTCAAACTCTACAATGCAATGGTTTAGATAAAACCAAGTGAATGTTATGGACTGGCTAGTCATAAGTCTTCACCTGAACCCAGTAGAGAACCTATGGGGGATATTATCTAGAGACGAATATGCTAATGGGCGTCAATTTGCAACAGTTCAATATATAAAGCTGCAAATTGAAAGTTGGTTTTCTCTAAAACCAGTATTTCTTCAAACTCTTGTTTTGAGCATGCGTAAGACAGTAAATTTTCATTTTTAGTTTCTATCACAATGTCTGTGATTGTAAAATATTATTTTTGTATAGTATTATTATTGTCTTGAAATTACATATAATTTAAAATGATTTTGAAATTTTTATTCATCTTTTTCAATTGTAAAATAAGAAAAAACCCGTTGTCTACAAACTTTTAGGACGCATTGTTTTCTGTACAACATGTAATCACATAGTCACAAAACCACTAACCACAAATCCCCACCTATGGTTATATGTACATAGGTACAATTAAAAGAAGTTACATATACAATTAAATAAGTTTATATATAAAATTAAAAGAAGTTAGTAAACAGAACTGTTAAACATGCATTTGTTTTTATATAACTGAGACTATGATTGAAATTGTTTAAAACATATACATATATATAAATTGTTATTTAATGAAATATTATTTTACAAACGCTAATTTAGAACATACAACTATTAATAAAATAATAATTACTTTCTTATTATTATGTTTTTAAAGAGCATTTAAAATAATATTAATCATTGCACATTTTAATAATAACGCAGTTTATATCGTTTATATCGTATTTTAATAAATATATTACCTATATTTATTAAAAATATAATGTATGGAAATATATTTTCTTAAACGTAAACAATCAAGTTAGCTGTATAATCATTTATATATTAATCATATCGTAAATGTTTCAAAGAATTTACAAAAATGCATTTATGTGCAAATGATTTTTTTGTAAAGCGTTACTATTTAGATTATCGCTTTGAAAGAAAGAAAAAATATTGTTTACTGTAACATTTTCAAAAGTATTTAAAATAATAAATACAATCTTATTCAATTCCTACTATTAGTTCACACTCTCCCTATATATATATCTTGCACAAATCTTGCAATCAATTTTTAACTAACTTCCCGACTAGTAAGACATTTGAAACTTTCAGAATTGCTCAGAACACGGTGACAACACGATACTTCGAAGTCCGATTTTCGAATTTTTTTTATTAGTTTTCTTATAATTAATTAAAATTTGAAAATAATAACATCCTAATAGCGTTAAAATAGCTATTTAAATCTTAGCTATAATTTAATTGTCACCACAAAAAAATTTACGAGTTCATTTTCTTTCGACATAAAAATAAATACATTTAATTAAACGTGAAGATTAAAAAATTATAAAAAGTTAAATTATGCGTCTCACAAAAATTGACGTCATTATCTCTTTAAAAATTTTATGCACATTGGTAAGAGCTCCATGATTCATCAGAAAATTTAAAATATGGTATATAAAAAGTTTTTTTTTTTTTTTTTTTACTTATAATTATTTTTATTTCATTTTGCGCGGGTGCTTCTTTCCTAATTCAAAATTATTAAAAAAAAAAAAAAAAAAAAAAAAAAAAACTTTTTCTATAGTGTTTTTAAGTAAGAATTGACTTTAAAAATTTTTCTTTTATATTACTTCTTTTAATAAAAATACAGATTTTATATCATACATTTAAAGTATATTTCTGATATTCCCTTATAAACTCTATGTATACTACTAGTATTAATATAAACGTTTCATATACATAGAATATACGTGATGTTTAAACCAGCTTATGAAGCTTCAAATTTCCCCGGAGAAACTGACATTATATGCACTTGTCAAATATTGAGTATGCCTATTCCATTAGTGAAGACTACTACTCAATATGCATGCCGAAAGCTGAATTATAATGTTTTAGAGTTATGTTGCTTATAAACAAAGTGGATAGAATCCAATAATTGCTAAATTGGTTCTAAATACATTATAGTTCAAGTTTTGTTACCACCATAATAGCAGTGTGATATCATAAATATCATGTAATCATATTATTACACAACTACTAACTAGAAATTACCACCTCTCTGTCTTAGTTGGGATACACTGTAAAAAATATGTCCCAACAACGTTCTGACAACGTAATATTTTCGTAAATTACACGTATTTTTTCAAATTACAGAGAATTTCTGGCAGCAAATAGGACATATTTTTAAAGTGTAGCCTTGTCGGTAGAGCACCGAACATGTAATTTGAAGATCGCGTTTCGATACTCGAGCCGGCTCAAGACCGCCGTGTACACTAATGGTGAATGGTGCGCGTAAAAGCTGTCGTAGCAGCAATGCCCTCCATGTTCTCATCCAAATGATACCTGTGGGAGTCACCGAAGCAGGGGAACCAACTCTTCCTTGGAGGATCAAACTTGTGATGGTATGTCTGCAGACTACCCTTAAGGGTGAGTCCCAGACCGTCATCAATATTGCCCATAGTATAGGATTAGTGCAATGTAAAAGTCACTCATCTACCTCTCTCTATATTTATTTAGTGCATTTGACGATATTATTAAAAAATAAAATGTTGGACGAAAAGTAACTACCTTTCTTTAATATTTTTTTTCTCTTAACATATTGTAAGTATAAACTCGACTTTTTCCGCACAATGGGCGGATAATAATCTAATATTAACATAGAGAATCTTTTCCTTGACTTCACAACCGGTCAGTGACATCACACTTCGCTTGTGTATAACTGCATTAGCACTTTATCAGTGTGTATAAAATCTTTAAAGTGATTATGGTGTCAATTTTTGTGAGATACATAATTTAACTTTTTTATAATTTTTTAACGTTTACGTTTGATTAAATGTATTTATTTTTATGTCGAAAGAAAATGAAATCGTATTTTTTTTTTTTTTTTTTTTTTTTTTTTTTGGGGGGGGGGGGGGCAACAATTAAACTTATGGAACTCGCAGATAGTTTGGAGCAACTATAACAAAGGGCTATAATTAACAAATAGTTTGCAATAAAAAAATATTGTGAGTATAAATTGAGATAAAAACTATCCTGTCTCTCAAGTTGGACCAAATAACTGCACACAGTGTGCAAAATTTTGTTAAAATCGGATCAGAATTTTAGGAGTTTATCGCGGACAAACATCTTGACACGTAATTTTTATATGCATACAGAAATATATAGATATATAATGGGCTCGTGAAATACAGTTGCCTGGTCGTCACAAGCGATCAATATATTTCAGCTGGCGATTGTGTTTTCAACGAAAACTCAACATTTTTTAAAATTTTTAATATATTGGTAAAAAAAAAAAAAAAAAGATGAGCCCAGAATCGAATGCCGAAACTTATGCTAAACAGCAGTCTAGTTCATATCATTTCGTGTAAGAAACAAGTAGAAGGAAAACAGCAACTCGTGGCTATCTGGGCAAGTTACGCACACCATCGTGTTGAATTGATGCACTGTGCTGAAGCAATATACCAATAAGGAATTTACACCACGTTTTACTGTGCATGTTTATCAACTCGGTGTTGAATCGATGCAGTTTACACCGTTTTCGTTCGTGCGTTTTGCGACCCGGTGCTGAATCGTTGTGCTGGTGTAGTAATATGCCGATGCGAACAGTGTATCGGTTTAGAAGAAATAATAAAACTGGTTTGAGGTAGTTAAATTTAAAGAGCTGTTTTCTGATGTATAACCTCTTTGCTTCTGAGGTCCACATATGTGGACCTGTATTCTTTTCTTTATAAAATCCATACCATTTAATATTTTTATACTTTGACTAAACTAATAAAAAGCTGAATAAATTGGCTTTAAAAAGATACCGGTATATGGCAGCATGAAACTTAATTTATTTCTGAAATATAATGCTATTTTGTCGACTTTCGTAAAACGACTTAAAAACAGTAGTCGACCACCCGGTCGAAGAAAAGTACGCAATTTTCATAATTATTTATTAAATACTTAGACACTTGTCAGAATAAAAAGAAAACTAATATTGATTTATTTATTTAAGGACATTAAATTTTTAATTGTGTTACAGTTAGGAAGATTTATGTAACTTAATAATTTAGAGTTTAGTTGTTTAAAGCCATACATTTGTATCGTACGTTACTGACCCCCTAAATTATAAATGTAAGAAAATTGTACTTTTTTGTGTTGTACAATGTGAACGTATATGTCTAAAAGCCTTCAAGTGTAACTTATGTTGTTATTATAGCTTCGGGTCCGAAGAGGTTAATCCAGTTCTAGTTCGAATTTGATTTTTATATTTGATTTTTATATATATTCCATATTCAAGTAAATTTCAGAATTAAAAAAAGTTAATAAATAAATAATTGTTTTTTTTTTCTCTCATTTTACGGACTACCGAAGTTTTTTCCTAGCAAGCAGTTGTTTTTTTTCCCCCTAAAACCCTGTATATATATATATATATATATATATATATAATATCACACCTCAAAATTATTAATGACAGTTGAATAAAAAAGTCCTGAAATTTCATAATACTATTTAGAGTGCTTTACAGCGTTAGAGCAGGCAACGGGTTAATCAAACTATACTGTTTCACTGCGATTTCCTATCTCTGTCTGTTACTTACATGTTTGCAGTATTTTTCAAACTAGATAAATTTATCTTGTTTAACAGCTTTTACTTAATTTATCTATGAAGTCCAAATTATTTTATTAAAATATATTATATTATTTTAAAACTTTAAAAGGTAATTGAATGCAGATCCCCGTAACAAACAGAAATGCAAAACTACCTTAAAAATAAATTATATACAAAGTAATAATAATTAAAGTTACGATTCCAAAACAATATAATTTTAAAACTACCCATCAGAGCGATTTGAAATTTTACCAGAGCAATTGTGAGACAATGCAATTTTGTTTGGGAGAGGAAAATAGCAGTTGTAATATGTTCCTATAGATGCCACTGTCAGGGTAATGTCAGGTGAAAAGGAAATGGACTCATTAAACACAGGAATGTTGTTAGCAACACAATGGAATATCAGGAAACAATAGACTTCAAGAGTTTACTACAGTTTTTTTTTTTTTTTTTTTTTTTTAGCAAAAAGACAAGAATACGTGTTTACAGCGGAAACAGTCATAGTAAAAAGAGAAAAAGAGGAGATTCAGAAAACAAATACTTTACGGATAATTAACGACACATTTTGGAACTATTTTCTTTTTCTTTTGCCAAACAAAATTTCATTGCCTCACGATTACTCTGGTAAAATATCAAACAGCTATGATGGGTAGTTTCAAAATTATAGAGTTTTGAAATCGTAGCTTTAATTATAATCACCCTGTACAGTAAATGTACGTATAATTTATTTTTTTTAAACAACAACAATAACAATAACAATAGGGTAATAATAAGCATAATAAGCATACGCATAATAGGGGTAATAATAAGCATATTGAGCTATCTACATGATAGACCAGAGATGTTTACGTGTTCGGCTTCGAACTACCGTTGGAAAAAAATTACCCGAGGACTGGGTAGAGAAAAAAGAATCTTTTTTGGATTTCACTAAAGAACTGATAAAAGACGTCAGTCACAAGCAAATAATAAATATGGATATATTCCGCTGACATTCGATTCTCCACCCAATAGAACCGTAGATATCTGTGGTGCTAAATCTGTAGCTATATCGACAACAGGAAATGAAAAAAATCGCTTTACTGTTGTCCTAGCATGTGCAGCAGACGGGTCAAAATTAAAACCCATGATTATATTTAAAAGAAAAACTGTACCGAATGAAGAGTTTCCTAAAGAAGTGATTATAAAATGTAACGAAAAGGGATGGATGACAGAAGAAATTATGATGCAATGGTTCGACGAAGTGTGGCGAGCTCGTCCTGGTGCATTTTTCAACCCTTCCGGAATTTTAATACTTGATTCCATGAGAGCTCACATTCAAGACACCATCAAACGTAAAGCTACAAGTCCGCTAATTAAAGCAGATCTTTCAGTTATACCAGGTGGCTTAACAAAGCTGCTTCAACCTTTAGATATATCTGTTAATAGCATTTTTAAAGCCCATATTCGACGACGTTGGGAAGAATGGATGTCAAGTGGTTTACACACGTATACAAAAACCGTGAAAATGAGAAAGGCAACTTTCAGTGAAATTGCAAAGTGGATAAAAGATTCATGGGATAAAGTTCCTGCAGGATCAATTATAGCTGGATTTCAGAAGGCTGAAATAATATGTAGTGATAAACAAACCGACTCCGAAAGCGATTCTGATGCGAGTTCTGCTGACAATACTTTGCCAGAGGAAATTCTGCAGCTGTTTCAATCAGACTCTGAAACATCGGATTTTAATGGATTTTAATTTTTACGGTATGAATGATTCATTATTATTATTAAATTAATTTTTTGTATACATGGAATTACTGAATATTTTATTGATTTTAATATTTAAATCTGTTCAGCAGAATAAAATTAAAATAAGTCGGTAGAAATGGTTTATTTGTATTATTGTATTAAATTAGTTTTCTGTATACATGGAATTATTGTATATTTTATTGATTTTAATTATATTTCAAATCTGTTCGGCGAAATAAAATAAATCGGTATAAATGGTTTATTATTATTAAATTTATATTCTGTATACATGGAATTATTGTATATTTTATTGATTTTATTTTAAATCTGTTCGGCGAAATAAAATAAATCGGTATAAATGGTTTATTATTATTAAATTTATATTCTGTATACATGGAATTATTGTATTTTTATTGATTTTAATATTATTAAAGCCTCGGTAGCGCAGTAGGCAGCGCGTCACTCTCATAATATTATTTTAAATCTGTTTGGCGAACGAACTTTGCATTCTTTAAATCGCGTGTGCGGGCTATACACAGATAATTACGGTAATTATAATCACCCTGTATAAATAAATACGTTAATGGAACAATTAAATTTTTACACGCAAAGCTGTAAAATTTCTTGAACAACTATGAGTAGAAAAACAGCACGTCTGTCTCTTTAAGTTTGAGTAGCTGATGTTGTCGCGCCAATTATAGTTAACTTTTTGAGGCTATGACATATGTTAAAATTTGAAGAATGTAACAAAACTACAACATAGATTTCATTGCATTTACGCAGTCAATAGATGTATTACAATAAAAATGCACCAGATAAATCACGTTGAAAAATAATAAAACCTTAGTAAAAAACTTTGAATGAACACCATAAACCGCAAAAAACTCGCAACAGTTGTTTCGGGTCGGTAAAAAGCTCGACTCTTCATCAGGTGAACAAAGAAGACGCGAGCGCTGGAAACAAAGCAGCAACGCATAAAGCCGATTTTAGGGTAAAATCGGTTTTGTGCGTTGTTAAATTGAGGAAAGACAACCTCGATTTTGCTTAGATTTTCTGTAAATATACCGGTTTGTTTTATTTTTTATTAGCAGGTTTTGCCTACTTAGCTAGTGACTGTAGTTAAAAGAAATAAAAAAAAAAAACATTAATCACTGTATTTTAAATCCCTTTTTTAATCAAATTAAAAAAATTTCGCTCTATCTTCAGTCTGTGGTTGGTCCTCTAATTGCCCTTTGGACTAAAGCGATAAAGGAAAATATGAGTTTTTAAATGTTCTTTGTATGACTAAAGTTTCGGGTCATTTCGTTTAGTATTTGTTTAGAGAAAAAAAGTATAAGGTTTGACCACCCACTGTATATATATTAAGTCCGTTATGAACTAAAATAAGAGTAAATACAGGCGAAAATAATTGTTTTTAATTTAACATTCTGAGGCACGCTTATCTTGCCTTCACTAAGAAAAATTTCTGTAACTGACATCTAAAGTTTAAATTGTGGATCTAGAAAAAATAGTTCCATGTCACCCTTATAAATTCTAGTCTCATTTGAAAGCGAGTTCTAGAAGCCCCTATAAGAATTCTATAGCGTTTGCCTATATTCTCGCGGGCAAATTTATTTAAAAATTTCTGCAAATAAATGCGAATACAAGAGGCGGATCTCAGCAACTATAATTTCCGTTTATGACCCAATTCCAGAAAATTAAGCGAGAATTTCTCGCATTACAAAAGATTCAGAATATCTTTTCACCATCTAGAAATGCGTAGACTATAAATTGTCGATCATTCCGACTATTCAGTTTATTGGCGTGCCTTATGCGCATAGCTCGGAAATCTATATTTCTAGTTAAGGGATTAAGAAAATGACCACTTTTTCATCCTAGATGAAGGCGGTATATTTTTTCCCCAGTGTTATCTGTAAGATATTCTTAACAATATTCCTTATTTATTTTCTTTCTTAAAATTTTTGAAATTTTTAATTTATCTAAAAGCTTAATTTTGAGAAAATTTAATTAATATCAATTTAAAAATATTTTACTTATGCTAAATATTCATATAAAATTTGATTACCCACATAGCAACTTACATTCGTAAGACATCTAAAAAAGTTTTTAAATGATCCATTAAACTTCTATAAACATCCTACAAATATCTATTAGTACAACTAATGTCACTCTTTTTTACATCCATTAGATGTCTTTTAAATATCCGATAAAGCTTCAAGTGTCCAATAATTGGACTTGTTAAATTTAGTAGGTATTGAACATATCTAAATCATGTTTTGATCTAACATGTTACATCAATTAGACATTGGAAAAGGGCACGTCTATATTCCGTCTACATTTAAACATCTAAAAGATATCTATAATTAGTTCAGGATATCCAGGACTTTTAATGGACATTCTTAGAATATTTTGAACCTTTTATGGATCATTTGGATGGAATTTAGATATCTAATGGATATAAATGATTGTATGGGTAGCGACATATTAAGAAAAATTCCATCGAAGATTTATGTTCTTATGTAAATTCGTTTAAAAACCATGCGAAAAAGAAGAAAACGAGAGCAAAAACTGTGGCTCTAACTTTTCTCACGTGTGTATATAAATGTATAACACTTCAGTGAAAACTAATATTTCACAAAAAATTAATAATTTAAATGGTTTACAAGCTTAGTTTTATGAGAGAGATAAATGAAAAATTTCATATTTATTTATGATATCTACAAGTATTTATTATTCTTATATTATTTAAATGAATGCATAACTTTCTATTCTGTTGGTATATATCACCTAGTATATTATGAATATAATATCAAATGTAATTTATAACTGGTGTGTAAGTGATAACATGATTACATGATATTTGAGATATCACACTGCTTAAAACCACGGCATGACAGTTTGAACTATCACAGTTTTAGATGCATTTCAGAAATTATCGATTCCGTGTATTCGTACTCTAAGTAATGTAACTCTAATGCATTATGGCTAAATTTACATCAATGCATATTTAATAGCAGTTCTCTTAATAGAATATGCATTCACAAAATTTGACAGCAATATTTATCTCTCCAGAGGTATCCGAAATTTCTTGAAATGAATATCACGAACACTTTTAAAAATGAAGTACCTAGAAATGAGTAAATGAACTTAGTCATTTCAAAATGAGGAATTTTGTTTCAAAAAGGTGAAAGTGCTTCTCTCATTTATTAAATATCACATGTTCTTAAGTTAACATATGTTAACTTCATGATTTATTATAAATTTGCTGAAATAAAGCAAGTTCTTTAATAGAAATTCTACAAATAAAGAGTTAAAATATAAAATTTATTCATTCAAATCTTCAGAACTATATTTCTTGGAGGCATTGGTTTGCGGAAGAATACATCAACGACAAACTATGTTTGGAATACTGGCATTTACGATGGTTGACGAAAATGTTTTGAGCATGTTAATATACTCAATGATAAATACATGGGATGTTTAAATTTCAGCACATTTGCTACGGAGTTGTTTTAAACGTGTCACTAACTCAAATTTGATAGAACATTACTCCTTTTTTAATATTTTTACTCCTATATTTTTTCAACGCATATTCCAACATATTTAACCCAATCTGTAATAATAAGTTATGATATAAAACATTACGAAGATGTTATACTTTAGTTTTTATTACGCGGATTTCAGATAGTATCTCACATAAAAATCAAACATATCCATGTCAAAACAGAGAAAAAAACTATATAAAACGTATAAGATGTTTGACAACTTATATAAATAGACCTAAAAAAAACTTTATTCTATTTAAAAAATATATACATATACAGTTTAATAACTTAGCTGTGTACCTACTCATATAATATATATGCAGGGTGATACAGTAAGTAACAGAAAAAATAAAAAAATCATTATTTAAAAAGTACTGATTGCAGCACTATGTTGTTGTCACAGAAATGTACCGACAGGAATGGGATTTCTTTAAATATACGCAAGAAAATATAGTGACTTTTTTCATCAACATATCGCGCTGTATTCGCAGTATCCCTTGACATATTAAACAAGTCCACCTGACCAAATGACGCTATATTGCATTTCTTTAGGAGATTTCCCAATGTGAAACGTCTGACAGTCATTCAAATAAATGACAGCTATCGCATTGAGCATTTATAGTACTAGTTACGCTTTTCAGTGCACTGCGCCAATGTAAAAAAAAGTAAATTTACAGTTATAGAGCCAATTTCTGAAGAAAATTTAAAGTAATCCGATAATAATTTATTTATTACCTAAAAATATCCCATGTGTTTCTGTGCACGTTTGTGAAAACCACATAGTGATACGGTCAATGCGTTTTTAGTAATTAAAATTATAATTTTTTATTTTTTTCTGTGACCTTTGTATCCCCCTATATATATGTATGTGTGTATGTGTATGTATAGCTATACAATTCATACGCAAAATAACTATACATATTTCGCATTTATACATTACATCTTACACATACACATGCACACACACACACACACACACACACATATGTATATTAATTGTACACTTGTGAATAAATATCAATTTTCGTATTTAAATATATATATATATATATATATATTTTTTTTTTTTTACCCCAAAATATTAATTTGTTTATGTTGTACATTTTAACTTAGTTTTATATAAAACTAAAATCTATTTATACATGCTTATTTGTTATAGTTTCTAATGTTTATTTAATCAATTTTATTTAAATGAATGTAACACTAACACTTCTGTTAACAAACACCACCTAGTACATTTCTATTTATAATATAAGACGGGATTTTCAAGTAGTGACTTTGTAATAACACGATTATATGATGTTTGGGATATCCCTTTATTTATAACAGAATAACATCAGTGCTTGAACTATAACAGTTTCTGATGCATTTCAGAAATTATCGATTCTATCCATTCTATTTATAAGCAATGTAGTTCTATATCATTATTACTAAACCTTTATTGTTGCACATTGAGTTGTAGTCTTGCCTAATGGAATACACAACTACACATTATGACAGCAAGCCGATGAAATACTTATCTCTCCTGAGAGATTTCAATTTTCATAAATTGGATGTCACGAATATTCTAATTTTGTCAAATAGAAACTGTAACAATAAAGGACGACATAAAATTTGTAAGAAAATCTTGAATCCAGTTGATAATATAAGATATAAAGTATGAGGTATATTATATATTAATAAGTTACTGAATATTTAATTTTTAAAATATATACTTTTACACTATAGCAAGAAAATTATGACTATCTTTAAATATTTAAACTTGGTCCTTTCTCTTCAGGTGCAAAAAAGCCCTTGGAGCCAAAAGTAAGAATGAAAGAAAATCATTCAGAAAGGGACACACACAAAAAAAAAAAAAAAAAAAAAAAACAGAAAACAAGAGAAAATAAAACGCAAAAAGGGGAAAGTTTTTTTTTTTTTTTTTTTTTCTACAAAGGAAAAGAAATTATTTAACAAAACTGAAAAAAATTTCCATTTTATAGATAACAAAGTGGAATCAGATTTTTCATTAAAACTTCAGAAGGGGGCATAATCAAAGAACAGAAGTCAAAAGAAAGAAACGCAAAATCGGTGAAAGAGTTTTTTTTTATTTTTTACAAAAGAACGAAAATTATTGAATGGAAGTATACAAGATTTTTCATTTTTTAGATTGCAAGGTGAAATCAGATTTTTCGTTAACAATTTCAGAAGGCGACAAGATCAAGAAACAAAAAATAAGAAAAACAAACACACACACACAAAAAAAAGGGGGGGGGGATTTATTTATTTATATATATATGTATTTTACAAAAAAGAAAAAAAATTAACCCTTTCTGGCACAGTGTTGCCGCTGCGGCAGCACTTAATTTTAATTCTCAAGTGCAAAAATTCACCCAGAAAGTTTTTACAGTATTTATCTTCTATAATATAGAGGTAAAATTTCATTTATTTTTTATCTTCTAACATCGATCTTGCATTCCGGTGGCTGTTGATTTTAAATGAATAAAATTATTCTATGCCGGAAAGGGTTAATGGGACTAAGTAAATTTTTCCATTTAGTAAATAGCAAAGTGGAATCAGATTTTTTATTAATAATTTCAAAGGGCGACACAATCAAAAAACAGGAGATAAGAAAAACAAACACATACACACACAAAATAAATAAATAATAAAAAAAAATATTTAAATATATATATATATATATATATATTAGAAAAAAAAAAAAAGGAAAAATGATCTTTTTTTTTTCTTAATACGAAAAGAAAAAAAAAATATTTAATAGCGCTAAAGAGGTTTTTTCAGTCTGTAGACCGCAATGTAGAAACAGATTTTTCAATAACAACTTCAGAAGGGGACAGAATTAAAAAAAAAAAAAAAAAAAGGACACAAAAGAAACAACAATATGGGAAAGGGAAACTATTTATTTATTTATTTTCTTTCCTTTTTTAGGGAAAGACAAAACTATATTCAATGGAACTAAACAAGTTTTACTAGCTGTAGACATCAGAGTGGAATCAGATTTTTCATTCAACGAAAAAAAACTGACATGGACAGAAAGTACACATTTTGCGTTTGTCTGCCAAACATTTAGTCGTGTCTTCCGCGGGCTTTTCAATATTTATTTTGATGATCACTAAACATTCGACTGTTAGTCAACGATTGCAGGAAATTTTGAAAAGTAGCAAATCTACAGCCATGATTATCACTTTCGGATAACTCATTTTACTAGTTATGAAGGTACTGTGAGTAAGGTGGTGTGAGCACAACGGAAACATCGTGGATTCGCAAAATTGGCAGGAGTGGGTAATCTATTAAAAGAATGTTTAGTTATCTACCGTTAAAAAAAATATATTATTTACATTTTACTTGATAATATAATTTTAATTAATTATTGGTGCGAGTATATTAGTGATTTATAATATTTTTCTGAGTTAGAAAAAGCCATTTTTAAATTTTAGTATAAAATTAAACATTTAAAAAGTAAAAATACAGAATAAAAAGATTGGAATTCTAAATCATTTATTTTTAACTGAAATTTTGAACTGATTTATTTTATTTTATTTTATTTTGTGTATTTATTTATTTATTTTTGTAGTGTGTGTAATAATAATAAATATTATAAATTTCAGTGTCACTAGTAATGGAAAAATTCTTTATTGTCATAGTACACATTCCTTTTAAAATATATTCATGCATAAATTTAACGTTTATTTTTTACTGAAAGTAATACTTTTATTTTAATGCAGGCAAATAAGTTTATAATAAAACTTTAATATTATTATATAAAATACATTATAAGTAGAAAATTTTGCAATTATATAATATTATCATAGATTCTCATTCAGGATAAATGAAAAATAGACTTCAATTAAAAAATTAACGAACTAAAACAGCACAACATGAGAAAAAATAATATCTTTTAGCAAATTGTATAATTTTTTCTTACTGCTAAATTCATTTTCCATACAAAAAAACTGCAAAGATCTTTCATTATTTAAAACAAAACGTGAAAATACGGAAATTTATCTGTAAAATTAAAACTAATTAAGCGTTACTTTATCAATTAAAAACGATAATAAGGTAAAACACGTTTCTAAATAAAGAAACAATGTAATTAGTTAAAGAAAAATTAATCAACTCTTGTTCGAAAAAAAAACATGTTAATTATTACTTCAATGAACAATACATGTCAAAACAGATTGTTTTGTAATTTTTGTTTTATCAGTAGACCGTTTATGTAGAATTGATTAAGTACAAATAAGTGAATGTTTATAATTTAATTTTAAAGGAAAGTTAAAACATTTGTTTTCATGTATTTGCTTTTAAACAATTATGTTTACATTATTTTTTTTTAATTTATTATTTTTAATTTAACGTGAATTAATTAAAGATGCTTCAAAATACGAGGGAAAGTTATTAAGTAAGTCACAAAAGATAATAAAAAAAACAAAATTACCATGATAATCACTTGGAAACAATTTTATTTTCCCACATAATATGCAGCAACGTTGATGCATTTATCCCATCGTTTTATCAGAGTCCCAATTCTAGCTGCATAAAATTTTTTGGGTTGCTGTCTCATCCACAGTAGGAATTCATGTTGAACGTCGTCGTCATGTGCAAATTGTTTGCCTCCAAGATGTTGTTTCAGTGTGTGAGGTTGAGACTGTAGAAGGTCACCACAGTTTGTTTGAAATTAAGCAGGATCCAGCAAAGTATTAAGTTGGGATGGTTAAATAGCTTCAACGCCAGTGACTCGGCGAAAGTTTAGGTGGGATTAGTTTTGTGTCGACATGGTGCTGCAACGAAGGAATTAGGTTGTGAGAGGTAGATGAATTGGGAGCGATCTTAAAAGTTTGATTGAAATGAAGAGGAAGGAAGTTGGTAGGAAGTTGGTAGAAAATAGTATAAGATGGAGATGGTTTTCGTAAAAGGTGTGGAGTAGTGGAGTCTTGTCCAACGTTTGTCTAAGATAATGGCTAAGTAGCAGAGTGTGGAGAAAGTTATATTTCAGTAGTTGAGATTAAGTGCTGCTTAAGTTAAGCAGTTTGAAGAGTGTTGTTATGCTTCAGTGCGAGAATTTGTGAACGGAAACTGATTCGTCTGGGAATCCACGAAACGGTTCCAAGGTCACAATATCTACGTAAAGGAGTGCATCCGTCCATACCTTCTACTATTCTGGGGTGAGATATTTCAATTTATTTCAATTAGTAATTATACATTTATTTGATAAAGAATTTAAATACTCTGACTGAGCTACCGCAATTCCAGATCGTCCTCCCATTAATCTGGTTGAATAAACTCTTGGTTTTATTTTCATATACCTGAGTCTCTGTGCTAATTTCATATCTAATACTTACGTAGTTAAATTAAATAAGTTAATCATTGAGTTAAGATGGTGTCTGCGTCAATGCAAACCTCACAAGTGGACCGAACAGTTGAAAATCGCTTAGGGCTAAGTCTGGGCAGTAAGGTGATAAACATTTTCTCTCCAGAAAAAGGTAACATTTCTTTATAAATATTTTTTGATTCAAGTCCTTTCACCCCAAAAAATCGGACCACTGCACGCAGCTCTTCTATAGTACAATCATTCAGCACCATCGACATTTTTGAAGCTGCACTACGCATGCGTGTGAAAGCTACCTATTCAATATGAATTGAATATCATAAAGCTGTATGCTGCTGCCATCTATCACCATTCTTTGAAGATATCTGTTACTACTTTAAATCATGCCATATGCATTTGTGACTTACTTAATGACTTATCCTCGTATTAACTATTAATTATATGGGAAATTGTATTTCTCGGCTATAATCTCCGCTGTGTGATGTCACTGTGTACGTACCTATCACGTGTTACCACGTCACTGTTTTGTATCATCCTTTCACTGTATGCGCACGCACCTGACGCGCGCCAGTTTAGTTATAGAGTTGACGTTGGGCGGCTGTGTGAAACACAGACGGTGTTTTCCGCTCGTAAAATGCATCAATATAAGTGTTATGTAATGTCCCCTTTATGTTTTAAATAAATGTTGTTAAATGTTATGGTCTGTAGCCGTTTCCCTATAATTATATTGGTTTAATTTTTAGCTTAAACATAATTCTTGAAAGCAACATTTTTCATTTTCAGAATTTATACATATGTGAAGAAAATATTATAATCATTATAAATTCACATTTTAGTGTTTCTACACGGTTTGAGGTTCCCTGAGTTCATTTTTGCTAATATCACGGTTGTAGTTTTTTTTACAGGGATAGAAAGAAAAATCCTTTATTATCACGATATATGAGCTCAAATTTTTTAAAGTGCAATAACGTCCAAACGCGTTTTTCGATTGAACTGAAAGTTTATGCACATATCGTAGGCCACCGTCGCATGAACGGTATGTATTTTGGTGAATCTCCCACTTACAGTTTTTTTTACAGGGACGTAACAAAAAATTCATTTTCATCATATTCTGTGGTATTTAAAATGCGAAATCATCTAAATTCCTCATTCGATTGACCTCTAAATTTATATACATATTATAGGTCAAAGTCGCACGAACTGTATGGATTTTGGTGAATAGATTTTTATAGATTTTTACAGGGACACAACTGAAAATTCATTATCATAATCAGTATAAATTCATTATCAGTATGGGATCAAAATATTTGAAGTGCAATAGCATTAAACTAAAAAGCATACTATTTGGGGGAAAATACTCAAAGACCCTATTATCTGTAATGATAAGTATAAAGGATTTAAGTCCAAAAATGTCGATTTTGAGTTAAGTACATAATCAGACTCAGAAAAAAATTCTCTATCGATTGGTATACAAGATTTAAGTCTTTGTCATTTAATCTCTGAGAAAATCCATTGGTAAAAAAAGATTCAAATCAAAAATTTAGCGTTCATGTTTGGTATAAAATATTTAATTCAATTTTTTTCCTTTATTAAATGAAGGTTGACAATCACTGAATGGTATAAAGGGTATAAGACATCATAATCCCTTTTTCCTAATCGATTCTTCTGATTAGTTTTTAGTTAGTTTAACTTTATTTTTCGTCTCCTGAAAAATCAAGAATATGGACTTAAATCCTTTATACTTATCAGTACAGATATTCTCTTTTATTTATTTAATTTATTTAAGCAATCGTTAATTACTTAATGCTCGGAATGTCGAGTGGTGTCACTCTAGATTTTTTTTATTTTATGTTGAACATTACAATACTTTTATTACAGTAATAAAGCTTTATTTTAAAAATAATAATAATAATATTGTCTTGTATTTTCTTTAGTAATTTTTGAATTAAAATAACTCAAACTGCTAACTGTAATCTATAAACAATTACTACAGTTGCCAACTTTTAAGTTATTATTTTAAATAATAACCATCACAATTTTCTAATAGTATTTTCCAAGTAACCATAGATAATTGTCATACAATTTCCTTTTATGAATATAGTAATTATATTATTTATTGAATATCTAATCATAATATTCGTTTCGTATACCATACTAGTTAATGATAGTTCAATATTATGCAGTAGGCTTTATCGCGAAAGTTATTATACAAATTTAGTTTATTAAAGTAAAAATATTCTTGATTTGTAAACAAGGTTATTGAAGATGCTATTTCACTGTGAGTTATTATAATTTTACCCCCTTGTTAGCAGAAATTCTAGATGCAATTTACATATTGTGTGCTTCAAGAAGTCTGGATCATAACCTGTTTAAGCTACGTTATCTATAAACAGAATAGATGGAATGAATAATTTCTTAAGTGCTTTCAAATTTACTATACACGAGTTATCAGCCTACCATTAGCAGGCAACATGATTTCCATAAAGTCATGAATAATTACTCTCTCATATCATCAAATTAAAGATTCCTTATAGATTTAGAAATGCATAAAGATAATTTATGCAATATTTGTTCACACAAATGACGAATAATTTATTATTAATATGCATTCATGTTTTTATGCATATGCTCTCATTTAGGATTAATTACTCATAAAATTTCTAACAAGTTACTCTTAAAGATAAATTGCATATATATGAAAGGTCAGAACTGAATAAAAGTTTGAATTGCATTTTGATATATATGCTTACTACTTCTTTTTATATATAAGAAGAAAGTATTTGATTCATGAAAATTTTTTAGTTGCTGTTTTCTATAAATTTTTGAGATAACTTGAACACGATATTTTACCTATAAACATTATTTAAAGTTTATAGGTAAAATAAACTATAAATAATAATATAGTTTATTAAAATATCGGTTATTAAAATATAATAACCGATTAATTTCTTAATAACCAATTAAGAAAGTTTAATATACGTTATTAAAATATAGTTTATAGGTTTATAAACTTTATTTTAGTTGTCTTTGTGTAAAATTTTGTAGACTCTCTATCCCCAAACAAATTACCTGAATTCGACAAAGCTTTCTGGTTTGTTAGACCTCGGTAGAAATAGGTGTTGAGTAGAATTTTCTCATATACCACCCAACAGATGTCACTGCCACACTACAATGTGACCATTTACGGGATGAGTGCATTTCAGCTTAAATAACTAAGTCAAATAATTTTTTGTGTAACGCATTTACTTTTTTGATATCATAGTTTCATACCTTTTTGTTATTTTATCTTTTTTTTCTGTTATTTTGTTGACAAACGACCTAATATGTTAACAATGTCAACATTTTCTAATAGTAATTTTTTTAATGATTAATCTTAAAATATATTTCACTTTTATTATCTCAAAAAAAAAGTCAAGAAAACTTATTTGCTTCTTTAAAATTCTGCTTGATTCATTACGAAAATATACAATTATGTTTTTTCTTTTAACTAGATATATTTTTACTGATTAACAGATATATTATTACAGATAATTTATTGGCCAAGAATATACTTCTTAAATCTACTGATTAATTGTAAAAATATAATATTATGCTTTTATTTTTTACTGCATGTATTATTACTTATCAACAGATAAATTATTATTTTTTTATGGAAAAGAAAATGTCATTAAAAATTTATTCAAATTATATACATCTGTCTAAATGGTAAAAAAAAAATATGTTCGCATTTACAAAATTGAATTTCATAAAATTACAAGAGAAAAAGTTAAACAAATCTTTCATTTTCGTTTCTTAGCAAAGTATGTAATAATGTATTTTAATAATATTTTGTTTCCCATAATCAGTTTTAAATAGTGAAATTTAAATTCAGTAGAATGTAATTAAAGTTATTTGAATTTTATATTTTGTATAAAATTTCTATTTATTCAGCTTTTCTTCTATCATTGCAAACGCTTTTTACTGAAATTAAAGAAAGATAAAGAATTAAAAATAAATAAAGAGTTTTTTTTTTTTTTTTCACATATATGCAAATTTAAACAATTCTTTTAGTGATATGTAGAAGGAATTGCTATAATAACTCAGGTTTATGAGTTTACGCTTCATACTACACCAATACTATAAGAGAATTGATTGTTCATCTGAAATTCATTTTATACATAAAAAACAAAAATTTATAACTTATATATGATTATTAAAGAAGCATAATTAAAAAAAAAAAAACAGATTTTTAGGATTAGCATGTACACTGAGAAAAAAAATATACCGCCTTCATCTAGAATGAATAAGTGGTCATTTTCTAAATCCCTAAACTAGAAATATAGACTTTCGAACAATGCGCATAAGGCACGCCAATAAACTGAATAGCCGTAATGATCGAGAATTTCTAGTCTACACATTTCTAGATGGTGAAACAATATTCTGGATAATCTAAATATTTTGAATCTTTTGTATTGCGAGAAATTCTCGCTTTCTTTCAAACAGAAAAGTACCGAGAAAAAATTCCTTCAAATATATACGACCTTATTTTTTCGTCAGGGTTTAAAAAAAAAAATAAAAATAAAAATAAAAATAAAATAAAACGCATTTGTATTGGTCTGTTCGTTTGGGAGCTACAGTGACAGAGATATAGATACACACATAAACTACACCTGTATTCTTTATTGAAAAAGGAATTGAGAAAAGCTTGGTTTGCCTTTTATTTCGAATTAAGAGAAAACACACTTTTCATTAAAAATAACTAAGTTAGACTTTTTTTTAAAGATTATATAAAATTAGTATATATTTAACTAACACATAAACAATACATATGATTGAGAATTGATAAATCTTACATAGAATTAAAAAAAAAAAATGGAATAGCTATTTTTTACATGCTTGGCTCATTTCAAGACTGTATATACAAAAAATATAATAAACAAGCATGAGAACCTTTCTAACCTACCAAAAGTATTTTTTAAACATTTTTAACAATATTTCTGAATTTCAACAAAAAAATATTTTTTTTTCTTTCAGAACATGAAATCTTAAAGATAAGGTTAAATATCTACCTATGAATTCTAATTTATATTTCACTTGTGAAACTTGTCAGCGTGACGCATATACATACATATATATATATATATATATATATATATATATATATACATACTACAAACGTTAAAAAAATCTCAATCCAAATATAAGAATACAGTTGTATGAATACATTTTTTCGTCCTCCAGGGGAATAAAATAAAATTCAATTCCATCAAAATCTCAAATTCATTAAATTTTTCTGACAAGTTTTTTTTTTGGTATTTGATTTCTGAAAAGCAAGTTGATATTGATTATTTGAATATTTAATCAGTACTACGGAGATTTGTAAGAGTAGAAAGATTGTATAAAAATATAAATAAAAAATGCAATATTCGCAAGAGGGAATTTTTTAGAAGCGAACTGAAATATTTTATTTAGTTGAAATGTTTGTAAAAATGTATTTTTTTAATTAAACCCATCTAATATAAGTGCAAAAGAATAATAGGAAATTGGGTTTTTAATTTTTTAATTTAGTCTTTATAATAATAATAATGATAAGTATTATTATTATTATTATTAGTAGTAGTAGTAGTAGTAGTGCCGTAATTTTTGGCGTAAATTCCGTGTATTAGCAGATAAAAAAGGTGAAAATACACGAGGTTCATATTATAGGCTGAGACGTACTATCTGTTAACTATTTACCTGAGCCAGAATTGTAACTTTCATTTTTTGTTCTACGTAAACAAAAACTAATATGATGTGGACATCACAAAACGTTCTTGTATATAATTTTACACAAATTCATTCAATACAAATTATTTATTAAATTATTAAATTATGTTCCATTATAAATGCAGACGATTTTTATCCGATATATATCACTAAATGCCAAAAGAAAGTCAATTTTTTTTCCAATTATCAGAAGAAATACATTTTTTTTTTCGTTAAAAATTAAAAAAATCGATAACATTGCTTTAAATTATCACAGATCTGTAGTTTAACCATTCGTTTTAAAGGTATTGACGAGATCTTTCGAAAGATACCCATATTGAAAATTTACTCCCCCCGGGGGGTGTACTTCCACCTCGGGGGAGGAAAGCGATGTTCCCACATGCACAATTTTTTTTTCTAGTTAACTACTACTATTTTCAATAATTCATATTAATTTTACAGTCAGAATCAAGTCTTTTCTGGAAAATGAGTACCAACCGGGATCGTCAACTCACTTGTTAATTATATAAATAGATTATTAAATTATTACGTTACGAACACATAATTTCCAAAGATGTGTATTTAATATTTAATAAAATATAATTTCCTTATTTATTTTTTTTTTTTCTTTTTTTTTTTTTTTTTGTGTGTGTGTGTGTGAAATTAGCATTATAGAAACCTGATGCGTTTCTTACAAACTATGACAAGCTCTCTTCTTTTACCTGACCCACAGTTAAACATGTTCATTTAAGATATTGAAGGGGAAATAAAAAGTTTCAATTCCTTCAAATTTCGCACTCATTAGAATATTTTTTGTGAAGTTTTTAGGGTTTTTTTTTTTTTTTTTTTTTTTTTTTTTTTTATGCCAGAAATAAGTTATTTGCAATAGGGACTTTTGGCTAAGAGGATCATAAATATTTCATGTAGCTAAAATGAAAATATCCAATTTTTCTAATTAATTCCAACTGATGTCTACAAAAATAATAAAAGATTAATATATATATATATATATATATATATATATATATATATATATATATATATATATATATATATATATATATGTATATGTTTTAAGGTTTCTTTTTTTTTTTTTTTTTCTTTTACAAATCCGAAATTTTATTTAATTGAATTATAATAGCTATATTTTTCAACACAATATTTCTAAAAATATCGTTATGCATACAGTTTACTATTCTAGAAATACATTATTTTTATTATTATTTACACAATGTAAATTGGTTTTAGTAGAAACCTTCAAATTGTATGATAAACATTCTAAGGCGCGTTACAAAGTAAGTAACGCATTGGTTATAGAGAATGTGTTTTCCCGATTCATGCTTATTTGAGGCGGCCGGCATCATACACATAATATTTATTTCATACCGGGAATGTTTATGAAAACTATGCACATAAACAGTAATTTGTCTGATTAGGCTTAGGTGATTACATATAATTTTGGGACTTAAGCTTTCTCTAATCTACCCCGCAATGTGCTTGTCAGAATATATTATTTGGCCTACTAAACATAATCCCTTTGAGGAATAATGTAAAAGCAGTTGGCAAACGGCATAACAGCATTTAGAGCAAACGAAGTTAGTTAATAATTACAAAAATTTGAATAAACACCATAAAATACAAGTCGAAGGAAGACGCGACCCTTCGTCAGACGACCAAAATAGGCACGAGTGCGGCAAGTAAATCTGCATCGCACGAAAGTCCTTTATTTGCATCATTCGTGCTACTTTATTCCCTATCAACACTCTTGTCACACGAAATATCCTGAAGATGTCCATAGGCGTCCTTTTCATACATAGGACATGCTGAGGATGTCATTTGGAGAAGATGTGCTGATAGTTTTCTCGGCACTCGTGTCTACTTTGTGTTTCTATCTGTCTGTTTGTCTATCCGCTTGTCCGTACACTAAATATTGCAAATATATTAGGATATATTCAAATAGATATAGTATTTTATTCTAGTTCAATATGATATGTTCATTATTGAAAATGGCATAAAAAGCACACCTGGCTTTTTTTTTTTTTTTTTTTTTTTTTATGCATTGCGTTTTA
This sequence comes from Salticus scenicus, assembly GCA_963930645.1. Taxonomy (NCBI): domain Eukaryota; kingdom Metazoa; phylum Arthropoda; class Arachnida; order Araneae; family Salticidae; genus Salticus; species Salticus scenicus. The sequence continues at coordinate 74,249,344 of OZ005662.1, read as the reverse complement.
TGAAAGATATTTCTTTAAAGCAATTTATGTCACACAAAACATAATGAAATGGACATTTATTATGCATATTAAATATTAAACGAATTATATGAATTTTCTATAAAATATGTTATGATTAGCCTTAAGATATGCAGGGTCAGACAAAAATAATCAGATACATTAGAGGCTACAGTCGGTAACAAAAGTGTCCGAACACATGCAAAAATTCCTGTGTAAAAAAGGTACACTTCATACGGTTTTGTTAAAGAAATCCTTGTCGAATCCTCTTCTTAGTCAGTGTAAGAACACGATTCAATAAGGATTTATTTAAGAAATCCGTATGAAGTGTACTTTTTTTACATAGGAATTATTGCTAGTGTTCGGACACTTTTGTTGCAGACTGTACATATGGAAATTGCTGGAAATGCATTTCCGTGAGTTTTGAGCAGTTTTAACACTTTCCGGAAACATATAAAATTTATTATGAATTTAATTAATCTATGTGTTTCTACGTTCTACTATATCGTACGCATAGTACTTTGAAAGTTAAACGATGCAATCAGTGCGTGCAGTTGGAAAGCGTTATTAATATACGCGAACTGCATCAAAACAACCGCTGTAGTACTTTTATATTTAAATCGCAACTACATAAGAACCATACTATACGTACTATACATAGTATTTACTATCACGTGATTTCCTGTATTTTATTTGATTTATTCGATCAAGTTTAAACTAACTGCATTTATACAAGTAGTTTTACAATGTGCTATGAGCGTTATTTCAACTGTATAAGCAACTTTTTTTTTTTTTTTTGTAGTTATATATATTTCCTGTTTCGAATAGTTTCTTTTGATTTATTTATATAAATATTAACTAGCAGGCTTTGCCCGCTTCGCTGGGCACTATAATTAAATGCTTTCTTTTTAATAGAATAACTGAAACGTTTAAATAAATATATTTCGATTGGTGACTATTTTCGCCACAGTTTTAGTATCGGACCTTCTTGGCAATACCACACATTTTTTGAAATTCTTGAATCTCTACAACAAAACTATTATTAAAACGAATATTCTCGAAAACAGTCCAGTAGTAGTGCTAATTCTTCGAATGTTCTGGCAACAGTTGAAGCTGTTACTTCTACAGTACACTACTTGATGAATGTTATGGAACAGTCCAAAGAATAGTCACTTGTTCTACAGGTGTAAAGCAAATAACATCAAATACTCCTGAGCGGAAATTTTTGCTAGCTCAAAAAAAAAATGTCTAGTCCCTTAGAGCTCAATCCCTAAAGTGCAATCACTCAGAATAGGTCTCTTAATAACTCGGAATCGCATTGACTGCATACTGTTTCGAAGAAATCAACTCACTTCTATTTACAACTTTTGGAGATTGGGCTTGTCCATGATTCCATCGAGAATCGCATGGAATGCTCGAGATCTATGGTCCCGTGTGCCGGAGAGTTTCTAAACTTCGGGAATCATGAATTACCATTTTTCACCAAATTTGGTCGCCCGCTCGCCAAGTTTGTCGCCAAGGCTGACCCCACTGGAAGTGAATAAACTGCCTTTTTATTTCCCTTTGCCTGTAAAATTATTTTCATTGCAACATAAAAATTGATGCGGGAAAAAGACTTAATCCCTTGTAACAATATGCTATGAGCATTATTTCTGTTGTACTTTAGACAACTAAAGTTTCTATGGTTATATATATTTCCCATCAAACATATTTTTATTCAGTTACTTAAATATTAATTTGAATTAATCAAATATTTCTGCCCGACAGCGTGCAAGTGCAGTCACACACAGCAGCTTATTTATTTGTATGGTAAATTAGCGTAGTAACTGGTATGTAAAAAAACAAATAAATGAGTAAACATTATCGTGCTACACAATTTTATTATATATCTCCATTAGCGTCTTTTGAATTTTTATCTACATATTATACGTACAAGTTCATTTTCGTTTTTTTGACATAGAAATAGATATACAGTTATTCACACGTGAATGATAATATTGCACAAAAGTTTATCAATATGTATAAAATTTTTGAAGTAATTATAATGTTAATTTTACCAGATGCATAAAAAAAGTTAATTTTTCATTTTTTTTTTCTTTTCTATTTTTTTAATACTTACACACTGTTAAAAATTTCAACAGAAAACTCTGTGTAATCTATTATCTTAAGTCTTACGTAAAATTACAGAGAAAAATAAACAGAGATGTTAAAAAACTTATTTTATACATTCATTTTAATAACTAATATTAATTTAATTAATTATTGTTGAGAATATAATTTGGACTTAGAATGCTTTTTCTAAAGTAGAAACAGTCATTTTTAATTTTAATTAAAAAATTAAATAATAAAATTAGGTAAAAATACAGAATAAAGATTGAGAATCTTGATTATTCACTTTTAACTAAGAATTACTGTAAATTTACAGAGACTCTGGATAAATATTTACATTAAATTTACAGAAATTTTTAACAGTGCAGATGAATAAATATATTTCCTTTTATGTAAAAAAAAATAAAATAAATATTAATTAAATAAATAAAATATTAATGCGTAAACTTTTTTGGAATCTGCTTAATATACTTTCAAGTTAATTCTAAAGACAATATCAGGTTTTTATTCTCCTACATTAATAGATAAATAAACTAATGAAAAACTCAGAAATCGGGTTTCAATGGGCATCAAGAGAGGTCAAAACTGAACTTTCATGGAAAATTCTGTAGCTCTGTCGTCAGCTATTTGTCTATAAAGCGACCGATACCTATTTGTCTATAAAGTGACTGATACCTATTTGTCTATAAAGTGACTGATACCTATTTGTCTATAAAGCGACCGATGCTCCTACACACAAATACACATACGTTTTCTTCTATTGCCTTTAGAGATTAATTTGTGATTAAAACATCAAATATTTCTTCTATTAAAAGTTACAAAATCTCAAGACATGATATATACACTGGTGTTCAAAATTTAAGCAACAACATGTTTTCTTCTTTTCTTCTTTTGCGCATAATTTTTGAACAAATAAATTTATGAACATAAAATTTAGATGGCATGTTCGTTATCATACCATTAATCGAATTTTATATAATTTTAGCTTCAGTAATAATTTTTAAACTAATAATTATTATTTTATTTATTTATTTATTTCAAAAGTATGCTTTGGGAAAAAGGAAACTTTTCAACAATTTTAGAAAAGAAAACTTAATGAAAATTGGTGTTACGGATACATTATAAATAGATACACTGTTAAAAATTTCTGTAAAACTAATGTAAATATTTATCCACAGTCTGTAAATTTACAGTAATTCTTGGGTAAAATTGACTAATCGAGTTTCTGAATCTTTATTCTGTATTTTTACCTAAATTTATCTTTTTTTTTTTTTTTTTTTTTTTTTAATTAAAATTAAAAATGACTGTTTCTACTTTAGAAAAAGCATTCTAAGTCACAAATATATTCTAACCAATAATTAATTAAATTAATATTAGTCTTTAACATGAATGTATAACATAAGTTTTTTAACATCTCCGTTTATTTTTTTCTGTAATTTTACGTAAGATTTAAGATAATAGATTACACAGAGTTTTCTGTTGAAATTTTTAACAGTGTAAAGACGCACATGTCTTGAAATGTTACTCTAAATCTCATTTTTTTTCTTTCTATATTAACTTTTCTTTTACTTTTATAATAGACTTTCTTAAAAAATATATAATTAGTAATTTGTAAACTCTATGAGCATCACCAGAATAATAAAAAGGGCAATTAGTAGTTTTATAATAAACATATTATCCAATTTTTATGTTTGTATGTATGTAAGTTATATAAAATTCGGTTGATGATATGATAACGAACATGACATCCAAATTTTATGATCATGTGTTTATTTGTTTAAAAATTATGCGCAAAAGAAGAAAACGAGAAAACATGTTGTTGCTTAAAATTTGAACACCAGTGTACATTGTATGCTGTTAAAAAATCTTATGTTAAAAACTTGAGTTTTTTTTTTTTTTTTTTTTTTTTTAATTAACTTATAATATTTAAATAAAAGCTAATTTTGATTGTTTTTAGGGTTACGGGATATATATATATATACTTAATAAAAACCACATACAGTCGGTAGAAAAATTATTGAAACACTAGCAATAATTCCTACTATGAGCACCTAATACTGTTTTGTTAGGTAAATATTGGTCGAACCATGATCTTAGTCTTATTTTGTTTATAAAAAAGTAAGTTGATGATAAAAAATTAGCAATCAAACTAATAAACAATATATGAAAATTATAGATGTGTGCTTCAATAATTTTTCTGCCGACTGTCTATACATCATATTTTAAAAACATATATAGTATAATTTTTACCAAACTCAAAATAAGAAAGAATTTCGTAAATTAAAAAAAAAAAAAAAAAAAAAAAAAAATACATGTGTCAAATACAAGAAAAAAGAAATGTTTAAAAAAATACATTTACATTATTTTACGCAAAATGTCACAAGTCTATATGTAAAAATATGAAATGAAAAATATGAAAAAATAACAATAATAAAACAAAACTCATGAATATTAGAAATGTTTTTTTAGACCATTAAAAAGTTAACTTTTTTTCTATGCATTTAAAAATGTCACTTTAAATTTATACTTCTCCTTAATTAGCATAGGAGACTTTAAAATGAATTCAAGAAAATTTCCATTTCCATTTTCCTCGCTTTTCTTTGAATTAAGTACTTTTAGTTTTAGCAAAGAATATATCATGAAAGTTGACAATGTTAATGTACTGAAAAGAACATTCTTGTGGAGAAAAATGTTCCATTTTCTTATCACTGAATTAAATTTTTCTGTTAATAAATAATAAGAATTTTGTCGCCATTAAATATTTTATAGAAGTTGGAAAGTTACTCGCATGTAAGAAGAAGTTACTAATACCTGGTTTTTCGGTTTTTCTTCCTATACTTTATTTTCATCTTTAAACATTACTTCTCAGAAAAAAAAAAAAAAAAAAAAAAAAAAAAAAAAAGTGAACCGTCAGAATAAATATTTTTAATTCAGTAAATCGTAGTGCTTTTTTTTTTTTTTATTAATATTTCAATTTATACTACATTGAAATTAAGTTCTACTTTTTTATTTTTTTATAGATTTAGGAATTAATCTACAAATTACTAAACAAGTATTTTAAGTAACAATTAACAAAAAAATCGATAATAATAATAATAATAATAATAATAATAATAATAAAATGTGATATTCCTTATTTAAGCAAAATATGCACAAAGCAACATTTTCTAATAATCTTAAAACTTAAAAAGTAAATTGGTGAAAGTTAGTTTTCCTATTTTAGTAAACAAAATCAACCTAATTATAATGCTTGAATACAAATTTCAGGGAAAAAAGAAAAGTCTGGTGTAAAACAACCACACGACATCCATTACCCACTATTACACGTTTTATATGCATATATATATATATATATATATATATATATATACACTTTTTTTTTTTTTTTTTTGGAATAGCAATATAGCAGTTTCTGAGATCTAAAAGTAACGTACCTAAACAGGATGACTGTCAATTTTCCTGTAATAAGCGGGCAATACATGAAAAAGGATATATAAAATTGGTTTATGTAACAATTTTCAAGAAAATCGTTAGAGCCGTTTTTGAGATACAAACACTTACCACAATTTGGCAGACTTAATTATTGACCGAAAATCAATAATTACATGCAAAAAATGAAGTTAATATGACAAGTTAATGAATGCACTTGCGAGACCTGAAATTGAGCTATTTATACAGAACGACTATCAATTTTCCCGAACTAACCAACTGTATCATTCGAAAGGACATCTAATAGAATTTTTATATAGTAACTTTGAAGAAAATCCTTAGAGCCTTTTTTGAGATACATACTTACAGTCCCACTTCCGGTTTTCGAATGTTCACCAAAATTTGGAAATAATATCGGTACACCAGACCTGTATCAATTCTGAAGTTTCATAGTTCTATCTTTATTTCTTTTCGAGATATAATAGCCAGAAAATTCCACACATACGTACACACTGACCAATTGCTGAAAATTACTTTTTTGGATTCAGGAGTCCTTAAAACGAGGAAATCAGGTGAAAACTCGTCATCGAATTTTTTGGAACGAATACAATACTTAAATTACCTACGGCAGTAGGGTAATGGAAGTAAAAATATATATTATTTCACAAATCTTGTTAAACAAAATTCGCCCTTATTTGGGGGGAGGGGAGGGGGGGATATTCCCACATACATATACTCATACACAAATACATACATACGCATACACTGACCAATTGCCAAAAACCACTTTTTTGGACTTAGGGGGCCTTAAAACGTGTGAATCAAGAGAAAACTCGATATAGAATTTTTGGACCGAATACAATACTTCCATTACCTAAGGTAGCAGGGTAATAGAAGTAAAAGGTAAACCCAGAATTTTTTATACAAAATAAATTCAATTTATAAGCATAACCAATCAACTTATAAGAATCTACCAATAAGTATTTGGACACTTTCGTATTTAGACGTTTTGTGAAAAATCCAAAAACGTTCTTTAGGAATCACATCTTGAAACTTTGGTAGTGTAAAGAACATGTTATACCTCATATATTTCAGCAAATGTTGTGTTCTCAAGAGGAAAAGTGGACTAGTAAAAAATTAAACAAAAATAAAAATGTTTTGGATCATTCTGTAAAAAATAATATTTAAAATAAGTTTTGGCTGTAGCCTATGATTATGAGGATTTTTCTCTTTATGTCTATAAATGTTTATGAGGCTCTCGCGTACATTAATAGAGCTATAACAACTTAAAAAAAAGTTGCAATAAAAAAATTTCATTTTTTTATTCATAACACTTAGGGTATTAGACCTAGTGCAAAGTCATTTTTAGTAAATTTGGTATACTATATTCACACAGCTCACTGAAATCAGAATGCAAAAATGTTACATATCTTGCAAAATATGAACGTTTTTACTAAATAATTTTTATCTACGCATGCGCTAGCTTTTAAAAAATTCCATTTACATAATTTAATAGCCAAAAGTATTGAGCACCATATATGAAAACCAAAAACAAATATCGTATAAATTCAAAAGTTATGACTTATAGAATGAAAATAATTTCATTTTTTCTCAATAAAAAAGAAAATGATAGGAAGTTTTATCAATATTTATTTACAATCATTGAACACTGTATTACCACGGGGCATTAATTGAATTAAAATAAAAATGTGAATAAACCTCCTTATAATTTAGATTTTGTTTTGAGCGAACTGAAATTCTTTCATTCTATTTCTCATAACTTTTTGAATTTACACGATATTTGTTTAGGGTTTTCATGTAAGTTGCTCAATGATTTTAGCTATTAAATTATGCAAATGATTTTTTTTAAAAGCTAGCGCATGCGTAATTAAAATTATTTAGTAAAAATGCTCATATTTCGTAAATTATTTAACATTTTTTAATTCTGATTGCAGTATATGTTGTCTAATTTAGTATGTCCAATTATCTAAAAATGTCTTTGACTGGGTCTAATATCCTACGTGTTTTAATTTAAAAAGTGGATTTTTTTTTTTAAAGTTATATCTTCATGAATATATGTGGTACAGTCCGTAACAAAAGTGTCCGAACACTAGCAAAAATGCCTATGTAAAAAAAGTACACTTCATACGGTTTTTTTAAGTAAATATCCTTGTCTAATTCTGTTCTTAGTCAGTCTAAGAACATGATTTGATAAGGATTTATTTAACAAAACCGTATGAAGTGTAATTTTTCACATAGGAATTTCTGCTAGTGTTCGGACACTTTTGTTACTGACTGTAGCCTCATAAAAATTTGTACAGATAATGAGGAAGATATTCACATTCATATGGTGTAGTCAAAACGGATTTTACATTACTTTTTACATTACTTTTTTACAGGGCGATCCAAAATATTTTTTATTTTTTTTTTAATTTTTTAATTCACCTCTTCTACTCTTCAGAACACAACTTTTACTGAAATATATTAGAAATGATATGGTCTTTACAGTATCAAAGTTTCAAGGTGATTCCTAAAGAACTCTTCTAGATATTTAATAAAACGTATAAATTCGAAAATATCGAAACACTTATTCGTAGATAGTGTACTTTTTTAAATACACACGAATATAATATTTCACGTGATTATAATACGCGATTATTATAATTATTATTATTTTGCTACATGAATTTAGGGAAAATATCAACTAAAAATGTTTAAATACATTTTTTTCCTTTTATTTAAGAATTTCACAAGAAGGATGAAAATAATTTGTACGATTGAGAGATGTGAATATTTCTTCTTTAAGGATAAAACTCTAGAAATAAATGACCAAGGAATAAGAATGACTCGTGACAGATTGCGGTTGATTGTCAATATGAATACAATAATCACTTAGAAATGAATATTATTACAGACTGTATTAATCCACTCATTATAACCTCTTATTCACGCAGGCCCAGGAACTTTTGATTTGTTAAGAAAAAAAATACATTACTTATTTTTAGTGATTACAAGTAGAGTCACACACCCTCTCAAAGTGTGTGCCCCAGGTTAAAACTATAATTGTACAACTATCAGGGGTTGGTTATATGTTTCTTTCAATTTAAAATATAGATATCATATTTCTGTTACTATTTCTATAATAATAGGATTAACACATACATTGTAAATATATATATATATATATATACAGCATCATACCAAATTCTTGAGGCAGCATAATTGCCTCAAACTTTTGCTGTAACGTTACAGAAAAAAAGATGTAATGTTGCACAAATTTTAGTGTAATGTTGCACAAATTTTTAGTGTAACATTAGATTTCTACTGATGTTCATTAGTTCTGGAACTATGATTTAAGAGTTTTTCAAGTTACTCCAAACACACATGAATAAAACGGCATTTAAAATTGTAGGATAAAGCGCAAACTATTCCTTACTTATGGGATGGAATAACTTTATTTATTTTACTGAAGACTCCAAATACAATGCAGATATCTACGATTGGTAACATCACTAGCCAATATCTTCATATAATAACACTACTCAAACAAGTCAACCTACATGAATATACAATATTGACTTCAATAAAATTTAAATAAGATATATTTGTAATTGAGACTTTTTATTCTAAATATTACAAATATTTAAATAACAAATTAAATGTCATTTGTAGTATTCATTATACATTAAATTTTAATTATTAAAACCATTTAATGCATTAATGTATCCAATATTTACCTCATCATAATGACACTGTAGTACAAAATATTAACATTTCTTGTGATTGTATAAATTATACCGCAACTTATATCCTAAACGCTCATCTTTAATTTAAAAATTATATATATTGCTGTGTAAAATAATACCTAAAATGCTAACGTTATTACAAATTGTTTTTTTAAACATATTAAAATATTAACAGATAAATAATGTTGAATTTTATGTTTAAAACAATTTAAACGAAATTGGTGCATTTATGCACAGTAGAAGCTTAAATATAATCTACCCGAAAATCGATAATAGCGTGGAAAATGTGGAAAAAGAGAAGGAGGTGAAAATCCTAGCACTAAACATGCTTTTTTTTTTCTAAAATAAACTAATAAAGTAAGACATCGGCCTTCTAGGATAGAACTTACAACCATCGCGATATCAACATGACGCTCTATTCAATTGAGCTAACAAGCGAAAACACTTCTGTATATATATATTCACTTTCCATCAGTGAGGATCGAACTCACAACTTTTGGTTTCGAGGTTGTGCACTCTGACTACAGAGCCAACAGGTCTTAATCACACGGATCTGTTATAAGTGACGTCATTTGTATATAGGCCCGAAACTTACTGAGTTATGTCTCAGAATGGTAAAAATTACATGATTATCCATATAACTTTCATTATAAGTATCCATGTATACATAAGTAATTTTAAAAGAGTGGATGTAAATACTTTGATAACGAGATATAGAGTGAAGAGATTATACGATTATTCATGTAACTTCCATTATAAGTAACCGGTGTACGTAAGTAATTTGAAAAATAAATGAAATATTTACAATTAAATACAGAACTGGCTAAAAAACCAAACCATGAAGATTAAATGAAGCTTCAAAAAAAATTATTTTACTTCAATAAAAATACTCTTTCTTGATCAAACGGATATCAATTACATCTTTTATTCATTTCTTTGAAATATCTAAAAGTAATTTCAAGTATATTTCACATCATTTTGCTTTTTCAATTTTTTTTAAAAAATCAGTTCTGCAGGGAATAAATTGGATAGCTCGAACTAGGTAAAAATGAAAAACAAATATAAAATTTTTCTTTCTTACGCATTATATCTGCAATAAATTGATTTTTTTACTTGAATCAAGAAATGAATTTACATTTAAACTGCAAAGAATTGAAAATATAGAAATAATGTATAAAGCTCAGCTATAAAACTTTTATTCATTATTCATTTGAATCGTGAAAAATCGAAGGTATATCCAAAAATAGCATTTCAATACGCGAATTTTGAATAAGGAAAAGTATGAAACTAATTTAGTGTAATAAAAATACTCATGAAAGTACGTTTTGAGATGCAATTTCCCATTTATTTTTTTCATATATTATAATTAATATCGATAGTGCAGAGTCAAATCAATCTCCGAGTCATATCAATAGTGCATAATTAATATCAATAGTGCATTTGCGTCAAAGTTTTTATTTGGAAGAAATAAATGTAAATGATATTTGAATCTTAAAAATTGTCAGAATATTTATTTGATTTCTCTATGAGATCATTTTTACTATTAAATTGTATTTATTATTTGATCTTAGTATTGGCTTTGTACAGTTAAATGAAAATGTTGAAAGCATCTTAAAATTAAAAATATATTTATGTAGGGGAAAGGACTGCAAGTTATGTTAATATTAAGAGACATTTACTATATAAAAACAAAACAGGGACATGATTACAAGACATAAACATATTACGGACAGCAAGAGCCGTCCGCTTTCTACACTTGTTCGTCACTGACTGAATAGAAACAGGTGCGTGCGCATACACATAAGGATGATGATACAAGCAGTGACGGAATAATCACATCATGACTGCGTAGCAGTAATGTCACACAACAGAAAAAAAGCTAATAGCCGAGAAATACGATTTCTCATATATATATGTACACATTTCGTCAATAAAAATAACGTGCCTTTTAAAGTATTTTCCAGGTCTCTAAAAGCTAAGATATAACCAGTTTTTTCGTTTTCTTCATTTGCGCAGTTTCTTTTAATCCTGCTCTCTGAAGAAGCAATCCTTACAACTTCTCCAATTAGCTTCAATATAAAAAGTAATTGTTAATATATATACACGTTGATGATATATATATATATATATATAATTATTTTGATAGTAGAAGCAAAGAATGAGAACGAAGAATAGTTAGTCAAACAGTTCACCAAAGAGACATACACACCAAACAAAGCAACAAGATTTCCCAAATTGATTCAATTATCAAGTTCAACAACAGCACTGACGCCAATCCACTGTACAACAATACCTGTTGAAAATTGAAAAAGGACCGTGTAATTAGACCCTGATGAAAAGAAGGTTGACTCTAGGACAATATTTCAAGGTGAAGAAAGAAAACCCTGTAATGAACAATAACGACCCATTAAGCGCGGTAGAAGCCAAGCAACAGACACAAGACCACCGAAACCACAAAGACCAGTAAGAATGAACAATTTCTCCATTTAGGAGAAGCTCAGAAAGGTGAAAAAAAAAAAATCATCAGGTGATGAAATACACACACTTAAAGAAACCAAATTTAATCTTTAACAGCCCGCAAACCAAACGATGCAACAAACCAACTCAACCATATCACAGAAAAACTTAAACCAAATCGAAATCCAAGGGAAAAAAACAACCCAAGAAAGGAAGGAAGGAGGCAAGCGGCAAGACTTGTGACTTGCCTGTGAGGTTAAACTAGTTTTACGCCGGCAACACTTCCCTAGCCTGCCAAGACCAGATTAGGAGACACATGGATGAAGAAGAAAAAAAATGGCAACACCCCATAGCAAATAAAGAGCAATGAAACCATGAAATTTATTGATTGACTACGAATCCACAATAAAAAAGAGCCCTGAAATGAATCAAATGAAACAATGACAAATTATTTTGCAGAAAAACAAAACAAAAAACCTTCCAGAAAAACAAAAACAAAAAACCTTCCAGAAAAACAAAAAAACACCATGATCCTAAAAAGTAATAAAATGAAAACCTAAACCCGCGAGAAAAAATCACCCCGAAATGAAAGAGAAGCAATTTCGCCACAATCCATCCTGATTTATTGAAACACCAACCAGAAAAAATAAAATAAAATGAAACCCGAGCCACAAAAACTGAATTTAAAACACGAACAAAACAGAAAACTTAACAGGAGAAAATGGCATTTTATAAGTTCAGTCGTATCATTTATACGGGCTCATTTTTATTTATTTATTTATTTTATTTTTTTTTTTTTTTTTGCTGATGCTTTTAAAGATTATTTACCTGTTTCTCTTTTAAATTTCTGTTTGTATTGAAGAAAAGCGGCAGTTTCCAAAAGGCTACCTATGATGTAGCAAATTCTAATACGGGACACAAAATTTTTCGTCGCTGGCCACAGTTAGTCTGACAACCTCTAATCACTATTTTGGGTCACGGTTTTTAAAATATGTTTCTCAATAAAGCAGATTGTAAAATAAAATTGCTTTTAACATATGGTCGTCCGTAGTAGAATCTATGACAAACGTTAAATACACTACCCGACATAGAAAGTACAACACAATGAAACAGTTTGCAGAATTTGATGAGAATTTATACAGACAGCTGATGCATATTTGAATAAGTGAGGCTATTTTCACTTGTTGATCTGCATATCAGGAGCCTCAACGTCTTATTTGCATCACGCATTTATTTATTCCTTGTTGTACAATATATATATATATATGTATATATATATATATATATATATATATATATAATGATTCTATTGACTTCCTACATAAACAAAAACGTTTTTGAGGGGTGCTATCTCTCTTTCTATAACTATCTCTATTTTATATGTATATATATATATATATGTATTCTTAATAACTGATAGTCTTGTATTAATTCCGTGTAATTCATAAATACTTGTACGAAATATCATGCAAAATGATTAGTGCGAAATTTTTTTATGTATCCCGGAAAAGGAGCCACAGTAATTATATACACTAAAAAATAATACACTTATGTAATTAATTATAACCTATTAATATTTCAAACTAATTTGACATCATTTGGATGATTACAGAATGTCATCTGAATTCGTTTGTGTGGTCCCGTAAATAAAACATTTAGTTTATACATATGCCCTTTTTTAGAACAAACATGCTTTTATACATCTTTATAATGTATGTTAATTCAATTATGTTGCGTGCAGCATAAACGAGTTAAAAAGCGCTTAAATAAAAATTTGTCTACAAGCAATAATGTCATGAAATTCTTTTGTCCGTCTCTGAATATGATCCATAAACATTGTATGTATCAGAAAAAACTATTCAACTTATTCTACGTTTCTCATGAATAATTGTTGGAAATTTTACATAATTTGTATGATTACGTGATATTGTCGGAACACTTTTGTAAAGTCCTGTATAATAGTTAGGAAACCTAAGAACACACATATTCTGCAAAAAACACAAGTTTAAATATCTCAATAATGTATGTTAATTTCATTTTGTTGAATGCAGAGAAACGATATCAAAATTCATTTAAACAGAATTCACCCCATAGGCCGTAATGATAAGAAAAACTGTTGCATGTACCTGTACACAGTCTATAAACATTATAGACATAAAAAATTATACAACTACTTGTATACAGAGCCTGAATGTGTGTACTAATTTGCAAGTTAGTCGGAGGATTTTTGCGGCCGTTATTGTGGTACATACAAATTCGGTTCCTAGGCCGTAATGATAAGAAAAACTGTGGTATGTCCCTGTACACGAACTACAAATGGAATACACACCCAAAACTCTACAGCTAATCCCATGTGGATCATGAACATATGTACCAAATTGAAGTCAATAGCGGGATCTTTGTGGCCGCTATCGTGATACATACAAATTCTGTTCCTAGGCCGTAATGATAAGAAAAGCTTTGATGTGTCCCTGTACACGAACTACAAATGAAGTACACACCCGAAACTATACAGCTAATCCCATGTGGCTCATAAACATATGTACCAAATTGAAGTCAATAGCGGGATCTTTGCGGCCGCTATCGTGACACATACGAATTCTGTCTATGTGTCGTAATGATAAGAAAAACTTTATTCTGTCCCTCTACACGAACTACAAATGGAATACACACCCAAAACTCTACAGGTAATCCCATGTGACTCATCAATATATGTACCAAACTGAAGTCAATAGCGGGATCTTTGCGGCCGCTATCGTGATACATACAAATTCTGTCCATATGTCGTAATGATAAGAAAAACTTTATTGTGTCCCTATACACGAACTACAAATGCAATAGACACCCAAAACTATACAGCTAATTCCATGTGGCTTGCGAACATGTGTACCAAATTACAAGTCAATAGCGTGAGTTTTGCGGCCGCTGTCGCGCGACAGACAGACAAACCGACACACAGACAAAACCCAAAATCTTTTTGAGTCTCCACAGGAAGGCCTCCACTGACAGTTCGGCAAAACAGATAATTTTAGATACAATGGCGTAATACAGAATAATTTCCTTACGGTTAGTTTCCTGAGGAATGGAAGCCTATATATTTTCAACTATTCTCCATAATTCGCCCTCCTACTTAGGCTAGGGAAGAGAAAACAAATGACGGCTAATCACGTTCCACAGTTTTTTAATTGATGAGCGATCTTGAAGGGTTGGTCGGTTGGTTAGGTTTAACGTCGCATGGGCAATTGGCAACGGTCTAGGACACATCCCTACAGGTGGTCCAGAGACATGCCATCACAATTTTGATCCTCCACGGAAGGGATGCATCTCCCGCTTCGGTGACCCCCAGAAGTATAATTTTAATGGGTACATGGAGGACACTGCGGCCATGACAGATTTTACGTGCACCAGCCGCCATTGGTGTACACGACGGTCTTTGGCCGGCTCGAGTACCGAACCCGCAATCTTCCAATTACGAGGCCGGCACTCTACTGACTGGGCTACCGCGGCCCCGATCTTGAAGGGATTTGAGATATTTTGAAGGCCATGTAAGGAACTGAACATGCTGCAAGCTTGTCTGCTAACGAGTGCAGTGTACAGTCGCTTGTTGTTGAATGTATTGTAGCGTAACCGACTACACAACCAAATCAACATATCGTGCAGTCAGTTTGCCTCTCATGTGTACCAAGGGTGACCTGCTAACTAGTGTGTTGTCATATTAAACTATTATGACAAGTTGACGAGCAGTAGGGAGTTCAAAAATAGTGTTCAGATTCTGTCTATCGTCCAACACACCCCCAGACTCTCACCAGGGACTACAGTTAGAGAATATATAATAGAGAATATATAATAGAGAATAGTTAGAGATACAGCACTGATTCTCGTTGCTAAATAATACGTGGTGAATAGTGACGAATCTCAGCTATGCTTGTCTAGTGATTACAAGTTGAGGATCTAGAGATGCGTAGTGCGTGTGTGTGTGTTGAGGGGGGGGGGTTGTTAGTAGGAATCCTAACACTGTTATTGAATGTCACATCGCTCATAAATTTCATAATTGTTTGGGGTAACATCACACCGCATAGTAGGTCACCCTTGTACGCATGAAAGGTAAGTTGATTGCACGACAATACAATGCACGATTCGGTGCTGAAGATGGTTATGCTACCATACATTTAGGAGTAATAAATCTTTTTTTCTGACAAGACACCACGTAGCCGCACATTGCACTCATTAGTATAAAAACCTTGCAGCATGTCCAATTATATACATGGTCTGCAAGATCTCCTAGTGTCTCACCAATTGAGGTGCTGTGAGACGTGATTGATCGTCATTTGTTTGCTCTGTACTAGAACTCCTACATAGATAGGCTGACGCATCCGCCATTTTCTAGCCCACAAGACCGGCTGACGATTTATTATTGGTGGGTTTTCGGCAATAAATTACACGAATAACTCTAGAAAAGGGCACCGCCTGCTTATATTTTCTTCTAATCCAGGAAGAAGGAAAAAAGTGGATTATAAACTGCAGATCTAACTCGTGGATACCCGGAGCAGGAGCACAACTTTGTATCGTAAGATTTCCCTTATTTTCAACTTATTTCATTTTATTTTCAAACTTGTTTGACAAATTTAATATCAATGTACTGTTTTTTTTTTAAGTTATTACTTTAAATTCTTTTAAAATTAAATTTAATATTCCTTTTCTTTTAACGTGAATGTTGCAGTTTTGAGAATGTTGGCGATATTCTTAAAATTGCCAACTTGTTTGTTTCGTGATAAGAAGTTCTAGCTCGCTTGATCTGTATAGAAGTTTAAAGACGATAACAACGCTAATCAGGTAACCTAGCTTTTTCTACCGTCAACACTTTCCCAGACGGGCTAGAAAATGGTGGACACTGAGCCAGCTCTTATCATATAGGAGTCACTCTGCACCAGCTTCAATGGGGGGACGAACTACGAAGAATGGTTCAAAACATATGGACCTACTATACGTACGCTAAATGAATTTGTACCTCGAAAAACTGCTGCTTGTATCACCTCGACATGTTGCTCCCACTTCATACTTATCGCCTTGTACTAAGACGTTGTATCTAAAAATTTCTCACCGTAAATAGCATCAGGTATTTAAATATGGATCAGTTATCTATGTATAATTTTTTATCATTTTCTACTCACTTTTTAGCGGTGTTGCATTTACTGTGTCGGCCAGAGTATAATAAATTAATCTTATATGTAAAAGATGAAAAAAAAAAAAAAAAAAGAAAAAAAAAAATACTAAGGTAAATACACTTGAAGTTTAAAAAAAAAAAAGTTATTTTTCTATTAGTATATACGAATTTTCAAAACCTTGAGAATTTAACTTTAGCGATAACAGAAAAAAAAAATCAAATTTTAAAAACCTGTTATTATGTTTTTAATTTGAATTCATCAAAGAACAAAACTATTCGAGAAAGCATGAAAAGCAAAAGAATAAATTATTAAACAATATCGATATTATTTTTCTTTATATGTTTGTATTCAAACAATCATCAATTCTAGATCCAATTTTCTTTCATTGAAATACCTAAAAAGAATTTCAACACCTTTCCCGCTTTATGCTTCTTATACTTCATTAATCAGTTATGCAAGGAATAAATTGAATAGCATAAATCAAGAGAGGAAGAAAAAAATATTTATTCTTATCCTTACTTTAGAAATAAATTGATATTTGGTTTAAATCAAAAGGAGAATTTGTTTATGGAGTTTAACCAAGATAATATATAGAAATAATATGAAAGACCACACATGCATTTCCTGATTTAAAAACAAAATTTCCGAGTTATACATTTCAATTTTATTTTTTAAATTTATTTATTTGTTAAAGATTTTTTTTTTAAATAAATTTAAATACATATTTAAAAAAAAAAAAAAAAAAAAAAAAATACTAGAATGCTGTGGCCACCACATAACTTTCTTCTATATTTTCCTATGCAAATTCACCCAGTAAAAATACTTTATTAAAATCATTATTTAATAAAAGGATTTTCCATGATAATGCAATACGATTTCCATATTAGAGAAGTAGTATAACAATAAATATCTAAAAAAAGTTCATTTTATTCTCAATATTACATAAAGAATTTTTTTTGTTGTTGTTGTTGTTTTGTTTTTTGTTAAATATATTGTTTATTTAAATATCAATGTACTAAACCAGTTTAAAGACA
The DNA here is from genome assembly GCA_963930645.1 of Salticus scenicus. Taxonomy (NCBI): domain Eukaryota; kingdom Metazoa; phylum Arthropoda; class Arachnida; order Araneae; family Salticidae; genus Salticus; species Salticus scenicus. Next base: position 74,231,407 of record OZ005662.1, on the reverse strand, counting down.
AGAATTTGAGTAAGTTACTGAAAAAAAAAAAAAAATACATATTCATTTTCATCAAAAAAAAAAAGCATACTAAACTATTTACAGGTTATCAGAAATCAGCATACACCTTGTTTGTCCGGAATATAATTAAATAAATAAACAACTTAGAGTTTACCTGCGTTTTTATGAGCATTGTACACATTTGACAGTAAAAAAAAAAGTCATACACACAAAAAAGTTTAATTAATCGTTCGCACATACGTAGTTAAGACAATTTTGATAAAAATTCTCATAATTGATAAAATATTTTTTATATATTTGTATTTCGGCTGCAGTAAATTTTTCAAACGTGTCTTTTCAATTTATCTGAAAGTGGCGACAATTTTCCTTAAAAACTCTACATTTTATTAAAAAAGAAAAAAAAAAAGTTTTTTTTAAGCTTTTAAATAAATGCTACTAATTTTTTTTTATTTACTATGCCATTGTTACAGAAATGTATCAGAAATTGTACAGTGTCTATATTAATGTATCCTACAGTTACAGATCATTACGTTTTCTTAAAGATACAGGGTGATCGCAAACCGTATTAATTTTACACAATAATGTGCCGCCTTCCTAATTATTGTCGTAACTTAATCTTCACTGAGAAACACTTGGAAGATCCTGTTTTTTACACGTCCAGTATCTGAGAACATTTTATCAAGAGATAAATTTTTAAACTGGCAAAAAAAAAAAAAAATAAATAAATAAATAAATAAATACATAAATAAATAAAGATCTTTTGTCAGTTATGTCATACTTTTACCAGTAGTGTAGTAATAATAAAGTAAAATGCATAGATAATAGATTAAATGTCTGGACGAATTGCAACAACCTTATAATTCTAAAAAGGTACAAGTTGTAAATGTAATTAAACTGCATGCAACAGTGTTGTTTAAATATATTTTTCAGAGCCCATGTGCCATTTCCCGGTCACTCCGTATATTCAGTTGTATCAGATTCTACAGATGTATTTTGTATGATAGGTAAATCATTTGGATTTTTATATATAAAAAAACATTTTACCTTATACACAGCTAATATCATGTACGGATATGATGAACCATTGATGGTTCATTTTAACCATTTGACGCCCGAATTAATTTTGCAAAATATAGTTTGATGAATATTTCACTACTAAATTAATATAGACAACTGACAGTAAAATATATTGAATTAAACAATTCTTCTGATTGTTTTAAATTTAAAGCCTGTCCTCATTTGAGGACGTTTAATGTTCTAGCGATAAATCTTCGAGATTGAAAAACCTCGAGATTTCAGATTAATTTCCTATTCTACGCTGACAAAGACTTCAACAGTTAAGCATAATAATATATATTATTATTATGGTTGGTATTAAATTGGTATTTAATAAAATTAAACATAATTTATCCGTCACATTAATATATTAAAACCAATGTAACATTTAAAATGAGATAAAAAATACAAAAATTTAAAACTTTAAAAAATACATTTTAATTAAAAACGTTAAAACACAAGACAGACGTTTCGGCTAGAACACTAGCCCTCCTCAGTGTCAAACATAAGAGCACAACATTTACAAAAATTCATAAAACATCATAACAAGATTAAATATTCAGGAGGAACAGCTTTAGCCTCGTTGAAGGCAGAATGTTGCAATTTAGTAAAAGTGCCCTCTAGAAAAATACGGGATTCTAAGTAATTTAGAGATATTTCTTAAAATATCTCTAAATTACTTAGAACAGTTAATATCTCTACTAGCTTTAAACCTCAACTCCGTATTAGTAACTTTCTCTCAAACTTTAAACCCGTTGTCCCCCCTCTTAAACGTCTAGGTGTAATCTATAGTATTCCTTGTAAAAATTGTGATTCTATATATATCGGTGAAACTGGCAGAACAGATGAAATTAGATTAAAGGAACATAAACGCTAATATAAATCAGGAGATTTGAGATCAAAACTCGTAATCCATTCTCTCAATTGTGATCATATTCCAGATTTTGAAAACTTTAAAATTTTAGCTTCTAATGTAAATATATATGAATCCCGTATTTTTCTAGAGGGCGCTTTTACTAAATTGCAACATTCTGCCTTGAACAAGGCTAATGCTATTCCTCCTGAATATTTAATCTTGCTATGATACATAATGAATTTTTTTGTAAATCTTGTTCTTGTATGTTTGAAACTGAGGAGGGCTAGTGTTCTAGCCGAAACGTCTGTCTAGTGTTTTAATGTTTTTAATTAAAATGTATTTTTAAAGTTTTAAATTTTTGTATTTTTACCTCATTTTAAATGTTATATTGGTTTTAAATTGGTATATCTGCGCAAAAAATAAATTTATATGTGATAAATGAAAAATCATAAAGTAACTATCCAAATTATGTAATTATAATTAATAACAGGCACACAAAACTCCGAGGAATCATTTGCAGGGATGCTATAAAATGTTATTAAAAAGCAGAAATAATTCTAAAAAAACACAATTTTTTTTTTATTAGCTGTCCTCAAATGAGGACGCTGGGCGTTAATGGGTTAATAAAGGATTTAGTTTGACATGATTTCATCAAATATATACATATATTTATATAATAGGAGTGTTTTATCATATAATAAAGCCCTTTATTGCTGGAAAAAAATTCTTACGCTAACAACAAAATAATAAGCGCCAGAAAAACTCTGCCTGGAATACAAAGTTAAACATAAAATTTAATTTATCTTTTTCTCTCTAAGCAATAAATCAGGAATTTTTTCGGTATTATAATATTAGGTTATAATTATTTCAAAGTAAGTAAAAAAAAATCTTACTAATTCCCAAACGTTAAATTATTCACCAAATAATAAAATCAGATGGGAAATATTAGGATTTATAAAATAAAAAATAATTATAACATTCTATGTGATTAATCTTCATAAGTCTTAAGTAAGAGATTAAGTAATCCCTTTGTAGTGAAATATTATTTTTATGCTTCATTTACCTGATTCGGAATTACAATTACACATATTTCTATTACTTAGCATTTAATATTAATCAGTGAAAAGTATAATCTGGCCATATGAATTAAAGGAATAAATAATATTTAGTCAGAAAATTGTAAAAATATTTATTGATGATGTATAAATATAAAAAAAAAAATATTTATTATTATTTAAAAAAATTATTTACAATTAGTAAAATTTATTCACTGCAAAAGTAATTGCAATTAAGTCATCAAATTTTATATTTATTTAGAAAATATGTATTATGAATTGCTAAATCAGAGTGTATTTTATTTATAAAGCACGCTGAGAAAAAATTCTGTAACTGACATCTAGATTCTAAATTGTGGCTCTAGAAAATATAGTTCCATGTCATCCTTATACGTTCTACCCCCCCCCCCCCCCCTTTGAAAGAGAGTTCTAGAAATTCCTATTACATTTCTAGAGTGTTTTCCTATATTATCGAGGGCAAAGTTATTTAAAATTCTCTGCAAATAAATGAGAATGCAAGAGACGGGTTTAAGCAACTGTAATCTTGGTTTATGACCCAGTCCTAGAAAATCAAGCGAGAATTTCTCGACATTCAAAATATTCAGAATATTCAGAATATTGTTGCATCATCTAAAAATGTGTAGATTAGAAATTTCTGATCATTTCGTCTATTCCGTTTATTGACGTGCCTTATGCGCATAGCTCGAAAATCTATATTTCTAGTTTAGGGATTTAGAAAATGACCACTTATTGAGTTGCACGTATTCAACTCAACATTACACAACATGAAATAAGAAAGTGTTCTGGTCCAGTGTTCTGGTAAAGTGAATCGCAGACTTACTTTTGAGCTCTGGCTCAATTCAGCTGAGAATATCTTTAGAAGCTGCCTACATATTTTTATAGACCAAATTACTGCCGCTATTGTCGCCTATTAAAGCATAAATTTTTATTTTGCTTTGATAACCATGTTTCAGATAATACTTGGTCTTTTAAGCTACATAAGCACCCTGAATACCCCTATCGGCAATTTTTGAAACTATTTTTTTTTTTTTCTTTCACGAAATCCCATTAGTCTCCATACTAAGTTCGGTGCCATTTTGGTTGTTAGATACAGTTACCTGTGGCTCTGAATAATAACAGTTAAAACAAAATTCACCCTGTATATAACATGCATACTTGCCAACATACTAATTAATATTCCGTAATGTTGTTAGTTCAGCCTTTTTTTCACGCCAGTAAATGTTTAGAGAAATATTTTCGAAATGCAATTACGGTTAAATAAGAAGTAAAATGCTCTACAAAGATACTGGTTTTAAAAAGAAGGCGGGGCTTACAATACTACGGAATATTAATTAGCATGTTGGCAAATATGATAACATGTTTTACATTGCTATTTTAAAATGAGCTGAAGCCTAGTCACGAACATTGAGAAAGGTTGTCATATAAAATGAATACTAAATTACTATAAAGATCTTTGATGTAATTTATGTCACTAAACGTTAAAAGTTATTATGAATATGTTTATTTTAAATTTCCATAAATTTGCAGATTTCAATTGCTAAAAAATAGTCACTGCTTAACATTTTATTTATTTCAAATTGTAGACGTTTCTTTTGCAATATGTTTCATGTAGATTTTATTCACTCGAAATATAAAACAAATTGACTTCACAGTAAGACTGGAAATTGTTTTCGTTTAGAAAAGTTCACCAAATCTTTCATATCACAGATTTATTCAACATTGAGTGATATTTTTAGTGGCAAAAATCTCTCGCCGTCTAATATCTATTCTTCAATAAACTAATTTACTTCTCAAATGAAACCAGAGATTCAAATCAAGAAACCTTTTGCTACATTCTAAGCTAAAGTAAGTATATAAAAGTCATTGGAAAGACGTCAATCAATTTCTCTTCTCAAAAGCGAGAACTCAGGGAAATCCCTTACCTTGCAGCCAGCTAGCCGGTAGAAAAGAAACTACACCACCAGTTGAATGAAAGAACTTGTTGAAGACTTTGGCTTCATTCCAATGCTTTATCAAATTTTCCGGCTTTCTCTTTTGTTCAAGATATTTGAAAAGGAAGAGAGATTTTTAGGAACACATATTTTAACGCAGATAAAAGAAGCGGATTTTAACAATAGAGATTTTCACTGTTGCATTTGATTACTTATTAAAGAAGCTGTATTTTCGGACTTATAAATGTTGCAGCAATTTTTTATTGTAGGAAATAAGTAATTCGTCTTGTTTTAAAAATTAAAACCTTTTTTTTTCTTTTTATAGAGAAAGCAAAAAATTTCGTATAAGTAAGTTGTAATTCTTTTTTGTTACACAGTGGATCGCTGCTTACACTTTTTCAAGGTTTTTTTGAAAGAAACATACAACCGAAATGTTATTATAATACACTGATAAATAAAAAGGTGTTATATAATAATAAAGGCGGTTTTGACGATTATTTGACCCCCCCTCCCCCCTGGTGAGATTTTGTGAGATTTGGTTCGACTCCCTCCTCCCTCCCCTAATCTCACGTCAGACTTTTATTCGTACTTTTACTGTAAATGCGTTGGATTTATTCCAAAAAACACAATTTGCTTTATTATTTTTATTGAAGACTAGTTAAGACTAGTTTTTAAGATTGCATAGATGTGCATAGATTGCGTGTGGCTGGTCGGTGGCGCCTAAAACAATTGAAAGGCTACTGTGCTGCTTCACGGCGTTTGGATAGCCACGATAAATATTATCGTGTCAGATTTTGCCATATCTAAGTCAAGAAACATGTTTTATTTGAATTTAACTCAATTTTCTCAAAATGTTAAACTGTTTTTTTCGGGAAAAAAATAACCTGATATTTGCCGAGACCCCCTCCCCTCCCCCACGCGAGATTGGGTGAGATTCGGCTCGACCTCCCCCCCCCCCTAAACACCTCACATAATTAATGGACACCCCCTAAAACTTTAACACATTCTCATTATTTACTATGTACAATCAATCAAGAGAACTTTTAACTGAAATTTAAATTAATTCAAATAATAATCAGCAGCATAAAATAATTAAATTACACTGCACTGAGAAAAAAAGAGCCCTGATACCACTTTTGCTTATTCTTATGTAAAATTACCTCCTCAATCCGAATATGACCTCTATTTTTCCCAATCGACCACTGTTTTCTTAGGACGCCACCCCCTCCCCCAATTTTGATCATTGTTCTGTAATTTTATGGCCATGAATTTAATTTGGAGAATGGAAATGAATTACTATTTAACTTTAAAAAACAAAAAAAAAATATATAATGCATAATAAATTATAATAATTGATTAATAAAATATAATAAATGTAATGCATAATTTCAATGGCAAATCCCCCCTAAACTTTCCCCTTGCTGCAAACGTTCATGTTTTAGAATTTCCCAACTCTGCAGCTCCTCAGAAAATATTTAACAGTTAAAATAATCCTTTCTCTTCCATTTGTAGCCATAAAATTACCGAAACGGGATAAAAATAGGGGGGGGGGGGGGTTAGGGCGTCCCTAAAAAACGGTGGGTGATAGTATTCGGATTCAGGGGGTAATTTACATAAGAATTTACATAAATGGTGTTCGGGCCGATTTTCCTCTCGCAATCGTATTTATTAGTGTTGGTACAAAAAAAAAAAAAATCGCTAATTTTATGAATTACCCTTAAGATTTCTACATTATCTTTTAAAGGTAAACTCTTTAGTTTTTTTAAAAGCAGACAACATTTTTACAAATAATTAAAAACGAAAGAGAACTTTATCTCACCTAAAGTAAGATGTCAAGTGAACACGTTAAAGTAGAAATCAACAAGCTCTCTATCCAAGCCTACCATATAAGCATGAGTAATAAATCCGTACACTGAGAAAAAAATATATATATATACCGTCTTCCTCTAGAACGACTAAGTAGTCATTTTCTAAATCCCTAAACTAGAAATATAGAGATGAGCTGATGAGCTGAACAGACGAAATGATCGAGAATTTCTATTCTGTATATTTCTAGATGAAAGTTACAGAATTTTTTCTCAGTGTATATTTTAATAATAAAAATGTTCATTAGAGATTCGTTTTTCTACAATGTACGTGGAGTTTAATATTAATCTAAAATACATTTTCTGATAATCTTTACCAATTCAAGTGTCCCATATTGGGTATTAATTATTTCTTGATGAAAAATATATTACAATTATCCATATAAATATTTCAAATATGTAATTTACAAGGAAACATTCGAAAGGTCTTCAAAAAATATTTAAAAAAAAAAAAAAAATACATGGGATTCTATTCTTCATAAAACACCAGGAAGTGAAAAAAGTATCGGGTGAAATGAATTACAGCGACCAGAAAAAATTATCAAAATCAGGCATATTTGGCGATTTAGCTTTGTTAAGCGTTGAATTCGCTAGCACCGAGATTGCCATGTACGAACAGAACCGTGTTTTGTTTCTCCGCCAAGTACTCAAAATCGATCGCCTAACAGTGTGAAATCACCAAATATGTTTCATTTTGATATTTTTTTGTGGTCGCTGTAATTCATTTCGGCCGATATATATATATATTTTTTTTTTTTTTTCACTGGTATTTTAGGAAGAGTAGAATCACATATTTTTTTCAATATTTTTTGAAGACGACTCCTTTTGAATGTTTCCTTGTTAGACATTTTATGACAAAGAAAATTTGATGAAACGAACGTTCAACTAGAAAAATCTTTAGTCAATAATAAGAAGAAGGAACTAGATAAAATAAACCATAACTATGTGTAGAAGAATTACAAAACTTCATTATTAAATTTTCGGGGGACTAAAAAATATCGTCTATTATAAAAAGTGTAAGAATAGTCTAGTACCATTAATGATTATACAAAGGGGAAAAAAAATAGACATTTTCTCGGTTTCCAGATAGAATTATTCTTTTACTTTTTTTTACGTTAGGGAAACAGCAGGTGAGATAATTCACAGAAAAAAACAATAAAATTGGAAAAAAAAATCTTAATGATGAATTTGGTAAAAAAGTAATGAAATATAATTGTTAGTTACCGAGGAGAAAGAAAATAACGTTGTTCATAAAATAAGCGCAACGAAAAGAAACTTTATTCTTAAAAATAAAGTTTTCTAACGAAAAGAGAAAAGTTTGCAAAGTATTAATTTAAATTGTTTTTCATATGACGACTGTTTTAGTACAGTTCGTTAAGATAACAAGATTAGGTTGTGCAACATTTTTTCTCTATATATCCTGTAGATGAAATCCACATAAAAATTCTAATATGCATAAAAAATTATTCATTTTAAAAAATGGCAAGTTTCAAGTACAAAGAAAAGTATTGTACTTTTCTGCACCTGTTTTCGTAATTTTAAATTTATCATTTATTCTCAATTTTTTTTTTTTTTTCATTTAAATTTTTTTTTTTCAGGCAAAGCAATTTCCTTTATTATTTTGCTAGCAGGCTTTGCCCGCTTCGCTGGTCACTGAATTTTAAGGACACTCTTTTCTATATAGCTTTATAAAAATAAAATAAAACAAAATACTAAAATTACTCAAAAGCTCGCTTCAGGTCCCTGCTGACTTCGGCAGCGATTTCTTCACCCGCTAAAACTCAGGCGCCTGTCCCTATTACCTACGACATTGGTTTACCAATTGTCTTCCATTTAGGTGCTTATTAGATAACAATTTCGAAATAGATAGTATCGAAAAAAATGAAGTATCCCTTTTATATTTGAATCTCAGTTACATATGAACAACACTATACGTGGTGCAAATAATATTTGCTTTTACGTTATTTCCTATGTTTATTTTGCTTATCCGATCAACATAAAATGACAGCAATTTCCCGCCAAGTATTACAAACTGCATTTTTTCTATAAACTCCTTTCTATAGTCGCCAAATTTGGCGCCAAATCCATTACCTGCCTATTGGAGCTTTTTAATGCGTTTTAAAGGGAAGATTAAGCTATTTTAACGCGAAAAAGAGCTAGAAATGCAGAAAATTGACATTTTTATCAACTTACTAAGCCTCTTTGAAGGAATTTATGCAAAAATAAATACGGTTATTTACAATTTCGTAACAGTACGCATTGATAAAGTGCTAATGTAGTTAGTTCTATAGCTATGATCCTACAGAATATTTAAAAACATGGTTTATAAAAAGTTCTTTACCTTATAATTATTTAAATTTTTGTTTCGTTACTTAGATTAAAATGGCTGTTGGTATATTAAACTTCTTGTCGAAAAACATTCTGTGTACTTCAACACCAAAATTTAAATAATCGTCCAGGAGGATCTATTAATGAAACTGATAAAATAAAAATATGGTTCATAGAGTTTAAATAATCTATTTAAAACAGAAAATGGTTTCCATACAATCTTCTGCTGTTGCCACCTAAAATTCATACTTTAGTTAATTTTAAAAAATCTAATTGTCCGATCGATAAGCTGTTTAATCCGTTGGATTCACAAAAATTGCTTCTTTCATTTGGTATCTTATTTGTAACGATACGACCGATATTTCTAATTTATTTTCTAATTTATTTAATTTAGTTTCCTCGTTTTAAATAAATGTACTTTTTCTTTTTTTTTTTTTTTTTTATTCTGTCGAAAAAAAAAATTGGCAACAATTAAATTATGGATAAAATTTAAATGGCTAATTTATCAGAAATTAGAAGGTTATTTTTTTCACATTTTAATTAATTAAAAGAAAACTAATAAGAAATTCGAAAATCCGGCTTCGAGGTGCATCATGGGAGGTCATTACGAACCTCCATGCAAATTTGTGTAGCTCTGCGATCCGCCTATTTCTTAAAAGGCTCTGGATATACATACACAATGACACATACACACAGAGACACACAAAAATCTTATTTTAATACATGTATAGATTCTATGTTCATAAAATAATGCATTTGATTCGTAAAAGTTTTTGACATTTGGTTTTCAGTGGATCTGCAAGTTTTAAGATGTCCTGAAGATGATTTGATCATTTGTAGAAAACGCCTGTGTGTATGTGTACATTTTATAAAAGTTAATTTTGTGGCAATTTTTTATCAAGAAGTCTCAGAAGGATAAAGTATTATTAAAAAAGTTGTACTATATTGCAATTTGACATAAATTAATGTCTACCAACTTTAAGGCCTATCGCTTATCATGTGAGATAGTGTAAAATTGCACAAAACGTAATGTGTGAAAGTGTCATTAGACAAAACTTTGCTCATTCTTTTTTGTGTAAGCACTGTATGACAGGTGGCGTATATTTGCTTCAATTTTCACCCATGTATGGATTGACAATATCTTAGCTTCCATAGCGCATAAATGTAGAAATCCTGATATGGGAGATGGTCATTATTTGTTTAAAAATAACATGCTGACATAATTTGAATGCATATCCGCAGGTAGCTGGTACAGATACAACTGATCTCATTAGTTTTTCTATATGGTTACATTTCGGTATTTATACGTTAAATTAGAACCAAACTGCAAATATATAACACATGTTTATTATGAAAAGCTGTATTGATTAAAATTTTGTCATTTGATCTATCCCTCATCACTTTCATCATTTTAAATGTGTAATTTATTTGACATTTTGTCACCTTAAATTTCGATTTGTTTTAATACAAATGAATTGCATTATTTTTCGTTTTGTCATTTTAAATTTAGATTGCTATGTAGAAAATTGTTTTCTATAGATGGTTCTGCGTTCGGACTCCTCTAGAATGGAATTTAAGGTATTCGTGAATTTTAGAGAGTGTTATACAAACCATAGTTTTTTTAAAACTTACTATTTTACCATGTTTTTATTAACTTATATTCTTGTTCGTTTGTTTGTGTGTTTGTTTGTTCGGTACAAATCTTGCAATCTATTTTTTAACTAACTTCCCTACTAGCTAGACAATTGAAACTTTCACAGCAGCTCAGAACCCGGTGACAACACAATACTTCGAAGTCAGATTTTCGAATTTTCGAATAGTTTTCTTTTTAATTAATTAAAATATGAAAATAATAAGCGCTTAATAGCAATAAAAATAGTCATTAAAATATTAGCTATAATTTTATTTTTGCCAAAAAAAATTAACTAGTTCATTTTCTTTCGACATAAAAATAAATACATTTAATTAAACGTGAGTGTTGAAAAATTGTAAAAAGTTAAATGATGCATCTCACAAAAATTGACGTCATTATCAGTTTAAAAATTTTATACACATTGATAAGTGCTAATGTAGTTCATGATACTAATAATATTCGTTGTTCTAAAAGGAGTAATATTTTATTTTTAAAACCAACTTTTTTTTTCATTATTATTGTTAGTTTACTGCACTGAGTCCGCGGGCTTAAATATTGCTTATATATTATTTTTTATAATCACGTATTTTATTAATGATTCAGCAGAAAATTTAAAAACGTGTTATATAAAAAGTTTCTTTATCTTATATTATTTGTAATACTGTTGTATGCGTAAACGATTTTTGCTGCAAATTCAGTTAAAGTTTTGATCACTAAAATATAGCTCGCAAATATTTTGGGTACAAATAGTTTTGTTTTCTGTTATACTGAATACGTACCAACGTTTAAAAAAAAATTATCTCAATAGGTAACAAATTTACAGTTTTAAAAGTTTTTCATTTATAAAAAAATGGAAGTATATTTCTATGTTCATTCATCCGAAAAAAGTTGATAATGAAAAACAATTTTTGATTATGCCCTCAACTACTTGATATGAAGTACTGACCTCTCTCTATGAAACTCTTTGCCACGTTTGTACACATATAACCATTAAAATTCCTAAATGACAGTGAAAAATATATGCCAGGAAAAATTAAATTTAACATTCTTAGTTCAAAACATTTACTTGATCTAAAAATGTGAAAATATTTTTCCATTTTCTGAAATTGTAGCGTCTTTTTGAAAATATTAAATATTGCATTCATGTTGGTACAACGTATTTAAATACAAACACTTTTACGAATTCTTTACATATCATCTTTTATAAACAGCGTATCGATCGTAATCTACATGGGGTAAAATCCTTAAGGGCCCGCTTCACTCACCATCGCCGGAAGCTGAAGCTAATATTATATGGGAAATTTTCTTTACGTATAACTCATTAACTAATACATATTTTTAAATTTTGTTTTCACATTCAGAAAATTTCCATCTGTTAAACGGACGCACCTTTTTTAAAAACTTGTTTTTTTTTTTTTTTTTTCATTTTGAAGCTGTAAAATACGAATTTTTAATATGTGAAATTTCTCATTTTGCAATTTCAAAATAAAATATTAAAAATTTTAAAAATACATTTTTTAAAAAAGTGCGTTAATTTCACAGTTGCGAATTTTCTGAATGTGGAAACCGAATTTAAAAATATGTATTAGTTAATGAGTTATAAGTAAAGAAAATTTCCCATAGAATAACATTAGCACGGGCTTCCGGCGACGTTGAGTGAAGAGCGCCGTTAAACTATATATATTGAATTTGTAAACATTCAACACCAAATTCAAAACTACGTACAGTTTCTGTTTTCAAAGTTTACCAATGATAAATTCCCCTCTCTAATTTGAATCAGTTATTTGCAACAACACAATCAGTCGTAACACTACCATATAATGTTAAGAAGTAGGTTTGAAGAAACAAAATAATTGAAATATCGATATTTTTCAGTGGAATTGAAAATATGTGTTCCATTTATATAATAAATCTGATTATCGATAATTTATTAAGCAGGTAAACTTTATCCTTTTATTTAATCGCTAAGAATAAGACAAAAGTCATATACGAAAAGCTAAAGATTTTTTTTTTATTAAAATCACAATCAACTGATTGGAAGAAAATCATATTTAATGAAATTTTATTTTTCCGACTGAGTGAAAATAATGCCTGGACCGGGAGTTGAACCCCGGATCTTTGACTTACAAGGTCAAGGCTCTACCAATTGAGCTATCCAGGCCGACAACCGGTCAACATTACTCACTCAGACAACCTTTAGGCAAAAAACATCTGGTCTATCATTTAGATAGCTCAACAGAAATAAGCCGCATTTAAAGGAAAACACCATTAAACAATGGGAGAAAGATTTACATTTTTTTTTTTATTAAAATCACAATCAACTGATTGGAAGAAAATCATATTTAATGAAATTTTATTTTTCCGACTGAGTGAAAATAATGCCTGGACCGGGAGTCGAAACCGGATCTTTGACTTACAAGGTCAAGGCTCTACCAATTGAGCTTCTAGGCCGACAACCGGTCAGCATTACTCACTCAGACAACCTTTAGGCAAAAAATAAAATTTCATTAAATATGATTTTCTGCCAATCAGTTGATTGTGATTTTAATTAAAAAAAAAAAAAAAAAATTGTACTTATTTCTCCCATTATTTAATGGTGTTTTCCTTTACCTGCGGCTTATTTCTGTTGAGCTATCTAAATGATAGAACAGATGTGTTCTGCCTAAAGGTTGTCTGAGTGAGTAATGCTGACCGGTTGTCGGCCTGGATAGCTCAATTGGTAGAGCCTTGACCTTGTAAGTCAAAGATCCGGGGTTCAACTCCCGGTCCAGGCATTATTATAACTCAGTCGAAAAAAAATAAAATTTCATTAAAGATTTAATGTCAAATCAAAATATTATTCAAAATCTTATTTTAAAATATAAATTTTGCTAAAAAATATGAAAGAATATTTTCGTGTTCGTGTAATTAAATTTATCATTTTAAATTTTGTTATATTAAAATCTGTAGATAATGCTATAGATAGGACATCTGATTATTTAGTTTTTTTATTCTTTAATTTTTAAAATAATTAAAAAATTATTTTTAGAATTAAATTTTAATTAAGAAACGAAAAGTATTTCTTAGCGTTTTAAATTTCATATAGGACTTGAAGAAGTTATCTGTAATACCAGAGCCTCCGTAAGTAGATTCCTGTCGCGTAGCTCGGAAATTAGGCAACATTTGAAACGGTAGGCAGCGCCACCTGGTACAGATTATGGGACTTTTTTATTCAACTGTCATCAATAATTTAACGAAGTGATACACAATATATATAATCGGCGTTTTTTCGATTCTGTTCGCTTTTTATGTATATTATATCCAACTTTTAAAAATTTTTGGTGGCTGTTGAACAAAAAATTGCGCAATCTGTACCAGATGTCGCTGTCTACCGTTTCAACTGTTGCCTAGTTTCCGAGCTACGCGACAGGCATCTAGTTAAGGAGGCTATGGTAATATATTGTTGGGGATGTTTATTTAACTAATATTTAATAAAATACATTTTTGGCAAAGAAAATATTTTAAAACTCGCTCATAAAATTATACATTGGTGACACGTATACATTTTGAGTCATATATAGTTTAAATATCATGTATATCACTAAATATTTGTACGTAAATAAAATAATATATTACAATTTACCCACTTATCACATTTACGCTTCAAAATTCTATGAAAAACTTATTTTCAACTTTTACCTTGAATTTTAAGAAAAATCTTTCGGACATTAGTTTTAATCAGAAAAATGGACAGAATTTCTGGGCTTTATAATAACCAGATGGTTTTATCTTATACTAAATCTGCCTCACCTACGCTGTCAAACGCTTTTATAATTAACTGTGATATCACACGATATAGATCTTATTCTATTATGACGAATTTTTCCTGTCATCAAAAAGAAACATATTGCTCTTCTTGTTATCACCCTTTATTTATTTATTTTTCCACGATAAAGCATCTTCATTATTGAAAAGAAATTTTCTAATATTCGAACTTCTCAAAAATTTGACTTACAAACACTTACCCTGAAAGGCATCAAACTAATTTGTTTAATTTTCTCGTAAGGAAAGATTATCTAACTACTTCCTTTATATGAACTACACTTCAAGTACATCAATATTTAATTTTCTTAAAAGTTTATGAGTCATGATTTAGATAGATAATATTGACAAGCAGGAAAATTTCCCTAGATACCAATATAGAAGCGTGTATAATTTGTGAACTGTAAGTTAGAATGTTAAGTATACAATAATAAAAAGTATTTTTTAAACGAATCTTAACTGAAAATGTTTAAATGAAAACAGGTTGTTTGATATTATTTATTAATTTAACTATGCACTATTTAAAAAATCTTAAGAAAATCACTATACACTATTTCAAAATTTTAAGAGAAAATTTATATAAATTCGTTACATATCACTGACAAACTAATTAAGTTAAGGGCCCACTTCACTCACCGCCACCGGAAGCCGAAGCGAATGTTATTCTATGGGATTTTTTTTTTTTTTTTTTTTTTTTTTTTTTTTTACAAATAACAACTTATTAATTAATTCATAATTTTAAATTCTGTTTTCACATTCTGAAAATTCCCAGCTGTTAAATTGACGGACCTTAAAATAATAATAATAATAATAATAATAATAATAATTTTTTTATATTTTATTTTGAAGCTGCAAAATACGAATTTTCAATATTTAAATTTTTTTCATTTTGCAATTTCAGAAAAAAAAAAAAAAAAAAATACATTTTTAGAAAAGGTCCGTCAATTTAACAGCTAGGATTTTTCAGAATGTGAAAACAGAATTTAAAAATATGAATTAATTATTAAGTTACTTGTAAAGAAAATTTCCCCATAGAATAACATTGGCTCTGGCTTCCGGCGACGGTAAGTGAAGAGGGCCGTTAAGCTTTTGCAAGAGAATAATTTAAAAATTTTAATTCTATTAAAGTTAACTTCTTTTGTTGCATTCTGAACTTAAATTTTTATTTTATATTCAATATAATATGAATATCACTGAAATTTTTGCATTGCAAAAAAAAAAATTATGGAAAAAAATTGTATTAAAAGAATAATAAATAAATAAATAATTCTTCATAATGTTCATAAATACGCAACAATTTTTATCGAGGAAATAAGTAAATGCGATCCTGTTTCCGGTAAAAATAGACAAAGTGGGAACGAAGTTACTATCCCTAAATAAGTAAGCTTCCATATTGTAAATATTTAAAAGTCTCTAATTATTTAGAAATATATAATTTCTTTCAAGTAAACGAAAAAAATGTAAAATATATAGCAAATTTTCTCCAAGAGGATCATCTTACGGGGTTTAGAAAATTGGCCATTTAGAGATGTGTCTTTTAATAGAGACATACTTGCCAACATACAAATTAATATTCCGTAGCATTGTTTGCCACGCCTTTTTTTCACACCAGTATCTTTTTAGAGCATTTTTCTTTTTATTTAATCGCAATTGCATTTGGAGAATATTACTCTAAAAATTTATTGGTGTGAAAAAAAGGGCGGGATTAACAACACTACGGAATATTAATTAGGATGTTGGCAACTATGTAGAGATTATTCAAAAAAATCTTTATTCAGTCAAGAAATTCTATAGAATAAATGCTATTCAAATTTATTTTATTTTTAATAATTTAATATTAGCTTGCGAAATTGAAAGTTATCAATACGTCTCATTACTGTATAAAATTAGAGTAACTTTTAAGAGGATATACAGGTATACAACACATTTAATTAAAAACACACAAACACATAACAAACCTTTCGACTACCAGAGCCTGACTAAGGCAGGGGCGTACGGGGCAGTTGCCCCGGGCCTCCACATCAGAGGGGGCCCCCAAATCGAATAGAAAGTATTTTTTACGTTTCCTTCTTTAATGAACTTTTTATAAACAAAATACCAGTACAGTGTAAAATCAAACTTAATTGAGTCATCGTAATTGCGAAAATGTAGCTGAATTCCGCCGTAATGTCAGCAAGGATATGAATTTTTGAAAGTTAACAATAAAAAATAAAATGGATCTATAATTAGGTGAAAAATTTAAATACCTCTATAAAGTTCGGTTCTTCATTTCTGAAGTAGTGAAGCAGAGGGGGCCTTTCAAAGAAGTTTTGCCCAAGTAGTAAAGCAGAAAGGGGCCCCCAGAGACATTTTTGCCCCGGGCCCCAATTAGGCATGTCGGGCCCTGATTAGCCCTCTTTAGTGTCAAAATACGTACATAGCATAACAGTTAAGATCCAGTCACAAAACACCACATCAAGATTAAGTACTCGGGAGGAACTGTTTTAACCTCGTACAAGGGAGAATGCTGCAGTTTGGTATAAACGCCCTCTAGGAAAATTCGTGACTCGTATATCTAGTAATAATCTAGTAATCCATTCCCTTGATACCGATCATATTCCTGACTTTGACAATATTAAAATCTTTGCTTCTAACGTAAAGATACACGAATCACGAATTTTCCTAGAGGGCGTTTTTACCAAACTGCAGCATTCTCCCTTGAACGAGGTTAAAACAGTTCCTCATGAGCAGTGTTGGGCATAATTGATTAAAAAGTAATTGAATTACAATTGAATTACAATTAAATTCCAATTATAATTATTTTACTGTCAACCAATTAACAAGTAATTGATTACAAATAAATTGAATTAATTATTTGATTTATTTGTAATAATTTAATTTATTTGTGATCAATTACTTGTTAACCGATTGACAAAAAAAATATATCTATATAATTATAATTTAATTGTAATTCAATTGTAATTGAATTACTTTTTAATCAATTATGCCCAACACTGCTCCTGAGTACCTAATCTTGTTGTGATGTTTTATGACGGGATCTTAACTGTTATGCTATGTGAGTATTTTGACACTAAAGAGGGCTAATGTTTAGCCGATAAGTTTGTCATGTGTTTGAGTGTTTTTAATTAAATGTGTTTCATATATATATATTTATTTATATCATTTTAAAAGTTACTCTAATTTTAATATTAGTTTGTTTGAAGATTAACTGATTTTTAGCAATGATTTTGTCTTCGAAGACATTTATACCTGAACGCCTTGCATTTTGCAGATCAACGCTATTTCTGAGTAGAAGGGAGGCTATTTATAAATTTTTAGTAAAAATTTATAGATAGGGAATTTATAGATCTTTCCCGGGAGGAAATAACGATTTTAGCTATTGATTTTAATTATTGATTTTTAATATTAACTAAATTTAAAATTTAAATTTTCCATTTAAAAACAACAATACCCATTTAAATGTCATTCCATTTAAATATGTTAGTTAATAGTATGATTCTAAATATATATATATATATATATATTTTTTTTTTTTTTTTTCAAAGCGTGAACTTCATCTTTAAGTATGTAAATTTAAAAAAAAAAATGAAGTCTTACTTCCTTTACTTCTTTTATCTACATATAAATTATTAATACATACATACATGGTAATCAACATAAATGATATGATGGCCAATAGTCAATAAAAGTCGTGGGGAAAAAATATTATTTTCT
Organism: Salticus scenicus; assembly: GCA_963930645.1. Classification (NCBI taxonomy): domain Eukaryota; kingdom Metazoa; phylum Arthropoda; class Arachnida; order Araneae; family Salticidae; genus Salticus; species Salticus scenicus. The sequence continues at coordinate 74,213,147 of OZ005662.1, read as the reverse complement.
CTTATAAAATATAGCTCTTAAAAGAGGTACACAATTGTGAATGGTCCCTGAATAGAGGTATGTTAGAATTAAATCCTAAGAGAGAAAATATAGGACAGTTTAAAAATGTCCCTAAAGGCAGCTGGCTTTAGAATACAAGTGAACTTTAGAGAGGTGTCACTGTATATCATTGTAATAAGAACTATAAATATAATTTAAAAAGTAAACAAAACAGTAAATATTATTATAACAAAAGAATTATAAACTTGAAAACAGAAATATATAAACAAAATTGATGGTCACACAAAAGTATAAGGAGGGATATAACTTGCAAAAAGAAACAATTTTTACGATACAGTATCGGATCGGAAATTATAGGGCAGGACGCGAGAGAATGCTTTCTATGGAGTGTAAAAATTGTTGCCATTCGTAGAAATCGTCATTCAGCGGCTATTCGTCGCCTGAGATGCAGCAATATTAAAGTGTGGTGCAGACATAATGCAGCTCATGTACAGTGCTGCAAATGTCAATGTCGAAAAAGCGGTAAGACTATACCAAGTGCGATTTCGAATCAATGTCTATATCTGTACTGATAAGTATAAAGGATTTAAGTCCATATTCTTGATTTTTCAAGACACGAAAAATGAAGTTAAACTAACTAAAAACAAATCAGAAGAATCGATTAGGAAAAAGGTATTTCGTTGACTTATACCCTTTACACCATTCAGTGATTGTCAACCTTAATTTAATAACGGGAAAAAATTGAATTAAATATTTTATACCATACATCAATGGTAAATTTCTGACTTGAACTTTTTTTTTTACCAATGGATTTTCTCAAAGACTAAATGACATAGACTTAAATACATTATACCAAACGATAGAGAATTTTTTTCTGAGTCCGACTATGTACTTAACTCAAAATCCACATTTTTGGACTTAAATCCTTTATACTTATCAGTACAGATATCTTCGCCGGAATAGCGTCGCAGCTGCAGACGTTAAATGAAAGAATTCTTCCAAAATCTGCGTGAGTCACTCCGTCCTGTTGTCCTGTATTGCAGCTGGTGGTTGCTCATTTGAGCATTTGATATAAAGTTTTGGATAATAATGTTACTCTGTCTTTTATAATTCGTTTTTATTGTATTCTCCATTTTCACTAACAAGTCGCCTTTTGCTTCCCGTCCCCACATTGTACGGTTAAAGTTTTTTTTTTTTTTTTTTTTTTTTTGTATTGATTTGTCACCCCTTACATTTGTGATCATTAGATTTGTTGCACCCTGTATATATAAAACAGTACTGTGAAGCAATATTTATTAAAGACATCTAAAGATGATTAAATTTAACAGGAAATTGCTATTTTGTTTTAAAATCATGTCATGTACCAATAATTTTACGTACATATGTATTGTTTTTATATTTCAGTACGAAAAGAAAAATACGACAATAATTAAAAAAAAAAAAAAAAAAAAAATACGACAATAAAAAAATATATATAATTAAAATGCTATATATCTATTCATTATTTCTAATAGTTTATTTTTAAAAAAGTATATATATTTATAATTCTCGAAAAATTAAATGCTGAATATGAAGAAAAAATACATATTCAACAAGTTTAAGTGCACAATTTTATTTAAAAACAGATTTAATTAAATTATAGATTAAAAGTATTCTCAAAAGAAAAAAAATATTCTTCAAAAAATATTTTTATTCTGTTATTCCTAGTTTGTTACTACAAAAATATCAAAATATCAAAATATTTGTCTTCAAAAATGAAAAATAATAAAAAATAAACAAATCTATTATACAAAATATTACAAAAAACAAAATTTAAGTGCGATCATCAAAAATTGAAGTGCAAAAACTAACAAAACAAGATATTTATAAAGTATAAAAATATCATACACAATAATTTAATGTAAAAGTATGTACTTACTGAAAACATGACAGGTTGAAAGAAAAAGAAAAAAAATGTTAAAGCACATATTCTATCAAAGAAAATACTTGAATTTATTTATTAAGTGGTTATTTAAATATTTATTTATATCATAACATGTTATTTATTATTACTATATTTTTTAAGCGCACTTACTCAGATTACGTTAAGGAATACTGTTTATTAATTTTTGTTTCTTATGTTAAAAATCAAAAATCATAAATAAGCATAAATGAATTAAACTTTGAATAACACTATTCTAACATCATAAGAGAGGAAAACTAATTCATATATATATATATATTATTTTTTTTTATTATTATTTGTTTGCAATATAACCGAACACAGAAAGTTATATCCATTAAAATAAAAAAAAAAAATATTATAAATAAATTATTACTAAAAAATTACTTAATATACATATTTTTTTATTATAATTTAAATAATTTTTCCTGTTAAGGTTTTTTTGCAAAATGTGTCTGTCGATAAAATTATTCCATTTAATTAAGTTAAATGTTTTATTTAATACTTAATTGGTAACATTGTTAATTTATTCTGTAGCATTGTGAGAACCCGCCTTTTTTTGACAACATATTTTTGTAAAATATCTTTATCTAATATATAATTATGATTATATATATATATATATATATACACACCCCGCGACAAAAAGATAAGTACAAAGGGTTTTTTCTTTGATTTTTCATAAAATAACATTATCTAAATTGTGCTAATCCTTTATTATTATCATAAAATAACACTATTCCCGGACTAATTTTTGTTTTAAGGCTAATTTCGAAAAGTTTTAAGACTAAAATATTTCTAATTTAAGACTACACTCCGCGGCAAAAGATAGGAACAAAGGGTTTTTTTAAATTTTTCATAAAATAACATTATCTAAATTGTGCTGATCATTTATTACCATTACAAAATATTATATCAAGAACATATTAAATATTTGAATCATATTCAAAATATTCATATTCAAAATAATCATATTGAAATATTAAAAAAAAAAAAAAACATTGTTCCTATCTTTTGTCGCGGTGTGTAGTCTTAAACTAGAAAAATTTTAGTTTTAAAATTTTCTAAATTATTCTTAAAACAAAAATTAGTCGGGGAATAGTGTTATTTTATGATAATAATAAATGATAAGCACAATTTAGATAATGTTATTTTATGAAAAATCAAAGAAAAAACCCTTTGTACCTAACTTTTTGCCGCGGGGTGTATATAAATAACTCTTAAACAAAACAAAAAAAAAAAAAAAAAAACCGTGAAAAGCGCACTAATTATGCTACAGAATAAATTCTTAATATTGGCAGGATTTAGGATGTTTAAAATATGTTTTTTTCTATATTCTTCAATTACACAATTACACAGATATGTTTCACATAAATTTAAAATAACAATGTTCATTTTTTATCATAAGTTCTTCGTCTAGGATCGAAACATTTTAAAAAAGTAATAAATGATTAAACTTTAATTTTTTTATAAATCTATCAGAATAAATACAGAAAAGGGATAAAAAAGAAACAAAAATTTAATGTTGTTATAGGGTAAGCGCTCCAGTGATTGACACTTTTAGAGCAATTTCTGATGTTTTTAATGTTTTAGTCATCAGAAACTATTTTTAGAAATCTTAAGCTAATATGTATGGCACGAAAGACTTTCAGATCCACATATATGTTGAAATATATAAATTTGATAATAATATTTTTTTTTTTTTTTTTTTTATGAATTTTTATTTTACACCTACTAAATGTTCCAGTAAGTTGAGTAGAAATGGTTGAGTAGCTTTTAACACTGCCAGTTTCTCATTTTACCAGTAATTGGCCCCGTATGCTCCAGTGTTTAACACTGCTAGTTTTTCATTTTACCAATAATAGGCACACTGTGCCCCAGTGTTTGACAGACAATGTTAAAATTCTTATATGTAAAGAGCATTTGCTTTTATTTTTTTACTTATTTATTAATTATTTCGGGAAGATGTCAATTACTGGAGCATGTCAAACACTAGAACACCTTTCCTATAAGCAAGTCACATAAAATTAGCAGTCGGATAGTGATCTCAATTATTCCGACACGCGGACATCGAAGGAAACATACTGTAAAAAAAATTATGTAAGATTACGGGGAAAGCCCGGTAGCAGAGATTCCAGACAAAGCCCGTAAAAAAAATCTGATGTGTGCACCACATGACTTCCTTATACACTTTTAGAAATATACATAATGTTAAAAATCATTGACACTGGACCCGAAACAGTTGGCTAAAAATATTTAAAAAAATGAATTATCACCGTATTCTGAGTTTTTCTGAAACTTAGTTAAAAACCGATGCAAGATTTGTACTGGTAACGCTGACGAAGGCAGCAAGGACCCGAAAAAATTGGCAAAAATTTTTATAAATGCAGTTTCACCGTATTCTGAACTATTCTGAAAGTTTCAAATGTCTAGCTAGTCGGGAAGTTAGTTAAATAAATTTTCTGTTGAACCATATAAACGCTGTCGAAGGCAGCAGTGACCTAAAACAATTGGCTAAAAATATTTAAAAAATGCATTGTCACCGTTTTCTGAGTTTTCTCGGAAGTTTTAAATGTCTAGCTAGTCGGGAAGTTAGTTAAAAATCGATTGCAAGATTTGCACTGGTAACGCTGCCGAAGACAGCAGGGACCCTAAACAGTTGGCTAAAAGTATTAAAAAGATGCATTTTCACCGTGTTCTGATCTAGTCTGAAAGTTCCAAATGCCTAGCTAGTCGAGAAGTTAGTTAAATAAATTTTCTGAAGACAGCAGGTATTAGAAACAGTTGACTAAAAGTATTAAAAAAAGGCATTGTTATTGCATTCTGAACTCTTCTGAAAGTTTTAAATCTCTAGCTAGTCGAGAAGTCAGTTAAATTGCAAGATTTGTCCAAACCGTTTTTGAGTTATTACCGTTGATACATTTTGGCCATTATGAACCTAATTTTCCTAAATATCTCCAAAACGGAAAATCATACAAAGTCCAAAAAGGGAGGTGCACAACTAGATGTTATAACAAACATATGTACCAATTCGCAACTTTCTACGTCCAACAGTTTTTGAGTTATGCGACATACTCACACACACACACACACACACAGACACACATACATACAGACGTCACGAAAAATCGTGTAAAGTCCCTTATATCTCTAAAACGAGATCTCGTGTTAAGACGACACTTGCAGGTGTACAACTAGACATCATGACAGTCACACGTATAAATTGGCAACATTCAGCGATCATTCGTTTTCGAGCAATGTGAAATGCAAAATCCATTTTCGCAAATCGGGATTACTATACTTCCTTATACTTTGTATAAGGAAGTAAAAAAAAAAAAAAAAAGTTTAGTTCGTAAATAAAGTATATAAATTATGTTACATGCCCGTAAAAGAAAAATTATGCCTGTAAAAAACATTTTGTTTATTTTTTTACGGGCTTTGTCTGGAATCTCTGCTGCCGCGCTTTCTCCCTAATCTTACGGGATTTTTTTAACAGTATAGATGCAAGTTTTTTAAATAATACCGACACAGCATACCTATTGAGAAATTGTTTATTTTTCTAGTTATGTATTTTATGCCAAATATTAAATCAGGTCTAGCACCCCTGTGTAATCAATTGGCGTATATCACTACACCATTACACTTAATATTATTTTTTTTTCTCTATCAGATAAAACGCTCTTTCACCATTTGCGTACAATTAAAAGCTGGGAGAGGTAGTATCATGGACTGGGTAACATTTTCTTAAAAATCTCTTAGTACGCTCCTCATTATAGTAGGTGATTAGAATCGATTGAAGTGTAGTTAAAAAAATTCCAATCGCGTACTTCAATATGTATACACTATTTTTGCAGAGCAATTTGGCTTTTCCAGTTTAACAATGCAGCGTCTTATATATACAGTCTCAATTGCATGGTTAGAAGTGTCTGGAGAATAGTTTATTTTACTTTCCTGGTTTTTGACGTCTCTTCTGCCGAACTCAAATATTTGCCAGAATTTTTTATATAGGATTGCACAGATCTGCGATGATTTTTTTTTCTTCAAGCTCATGTGTTTTTCTGGCGTATGTTTGGATGCTGATTAAAGAAAATTATTCAAAACTTTGTATCACGTACAGTTTTGATAATAAATGAGAAATTTTGTGCTTAAAGCTCCACTTTTTCAATTCCCATCAAAGTTATTTCCCGTAAAATCTAGGGGATGTGAGTGAAGTAAAAGGAGAGCTATTTCCTCACGACATCAAAGGAATTTAAAAGAGGTAACAGAGACAATGGAGCATAAACATGTTAGAAGATTATTGCTGGATGCTACATGGAGAATTCTTTGTCCTAAACGCTCCTAAGCCGTACACAAGAAAAAGAGCTTTAATTGGAGCTCCGATGTGAAGGAATATACTCAAAAGGCAATGTGTAAATAATGGCCTACTTTAATGTGTTTTATACATAAATAGTTTCGAATTTGTTATTTCCTCTGTTTGATTTCTTCCGATTTTCATCCTTCCTTTGGGTAAAAGCTTTACAATGCGGCCACATATCCTAAAACTAGCAGTGAGGACGTGTCCGAAATGTTGGAGGGATGCCAGCTTGACCGACAGTTGAAAATTTTGGAAAACATCCAATAATTCCGCGCTCTGTTATTGCTCATTTTCTCTGAGTCAGATGACTGTCACCCCTATTTTAGTATTGGACTCGTTGAGTTAGCACTTGCGCAGATGATTACATGGTTTCATGAAATGTGGTCGAAGAATACGTGATAGCAAGAAAAGGCAAGCATTTCTAAATTCAACATATCACAGTACATTAGAGACACCCAAAGCAGTACAAAAAAACCTGAAAAGTACGATTTCACAGACCTGCGTAATAGGTTCAATGAATCTCACTTCGTACCCTACAGCAACTGTTAATGGTAAAGCTGTTAACAGCTCATGTTTTCCCTGAGTGAGCTGCACAGGGGTAGTTAACCCCTTCGGTCCCCATGTACATTGTAATGTACATAACACTTTTCGTGCTGTATTTTATGCTGTATAGGTTTAAACTTCGTTTCAACACCTAATGTACCTACAAGTGATCATCTAACATGAAAGAATAACGTCCATAACGCCATCTGATTTTTGTGTGTTGAGTTATAGTGCTTCTTATGTGAGTAGTTTGAAATTCGAATGGCCGTGGCAGCAGTAAGTAGCAAATATTGTTAGTTTTTCGTTCTTATTTTTTCAAATGAGTGTCAAAACATATACACATCACTAAAGTATGTATGGGTCTACGTAATAATGAAATTGTACAAAAGATATTTACTTTGGCTTCGTATTATAACCTCTATAAAAATATGTACATCCTAATGTACATCCTGTCATAATCAGGGGAAACACTGTACAAAGTTTTCGATTTGAATTTTTTTGCGAGTAATAGTTAGACATACAATTCTTGAAAATATTTTTGCAGATTATTTTATCCTTCAAGATGAATAAGAAACTAAATAAATCTAATTTAGAAAATGAAAAATATGTAGAGAAACTATTAGAATTGTTGGAAAATGGGGATGATTCGGATATTGATGACATAGAAGAAACTGAACATGAAGTTGGTGAAGATGAAAGAGTAAGAAGAGAACGGGAAGTTGAGGAATTCGGAGACAGTAGAGAAGATGAAATTTTAAATCCAGAGCCCACTACAGAAGGTTTTCGAAATAAGAAAAGAGTACGATGGAGGAAACAAACACCCGATGTACCAAAATTCGAATGGATAGAGAATGACAAAACTGGCGATTCTATTGTATTGGATCCTATGCAATATTTTTCTAAATATATAACAGATGAAATTTTTGAACAGTTTGCCGAATGTACAAACATATACGCACTTCAACAAGGACAAACTCGATTCAAACCAACAAATGTTATTGAAATTGAAACTTTATTTGGATTACATATTATGATTGGATGTCTAAATAAGTTCCCACGCATACGAATGTACTGGAATTTCGTATGCACGTTTCCAAAAGTTTAATTTGTAAGAACAAGCTTGTAAATGTAAAGAAACGTGGTCGTCCTTGTCCTTCAAAAAGGGAAGGAGAAATTACACCGGACAGAAAAAGAAAATTTCGTTGCTGTGAGAAGAGACCAATAAGAGAAATTCAACACGATAATGTGGACCACATGCCCCAAATCGATGATAAAAATGAAGCAACACGATGCAAGATGTCACTATGCAAAGGAAGGACACATTTTTATTGTGACAAATGTGGTGTCCATTTGTGTTTAGTAAAAGAGAGGAATTGTTTTGAAAGATTTCACAGAAAATAATAATTATATATATATAACTGCTTATTCAAAAGCAATTATTTATAATATAATAATAAACTATTTATAATATAGTAAGAGAATTTTTTTTCATACAAATATCACTCAAGATCTCCTATGCTACAAATTTTGAATAAGGACCATATGTCCATTAAAATGTAGATTTAAAAATTATATATAAATGAGTAAATATTTTTGTAAAAAGTATATTGTTACTTTCATTCACATGAATTAAGTTAATTTTAGTATAAAAATATTTTTTTCCTAAACGACAAAAAATTCGGGTCTGAAGGGGTTAATGTGCATTGTTACAGATTGTCACATTAACATGACTCAATCGTTTATATAGTACTAGACATAATACAGGGGAATGTTGTATATGTGATATCGAAAATCACATATTCTAAATTACATATTATCTCTCAAAATTTAATTTATTTCTCATCTTTTTGAAGAGTGATTCTAAAAAATTTTATAACATTTAAAATCAAGCCTGCATGCGATTTCTCAGCAGGAGAAATATATAATTTAATCTCTCTCTATTTCTTGCAAAAAAAAAAAGAAAAAAAAAAAGAGAGAGATGTGGCGATTCTCGTACAATCAGATGGAATAATCAGTCTTTTCATCCCAGTGAAGTAAAATAGAATAAGTTTTCGCTGATATGTCACTTTTAAAGCAAAGCACACATGCACTCTTTGAAAAGAAATTATGTACTTCGTATCGGCTCAAAAGGCTTAAGAATCCATAACAACTTAGAACCTCTATTGTGAATAAAATTCTTGATGTTAGATTTCTAACGTGCATATAGTGTTTTCCCAGGATGTTTTAACGATAATTTTGCTAAAATTTAGGGTCGCCAATATGTTTAAAAAATAACACTGACTTAAGTGCAACTGCAAAAATTGGGTGTTGCTCGGTTACTTGGAGATTAAGATTTGGCCTGCATATTGTGGTTTATTGACGAGAAGTAACTGAATTAAACTTACTTCACTTTTTCTTTGACTGTCAAGATGTAAAAACTCTTCGTGTTTGCTCTGCGTTTTAATATAATTTAATATTTTAAAGTCTAATACATTTCAACAACATTTTACTAAATATATTCTACATTCATACAACTGACAGATGGCAATTCTTTCACCATTAATTTTAATTTTCTTTTAGAATCATACGTTCAAAAGTTCAAAAGTATCTATTGCGGTTTAAACGCATTATCTTTTTATGCACTCTAATTTCTGATTGTTATTATTAAACAGTTATAAATCACCTATATAAATAAAGAGAAGGGTTTGTCTGTCTACAGTCGACAGCAAAAGTCGACAGCCAATAATTCCGATGTCACAAAAGTACACTTAAACTGTTTTGTTAAATAAATCCTTATCGAATCATGTTCTTAGACTGACTAAGAACATGACTCGACAAGGATTTATTCAACAAAGCAGCATTAAGTGTACTTTTTTAGACTGGGATTATTGCTAGTGCTCAGATAATTTTGCTGCCGACAGTAGCTTTCGATACTCTAGATCTCAGGCTACTGATTGAAGAGCTACAAAACTTGGCACTTAGACCATGTACGGGGGAACATAATCAAAGTTCTTTTCGAATTTGAATAATTTATTTATTTATTTATTTTTCGATTTTATCCATTGACTTTCCTGTTTCATTTCCTTAAACTTATTCGTTCATTTCAATTTTCTGTGTTTTTTAGCAACAGCACTTATACTATTTATTAGGGTAGGTGCTCCAGTGATATGAATGCTCCATTAATAATATCCAGAAATAATTAATAAATAAGAAAAATAATAAAATCATATATTTTACATATAAGAGTTTTAACATTTTATGTCAAACAGTAGAACATAGGGTGCTAATTACTGATAAAATGAAAAACTCGCAGTGTCAATTACTGGAACATTGAGTGGATGCCAAATAAAAATTCATAAAAAAAAATAATAATTGTTATCAAATTTATATATTTTAACATATATGTGGTTCTGAATGTCTTTCATACCATATGTACTTACTTAAGATTTCTAAAAATATTTTCTGATGACTAGAACATTAAAAACATCAAAGATTGCTCTAAAAGTGTCAATCACTGGTGCACTTACCCTATTTATTTATCTAAATAAATCTCTTTTTGAATATAACAATTAAATTTATGTATATATATTTTATATTATAACTGAGTACAATAATATTATAAATTTATTGTATTTTTAATTTATAATTACAGAATGGTAGCTAAAAAAACTCTGTTACTAGGTCTTTCTTATATATGGTGCCAAAGCAAAAATGCTTAATAGATGTTGCCATACAGCCATCTGTAAAATCGTAGCCTTTAAAAAATAGCACCAGCTGTCGTCCGATAGATATCCAGATTGAAGTGCCCGGGTAAGGTGTTGCTGCAGATAGTGGTAAACCGAACCTGATTACACTCAGCTGATGGATACCTAAGGCGATGGTCAGAGCGATTTCAAAGATTTTTTTTTTAGTTTTCATTTATAAAGTTAAAAAAAAAAATAAATAAATGGTGATTCAATATTTTTGAAAATTCGTTTAAGTAATGTGACCAGCGATTCGGGCAAAGCTTGCTATTTTATAACAAAAAAACGATTTTTAGTTAATTTATTTTGTAAATTGACGACTATTTTATTTTTTACGGCATATTAAATTAAGTATGCAAAGAAAATAAACTAAGTAAATCAGCTTAGTAATGAAGTAATTTATTAAAACCAATTTTAGTATGTAAACAAATTAAAAATTCATTCAATTATTTAACATTAACTATGATAACAATATTCCTTTGTCTATTCAATATTTTTTTTTTTTAATCGCATTTCGAGTTTTTCATTATTTTTATTGTGATAAATACTTATACATAAATAGTCTAATAAAATAATTCATGACTATAGCTGAGGACAGAATTTTAAAATTAGTGATTTTTTGACAAAACGCGTGTTGTTCGTATTGAAATTTGAAGCCAGTGGGCAATATATTATTTAACAGATACAATTAAATATGTGTGATTTTTAATGAGTATATTAACCGTTTACTCTCGAACGTCGCCTCTCAGGTGATATTCTATTCAAAACTTCAACTCGAACGTCGCTCGAGAGGTGCCATGACCAATTAAGTTACTGTATATCTTATATCCACCAATAATGTTCTACAACTAAAAGTGTTATAACAGGTGTAATACTTCGTTAAGAAAAAACTCCACCTACATTTTATATTAATTGTCTTTGGGCGTTGCTTGTCTTGACCTTTGGTAAATGGCCAAGAATACTTTGCAAAATATCACTCAATGGAAAATTATAAATAGTAATATACTATACATATATAATGTTTGTAATATGTAAATATACATCAAATATAGAAATAAAATGTTTATATTTAAAATTCTTATGTTTTATATTTCACATTTTTTTTTTTTTTTTTTTTTTTTTTGTTAAAACTATTGTCGGGTAGCTCATTTCACTGGCTAAATGAAGGTTCGAATGCAAAAGGTTAATTTTCCATCCCACTTCAGTCTCGCATATTTGGAAAATGCAAAGTGGTCGACATAAAAGAGGCCACTGACAAAAAAGAAAGCGCGGCCTTCGTAAAAGGGGTATAAAGTTGCATCATGCCAGCCTTTTATTACGCGGCCAGCATAACATAATGACAGCCATATCTTATATTAAAGCTAGATTAGCTAGATTAGATTTAGCTAGATAAGCTAAAAGGCGGAAACTACGAACCCTGCTGCACTTCTATATTTTTGAATAGATCTCTTAGACGATTATAATTCTGTTCTCAAGCCACGCCCTTTTAAAAAGCATTTTCTACTTTTATATGAGGATCACCAAATATCTGGAAAATCGGTTCGAGTTCTAGGTTTACCCATGCGTAAAAGTCTTCGAGAGCAAACGGTTAACAGTAATTTGTTATTATGTCTTTTTTTTTTTTTTTTTTTTTTTTTTTAATACCATAATCATTATTATTATGATACCTTTTGCTAAGGAATGATCTTTAACCCTTTCAGTCGCAGTGTTCCCGCTGATGGAACACCTAATTTTAATTATCAAGTGCAAAAACTCATCCCAGAAATTTTTTAGCAAAAATTTACATTTATAACATAGCAGAAAAGGACCTTTTTTTTTTTTTTAAATTTGGAAATTAAAAATTTCTTTTATTTTAATGTTGTTCGTAAATTACGGTGGCAGTGTAATTTAAATTATCCGAATTACCCTGTGTCGCAAAGGGTTAAATAGAAAAATTAATTAATATATTGTTTATAGTGGGAATTATCAATTACCTTGGTTAAAAAAAAAAAAAAAAAAAAAAAAAAAAAAAAAAAAAAGACCATTAAACATACATGATTAAAGATAAAATTTTTTAATTTTCATTTTATGTTAAATTGCTGTTTAATCAGCTTTGTAATCTTTAAAACTACAGAGGAATTAAAATTACTAATGGTTAAAATGTGCTTTTAAAAATGTCGAACTAATGATAGAAAATGTTTTTTTCTAATTTCGTTAAAATTTAATTAATCTTTTTTTTATTGTAAAAATAATTTTTTTCTCCTTGTGAATCAATTAAATTAGATTAAACACTGTTGCTTTAAGTGCTACTGTTATTTTATTTTTACAAAAAATGAACTGATTAATCCGTTTTAAACACATTTGATTTTTTTTTATATATATATATAATACATTTTTAATTAAAAATTATGCATATAAAAATAGCTTTAATGTAATAAAACAAACATGTACTCAATGGTTTTCCTAAAAATGTAAAGTAATATTCATTAACAAAAAAAAAAAAAAAAAAAAAAAAAAAAAAAGATTAAAGTTACAAATTTATACTTAGAATTTATTATCAATTTCAGAATATTTTACTTTTTTTTTTATTATTATTATTATTATTAAGTCATTTTGTGCATTTTTATGTCCTAAAGAGAAAAGAATATTGAGGCATTTAGCCCATAACATTTTAAAACTCAAAAGCATGTTATTAAATTTAATGGGAATGCAGGCTCTTCATTTTTATTATTATTATTATTATTATTTAAAGTAGCTTTCTTAAACTTTTCCTTTATTATACACATGTTAATTATTATTTTAATACTCTAACATTATAATTGTATATTTTGATAATTAATAATACTTTACAACTTTTTCTTTTAGTAGGAAAAATGTTTGTTCAATTTACTGAAATAGAAAATGGACGTAAAAATTATGCTTTTAAGTAGAAGCATCGAAATTAGCTAATGACTTAAATAAAAAAATGGAAAAGTAATTTTTAATTCAATAAAAAATTAAGCAACTATTCTTTTTACCTCTGAGAATCTTTCCATTTAGCAATTTTTAATTAAAAGTCCCTCTTTTACTTTTTTTTTAATGCATATAAATACTTAGAAATTTTAAGCTTCTTATTATGAAAAACTTAATGATATTGATTAGTAATATTAATTGTCGCGTGCTTCAAAAACATCTGAAAATATTTTTTTGTTTTTCCATATATAAATAGGAAAACATGCATTAAAAGAACAAAGAAAAGCGTTTAATTTTTCGTCTTAAACATTTCTTTCGAAACTCATTATCGGTTTTTCTTTTGTTGCCATTACAATGATTCAAAAAATGGAATATATTATTTTTACATATTATTTGGAAGGAAACATGGAATAAAACTTTCCTATAAAATAAAATTATTCTTTATGTAATTTCTTTCAGATTTTTTTCTAAGTCATAAAGATAACCAGTCATTTTTATTTTGAAAATTCATTTAATTAGTATTGTTTGAGTTATATTTGTTCATCATCACCTTCTTTTCATTGTATATATTTTTCAGAAAATTTTTTTGTTCTAGTTTATGATGGCAAGATTATTACTTATAGACAAAATTGACTAAATGAAACATTTTTTTTTCAGTCTCCTTTGGCAACATGTTAAAAAATATTAATAAAATCAAAAGAAAATGTGCAAAAGAATTTTTACGAAATTAATGTTCTTTATTCTAACCAGGAAACCATTCCAATAGTGTAATAATAGAAATCAATTAATTTATGTTTATTCGAGAGGGCCTAAACAAACTTTATTTTTGACGCATAAACTGTTAGGCCTCGTAAGCCCGTTCCAGAGTTGCCAACTTTTATAATTTATTCCGGAGCAATTTTAGCTCCGCTTTCTTTTCCGCACCAGAAATTTTATAGAATATTTCTCTTTAGTACATGACAATGGTTAAGTAAGAGGAAAATCATTCTTTAAAATTTCCGGTGTGAAAAAAGGGCGGGGCTAACAAAGCTCTGGAATAAATTATAAAAGTTGGCAACTCTGCCGTTCTCGAGAAATTTATATTTAAGTTTGAGTAAAAACATGATTTTAAAACCCGAATAAACTACTACGTCATAAACGCCAAAGAAAAATATTGCAAGTGCATACAGCTGTTTCAGTCATAGATATAGTAATAAGACATAGATTGATCAGCAAGAGGGAAAAAGTGATACTTTTTTTTTCGGGAAAAGTCACTCTAATGGCTGCCATTCCCCGAGTAAATCACACACAGGAATACACACGGATAATTTAGTAAATAAAATTTATAAATAATTTATTTACTAAAGGTGAATGAAAAACTCCAGATACTGTTTCAAATTCATTTTTCTTTTTATTCTTTTTTCCAATACTCTCTAATGGCTGATTTTAGAACTTTTTTTCGGCATAAAAATTTTTTGCTCGATAACATGGGTATGATAGATCTATATATATTACTATATCTATGGTTTCAGTAGCCTAAAGCGTACCGTCTTCAGTGCAAAAAGGATTCTGAATCAGGAGAAATGCTGGTATATATAGTAGAGGGGCCGAATTTAGTTTAACCAATAGGATTACGGGAAAGGTGGGGAGAGTGGCCAAAAGGAATATAGGAAAGTTAGCTGTGTAAACAGTAGAAAAATTAAGAAAATGTAATTTTTAAGAAAATGTAATGTATAATCAACTCGACAAATTTACTAAATATATTAATAGGATTTTTTTAAGTTAAGAGTCAAATGATATAAAGGTACAGAAATTATGCTCGACCTTAACTAACGAGATATAATCTAATTTGCAACATAACTTTAGCAATTCAAACAAAACTATATTAGCAATAGTGGGTAATAAACACAATAAAGGTTGCGTTGTCGATGAGAAATTTCAAGTTTCTGCAGTGTTTAATATTATTCATTTTCAATTTCATGTTTTTTCAAATAAGTAACTTATTATATATATATTTATATATCATCATCATTATCATCAATTTCAGACTTTACCAATCCACTGTAGGATGAAGAGCTTTCCTAGGCGATTCCAAACTGCCCTGTTTTCTGCAATTCTTCACCATTCTACTCTTCCAAACTTCACAATTTCATCTCTCCAACGACACAGTGGTCACTTCTTCGGCCTTTTCTTATTTCTTGGTATCCAAAATAGAACTTTGATGGTTCATCTACTATTATGATTTTTTCTCGCAAAGTGTCCAGCCCAGCTCCATTTTAACTTTTTGATTTTAAAAATAACTTCAGTAACTTTGTTTGTTTCCAAATCCAAGTGTTTCGCTTTCTGTCTGTTCGAAGGAATCCTAACATGCCTCTCTGCACGCTTCTCTGGGTTGTTTGAGGTTTTTTTTATAACTTTACATGTTAATGTCCAAGTTCCTTAAGCATACTAAGTTAAAACAGGCAAAATCCACCTATCAACACTTTTCTTTTCAAACAAATTGGGAAGTATATATAATGTATTAAACAACGGGGGTGGCTTAAAATCGCTTTAAACCACTGAACGGTGGTGAGAAGCCTCCTTCCGTCGTTTAAACTTTTAAATTTTTTATGAAACAATTCTTTAAAATTTGTAATATTAGCAGTAAATAATATGTTTATTATATATATGCATGTATGCATATGTCCCAACGTATGCGGTTTAGAATTTTTTCAGTTATCCCTTTGCGGCGCAAGACAATTCGGATCATTTAAATTATACTGCCACCGGAAGTCATGAACTAAATTAAACTAAAAGAAATTTTAAATTTAAAGGTTAAAAAAAACGGCCTTTTCTGGTATGTTATAAACGTAAGTTTTTACTAAAAAATTTCCGGGATGAATATTTGCAGCTGGATCTGAAATTTCGTGTCCTCGCAGCGAGGACAGCGCGCGTTAAGGGGTTAACAAATATAATCGTGTTAAATTAAATATTAATCCGATGACTACCAAAACATGATTTTTGGTGTGAATGAGGTAAATACAAATTTACTTTCTTTTCGTGAGTAACTTGTCTGAAATATTAAATATTAACACATTCGCGACCACTGACGTGAATTCACGTCATTTGAAAATCTGTAACTCCGCCAGTGGGCGTTTTATTAGTTTACATAGGTTACATTATTTCTTAACAATATGCCCAATATTTACATTTGTGCAATCAATGCATTATGGATACAAATACTTTGATTAGAAAGAGTATAATCGTAATGTATACTAATCTATAATTTCTATATGAATACAGAAAACATTGATTTAAATAATATAATATAAAAGAATAACGCCCACAGGTGGAGCTTACTGTCAAAAAGACAAAAACATGCGGTCGCGAAAGTGTTAAATACATATCCTATATTTTGAAAACACAAAAATTACACTTATATTTTGAAGACATAAAATTTCATTTGTTAAAAAGAAAGACCATTATTTTTAATCCAAATACAAGCCGGTCGATTTTTAAAGCAAAAAACAGAGAAGTAAGCTCCGTTGATTTCGATAATGGTTTTGTGAAACGACGACAGTGAAATTTCTTAAGCAAACACAAAAAAATTGTGTAAGGATTCGAGAATTATTTGCGCACATCTGTTTGTTTGTTTGCTTTTTCAAGTAAATAAACAAATAAATAAAAGAAAGGAAGAAAAAAGGGAAAAGAAAAGAAAGAAATCGAAAATATATAATACGTAATTCATGCAAAAACTATTTCCAGTTAGACACGTCTATCTTAAGTTTAAATAGTGGTTACTTGGATTAATTCTTTAAACTAATTAAGTACCTTCGTAAGTATGCGTTAGTCGAGCTGGCAGAGCGTCAAGCCATAGCCTCCTAAACTAGATGATTTCCGTATGACTCGGAAATTTGGCGGTAGACAGCGCCAGCTGGTACAGATTGCGCGACTTTTTTATTCAACAGTCACCAAAAACTTTTGAAAGCGAGATTTGGTATACAAAAAAGATAAATAGAATCGAAGAAACGTTGATTATATATATATCATATACCACTTCTTAAAATTATTGGTGACAGTTGAATAAAAAAGTCGCGCAATCTGTACCAGGTGTCGCTGTCTACCACTTGAACTATTGTCAAGTTTCCGAGCCACGTGGAAGGCATCTAGTTTAGGAGGCTATGGTCGAGCTCGTAATCCGAAAATTGTGCGTTCGACACTCGAGCCGACAAAAGACCATCGAGTATGTTATATATAAATTGAGCAGATAAAATCCGTCGTGATTTGAAGGTCTTTCACGTTTCGTAAAAATAATAGCTCTGTGGTTAGCGAAGGAAGGAAGCCATCCTCATCTCTAAAGGATCAAACTTGTGATGGTACGTCTATGAAACACACTGAGGTTCAATCCTAGACCAATACCTCCTGTAATAATGCCTTTGAACTGATCTTTACGTCACAGAAGGTTGACTAACTACATCCAATCAATACTTCCTATAATATCTGTATGAGGGAGTGGACTGGATGTAAAGAAATGGTTTTAAAATATGTTCACCATTTTTCGAGAAAATGCAAAGTGTACTTTCACTTATATTCATGACAGTCCGTCTATTCAAAATGAAAATATGGGTAAATGATATAATGACATAAATGAAGATGTTTTTATTGAAATTTGTAGCTAATTTTTTATTTTGATATATTGGCTCCCTAGCGAATTTTTTTATTTATCTTCTTTTATGGGCATCTTTTGAATTCTCCCTCTCTAATTTGCCGGATTAGGTTGGCAGCTCTGTATATATGTGTGTGTATTTATATGTATATATGTATTGTACTGTACTAGTGGTTTTAGTACATATATAGATTAAAATCTCTTTTAACAAAGTGCAGGAATAAATGAAAAAACATAGGAGCAAATTGAAGATTCAGTTGAGATAAAATCAAGATATAATTAAAAAAAAAAGAAGAAGGAGAAGGAGAAGAAGAAAGCATACAGTATTCCCCACTCTTCAGGGGCATTATTTCAAGCATTGTATGTAAATATAGGCGGGCATAGAGCCAAGAAATTACATATATTAATTTACTATTCACTCGTACAGTACGAAATCTTTTGAACAGAAAATTAAGATAAATGTAATCGAAATATTATAATACGATAAAAATAAAAATGAGAAGAAAATCTCTACTTACCCAAAACGATAAATGCAATAAAGCATAGCTGCCAATATTTTAATTTATTCCGGAGTACTTTTAGCCCCGCCTTTATTCCGCACAACTTTATTTATAGAAAAATCTTCTTCAATACATAACTTCGATAAAATAAGAAAAAATTACTTTTAAAAAATAAATGGTACGAATTAGAGGCGGGGCTAAAATGACTCCGGAATAAATTAAAATATTGGCAGCTATGATAAAGTACCATTAGCAAAACTAGTTTAATGTGTCTTTAATATCATATTTGCCAACTTGTAAATGTTTTCGCTTCCGGAAATTTTCAATAGAAACTTTTAATAATCATTTTAGCAGTTTTCTGCGATTAAACATAATCGAATACTTTACAAAGAAAAGGTGATGTGGAAAACACGCACAAGTTGCCACCTATGTAATATATATATATATATACTATATAACTATATATATATATATATATATATATATATATATATATATACTATATATATATATATCCCCTCCCTTCTCTCTCTCTCTCTCTCTCTCTCTCTATATATATATATATATATATATATATATATATATAGAGAGAGAGAGAGAGAGAGAGAGAGAGAAAGAAAATGTGCATACAATATATAAATAAATTATTTATATAAAGAGGACACATAATAGAATAAGTGAGAACTTGTACGCTATTTTTACAGCACATTTTTTATTTTTATTTTATTTTTATTTATTTATTTATTTTTTTTTTTTTGTAAAAAGTTGCATCATGTTTATTCGAAGAAACTGCTAAAACAATTATTAAAAATTTTTATTAAAAATTTCTGGTAGAAAAAAAAAATAAATAAAATAAACGTACAATTTGGCGACTATGTAATAATATATATCTGTACTGATAAGTATAAAGGATTTAAGTCCATATTCTTGATTTTTCAGGAAACGAAAAATAAAGTTAAACTAACTAAAAACTAATTAGAAGAATCGATTAGGAAAAAGGGATTAGGTTGATTTATACCCTTTATACCATTCAGTGATTGTCAATCTTCATTAATAAAAAGAAAAAATTGAATTAAATATTTTATACCAAAGATTAATGCTAAATTTCTGACTTGAATCTTTTTTTACCAATAGATTTTCTCAAAGACTAAATGACATGAATTTAAATCCTTTATACCAATCGATAGAGATTTTTTTTCTGAGTCTGACTATGTACTTAACTCAAAATCGACATTTTTGGACTTAAATCCCTTATACTTATCAGTACAGATATATTATTATGTAGAAAAATGTTGATTCTGAAAAAATAATCTAAAAAAAACAATAATCTAACTTCTTTTTTTTCCCTTCTATTTTTACATTCGTTCACGTTAAATATTATCATATTTTTAATTTCTGTAAAATCTCATTCATAACAAATTATTTTTTATTTTTTCCAAACATATTGAACGACCAGTAGCGTGCCATGAATGACGTTCTGTTTTAGCTCCTTATTTGTGGCTAGAAACAGTATATTACAATGGAATATTTATTCATCTTATTGGTTGATTCGATTATTTCAAGTAACAACGTAGATATGACAAGATTTCAGCAGTCTATCACAGGGATGATTTTTCAACGATAAAGATCTGTTTCTAAATACTCGTATGGAGCTAACCCAAAACGTCATTCACGAGACGTCACTATGAGAATGATATAATTTATAAGTAAATATTAGATAAAATGTTAATTAGTTTCGTTAAACTTTACATATTTATCTCTATATATTAGTTAAATTCTATTTCGTAATAAACATGAACATTAGAAAAAAAAAAAAAAAGTACTCCATTGTATTTGCAATTATTTAAAAAATAAAATAATAAATCAAGAAATTATTTAAATAAATTTTATAAAATCTGTAACTTAAATTAAAATAATCTTGACAAGTGGCTTAATTATAGAAAATGACTAAGTATACTTTTGATGGAACTAGTTTCGCGAAATTTGACAATGTGTTTAAATAATATAAATAGTAAATTTGTTATGTGTACTGAGTACAGACGATAATTTATGAAGTATTTTTATGTCAATAGTTAATGGATTCAGCAAGCTTAAACTAACGTTCACATCTCCCATTCACATTAATTTACTATTTGAACAATTAATCACAGTGAATATTTGATAAATTTTGATTCATCAAATTAACTTCTTCTGTTATTAAAATAATTAATATAATTTTAAAAATAATGGTTCTGTCACGTAAAACAAATATATTTCATTTACGTTGTGATGACATTTAAGAATTTTAAAGATATTCAAGTTACTTAGGTAAATATTATATCTATATACACAGACGAGCGCTAAAGTAAATATGCCTTTCTGAGATTCTTTTTAAAAAATATATATTTAAATTAATCACAAACTATTATAAAATAAATCACTTAAATTTAATTAGAATAAGTACACGTTTCTATCACATTAATTAAGTACATTATTTTAAAATAAAAAGAATTGAAATTTTTACTTTATGGATAAAATCAACAGTAACAATTATTGAGGTTTGATATTTAAAGGATAATTTACACGGATTTTGAAAGCGATCATATAGTAAATAAATAAATCAATAACATTCAATTTTAACAAAATATTGTATAAAACAAAAAATCAATTCACAATTGACACATTATTTAAATGAGAACAATGTCTGAAAAACAAAATGTATATAAAAATAATACAAATAATTAAAAATGGGTGAAACGAGAATGAAAGTGCAAAGTACAAAATGTAGGTTCAAAATGTCTCATTGGGTACGAAGAATCAAATATCAAGAGTTTCCGATATATATATAATCGAGATTAGAAGATAATAGTCTAATAACGTTGTATAATAGTCTAAGAACGCGGTTACGTAAATATATTTTAAAATACAGATGTATTTTTTGTCTTTTAAACTGTTTAATAACAGAAGAAAATGTAGAGCTAATTAAGAAAATTAAATTATTAAACTAAAAAAAAAAAAAAAAAAAAAAATATGTTAAACCAAATTTTACGATATATATAAACGTATTTGTAATTATTTTTAATTTGTTATTATTTGTAATTTTCTAATTTTTTTTTTTTAAATTTTCCATGAAATTGGTCTCGCTGTGTTAAATACTCTTATTATTATTATTATTATTATTATTATTATTATTTGTTAAATTTAATATAAATTATAGTTTTAGAAATAATTTTACAATCAAGAATGACTTGGATATATCTAATAAAATATTAATTGGAAATAATTTAAAATATACTTTTGAAGTATTTTCTTTATGTATTAAAAAGTGCTTTTGTATTAAAATTCTTATGTATTAAAAGTATTAATTGTCTTAGATATAATTTTAGCTGGGCTCCACAATTGGCCGAGAAATTCTGCCCTCAAAGATGCCACTGTTAAAAATTTCAACAGAAAACTCTGTGTAATGTATTATCTTAAGTCTTACACTGAAAAAACGAAAAAAAAATACGTTAAAAGTATAGGAAAAATCTGGCAGTTGGGGACAGGGTTGCCAAATTTGACCGTTTTTTTATTCAATAGTCACCAATATTTTTGAGAAGTGACATTTGATATACATAATACACTATCAATCTTCGAAGTGATTAGTCAAACGTTACAAATAAAAATTATTGGTAACTATTGAATAAAAAAAAGGCCAAATTTGGCAATCCTGGCTGGGGTGCCAGTATTTCTCCGTCAAATATACAGTTTAAAACCGCAAAATTGTATCACTGACATATATTTTACACGGGAATCCTGTAAATCAAACAGGATTTTTGATATTTGTTAAAAGTACAGTTTTGTCCTGTATATTTGACGGAGAAATACTGGCACCCCAGCTGCCAGATTTTTCTTGTACTTTTAACAGTTTTTTTTTTTTTTTTTTTTTTTTTTTTACAGTTTACGTAAAATTACAGAGAAAAATAAACAGAGTTGTTAAAAAACTTATTTTATATATACACTTTAATAACTAAAATTCATTTATTTAATTATTGGTGAGAATATATTTCGGACTTAGAATGCCTTTTTCTAAAGTAGAAACAGTCATTTTTAATTTTAATTAAATAATAAAATTAGGTAAAAATACAGAAGAAAGATTGAGAATCTCGATTATTCACTTTTATCTAAGATTTACAGTAAGTTTACAGAGACTCTGGACAAATATTTACATTAAATTTACAGAAATTTTTAACAGTGTGGTAGACGGGAGGTGCTGGATTTTGACCCAGATCGTACTTTTCCATTTAAAAATTTGCGTCTTTTTCTCCGAAGATTGCGTGAATGGGAGCTAGGTCTATCCTAGAAAATCCCCATGATGGGTATATCACCCAGGCCTAGAAACCGCAAATATTCGATTGACCTTAATCCCAGCACCACACTATACCAGAATTTTATGTGGTTTCTCAAACTAGTTTACTTACATTAACATTAGACTACGTTTTTTTTTTTTTTTTTTTTTTTTTGCTAAATATGTTGACAGGTTTAGTGCTCTTCTAAATTTTCTTTGCCAATATTTCTGTACTGATAAGTATAAAGGATTTAAGTCCATATTCTTGATTTTGCAGGAGACGAAAAATAAAGTTAAACTAACTAAAAACTAATCAGCAGAATCTATTAGGAAAAAGGGATTATGTTGGTTTATACCCTTTATACCATTCAGTGATTGTCAATCTTCATTTAATAATGGGAAAATTTGAATTAAATATTTTATACCAAAGATTAATGCTAAATTTCTGACTTGAATCTTTTTTTACCAATGGTTTTTCTCTAAGACTAAATGACATGGATTTAAATCCCTTATACCAATCGATAGAGAATTTTTTTCTGTGTCTGACTATGTACTTAACTCAAAATCGACATTTTTGGACTTAAATCCTTTATACTTATCAGTACAGATTTATCAGCACTAATTGTGTTTTTATGTAAATGTCAAAAATATATAAATATTTTTCTTTAGATTGAAAAGAATACGTGATGCTTGCAAATTCTTGTGATTTTGGTATTTTTCAATACAAACTGCATCAAGAAAGCTAATTAAAATGATTAATCAAAATTACATATATTGTTTGTAGAAAATTTAGCTATTTTTGAAATTTCACTAATCTGTACATTAGCAAAACTTTAATAATTTTCTCTAACCTTTATTGTGTTTATTAAGTAAATTGAAAAATTATATTATTTGTTAAAACTAATTAATCATATTGATTTGAAAGACATAGTCTCCAGCACAAAAGAAAAAAAAAACTAATTAAACAATTTAATGATTTGTCTTGCAATCTAACTAAAACGATTAATCATTTTTTTCTTCGCCAAACACATTAGTTTAACAGATGAGATCGAAAGGCAGATTATTCATTTTTTATTTAAATAAAATTCATCTATCGAACAATATATATATATAAAATAATAATAATAATAATAATAATAATAATAATAATAATAATAATTAAAATGTATTTATGACGCATGTCGCTACCCGATTACACGAACTATTCAAAATAGCGCCTGACTTATATTATTCGAGAATTTGGGTAAACACTTCAAATATTTTGTTTTCAGAATTAAAAATGAATTATTATAAGCAATATTAATATTGTAGTAATATAGGTACATTTTATATATTGTCTAAATATTAATTAAAGTATATTTGTATAAAAAAGGCACCAAAAATTATGCAAAAAATAGGAAATAAAATAGGAAATAAAAAATAGAATATTTTTTAGAATATTTTTCTCCAATATATTTATAACTAGGATAAACAAAGAAAAATTTACTCCTAAAGAAAAAGTGGTATGGAATAAATGCAGGATTAAAAAATCTCCGGAATAAATTAAAATGTTGGCAACCCTGCCTATTTATTATTTTTTATTTCGACTCTCTCTCTCTCTCTCTATATATATATATATATATATACATAATAAAATAAAATAAAATAAAATAAATGAAGTGAAAAATTTTTATGGAAGTAATTCTAATGTCATGAATCACATTGATGCCATGTCACAAATTCAATTGTATTTTCACTATTATTTTAAATTATTGGAAAAACTATGCTTTTGATTTATGCATTAATAATGATGCATGATTCTTTAGCATATTCTTAACATTAATAATAATCATCACCTGTAAAGGAACAATTCTGCTTTTAAGTCTAGATAGTTATTCGATCGAATAATCCAAAGAAACAATGGACAAAACTATTTCAGGTGCATTTTGCTTCGTAATTAAAATGATTAATTGAAGGTGTGAAATGTTTGTAATCTTGCACGGTACGGTCATTATTCAAAATGTGCTAAGCTGTCAGCGTGTGTTTTCATACTTTCAGAGAATCTTCTCCAGAATAAATTTTACCAAGCAAAATATTTTTGGTCGCATTAATTATAGGAAATTATTTCAGTTGCTAACTGATAGTTTCTTTGGAAAAAGTACTGAGAATAAATTTAATCAAGGAACTCCAGAAATATTAATTTCAGTAGAAAAAAATATATAAATTATTAACAAATTATGTCGGCCAACACCTTTCTGTTCAAACGCTTTACTTAACGATTTCATAATTTCGATTTTAATCAACGGTTTTTTAGGTAATCTCTTTCGATTTATTTATTAAAATGTTAATTTTACAGTGTAAAATATTTCAATGTGATTTGATTTCATTTTTATCGCCTGCAAGCTAATGTAAATGTATATGTCGAGTAAATTTATGATAATTTGACTGTAAAAAACATAGATATAGTAATTTATATAGATCTATCATCCCCATGTTAACGAGCAAAGATTTTTGATGCCGAAAAAGTTTTTTGGCATCAGCCATTAGAGAGTTAAAACTCGAAAACAGTAATAGAATAGAATGGTAATGAATTTTGAAAATGCCGAAATATTTCACAGCTTTTAAATGTTCTAATAAATATATGAAAAGAAATGGGTTAGACTCCTTAAATAAGTTATATTCAAGTAATTTATGAAAAATATATTTTTTGTAATCAGTTACTTTGTTATTATTATGAGATAATTACTGTTTTCATATTTAATGAAATACTTTTTTAAATTTTAATATTTTTTAAGATTTTATATTAGTAAGTAATATGGAATTCTCAAAAT
This sequence comes from Salticus scenicus, assembly GCA_963930645.1. NCBI lineage: Eukaryota > Metazoa > Arthropoda > Arachnida > Araneae > Salticidae > Salticus > Salticus scenicus. The sequence goes on along the minus strand of OZ005662.1, from coordinate 74,187,415 downwards.
TCTTTTAAATGTAGCTAGCAGCCGCGAAAGTTTTAATATATAACTAGTATGTTGCGGCCACCACAAGACTTTCTTCCATATATTATCCTATACAAATTTACGCAATACAAATAATTTATTAAATTATAATTTATTAAAATTATTTTTCATGATTAATGCAGACGATTTTTATCTCAAAGAAGTATAATAATAAAAAATGCCGAAAGAAAGACAGTTTTGTGCAGACATGAGTATACTAGAGCAAAAAAAAAAAAAAAAAAAAAAAAAAAAAAAGAAAACGAAAAGAAAGGAAGAAAGAAAGAAAAAGAGATATCTGGAGTTTTTCATTCTCTTTTAGTGCATAAATTTTGTTTGCTAAATTACCTATGTGTCTTCCCGTGTATATTCACTCGGGGAAATACATCCATAAGGGAGTAAAATGGCCGTCTTTTCCCTATTAAAAAAGGTATCACTTTTCCCCTCTCAATGATCAATCTATATCTTATTACTATACCTATGCTAATAAAACGTGAAAGTAAATCTGGAATGTAATTTGCATGACATTAAATTTATGCAATGTTGAAATTACGTAAAATAAATGAAAATTTTAGATATAATATAATGTCATGACGTTATATTTTGAGAATTAAAACTACTGGATAGGTTTGAGCTCCTTGGAATTTATGAACGACGATTAATGGAATTTAGCCATGGTTTTTACATATTATTCTCTCAAAACTTAAAATTTAACTTTTGTGTTTTTTTGTTTTCCCCAAGCTAAAACGTTTTCATTTTCCGATGAACTTATGCGTTTCAAAAGGTTCAGAATATGATTTACTGTTTTTTTTTTTTTTTTTTCCATGTCTGACTGTGTATGCGCAATAAAAATATTTTTCTCATCTCTAGCTCGAGAGCTAATTCGCAGAATTTCACACATATATATACGAAGTTGCAGTTTGACATAAAATACTGCCTATCAACTGCTTTGAAAATCGCCCAACTGATTACCGCAATTTTCTGCGTATAATCCACAGGTCAGGTAAGTCAGTTCTGCACCAGAAATTTTAATTAGCAAACGAGGTTCTATTTGAACGAGCTGTTTCTCAAAATAATATAGATTTTTGTGTTAAATAAAAATTCTGGTGGAGGAATGACACAAATTTTTTTTTCTAAAAGTTTAATATAATCGCATAAATGTGAACAATAACAAATATTTTTAATGAACCATTGTTAAATTGAAAGAAATTATTTATAATAGTGAGGGTAAACAAGGGGGGAAATAAATGTATGTGTATGAGAATCTTTCACACATCCAGGGGAAGTGTGGGGGGGGGGAGTGGACAGCAGATAGTGTAAATTTTAAATATGAATATTTTTCAAAAAAGAAAAAGAAATCTCGCCTATACCTTAAAAATGAAAAATAATTTTGATGTGGTATTAAATTATGCTTATAATTTTAAAAGTATTAAATAATGAATGCATGATGCATGTTTTTTGGCACTTGATTTTACTTTACAAACTATCGCATTTATCGCAGAAGTTTTAGCAAAGTGAGAAATTCAATAATACTCTGTCTACACTATCTTTTTCTTTTCTCTTTAATTTCTCATTAAATATATCATCCACTAAGTTAACATTTACAGATTATAAAAGTGCTTATGAAGTACATAAATTTAAAATTTCTGTAAATAAATACAGCGCTATTAGATTTAAATATATATTTGAAGGTATAATAGACGTTTTCAAAAATGATATTATAAACAGAAATGATATTTATCGAAAGGAAAGCAATATCTTTTCCAATTATCGAAAAGTATCTATTGGATTATGAAATTGCACCTTTTCTAAGAAATATCGGTTTTAGTGAGAGTTTTATGAGAGAAAGTAGCTATCGTCTAGACATGATTTAAAATGTACAGATGTCCAATATATCTGGGCAGACGATTCGTGATTCGTTATAGGAAAGCAGTTTCATAATTTAGCTGGGTACTACAAATGCCAAGATTTTCAAAACTTAAATATATATATGGGTGATTGCCAATCTAAAGGGTAGAAAACGAAGACTAATTTGAAAATATAAAAATTTTACCAAAAAAATTTGAAAAAATTCCTTAATTCCTTTTTGACAACTATGAATCTAAATTACTTGATGAGCTATCTCGTTAGATATTTTTTGGTTGGTAATTAATTAATTTCAAAATTAATGTGCCAACGGAGCGGACATCACTGACCACGGAGTGGACACTTATAAATATCCAAACCTGAAAGTTATTTTGCAGCTGTATCTTTTCATCCTTATTGTTTTACTTGTGTTTTAGAAAATAATCAACAAATATTTTTACTTTAATTCTTTTGAAAAATGAAAATAACAGGAAAATAATTGTTGGTTCCGCATATTCTTTCTTTCTTTCTTTCTTTCTTTTTTTTTTTTTATGTGATTGATCTAATATGTTGAAGACACTTGTATTTCCTTGCTATTTTCCCTGTTAAAACTTCGAAGATTTCTTTAAGTTTCTTCTTTGATTTTGCGCCTTTAAAACTTTCTTTTATTGGCTTTTATATAACCTCGCCAAAAATAATACATTTCTCAATTTCTTTTGAATTTGCTTCTGTGATAATTTTTTTCACTTTTCTCTTGGGTTTTTCAGAATCAGTAGTATTATTTTTTTACTTCACATCCTTAGATCTTTGCACATGCTTTTTGTGTTTTTCAAGCTTCCTAATCATTTTTTTGTTTTCTTCACAAAGCCTTTCACTGTTCTTTTTCGACCTTTTTCTTCCACCTTCTAGTCTGCTAGATGATGATACAGATGGTTTTGTTTTCAGAGATGGATTAATTTGTGGTAGTGTGATGTTTATGGCTGCTGAACGAGGTGTCTCAGGAGGTGTATCATCTCTGAGATGTTCTTCAAAGATTATTCTGTTTCTTCAATCTCTCCCTTTGATTTCTGTTCTAGTTCTTCCATTTTTTCCTAACACTTCATTTCATTTGTTCAAACATTTTAACTACAGTATTCTTCCTTCTGTGATATATTTATCTTTCTTTAGCTTTTCCTTCTTCATGTCTTGCGGATAATTTCTTATGCTCTTATTATACACAAAGATGTTTCACGCGACTTTTTATTTCATCCAATTTTTGCTCCAATTTTCGAAAGCTGTAAACCGAAAGAAGGTTACAATAGTTGAATCAAAATTGTTCAAAAAACTGGTTTACACGGTGTACAGTACATGTCAAGGCACACCTATTTATCTCTGTTTTAACGGGGACGACATGGGAGAGCGAAGAGAAAAACGGTGAATGAATTCCCGCCGGCGCTGTCATTTCTGGGTACATAAAGAGCTTTCTTCTCACTGGTTTATCACAGTCTGACTTGCCAGAAAAAATTGATCGTATCCCCAATTCCTATTACACTGGGCATTGACGTGATTTGAGCCAAATTTACAATTATCTCAAAAGTTGTGTGAAAACGTGTTGTGTGTAATAGGAGCATTAGTCTATCTCTTGCTCTCTGCATACTTTTTCTTTTTTGTTCTTTACGTTTTTCTGTAGTTTGGCTGGGAAGTTTCCTTTTCTTGTTATTTTTCTTATCTTTTTGATTTTCAACTCCACCTATTTTTTTTTTTTTTTGACTGAGTTTGAGCGAAGGTTTGTGCACATTTGTTTGTCCTGCATTGGGTTACATGCGAATTTCCATTTTTCTTGAACAGCATAATAAATTTCTGCAAAGAAAATAAATATATATTTTAAGTATTGATTATATATATATATATATATATAAAAAGTTATTCAATTAATAAAAATACAAAACAATTTTAGTTTTGCTGTAAAACAAAAATATTTTTATTTATTTTTTCTTCTGAAACTAAATTTAATTATATTTTTGCAATTATTTTTCTAAAGTGTTATGTCACCTTTTCTACATTTTACCTTTAAAATAAAAAAAAAAAAAAAAAAAAAAAAAGGACATATAGTATACATTATCCTTTTGCATTACTCTGTAAACAACACTCATAAAACTGTTCTTAAAATTATATTAATACGAATTCTGTTGTTACATTTAAAGCATGAAGAGAAATGCTTAAGAGTTCAGTAAAAAATAGCAAATACTGTTTTAAAGACGTTGAAATGACATTTTTAGAAAATCACGAATAAAAATATAAAAGTTAGGGGGAAAATATATTTCCATTGCACCTTAAGCAATCAGTAGGCTAACAAAAAAAAAATAAAAAATAAAATAAAATAAATAAATAAATAAATAAATAAAGGGATAAAATTTATTTATCAAATTTATTTAGATTATTTTTCAAATGTATCTATTTTTAAGATTAATTTTGAAAGTATCCACTCCGTGGAAAGAAGTGTCCACTTCGTGATCAAATGATGTCCATGGAGTGGAAGTCCACGGAGTGGACAGAATGTCTGATTTTGAATTTTAAGGAACAAAGCAACAACGTCAGGAACAATTTAACTTTAGTGTTAAATTAAGTCTTATAATCATTAATTGTAATAATAATTAGATAATAAATAATCCTTATAATTACTTGTATACTTCTGACCACGGAGTGGACTGATGAGATAGCCAAACAGAGGTATCACAGATGAAATCTATTTTAACAGAACGAAATAAAGCATTGAGTTCAGCACATGTAGGTAAAAACAAAGATGGCTTCCCCCTCTTTCTTCTCAGTTACACACTGGTGACAGACAGTGCCATCTACTGAACTTTATGGGAAATTAAATATTTGTCCACGGAGTGGACGCATTTTATTAGGGACATTTGTTATAAATTAATTAAAAAAACAAGATTCATTTTATAACTCTAAAATTGAATAAATATATTTTTAAGGATAATTATGTCCTGCTTAAATCAAAATGTAATTAAAAAACATTAATATTAAGCTTGAAAATAATGCTATATTCTGCAGACTTCCCTTGGGGACAGTCCACGGAGTGGACATTCCAGGTTTTACCGATCGAGTTCTAAGAAAAATAAACAACAATAAAAACTTTTATAATAATATTCAACTAGAGAAAATCGTAAGAAATAGCCTAGTTGTAAATTTTTTTCTGATTGAAAATATTTTCTATTTTTGAGGGCTAAGGGACATGGTTTCTACCCCTTATGTTGGCAATGACCCATATATCAAATTCTATATAGCTAAAACTTGTTTTAGAAGAAACGAAATCATTTTCAAACTATTAAAGATAATATGTTTTCTTAGAAATGTTATTCTTAGTACAAAATAAATGAAGCTGTTTCTTACTGGCTAGTTTTTAACACATGCAGACACAGTTATTTTTTGAAAAACTGCTTTTTACACGTTTACTTCTACTTTTTACTTCTATTTTGTCTTCTTGTAAAGAAAAAGAAAAAAAGTAAAGTAAAACAAGAATCATACTTTTTACTTTGTTTATTAACCTTTTTCAAGTGTACGTACATGTTGCATCATTTGGTCTTCAATTTTCTTTGCTTACGTCATCATACAATGAACAGATAGAAGGACAGTAATTCCTACAGATTGATTATTTGAATTTATCTTCAGTGAGGGCCTACCAGCGGTCGAGCAGTTTTGGGCTCAAAGTTGGTAGACGTGAGGAGCCAGATTCGATTCCAGGTTCCACTCTTCGGCCTAGCCCTTCAGAGTTTTCCGTGGCTTTCTCTGAAAATTACGCAAATACCAGCTAGAACCCCTTAGAAAGACTCTAAGGGGGTTGGAGGGGTCAGTCCTAGTCCTGAGAGAGCGCTACTTCTCAGGCCTAGGACCCTAGTGTAGTTAATCGACTTTACTCCCAAAACACAAACACAACCTAAGCACTTTTTACTGAGCTGAAAATAGATTAAGTATTCTGGTGTGTCACTCACACGACTTTCTCTTACCCTGCTATTTAATACTATAAATACAGGTTGCAGATTAAGAGGTAAGATAACGAGTACTGTTATGTAAAGTTGTGTTAAATTATTCCATTTAGGCTTAGGAAGAGATTTATATGATAATTAGTTCTGTGTAAAGGGAGCTACTGATCCCTTCAACCCCCCGTTTCATTAATGCACCTACATTTATATAAAATTTAATTCAGTTATTAAAAAATATTTCTGTTTTTTAAAAATAAATTATTAAAATTATTATTAAAAAAAATTATCTTTTATGATAATGCTGACGATTTCCATATTAGAGAAGTAGTATAACACTAAATATATATATATATTCTCTCTCTCTATATATATATATTCTCAATATTGCACATAATTTTTTTTTGGTTAAAAATGAAAAAAAAATCCATAACTTTATTTATTTATTTATCGTATTTACTTATTTATCGTAGCTCGATGGTTCAACTATTCGTTTTAAAGGTATTCGCGAGCTCTTTTGAAAGATACCCATCATGAAAATTTACTTCCCTCGAGGGGGGACTTCCCCCCAGGGGGAGAGGCGGGGCTCCTACATACACAAAATTTTTTCCTAGTTAACTATCTCTATTAAAAAAATATATATCCGTTTCATTTGATTTAGTGCAGTCTATAGATGTTAAACTCTACTTACCTGCAATTTTCCCCATACACGTAATGTATTTGAATACTTTTGAGTGTCCCTGTACACGAACCATTTGCTTCACCTCAACGAAAAATTTACTGTAGCATCCCTAAATGATACACATTTAGAATACCGAGTTTGGAATTTCTGCTACTATTTGTTCTTGAAATATGCTGATAACAGACAGACCATTCGCTAAAAACATGATTTTCGTATTCAGGGGACCTCAGAACATGTAAATATAACAAAAACTCACGTTCAAAAATTTGACCCTAAAACAATACTTTCTCGACCCTTTAGGTAAGAGAAAGTAAAAATGGTAAATCAGAAATATCTCATGCTACAAGCACATTACCACGTGTAATTTTATTATTGCCGAACATCTTAGACTTAGAATTTGGACTTTGTATGAAAATATAATTTTCCTACTTATGAAAAGGTTTATACATTCGTAAAGGTAGTGAAAATAATAATAATCTGATAATAAACGACATCATACACTGTAAAAAATTTTGATAATGTAACCTTTTTTATATCGGATACGTTCCTAGATTTTATAAGTTTGGAGTAAGTGCCTAAGAATAACATGTTCTTCTCTATGAGACGTTTATATTTCAGGAATTTAAAAGTCCTTTTTTTTTTTTTTAATGATTATGCTAATGTATTCAAGAAACATTATTGGTAAATACTGGGCAACAATTTGCCCCAAGCTTCCAAAATTTGTTTACAGTGTGAATCAACGAAATAACGGAATCTGCAGTGTTGAGAGTAAAAAAGGAAGGACTCTAAATCAGTCTAAAATTAACTAATATTCAATGTATGTATTATCTTTTAAAAAATGATAGCATAAATTACATTTTCATAATACGACATATGAATCTCAACGGTTATTTCGAAATCCCAAATAAAAAAAATAAAAAAAAATCCCATGAGTACATAGGGTTAAAAGTAAAAATGAATGCACGCAAAATAAATTTTAAAAAGTTACCTGAATTTAACATATATTCAACGACAAATAACTAATATTGCCATAAACTACAAATGTCATGTAAAAACGAAGAATTTAACCTCTAATATTCATATTATAAATCAGGAAAAAGCTGATATATAGCACATTTAATTCAGCATTCCTTTTATATAATAGCCTAATTAACTAATATATTATCCTAAATCACACAATGGGCTCTTCCCACCTGACGTCAGAGGTCCCACGATAGAGGAAAAACAAATAGCAGTCTATTAAGTCTTGTTTAACTATAGCGATTGCTGAAATAACATATTTTCTATTCTTATTTTTGATCAATCGTATTTAATCTGTGTTTTTTTTTTTTTTTTTCTTATACAGCATCATTTTTAATCCATTTTATATCATTATTCATCACCTTTTGTTTGCTGTATACATTTACAGTCATCATTTAGTTTTTATTTGTTATTGATGTTCATGAAGAACATGTTAAATACTCTGATTTTTGGTACTTAAATCATTGACAGTGCAATGTCGTAATGCGTAAATCCGTTTAGACCAGTAACTAAGTTAATTAACTTGTTGTAACACCTTTATGCAATTAAATTAAATGAAAACATTTTAAATTTTCAAATTATAATCCATAAGCATTCCGCATGTAACAGTTACACTAAATCATACAAAAATCGATTCTTACAGTTGAAAATAAATAAACACATAAAGTGTTTTTAAAAAATTATTAAATTTACAAATACAACTATTCTACTGTTTACAAATGCACAATATTACTTTTATTTTATTTTATATTAAATATTAACATTTTTGTTCTTAAGAACAATATTTAATTGAATTCGATTCTCAGAATTCGATTATTCGTTTTCCTCTATCACATGATTGAGCAGACGAAACAGGGAAGAGTCCATTAACTGTAATATTAACTTCTCTAAACTTAGAAAACCTAAATGATAGTGTCATTTTTATTCATTAACGTTATCCTCGGTAGACATGTTTCCTAGTTATTCAGAATACAAAGTCAGCGTTTTTTAACCTATGAAAAATTTGAAACAGATTTAATGACTAGAAAGTTCAAACTACTGAAATTTACTCTAAATGTCACCAGATTTTAGAATCAGTAATTTCCTACATCAGCATAATATACTCGGTAAAACCATCAACAAGTAGCATCAAAAATGACTTTTCAAAATGTTTAACAGTCTTGAACTTTCCTCTAGAATACTTTGCAAATGGCAGAAAAAAATACTGCATTAGAAATAGTTAATAATTATGCTACTGAGCAGAAATTTGCTGTGAATGTGGATGAATAATTAGTAATTATTAATTAGGTAATTTCTTTTTTATGTATGTCTTATTGGACACATGTAAAGCACACTCCGATATTTTAACGTCCTTGCTTTATTGTGTACTGATCAGAATTTTTTATTTTATTTATTTATTTATTTTTTATCAGTTTTTATTAAAAATAAATATTATTTGTATCACTGTTTAAAGTAATTGTGGTAATAAGTACTAAACTTAATTAGCAATCAATCATGGTAATAATAGTCGAACGTTAAAAAAAAAAAAAAAAAAAGACAATTCATATTTATGAGCCATTATGCTAAAAGTAAATTGTATAATATTTTTTGAATGATGCTAATATTTCTATAGATTGATTTCCATACATTTCAGGAAAATTTGTCTTGCATAAAAATTCTTTATATACACACAACACACACACACACATATATATATATTAATACATGTACTAAAATTATGTTTTGAGAAACAAGAACTTTAAATTTATCAAAAGTATATTTTTTAGCTATTATAATATTTAAATTATTATTAAGTATAGACTGGATTTAAAACAGAAAAAATTGTATCGTTTAGCAGAAATTTGATTGGAAACCGCCCAAATAATTGATTGGAAAAAAAAAAAAAAAACAATAGTAAAAAATATAAGCAAAAGAAAAAAATAAGTTCCTAATTTCATTAAACAAGCAATTATACCCAAAAATTCATCACTAAATAGTGACAAAAATTAAAGTCTCCAAAGGGGTTATGAACTAAATCTGTAACGCTAAATGGTTTAGATACAACGAATTTCTCTCTGTCTCTTACGGAGAAATTACTGTCGTCGTTGTTTATTTTGTGTGTCTAGCTAGCGCATGTTTCCTCCCGATAAAGTGGCAAATTCTCATTCTTTTGACGAACTGACATTCTATTACATTTAAAACACGATATAATATTAAATATGTTGTATTTCAATGTGATAGCAAATATGAGGTTGGGTTCGGTTCGTGGTATTAAGACTGATTGACTGCACTACGGTCCTAGGCTTTAGGGAAGGGGGAGATGTGCCCTCCTTGGGGGTCTTTCTGAGGAGTCCTAGCCCGTATTTACGAAAGTTTCAGAGAAAAATACGGAAAACTCCGAATAGCTGGGTCAACGAGTGAAACCTGGGATCGAACCCGGCAACTCACATCTGCCAAACTTGAGCGCAGAACCGCTCGGCCACTGGTGGGTCTCAAATATGCGGATTTCCACAATGTCATTCTGCTTTTATCTTGTGTTATGCATTATTAATATTCCTATTCAATGAAGGACAAAGCGAATAAGTGGGTAAATCTACGCAGGGGTTAATGAGGAAAGCGAATCGTCTATCGATTAGTGAAGCAAATCGGCCCGATTTGAACCCTATCTCGGGGGTTGGTAAGCAGAGCGAATAGAGGGCAGCGTTCCCTAGTTTTTAAAAACTTTTTGCTTTATTGTATGCTGTTTAGTATTTTTATATAAACCCTTCACAAAAATGACTATGATGTGTACAAGCTAGCATATGTTTGTACAAATTGTGATATTTACACTTTTCCTGTGAGTAATTAATGATGGAAAAAATAGTAAAACGTTAATAAAATGATAATTTATAAAAATTAATAATTTTGTTGAAGTAAATTGAAATAAAAAATAATTTTTTAAATGGCATTAGTATTTATACCCAATACATTTATACATCTATGTATCTAATCAATATCTTCCTTGTTTACAGATAAACTTTTTCTTTTATATTTAAATAGATGTCATGAAACTATATTTCGAAAAAAAATTATAATCCTTAAAATATGCATTTAAAAGTTTGTAATACATTTAAATGTTTATTAATTATAGTTATTTTAAAAATTAAAAATGTTTACATTCTTTCATAACATATATTTAGATATTATAAGAAATGACTGTTTTGTTGAAGTAATATATATGTAAAATTTTCGATTATACATTTAAAAATTTACGTCGTTTTAAAGGTAAAATAGCTTTTTATTTGTAAAAAATCAATTTTATATTTAAAGGTCGTAATCGACTCAATATTATATTTTATGTAAATGCAAATACATTTTTAAACTCTTGCTCTGAAATATGCTTGTTATTTATTATGTTACTATTCAAAAAAGGCTTAACCTGCAAACGAAATGTGGTTATATTTTCTGAGTTTTCTAAGCTTAAATATAGATTTGAAACCATAAGCTACCTAGATTCTCGCAAATTCATAATTCCTTGTCATTTGCAGTCAAGCTTGTCTCAAGTGAAGCTAAATATAAAAGCCATCGACCACACATCCTATGAGACATACGGTTCGATGGCTTTGATCACGTAGCGAAACGCGATTTTTGAGTTATTATCAGGGAGTTTACAGCGATATCGATCACAAATTTTATTAATTTCAAGGAAGTTACATTTATAAAATGCCACACTGAAGAAAATAAAGGAGCACAAATACTCAAATATGAGTAAAATTGTGTGAAATTTGAGTACGTCACATACTTAAAATAGCTCCAAAATAAATAGACTCAAATTTAAAAATCCCATATACTTATTATTGAGTATATCAGCATACTCGAAAATTGACATCGAGCTTCGTAAATTCCAAAACCACAAACATAGGTTAATCATAAAAAAAAAAGATTTAATAATGACAACATATCGTTCAAAAGTTCAAATGTTTTCATAAATAACGCCTAAATAATTTTATTCAGAATTTTAATGCAGATTTTTTTTTTTTTTTTTTTTTTTTTTTTTTTTTTTGTCAAAATTGAGATGAAATAACATTTACCTAAACAAATTTGTTCCGCTTTTTTAAAGGATAACTTTACATGGTTTTTCAATCTTATTCCAATAAAGTAATGTAATTACTATCATTTTCTACAGCAGTAGAATACTAATAATATTATAGTTTTAAAAAATCAAAAAACACGCTTTTATAGAAATGTGAACTAAAAAAGCACAAAATATCTATCTTAGTATTAAAATGCAGGGTAAGAGAAAATCGTGTGAGTGACACACCCTAATATTTACATACATTTAAATCTTTAATTAAAATAATTTAGAATTAAACAAAAACCATTTAAAAAAAATCTCCTCTGACTAGGATCGAACGCTGGACCTTTAGGTTCGTAGCGTGGAGCCTTACCTCAACGCCACATCGTTCACGTAGGGAAAGTATTTTTTTACAGTATAAATTTTTTGTTTGCTTCCAGAGCAGTTACAAACATACATACAAACATACATACATACAGGTGAAGCTAATAAAAGCGTGTTAAAATAAAACATCTGTAATTGACAAATAGAAAATAAATTGTGTCTTTAGTATGTCATCCTTTTCAGTTATAGTTCCCTTTGCTAGCGGGTTGCAGAAACTCCTGTTAGAATTCTAGAGCACTTTCCTGTATTACCGGGATCAAACTTATTTAAAAAATCTCTGTAAATAATTGCGAATTCAAGAGGCGAGTTTTAGTAACTATAATCTTGGTTTATAACCCGAGGAAATAAACGAGAATTTTTCGCAACACAACGGATTCATAACTAATTTTGTTTCTTGAAATTTTATTTTTTCCGACTGAGGGAAAATAATGCCTGAACCGGGACTCGAACCCCGGATCTTTGACATACAAGGTCAAGGCTCTACCAATTGAGCTATCCAGGCCGACACCCCGGTCAGCATTACTCGCTCAGACAACCTTTAGGCAGATACATCTGTGGTCTATCATGTAGATAGCTCGACAGAAATAAACCGCAGGAAATGGAAAACGCCATTAGATAATGGGAGAAAGAAATACAATTTTTATTAAAATCACGCAATCAACTGTGGAAGAAAATCATATTTATTGAAATTTTATTTTTTCCGACTGAGTGAAAATTATGCCTGGACCGGGAGTCGAACCCCGGATCTTTGACTTACAAGGTCAAGGCTCTACCAATTGAGCTATCCAGGGCGACACCCCGGTCAGCATTACTCACTCAGACAACCTTTAGGTAGAAAAAAAAATATATATTACAATAATATTGTTTCTATTGTTTCACTATCTAGAAAAGTATAGACTAGAAATTATGGGTCCATTACGTCCACGTTATTTGTTTACCTTATACGCATAGCTGGTAAATCTATATTTCTAGTTTTGGGATGCAAAAAATGACTTTTCGTTTTAGATGAAGGCGGTACATTTTCTTTTAAATGAAATTCAATAATTTTTAAAACGTATTTATGTGTATCAGAATGCTATTTTTGAGAGTATGAAGGTTTTTGTTACATAGATATAAAGGAAAATACACAGAAACAAATGCGCAGAATTTGAATAAATTTAATAGATTCAATTTCTAGTTTGCATATTTTTTTTTTGCTTGCAAATAACTATTATTATTATTATTATTATTATTATTATTATTTTATATAAATTCCATAAAAAAAATTTTATCAACGAAATCGTTTTATATATTCATTAAATCTGTACCTTTGTTCAATTCAAAAGAAGACTTTAAAGAATTTGTTAAATTTCATAAACGTTGAATAACATTGTTTCATTCATGTTATAAAGAAAGATTTTATTCTGTTGCTTTTATCTCATACTTTATTGCCCTACTGTGAGAATAAAATATAATATAAAAGTCTAAACGCATATCTAATGAAATAAATTTGAATTGTTTAAATGATATGCATATATTTTGCTTTTCTAATACATGCTTATCACGCAAGAGGAAAGAATTTAAATTTTAATCTTATAGAATATTTTACGAAAAGAATTTCTTATTATAATCTAATATAGAAAATTATAAATATAACTATTAACATAAAAATGTGTAACAAAAAAATAGTATTACACTTATTATAAGAATCTCACTTAATGAAATTTTACATGATACAGAATAAGATTTAAAAAAAAAAAAAACATCATTTTTTATAAAATTTTATTCAGTGAGCTCACGTTTTCGTAATTTTCTGATATTGATTAAATTTATAAAAACAGTTTAAATAAGATAGTATAAAACATATTGTATTCAGAAACTTCAGTTTTCATATAAACTTATTCAAAATTCATTTTTTATAACTTGCTCTGGGAAAAATAACCTTCTGCATATAAACATAAAACGCATAGATACGTAAAATAGTTCTTATGAAAAAATTTTCTTTGTGTATTATTCAAAATGGGTGTATAGAAAAAAAAAATTTTTTTTGCGAACATTTTAGAAATAAATATGACTACAATCGATGTATCTCCGGTAAATAGAAGTACATATAACATAAGTAAAATTCTGTTTTAAAATGATAACTATGTCATAAATATCATAAATGTGAATAATATTATATGATTTTATTAAAGTAAGAAATTTTCTTACTTCTTTAATAAAATAGTTATATGCGTTTTTTAGCCATTTATATATATTTTGCATATATTACTTTTATGAAATAAATACAGTTTCTCCGAAAAAAATATTGTATTTATGTATAATATACTTATATAATGTATGTAATCAATGCGTTGAAATTATTTTATTTTAAGGGTACAAGAACTTTTGAACGATGGAAATATTAGCAATTATATTAAAATTATATTTTTTTATAAAATTTTATTCAGTGAGAACACACTCAGAAAAAAATATACCGCCTTCCTCTAGAATGAATAAGTGACCATCTTCTTAATCCCTTAACTAGAAATATAGGTTTCCGAGATATTCGCGTAAGGCACGCCAATAAACTGAATAGACGAAATGATCGAGAATTTCTAGTGTACACATTTCTAGATGGTGAAACAATATTCTGAATACTTTAAATATTCTGAATCATTTGTATTGCGAGAAATTCTTGCTTGATTTTCTAGAATTTGGTAATAAACCAAGATTATATTTGCTGAAACCCGCCTCTTGTAGTCTCATTTATTTGAAGAGATTTTTAAATAACTTTGCCCTCGACAATATAGGCAAACGCTCTAGAATTCTTATAGGGGCTTCTAGAACTCGATTTCCAAGAGGACTAGAATTTATAAGGATGACATGGAACTATTTTTTCTAGAGCCACAACTTAGATTCTAGATGTCAGTTATAGAATTTTTTCTCAGTGCACGTGTTCAAAAATTGCTAATATTGATCGGATTTATAAAAACAATTTAAACAAGATAGTATAAACATATTGTATTCAGAAAGTTCAGTTTTGATATAGTTTTATCTAAAATTAATTTTTAATAGCGTTCTCTTTGAAAAATAACCTTCTGTTAAAGGAATACTATATAAATATATAAAGTGCATAAGTGCATATTTATTTTCAAACATTTTGTAAATAAATATGACTAACATAGATGTATAACTATCTCTCGTGAAAATAATTGCATATAAATTAAATAAAATTCTATTTTAAAATGAGCAATCATGTCGCAAATATCATAAATATGAAGATCAGAGCTGCCAACCTAATCCGGCAAATTGTTAACGCCTATTGAAAAACGCCCCTTTTTCTACATCACTTAATTTTTAGAGTATTTGTTTTCTTCATTCATCGTAAATATATTTGAAGAGAATTACTCTAAAAATTAAGTGGTGTAGAAAAAGGGGCGGTACTAACAATTTGCCGGATTTGGTTGGCAGCTCTGGAAGATTATTACATAATTTTATTAAGGTAGGAATTTTTCCTACTTCTTTAATAAAATATATATATGCATTTATACATATTTTACATGTATTACTTTTATGAAATAAATACAGTTTCTCCGGAAAAAATATTGTATTTAAATATAATATACTTTTATAATGTATGTAATCAATGGGTTGAAATTATTTTTTTTAAGGGAACAGAAGCCTTTGAATGATGGAAATATTAGTAAACAATAGTCAATTTTATTTACGATAACTTCAAAAAATAGATACTTTTAAAATTTATAATTTTTAACAGGTATTCGGAAAGGCTTGTCTATCTATTACAGTTTTTAGAATAATTGTAAATTATTTATTTATTTATTTATTTTTAAAGTGTCAGAGCTTTTTTTTTTTTTTTTTTTTTTTTTTTTGGTTAATAAAAACCTTGCATGCATGATTACATGCAAACTTATTATTATTTATTAATTCCTTTATGCGTTACATTTTGAAATCTCTTTCCAAATTCAGGAAGTAATACCTTTTTCTTGAGGTCAGGAACATTCACAACCGGGTATAAAAATCAGCCGCTTAATAAAATCACTTTGGCTCAGGACGAATATGATTTTAATAAGCGATGGATACTGTATCTGCACCAAACATCTGATGCATTTTTCACTGTTAATGAAATATATTGTTAAAAAAATGTAAATTTCTGATGAAAGTTAAAAGGAAAATACAAAAATGAAAAAAATTCCCTGAAACAAAAAACATTATTGATTTTATTCAAAAACATGATTTTAGTTTTATGGTTTTTAGTTTCCCATCCTATTATAGGTATGGGGGAACTTTTAATCTCAGTATTTTGTCTTCTTTTTAGATTTTCAGGTGTGAGGAATTCGAAAATAACAAAATTGGTATGGTGTCCGTCTGCAACATGTGAGTTTTTTAGTATGCTACATTTTCTGTGTACATGATATTTCAGCAAAAATTGATCGCAGATAGTTTAAGCAAGTTTTTTATTATTTCTTGTAGCATTGTCAAGTACCCTATCCATTTTCAACATTTTAGTTTAAAAAATTTGAAAGTTATTCGAAATTTGCGGATTTTCGTACAAATATTTTCTGTATACTTTTTTATAACTTTTCTGTCAACTTTGATGACACATATATTCTGTAATGTACCAGGATTTATCTACACTGTTAAAAAAATGCAACTTTGCTGCCAGAAATTCTCTGTAACTTGAGAAAAAGTCGTAAATTACGGGAAAATTACGTTGACAAAACGTATTTTTCTGTAATTACAGAGAATTTTTGACAGCAAAGTTGCATTTTTTTTTTCAGAGAACAATGTCAAGTGAAAATAATGTGTGCAATTTTATTTTTAAATAAACGATTATTTGGGCATTATACTCTAATACAACGCCTATAATTGCCAAATCTATAAAATAAAGAGTTTTTACCAAACAGACATAAGTGAAACTCTATTAGAAAGAAATTTAATCTTAAGATACAAACTATGAGATAAATTTTAGATACAAAGTAATCAGGATAGAGTGTATTTAAATGTAAATGCTATAAAGAAAATAACTAAAGCTTCTGAAAGAAAATATTTTTATCCTGAAGCTATAAAAGAGACTGAGAAGTAATGCTTTATCTAGGAAAAAAAAAAAAAAAAAAGTGCACTCTTATCTAAGCAATTTCTTTTCCAATTATTCCAAATTAGCTACGAGATTATAAAAGAACAATTTCCTAAGGATCATTGGACCACTGTGAGAAATAAATAGAGGCACTATCGACTAGTCGCGACCTAAAATATTTCAGTCACTGATTTTCAAAACTAAATCCATTTTGAGTTTTAATACGCAAGAGGATATTTCAGAATGTATGAAAAATACGCTAGAAAATTTCTTTGAAATAAAAAAAAAGATATATATTCTTTTTAAGCTTTTTTTAATAAGATTATTTTATGGTACACTTTTATTTAGATTAGGAAGTATAGAATAAAAAACAAAATCTTAAAAGGATTTCGTAAATGATATACAGAAAACGTAAAAAATAATTATTATTTTATTGAAAGGAAAACTTTAAGTTTCGCTGTTTTCTCTTGAAAAAGGCTTTTTTTTAAGCTGTATAAAATATTTATTTATTTAAGTATGCTTAGTATTTAATCTTATTTCTTCTTTTCGGGATATTTTTTTTTCCTCATAAGATATTTTAACTTAATGTTTTCGTCTAACGTTTAAAATAAAGACATTTACAATTATTTTGTGTGAAATGAAATAAAAAACTAAGAAATTCCATTCCAATGTAAGAAATCAAACTTCTTTTACTTCATTTTTTATTTATTTTTTATTTATTTTTTATTTATAATAAAATTTCATATGAAAGCTTAGTATGGATAATTTTATGTCAGAAGACGCTCTTTAATGAAATTCTATAAAAATGCAACATTTTCTTAATATCAATGTAACACAGGTGTTGAGTGTAATTTAGTTTTATGTTTCTGTGTTTCGTTCAGTAATTGGCTTAGTTTCTACTCATACTTTAGTTCCTATTTAGAGGTTTTATTTTGGTTTACAAAAGTGGTAACACTGGGTTTTTTTTATTTTTGGTATATTTGTAAGAGAAGTTGACGGAGAAGGCAGTTGCATTTTTTTTTAAATAGCTTTCATTATGTATATTTATATATTATGAGATATGCCTATATTGTTAGATTTCTGTATATTTAAAAATTTCGATCATGCATTTAAAAATTGCGTCTTTTTAAAGATAAATAGCTTTTTAATTTTAAAAATCTATTTCATGCTTAAAGTTCTTAATCTACTCAATATTATCTTTCACATAAATTAAAATATATTTACAACCTCTTGCTTTCAGATAAGCGTGTTATTTATTACGCTACTTCTGAAAAAACGCTTGATCTGCAAACGAAATATGGTTATATTTTTTAAGTTTTGTAAGCTTAAATATAGATTCAAAACCATAAACTGCATGGATTTTTGCAAATTCACAATTTCTTGTCATTAGCAGTGAAGCTTGTCTCAGGTGAAGCTAAATATAAAAGCCATCGACCACACATCCCATGAGGCATACGGTTCGATGACTTTGATCACGTAGCGAAACGCGGTTTTTGAGTTATTATCAGAGAGTTTGAAACGATACCGAGTACAAATTTTATGAACTTCAAAGTAGCGACATTTGTAAAATGCCAAACTGAAGAATACTGAAAAATATTTATGCAACTGACATCTAGACATTAAATTATGTCTTTAGCGTGCCATCTTTTTCAATTCTAGTTCCCTTTTCTAGCGAGTTCTAAAAACACCTGTCAGAATTTTAGAATGTTTTCCTGTAATATCGGGATCAAACTTATTTAAACATCTCTGCAAATAAATGTGTACTCAAGAGGCGAGTTTTGTTAACTATAATCTTCGTTTATGACCCAGTTCGACGAGATAAACGAGAGTTTTTGGCAACTTAACGGATTCGTGACATTCCCAATATTATGTCACCATCTAGAAATTATCGATCATTACGTCCACGTTATTTGTTTACCTTATACACTTAGTTCGTAAATCTATATTTTGGGATTCAGAAAATGACTTTTCATTCGTTTTAGATGAAGGTGGTATATATTTCTTCTCAGTAAAAATTAGTAATTATTTAAACGCATTTATGTGTATCAGGATGCTACTGTTGAGAGTGTGAAGTTTTTTGTTTGTTTCATTGATACATAGTGAAATGCATAGAAACAAATGCGAAGAATTTGAATAAATTTTATAGTTTCAATTTTTAGCTCACTGAAAAAAAAATACACCGCTTTCATCTAGAACGAATAAATGGTCATTTTCTAAATCAGTTTGCTAGAAATATAGATTTTAGATTTATGTGCATAAGGGCATGCCAATTAACTGAATTGACGAAATGATCAAGGATTTCTAGTTTGCACATTTCTAGATGGTGAAATAATATTCTGAATATTCTGATTCTTCTGTATTGCGAGAAATTTTCATTTGATTTTCTAGAATTGGGTCATAAACCAATATTATAGTTGCTGAAACACGCCTCTTGTATTTGCGTTTTTTTTTTTTTTTTTTTTTTCAGAGATTTTTAATTAACTTTGCCCTCGAGAATATAGGCCAACGCTCTAGAATTCTAATAGTGGTTTTTAGAACTCGCTTTCAAAGGGGACTAGAATTTATAAGGATGACATGGATTTTTTTTTTTCTAGAGCCGCAATTTAGATTCTAGATGTCAGTTACAGAATTTTTTCTCAGTGTTTGTATATTTTTTCCTTGCTTGTAAATAACTGTCATTTATTTTAAAAATTCCATAAAAGTTTTTTATTAAGGAATTTATTTTATACATTCATTAGCCATTGTTCAATTCAAAAGTACTCTTTAAGGAATTTATTTAATGCCATAGATTTTGAATAACATTGTTTCATTCATGTTATAAAGGAAGATTTTATTCTGTTGCTTTAATCTTATACTTTTTTGACCTACAGTGAGAATATAATATAATATAAAAGTCTAAACACATACCTAATAAAATAAATTTTAGTTACTTAAATGAGAGGCATATATTTTGCTTTCATAATACATGCTTGTCACGCAAGAGATAGGAGTTGAAATTTTAATCTTATAAACTATTTTATAAAAAGCAATTATTATTATGATCTAATTTGGAATATTATAAATTGAACTATTAACAGAAAAATATATGACCCAAAAAATAGCATTACACTTATTATAACAATCTTACATAATGAAATTTTACTTAATACCAGAATAAGTTTGTTAAAAAACCTTACTGTTTTTTAAGATTTTATTCAGTGAGTGCACGTTTTCGTATTTTTCTAGTATTGATCGGATTTATAAAAGCAATTTTAACAAGATTGTATAAAATATATTGTATTCAGAAACTTCAGTTTTGATATAAACTTATTCAAAATTAATTTTTAATAGCGTGCTATGGCAAAAATAACCTTCTATAAAAGGAATAATATATAAAAAAAGAACATAAATACGTAAAATAGTTCTGACGTAAAAGTTTTCTTTATGTAATATTCAAAACTCAGTATGGGTGTACAGAAGGAAAAAAAAAATTCTTTCAAACTTTTTGTAAATAAATATGATTACAATCGATGAATACCTATCTCCGGTAAATAGAATTACATATAAATAAAGTAAAATTCTGTTTTAAAATGAGCAATCATGTCATATATATCATAAATATGAAGAATATTATATAATTTTATTAGAGTAAGATTTTGTCCTACTTCTTTAATAAAATATTTATATGCATTTATTTTATTTTACATATATTACTTTTATGAAATAAATGCAGTTTCTCTGAAACAAATATTGTATTTATATATAATACACTTATATAATGTATGTAATCAATGCGTTGAAATTATTTTTTTTAAGGGGACAGGAACCATTAAACAGTGGAAATATTAATAAAAAAAAATAGTCATACTTTTATTTATCATAACTTTAAAACTAAATATTTTTTACCGAAAAGAATAAGGGAAGCTGTATTAGAAAGAAATTTAATCTTAAGATACAAAATAAGAGATAAATTTTAGATAGAAAGTAATCAGGATAGAGTGTATTTAAATGTAAATGCTATAAAGAAAATAGCTAAAGCTTCTGAAAGAAAATATTTTTATCCTGAAGCTATAAAAAAGACTGAGAAGTAACGCTTTGTCTAGAAAAAAAAAAGTACACTCGTATCTAAGCAATTTCTTTTCCAATTATTCCAAATTAGCTATGAGGTTATAAAAAGAACAGTTTCCTAAGGATCATTGGACCACTGTGATAAATAAATCGAGGCACTAGCGACTATTTGCCACCGTTAAAATATTTCAGTGACTGACTTTCAAAATCAAATACAGTTTTAGAGGATATTTCAGAACATCTGAAAAAAACGTTAGAAAATTTCTTTGAAAAAATGTATATTCTTTTTAAGATTTCATTAATAAGATTATTTTATGGTACACTTTTCTGTGGATTAGGAAGTATAGAATAAAAAACAAAATCTTAAAAGGATTGTATAAATGATATACAGAAAACGAAAAAGGAAAAAAAAAAAATAATAATAACAATTTTGTTGAAAGGAAAACCTTACGTTTCGCTGTTTTCTCTTGCAAAAGCCTTTTTTTAAAGCTGTATAAAATATTTATTTATTTAAGTATGCTTAGTATTTAATCTTTTTTCTTCTTTTCGGGATAATTTTTTTTCCTCATAAGAAATTTTAACTTAATGTTTTCGTCTAAATTTTCAGATAAAGACATTTATCTGACATTTATCTTTGTATGAAAGGAAATAAAAAAAACAAATAAATTCCATTCCAATGTAAAAAATCAAAATTCTTTTACGTTATTTTTTATTTATAATAAAATTTCATATGAAAGTTATTGTGAATAATTTTATGTCAGTAAATGCTCTTTAATCAATTCTGTAAAAGTTCAAAGTTTTCTTAATATAAATGCAACACAGGTGTTCAGTGTAATTTTGTTTTATGTTTCTCTGTTTCGTTCAGTAATTGGCTCAGTTTCTACTCATATTTTAATTTCTATTTAGATGTTTTATTTTGGTTTACAAAAGTGGCAACACTGGGGTGTTTATTTTTGGTGGAAGAGAAGTTGACGGAGAGGGCAGTTGCATTTTTTTAAATAGTATATTTATATATACTATTATACATTATATACATTAACTATATATACATTACGTATATTTATATATTATGAGATATGACTATATTGTTAGAGTTCTGTATATTTAAAATTTTCGATCATTCATTTAAAAATTTTCGCCTTTTTACAGATAAAATAGTTTTTAATTTTAAAAATCTATTACATACTTAAAGTTCTTAATCTACTCAATATCATATTCCATATAAATAAAATATATTTACAATCACTTACTTTGAGGTATACGTGTTATTTATTACGCTACTACTGAAAAAAAGACTTGATCTGCAAACAAAGTATGGTAATATTTTTTAAGTTTTCTAAGCTTAAATATGGATTCAAAACCATAAGCTGCATGGATTTTCGCAAATTCATATTTTCTTGTCATTTGCAGTCAAGCTTGTCTCAGGTGAAGCTAAATATAAAAGCCATCGACCACACATCCCATGAGGCATACGGTTCGATGGCTTTGATCACGTAGCGAAACGCGATTTTTGAGTTATTATCAGTGAGTTTGCAGCGACGCCGAGTACAAATTTTATGAACTTCAATGTAGTGACATTTATAAAATGCCACATTGAAGAAAATAAAGGAGCAAAAATACTCAAATATGAATAAATTTTTGTCAAATTTGAGTATGTCACATACTTAAAATAACTCCGAAATAAATAGACTCAAATTAAAAAACCCCATGTACAGTCACCCAAAAAAAAAACGCCACCCCCCCACCCAATTTCGCCGTAAATTATCGTAGAAACATACGGCTGGTACCTATCGATCTGTAATAACGTCTAGTTTTTAATGGTGTAGTTATATTTTGCTTAAGGGGTCATCTACATATTAAAACACGTATAAACTTCATTTTTTTCAATGACGACCCCTATTTTTGACCTCATATTCAGATTTCTGAGATCAAGGCAGTTCGGAAAACTTACCTATTTATAGACATTAAATCAATTTTAAACAGAGTTACACGTGAAAATGTGTTAGGGGACCGTCTATACATTTAGAAAAAAATAAATCCTGATCAACTACCCAATATTCATTATTTATAAAATTTCACACCGGAAAAAAAATTCAGGAATGTTTATTATAAAATAAAAAAACGATTCAAATTCGCAGAACTTTCTTTATTAGCTTATGAATTAAAAGATTTTTATTGGTTTCAATTTATTAAACATTATTATTGAAAGTTAAATACATCACTTCGTACGAAGAAAAATAATAGCTTGAATGATATGAGCCCTACAATATTGAATTACAGAAATCTAAATACCAAGGTAAAAGAACAGTAGTAATAATGATAATAATATTAATAGCAGTTAAAAAAAAGGTGTTTAATATTTAAGAAAAAGAATTATCTACTTCTTAAAAGCAAAAACTGTTTTATTTAAGAGACAAAAATTTAAGTTAAAATACATTTAAAAAACAAAAAATATATATAAAAACAATTAAAATCTACTAACTAACAATTATTATCTACTTCTTGTTGGGTATATTTTTATTTTATACAGTAAGCCTCGCATGAAAGTGTTACTATAAAGTTTTACATTTAATTTTAGGCGTACAAACCAATAGATAATATACAAAAATATACACAACAAGATTTAAACTAAAATCTGAGAAAGTATATTTAATATTTTCGCGACTGCTGATGTAGTTTCACGTCATTTGGAAATCTGTAACTCCTCCAGTGGGCGTTTCTTTCACAATTTGTGTGTTACGATATTTCTTAAGAATATTCCTTATATTCATATTTATATAAACAAAATAGTATGAAACAAATTTTTTCACTAGAAAGAGTGTATTTTTATATTATTGTGTGTATTCATATGAAAATAAACATGGATATGGAAAAAACGGTTTCCTATTGCCTAGAACGAATATTCCCCGTTCTGCAATCGTCTACTGTACTTGAATTCTTAATTATAAATGTGTAAAATCTATATCTTTAAAAGTAATAAGACATATTACTTTGTTTTAAATTCTTTTTCCGTAATAAATGTGACGACAGTTTTACGCCGTGATTAGAATAATAGAAAATAAATAATATTGCACTTTGTTTCAATAATAGATTTTAAAACTTAAAGAAAAAAAATACCACTTTATTATTCAGTATTAAAAAAACATTTAATAGAAGTTTTATATTTTATTATGTTACGTCATGCGATAAAATTTAAATAGCATAAACGGTAGAGTAAGCAAATGCGAAAATTTCACAAGATTAAAACAGAAAATTTGTTTTAAAAATTCTGATAAAAATTAATAAAAATCAATTATATTAATTTTAAAAAAGGAAAAAACAAAAGTATTGTTCACTGCGTATTGCTCTTTCAAATAATATTCCTCGTCTTACCGCGTTTTTTTACTGTCATGATACTTAATTGAGGTGCACGAATCCTAGAATATTCAAGTTAAAAACAAAAGACAAAAGGGATAAAATAGAATTTTAGCAGTGAGAAGCTAGAAAAAGTTATGTAATATTTAAGAACAAAGACTTAACATTTCAGAATCGAGTAAACTCCCTTCTTCAACGAAAGCCACGCCTTTACAGAATTTTTCTAAAACTTTACATTATAAAACAAAATTATTTTACATACTTCCAATTAAATCATTTAAATTTTGTCTTCAGCATTCAATGTAGTAAATGCCATTGACATTTATGCATACCAGCGTCACATATAGTGTCATATACGAGTATGCAAACTAGGTTTTTTTAATACTGTTTCCGCAATATAGAGGCGGGGATACATTTCTTTTGGAATTCTTTCCCAATCTCTTGCCTGCATTGCGATAATTTTATAAAAAATAAGCCAATTTGTATAATAAACATCGAAATGTTCCTTAGAAAACAATTATAATAACATAAAGGTAAATTAAAATAGTTTTTCGTCAAAATGTATAGAAATATTGACTCACAGATGATACAAATTATAACAAGTGACGCCCCCCTAACAGCAGTAAAAAATGAAATATCACTGTAACTCAAAAAATAATGTTAGGAACGAGCTGTAAATTTGGAAACCCATGTTTTTGATGATGCCCGTTCTATTCGTGTAAAAATTAACATAGGTCATAATTCATAATTTTTTCAAATATGAATTTATTAAAAATTTTCATAATTCAAAAAATGTTTTTTTAGCAAAAATTTGCATGGAATATGTTTGGGTCACTTCATTCTAACGAATAAAAAAAACAGAATTTAAATATCATAATTATTTCGGAAGATATGATTTAATGTTTGTCACATTCATTTAACATTAGCATCCCCAAATTTTGACAGCTTATAACTCTATGAAAAATTGAGCGAAATATATAAACTATACCATTTTCCGTGATGATTTGATCCAAAGAATTCAAAAATATTATAAAAAAGGGGGGTTACCATTGAAAAAAATGAAGTTGATGTCATTTTTAATATGTAGACGACCCCCTAAGTAAAATCTAACTATAACATTATAAACTAGACGTTATTACAAACTGATCGGTACCAGTCGCATGTTTCTACGATAATTTACGGCGAAATTAGGTGGGGGGGTGGCGTTTTTTTTTTGGGTGACTGTACTTGTTATTGAGTATATTAACATGCTCAAAAATTGACATTGATCGTCGTGAATTCCAAAATCCCAAACATAGGTTAATCATAAAAATAAAGATTTAATAATGGCAACAAATCTTTCAGAAATTTAAACGTTTTTATAGATAACGCCTAAATAATTTTATTAAAATTTTTAACGCAGATTTTTTTTTTTTTTTTTTTTTTGGTCGAAATTGAGATGCAATAAAGTTTACCTAAAGAAATTTGTTCCACTTTTTTTTGAGGATAATTCTCCATGGTTTTTCAAGCTTTTTTCCGATATGCACAAATGCAAAACTCCTTGCTTTTCTCCTGAGGGATGGACGGCGAAACACGTTTGAAAACATAACTCGTCTTCAAATTGCTTCATGGTGGAAAATTGAACGTGTAGAGACTTGACTCAAATAGAAATAATAATAATAATAATAATAATAAATAAATAAATAAATAAATAAATAAAAACAAATTTGTCAATTTTCGATTTTTTAATTTTAAGGGAGGAAGAGGGAATTTTCTTTTTGCGTGTGCGTGTGTGAGGTGGGGTTTTCAAAATCTGGATTTTACAGTAAAAGTGTCCCAAAAATGGCACATAAAGTTGAAATTGACTGTGCATCTCCTGAAGTGTATTTCTAAGAAACAATTTAAGATGTTTTGTGATTTTTCGTTTTTTTTTTTTTTTTTTTTTTTTTTGGGGGGGGGGGGGGGGGTTATTACGGGGCAGATTCGAGAGCCACTTTTTTACGTTAAGTTTCTCCTGAGGAATCTATGAAAGCTGCATTCACGAATTTTGGTGTGTGGGGGTTCTTTATTTGCATGAAATACCAACTGTGGCGGGATTTTGCGAAACTCCCCCTTTTCTCCCTATGGCGGGCATTAAACAGTTTTTAAAGCGTAGCTCTGTCTCAGATTGTATCAGGATGACCATTTTTTGGTATTTGCGTATGCAATGTATACCCAACACGCATTGTAAAGAGATTCTGCGAAGTGCACCCCTCCCCCCCCCCTTGGAGTTATGTTTCCAATTGGAACTCTCTTCTAATTTATCTCATAAAGGTGATTTTTTGGTGTATTAATTGGTTATATGTGCCTAAAATACTCTATAAATGTATTTTGTAAAATTTGCGGGGGGGGGGGGAGAGGACTATAAATGCATTTTAGAATGTAACTCCATTGAAAATTGTGTCAAGAAACCATTTTTTGTGTGTGTGTGTGTTCGTGTAACTATGTATAACCAACACGCACTATAATATCCCACTTCCCCTCTTTGGGTCGAGGGGAAACACGTTTCCAATGGTAATTTTGCTCTAAATTATCTCAGGAATGTGATTTTATTATATGTGGATTGGTTATGTGTGCCTAACATACACTATAAAGGAATTTTGTAAATTTCCTCTCCTTTGGCTGGAGGGGGGGGGGGGAACTTAGGTTTCTGACAGATTTCAATTAACCTTTTTTTTTATAAGTTTTTTTGTTAAAAAGTTATAAGTGAAATAAAATTATATAAAATAAAATAGTTATAAGTGAAAAGTTTTGTGAATTAATTTAAATACAGTGAAAGCGAACCGGGCAACGCTTGCTAGTACATATATAAAGAATTTTGTTATAGTTTAAAAAAAAACTGAATTATGAATATCAATAATCATAAAAGATTTTTTTTACCTAATAAAATACAAATTTTCATCGTATCTTATTCTTTTTTATCATATTGCCTTGCAGAGGTGTTGGGGAAAGCTTGGCGCCAGTAAAACTTGTTTAACCCGCTCCACCTATCTTAAGCTGTGTTGGTCTCTGTTCCTTTATTCCGTTATTTCGCTTTCAACTGTTTGGATATTGCGCGTGTTTCACATAATTTTCAGTTCTTAAATATATTTATGCATTTCTTATATGCAGTATTGCATATAGTATATATTTTGTTGTATATATATTCGAAATGACACAAAGAATCTCAGCAATATATTGTATAATTTAGAAATTTATAGGTTTATTATACAAAGGAATGATTTAAATTCCATGTTCAATTACGTTAAATTTCTGAATGTGGGAATTAAATCGACCTTGAGTAAAATATGTCAGTTGGGAATCGTCCAGAATAGCTGGGTAATAAAGAATCGGCATGTTAATCTATAGTTACCAGTTAATTCCTGACCTGAGGAATATTTAGCTCTATATAAAATAATTTAAATTGCAATATTAAACTTATTAACTCATGCGTTAGTTCTTCTCAAAACAAAGTAATGGGGTTATAATAGTAAAACCAGATTATTTTTCAGTGCACAAAAAATCATATAAGTTAAAAACTTATACATAGCTTTTAAAAAAGATTAAGTCTATTAGAATTTATATCACATACGAACGAATTGAAAGATTATAATAAACATAAAAAATATTAAGTCCGTTACTAATTCTTTTGCTGGATGTGTTTTTATCTTTACATCTTAAGAGTATTTCAAAACAAAAATCTCACACAAAGTAATGCTAAATATAAAGCCTTTTTTCAGCAAAAAACACATTTTATTTTCAGACCTTATTATCAAATTATACTTATCTTTTCGGTAGAGAATAAATAAATTTCTATAAAAAGACTTTATCTTTTTAACAAATCTATGTCACAACAAAATCAGGTCAAAGCCATCAATTTGATACTTTTTGTATCAAACGGTCCGATAATTGAGCAAATGACTGCATGAAAAATATTTCTTCATGTCAACGTGATATATTTTAACCCAAAAACTTTGTTTTTAAAGTTTCCATAATAAAATATAAGCGATGGGCATAGATACGCAAAACTATATTTTAAATAAGCATTTTTCATCCTTTATAGCTTCAACATAAAATTATCCAATAAAAAAGTAAATAAATAAATAAACAAAATAATAATAATAATAATATTATGCAAACAAAAACTACTTTAAAAATTGAAAATTTTCTGAATGTGAGAAGGAAATTATAGAAATATATCTGTACTGATAAGTATAAAAGATTTAAGTCCAAAATGTCGATTTTGAGTTAAGTATATTGTCAGACTGAGAAAAAAAATTCTCCATCGATTGGTATAAAGGATTTAAGTCTATGCCATTTAGTCCCTGAGAAAATCCATTAGTAAAAAAAGATTCAAGTCCGAAATTTAGCATTCATGTATGGTATAAATATTTAATTCAATTTTTTCCCGTTATTAAATGAAGGTTGACAATCATTGAATGGTATAAAGGGTATAAGTCAACGAAATCCCTTTTTCCTAATCAATTCTTCTGATTAGATTTTAATTACTGTAATTTTATTTTTCGTCTTCTGAAAAATCAAGAATTTGGACTTAAATCCTTTATACTTATCAGTACAGATATATATGTATAAGAATTTTCTCAGCAAAGCCACCAAAAATGTCTCCAAGGAACGAAAAAGTCACTAAATTTTGTACTAAGTCCATTACCTACCCTGGTGAAGCTTTTTAACAGGTTTTTAAAGAAAAAGCGCTATTTTAACGCAAAAACAATGCAGAAAATCATCGAAGAAAATCCAGAAATTTAATATTTTTTAACCTAAGTCTCTTTGAATAAAATATTATTTAAAAAAAACTGTTATTATTTGCAAATTCGTAACAATATATATATATATATATATATATATACACAATACATAATGAGTAATTCTGATAATCAATTTTCCAATAGAGTAACAAGGGTATGGCTATCGGGAACGATAAATGACACGTTCATTTAGGGAGGTAACGGATGATGAAAATTATCAAAATCTTTGCAATTAAAAATATCCAGATAGTTTTTAAAAAATGTATGGAGTAATATACACTCCTGCTCAAAAGTTTAACAAGATTTGAAAAATATCAGTTTTTTTTTTTTTTTTTTTTTTTTCAATTTAAAAACTTATTTCTTGATGAAAACTTTTCGAACATTGGGTATTTAAATATAGACTCAGTTAAATTTGTGGATGAATTTGTGTGACGATAGCATATTAAATAACGGAGATATAAGCATTTATTTTAAAACTCAAAAAAAAAAAAAAGAAAAAAAAAACTTTTTTTTTTTATATTTATAATTATAAAGATAAAAAAAAAGTTTAATACACAGAGTTTTTATCGAAAATTATTCCCACTTTTAGATATGTTGGAAAACACTTTTAAAGCAATATACTGCAATCGGAATACAAATATCTTAAATAACTCATGAAATATGAACAATTTTATGAAAAACCTTTTCACTGCGCATGTGCGAAAGATAAAATAATTTTATTGCATAGTTTGAAAGCTAGATATATTAGGCAACTTTTGCCCAATCGCAAAAAGATATATATAGGAGTAAGTTACTTCTACGCAGGGAGTGTGTAACCATTGCGATTTCGTGTTGTTCATAGACTGGCCGATTGCTCTTTAAAGACTGCTCCAAGCGAAAGACCTTTGTTTGTGAATTAGCAAAAATTTTTGTTTTGGAATATTCGATAAATTAACAATAATATTGGACTCTTCCGAGAATATTCGCTGTAATCACAGTTTTTCCTGCTGATTCGAGATATTATTGTAAATAAAGGGCATTCATCGATTAGAACCTGCCTGCTTCTTTACGAAATACTTTCTCACACAATAAAGTTGACTATATATATATATATATATATATATATATATATATATAACATACAGGGTGGTCCTAAACTATATGACAGATATGTAAAAGCAGATAGAGGGGACCTAAATAAGCAGATTTCATATAGGATTGTATGTGCATTAATGCCGCCTTGAGCCGGTAGAGAGCGCCGATGACTGCGGCGTATAAAAGCGTTTCGCTAGCTGGATTCATGATTTCCCGCATTTATCTCGAGCAGTATACATCGTTTCTGTCCGGCATGCACTTCATGTATGAGGCTGCACAAGGAAATTCATTTACTGCTCAAAGGATGTACAGGGAGCGATTCCCGGATAGGAATCAGCTGGATCGTCGAACATTCGAGCTAGCGCTTTAATGTGTCATTAGCGCCCACACATTCGTATACGTAATCTGCTTATTTAGGTCCCCTCTACCTGCATTTACATTTTTGATATAGTGTTCCATTTTTTACATATAGTTTAGGACCACCCCGTACATATATATACGCAGATTATTTCTGATCCATAAATAAAGGACAATAACAACCAGTTTTTCATAGATAATATTATTACATTATTTCATTTGCTGTCTATTATTATTATTATTATTATATGCAAAAATATCGAATTTTCATTTTAACAATTTCTGTGCTTTTAGAATGCCTATAAAATTTAAAACAAAACGTATAACTTGTTAAAAAAGCCCCAGAAAAGTTATTATTAGTATCAATCACAAGCGCACCAAAATAACTTGCATTTTAAATCTGCACTTTTTAAAAATCATTAAAATATATTTAATTAAAAATGCAAACAATTATTTTACTTTGCAACGCTTTTCTTCAAATCTAAGGATCATTCGATTTCAATTATTCCCTAAACCCAATGAATAATTAATTAACATCGTCATTTTTAAAAATCCATACTTGACTGCAGTCCGGAAAAATAATATTGAACGACAATCGTTTTCTACGAAAGTGAAAAATAGTTTATAATGAGAGGTATCTTTTATAAACACATTTAGCTGTTCTTCAATTATTTCCTTTCCTCTATCGTCGGAAAAATTAAAACAAATTCAAATTGACAGAAATTAAAATATATTATATTTGTGAAATTGTTGATATAATGGTAACGAAGCAGAAAAATATTTTCTCATTTTACACTGAAATAAACAATATAGTTTTAATTTATTTGTTGTGGACTTATATCTTTAATATTAAACTAGTATTGGCTGTCCAAAAGAGAACTTACTGATTTCAAAATTAGATATCTTGAAAACAAAGTACAATAGAGGGATGAGACAAACTGTATATTTATTACGAAAGCTGTAAAAAATTGGATACAGGAATTTTCAAAATGGTATTTTTTGTGGAGTGCATTGAAAGACTGTGTGTACCAAAACAATCCTAAGACACTGTACGAGCTTCAAGAGGCGCCTGTGCGGCATGTGAGTTTATTTCCATTGACACACTACAGGGTGTAATGGCAAATATTGTTGTTCGTTTACGCCACCTTCGTACGTTTAGCGGTGAACATTTTGAATAGATTTTGCGTTGATTCTAAGGACTTCTTTTATTTTATTTTCCATAACTCTGTACTGTGTACAGCGCCATCTGCTGGCAACTTTTGTTACTATTTTCAAAATTCCTGTAACAAATTTTAACAGCTTTCGTAATAAATATACAGTTTGTCTCCTCTATTGTCATTTCTTTTCGAGATATTTAATTTTGAAATCAGTAAGTCCTTTTCTGGACGCCCTGTATGTTATGGCCAGCACAAAAGTTTATTTTACACCGTTCTATATAACAGCCCCACCTGCCGGTTAACATCACAGATTATCATACAGATAGGACAGTGAAGCTAAAACGCGAACCTGAAATATACTAGCACCACTAGTGTCAACACAGGGGAACTACATGTGTTAAGTCTACATGAATAGCATCTTTGTTCGAAAATTGTTTTTCTATTTCGCGGTAGTTAGTAGCAGGTTAGTATGGGAAGTTTTCTTTATCTTCACTTTCTATTGTTTGTGAATTCACAAAATAATCCTCAAAACATTCACAGCTATTCTTCTAAGAAATTAAAATAATATTTATAATGTTTAAAATTATGCTTTGTCAAACATATTCATATTCAAGTACAAATCAAAATTACAAACTGTGATTCTGAAATAGCAGTATGAAATCATTAAATATTTACCATTGCTTGGTTTAAATAATACAAAATGCTTTAAAATGAAAAAATGTTTTTATTTTATGTATATTTTCAAAGTTTATTTTCTTAATATTTAGCACTTGCTTCTTAAAATAAATTGCTTTTGACAATCAAGTTTGTAAACAATAATAAAGTTGCCAAACGAAAACGTATGTGCAGTTTTCTTTCCTTCACTTTTTCTACTACTTTTAAATTCACAAAATCATAACATTCACAGCTATTTTCTAAAAAATAAAACTAATTTTTATTATGTTTGAAAATAAATTTTGCCAAACACATTCGTGTTCAAGTGTACAAATTAATATAACAAACTGTAATGATGAAATAGTAGTATGGTATGGAATTTTAAATA
Source organism: Salticus scenicus (assembly GCA_963930645.1). Lineage (NCBI taxonomy): Eukaryota > Metazoa > Arthropoda > Arachnida > Araneae > Salticidae > Salticus > Salticus scenicus. The sequence goes on along the minus strand of OZ005662.1, from coordinate 74,154,615 downwards.
TTTAACATTGCTCGGTTTAAATAATACAAAATGCATTAAAATGAAAAAATATTTCTGTTTATGTATATTTTCGAAATTTATTTGCTTAATATTTAGTACATGCTTTTTAAAAATAAATTGCTTTCGATAATCAAGTTCGTAAACAATAACAAAGTTGCCAAACGTAAACATCAATACAGTGGTTAGTCGGTTGGATGCTGGGTTTAACGTTGCACTAATATTACGATATGAACATAGATACAATAAAAATAAGACGAGAGATTGCGTAAGCTGGAGAGCTCGAGAAACTTACAACCGTTGACAATAGGGTCGTTGCAGTCAAATTTTGGTTACCGAAGAATATACGGGAGTGTCCTATCTGTATAATAATATGTGGTTAACATGCACAGTAATTTAACCATAGCTTCTCATAATAAATATTTTACACGCGCAGTTTGATATTTCTTTTGTGAATAATTACTGAGAAGTAGCCATTTAGAAATTCAGATAGTACGCAATACCAGCGCTACCTGTCTGATGATATACACTCAAATTAACTAAGCATTTTTATTTATTTTTTCATAATAGTAAACTCACATATTAAATATCATGCATTTTTACGCCATAGAAGCCTTCCCGTGTACTATATATATTCCAACATAGCAGTGCCACCTGACAGTCGATGTGCACCTAAATTGAATGAGTATATTTTTTCCTAAAGGATCTCATACTTATCAAATTTTGTACAATTATACGCAGTACACTGAGAAAAAAAAATATATCGCCTTCATCAAGAATGAATAAGTGGCCATTTTCTAAATTCCTTAACTAGAAATATAGATTTCCGAGCTATGCACATAAGGCACGCCAATAAACTAAGTAGAGGAAATGATCGAGAATTTCTAGTTTACACATTTCTAGATGATGAAAAAACATGATGAATATTCCGAATATTCTGAATCTTTTGTATTTCGAGAAATTCTGGCTTGATTTCCTAGAGTTGGATCATAAACCAAGATTATAGTTGCTGAAACCCGCCTCTTGCGGTCTAATTTATTTACAGAGATTTTTAAAAAACTTTGCCCTCGATTATATAGGCAAACGCTCTAGAATTCTAATAGGGGCTTCTGGAACTCGCTTTACAAGGGGACTAGAATTTATAAAGATAACATGGAACTATTTTTTCTAGAGCCACAATTTAGACTTTAGATGTCAGTTGCAGAATTTTTTCTCAGTGTAGAATATAAGATATAGCATTTCTATAAGATGAAATCGTGGCATAGCAGTCCAACTTGTCGTACAATGCAGGCGAAAATTTAATAAACTATATATTATATCAAGGAGTAACTAAATATAAACATTTACGAAATTCTGTGCAATGAGACTTCCACCTAGAATTGAAAAAAAAAAATAAATAAATAAATTCCTCCCCTAAAAAAAAAAAAAAAAAAAAAAAAAAGCAGAAAAGCAGGCATTTTGTAAAACTCTCCAAATCCTGTTCAAGGTATCTCAAAATCTGTAAAACCATCAAAAACTGAACGACGGATACTTCTACAAATCCAGTAAGTTCTTTTCTGTATATAGAAGAAATTAAAAATACTTTTAAAGCGTAATTAATAGTTTTAATTTTGAACTTTTTAGAATCTATGAACAATATGTATTCTTTTCAAAAATATTGATCTTTTGAACTAATTATTTTGCATTGAATTGTTTAATTTATAAATGTATAAAACAATAATTTAAAAATATAATAAAGAAAACTATAAAGAGGATTAAAATGGTTTCATTGTTATGGGGCTCTTAATAATTTTAATGCTATTTTTTAACAAGAATAAAAAAGATTAAGCAATGAAAATATATCTTTGCTTTAAATTAAATTTTTAGGAATAGATTTGTACGTTTGTTTCATATAATAATGAAATAAAAGTGTATGCTATGGCTTATATTGACTAATTATTTTATAATATTAAAACAGATTGTTTTTAGATATATTATGTTAAATTAACAATTTTTGTTATTGTAATTTCAAATAATTGTTTAGGTCAAACGATTCTAACTATCTTTAATAGAATGCTGCTTACATAGAATTAAAAAAAAAAAAAAGATCTTGTCCTTTTAGGATTTTACATACATTAAAAATACATTAATAATGATGTTTGAATTATTATTTGATTTTTTATATATTATTATTATTATAACTAACCATACATATAGTAATATATATAGATCTATCATCCCCATGTTGCCGAGCAAAAATATTTGATGCCAAGAAACCGTTTGGCATAAGCCATTAGAAGGTATTGAAAAAAAAGAAAATAATATTATAGTTTTAAAAAATTAAAGAACACGCTTTTATAGAAATGTGATCTGAAAAACACAAAATATCTATCTCAGTATTAAAATGCAGGGTAAGAGAAAATCGTGTGAGTGACACACCATAATATTTACATACATTTAAATTTTTAATTAAAATAATTCAGAATTAAACAAAAACCATTTTTAAAAAATCTCCCCTGACTGGGATCGAACGCTAGAGTTTTAGGTTCGTAACGCGGAGCTATACCTCAACGCCACGGTGCTCACGTAGGGAAAGTCTTTTTTACAATAAAATTTTTTGTTCGCTCCCAGAGTGGTTACAAACATGCAAACATACATACAAACATACATACATACATACGGGTGAAGCTAATAAAAGCATGTTAAATAAAAAATAAATGTGAATTTGAAACTGTAGTTGGAGGTTTTCCATTTACTTTTAGAACATAATTTATTAATAAAATTTATTTTCTAAATTATTCGTGTGTACTCCCGTTTATACTCATTCAGGGAAAGGCGACCATTAGTAGGTAAAATGGCCGTCTTTCTACTAGTGAAAAGGAATCACATTTTCCACATCAATAATCAATCTAGATATTATTAATATATATACGTAACCAACAATGCCCAATTTTAATTACTTTTTCATATACTGAACAGAAGTAAATATCGGGTTTGTAAAAATTTTCGTCATTCGGTTTCCGATGGATTCACGTTTTGAGAGATGACTTGAAAGTATTACTACCGAAAATTCAAGACAGACTTGAAAACTTTTTACTCAAGTTGTAAGGTTGGAATCACGTCAGCATAGCGCTGCAGCGAAGAAAACAAGTTGCGAAGCGCGTGTGAATACAGAGAGGTTTTAGAGTTGTTAAATGAAGTGAGTGGATTTGGTGAAGATTGATTATAAATATGAATAAGTATGATGATGAATGAAGGTGACAGTGGTGGTGATGTAGAATGTGAAAAAGAACAGAATTGTTTTAGAGTGATTAAGTTCTTAGTTCGATAAATGTTGTGGTGTTTTTGGAGGTGTTACTTTATAGTACACTGCAAAAAAAAAAAAAAAAAAAACTATTACCAGCTGCAAGAAACTCTCTGTGATTGGAGAAAATAATTATTTTCTCCAATCACAGAGAGTTTCTTGCAGCTGGTGTAATTGTTAATTTTACTTTCCGAAAACTATAGTGAGGAAAGTATTGTAATCATGTCAAAAATCCGAATTCGAGATTTTGATGTTTCTATACGTTTCGAGGTCCAACGAGTCCGTTTTCACTATTTTTACGATGATGTATGTATGTGTGTGTGTATGTATGTGTGTATGTATGTGTGTATGTCTGTGAGTGAACACGCTAGCGTCTAAACGCTTCGTTCGAATAAGCTGAAAGTTGGTACGTATATTGTAAGTCATCATAGTACGAACCCTATAGATTTTGGTGAATCTAGCACTTATAGTTTTTTTACAGGGACACAAAGAAAAATTCTTTATCATTATGGCCAAGGGACCAAAATCTTAAAAGTGCAATAGCATCTAAACGCCTTATTCAATTGAGCAAAAACTTTATACACATATTATAGGTCACAGATACTCAATCTGTATAGAGTTTGGAGAATCTAGCACTTATAGTTTTTTTACAGGGACACAAAGAAAAATTCTTTGCCAAATTTTTAAAAGTGTGATAGCGTCTAAACGCCTTATTAATCCCAGCAAAGAATTTGTACACATGTTATAGGTCACATTTGAACCAACTGTATAGATTTTGGTGAATCTAGCACTTACAGTTTTTTTACAGGGACACAAAGAAAAATTCTTTATCTTTATGGCCTATGAGACCAGCGATAGCATCTAAACGCCTTATTCAATTGAGCTGAAAATTTGCATGAATATTATAAATCACTGTTGCACTAACTATAAGCATTTTGGTGAATCTAGCATTTATAGATTTTTACAGGGACACAACGAAAAATTCTTTATCGTTATGATCTAAGGGCTCAAAAATCAGTAGCGTTAAATAAAACCTCGTGTGATATATGGAGAAAAATACTCAAACACTCTGTTATGGTTTTCTCTTTTTTGTTTGTTTAGCAACTCCTCTTTCTTTATTTTATCTACAAAACTGTTAGTTACTCAATATACGGAAAGTCGAGTGGAGTCACTCCAGATTTTTTTTACAGTGTATAAAGTTAGGCGGATTCAGGGAATCCTTTTTCGCCTTTAGCCTACATTAGAAAAGTGCTGTGGAACAGCGAGAGAATGTGGAGCTACATTATCTACTGTGGGTGAGATTCATCTGAATTTATTTAAGTTGATTATTGAAGTTATCGTTCTTAAAGTATTTAATATTTGATATTAAGTTTGGCTCTAGTACCCTCCCTGCACTTAAGTTCTAATAAAACTTTATTTGTATTTAATTTAGAGTCTCTGTGCTAATTTCATATTTAATACTTACATAATTCAGTTAATAATTGAGGAATGAAGTCCACTAATTCCTCACAAAGTGTTGTTACCATGACTTGAAAATTTTAGTAAATAACTGCCTGTGTATTTTGTGGAAATTTCACTGCAAGAACTGATGCACACAATTTTATAATTTATATATAGTTGCATCTTACCACAAATTATTGTCTATGAACTTTCAAATCTCCTGTGATTCAAATGCTGAGATTCCTTCCACTTAATGTCACTTGTCACCTTTTACTTTCTGCCACTGAAGATTTGATATAAAAGCTTATATTTCCATTTAATATTCATAAGTATAACTACATTGGGTTTGTTCAATAAAATATTTATTCCGGCAATAATTCTTATGTTTTTGACATATTTCCCATAGATTTGAAATTATTAAATTGAATTTTCTGAATTTATATATATATATATATATATATATATATATATATATTCATAAATTCTTGATCTTCCAAATGCTAAAACTTCTACAGATATTTAAGAAAACACGTAATAGTTTTTACTTTCTCTTACCCATAGGGTCGAGAAAGTATTGTTTTAGGGTCAAGTTTTCGAACGCTAGTTTTTGTTATATTTACATGTTCTGAGGTCCCCTGAATACGAAAATCATGTTTTTAGCAAATGGTCTGTGTGTCTGTGTGTCTGTCTGTGTGGATGTCTGCGTGTCTGTCTGTTATCAGCATATCTCAAGAACAAATAGTAGCAGAAATTCCAAACTTGGTATTCTAAATGCGTATCATATAGGGACGCTACAGTAAGCTTTTCGTTGAGATGAAGGAAATATTCAAATACATTACGTCTATGGGGGAAATTGCAGGTAAGTAGAGTTTAACATCTGTAGACTGCACTAAACCAAATGAAACGAATATATATTTTTTGTAATAGAGATAGTCAACTGGGAAAAAAAATTGTGTATGTAGGAGCCCCGCCTCTCCCCTGGGGGGAAGTCCCCCCTCGAGGGGAGTAAATTTTTATGATGGGTATCTTTCAAAAGAGCTTGCCAGTACCTTTAAAACGAATGATTGAACCATCGATCTGAGATAATTTAAAATAAAGTTATCGATGATTTTTTTTAATGTAATATTGAGAAAAAATTCAACTTTTTTTTATATTTAGTGTTATACTTCTTCTCTAAAAATCGTCTTTCATTTTTCAATATTCTTACGAGCACAACGTGTGCCATTGTATTGAAAATTGCCATTCAAATTGTATTGAAATCTTTTTTTGCCATGTAGTTTCTGTGTGTTCTCTGTTCCTTTTTTTAACTTTAACCGTATTGAACTCCTCAATTATATATTGCTGGCTACTATGTTACTTAAGTAGACATGATGATGCTATTTTGATAATAGCGAAAAGCTTTGTGTCTGGTTTTAATACACAAAAAAAAAATCTACGTGTTTTCAAAATGATTTTATACTTTTTAATATAATATGTGTACACGTGAAACGCTTTCTAATTTAAACTTTCTGTAGTTTTTAATTTTAACTAAATTTATCAAACTGTCTTAAAATTAGTTTAACTGTATCGCTAGTCCAAAACTATCCTGAAATTTTATTCATTTTATTAACAAGCACATCTTGCTAGGACAAATTTAAAACTTCTACGCCATAACAAATATTAAATTACGTTCAATTAAAATTTCAAACAAATAAATATCCTAATTAATAATTGTTCTTCATGTCTAAAGAGTATTTGATTTTAAGTATTCTTTTAACACTAGTGAATAATTAATTAAAATCTCCGTTCTTAAAAATGCATACTTAACTGAAATCCGGAAAAATAATACCGAATGTAAATCCTTTTCAGTGAATGTAAAAATAAGTTTATATCGAAGATTTATTTTTCAAGCATAGTTAGTTTTCCGTTAAGTTTAATAATTGTTCATTTTTTGCCTTTTTTAAAAGTATTAATTAGAATTCAACATGTCACTTTAGTTAGAATATTATTCTTGACGTTTTTGAGATTTTAGTAACGAGAAATAAAAAAATATTTTTGATTTGGAAATGAAATAAATAATAACGAATTCGTTTATGTAATACTAAAAAATAAACTCGACAGTAAGATAATAATTTTTATTCAAAAATGTTATATGCATATATAACTTCGAATTTTATTTTTAATACGCTTTGAAATGTAATAATTATGAAGAAATAAAGGGTTAATATTAGGGGTGGGAATCGATTAAGTGTTTTAACTGGGTTAATCTTAGTTCATTAATCGATTAATCGGTCGATTAATCGGATTTTTAATCGGTTTTCATTTTTTTCTATACATAATTTTATTTCGATGATGAATAAAACTCTCATATTGTGTACAGTCGGTAACAAAAGTATGTATTACTAGCAAAAGTTTCTATATAAAAAAAAGTAGAGTTAATACTGTTTTGTTAAATAAATCCTTGTCGAATCATGTTCTTAGTTAGTCTAAGAACATGATTCGACAATTTAACAAGTTAGTTCTTCTTTATCACTTCGGACTAGATCACAAAATGTTATTTTCTGTTTCTACTTCGATAGTTACTATCAGCATTTCTGAACAAACAATAAATACTTGAAGATATTGTGAAACTCTGTTGACATTTTCCTCATCAGTGGGATAGTGGAAACCTCAATCCCTTTTCTCTTCTTTTTTATCTTTAGCATTTCCATTTTTTGAAAGCTTCTTGTTTCTGAGAATACTATTGCCCTAGCCAACACTTTCTGTAGAAGGCTACAGACAGGTGGTGTTGCTCCAGCATGACCATGAAGCGATATTTTGTTTAATAACTGTCCTCCCCCTTTTCTCTATCAACAAAAGTGCAACATCTTCTTTTGTGAGGTTTCATTTTTATTTATTTATTTTATTTTATTTTATTTTATTTTTGCTTTTTCATTATTTGATGGAAGTTTCTTAGAATGTTTGTTAGAAAAATATGTGAAAAAATATTTTGTAGGCAGAACAGTATTTTTAATTTAATTCGTAGTTTGAAAATTTTAATCGAATTTTAAACATTTTTAATCGACCTAATCGATCCGATTAACTCGATAAAAAAAATTCATCGGGACTAAGCACTGATCGATTAACCGAACCGATTTATCGATAAATCGGCACAGCACTAGTTAATATGGATTTGTTATTAAGAGATTCTAAGTAATTTGTCTTCTAAAGTATTATTAGAATAATATTGAAGTTGTAATGCCTCTTACGTTTGCCGATTGGCAACAAATTGCTTCTTAGCTGTAAACCATAGTTAAAATAAAGTATGATTTTTTAAATGTATTTTTCCAGTGATTTATTTAAGAGAGGTAAGAGTAAAACATGTTTAAATTGATTTAAAAACTAATCCGGCATTTAAGGGTTAAATGAAATGTTTATAAATGTTTTTTTTTTTTTTTTTTTCATTTAACATAAAAATAAAAGTACTTGCTGTATCATAAGCACCTAGTTACTAAACTTATCGTTTTTCTAAAAAGGTTAAGTACCACTTTTTTCTAACAACTGTTTTTTTTTTTTTTTTTTTTTTTTTTTAATTCTTTTAGAATTATTAGTGGCATAATATCTTATGTGAAAACTATAAGTTTTAACATTTACTCAGAATGTATGTTTTTTTTTTTTTTATTTTTTTTTTTTACTATTAAAAGAACTTTTATTTAATTATATCATTTTAAATTAAATATCATTTTTTACTTTGTATATAATTTTTTTTTTTTTTTAACTTTCTCTATCCTATAATTGTTTAAAATTCCATTACATTATCAGAATTTTAACAAAAAAAAAAAAAAAAAGAGAAAAGTTAATAACTATCATACACAATTTACTTTTTCCTTAAAAATAAGATTTTTATTATACGTTCTTGAAGCTAACACACAGTTGAACGATCCTCTATTTTTTTTTTCTACACACGACAGAGATAGTAAAATAAAAACATATATAATTCATCAAAATTTCCTTTCCAGACACAAAAATCACTTCTTGTGTCCAAACTTCTTTTCCAATTATATCCAAAATCCTGCTAGTTTATAAATTCCTATCATATTCTTGTCGCATTTATCAGCTCTAGAGCTCAACTCTTCAGACATCAACCTGTCACTTTTAGAGTCATACGTTTTTTTGAATTTGTTCATATCGACAGAAATTTGATTTATTATTTTTCCAGAGATTTATTTAAGAGAGGTAAGAGTAAAACATCTTTAAATTGATTTAAAAACTAATCAGGAATTTAAGGGTTAAATAAAATTTTTATGAATGTATTTTTTTTTTTTTTTCATTTAACATAAAAATAAAAGTACTCTCTGTATCATAAGCACCTAGTTACTAAACTTATCGTTTTTAAAAAAGGTTAAGCACCACTGTTTTCTAACATTTTTTTTTTTTTTTAATTCTTTAACCATAAGTTTTAACAACTACTCAGAATGTATGTTTTTTTTTTTTTTTTTTTTTTTTTTTTTACTATTAAAAGAACTTTTATTTAATTATATCATTTTAAATTAAATATCATTTTTTACAAACTTTCTCTACCCTATAATTGTTTAAAATTCCATTACATTATCAGAATTTTAACAAAAAAAGAGAAAAGTTAATAAATATCATACACAATTTACTTTTTCCTTAAAAATAAGATATTTATTATACGTTCTCGAAGCTAACACACAGTTGAACGATCCTCTATTTTTTTCTATACACGACAGAGATAGTAAAATAAAAACATATATAATTCATCAAAATTTCCTTTCCAGACACAAAAATCACTTCTTGTGTAAAAACTTCTTTTCCAACTATATCCAAACTCCTGCTAGTTTATAAATTCCTATCATATTCTTGTCGCATTTATCAGCTCTAGAGCTCAACTTTTCAGACATCAACCTGTCACTTCTAGAGTCATACGTTTCTTGAATTTGTTATATCGACAGAAATTTGATTTATTATCAAAAATTTGTAATAGTACTAATTTTGTCTTTGTGAAGTATTTGGTAAAAATTTTCAAAGCTATATCATTTCAGGAGATAAACGAAAACAAGTATGTAATTAAAAAAAAAAAAAAAAAAAAAAAACTGTAGATTTTATTTGTTTATTTTGATACTTTATTTTATAAATAATATATTGACATTCAAGAAAAAAAAAAGAAAGAAAAAAGCATGCTTAATATAATATTTTGATTCCATTAATTTTAGAAATAAAAAATTAGAAATTTTATGCATTAAAAGTGATAAAATTTTATATTTAATATTTTAAAATAATTTGTATATCTATAAAGAACTTTTAAACAAAGAAAAATTTTAATTTAATTATTTTAAATTTTTAGCTCTAAAATTTTCTTACCGAAATATCGAAACTATCACTATAGATTACATTTAGAATCAGGTAAAGAACTTTTAATTCGCTTATTATATTTAAGCATTTATATATATATATATATATATATATATATATATATATATATATATATATATATATATAAACGTCCTTTAGCGGTGTTAAACATTGATTTCACGTACAGGACGTTCCAGATGAATGAATTATTAATATAATAAGCCAAGTTTTAACGTAAGAAATACACTCTCAGAAATATACTCAATTTTGACGATTCAGACATACTCGGGCTTAACTTCGTTGTTTTTGACAACCATTTCGTCAAGCGATCACGTGATTTTTGAGGAAACGTGAACTCTCAAATATTTGACGAAACTGTTTACTCACAATAGCATGTGCTAGTTTTCATTTCCGCCATATTGGTTTTTTTCCTGTGTTGTTTCGACTTCACGTTACAATGACTTTTATTTTCCGGCCTGGTGACTCGGTCGGTAGGACGCTGCCTTCTGGATTTCCACGTCCCGGGTTCGAATCGCGGCGCGGGCATGGATGTTTCTGATATCCCCAGCCCCCATATTCCAATTTTTTCAGGTCCCATGGACGAAGCCTTCACGGAGGCAGAAATCCGGGCTGCTCTTTATAGCTTTAACGTAAATAAGGCCCCTGGCCCTGACAGCATAGACTTCAGAATCCTTAGACACTCCTTCAATACACTCACATATATTTTTCACACATGGACAAACTTATGCCTCGAACTGCAATATTTTCCAGAAATTCTCAGAAGGGGTGAAGTGGTGTACTTTCTGAAGCAAGGGAAGCTTCCCTCTGAACCCTCCTCTTATCGACCGATCTGCCTGCTCCCAACAATAGGCAAATTACTAGAAAAGCTCATTGTCAATAGACTAAATTTCTACCTGGAATCCAATAATCTTCTACACCCCAACCAATTCGGGTTCAGAGAGGGCAGATCATGTGAACTCGCTTTGCAGCAAATTTTAAACTCCTGCGCTCTTAACTTTCAGTCTGGAAAGTACACCACTCTTATTTCACTTGACATTAAAGGGGCTTTCGACAACATCGAATGGCCACACATCCTACACACTCTACAAACACTGAACTGCCCGGGAAATCTTGCGGGAGTCATCAGCTCTTACCTCTCCAACAGGAAAATCTTGATTAACTGGGGCCCTAACTACAGTGTTTTTCCACAATCTAAGGGCTGCCCCCAGGGATCGTGCCTAGGCCCGATCCTCTGGAACTTGGTGGCCAACAAAATTCTTCTAAAAACGAACTCAGAGGATTTTAAAACCCTCGCATATGCTGATGACTTCTCTGTGATTCTCTCGGGTTTAACGAGAAAAGTTCTGGAGAAACAGGCCCAGGCTGCCCTCTCCCTCTTCAGCTCCCTATTAATAGAATCAGATCTAACACTCTCACCCTCGAAAACGCAAGCATTAACCGTCTCCTTTCCAAGACTCTTTAAACGGAACCCAGTGATGAGGATCGATGGCGTCAGTGTCCGTCATGTTTCACAACTAAAAATATTGGGAATCACAATAGATAGAAACCTAAACTGGCTGGCACACATACAAGACGTAAAAATAAAAACTTCTAAAATCTTCCACAATTCAGCAAAAATGGCAGGGAAGAGGTGGGGTATATCCACCTTCTTCCTAAAAACCTGGTATAAAATAGTAATAGAAAAGATCCTAACCTACAGCGCTGGTATTTGGGGGGCAACTACACCAAAGCAGCGTCGAATAAACTTAACTCAATACAGAGAATGTTTTTGGTCCAAATCTCTAGAGGTTACAAAACAATCTCTACTGATGCCCTCACAGTCATCACTGGCATTCCACATGCTCACCTCCAATTAAAATACAACTTTAACAAAACTAACGTCCTGCAATTAAATAATTCCATTCTCACAGGCACTCTCCTCCCTAATATTCATGTCCAACAGCTTTCTAACAGCTGGCAAATACACCCAGCATAGGATGCTGCTTCCCTTTTCATAAATTGTGCAAAAAACAGCTTCTCCCCGTCTGCTCAACTGGCTATCTACACTGATGGCTCCAAAACCGATCATGGAGTGGGAGCTGCACTCTGCGTTTTAAACAATAACAAAGTTCTCCATCAGTGGGCAGGCAGGCTCGCAGACCACAATTCGGTCTTTCAGGCTGAGCTCTTTGCCATCCTGAAGGCAGTTGAGTGGTCAGAAAATAACTCTCCAGACTACAATCAAATCTCAATCTTCAGTGACAGCCTCTCGAGCCTGCAGGCCATAGCTCGCCACAAGAGCAGACACCCACAAGTAATTGAAATTAAAATAGAGCTCTCAAAATTAAAAACTAAAATCTCCCTGGCACACGTTTCTGCCCATAAGGGGGTCGTCGGAAATGAACTAGCGGACTCTCTTGCAAAATCAGCAACAGAATCTAGTGACATAGCCTATTCACTCCCAGCCCCCCTTCCTTCATAAAATATCACCTAAATCAAAAACTAATTAATGACTGGCAGAGTCTCTGGAGTGTGTCTCCAAAAGGGAGATACACTCACGAGCTAATACCAAATGTCTCACTCAATATTTGGGACCTCTCTCCGGAAATCTCTGCCTTTCTGTCAGGTCATGGCCCCTTCCCCAAATACCTCCACAGATTTCATTGCCGACGATCACCCTTATGTTCATGCGGTGAGGAGGGGACTGCTCAACATTACTACTTTCACTGTCAACTTGCAATACCTTACCATTTAAGGAACCCTTATCCTAGACCAGCAACGTGGCTGAACAATATAATAACTAGAAAGCCCCTACGGCTCAAATTAAAGCGCATCTATGCCTTCCTTCAAGATTTATCAAATTCAACAAACTAAATTCCTTCTCTATCTTTCCTTAATTTTTCCTCCTCTCCTACATGGCGAATACTGGTCATGTCTGATGCTACAGAATTCCACTGAAGTGCTCTCGGAAAGCAATCATCCTGCGCATGATGTTGCTAACCAACATCGTTCTTAGGGTGTTTGGGCTTGATATAAAGACTGCGAGAACATTGTATAAAGACTGTGAAATTTGTACATTACCTGAATGAACTTTGTAATTAGACTTCCACTTGGCTCCGGTCCTCTTGACTTTCATGCAACTTTGTCGCCTTTTGTCGCGGAAGAGCTCTGCTCTGGCGACCTTTGTAATTTTTTTTTTCTTTTTTTTTTTTTTTTTTTTTTTTTTGCTATTTGCTATGCAATAAACAACGAGGGAGGCTTAATCTTTGGAGACGGGCTCTTCTGAATCTCCACAGTGGCTTTGGAGCCCCTCTCTAAAAGTTAAAAACGCTCAAAACCACTGCATAGTGGTGAGCGGCTTCTTTCCGTCTTAGAATCTTAGAATCTTAGAATCCTATGTCTACAAAATATTGTGTGCGCTTGTTTCTGTGAATTTGTGTAAAGATATGGATCAATTGAGACAAAAATCATTGTAACTATAAGTCTCAAAACTGTCAAATAAATGTCCAAATCGATTTTCATTTGTTTGCTATGTTTTATTTATATTTTCATTAAATATAATTAGGATTTAATGCCAAAGCAACGAACTTGCAAGTAATTGTATAATTCTATAATTTGAATTTTATTCTGTATCATGAAACTAGGATGAAAAAATTTATCTTTACTTTTGACGAAATTCGTATGTTCAAACAAGTGACGAAAGTAATTTTCTCAACTTGACGAAATAAGAAGGAAAATTTTTTTTTTTTTTTTTTTTTTTTTTTGACGAAATTCGTATTCTCAAATAGGTAACGAAACAAATTTCGTCAATTTGATAAAATGTTCGCTCGGAGCATATCCCTAGAAACACTTTCGTCAAAAATGAAGACATTTTCGTGAAATTTTCGTATCCATTTCTGAGAGTGTACTATTTTTAATAGAATTTAAAACATTTTTTTAATAATCCTCATACAATAGTACACATTTAGCTCCAATAAGAAAATTTATACATGTAACTTTCATTCAAATCATAATGACTCTAAATATTACAAAGAAAAATCAAACTTTAAGACCAAAATTAGCTTTTACTTTAAATCCTCAATTTGTGATTAAATATGTGGAGGCTTTTCGCAAACATATAAAAACAAATTTTATATGTTAGTAACTTTTCCTCCTTCAACATTGTACAAGTTTTTGAATTTTTTTACAAGCATTATTTGTTTTGAAACCAGCGACAGTATATATTCAATAATAGATTTAATTTTACGATTTTACTCTTAGAGATTCACTTTTTACAGAAAGATGGGTTTAACTTTTTACTTTCTTTTACCCATAGGGTCGAGAAAGTATCGTTTTAGGGTCAAATTTTCGAACGTGAGTTTTTGTTATATTTACATGTTCTGAGGTCCCCTGAATACGAAAATCATGTTTTAAGTGAATGGTCTGTGTGTCTGTTATCAGCATGTCTCAAGAACAAATAGTAGCAGAAATTCCAAACACGGTATTCTAAATGTGTATAATATAGGGATGCTACAGTAAGCTTTTCGTTGAGATGAAGCAAACGGTTCGTGTACAGGGACATTCAAAAGTATTCAAATGTATTACGTCTATGGTGGAAACTGCAGATAAGTAGAGTTTAACATCTATAGACTGCACTAAACCAAATGAAACGAATATATATGTTTTTGTAATAGCGATAGTCAACTGGGAAAAAAATTTTGTGTGGGGACTCCCCCCCCCGTACCTGGTCGAGGGGAGTAAATTTTCATGATGGGTATCTTTCAAAAGAGCTCACCAATACCTTTAAAACGAATGGTTGAACCATCTATCTCCGATAATTTAAAATAAAGTTATCGACTTTTTTCATTTTTTAACAAAAAAAAAAAAAAAAAAAATCTTTTTTTATGTAATATTGAGAATAAATTCAACTTTTTTTTATAGATATATTTAGCGTTATACTACTTCTCTAATATGGAAATCGTCTGCACTATCATAAAAGATAATTTGTTTAAATAACAATTTTAATAAATTATTTTTTAAAAACCGAACTAAATTCTATATAAATGTAGGTGCATGAATGAAACGGGGGGGGGGGGACTCACACAGAACTAATTATCATATAAAACTCTTCCGAAGCCTAATTTGAATTGTTTTACCTAGGTTTACATAACAGTACTCGTTATCTTACCTCTTAATCTCCAACCTGTATTTATAGTATTAAATTTCAGGGTAAGAGAAAGTCGTGTGAGTGACACATCAGACATTTAAAGTATTATTTATTCTTTATCATTGTATTATTGAGCTTAAAAATTATAAAATTTACGTATTACGTATTATATAAGATTTAATTTTTCTTTATGCGAAAATTTGAAACGTAAAAAATATCAGTTTTGACAAATTTCAACAACAGATGATATATAATGTAATTATTTTCAAACTAAAAATAAATAAATAAAGGAACTACACGTTTTCTATACTATGCACTGCAGTATTAAATATTAGCAAAAGTAAAAATAAATAAATAAATAAATGTAACAAATTTTCAAAAAAGAATTATGAACAAGAGATATATATGTATAAAATAGGAAAGATATTTCCATTTTGAAAAGAAAAAAAAAGTAAGAGAGAGAGAGAGAGAGAGAGAGAGATTTGAACATTCTTATTTACTTTCACTATTATTTAAAAAATAAAAATTAAATTTAAATTTAAATAAAACTAAATAAAATAAAGCTTGAAATTTTTTGACAATAAGATTAAACCATAACAATTTTTTTAGTGTTGATTCATATTTTCGTTTCGCTTTCCGAACAAGAATAGGTTTTAGAGCGTGTCGGGTAAATGCAACCCAATTTTGCTGTACCGTGAACAATTTAGTAACAAAAAAGAAAAAGAGACAGTCAGAGATAGGAGAGAATGAGAAAGAGAGAGAGAGAGTGAGATAAAGAGATAAAATTTTATACACATGCAAAAAGGAATATCGTAGAATTTTAAAAAATGTCAAACTTATATAGTTCCGCTTATATAACTAAATATGCATAGTATATTTATATATTTATTCCTAATTATGTGTATATATATTAAGTCTCTTAATGCTTCTTACTTTGTAAAATGCTTTTATTATAATCTAGGAATATTATATACATATATATACATAGCTGCCAAGTTTTTTAATTTATTACGGAATGATGTTAGCCCCGCCCTTCTTTCACACCGTAATATTTTTATAATTATTGTCTTCATATTTAATCGCAATTATACATTGAATAAGATTTTTCTACAAAGAATACGGTATGAAAAAAGGACGGGGCTAACAACATTCCGGGATAAATTTAAAAACTTGGCAGCTATGTATATATATAGTTTTAAATAGAAAGTAATAAATAAGTGCAAAATTTTGATAAGTGGACGTAGTTAACAAAAAGAAATAAAAAAAGTTAATAAATACAAAAACAACGAATTAAAGTATCGAAAAACATTTGCAAAATAACACTTCATGTGAAAAACACCTATCCACTTTATCCTCAGTGGGTGGGAGTGGCAGAAAAGACACTTTTTAAGAAAATGAAAAAAGCCTAACAGGTTTCGGAAACATGGCGAAAACAGCATACTCCCAAAAAATGAATAATAACGAAATTCTAAAGCAGAATTAAATTAATAGTGATATAAATATAAATGTAGCATGCATACTTAATAAAAGTAACTTAATTAAAATAATAATAATAATAAAATATATAGCATATATACGTGATAAAAGTAACTTAATAAAGGACATGCTACTCGCCATGTTCCCACCCAGACCTGAAAGACAAAGAGACATTTTATTAAGTTAGGCTTACTGTAAAGGTGGATTGTAGAAAAATAAAGCAGGTCTACGGAGCAGATATGGTGAAGTCACAATCTTCAGCCTATAACTGGCACTGTCTTTTCTGGTGTTCAATTCTCATAGACCTCTCCGAGTCGCTCGGTCTCACGTAGCTGCATTTTCGACAAAAGGTGCTCCATTCATCGAGCGACTCGGAGAGCGAGATCATACATCGAGATCGAGTAACCCGGAGAGGTTGGACTATGAGATTTGAACACCGGAAAAGACAGTATCAATTATAGGCCGCTGATTGTGTCTTCACCATATCTGCTCCAAAGACCTGCTTTATTTTTCTAGAATTCATCTTTGCAATAAGTCTAACCTAACAAAATGTCTCTTTGCCTTTCAGGTCTGGGTGAGAACATGACAAGCTAGCATGACCTTTATTAAGTCACTTTTATCACGTATATTGGCTATATATATATTTTTTTATTATTGTTTTAATTGAGTTACTTTTATGAAGTATACTTGCTACATTTATATTTATTTCCCTATTAATTTAATTCTTTTTTAGAATTTCATTGTTATTCGTTTTTTGGGAGTATGCTGGTTTCGCCATGTTTCTAAAACTTTTTAGACTTTTTATTTTTCTTCAAAATTGTCATTTCTGCTGCTCCCACCCACTGAAGAGGAAGCTGATTGGTATTTTTTTACATGAAGTGTTATTTTGGAAATGTTTTTTGGATACTTTAATTCATTGTTTTTGTATTTATTAACATTTTTAAATTTATTTTTGTCAACCACGTCCACTTACCTTAAATTTTTACACCTATTTATTACTTTCTATTTAAAACTATATATTTTTTGTATAACTTTTAGTGCTACCTTTGGGGCTTTTTTTATACAAAAATACTTTAATTAATATGTAAATAATATATAAACTGTACTTTTAAAGGCTTACTGTTTCCTAAATTTTTACATGTGGTTTGTTAAAAGAGTTCTTGTACTAATTCGTACCTTTTCATTGTATTTTAGATTTAGATTTCTTGATTATTATTATTATTATTATTATTATTATTATTTTGTGGTTGGTTTCTCTTATGTTGTGGTGAGTTTACTTTGATATTAGTTTCTTTCTTGTTTTGGATATGAATGTTTCGGGCCCGGAGCAAAGAAATATTAAGCTTTTGCTATCTTTGCGACAGAAAAACATTCACTATGCATGTTTCGTATTCTACCAGGTCCTTGAAATAGTTAGAATACAAACATGTTATTATCTAAGTCCACTTTGTTTTATTTCATTTCGCTTTGACTTTTTTTTCATTTTGATTTGATTAAGTAGTCTTTGATATTGATCATATTAATTGTTTGAATTTCTAATAACATTTAAATATAATCTTTAACCACAATTCTTGCGACTATGGAAGCCTCTGTGCATGTGCTGACTGAACAATTCCACTGTTAAAATAGGGGAGATAATTTTTTCATTGAGAGAAAATAAGCGATAAAGAAACACTGCGAACCGAATGATTGGATGTTTACTAAATTCCAACCTGTCGGTCAACTTTTCACCCCTCAAAGATTTTGGACTCGTCCTCACTGCTAGGCGTAGGAAACGTGGTTACACTGTATATATACAGTGCGTGTGTGTGTGTATTTTAATTTATAAGGATATTGACAAATATTTGTGCGTTAAAACTAATTTTTAAACATTACCATACAGTAAATTAAAAAAGACTATGCCTCGGTTCCGATATATTTTTCTTTAATAACAAATACAACTGATAATAAATGTTAAAAACCTTTCTATTATTATTATTATTATTGTTGTTATTATTGTTATTATTATTGTTATTATTTTATTTTTTCTGAGCTAGAAAAAAAATAATATCAAAACATTAAAAAAAGCAATTGAAATATATAATAAAATATTAAAAATAAATAAATAAATAAATAAAATATTTTTTGAGAAATACCAGAGAACTCATTTTTATAATAAAAAGGAAACATTATAAAATTTATAATTTTTCAGCTGTAAAAATATTGAAAACAAAGGATATGTATTCATTTTATGAAGACGCTAAAGGGTTATGTATTCATTTGATGAAGACGCTAACTATTGAATACTAATACAAAAATAATATTTTATGAGATATTAATTATTTATATAAAAAACGAACAATTGTAATTAATTATTAATCTAAAAGCTATACATATTTATATATTATGTGCATTGTTTTAATTAAACAGAAGTGTTTTAAACTGATTTAATGTATTAACTTTTTGCGGTCCCATTGATTTAATATCTAAGCAATCAATTAAAAAATGGAATAAATTTATCATTATGCCTCTAAATCTACAAGAAAAAATAAAATAATACATAAAATAAAATAGAGTAAAATGAAAAAAAAAGTTTTTTTTTTTTTTTTTTTTTTTTTTTCCACAAGTAATTTAAAAATATAAAGTTCAGTAAAATTGCAATGAGCAAATATTACAGCCAAGGATATTTTTTTCTACTTATAAGGAAACTATTTAGAAATTGAAATAATTACATGATAGTATATTATTTTTATTTAAACTATAGAAATGAACACCTATAGAAACGAAAATTTTAAATTAAAAATTTACAAACATATATTTGATCGTCATGTTGCATATTTATATCTTAAATAAATAATTAACATATATATATAGCACGCAAATTTCGCCATTCCAATAAAATTTAAAGTTTGTAAATTTCGTACATAGAAACCAGCTCACACACGTTCAGCCACTTTTCGTTTTTAATAAAATTATTTTCGATATTCCATAAAAAATGTATTTCATACGTATGATCGACGTTAAAATTAAAGTTATCGGCATCGTATCTACTATAAAAGAGGCAATTTACTAAAAGTGAAACAAAGGTTTATGGCAATTTTAAACAATCACTTTCAAAGTGGCATGAAAATTACCCATTCATACTGAAATAATTCTCATATATATTTTTTAAAGCGATAACAATTCATTTCTACAGAAATTGGCTTCTGACGACGATCGGCCAGAAATTCAAAACTTGAAAAAAAGACCAGTATTGAAATAAGAGCAAGGATGGATGTTAAGACGAATATCATAAGAAAATAATATTAAATTAAAGAACACGCTTTTATTGAAATGTGAACTAAAAAGCACAAAATATCAATATTTATAGTATCAAAATGCAGGGTAACAAAAAATCGTGTAAAAAAAAAAAAAAAAAAATAATTGATTAATTGTTGCTACTCAACGTTATACAAATACGGCCAAATCCTGTGCCACATACAATAGAGTTTAATATATATATATATAGATTTTTTTGTTTGCCCCTGATGGGATAGGAGCCTGGAAAAACTTGTATGTAGTATTGGCATCGACTATGAAGTCGTGTGCAAAATTTCAGAATAATCGAACGAACAGAAGAGGTCGAAAATTGAATTCCAAGATTCCGCTACATACATTAATAGTTACATCATATCAAGTTAATAAAAGCATGTTAAAAATAACATAATGACGGAATGAGAAATAAATAATTTAGAATTAAACAAAAACATTTAAAAAAAATCTCTCCTGACTGGGCTCGAACGTTAGACCTTTAGTTTCGTAGCCCGAAGCTTTACCTCACAGCCACAGCGTTCACGTAGGGAAAGTTTTTTTTTTTTTTTTTTTTTCTTTTTACAACATATATTTTTTGTTTGCTCCCAGAGCGGTTACAAATTTACTTACAGGTGAAGCTAATAAAAAGCATGTTAAATAGACAAGAAGAGGCTTCAATGGTACGGACATGTACAACATATGAATGCAAATGGAATACCACATTTTGTACTGAACTGGAAACCTGAAGGGAAAAACAGGAGGGGAAGACCGCAGAAAAGGTGGAAAGACAAGCTTATGAGGGACATGGCAGAGAATGGAATGGATGAGGAAGATGCTCAGGACAGAGAAAGATGGAGACAAAAACTGAAGGATGTTTTTGGTTGAAAGGAAACCTCAGCATTGAGGAAATTCCTAATAAAATAATAATAATAATAATAATAACAATTAAATCATACGTGCACACATAAATACATAAATTGAATAAATTAATCTTTCTTATGATGGATGGTTGGCTTTAGATATAACCGGTTCAGAAGTTCCAGGACTTTAAACAACAGGTCCAATTCTATTTAAGCCTTAGCGTGAAAATAAAAAAGAAAAAAAAGAAAAAAAGCTGGAAAAAATTAACTTTTATAAATTATAATGTTTTCAAAATTGTACCTAATATCATCTTATTTTAAAGGTTAATCAGAACCAATTTCAGCATTGAAAATGTAATATTTTTAATCTTATATCTTGTTTATAAGAACTTTAAATATATATTCAGAAAATCATTCAGAAAATGTTGACGAAAAATCATTTATTTGATGGAAGTCTGCGAACAATGTGCTTCAGACCATGTCCGGTCGATTGTAGCCCAATTTAGATCTGGCGTAGATGAATCTCACCAGAAAGAAGAAAAAAAGATTTATACACTTGCGGGGAATCAAGATATAATTGGATGGGAAGTCTGGTAACATAAAATCAATTTAGCACTCGAAAAGAGTATTATATTATTTTTATCGTCTTATTTTTTTTTCTTTCCGAGTTAAATCCATTTATAAAAGTGGAAATTTAAGTTGAAAGTTCATTTTAACAATAAATGATGGCTTTCACACTTCTTTCTAGTTTATTTTATTTTATTTTTTTTAATTATAAATTAAGTTTTAAAAAACTATTGAGTGAGTAAGAAAGAGCATTTATGAGCAAGATATTACGTTTTTTTAATTAAAATAATCTTATGTAGCATTTATATTACTTTATTTTACATTATATCACAATAGATATATTATTGCAATTTAAGGTGAAAGGAGAGAGATATTGTATTTCAACAATTCCCAAAATAACCTAAACCAGCGGTCGCCAACCCTTTTGATTTCCTGGACCACTAAGGGCCTTATTCACCAACTTCTTAACGCTCGGATTAAACCATGGATCAGCAAATCCGAGAATTAAAGTAGCCGGTGAACAGCGGATTTGGTTGATCCGTAGAACAGAGGTTCACTTTCTGCTTGGCGAACTTCCGTAGCGAGAAACTGCCTATCCTTGTAAACATAACTTAACAATTCTATTATGACGCAGTATGGAGATATTTGATTGGTTCATTTGTTTTTTATTGATTTGAGTGTATTTTACATTGCACTAGAGCTACATTATGGGTAATTAGGCGATATTTGATTGGTTCATTTGTTTTGAGTGTATTTTACGTTGCACTAGAGCTACATTACGGGAAATTAGGCGATATTTGATTGGTTCATTTGTTTTGAGTGTATTTTACGTTACACTAGAGCTACATTATGGGAAATTAGGCGATATTTGATTGGTTCATTTGTTTTTTATTGATTTGAGTGTATTTTACATTGCACTAGAGCTACATTATGGGTAATTAGGCGATATTTGATTGGTTCATTTGTTTTGAGTGTATTTTACGTTGCACTAGAGCTACATTACGGGAAATTAGGTGATATTTGATTGGTTCATTTGTTTTGAGTATATTTTACGTTGCACTAGAGCTACATTATGGGAAATTAGGCGATATTTGATTGGTTCATT
Organism: Salticus scenicus; assembly: GCA_963930645.1. Classification (NCBI taxonomy): domain Eukaryota; kingdom Metazoa; phylum Arthropoda; class Arachnida; order Araneae; family Salticidae; genus Salticus; species Salticus scenicus. The sequence goes on along the minus strand of OZ005662.1, from coordinate 74,132,140 downwards.
TGTTTCGAGCGCATTTTACGTTGCACTAGAACTACATTATTGGAAATTTTGGTCTTAACATGCGCGATAGTGATTGCCGCGGAGCCGAGTTACGTGCGTTTTCAGATTCATGCACAGCGAGGTAGGGGTGCCCAGTGATTTTTTTTTTTTTTTTTTTTTTTTTTAACATGCGCGACAGTGATTGCCGCGGAGCCGAGTTACGTGCGTTTTCAGATTCATAGCTTTATACAACCATGTTTCATTGTTGGTTCATATACTTTAGGGGTATGTCCCAATTCATCCTCCGTCGTTACAGTGACCGGATCCGTGAACTTTTAAAACAGAGAAGCTTTAAATTGCTACAATTAACTAATTATGCATGTTTTTTTTTTTTTTTTTTTTTTTTTTTTCATTTTTAATTAATAAGCACTAAAAATAAAATTTGAATATTAAATAGTTTACTTTCTGTAATTTTTTAAAAAATTATAATAATGCGAATAAAGTAAACGTTGTCTGTAGAAAATGGGGTAATTTGGTTGCCGTACTCATTGCCCCCAACGTAGCACTAGTTCGACGCAAAACTCACTCACTCAATAACTTGTTGGTCAAGTTTATGAAAACTAGGGAATTTTCCCCTCCGCTGAAATGTAAGTGTTAATGAAAAATTCGAAACGATATGTGTCTGGAGAAATGAAAGCGTATCATTTGATAACTTGAAAATATGTTTTTTTATTTTATTTGTATATTCTCATAATTTTTATACCGATGTGTTTCGATTCATTTGAATGCGGTTTTAGAATCCTCGAATGTTACGAATTAACTGAGCGCGAAGTGAAATATTTGATATGTGATTTACGTATTATGGAGTCAACAGAAATTTCAAAATGGAAAAAAATAAAAAATAAAAAAATAAAATTCATGTTGCATATATTGTAAGTTTTCATGCTTTTTTAATTACTTTTAAAGTTATATTTTTATTCTGAATTTTCATTTATTTAATTACATTTATTGTGTTGTTAAAATTAATTTGCTCTTAAAACTTCGATGACAAAACGTGCATTTTGTTAAGTATTTGCTTATTTATTAAAATATTGTAGTTAAAAAGTTAATTAACCATCACCATTTTATGAAATTTCCTCGATTATTTTATTTAATTACGTTAAATAGTCGTCTGCATTAATATTTCTTTCATTTCGAACGTAAACAAACATTTTGTAAGGTTGCCGTAAGATAAAATCATTTCCTTGGTTCGTTGGCGCACGGATAATATCGCCAAAATGTAAACAAACAGCAGTGAACCTCTGTTCTACAGATCTGCCGCGGATTTTTGTTGGAGAATACCGATTTTTGTATGATCGAGTGATTACCACTGATCCGAGGTTTAATCCGAGTGTTAAGAAGTTGGTGAATAAGGCCCTAAATGCACGATTTAAAATCCCACGGACTACCAAATTTATAATGTAAAAACCCGCATAGCACAAATATTATTAAGAAACCTAAATATATTTCTAGAGTAAAAATTAGAAAATGTTCGCTTTATAAATATGAAATAAACCAATTTATTATAAATATACAATTATTTATTTTAGTATAAGAATGACGTAAATAATCGTAAGAACGACCCAATTAAAAGAAATCTTCAGAAAAACTTTTAAAAAGAGAAAAAAAAAATACTCAAAACTGCAGATAATCTGAAGGTATTTGGATAAATAAGAAGTTTAAGGGAAAAAACAAAATTACTTGCTTCTGAACTGCAAACTTTTTTTTTTTTTTTTTTTTTTTTTAAATCACACAATCAACTGATTGGGAAGAGAATCATATTTATTGAAATTTAATTTCCTTCGACTGAGTGAAAATTATGCCTGGACCTGGAGTCGAACCCCGGATCTTTGACATGCAAGGTCAAGGCTCTACCAATGGAGCTATCTAGGCCGACAACCGGTCGGCATTACTCACTCAGACAACCTTTAGGCAGAAACATCTGGTCTATCATGTAGAAACAAGCCGCGGGTAATGGAAAACACCATTAAACAATGGGAGAAAAATATACAATTTTTTTTATTAAAATCACACATTTTTTTTTATATTAAAAAAATTGTATTTCTTTCTGCTATTGTTTAATGGTGTTTTCCATTACCTGCGGCTTATTTCTGTCGAGCTATCTACATGATAGACGTTTTTGCCTAAAGGTTGTCTGAGTGAGTAATGCTGACCGGTTGTCGGCCTGGATAGCTTAATTCGTAGAGCCTTGACCTTGTATGTCAAAGATCCGGGGTACTACTCCCGGTCCAGGCATTATTTTCACTCAGTCGGAAAAATAAAATTTCAATAAATATGCAAACTTTTTGTGTCTAAACTGCAGTTATTCTGCAGATTTTTATGGTTTTTGTTCCAAATATCTTCAGATTACCTGCAGCTTTTTCTGCAGTTTTTTTTTTTTTTTTTTTTTTTTTTTTTTTTGAAATGACTATAAAGAATGAACGTAAATACCTTTATATTACTTGCATAGTATAAGAAACACAGAAGAAAGATTTAACTGAAATGGTAAAATGCTATTTCAATATATAAAACTGCATTTACTAAATTTAGTAGTATGTATATTATATTGTTAGATTATTAAATCAAATGGAAAATTACATTTTTGACATATATTTTAAACCTTTGAGGGATTCAAATATTCAGAAAAATCTGGAACAATGACTGGCTAAATGCAGATTAGAAATAGAAAGCGATAACTATGCCCGATACTTAGAATTCAAATGTTTACGATAAAAGATTTTTTCCGTTTATTCTCTCTCATCCAAAAAATTCTGAAGTCTAATGTTATAAGTATGAGTAACTCAGAAAAACGTAAAGTTAAAATTAATATCAGTATAATTTCTAACCAAACATCAAACATTAAATAATGCAATATTGTCAAGATTCTTCTGCGGATCACCAAATGTTTCTTGTGAACGACTAGTGGTCAACAGACCACCGGATGGTGACCATTGCTATAAATCATATTTTACAAACGCTTCAGAAATAGTTTTATTTGACCTAATTTTAAGTGTGAAGTCGCTACTGCCTTGCTCGGATAAAAATTTGATTATTCTAGCTACATTCATAAAATATATAATGTTGTCATTATGTTTAAAAATTTATTTGAAATTTTTCAAAGAATTGTTTCCCCCAACTCTTCTGTGGATTTTTTTCACTTATTTTGAGTGGTCCTGTATATTGCATAGAATATGCTCCAAGCAGTGTTCGGAAACAAACCACAACAAAATCAAACTAAAATGAAACTAATTGAAATACATTTCAAGACATTTTCAATCATAGCGCTAATATATCTTAACTAGTTTGTTGTAGGGCGATTAAGGCGCCCGTTGAAAAATGATCGTTTTTTTTTTTTTATTATTATTATTTATTTCTCACTCTCAATTTAAATAATTCATTTGCTAGCAAGCCCGTGCGAAATTTTCTCACTTTGTTCATCTCTTCGTTAAGTTTAGAATTATTATTTTATAGACGTCATTTTTTTACTTTCTCTTACCCATAAGGCAGAGAAAGTATTGTTTTGGGGTCAAATTTTCGAAAGTGATATTTTGTTATATTTACACGTTTTGAGGTCTCCTGAATACGAAAATCATGTTTTTAGCGGTTGGTCAGTGTGTATGTCTGTGTGTGTGTCTGTAGCACGATAATGTTTACCTATTTATTTATTCTTTTATATAATAATCACTTTGCTAATTTATCATACAAACAAATGAGCCTCTGTGTGTTATTGCACTTGCATGTCGTCGAACAGAAATATTTGATGAATTCAAATTAATATTTAAATAAATAAATAAAAATATGTTTAATGGGAAATAAAAATAAAACTAAAAAGATTAGTTGTCTAAAATACGGCAGAAATAGCGCTCATACACTGTAAACGAAAACGTCTTAAATTCAGTTACAAAAGTGTCTTAAACGGATGGTCATTTTTTAAGTGAAAAAAAAGTGTCTTACTTTTTTAGACAACTTTCCGCATCTGAAATTAAGACACTGTAAATGTCATAAAACACCGCCATCTTTTTATGTTTAAAAACACCGCCATGTTAGGCTTAAAAGATCTGCCATTTCAGGCTTTTTAGTAAATAAATAAATAAATAAAGTTGATGTGGTGATTCTGATTTTCTGTTTAAAACATGTTTTATAATATTCTAGAGCATAAATAAAATATAATAATAATAAAAAAAATCCAGCCCCTGGAATCGAACCTACTATCTTCGCTACCGTAGACCAACGCTCTTGCCGATCGCGCCACGATTTCACACAAAAATGAATTGTAATAAAGAATGTAATATTCGCGGAAGGGATTGTAGTGTTATAATATAATCGGAATTTTTCCCCTTAAAACTATTGAGATTCTAAAGCTCAATATGTATTAATTCTATTAAATTTTAATTGTAGAAGTAAAAATTTTGTAAAATATAAATAAATATATGAAAATCTAAGATTGTAATGTTTTAAAAATGATTTCTTTCTATAAACTGTTATTAAAAAAAAAAAAAAAAAAAAAAAAAAAAAATGAATATGAAAAGTAGAAAAGTTTTGTTTTACGTCTAGGTACAGGTAAAAAAGTTAAAGAAAAGAGTTTTATATCAAAAGAGATTTAAAAAAAAAAAAAAAAGAAAGAAAGAATGAAAGAAAGCAGCTATATACAAGTTGTGCGTAAGATTAGTTAGAAATTCGCTTTCTTAGCGATAGAATATTCTTCGCTGCAAGTTCGTCTTAATCTTTTTCATTTAATTAAATGAGCGAGCTTTAAATAAAAAGTAACCATTTTAATAATAGAATTGACAAAATGTCAAACTAGGAGTAAAATAAGAGCTGCTAGAGCTATACTCATTTGAAATGATTTTCAGAAAAATCTCATCAACAAAAAAATTTACTGAAAAATTTTATATATTTATTTTGTCTTAAGAGATTTAAATTCTTGATATTTGATTATAATTTCAATTTTAAAAAATACTTTTTTTTTCCGCTGCTAAGTTAGAAAATTCTGAAAAGAAATTTTCATTTTATTAAACTAAACCTGCATCTTGCTATGAAAAAAAAACGAGACAATGAAGATGATTTTGATTTCCATTCAAAGATGGCGCCACTACTAATAGTCAACGATGAAATGTGAAGTGAATTTAAGACATTTTTTAATGTCTTATATTAAGACATCAGGCTTTTTAAGATACTTTATGTTAGTTCTTTTCGTCACCAGTTTATTAAGATACAAAAGTGTCTTAAATTAAGATATCTATTATGTCTGAGCATCATTTTAAGATATTTACCTGTCTGAAATCCATTTTAAGACTTTTTTTGTCTTACTTTAAGACGCCTTTATTTGCAGTGTATCATATTGTTACAAGGAATTAATTCTTATTGTTACAAGGGATTAAGTCTAAAATGTTGACAAAAATTCAAACATCGCCAAAGAGAGCTATATCAAGGCTGTACTATAATCAGGTTTATAAACCATGAATTATATACTAGTGGATCTGCAGATCAGGAGCCTCAACGTCCTATTTGCATCAGACATTTTTCAATAGGTCATTTTTATTTATTCCTTATTATATAATAGTATATATTGATTCGATCGACTTATTACCATAATCAGATACATTCCTGAGGGGGGCTGCCGCCCCCCTCAACCCCCGATGTATCTCTCTTTGTATACCTATTTGTATATCATATAAAGTGTTATGGAATTGTAAATAATTGCATTTATTTTTGTATAAATTTTTTCAGAGGCTTAGTAAGTCGATAAAATGCTAATTTTGTGCATTTCTAATCGTTTTAGCGTTAAAATAGCCTAATTTTCTTTTAAAAACCCATTGAAAAACTCCAATAAGGGAAGAAAAGGATTTGGCGTCAAATTTGGCGACTGTTTCCCTCCTGGGCGATTTTTTTGGCGACCTTGGCGAGAAAATTCTTATTAGGGATATACCAAATATGGAAGCTCTAATCTCATTGGCTGATGAGATACGAAAATTTTCCAGAACAGTCTGTGTTCGATTGAATAGTATAAAAGGAGCATATTTTCAGCCAAGGCGGCCAATCTCAGATCTGTGTCAGTTTCGTCAAATGCTTGCTTTGCTTTGAGCCTCTTTGAATGAGACTTGCTTTATGTGTTATTGATAAACAGTTTGTACTGTTGTTTTGCTGTTAACGGCTGCTGTTTAAGCTATGTTTACTGGTTGAATTGAAGCTGATACTTGGTTTATAGACCTGTATTCTTCTGGAACTTTCTGTGAATAAATCACTGAATTTTTGCAAGTTTCGCCTTTCATTCTCGGACAACTTACAAACCCCCAAGTACGCAACAATATGCATTCTTATTAAACGGCGGTCTTGTATTATTTCCCGGAAATTCATAAATACCGAATTTCATACAAAAAAAAAATACATAGCATATCGGAAATATTTTGCGTAACCTTTAAACTAATTATCAATTCTATGCCCACAATTTTCAACATGAAAACAGGCTTTTAAAATTCTAATAAAATTTCATTATACTTGATGGGGTGTAACCATGTTAAAATACACCTTTAAGAAATACCGACTATACACCATAAAAGTACGAAATTCCTTTATGTATCCCGGAAAAGTAGCCACAGTCATTATAAACGCCAATAATAAGAATAAATCTAATTAATTATAACTCATTAATCTTTCAAACTAATTTGACATCATTTGGATGATTACAGTATATACTCGGAATTATTTTGTGTGGTCCCATAAATTATTTGGTCTATACATAACCTTTTTTTAGAGTAAACATGATTTTAAGCATCTTTATAATGTATGTTAACTTTATTAAGTTCAATTCAGCATAAACGCATTACAGTGCGCGCTTAAATTAAAAATTCGTCCATAGGCTCTAATGTTACGAAATTCTTTCGTGTGTCTTTGTAAACGAACCATAAACATTGTATACACCACTAAAAACTATTCAGCTTATTCTGCGTTTAAAATTAATAATTGTTCCAAATTTAACATCGTTTGGATGACTAAGTGACATTGTCAGAACACTTTTGTAAGGTCCTGTACATTAATTAGAAAGCTTAAGTCCACATATTTTCTTCAAGCAACATAAGTTTAAGCATCTTACTCACGTACTCTAGTTTCATTTTCTTCATTGCAAAGTAATGATATTAAAATGCGTTTAAACGAAATTCACCCCATACGCCCTAATGTTAAGAATTTTGGCGTGTCCCTGTACACAGTTTGTAAAAAATATAGCAATGAAAATTATACAGCTACTTATATGGAAAGCTAGAATGTGTGCGCCAATTTGCAAGTCAATCGAAGGATTTTTGCGGCCGCTATTGCGGTACATACAAATTCTTCCCATAGGCCGTAAGGATAAGAAAAATTTTGGCGTGTCCCTGTACATGAACAACAAAGGGAATACATACCTAACACTATACAGCTAATTCCGTTGGGTCGTGAATATGTGTACCAAATTGCAAGTCTATAGCGTTATTTTCGGGGCCGCTATCGCGGTACATACAAATTCTTCACATAGGCCGTAATGGTAAAAAAAATTTGGCGGGTCCCTGTACACGAACTACAAATGGAATGCACACCCAAAACTATACAGCTAATTTCGTGGGGATCATGAACATGTGTACAAAGTTTCAAGTCAATAGCGTGGTTTTTACTGCCGCTATCGCACGACAGACAGACAGACAGACGGACGGACCGACGGAACCCAAAATCCTTTTGAGTCTCAACAGAGGGCCTCCACTGACGTTTCGGCAAAAATTGAAGTCAATAGCTTGATTTTTGCGGCGGCTATCGCGGTACATACAGATTCTTCCCATAGGCCGTAATGATAGAAAATCTTTGGCGTGTCCCTGTACACGAACAACAAATGGAATACACACCTAAAACTATACAGCTGATTCCGTTGGCCTTATGAACATGTGTACCAAATTGCAAGTCGAAAGCGTGATTTTTGTGGCTGCTATCGCGGTACATACAAATTCCTCCCATAGGCCGTAATGATAAGAAAAATTTGGCGTTATCCCTGTACACGAATTACAAATGGAATACACACCCAAAACTATACAGCTGATTTCGTGGGGTACATGAACACGTGTACCAAATTGCAAGTCAATAGCGTGATTTTTGTGGTCGCTATCGTGATGCATACAAATTCCTCCCATAGGCCGTAATGATAAGAAAAACTTTGGCATGTCCCTGTATAAAAACTACAAATGGAGTACATACCAAAAACTATACAGCTGATTTCTTCGGGCTCATGAACACGTGTACCAAATTTCAAGTTAATACCGCTATTTTTGCGGCCGCTATCGCGCGACAGACAAACAGACAGACAGACAGACAGACACAGCCCAAAACCGTTTTGAGTCTCAACAGAGGGCCTCCACTGACGTTTCGGCAATAACCACAAAAAATTAATTGTCTCATGCGACAGACGTAGCCTGTCATAGCATATTGTAATATTTGGCGTGAAATTGCTGTCATTTTATGTTGATTGGATAAACAAAATAAACATAGGAAATAATGTAAAAGCAAATATTATGAGCACCACGTATAGTTATGTGCACATGTAACTGGGAATCAAATATAAAAGGGATACTCCAATTTTTTTTATACTATCTATTTCGAAACTGTTATATAATAAGCGCCTAAATGGAAGCTCTTTGGTAAACCATTGTCGCAGGTAATAGGGACAGACGCCCGAGTTTCAGCGGATGACCAAATCACTGGCGAAGGCAGCAGGGACCCGAAGCGAGCTTTTGAGCAATTTTAGAATTTTATTTTATTTTTATAAAGCTATATAGAAAAGAGTTTCCTTTAAATTTATTGACCAGCGAAGTGGGCAAAGCCTGCTAGTTATTTATATTATTATTAATATTACGAAATCGCTTAATGTTTAAAATATTCCAAATATTTTAATTATATTTTTAGACACCTCTAATTTAGGTAAATGTATTGAACGTTGATTGGGTGTGGCTATTTGGAGGTATTCAAAAGAAACCCGCTGTCCACAAACTGAAAAATATCTCATAATTACTTGTACGTATCATTTTTTTGTAAAATAACTTTTAAATAAAGTGGTATAGTTATAAGTTTTTTGCGTTGTTTCTTCCATGCAGAAATTTTGACTATGCTTTTATAATCTGATAAAGATTAGTGCTTAATTATTTTGATTCAAAACAAGTGTTAAGTGTTTCTGAAATCCATTTTTTTTCTTTTTTACAGTATTTTTCTTGATGACCTTTAAGCTCCAGTAATTGATGACATTTCTGCAATACGCAATATAATACTTACTGTTATAATTACACTTGTTTCTATTATTATATAACATTTATCATCATGTATAAAAAATAAATAAATGAAAACCATACATAACCATTTAGGATTTAGGAACAATAAACAAAAAAAAAAAAAAAAAAAAAAAAAAAAAAGTTACTTTTCAATCAATAAATAAATATTTTAAAGCCAAGGAAAATTTTGTTTGCAATTTATTTTGCAGCTCACATGACTCCACAGCTCTATTTTTAAAAATAATTTTTTTTTCTACTTTCTTTCCTCAAAAAAAAGTTTTCTTATTATTGTTGAAAATGATTTGATGATGACATTGAAAAAGAACTGAAATAAATTTATTATTTGTTCAATTCATATCATACATGTCAAAAAGTAAACAAATTCTATAGTGTCATAAAAGAAAAACGTTTTAAAAGGAAATAGGCTGCGGGATCTTTGAAACTGTGTGTTTGTTATTTGTAGAGATAACCTGAAAATGTTATTTTAGAATACGTAGTACTTTTCTCTATAACTCTAAAAGTTTGGAAGTAAGAAAATAATAAAATTTTCATTTCACACACCGAATTACCTATAAATATACTGAAAAGATAGAATTAAAAAAATAAAATTAAGTAAAAAGAATAAACATCGGGAAAACTGATATTTTTATCACAATTTTTTTTTTTTTAATGTTTTAAGGACATTATTCAAGGTTCACTATTATTCTGCCCTGTAAATACATAAATAAATAAATCGTAAAATTGAAGTACAATTAATCACATAGTATTTGTAACTTCTTGAATGTCTGCGATACGAGTACTGTATTCCTGTGTTTTACGAAACAGAAAAATATGCTGTATGACATACAAATGGCATATGCTGTACATAATGAACGTATGCTGTATGACACACAGATGGCTTTTTATATCATAAATAAGTGTACCCTGGTAAAAATATGCAATGTTCGTTTGTGCCATTGCAACGTTCTTCTAACACCCAAGCTTTCATGCGCTAAAAAAAAAAAAAAAAAAAAAAAATGGAGTATATGCAACAATAGTTAGATTTAATTTTATTTTTGTATTTTTATTTATTTATTTATTTTTTTTATCTCCTGCTGCTTCACTCAGATTAATTTCCCTGCTGACGCGGGGGAGTTTCTGAGACTAAATTCTAAATTTATTTTTTAATTAAAAAGCCTTCGGCTTTTTAATTCTTTCTTTTCTGTAACATCATTTTTATGTTTTTGGCACTTTCGATGGAGGCAAGCAACGGTTGCGACCGATTGCAGGTACTCCGAAGCAAATACGTTGACGTTGAATAGTTAGATTTAACGTGCATATATAGGGAACGTTGCTGCAAGTACATACCCGTAACTTGGAGAAGATTTTCTTTTTCTTTTTCTTTCTTTCTTTCTTTTTTTTTTTTTTTTTTTTAAATCAGTAACTTTCAGTTTATTTTATTTATTTTTTACATTTTTACCTATATTCATCTATACTGTAAAATAGAAGGTTCTTAAAAATAAGTATATGTTGTCTCAAAATAGCTCCGAAATAATATATGCTTGAATTTGAAAACCCATGTACTCACTTTTCATTAGATTAACATGGCAAACATGGGAAATTGGGATTTTTATTGGTCAAGCCCATTTTTGAGCATGTCAATATACACAAAAATGAGTACATGGGTATTCAAATTTAAATATATATTGTTTCAGGGCTATTTTGAGACAATATATACTTATTTTTAAGAACCTATTTTTTACAGCGTATGTATTAATTTACTAACAATAAATAAGTCAGAATATAATTTAAAAATAGAAAATACTAAGAAAATAACTTAAAAAAAAATAGTTACCTTTTAACTGCACTAAATTACTGTAGAAACTATATCTAACATTATTATAACAGTTTTTTTTTTTTTTTTATGGTTTTGAAAAGATTTACTTCTTAACCCCTTACTCGCCGACGAAAGATTACGAGATTAACTTTCCAGTGCAACCATGTTTCACACAGTTGCGTGTAGTTATGCGTTCACTGTTCCAGAAACATTTATTTTTCGATTCCTCCCTACTCCCCGTCTTCTCTGAAATAAGTAAATAGTTCGAAAACACTGTCATGGTTGTTTCATTGCACTCCAAAGCCGTGAAACTAGTTACACTGGTAACAGAGTAACGCAAAGGATCGTACTTCTCCAAGACGTGTGCATACGCCCGGGGCAGTTAACGCATCGAGTTAGCGAGACGAATATGTGTGCCTGGGTTAAAGGAAAAAATAGTCCAATATATCACAAGCACTTTTAAGTAAGTTTTGCTATTTTGAATCAAAACTTTTAAATAAAGTTTGAAAAGAAGGCAAGAGAAAAATATCTGAACATTTTACAATGTACGATTGTTGATATTTAACTTTTTTTTCAATTAAATTATGGGACAAATGATAACACAAAATTAAAATTTCTTAGTCGTTTCCCAAACAGATAAAATTAGTTTTTAACTTCTATGTTGCGGACTTCACACGACTTTTTTTTATGTCTTCCTATGCAGTTTCACATACAGCAAATTTTTCATTAAACTTATTATTTATTAAAATAATTTTTCATGGGTACTGCAGACAGATTTATCTTAGAAAAGAATAAGTTTAAAAATTAAGAAAAAAGAAAAAAAAACATTCATTTTTTATACTATAGTGAACGTTTTAAGTAACGCATTTCCTCAGTATTTTTAAAAATAACAATAAAAACAATAATAATAAGATAAGTATGCATTACTTAAACTTCCAAGAAAAATCGGCAAACCGCAGAGCCTTTCCCACCCCTGTAATTCCATCACTTTTTTCCATCTTTGTTTATATGTCAGTTCCACGGATTAAAAGAGTCAGTTCTTTCTCTTTGCTTAACCCTCGCTTTCCCAAGAACAAGACATTACTGCAGAAAAATTGCTTTTAGGTGCCGCTTGGCACATTTGGCGAAAATAAAAAGCATTGCGCCTTTTTGTATCGTTTAGAAGTTGCAACATTCCACTAGTTACGTTTGCTCTGGCGAATTAGCGCACTTTTTGAATGAGGCGGGCTTAACTAAATTTCAACTGCAAAATGGGGTTAAAATGACCCCACCTTGGAAAAGCGAGGGTTATTCACTGTCCGAGTGTGAATTAATGTGAAAATTTCTCTGTCCTCGAATTGAGAATTTACAATTCATATAAATAGGGGTGGACATTGCATGATGAATTATCCAGTTCAAACAGCTAAATATTAAGAAATGGAAATTAATAGTTTTTTTTTAATCTACATAAATATTTCTTAATTTCTTTCAATTATGATTAAATTTTGTCGAATAGATGCGATAGTAAAAGAAATTATAAATAAAATACGTGATGATAAAAAATGATCATGGGTAATATTGAACCCTTCAACCGTTACAAACAGTTTTTTCTGTCATTCAGCAGTTGAAATAAAAGACTAATGTGGCATATTTTCAAAAAAAAAAAAAAAAAAAAAAATAGAAAATAAGATTACTGAATATATATACAGTTAATAAGTATATATATATATATATATATATATATATATATATATATAAGTGCCTACTTCACTTATTTTTATTTTTATTAGTTATTAAACAGATACTCTAAAAAAAAAAAACTACTACATGGTTAAAGGGTGAAGTATGAGGGCTCAGTTCATTCGTTATTTGATCATTTTATAGAAAAATGTACTGTTAAATGTTGTACATTTACAATTTTTACAAACATCACTTTAAACATAACAATATTAAAAAAATAAAAACAGAATATGTATTATTGCCATAAATTGTCTAAAAAAACGCATTATTAAAAAATATTTTCAAAATAGATAAGGTAGGGTAAGTGATTGACACTTTTAGAGCAATCTCTGATGTTTTTAATGTTCTAGTCATGAGAAAATATTTTTAGAAATCTTAAGTTAATACATATGGCATGAAAGACATTCAGAACCACATCTATGTTAAAATATATGCATTTGATAACAATTATTTTTTTTTATGAATTTTTATTTGACACACACTCAATGTTCCAGTAATTGATACTGCCAGTTTTTCATTTTATCAGTAATTGGCACCCTATGTTCCAGTGTTTGACACTGCTAGTTATTTATTTTACCAGTTATTAGCACCCTATGCTTCAGTGTTTGACATAAAATGTTAAATTTCTTATATGTAAAATATATGACTTTATTATTTTTCTTATGTATTAATTATTTCGGATAGATGTCAATTACTGGAGCATGCCAATCACTGGAGCACCTACCCCACTAAGTTTTCTTTTTTAAATTATGCTGAATTTAATTAATTAATTAGTAAAAATTCATTGTCAACATGGTGACGAAACAAAATTTTAAAAGTCGTCATGGGGATCCTATATCAAAGCTCTACTTCTTGGCCAAGTATGAAAACTGAATAGTCAAACTTGAATTTTATTTTGAAACTTTTCTTTGAATGATTCTGGCTTAACATCATTAGCATTTCATAGCACAATATTTTGTTTTTCAAAATAACTTATTCTTTTGGTGAATTGAAATTTAAATTGTGTGGAGAAATTGGCTTATGATTTATTAGTTTAAAATTTTAAAGATAAAAACGAAAAGAAATAAAATGGGAAATCTTCGCACGGGTTTGCTAGCAATAAATAATTATATGACAACAAACATAGTGTAAAAATGTAGTTATACATTTCTAGGTAATCAGTTATTATTTAATAATTCATATTGTTTAGATGTAATGCTAAACACATAATGTTCAGAATACCATATTCTCAAATAGTTTAATAATTATTTTTTCATCTTTTAAATTTTACTTTTTCGTTTATATCCACTATTATAAACGAAATTAGCAAAAAACTATTTTTGTATGCATTAAAGCGATAAGTGCTTTTATACACAATTAAGCATTTTATCATTCATTTTTAACTTTAAAAAAATAAATAAATAGCTTTTCGATTTTTTTTTCCAAAGACATGCATTTAACTATCGGTAAATAAAAGAGAGTGTATTATTAAAAAGTGAAAAATTAATTTAATAACTTACAAATTAAATATGAACACTTTGAACTGCTCAAAAAATATATTTTACATTTACTCAAAAACAAAAAAACTTACTGTTATAGTTCTAATGTCTTTCCATTAAAATACTGTTTTTTTATTACATATATCTCAATTAACTTAATGTATCATTCAGGAAAAAAAAAATAAAAGCATATATTTTTAACTACATTCAAATCCATCAAAATTACAAAAATCCAAATAATAATTATAAAAAAAATCTGGAGTGACTCCACTCGACTTTCCGACATTACGTAATGAACGATTGTGTAAATAAATTAAAGTAAGACAAGTAGTTAAATAAACAAAAGGGAAAAATACAATAAAGGGGGGGGAGTATTTTTCCCTATTGTTTAATTTCACGCTATTGCACTTCATATAACTTCAGCCTATAGATCATAATGATATAGAATTTTTCATTGCGACCCTGTAAAAATTTACAAGGGTTAGATTCACCAAAATCTTTACAATTCGTGCGACGGTAACCTATAACATGTGTATAAATTATCAACTCATTCGAATAAAACATTTAAACGCTATCGCACTTTAAAATATTTGGAGCCATAGACCATAATGTTAAAGAATTTTTCTTTGTGTGCCTGTAAAAAAACTATAAATGCTAGAGTCATAAAACTCTATGCACTTTGTGCAACAGTAATTTTAAACATGTATATAAATTTTCAGCTCAGTCGAATAAGGCGTTTAGACGCTATCGCACTTTGAAGATTTTGGCCCCATAGGGAATAATGATAAAGAATATTTCTTTGTGTCACTGTAAAAAAAGTATAAGAGCTAGATTTACCAAAATCAACAGGGTTTGTTCTATGGTGACATAGTACGTACCAAATTTCAGCTTATTTGGACGATGCCTTTAGGCGCTATCGTGTTCACTTACATACATACTTACACACACATATATCATCTTAAAAATAGCAAAAATGTACGCAGCTGACCTCAAAACGCATAGAAATATCAAAATCTGAAAGTTAGATTTTTGACAAGATTACAATACTTTCTTTACATATGTATGTTCGGAAAGTAAAAGTATCCTGTTATATATATAAAATAAATTAATAAATTCTGGAAGTATAGATTTAAGTTTTAAATACACCTATATCTCATAAATAAAAGCTGAATATTTACAAGATGCACTACATAGACTGTAAAATTCAGCATCTTAAAATATTTTGGAATTTATATAATAATTTCTAAAATCACTATGGCTGAACAAATTAACTAACATAAAAATATTAAATATTTATTTTTTCTCAACCTTATTATTAAAAAAAATTACAAGAACTTACAAAAGTTTAAAATAGGCTTGAATAGTTAAAACTGTAGTTATTATTTATTTAGACTAAAACAAGGTTAATACTTGCTTTGACAGATGAAAGAAAACTGAAGGAAATGTAAAAGTAATTCTTTAAAAAAGCAAAAAACATTTTCTTTTCAGTTTATTTCATTTATTTCTAACCATTTCATCCAACTGTCCTATTTTCAGCACAGAGAAAACTGTTTTTTTTTCATTCAGAGAAAACTTTTACCCAAGTATTCTTGAGAATGATTTTTCACTGACACTCAAAATAGGTGAAAAAAGCTTTATATTTTGTACAGTTACATTGGATGATTTTTCGATTTAAAGAAAAATCTTAAGGAAAGTATGCTCCAGAGTTGTTTCTAAATATTACATGAACGTAGCAAAACAAATACAGTTCCCGCTGCTTATTAAAATCACATTCGTTCTGAGGCAAAGTGATTTTATTAAGCGGCTGATTTTTATATCCGGCGAACGTTCCTGCACTCAAGGAAAAGGTATTACTTCCCTGAATTTAGAAAGAAATTTTGAAAAGTAACGAATAATGAAATCAGTAAACAATATTAATTTTTGATAAATAATTATTCCTCCGATATAAGTAAATTAAACGCATTCCAAATTTCTATACGCTTTTCTTCGAAGAAAATCATCATTATTTTATTTTACCAAAAGTTCACGCTTTTTTCATAAATTTAAAATCTTTCCGTTTGAACCTCTTAATTTATAGCTATTTCAAAATAAGAACTAGAAATTGTCTTTTAATAATTAAAATAAATGTATATATCATTTGCAAATCAAACCAAATTTGTAACTTATTACTGCGCTTTGAAAAATACGTTCCTTGAAATTGTTAGGGAGATAAGTTATGGGGCATATTTAATTTGTAACTATGCTGCAAGTGTAAAATTTTCGACAATGAGTGATAACAGGTACTTTAATTTCTTTTTTTATAAAAAAAAAATTACAATGCAAATGAAATTTTTTTTTAGTGTGCATAAATGATAATTTTGGCTGCTGAGGATATATTTTTCTTTTTTGAGTTTATTAACCGGCGATGCTGATTTTATTAAGCGGCGGTTTCAACAATAGTTTGTATTGATTTGATTCCGGTCCTGGCAATTTGATCATATTAAGCAGCTTATTTTATTAATCAGTGATTTTATTAAGCGGCGGTTTATTTGATTAATTATCCGCCGATGTTTCATTTTCTTTTTAGATTATGAGAATTTTTTTTCTATTACTTTACAAGAATACCATCAATACAAACAATAATAATTATTATTATTAATTTCTTTTACATTCAATCTAAGAAAATATAATTTCATAAAAGTTTTCAACCTGGGGTTTTCGATGGATTTACACGTTTTGAGATGCCTATAACACTATTTTACTATTTTTAGAAAATGTCTGTCTGACTTTCTGCCTGTGTGTGTAACAAAATTTTATGACAGCTGTATCTCAGGATCTACTGCATATAATTTCATACAAATCGATATGTAGTTTCACCTTGTTATTACTTAGTGCATGCCATTTTTTGGTAAAAATCGTCCAATAGGTGGCGCTACCATCCCGCTTTTTCTAAATTCTAACATGGCGGTATAAGGCAAAATTTCGTATAAATGTGCATAAGGAGATTTTTTTTTTAATTAGTAAGAAATATAATAAGAATTATTTATAATTATGATAGTCAATCGGGAAAATTTTTTGTATATGAAAGAGCGAATCCTAACCGCACATCTAATCCACAAGACTCCTCTACGGATGAAAGTACATCCAAAGAACAATCTCAGGACGTACTATGGATAAGTATGCTGCTAGGGTAGCTCTCCTTGGGTAAGAAGGCCTCCCCCAGGGGTCAAATTTTCATTATGGGTACCTTTTAAAAAAAACTCGTCAATATCTTTCAAATGAATGGTTAAGCCATTGATTTGTGATATTTTAAAAATAAAGTTATCGATTTTTTTTTTCATTTTTAACAAAATTATTAAATAAATAAATAATAAACTTAGAAAAAAAACACTTTTTTTTTTTTCTTTCAGATGTCATATAGAGAATAAAATTAAATTTCTTAGGATATTTGGTATTGGTACTTCTCTAGAATGAAAATCATCTGCATTCATCATAGAAGATAATTTTAATAGGAATTTGTATAAGAAAATATAGAAGACAGCCATGTGGTGGCCATAGCAAACTAGATATTATTATCACTGTTGTTCTTTTTTAGTGAATGCTTAGATAAGCGCATATTCTGATCTGCTTTTACAGCACTATTATTAATACTTACTCATAAAATTAAATCAGAAACCATATGAAACCGTAGTACACAATCATGGAAGTTTCAGATCAACTTTTACAAAATCAGAGGGCTAACACTGCAAGAGTGTTAAGAACGGGAAAATGAAACAATGAGACGATGGAATGAGAAAATAATACTAGACTTGCATAAATAGGTACGCGTAAGTAGGCCCTATAATTTTCACAAAGCCTGTTGCAATATTATAATAAAGCGCATTACTCAACAGTGGGGTGTTACTGTAAATTATCGAAAATTGGCATGCACACAAATATAGTGTACCGAACAAACTATCAAAGTACTGAAAATTTATATTGAACAATTTAGTTATTTTCCATAAATTACCTATACAACTTTTTGTGGTCATGTAAGTTAATCATTTACTCATTTACTCATCATAACTAATCATTAAATATACATTATTATGATCAAAAATTGTTTGTGTATTTAAATAATGTACCTTAGTCACTTTATGTTGTGTATAATACAAAAATATTAATACATGCTTTAAAAAATACATCACATATAACATAATCCATTGCAAATCTTTGTGTTTGCCTGTCGATGCATGAAAACCAGTTGTGTTATTTATGAAATTTTAATAAAAAATATACACTAGTAAACTTAAATCGAATATATAATTTTAATGGAATTCTATAAATATTTACGAATATTAGAGCGCGAACTGATGGAAAGACAGATTGAGAGATGAATCGATGTTTTAATCACTTAAACATTTTGCTGGATAATGCTAAAAACGCATAACACACACACACACACACAAAAAAAAAAAGAGGCTTCTAACAATTTCCGATTGTATTCCGTAATGTGCCTAAATATTTTTCTGAGATTCCTTTAAATCTTAAACTTCACTATTTAAACCATATTCTTTTGAAAATATGCTCTTATGCATGTGAATAATTTATGTTTCATACAGAAAATTGCTATCAAAATATTCTTTATAAAATTGCCTGTCATGGATGTTAGGAATTGAAATTATTATGGCTATCCCTGTATACAAACTTTTCAAGCTATTTATACCATTTTAAATAGAAGGAATGCCATAGAGAACATTACTAACATATTGAAAATATTTACAGAAACTAGAGTGCGGACGGACAGAAACACAGACAGACGAACGGGTATCAGGAAAAAACTTACCCTGGAATTAACGTCTCTCAGAAAAAAAAAAAAAAAAAAAAAAAAAAAAGCCACCTCGGATAAAACGTCTCCGGAAATAAATTACGAAATTTCTGAAATTTCGCATTTACATCATATAGATCAAATTATTAATATTAACCCATTTTATCCCAATTTATTTATTTTGCTCAAATTAAAAAAAAAAAAAAAAAATTAAGGTTAATTAAACCTAAATAAACTAAATACAACAAAATTTGAAAAAAAAAAAAAATTATATTCTGTATAAGAAATGTTACCCACCTTGTATCAGGACATTGAAATAAAGAGGATGACATTTGCCCTTGCATGTTTTCGTGTTCTCTTCAATAGTGAAAAGTGCTTTCCGAGTATAAAGTTTTGCTTTATCTGTATAATACTTTCTTATTTACATGATAGTTCTCCAAAAAGAATTTTCCATCGCAAAGAGAAGATAAGCCACGCCCCCTAATGTAATGATTAAACAGAGATTCCAGATGTAGGAGGAGGAGAAGGAGGTGAGACACATAACACGCTAGTAGAAGTTGATATATCTTAATATATATAAATCTCGTGTCACAATGTTTGTCCTCAATGGACTCCTAAACCACTTAACCGATTATAATAAAATTCGCACACCATGTGCAGTTCGATCCAACTTGAGAGATAGGATAGTTTAAATCTCAAATTATAGTCGCAATTTTAATTTATTGCTAATTATTTGTCTGTTATTATTTGACAGTCACAATTATCTGTTAACTCCAAATGATTCTAACAGATGTCGATACCTTTCGACTGGGTTGAAATGAAAGCTGAAATATATTTGGTGCTGCCATCTACACAAAGAATCTTCAACTTTTTAACCTATTAATAAATTTCGTATAATTCAATTATTTCCACTTTTTAAATTTTTGGTGTTAGCATAGCCGGCCACGTGTTACTTAGACTGAAGTGTAAATTGAATTCATATTATAATGAAGATAATACAGTGAAATTAATCCTGTTTTTTACTTATTTGTGCTTCATTGATCAAAACTTTATAATTTAATCTGTATATATATATAAATTACGTGTCACGATGTTTGTCCGGGGTAAACTCCTAAACTAAGGAACTGATTTTGATGAAATTTTGCACACTGTGTGCAGTTTGATCCAACTTGAGAGATAGGATAGTTTTTATCTCAATTTATTGTCACAATATTGTTTTATTGCAATTATTTGTTAATTAGACCTTTATTAAAGTTGCTCCAAAATATCTGTGAGTTCCATTAATTTAATTGTTGCCAAAAAAAAAAAAAAAAATACGAGTTCATTTTCTTTCGACATAAAAATAAATACATTTAATCAAACGTGAACGTTAAAAAATTATAAAAAGTTAAATTATGCATCTCACGAAAATTGACGTCATAATCAATTTAAAGATTTTATACACATTGATAAAGTGCTAATGTAGTTCTATCATAGATATAGTAATATATATAGATCTCTCATCCCCATGTTATCGTAGAAAGATTTTTGATGCCGAAAAAAGATAAAAAATAAAAGCTTTGGAAACAGCCATTAAGTGGTATTGAAAAAAAAAAAAAAAAGAAAAAAGAAAAAGAAAAAGAAAAGAAAGAAAGAAATATGAATTTGAAACTGTATCTGGAGTCTTCCATTCCCCTTTAGCAAATAAATTATTCATAAATTTTATTTGCTAAAATATTAGTATGTATTCCCGTGTGTATTCACTCGGGGAAAGACGGCCATATTTTGGTAAAAACGTCGTCTTTTCCCAAATGAAAAGGAATAACTTTTTTCTCCCCAATGATCACTCTATTCTATATATTGCAAAGCGAAGTGTGACTCACTGACCGTCTGTGCAGCCAAGAAAAAGATTTCCTATGTTAATTGCCCACTGGATTTTTTGTAAGAAATTATTAAAAATCGAGGAAATTTATTTCCCGATTTTAATCCTTATATTTGGGTATAGATATGTATTAGTTATCGCGGGTGTTAGATTGAATTATTTTGCTGTCAAATTGACAAAATTTTAATTTTAAATTTTTAAACACTGTCGCCCTTGGCTTTTTTTATTATTATTATTATTATTTGGCGATCAAAAGCGTAACACGAAAATATACATGCCAGATGTATGCATTGTACGAAATGTAATATGTATTATTCATTGTACGTATGTATGACATGTAATATGTATTGTACGAAATATTGTTTCATATTATTCATTACTCTTTTAATATAAGTTGTTAAAATAACCATGATTTTTGAAAGGAATTAAATATTTTCGCCAGATAATTTGGCGATATTCTTTTTTTTTCGCCAAGGATGACAGAAATGAAATCTATTCCGCTGCAAAATATTAGTATCTTACATCAGATATTTTATTTAGACATTTGAAAACAAATTTGACTTCAAACTATGATAGAATATTTATCATTTTCCTTTTAATTTGTATATTATTAGTATATTAAAATTTAAAAGCATGGTATATAAAAAGTTTTTTTTTTTTTTTTTTTTTTTTTTTAAATCTTATAATTATTCTTATCTTAATCCTCAATGTTTCCCATCTTTATTGACTTGAATTTACTATTAAAATTTTAACATACTCAAAAACTTCTCATCACTTCGTTAAAATACACTAAACTTTTCCAAAATCTTTTTGTATTTAAAATGATACATGTATTTACTTTAAATGTCCAATATTTCATAAGATTTCCAATTTTAAAGTTTTAAAATATTTATCAAATTTACTTATTTTTCTGGTTTAGCCTTATTGTTTTCCCTTTTATAACTACAGCTGTTGCCCTCTTTAAAATATTTAAAATGATGAGGTCATTTAATAGTAAAATTATCCATTATAGCATATATTATATTTCACTCCTCCATAAAAATTGATTTTAAAATCGTCTGTTTCTTTTATACTTTTATTTTAATAGAATTTTAATAGAATTTAATTTATATATTAGTCATTTTAGCAATTTTATCCAAAGTAGCATTAGAAATAATATATATCACTTCTCCATTAAAATTTATAGGACCCTACAATAAAATTAATTTGTGCTTAATATCAACACTACGAAAATTTTTATCAATCGCTTCCAAATTTTGACCTAAGTTTCAAATCTCAACCCTGTGGGTTTTTACATCGGCTACAACGTTTTCGTCTTTGTTCGTAAATAATAATTTAACTGTACTAAATAGTTTACAGCCGTATAATTCAACGTATAACTTAGTCACAGCAACGCGTGGCCGGGTCTGCTAGTACCATTATATATTCCAGCTGACAAAATATTCGCACCAAGCAAATTCTGATTTCTATATGCTATTTTTCAGCTGTCCTTTCAATAGGACAATGGGATAAAATGGGTTAAGTTTATAGACATTAAATTATTAATTTATTTATTATTCAAAATTTAAAATGAAATATATATATTAGCCATCCCAAAACTTTCTTCCGTATCATTTTATATGATAGCGCTTAATATACAAATATAGGCGCTGACTTTCCAAAATTTCATTAGGGACACAGCCGATCTTTCTTTTTTGTCTGAGAGTCAATGCTTTGTTTTAACTGCATCCCTACCCATCACCGTTCCTTTACAGTCAAGTGTTTCTTGATTGCAATTTATTTATTTATTTGTTTATATTATGAATATTTATATCAATGTTAAGGAAAAATTTGTATTATATTATAGCAAGTTTCATTTGCATGAAGTAATTTCCTTCTATTTATAACAGGTTCAGTTTATTAAAGTACAATTTATTTTGAAGCACATTTCAGGGACTTACTGAATGTAGATTGTTATGTAAATCAAATTATTTTATGTGGCTCCATTAGAACAGTATTGCAAATGATATAGTATGCATTATTTTTCAATAGAAAAGTTCTGCATGAGTGACGACGCTAACAACTTAGGGGTTCTCCCGCAAAATTTTTGAAGGAAGATTTTACTCCAAAAATAATACATTGCGTTTTTTTGATAATTTACTTTTAGCAGAGCATTGTTTAATCACAAACAACTGCTGCAAAACATATAAGAAAAATTTAATAAAATTAAACATAATTTATACGTCTCACTAATATATTAAAACCAATGTAACATTTAAAATGAGATAATGAATACAAAAATTTTTAAAACTACATTTTTAAAAATACATTTTAATTAAAAACATTAAAATACACGACAGACGTTTCGGCTAGAACACTAGCCCTCCTCAGTGTCAAACATACAAGCACAACATTTACAAAGAAATTCATAACACATCACAACAAGATTATATATTCAGGAGGAATAGCTTTAGCCTCGCTCAAGGCAGAATGTTGCATTTTAGTAAAAGCGCCATCTTGAAAAATACGGGATTCATATAAATTTACATTAGAGGCTAGAATTTTAAAGTTGTCAAAATCAGGAATATGATCACCATTGAGGGAATGGATTACGAGTTTCGATCTTAAATCACCTGTTTTATATATTTAATCACCTGTTTTATATGTTGTTGTTCCTTTAATCTAATTTCACCTGTTCTGCCAGTTTCACCGATATATGTAGAATCACAGTTTTTACAGGGGATACAATAGATTACACCTAGACGTTTAAGAGTGTGTGTGGGGGGGGGAGGGGGGGTAGCGTGTTTAAAGTTTGAGAGAAAGTTGCTAATACGGAGTTCAGGTTTAAAGCTAGTTTTAAAAAATTTTGTATTCATTAACTCCTTTTAAATGTTACATTGGTTTTATATAAGAAAAATACTAGTATCAAAAATCCTTAACACTGACAACTAAGCTTGAGTAACAATAATTATAAAAAAATGTATTCTTGCGCAAAACTGAAATCAGAATTTTCAAAGTATTAAAGTATGTCTTTGTCCTTTGCACCTGTCAAGTTGCACTCGAGTTCACGTTTCATCACCTGATGAAAGATTGTATTTAATTATTTAGACTCGAAAAAAATTTTACATGTTTTTGTATTTTTGGTGTTTGATGTTTGATGATCTTTTATTCTATATCAACACTTCTTAAAAAAAAAAAAAAAAAAAAAAAAAAAAAAAAACGGGGCAGTCATTGGGGACTGCTGATAGAAGTGAAAACTAAGTAACTTGTGAATTGTGTCGTCGAGCTATTAGATTATTATTTTTTAATTATTTTTAGTTTCTAAAGAAGTGTTAATATTGTAAATGACTAAAATAATTTTCTTTTTTTTATTATTTATTTGGAAATTTATATTGAAAGCAAAAAGAAGAATATAACTGTCTGTATAAAAACACGTGCTTGTACTTTGTGAGCTATGTATATACTCTGGAAAAAGTACACACATTGAGTATAGAACTAGAAAGCGACAGATGCCAGTATCCAGTATACTACTCGTATTAGTATACATTTTATACATATATATATGTATATGAGGCATGCCGCGCCATGTTCTACATATATGGATATATATGTAGAGAGATATACTCTTTGTATATATATAATGTATACTAATAACGCACGGAGGTATATCTATGTACATATCTAAACAGTATACACATAGCTCATGGAAAGCGTTCGGTGACGATGACGCGAGTTTCATGATTTTTGTTCACCCAAAAAGTGCTCAACGCGCCTAAAGAAGTTTTCACTTCAAAAAAAAAAAAAAAAAGCCAACGTAAAAGTCATTAATTAGTCTAGCACATTTCAAAGATGTTTATTGAATAAGAGCTTAAATGCTTCCCTTATTTATATAACAAATATATAAGTCCTTGTTTCTAGTGATTATACTTTATTTTTATGTAATCTTTAAATATAAAACATCTTTACTTATAAATTATTGAACTCACACAGAGAAAAAATTCTATAACTGACATCTAGAATCTAAAATGTGGCTCTAGAAAAAATAGTTCCATGTCATTCTTATAAATTCTAGTCCCCTTTTAAAGCGAGTTCTAAAAAACCCCTATTAGAATTCTAGAGTGTTTGCCTATATTATCGAGGTCAAAGTTATTTGAAAATCTCTGCAAATGAATGCGAATACAAGAGGCGAGTTATAGCCACTATAATTTTGGTTTATGACGTAGTTCTAGAAAATAAGGCGAGAATTTCTCGCAATACAAAGGATTCATAATATTCAGAATAGTCAGAATATTGTTTCACCATCTAGAAATGTATAGACTAAAAATTCTCGATCATTTCGTCTATTCAATTTATTGGCATGCCTTATATGCATATCTCGGAAATCTATATTTCTAGTTTAGAGATATAGGAAATAACCACTTATTCGTTCTAGATGAAGGCGGTATATTTTTTTTTCTCAGTGCAAGATTAAAAGATAAACAAAAACAATACAACATTTCCAGGGGGATGTTGTTTCAGAGAAGCGTTTTTTTTCAGGAAATGTTCTTTCCGAGGAACCTTTTTTCCCAGGAAACATTTTGTTGGGAGTCATTTTTTTTCCGGAGTCGTTTTGTAGAGGACGTTTCTTCCTAGAACTACACGGAGGCAAACGGAGATTACAAACGTTTATCAACTTTGTCAGAAAGTTTTAAAAATGTAGCAATTATTGAATTAAAAAAAATTCTTAATGCAAGCCGCTGTAACCCAGACGGTAGAACGCCGAGCCCGTCTGCGAGTTCGGTATTCGAGCCAGCAAATTACCGTCATGTACCAACACCACCTGTAATAATGCCTCCGAGCGGAGCTCTACGTCGCGGAAGATCGGCCGATTTCATCCAATCCCCACGATCCAACATGTATCATAGGAACTGTTGATTGGATAAAATCGGCCGATCTTCCATGACGTAGAGCTCAGCTCGGAGGCATTATTACAGGGGGTGTTGCATGTACACTACTTGTGGCTGGTGCACGTAAAATCCGTCCTGTCAGCAATGTACTCCATGTTCCCATGCAAGTTATACCTCTCGGGGGCCATCAAAGTGGGGTTCATCCCTTCCGTGGAGGATGAGAACTGTGATGGCATGTCTCCAGACCACCCCTAAGGGTGAGTCTGAGACCGTCGTCAATTGCCCATTGTGCAGCACTACAGGGACGTAAAACCTAACCATCCAACCTTAAATAATGCATTATTAATATACAATTTTCAAACTCTTGAGATATTTTAAAATTTCAACTATTTTAATTTAAATGACTGAAAATATTTATTAATTTTAAAACTCTGTTTTCGCTTAAACTAAAAGAAAAAAAAAAGAAGAAGTAAATTACTTTTGAACATTAGAAAAAAAATTAATCTAATTATTATATTTTAGCTCTTTACAAAAATAAATAATTATTTCTATTTTAAAACAAAAGTATTCCCAAGTCTGTTAAAATTTTAGAAATTAAGAACACTCCAATTAAGTTTTCTTTTCTTCCTTTTTTTTTTATTTTTAATTATACAAACTTTTAGAATAAATTTAAATTATAAATTCAGTTTTGAAAAGAACTGCAGAAGCATATCTGTTTGGAAGTCTTTAGAGAATAAAGTCATGATTATTTTTAAATGAGTTGTTTTAACTTATTTTTTTATTTTTTTACAAAAGTACGATATTCGTAGATAGATTTTCCAAAATCGGCTGTTTGTTGAACAAAAGAAGATATTTAAATATTTCATGCGTTAAAAGAACATTTTTATTTGTTGATTTCAGAGAAATATTTACATGTTTGCAGAAAACATAAAAACATAGCTGCAGGAACTTTTCATTTCTCAACAAATTTATTATGGCTGACTCTTCCGAGAGTAAAATCTTCTTATCAACGAATTCGAAGTTAGTTTGTTATTTAAAAGAATTATATATTTGAAGTGGTGACAAAATCTTATATTAAATACAAAATAAGTGAACATTTTTATACAAAGAATGTTATTGGGGGATATATTGGAATAATACAAAATTATTGAGGCTTTCTTTCACAACTTGTCTTTTTTTAACAATAATAATCTTGCTTAATCTTAATATAAATAAAGGTCATTGTATATACAGCAAGTGGTCAAATTATTAGATTTTTTTTAAGCATTTTTTTCGATTAACTAAAAAAATACTAGACGAAATGGCCAGAAACATTATATATATATGTATATATATATATATATATATATATATATAATTTCATTCCTGGATCTTAACATAAAGCGAAATAAAGAAAATGGCTTATTGGTTTATACGATAAAAGAAAAAATTTTGATTTTAAAGGAAACAGTCTCACCAATTGGTTTGACAATTATCAGTAGAAAAGTTTTGAAAAATATCTTGTTCGCGCAGTTAAAAAGAATTCGCACTATTTGCAATAATGATGATGATTTAAAATATGCTCTTGAAGATTTAAGAAAAACTTTGCAAGTTAACTGTTACCCGTCTCAATTTTTCACCGAGTGTTTCCAGTTTTTTCCTCTTACGGTTTGTTCTAGTTCCTATATTAAGGGCGATATTTAAGTACCGACGAGTAGCTCCGTCGGCCTAAGAGGGTTAGTTTATCAGGTGGGAGGTTTCATTTTATTGTATTTCATTATATTGTATTTTGTAATTTCTTATATTCTTGTACATTTCATCTATATTAATTTGTTGTAATTGTACTACTTTTGTAATTTTGGTAATTTTATAATTGTTTTTGGAATTTTTAAATTATATGTATGTTAAATTTCTTCTCAGTTAATGGTGTTTTTCTGTTTGGTGAGAAGTTGGGGGCTAAGGATAGTTATTAGCTAATTGCTACTCTTCTTTCAGAAACTTCTCTTTCACCCTTACAGTGAGGGGCCTCCCTGATGAAGACTTCGGTGTTTTTTGGAGCTTTATTTCATTTTATTCATTGATAACCTATTCCTATATTTATTTTATTCATTGATAATCCATTCCTATATATATATTTGTGTATGTGTGTTACTCATAATCCTTAAAATGCATGGAGTCATTTACAATAATATCATCAGCATAATGAAATTATTTTCTGTTGAAACGACCATCTCTTACAGAACACAATACACACCTGTTAACTGTTTTTCTATTAGCTTAGTTATATTTGTTTATAAATGAATTAAGACGTTATCAGACGAAGCTCATTATGAAAAGCATTATCACATACTACCTCATAAACAGGTTTTCCATGATGGAAACGGCCTAAATATCTCCTTTTCATACATTTTCCTCTCCTATGTTCTTTAGTCACGAACTTTCAATTGTTTGTACCTCGTATTCAACATGAACTTCTCCAATCAGATAACTGCGATTCCAGAATATTCTCTACTAGTAAAGCCGTGCGAAATTTTAGCACTTTATTTATTTATTTTCTTCTTATTTACATTTAAAATTTGAAACTCATAAATCTTATGCCAATTTCCCCACCCGATTTCAATTCTAATTCACCAGAAGCCAAATTATTACTGGAGCTAAATTAATATTGCGCGATAGTGAAGAAAAAAAAAATGTTCAAATATAGGTTTCAAAGTAATATTCATGTTTGACGACCATATTTTCATACTTGCGCAGGCAGTACAGTTTTAGTATAAGACCCTCATGGCGAATTTTTTCTTTTAGTATAGGGCCCCCGTGACGATTTTTGTTGCCATGTTAGCGATGCTTTTTCATTTATTTATTTATTTTGGCATACATTAAAGAAAAAAAAAACTAATACATATTTTTATTATACATTTTATTATTGTGTTTTCTAGTCGATTTATAACAATAACTCTTATTCTGCTTATATATTTAATGTATTGCTAGTTTTAAACTGACGTGTGCGAAGATCGAAAAGATGCAACTCTTAAAATACATTTTCATGTAAAAGATCTCATCAGACAAATGTCCTTTTTCTGATTATATCATTAAACTAAGCCCACGTGCTTGAATATTGCCGATAAATATTATTTTTTATCCTCGTGTATTTTACTAAATATCTCACTATCGTATCGTTTCAAAAAAACATAATCGTAATTGGACCACGTTAGAGAAATATTATATAGATTCTTATTCCTTTCAAACTTCCTTGATTTGAATTATCGAGAAATGTTGCGTGCGTTGATTACATTTGTGGATTTCGCTAATTCTTAAAAATAACCCTACATGCAGCTCAACAAAGTCGTTCGGTAGCTTTGAGAGGCAATATCTTGTATTTCAGAATATACGTTCTCCTGTTTTATACCAGCTTTATTCATGCATTTTACTTAAGTACATTCTAAGTATTGGTTACACATGTCCATCCGAAATTTCGGTATTATATCTGTAACTCATGTTGTAGTAAATCTCTAATCTTGATTATAAATTTATGTGTTGAAAAAAGTTTTATTCTTTTACACTCAAAGAATTCAATTGCCAAAATTTTAAGTAAAATTCTATTTAACAATATAATTTAATTCCGAAAAGCGGAGGTTCCGCGATAGCCCAGTCGGTAGAGCGCCGGCCTCGTAATTGGAAGATTGCGGGTTCGGTACTCGAGCCGGCCAAAGACCATCGCGTACACTAATGGTGGTTGGTGCAAGTAAAATCTGTCGTGGCCGCAAAGTCCTCTGCGTTCCCATAAAAAATTATACCTTTGGAGGTCACCGAAGCGGGAGAGCCATCCCTTCCGTGAAGGATTAAAATTGTGATGGCATGTCTCCGGGGCACCTCTAGGGGTGTGTCCCAGACCGTCGCCAATTGCCCATCTGCGCAGCATTAGTGCGACGTAAAACCCAACCATCCGAAAAACGGAAGTGTAATTAATATTTATTAATTACACTTCAGTTGTTATTAATTTCAGTTGTTCATTTCGCTGAAATTTAATAATTTTTGCGAATTTTCATAAAATTCTTTTTTTTTTTTTTTTTTTTTTTTTCTCGTTATCGAAATAGGTTAAATTAAATCTAATAAATTGTTTATTCTTTCATGTTTCTTATTACAATATTCACAGAACAACAAAATTCGTTTGAGTTTGGGTTTTAAAAATGACATGCCTTAAAGGAAAACCATGTTTACATTTATTAAAATATATTCAAATATGAAAGATTGATTTATAGAGGATGAAGTGAAACTTTGTACATCCTGTTCTTTAATTTTATTTTTATTCGGCATAGCCCCGTGAGAATAAATTTAAAAAGAAACGAAACGTACTCAAATAATAACGGAAAAATCTTATGCCATATTTTAAATGATTTTTTTGAAAAATTACATACATCGCCTTCTAAATTTTGTAGAATCTAAATTTGATGAACTTTTAAATAATATTTATCACATTCTTCACGATTCAGTTATTTAAAAGAAGTTTCAATTTGGAAATTCAGAAGAGGTTATGAAACAAATTTGCAATTGCGTTTTGAAAGTGTAAATAAAATGTTTTGGAAGTTTTTTTTGACGTTTTTTCCAGACAACCGTTTTTTCCAGACAACCAGGAACGTTTTTTCTTGATATTAGTAATGTAGTATTTTTTTTTTTTTTTTTTTTTTTTTATGAAAAGAAAATTTTAAATGCTGCATATAGCGCTTTTCTTAAGGAACATGTATTGAAATCCTTATGAACTGATAAAGGATATTATGTTTTAAATCAATTTATTCAACTATCTCTAAACTCTGTTCTATCTACACGATTTTCATAAGATATGTAATACACATTCTATCTAGTGTGATGCAGAAGTTTGTAAATAATTTTAAAATTTACAAAATTATAAGAATTGGTACATTTAATGCTTTTTGCAAAAATACCATTCTCTTTTACATGAAAAAAGGAAATTTTTAGTAAAGAAAACAATTGCATAAATGTTTATCAATAGACGGCGCTGCATGGAGAACTGCAATTCTTATAACATTAATAATTTACAATTAACAGCTCATTTCTTACTTTCCCAATTACATTTGCTTGTATACAAAAGATTTTTATTCGTGTTAACAAGTATACCAAAAATTATACCGGTTACGGAAATAGAGGAGCAATCTCCTCCGTGGAGGATCAAAATTGTGATGGCATGTCTCCGGACCATCTTTAGGGGGATTGGCGTCATCAACTGCCCAATAGCAAAGCACAAGTGCGACATTAAACCCAACTACCCAACCAACCAACGAATGTTAACAATGGTCGATAAAAGTTATTGGTGTAGTTATTTTACATCAGCTATGAATGGTTCGAACTACGCACCTCATGTGCACCAGCTAAGAGCACAACCGCTCGGCCGTTGGTAGGTCATCGCACATCTGGATAATTCTGTAAAATCATTCAGATACTTTTGCTAAACTGATTTCTATTCTTCTATTTAAAAGCGCACTATTTAGTAATTTGACCTGTAAAAATATAACAGTAGCTTTTGTATCAAAATGTGCTGGCACTCATTTTCTCCAGCGCACCATCCTGCTGTTAAATAAATTTACAGTGGAAACATCTGTAAAAGAGTCACTCTTTATAGATGTTTCTGTTGTAAGTTATTTATTTTTAACAGCAGAAAATGCTGGAACCGCTTTTTGCCAGCACATTATTCTGTAAAATCTACTGTTATTTTCTAGATTGTACAAATACAGATTTTAGATTCTTCTATTTAGAAGCACTAATGTACGCATGTTGGATATTAACAAATGATATTTTTAGTCTTTTTAAAGAAAAAAAAACTTTTTTTTCGTTTATATTTATTAACCAATTTACGTTCACAAAGTTGAAATAATACTCAAAATAATTAAAACTTTTTCTTTTAATATTAGATTTAATATAAGATTTCACGTTTTTTCAACGATGAGTATTATTTTATATCCATGTATGTGCTACGAAATTTAAAAGCAACTTATTTAACCAAAGGTTTGGAATCACTCTAACATAAAAATATTTTTTTATCAAAAATAATTCACAGAAATGAAAAGATGATAAAAATTAATAGATAGATAGATAGATAGACAGACAGACAGATATATAGATAGATAGATAGATAGATAGACAGACAGACAGACAGATAGATAGATAGATAGATAGATAGGGTGATACAAAAGTCACTCAGAACATAAAAAGAACAATGAGAAAAAATTATGTAACTGACATCTAGAATCTCAATTGTTTTTCTTGAAAAAATAGCTCCATGTCATCCTTATAAATTCCAGCTCCTTTTGAAAGCAAGTTCTAGAAGCCTCTATTAGAATACAAAAGATTCAGAATATCCAGAATATTCAAAATATACAGAATATTGTTTCACCACCTAGAAATGTGTAGACTAGAAATGCTCTATCATTTCGTCTATTCAGTTTATTGGCGTATGCCTTATGCGCATAGATCGAAATTTCTAGATTAGGGATTTAGAAAATGACCACGTATTCATTCTAGATGAAGGCGGTTTATTTTTTTCTCAGTGTATATCATTCAAAAAGTACTGAGTTTAGCTCTATGCGGTTTTCGCTGAAATGTTCAGAAAGGCATGGGTTGTTTTTACTTATATAAGAAAAAAATATTAGTTACATTTTTCACCAATATATCGCTCTTTATTTGCAGTATCCTTTCACATTTTAAACAAATTCACCTGATCAAATCGCGCCATACTGCGAGTACTGACGATTTGTTTAGAAAAATTTCCAATGTCACTGTAAAAAATATGTCCTATTTGCTGCCAAAAATTCTCTGTAATTTCAGAAAACACGCGTAATTTACGAAAAAATTACGTTGTCAGAACGTGTTTTCTCAAATTACAGAGAATTTCTGACAGCAAATAGGACATATTTTTTACAGTGTACAACATGTGACGGTCATTCTAATCGATGACGGAAGTCACACTGAGCATTTATAATCCTAGTTGTGCTGTTGAATGAACTGTGCTAATGTAAGAAAACAATAATTTTACCATCAAAACGCCACCTTATAAAGAAAATTTAGACTAATTTGCTAAAAACCTTTAGGTACCTAAAACAAATCTCATGTCTTTCTGTTATTTCAGTAAAAACCGCATAATGCTACGGTCAATATTTTTCGAATAACATAAGTTTTGTTTTTTCTGTGACTTTTGGATCACCTGATATATATATATATATATATATAATTTGAATAATTTAATTCCTTTACAACACTCAACAAATGAAAGATAGATGAAAATACCAACATATGAAATTTTAAATGAGATGTATTTCGAATAAAATTATTGTCACGATGATACTTTAATATAAGTACACTGAGTAGTAAAAACATGTTAAAGTACTTACGCAGAAGAGAAATGACACACATAACACATAAGCCTAATGATGAGATAATTTGCATAATCCATTAATCCAATAGAAACATTCATCAAATAATAGAAATGGAAATAGATAAATTAACCAAAAGGATCTGTTAAAAAAAAAGAGAATTCATGAAATGAAAAATAGAATTTTAAATGCTGAAAACCAGAAATGGTCATGCATCAGCAAACTTGCATCTATGTCGGCATAAGCGAGATTTCGGATAGCTGTAAAGCAAATTCAAGCAATATACAACTGAAGTTTCTATCTTGCAACAAAACAAAGTAAAAAAAGGAAATTAGATTAAACAGTAACACAACTAGAATTGAAGAATAGAAGAAATAATTTTGATAAGTCCACATGTAACCGATTCCAAACATAGATAGATAGGTACAGGGTGTCCCATAAGTCTGTAGACATTTTAAAAATTTGTAACTGTTGAATGAATGGATAGAATTGAACGCGGTTTGCGAAAAAATCATTCTCGTAGAGGGAGGTGTTTTTTTTTTTTTTTTTTTTTTTTTTTTTGGTGAAGAAATATATACAGTTAAATTTTTTGTCGACGATAGTTAGGCAAATAGTTACATTTTTAGGACGGATGTGAAAGAAAAATATGCAAATGAAAGTCCTATAAATTGCACAATGTTGAGATTAGAACAGTTTATTTCTTATTTTTCCTCTTACTTGTGGATACATGAAGTTATAATTGTGTTGCTGACTTGGTGGATATTGCGCTACTGTTAAAGATGTTTTTCCTTAGGTTGGGATCGCCGACTGAAGCTACAGTTAGCAGAGTTATAACTCGTTTGCAAACTCTAATTTGTGGAGAAGACGGACACATAGAATAAGATTTATATGCCTGTAAGCATTTGCATGCAAATAAGTACAGTTTTTCATGAAAATGTGTGATCTGATCACGCACAGCGTCCTCTATCGACAAATAGCTTAATTATTATTTTTTCTTTACCAAAAAGAAAAAAAAATTCCTCTTTCACGAGAGTGATTTTTTCGCAAACCGCGTTCAGTTCTATCAATTCATTCAATAGTTATGAATTTTTAAAATATCTACAAACTTATGGGACACACTGTATATACATATATATATATAAATATATACGCCTTTTTATACACGTAGGAGTCAGAAATGTGAATATCTGATCAGATTTTTATTTTTTTAATTACATTTATTGATTACCTAATACTCTGTATTACCCTTACTCTATTCTATTAATATTCTATTTACTGTATTTAAGACTTCACGGAGTTTCGAGAAAAGATATTATTTCGTATCCGCTTACGTGCTGCGATACACAAAGACAACTAATTTATCTAAAAGCCTAGCTTTAATCTGATGCAAACAATATTATTCTTTTCTAAAAGAATTGTTTTTCTTCATTGTTTCTGAAATACTTAGTTGTTAGAAATTATACATATTTCAAAACCTTAAGTAAATTCTAAAGACATCAATTTAGAATTTTGTTTTTGGATAAGTAATGTAATGTTAGTTCAAGGACATGAATGTTTATAAATATTCTAGTTTTTAAAAGGTTAGGAACCTTTGAATGATAGAAATATCAGTTAAAAAATACCATAATTATTTTTACGATAACTTGAAAAATAATTACTTTTGAAACTTGTAACTTTTAAGAAGTAATAGACAGATAATTTATCTATCAATTACAGTTGTTAGAATAATTGTACATTTTTAATTTTAATTTATTTTTCTTAAAAATGTGAGAGCTAGTTTTTTGTCTATATAACCTTTGTGCTCCGGATTACATGCACAGAGCTGCCAACCTAATCCGGCAAATTGTTAGTACCGCCCATTTTTCTACACCACTTAATTTTTACAGTATTTGTTTTCTTAATTCATCGTAAATATATTTGAAGAGAATTACTCTAAAAATTAAGTGCTGCAAAAGAATGGGCGGTACTAACAATTTGCCCGATTAGGTTGGCAGCTCTGCATGCAAATTATATATTGCATGAACCTACAAAAAATTGCGCACATAGAAATATAACTTAGGATTAAAATGACAAAAAAATAATTTTAATGGAAATCTCTATTTCTTTGAGGAAAAAAAAATATTATGTTTATTATTAAAAAGTATCGCTATTTTTCGTGTAATTATGCTTGTATTACAACACTTTTAACGTTAAAAAGCTAATTTTTCATTATTTTATATATTTAAATCTCATGTAATAAGTGTTAAACTTTCATTAAATTTTAACTAACCATTGCGGAGATATTGTGCCCCAAACATTTTACTCCAAGAAAAATTCGCGTTGACATAAAAAGAAAAAAATATAAAAAAGTGGAATTATTTTAATGGCTGTAATAAATAAATACCTTTCTTAATACTTGTTAATATTTACAAGTTTTAAAACTAATTATTTTTTGAATTATTGTAAATACAAATAAAAGCAACATTCTACGATCATTCACTTTTGAGCTATGTGAAATACAAAATCATTTTCGCAAATCGGGATTACTATACTTCCTTTTACTTTGTATAAGAAAGTAAAAAAATGATCTACATGAAAAAAACACTTTGCGGATAATTAATGACCTATTTTTGGAAATAATATTTTAATACGTGAAACAAAATTTATGGTCTCATGATTGTTTTCGTAAAAATATCAAGTTATATGGGCCAGTAGTTTTAAAGTAAGAGTGTTTTGATACCGCAATTTCAAATATAATCACCCTGTAATAATCGTTTGTCTTAATTGACTAAGTGTGTTCGAGACTGATTCCTTATCACCCATCCCAAATCCCTGCAACATATAACTTCTAATTATTTTTCGATATTTCTTATATGAATAACATATAACTTCTAATTATTTTTTTATATTTCTTATATGAATGACATATAACTTCTAATTATTTTTTTATATTTCTTATATGAATAACATATAACTTCTAATTATTTTTTGATATTTCTTATATGAATAACATATAACTTCTAATTATTTTTTGATATTTCTTATACGAATGACATATAACTTCTAACTATTTTTTGATATTTCTTATATGAATAACATATAACTTCTAACTATTTTTTGATATTTCTTATATGGATAACATATAACTTCTAATTATTTTTTGATATTTCTTATATGAATAACACATAATGAATAACAAACATTATAACTAGTGCTCAGTGACGGAATCAGACATTAGTACAAAATAACATAATAAACTCAAATAACAATTAACGAATAGCTCAATCGAATTAATTCTAATTTTGCTTCAATGACTTTTGAAAATTTTCTGATTAAATAAATTCGTGATAAATTTCCATTTAAATGAAATGTTTTTTTCAAGTAATTCTCTAGAATTCTAAAAATGATTCTCGTAGCGAACTTATTGTGAAATAATTTCTTTAGAAAGAATATCACACTTCTATTCAAATTAAATAAATTTTCGCTAATTGCAACGGAACAAATCAGCTAACAATGGATTAAAATCATTTGGAGTTTCAAAAACAATTATTGCAACAAAGATTGAAAATTTAATTAAAATAAATCTTTTGTACTCATTTAATTGTAAATTGTAGATTTAAAATTCCCCTTTATATACACTGTAAAAAATATGTCCTATTTGCTGCCAGAAATTCTCTGTAATTTGAGAAAATACGTTCTGACAACGTAATTTTTTCGTAAATTACGCGTATTTTTTCAAATTACAGAGAATTTCTGGCAGCAAATAGGACATACTTTTTACAGT
Source organism: Salticus scenicus (assembly GCA_963930645.1). Classification (NCBI taxonomy): domain Eukaryota; kingdom Metazoa; phylum Arthropoda; class Arachnida; order Araneae; family Salticidae; genus Salticus; species Salticus scenicus. The sequence continues at coordinate 74,095,192 of OZ005662.1, read as the reverse complement.
GTATTTACAAAAACTTGGATGATCATGTTTAAATAAAAACTGGAAAAATAATTAATCTTTTAAAAATATTTTATCCAGTGATTGTTTTAATTTTATTCAAAACGTACACCAATGAAAATCTCTTGTGTGAAATTAGTCTACTTTCAGTTGGTTAATACTATAATATACATGGTGTCCCATAAATCTGAAAATATTTCAAAAAATCATAAAAATTCAAGTAATTGGTAGATTTTAATTTTATTTATTATTACTAGTAAAGAAAAAAAATAAAAATACTTAAAGCTTACGTCGATCGAAGGCAAATCACAGCAAATCACACATTTTCATAGAAAATCATATTGATTTGGATGAAGGCAAGGCAAATGTTCACAAGCATAGGACTTTTATTATATGTGTCCTCCATCACCAGAAATTGTAGTATGCAAATGAATTATAACAACAATAACTGCATCATGTAGCATATCAGATTGGATTCAAAAATTTTCATGAGAAATGGCATTCTTTAACTGCACCAAGAAAAGACGGCCTAAATAAAAACTTTATATATATAGCTAAGTACGAGGAAAAGTCAGAAATGAGCTTTAGACCTGCAATTAATAGGACTCTGATTTGCATATTCTTGTTATCACGTCTACAAAGCGTCCTCTGACGACGAAAATTTTAACTTTTTTTTTTTTTTTTTTAGAAAAAATCAAAACTAAAACTTTACGACTTATAATTTTTTGCAAACATTAAATCTACAATTTCCTTCATTTTTTATGATTTTTAAAATATTTAGACTAGTGGGACACCCAGTATTTATGTTGCTAAATATTTCAGTTCAAACTTGAACCACTATATAGAGTAAAGTTATAAGTAATACCATAATATGGTTCAACCTCACTTTTTAGTTTTCTACTACTTGCGACTGAATTTAAGTTTCACCAAAACTTGGAGCTATCATACATCCATTCACAAGAGAAGTGTTTCGGCGTACATGCAATTGTGATTCCTTTTGTATTCAGGAGATCGTGCATAATTGAATAAAAAGTAATTGAATTACAATTAAATTACAATTATTTTACTGTTAATCGATTAACAAGTGATTGATTACAAATTAATTGAATTACTTATTCAATAAATTTAATTACTTATTCAATTTATTTGTAATCAATTACTTGTTAATCGATTGACAGTAAAATAATTATAATTTAATAGTAATTCAATTGTAATTCAATTACTTTTTAATCAATTATGCCCAACACTGGGCCGGCGAGATAGTAGCATTTCTTTTCTCTAATTAGAGAGAAGAAATGCTACTATCTCGCCGGCCCCCCTGTAAGCCGGAGAGTTAAAATAATATCTGTGAAGAAGTGAGGTCGCGTGTGATTACGTCATTCAAAACCAATATTCATTATAAGAAAAAAAAAAAAAAAAAAGAATTATTTATTCAATTTATCACCTACCAGATGTTACTATAGAAAAGTTTATTGAAGTATGTCCTTTTAAGAAGAGGGAAAAATCTATTATACAGTCCAGGAAGTATGAATCAATAAAATTCTCTTAGTAACCAAGCCAAAACTAAATTAAAGAGCATGGTGAAAAGCATAGGGTGAAGTGCTAATTATCTGCAACAACTCACCCATGGATCAACATACACTGTCAAAACAAAGTCCTGTTTGCTGCCAGAAATTTTCTGTAATTCAGAAAAATACGTTCTATCAACGTAATTTTTCCGTTGATAGAACGTATTTTTCTGAATTACAGAAAATTTCTGGCAGCAAACTGCAGCAAACAGGACTTTATTTTGACAGTGCAAGACCCTAGAAAGTTTAACCCCTTTAATCAAAATTAACGAAACAGAATTAGCGAGCCAGATAGTGTGGCACAGTGGAAATGTGTTAGACTTGAGGCAAGAAAGTCATTAGTTCGATCCCCGCCTCAGTTGAATTTTGAATTTTTTTTCAAACGTAATACCATTATTTGGTCCAACGTAAAATTACCAAATCATGGTAAGAGGTTAAACCATCAGGTGGTTGTAGCAACTTTAGCACTAGTTTTGGTTCAAAGTAACACCAAATTTTTAACAATCTACCGTCATAATTTTTTTTTATTTTCAGGTAGATGCAACAGTCTAAAATATGGATTGTTACATTATACTTACATTTGTTAATCGGTGATTCCTAGAGGACAAAACTTTAAGAAAATCCAAAAAAAAAAAAAAAGGATTTCTTCAAAGTTCTAGACAGTAATAGTCCTTAATATTCGATATATCTTACTGTATAGATGTCATGTAACAAATATATTTTTAAGAGAAATAATAAAATACCGAAGCTTAAAATATATAAGAATATTGTATTACCTATACACTTCATATAAGTCCAAAGTGCTGGTAAACATTAAATACTGAAGCTTACATTTTAAAGGAAAAAGAAGCACTTATCCTACCTTCTAACGGAGCGAAATGCTGGATTATTGTTGAACTATCCAAATATTTTATTTAAAATGTTTTTGTTATTTTGTGACAAAAAAAAAAAAAAAAAAAAAAAGGAAAGGGCAAGTAACAGTTTTTTAAATTTATACAGGTGAATTTTATAATTATCACAATATAGGTAAACTATTTCCTGATTTAAAATATATTATAAATTTTTAGGGGATTATTTTTACGCAGAATTTTTTTTTTTTTTTTTTTTTTTTTTACGAAGAAAATAATATGACGGTAGTTTTAAAAATTAATTGTATGCATCACAGAAATAAGAAATGAAAAAAAAAAAAAAAGCAAATGTAATTATTTGTATATTATTGCATACTGGTAGTAGGCTATCATGCACTAAACGTGTATGAAAACATTTTGCATGAATAAAATTAATTATAATACCTGTACGACTGTTACGTCATCAAACCCACGTGACCTCGCACCTAATGAAATTTAGGGAAAAACGTAACTGTAATCAGTAACTGTCTTTTCTTTCTACCGAAAGGTTAGCAGAGTTGTCGTCTGCTTGTTTTATTCTTTTTGAAATGTTGTAAAAGTAAAATTGTGAATTTTTGTATAGTGTATATAATATATTTGTGTCTTCATTAAACTTTGTCATGTGCTAAAATGGTTGCAGAGTCTTCATTTTAGTCTTCATCTTAGAGGTCTACACGGGCCGGGCTTACGGCCCGAGCCCGGCCCGGCCCTCGAGCCGGGTTCGGGCCGAGTTTTTGAATTTGCTTTCGGGCCGGGCTTTGTATATATTCGGGCCGGGCTGGGCCTGAATGAAATTATCTCCGGGGCGTGTCGGCCCGAATCTTTTTCTGGATTCCTCGTTAATCAACGAAAAAGGAAAATGATAAAATATTTCTTCAGTCATTTATTTTACATAATTTTACCGGCTGGTATGTCGCATAAAGTTCTATTTTGTTAAAAAGTGTCTGTAACTTCAATTTAATTGTCTATCAGTTTGTCTGTCCGAAATCTGGTTTTTCGCAAATATTTTTAGCATGCCTCGAAATTAATATATTTTATTTAAAGTAATATTAGATGGTTTCCTATTCAAAATAGTATGCATGTCACTACCAGTTTGCGTACATGTACATAACAAAAGAAATTAGATACGCTACTGTGTATAAGGCTTTGTTTCTTATGATCTGTTGAGTTTATTGGTATAAAGGCTATAAAAATCTTTCCGCTGTAAATTTTTCTCTAAGGCTCCTTTTCCTTTTCTCCAGTGGACAAAAGTAGCATCATTTTTATCATGGGTAAATGCAATTTTTCTATTGCATATGGTTGGATAAACTTTAAAGTTTTGTTTACCGGAGCACATGAAATATTCGAATACATTACGGTATATAAGAGAAAATGGTTGAAAGTGCATTTTTAGTAGTATTAACCATTTTAAATACCTTCCTATATTGTTTGATGAATGTTAATATTTTCGATTTGACTTTCTATTGGTCTTTGTGCCTTGTCTATAATAATGAATTTCTGTTTATATATAATTATCTTGTAAAAGTTCAGAAGTTTTTTTAAATAACGTACTATTGTTTGGTTATATAAAACCTCTGCAAAACACATACTAAAAGTCTTTTTCATAGAAAAGCATTCTTTTTTTTCTGTTGGCAGGCCAGATTCGGGCCGCGCCGGATCGGGCCTGATTTTATCATTTTTTGTCCGGACCTCTACTGAGCTAGCCGAGCAATACAAAATTAAAAATGTTAAACAGTGTACAAACACGTTTATTTAAAATTAAATATAACTATGCATTAAAAAACAACATAAAAAAAATCTTCCATATTTAATTAAATAAAATGTTATTTTAGAAACAAAAATTTCATAATCTCTAAGTTACATTAAATGTATTTATACATATTTTTTTAGTGTAATAAATAAGAATAATGAGGGTTTCTAAAAATAACCCATCATTCTCCGAAATCACTTTTCAAAGTCTGTTTGCCTTCTTTTGCTTTTGTTTTATCCTTTTTTTCCCTTCGAAATTATTCAGGCAGGAAATATCATTTGTTTTGACGTAATTATCTTTTTAGAAATATTTTTTGAATAATTAGCTTCAGCTGGATAATCTCAGATTACAAATCTATTTCCGGGCTTTTTTTTTTTTTTTTTTTTTTTTTTTTTTTTTTTAATTATTATTATTTATTTTTATGCGTTAAAAGATTTAATTCGTTATATTATTTGAATTATTTAATATATTTTATTTTACTCTTTCTATAGCTAAGATTTTTCTAAATAATTTGAAACATGAAATTTCATTCTAAAGCATATTTCTATTAAAATAATTTTTTGAAAAAAAAAGAAAAAAAAAGTCTGGAGTGACTCCACTCGACTTTCCGAAAATTGAGTAATTAAAAGTTTTGTAGATAAAGTAAAGAAAGGGGAGTTGTTAAACAAACAAAAGAGAGAAATCCATAATAGAGTGTTTGAGTATTTTTCTCCATATATTACACGATGTTTTATTTAACGCTACTGAACTTTGAGCCCATAGATCATAATGACAAAGAGATTTTCCTAGTGTCCCTGTAAAAACCAATAAATGCTTGATTAACCAAAATGCTTACAGTTAGTGCAACAGTGATTTATAATATTCTTATAAATTTTCAGTTCAATTGAATAAGGTGTTTAGGCGCTATAACACTTTGAAAAATTTGGCCCCATAGGCCATAATGATAAAGAATTTTTCTTTGTGCCCCTGTAAAAAACCTGTAAGTGATAAATTCACAAAAATCTATACAGTTAGTGCAACTGTGACCTATAACATGTGTACAATTTTTTTGCTCAGATTAATAAAGCGTGTAAACGCTATCGCACTTTTAAAAGTTTGGCCCCATAGGCCATAATGATAAAGACTTTTTCCTGGTGTCCCTGTAAATAAACTATAAGTGCTAGATTCACCAAAATCAATAGGGTTCGTAAAATGGTGACTTACATTATACCTACCAACTTTCAGCTTATTCGAACAAAGCGTTTAGACGCTAGCGTGTTTACTCACAGACATACACACATACATATATCATCGCAAAAATAGTGAAAACAGACTCAGGGGACCTCGAAACTTATAGAAACATCAAAATCTCAAATTCGGATTTTTGACATTATTACAATAATCTCCTCACTATAGTGTTCGGAAAGTAAAATTTAAGATATTACTTAATTAAGATATGCTATCGAATGAAAAAAAATAAAAAACAATATTTAGAAATATAGCTTTAAAACACCCTTAAGCAACTCTTAAATATAATATTTTATACAGTCAAATTTTAAATATCCTAATAGTAGTATTTAAGTATGAATAAACAATATAACAGTTATAAGTCCATTAAAAAAATGTATTTAACACCATGTGTTAGTGAATCTTTTAAAACAACGCTGTTTTTCGTGCGACACTTTCTTACTTAAAATTATATGTATTGTACTGTATCGATGTCATAAGGGAGATATATTTTCGACAATTCTGAAGCGAAAATTTTCTGAAGATTAAAAGAAAAATATCATATTTACGCTACGTTCTAAAAGCACAAAATAAGTATGGAACATTTAAGCTTAAGTTGAAAGGAAAACGCAACGCTTATTATATTTTTAAGGGAATAAAGTGCAGGATTACTTTTGAAGTATTTTAGAATTTACACAAAACTTGCTATTTATTTTATACAAAAAGAAAGCGAATATAAAATTCCCATATTTACAAAGCAGAAATTTACAAATATTTTATTACAAATTTAATATTCTTTGTCCTAGAAATATTGAATTTTTTGGGGGCGATTACACTGCTCTGTATAAAAGACGGTTCCAGCACAATTTTTGCAAATTTTTGTGAAAAATGACTTCCCGAATCCGAGTATGACGGCCATTTTGCCCTATCACCCACCGTTTTAGGGGGTGATGGAGCCCTATTTTTATCACTTTTCGATAATTTTATAGCTATAAATGTTATTTGTAGTGGGAGGAGGATTATTTTAACTGTTAAATATCTTCTGAGGGGCTACAGCAGTGAAAAATTCTAAAACAAGAACACTTACATCAAGGGGAAATTTTAGTGGGGATTTGCCACTGGAATTATAAATTACGTTTATTATATTTTATTAATCAATTATTATTATTATTTATTATACATAATATATATATATATATATATATATATATATATATATGTGTATGTATTCGTTTTTAAGAATAAAAATAATTTTATTTCCTTTCGGCAAATTAAATTCGTAGCCATAAAATTACCGAACAGTCATAAAAATTGGGGGAGAGGGGGGTGGCGTCCTGAGAAAACGATGGGTGATTGGGCAAAATAGAGGTCATATTCGGCTTCAGGCGATCATTTCACACTGTAAAAGATATGTCTTATTTGCTACCAGAAATTCTCTGTAATTTGAGAAAATAATGTTCTGACAACGTAATTTTTTTGCAAATTACGCGTATTTTCTCTACGTACTTTCTCAAATTAAAGAGAATTTCTGGCAGCAAATAGGACATATTTTGTACATAATAATCAGTAGGAATGGTATCAGAGCTTGATTTTTTTTTTTTTTTTTTTTTTTTTTTTTTTTAGGGCGGAAGACTATTAGTCTCGATTTTTACGATACCAGTTTTACGACAGTTGAACATTTATCGAAATCGAAAATTTATCGAAAATATAATTGAATAACTTGAAAGCGATGTTATTATTAAAAAAAAAAAAAATTAATAGTCCTTCCGTACTAAACTAAATTCTGCTTTTTCAGAAATTTCATCAATTTTTTTTTTTTTTTTGAAAGCAAAGGAAAAGAATATTAATAATGATCAGTATCAAAACTAAAAGTATAGCAAAAGTTCTTTTTTTTTTTTTTTTAAACCCATTATTTACCCATTTTATTAATATTTTATGCCAACGCCACTAGAAGGAAATGGTGATCGTCTGCTTTTAATTTTGTTATTTTTTATACATAAAAATAAATATTCTGTTAAATTAGTACAACATTTTATTCAAGTGAAAAACTGTTTTTCAAATGAATAGTGCAACTAAACATAATATTTTATACTGCATTATTATTATTATTATTATTATTATTATTATTTTGCCGCGCAGTGTTATCTAACATAGCTAAAATTGATTATGTAAAAAATAATGTGACAATTGCTTAATAGCACAAGCTGTATGCATTGTAGGCAAAAATATTAATTTGCATAACGTTTTTTCCTGAAAAACGTGTTTCAGGATAAATTGTATAAATAAAACATTAAATATAATTCAAATAAATTAGAAATTTTTAATATTAAAGGAAAATATGCTAAAAAGAAAAATTAGTATATTTAATTTAAAAAAAATAAATTATTTTATAAATAGCAATACTCAAATCCCCAAGTTACATTAAACGTATTTAGAAATATTTTTTAAAAGTAATAAATAAAAATAATTACTAACTATGATTTTCTAAAACACTCCGTCATATCTCAAAATCTTTTTAAAAAGTCTGTTTTGCCTTATTTAAATTATTTTTCTAAAATCACTGAAGCAAAATAAAGCTTTGGCTCTAACGTAATTATCTTTTTTTGAGAAATATTTTTATTATAATTAGTTTCAGCAGGATAATCTCTTATTTTAAATCTATTTTTGCGCAAGATTTGTTTTCTATTTTTTTATTATTATTATTATTATTATTATTATTATTATTATTATTATTATTTAGTATTATAGTAAAACTTTTTATGGATTGTATTATTTCAAATTTGTAATGTTACAAATATTATTTTCTAAATAGTTCGAAAAAGAAAATAGCAAATTTAGGTCGTAATATTAATGAGAAAATGTTAAATGATTGCTTTGTTAAAATATGTATGACGGGAAAATAAAATCTAATACCGAGTGTCCTTTAAATCTGAAGACATTTTAAAAGTTCGCAAAAATTGAAGAAATCGGTAGAATTGAGTGCGGTTTGCAAAAAGTTATTCTTATTGAAAGGCGCGGGGGGGGGGGGGGGAAGTAAAAAATTAGTTAAAATTTTCGTCGATAAAGGGAGTTTAACAGACCAGTAATGAGGAATATGCAAATCAGAGTCCTATAAATTTCACGATTTTACAGTTCATTTTGTATTTTCCTTCCTGTTTGTGCATACATGAAGTTTTAATTCCGATGCTAACTTTGTAACGCGTTAGGTTCAAACACGTACGAATACGTTAAATAGCCTATCGATATTGAGTCATCTTCCCTATCTTTTAAAATAATGCAGACGGCGCGGTCGCCATTCTTGGCAAAATATCTAATGATATTTTCCCAATCCATAAAGTGAAGTGAAAATATTTTAATTTCAGTAGTCTGTCAGAAGCAGAAGTCAGAGACTGTAGTTGTACGATGTCGCGGAACATACATCGGTGGCCTGACTGATGTATCGTCAATTTAGTTATATTCTGTTCTTTTATTGCGAAAAAGATGTAAATATGTACATAGAAATTTATATAGTTATTGTAATTGTGCTTCATTTTAATTAAAGTATTAAGTAATGGGATTCCAGATGTCGTTCTTAAATGTTTTATTGTGGAATTCTATTATAACTTGATGAATAAAACATCATTGGTGAAGACGTTTTACCTTAGCTAAAAATTGCTGACTGAATCTGCAGTTAGCAGTGTGCACTCATTTGCAAACTGTAACTTGTGGTAGACACACAGAATAGGAGTTATGTACTTGTAAACATTTGCATGTAAATAAATATAGTTTTTGATGAAAATATGTGATTTGCTCACGTACAACGCCCTCTATCGACGAAAATTTTAACTATTATTGTTTTCTTTACCAAAAAAAATTTTTTTTTTTTTTTTAAACCACGTAGGAATTCTACCAATCCCTTCATTTCCTATAAATTTTTAGAATGTCTACATATACATAGGTATTTCAGAATATATATTTGTTATAATCTTAAACTATATTTATACAGCTATATCAGATTTTACTTTCATGTATTTAATTAATTACGCATATACGTATTTTTCACATAAAGTTTCTACTCTTTCTATAAAATAAGATTCAGTTATTGAGAATATTTTAGTTAAAATTTTATGTTATGCATCAACATAGAAATTAAACATAGAAAATTAATATTTTTTTCTATATAATATTACATGTAAATTAGATATATAAAATGCACGACGTTCTTTTAATGTATTTATTAAATTTCTTCCAGGTGGTCTACCAAAACACCCCAATTTTAAAATTCTAAAAAAAAAAAAAAGACAAAAACAATGTTCGGTACACTCTCAAAAAAAATGTCCTGTTTGCTGCAGTTTGCTGCCAGAAATTTTCTGTAATTCAGAAAATAACGCTCTATCAACGTAATTTTTCCTTTGATAGAACGTATTTTTCTGATTTAAAGAAAATTTCTGGCAGCAAACAGGACTTTTTTTTTGACAGTGTACGGTCGATGGAAGAATGAAATAAACGATATGTTTAGTATAAAATCTGTAAAACTCTAATACGAAAGTTTAAGAATTAGTAATAAAAATATCCAACAGAAGAAGCAGTATGCTGTAATTGCTAAAAGGAATGAATATACACTGTTCAAAAAATGCAGAAAAAATACAGAAATTCTCTGTAATTTCAGAAAAAAAGTCGTAAAATACGTTTTGTCTACGTAATTTTTCCGTAATTTACGCTTTTTTTTTCTGAAATTACAGAGAATTTCTGTATTTTTTCTGCATTTTTTGAACAGTGTAAATAGTGTACCAATGTTTAGAGTGAGAAACGTGAAAAGAGGTTAGTGTAACAAAATAAAAACTTGAATTCATGCATTATATTGAACACTTATTTATTTCCAGAACTTTATACGGCACAAAGCTTGGTAATGTTTGTTATTATTAGTGTTATTATTATATTGTTATTATATTTATTATTTTTTTTATTATATTTTATTATTATTATTATTATATTATTATTATATTTATTACTTATTTATTATATTTATTTATTATATTTTGTTATTATTACTGTTATTATTGTTATTGTTGCTCTTGGTAATTTTTTTTTATTAATTTCGAAATTTCTGTATAACATTTTTACAACTTTCACAATAAACTCTCATTTTGTTCCATTCTTCTATTACTGTTTATATTAAAAATTTTTTAATTTTGAAATCCCAGTGTCTTTTGATGTACACCGTGTACACAGGCCATTAAAAATATATAAATGCATCAAAAAGTCAAAATAAAGAACATGATAAATTTTCATAAACTGTATATAGAAAAAGTATGAATTTCCAGTAAAATGCTTCATAAATCATGGATGAAATTGATTGAAGAATTACATAATTTAGAAGTTATCTAATGAAATTACCTTTTTTTTATCAGTGGTAAAAAGAGGCAATTTACTAATATGATTATAATACTGAGTTGGTCTCAAAAATATCTTGAAAATTATTAAAGTTCTATTTATGGTAAAAGTAACTACATTTTAATGATGGTATTATTTAAAGATAATGCAGTACTAGATACATTAGATTCGACAAATTATTCAACTTGGTCATTCAAAATAGAAATGGTACTGACCAAAGAAGGTTTATTTGGTGTTATTACTGACACTCCAATATAGATCCTTGTATCGGATCTGGTACTTTGCGGGTCAAATGCGGGTTGAGTTTGAATTTATTTTTGACCCGCGGGTCTACCCACATCTTTTTTGCCGAAAATTTTTTTATGCTTTTCATTTACGAATATAACCTTTTGAATGCATAAATTGGTTGACATTCCATTCCCTGCAGTAATTTAAAGCAGCATAATTCATAACAGGAGTTTAATTACAAATGCGTAAATATTAATACTGAACGTTTCAAACTTCATACGCCTCCCATTGTATATTTCCGTTCTTATTTTGCATGTATATAGTGACCCTTAAATGAGGGGGAAATTTCGTTTTTGCTTTTGTTTTACTTTTTACTTTTTTTCTTTTTGAAATCCGATAAGCATACTCTCTAATCTTTTTCTATTTGACTCTAAATACTTTTTAAACAAATAACAGTCATTTGGATAATGTTAACACTTTCTGATTTGACGGGAAAATCCTAATACTACACTGTAAAAAATAGTTTCTTAAAAATAAGTATATATTGTCTCAAAATAGCTCCGAAACAATATATACTTCAATTTGAAAACCCATGTACTCATTTTTGAGTATATTGACTTGGCTCAAAAATGGGGTTGACCAAGAAGAATACCAATATCCCCATGTTTGATATGTCAATAAACTCAAAAATGAGTACATTGGTTTTCCAATTTAAGTATATATTGTTTCGGAGCTATTTTGAGACAATATATACTTATTTTTAAGAAATTATTTTTAACAGTGTATATTAGGTTTGGGCTGCGGATCTGAAGTGGCGTGTTCGGGTCAGGTTGTGAGTCGAAATATATTAAAAAAATGAGTACATGGGTTTTCCAATTTAAGTATATATTGTTTCGGAGCTATTTTGAGACAATATATACTTATTTGTAAGAAATTATTTTTAACAGTGTATATTAGGTTTGGGTTGCGGATCTGAAGTGGCGTGTTTGGGTCAGGTTGTGAATCGAAATATATTTTACGGGTCGGGTACAGGTTAAGTTTACCCGACCAGCGCAGACTCTACTTCAACAGAGTCTATTACAAATGAATGGTCTGAAAAGAACCGAAAGGCAAAAACTTTAAAGTGATTAAAATGTGCAGGTAAAAAACTTGCAATCATGAAAACAAACTTGGTACATGCTGAGAAAATTATTGTTAGAAAAGCAACAGAAAATGGATGCACATTCATATTTCGAAAATAAAATAAAATAAAGTGTTACTAACAAGAATACAGGAAACTAAGTATCCAATGTAGTAATAGCCAATGGTTTGTGTGATATAATAATAAAGACGGAAACTGTTGAGGTGAAAATAAATTATACAAAATTTATTGACGTATTATATGTGCCAGAATTAAAAACAAATTTACTATCAAATAACTTTATATTGGAAACAGATGTGAGGTTTAATTAAGTGTTTTTTATATTTGATTGTCTAGTAAAAATTCCATATTCTAATCGAAACCATAATGTATGTAATTAATTTAATATAGAAAAGATAATACACAGCCTGATATTACTTCTGAATCTTATATAGATATATTTATAAAGATAAATAATAAATTATTAAGATAATTTTTATTCAAAATTTAGGAAAAGGTGGTATATTTTTTGAGATCCTATCTTTTCTAATTTTTTATTTTAACTTATAAAGTCACGTTTTAAACATTTTCTCATGTTCCCCCTTTCACCTATGAATGCATAACATTAAATGCCATAATGTGACGTAAATGTCGATAATAAACCATTTTATAATTATATTAAGCTAATAGTATTTAATCATAATGCTATTTTCCCTGAAAATTTTATTATGTTTTTAACTCACAAATGTGTTACCGGGCAGTTTCAGCGAACCATAATAAAGCTTTTAAAATGAATAAAGCAGAAAATTAAAAAAATAATCACCATAAAAACTAAAAATTTCAAAGATAACGGTTTTAGTAATGGGTTTTATGGTTGTTTGACAGGCCCACAAAATTTTATCATCCATTAGATATTACTGTAATTATGAGTGCTATCCATTATTTTTTAGCGGGCGAGAATTAATCGAATTTTACTAACTGTATCGAATTTCATACGCAATAACGGTAGTTCCGAAAATGTTCGTCCATAAAGTTTTTCTACTTATATGATAATGAGGACAAATGTATTTTATTTCAGATTAAACAGAAATATGGATTTTTGAAAACTTTTTAATATAAAAATATCTAAAAGAAATGTTTCATTTGTATGTAATAACTAAAGTCGCATAAAAAATTTAAATCAGTTATGACATAATTAAAAAATTCCCCAAATTCCAAAAATGCAATATAAAATTATGTATTGAAAGAATTAAATATACCGTTACATTTCAATTTCTATAATTAAGGAATTTGTGAATTTTAGTATACTAATATATATTTTTTTATATATATCTAAAATATAACTTGCAAAATATGAGAAAAATAAATATCTTTAACAATGTAGATTTTTTTACAGATATTTCTAATAACTTTTTACTTCTCTTACCCATAGGGTCGAGAAAGTATTGTTTTAGGGTCAAATTTTCGAACGTGAGTTTTTGTTATAATTACATGTTCTGAGGTCTCCTGAATACGAAAATCATGTTTTTAGCGAATGGTCTGTGTGTCTATCTGTGTGTCTGTGTGTCTGTCTCTTTGTGTGCCTGTCTGTGTGTCTGTTATCAGCATATCTCAAGAACAAATAGTAGCAGAAATTCCAAACTCAGTATTCTAAATCTGTATCATATAGGGATGATACAGTAAGCTCTTCGTTGAGACGAAGCGAATGGTTCGTGTACAGGGACACTCAAAAGTATTCAAATACATTACGTGAATAGGGGAAATTGCAGGTAAGTAGATTATAACATCTATGGACTGCACTAAACCAAATGAAATGAATATATATTTTTTGTAATAGAGATAGTCAACTGGAAAACAATTTTGTGTATTTAGGAGCCCCCTGGGGAGGAAGTCCCCCCTCGAGGGGAGTAAATTTTCATGATGGGTATCTTTCAAAAGAGCTCGCCAATACCTTTAAAACGAATGGTTGAACCATAGATTTGCGATAATTTAAAATAAAGATATCGCTTTTTTTCCATTTTAACCAAATTAAAAAAAAAAAAGAAAATGTTCAACTTTTTTTTTTTTAATTAAAGTGTTACACTACTTCTCTAATATGGAAATCGTCTGCATTATCATAAAAGATAATTTGTTTAAATAATAATTTTTATAAATTATTTTTTAAAAACAGAATTATTTTTTAATAATCGAATTAAAATATGTATAAATGTAGGTGCATTAAAGAACTCACGCAGAACTAATTATCATATAAAACTCTTTCGAAGCCTAATTTGAATTGTTTAACATAGGTTTACATAACAGTGCTCGTTATCTTACCTCTTAATCTCCAACCTGTATTTATAGTATTAAATTTCAGGGTAAGAGAAAGTCGTGTGAGTGACACACCACATTATTTTCATATTCTTTACCCTGAAATATTTATTTTTATTTTAATTGTATATCAATGTAAATATTTAACATAAATATATAGTATTTTTGCGTAAAACCTTTCCGTATCATGTAAATATATTCGATTTAAGGAGGGTTTTTTTTTTTTTTTTTAATATCATATATATATTAAGGGTAGTCAACCTTTTTATTCTTACCGCTCACTTTTGTATGTCTGTTTGTCGTAAAATTTTCCAACCGTACACTAGTTCTAATGTAATGGTAAAATATACAGTAAGAATGTGTCATTGCTTTATGAAATTTATAAAACAAAGTTGTAGTAAGTTAAGGCATGTAATAATAAAACATTTTTCTATTTCAATGCTTTTAAAAAGTGAAATTCCTTCAATATTGGACAAAAGCCCTATAGTCCACCACAAAAGCTCGAAAGCCCACTAGTGGGGGGTAAGAACTTGAGTTGATTACCACTGATGTATGTAGCCACATTGCAATAAATAACGGTAAAAGCAAATAAATTTTACAAACACTTTCTTGGAAATACAACCTTTTGCCAATTAAAATATTTCCTCCCAAAATGAATTAACATTAACAATACTCGTTTAAACGATAGAATTTAGAGATATTCAAACTTATAACTTAAGAACTTAATAAACTTAAGAACGAATATCCTTAACTTTCAAGAAATCTTAATTTAGAATAACATTTTTTTTTTTTTAATTTAAGAATATTCTGATCTTTAAAATCATAATTTTAAATATTTAAAAATCAAGTGCACTGTTCTATTATATGAGACGTTTTATTTAATTTTAATAAATATCTAAAATACGTTAATAATAATGTAATTAGTAATAACAATATCGTACGGATTTAAGAGAAAGTAATAGCTTAATAAAATTTATCGTAAAACTGAAAAACAACTTATGTTAAAAGAATATATTTAAATTTAAGATAAATCTATTTTTTAAAACCACGCCTTTTATCTCGTAAAATAAGTGTCTAACCCATTCTAGTTAATTTTTTATTTATATTTAATGAAAAATGTTTTAAAAAGTTCTTTTAAGTAAAATATTCAACATTATGTAATGTCAAATAAATTGAAAGTTACTTTAAAAAAAGGAAAGAAAGAAAGAAAAAAGATATATTTTATCTTTTAGTAAGCGGCCCGATATTATTACAATATAGGCGATGTTTTTCTTGAGTCTTAACAAAATAATATTAAAATTTAAAAAAGCATTATTTGTTATTTGGGAAATATAAAAAGTCATTAAATATTGATTAAAAGAAAATTTTGTGTTTTCACCGTTAACATATCAGTTAAACTGGTCTAGTAAATAAACGTTAATTTCATAAAATTAAATATTACATTTTTTATATTTAATATTATATTATATTTAAGTTATTTGCAAAAATATTGCATAAATTACCCATATTAACTATCAACATTAGCTTATTATCCACTTTTTGCTGAATTCTAATATCTAATAACCCTGGAAATGGTGCAATTATATATTCAGAAGAAAATGAAAAATTAAAATATAAACATATGAATAATTCAGAAACTATATTTTTATTCATAGAAAAAGAAATTTATTTTTATGAAAAAACCTTTGATAAAATATCGTCAATTCAATTTAATAATAAAAACAAATTTGAATTCATTTTTCGTGCCTGGTCAGTAAAATAGCAATTGATTAAATTTCAAAGATGAAATATTGGAGAGAAGAAAAAATAAATGAAAATGTAAACTTTTCAACTGTTGAAAATACAAACAAATTTTTTCTTCTAATTTTAATTAAAGTTCAGTGTATATGTATAAAAATTTTGTACGAGAATTTCTCTAATGTTTCATCTTTGAAATTTAAAAAAACTGTTATTTTTACGACTAGACACAAAAACTGAATTCAAAATTTGCTTTTCAAGTTGAATTGAACTGGTGAAATTATACCAAAAGATTTTCTTTAAAATATTTTTAACTGTTTTTTTTTTCCACGCGTTTATATAGAGAGGCCAAAATCCTTTCTTTAAAGTACGTTAAATCTAAAATGCTCTAATAACACATTGTCACAAAATTTATGGAAATTATTCTTTCATGAAATAAGAGATTGAAATAATATTTTTTGAGGGAAGGAAACCGGGGAATTTTATTAGAAAAAAAAAAGAAAAAAAGTATAATTTAAAGAATTAAACGGGATTCAGATATACCTGTTTTAATTTCGAAGGATATAATTTAGTTTATCTTTATATATATATATAAGGCAATGTATCTGTGTGTGTGTGTTTGTGGACAGTGTAGTGCAAAGACGGTACCTCGGGCAGTCACGCGATTCGACAGTAAGGTGCCCCCAGAAATGCCCTACTGCACCTTGAAGCCCGTTTTCCGAATTTTTGATTAGTTTTCTTTAATTAGTTTAAATTAATTAATATGTAAAATAATAACCTCATAATAGCTTTTAAACTAGCCATTTAAATTTTAGCTATAATTTAATTATTGTAAAAAAATCACGAGTTCATTTTTTTATGAGATAAATTAAATACATTTTATTAAACGTAAACAATAAAAAATTATATATAAAAAAAAAAATATGCATCTCACAAAAATTGACGTCATTATCACAAATGTTTTATACATATTAATAAAGTGCTAATATAGTTTATGATGCTAATATATGTTAAAGATTTTTTATTTTTAAACTACAATTTTTTATATTTTTACTGCCAAGTTGTTGCAAAAAAAAAAAAATAAAAATAAATAAATAAATAAATAAATAAAAATAAATAAATAAATAAATAAACTGCCTATGACGTCACAGTCGACTGCATAGCGTTTCTTTATTACTCTAAACTCTGTGATCATAAGTTTATTTTAATTTTATTAGTTTTATTTACAAAGTAATATGGGCGAATTTTTAAATTTTGGTGTTGAAATACACCGAACGTTTTTCGCCAACAACATTACTTTAGTTATAGCAATTTTAAGCCAAGTAGCGCATCAAAAATATAAATAAATTATAAAATATTACAGAAAAACTATTGAAACAGAAACAATAGCCACATAAATAATCTATTTTTATCTGAGTAGATAATTTTATGGGGGAAAAAAATGCAGTTTTAGCACCAGAAAATTTATTTCATTAAGCAATATTTTAAACTAAAAACCATTAAAAATACAAACAGAACAGGAAGCATTCTCATAAATTAACGAAGAAATGCAACTGATAAAAGTATTAACAAAATAAGTACTGAAAAAATTCCTACTTTTTATACAAGAAAGAACCCTCGCACGCAAAAATAAATAAATAAATAAATAAAAATACATCGCCAATATTTCGACAAAAATTCAAAAGCCGTAAAGTGGGAGATATAATAAAGCCGTGTACGATAATAAGGTTTACTTTTTTATTATTTTATTTTTTTTACACTAATCACTACGATAATTAAACGTAAAATTAATGGATGTACCCAGAGGTATCCGTGCACTTGCACGCTGTCGGGCACAAATATTTGATTAATTCAAATTAATATTTAAATAAATTATTAAAAATTAAAGCTTCTTTAATGGTAAATATATATAACCACAAAAACGTTATTTGTCTGAAATCCGGCTTAAATAGGACTCATAGCATATTGTATTACCGAGTATTTTGGCGTAAAATTGCTGTCCTTTATGATCGATAAGATTCATCAAATACAATATAGGAAATAACGCGATAATAAATGCTATATATAATACATTAAGTATTGTTTATATATAATTGCAATTTAAATTATTTAAATGGAAAAATACCTGTTTTTTCTCTATAAAAATCTTATTTCGATATTTTTCGATACACTTCATTTCAAAACTGTCATTCAATAATTAACCAAATTGAAGTTCACGGGTAATGCGTTGTTACAGGCACCAGATACAATGACATGAGATGTTGCGTCGAGGGCAACGAGGACCGCATACGAAGTTTTCGAGCAATTTCAGTGCATTTTCTTTTTTTATTTCCATTTGTAAATCGGTAAAAAAATTATGATTCTTCGTCTTGTTATTTTTTTCTTTTTTCATTCATTTAAATATAGTGACCAGCGAAGCGGGCAAAGTCTGCTAATATATATATATATATATATATATATACATTAATATAATCAGTGCAAAAATTTTTTTATGAAATTTAAAGATGACTCAACTTCAGTATTAAAACAATTCCTCGGATCACAAGCTAAGACTAGCCATATCAAATCAAGGAATAATTAAAGAAAAATCGAAATAAATATTGGAAATTGGAATGAGAAAAAAAGCATTATTTGCATTCTAACGTTTTCAAGGGCCTGGTAGAATGCAAATATCTAAAAGTCATCGAATGTGACCGTGTTCCCGTTAATTAATTGTGCTCCCTCAAGTTATCAATTTCGCTTGAAAGACATAGTGGTGCAAAAAGAGGAGCCAATCCTTCCGTATAAGATCAAAATGTGACGGTTTCTCTTCGAAGAACACTTAGGGATGACTCTCTTAGGGAGTGATGATTGATTCAAGGAGAATAATATGATAATCTATGATAACAAGGAGGACTCCCTAATCATCGCCAATAGCCAACTACGTATTTTTAGTGAGAGCTCAATCTCAACCTCAATGTCTCTAAATTGCTGAGACTGGAATTATGGGCACTCTAACATATATTCCCCAGAAATTCAGCAATTACGATCCATTCACGATTTTAAATAATAAATGTGCAAATACTATGGCGACCAAATATTCTAAAGAGGAAACTGGGGACGAATTTAGTAATTACGATACCTTCACGATATTGAATAACAAACATGTGAATACTAAGGGGATCAAATTTTCTAAAGAGAAAAGTGGTGACAAATTAGCATGGTGTCTCTTATCTCAAAATACTCGCCAATTGTCCATTGCGCAGCACTAGTGTGACGTAAAACGCAACCAACCAGCCAACTAACCTATCTCAAAATAAGAAATGAGGACAAAAGCAGTACTTAAAAAAAGTGCACTATCATCAATCTTAAATTATAAATTGCTATAAAAGTTTTACTTAGGAAAAAGTTTATGCGAGAAAAAGAAAAAAAAAATGGGGACTGTTTCCACAAAATAGGGTCATTAGGTCACCTTAATTTTAAAGCAAAAATTCAAAGGGGTCCACTACTATGTTTCAGTGTGTCCACTACTGGTTCATTTTAAGCTCTTCATATTTTTGATTTTTTACGTACAGTCGATTGCAAAATTACTGAAGCACTAGCAATAATTTCCTACTTAAAAGATGTCCGCCTAATAATGTTTTGTTAAGTAAATATTTGTCGAGTCATGATCTTAAACTGTTTAAAAAAAGTAAGTGATGATAAAAATTAGCAATCAGAATAAAAATAATCTGGTGTGTCACTCACACTACTTTCTCTTACGATGAAATTTAATACTATAAATACAGGTTGGAGATTAAGAGGTAAGATAACGAGTACTGTTATGTAAACCTATGATAAAAAATTCAATTTAGGCTTAGGAAGAGTTTTATATGATAATTAGTTCTGTCAAACCCCCGCGTTTCATTAATGTACAAAAAACAAGCGATGAATATTTAGCTTAAAACATACATTAATTACCATATATCTACGAGGAATTTATTTGAATTCCCGAATTGTTTTCCTGGAAATGGTAAAATATTATTAGTAAAGCGCATCCACTAACAACAAATAACTAGTGTGTTGTAGCCATCACACGACTTTCTTCTATATTTTCCTATACAAATTCACTCAGTAAGAATAATTTATTAAAATTATTAATTTAAAAAAAATTATCTTCCATAATAATGCACACGGTTTCCATATTAGAGAAGTAGTATAATACTAAATATCCAAAAAAAAAAAAAGTTGAATTTATTCTCATATCACATTAAAAAATAAAAGAATTTTTTTTTTTTTTTTTTTTTTTTTTTTTTTTGTTAAAAATGAAAAAAATTGATAACTTTATTTTAAATTATCGCAGATCAATGGTTCAACCATTCGTTTTAAAGGTATTGACGAGCTCTTTTGAAAGATACCCATCATGAAAATTTACTCCCCTCGAGGGTGGCTTTCCCCCCTCCCCCCCCCCCCAGCGTGGGAGGCGAAACTCCTACACACAAAAATTTTCTCCCAGTTGACTATCTCTATTACATAAAATACATATTCGTTTCATTTGATTTAGTGCAGTCTATAGATGTTAAATTCTACTTACCTGCAATTCCCCCCATAGACGTAATGTATTTGAATACTTTTGAGTGTCCTTGTACACGAACCATTGGCTTCATCTGAACGAAAAGCTTACTGTAGCATCCCTGTATGATACATATTTAGAATACCGAGTTTGGAATTTCTGCTACTATTTGTTCTTGAGATATGCTGGTAACAGGCATACAGACCATTAGTTAAAAACATGGTTTTCGTATTCTGGGGACCTCAGAATATGTGAATATAACAAAAACTCACGTTCGAAAATTTGACCCTAAAACAATACTTTCTCGACCCTGTGGGTAACAGAAAGTAAAAAGAATAGATGAAAAGTGTGGATGTGTGCTTCTATAATTTTGCTGCCGACTGTATATAAATGCTACAATTAGCAATTTTCATAATACAGTTATGTAAAAGAAGAGTTAATAAAGGTGTGAAAGATTAATTATTTTTTTGAGTACCTAAATTTTAGAAAATTACACAGAAAATGTTCTTAAAGTGCCCACTACTGGTGCTCTTACCCTATATTTTTTTAAATATATTCTGAAAATATTTACGTTGGGGAGACAGACAGATAGAAAGACGGACATTTAGACAGACAAATAAATTCAAATTACATTTACTCTTGAAAATCGATTGAAAGCGTTAAAAGCGCTTTTGCAAACGAAAATGCAGTTCCAGCAAATTTCCAATAATAGTCCTTAATTTAACTGAATATTTTTGTGTGGCCCTGTAAATCTTAATGCTAATAATACTGCGGAAAGTATTTTTTCCTGCATATGAATGAAATGTTTAACCTTTTGTATCCCACCGGGACTTTAAAGTCCCATAAAAAAAATTCCTCGATATAGCCTAAATTTACTACAATATTTCATTGGAATTTCAAAGTTCCTGTAGTTTAAGCTTTCCCTATAGTTAAGCTAAAGTTTAAGCTAAATTTAATATGCGATGTTTCTGATGCAGCAAAATATATAATAAAAATGTTTCAAACTATTTTTCCCAAAATAAGGTAATTTGGGATATAAAGGGTTAAGTAAATTAACTGTTTGAAATATTTTTTATTTTATTTTTTAATGTTTATAATTTGTATTTTAATTCATTGCAATATGTATTTCTTCCAAAATCTTGATATTTTTATTTATTGAAAATTTATAATTTTAAATGGCATCAGTGGTTATATTTAACATGAATAAACACCTCTCAGTTGTTTTGTTAGCTATATTAATTCGTATTCTGCTATTACGCCTATTAAATATATATATATATATATATATATATTACCTTGGAAATAATTTTTTTACTAAATATAAGATTTATTGTTGTATGGATAGAAAAAATTGGGAATGAAAGGGTTAAATATCATTAAGCTTGGGCAAAATAAAGTTTGTAGAAATAACTGACATAGAACATAATGCTTTGAAATACTTTCGGATGTGTCTCTGTACAAAAACCAGTGTTGGTATTTATCTCATTCTCAATAGAAAGTATCCGATAGTAAACTTAAATAACATATTTCAATTTCATTAACATTTGTGTAAATTAAAGGTATTAAAATATAGTTTATAGAAATATCTCTCACATAAAGCAATGCTTTGGAATACTTTCGGGTATTCCTGAACACAAAAAAGTATTATTTACTCCTTTTTCAATAGGAATGGAAATTATATAAGAACTTACCATTATCAATATAGTAAATTTGAATAGCATAGGGTAAGTGCACCAGTGATTGACACTTTTAGAGCAATCTCTGATGTTTTTAATGTTCTAGCCATCAGAAAATATTTTTAGAAATCTTAAGTTAATACATATGGCATGAAAGACACTCGGAACCACATATATATTAAATTTCAATTTCATTAAAATTTGTGTAAATTAAAGGTATTAAATTATAGTTTATAGGAATACCTGTCACATAAAAAAAAATGCTTTGGAATACTTTCGGGTATTCCTGAACACAAAAAAGTTGTATTTACTCCCTTTTCAATAGGAATGGAAATTATATAGGAACTTACCATTATCAATATAGTCAATTTGAATAACATAGGGTAAGTGCACCAGTGATTGACACTTTTAGAGCAATTTCTGATGTTTTTGATGTTCTAGTCATCAGAAAATATTTTTAGAAATCTTAAGTTAATACATATGGCATGAAAGACATTCAGAACCACATATATATGTTAAAATATATACATTTGATAACAATTATTTTTTATGAATTTTTATTTGACACCCACTCAATGTTCCAGTAATTGACACTGCCTGTTTTTCCATTTATTAGTAATTGGCACCCTATGTTCCTTTGTTTGACACTGCTAGTTATTTATTTTACCAGTTATTAGCACCCTATCCTTCAGTGTTTGACATAAAATGTTAAAATTCTTATATGTAAAATATATTACTTTATTATTTTTCTTTTTTATTATTCATTTCGGGATAGATGTCAATTACTGGAGCATACCAATCACTGGAGCACCTACCCTATATGAGTTTCAAAAAAATTCATGAATATTTAAGGAAGTTAGAGCGCGGACAATCAGACAGACAGACAAACCGAAGTCCTTAACACTTTGTAACCTTGTTGGAAAGTGTTAATTAAAAATATCATGCATTGTTTAAAATCTAAACAGTAAGTACAAGATAATATTTAATAGCAATAAAAATTTAAAGATATAAAAGTAAACGACTCAATGCTCATTGATTTACAGCGTAAAAATAAATAAATAATATTTCAACTTGTTTTTCCAGAGATTTCTCAAAACGCGACAACTTTATAAATTATTTCTCCAGAATTCATAAATTATTAATGGCAATCAATAAAGAGAGTTCACTTACAATCTGTTTTTGTAAAAGATCTTTAAGGTATTGTTAAATATTAAATACCGCTTACGAACCATGTTTTGAAGAAAATTTTTGTTAAATAATTCTGAAAATTAGATATGAACAATAACATTAAATACTAACTTTTCTTTTTTTTTCTTTCTTTCTTTTTTTAGTACGGAGGGCTATTAGTCTCAGTCTACGATAAAACGTTGTCGCCAGTTATACGATGGTTGGACATTTATCGAAATCGAAATTTTATTGAAAATATAATTGAATAATTTGAAAGCAATGTTATAGCAAGCAATATGTTATATATAAAGCAATTTGAAAAAAGAAAAAGAAAAAACTAATAGCCTTATCCGTACTAATAAATTATGTTTTTGCCAGAATTTCATCAAAATCGATTTATTTATTTATTTATTTATTTTATTTATTTATTTGTTTTTAAGAAAGAGGAAAAAAAAGAAAGAAAGAAAATTAATAATAATCAGTATCGAAACGGACAGTATCGAAAAAGTTGAAGAAGCCCTTTTTTAGACAAAAGTACATAATTTCTTTTAATTTTTAATTATTGCCAAAAAAGTTTATGAGTTGTTTTATTATTATTATTATTATTTGAAATGAAAAGAAATCCACGCGTAAACATTAAAATTTACATAAAACTTTGTAAAAAATTAAACTTGCAGGGTAATATTGACGTCATTATAGCTCTAAATGTTTTTTTTTTTTTTTTTTTTTTTTTTTTTGGTAAGTCACAATACTATGACGCATTGAGAAATGTATATAATATATTATAAAGAAATTTTGTGAGATAAATAAAAATACAAACTAAAAATTTTTTGTATAAATATTATAAATTACAAAATGCTTTTCATTTCTAAAATAAAAATATTGCATGAGATTTAATTATTGATTGTTAAATGTAAATTATTTTCCCCAGTTGATCCTTATTATATTTTTCATTGTTTTACATAAAACTTATTTTGTTTTTAAAGCTTTCATACATTGTTTAATAATTTAAAAATAATTATGGATATTGATTAATGTAATAACATTAACACTGTTATATTTTCACTGTTATTTCATTTCACATAATTATTAAAGTAATAAAATAAATATTATTATTATAATTAATATAATAATAACAATAGTTAGTAGTATTGTTATTACAATTATTTATCAAAAAGTTTACAATATTGTTAAAATTTAATATTATTTTTATTTCACATTAAGTATTTTATTAATTAAACAACATGCTCACAATTTGATAATATTTAAGAGTAGAGAATACATTTATCATATATGTCGAAAATACACTATTGTTATTTTTTTTAACCCGTTAACGCCCGAAATAATTTTGCAAAATATTATTAGCTGATTATTTCACTTCTAAATTAATATAGACAACTGACAGTAAAACATATTAACTTAAACAATTCTTCTGATAGTTTTAAATTTAAACCCTATCCTCATTTATTGACGTTTACTGTTCTATCGAGAAAACGTCGAGATAGAAAAACTTTGAGATAACAGATTAATTTCCTATTATATGTTGACAAAGACCTTAAAAGAAATATATTATAATATATATTATTATTCAAATTGATTTAAGTTAGTATACCTGCGCAAAAAGCAAATATATGTGCGACGAAAGAGAAACCATAAAATGACTATCCAAATTAGGAAATAATAATTAATAGTAGGCACATAAAACTTTCAGGGATCATTTAGAGTGACGCTATAAACTGTTCACTAAAAAGCAGAAATCATTCTAAGAAACCGCAAAAACTATACGTGCCATTTTATTAGCTGTCCTCAAACGAGGACACTGGGCGCTAACGGGTTAAACTTTTGACTATGTCAAGCCACCTATTAATATATACGTTTACCTTCAATAAAGTTTTATGCAATTTCTTGTGTAACTAGATCATTGTAAACCTCATTTACACAATTATCTTCAGCAATAATAAAAATCGCAATACAATGTACCACTGTTTTCTTCTTAGAAATTTTTAATGTTTTTAATTTTTTTATTAATATTAATATTATTTTATAACCATGTTTTCTATCCATAATTTCAACACAAAAGACCTTTCATGAGAACAGTAAAATATCAAATTTATTTGTAAAAACGAAATTCAATTCATTTTTCTCTAAGAAAGAGATAATAATCTGCATAACTAAAGCAAAATAGAAAAGTAAATAAATAAATAAAACAAATGATTTATCCAAATATGCTCAATTGAAGTTCGAATTTTTTTCACAGCGATGCCACATCGAGCTGTAATTTAAAATTCCTTAAAAGTGAACATCAGAAATTTAATTAATAAAGAAACAAAAATTTATTTAATATATATATTTCTTTTTCAGTGCAAAAGGTATAATATTTAACAAAAACCTAAACCATTACTAAAAAATAAATAAAATAAATGTATAAAAACGATATGCAAACTCAATTAAAATTATTCAAAACATTTCATTAAAACTAAAATGAATAAATAAACGTATTAAAGTTAAAAAAAAAAAAAAAAAAAAAAAATCATATTTCCAACGGAAAATTAATGTTTAAAAAAAATATTACTGCAAACAAGTATTTAAATATAACAAGTTTTTTTTTTTTTTTTTTTTGAGTAGCAGACAAACATAATCCAATGAATTTCCTTCAAATCATGCATTTCATTAGAATTTTTTTATTTATTAGCAATAAATAATTTATTGAAAATGATTTATGTTACTTTCAAATTACATATATTTTTAAATACTTTTATCTATTGTTCCAGTAAAAGTTTTACAGTTAGATAACAGAAATTAAACCAAAATAATTTAAAAATAACTTAATAATGCATTCAAAAATATCCTCTAGCTTCGTTTATTGTATTAAAATTAAAATTCACATTTTCTTTTAATTTTTACTTTTATGTTTTTAATTTTAAATACGTACGCATTGTTTTAAACAGGGACGACTTTTTTTTTTTTTTTTCTGTTTTTTATACTTTTCGTATTTCCAAAAAATAAAATGTGTAATATATTTACGCAAAGAATTGCAAAATATATATATAAATTTTATGTTATGGAAATAGTGGTACAATAATAATAATAATAATAATAAAATGTCTCCTGTAACAGCTCTGTTTAATGCATAAATTACTTATTCAATATCAAATTCAAATATGCAACAAGCTAATAGGCTTTCTCGTTTTAAAATTTTAGAGGTTATTGCTACAAATTTCTGACTATTGTAACTTTTAAATACGAAAATATATTTTTAATTATATTATGCAGCAAAATTTTTAAATTTACTTTAAGCTTTAAAACAAGTGAAAATATACAGAATATATTTAATTGTATCCTCAGGACATATTTAAAATATTCTTTGCTACATAAAAAACATTATACCCTTAAATAATTATTACTTTAAATTTTTTACATAAAGATATAGAAAAACTACTTTAAACTATATGTTTAAGTAACAAAATTGCGAATTTGGATTTTTAAAAGTGAATCTTTGATATTTTATATTGCTTAAATATACCAAATTGAATATTATTTTTTCTTTATTACTGATATTTAATATATTTCTTTTTGAATTAATATGCTATAAAATTTAGCCTGATTTTATTTCAAACAATATTAATTTATTTGACCAAAAATATTGTTAAAGAATAAAATCAAAGATCTCTGTATATAATAAATATTTTATAGTAATTTTGATATAGATTTACAAAAATTTCATACGTTAGTTCAATGCTTTGTTAAAGAATTTTCACGATAAAAATGGGTAATATTTTACATTGTTTAAATATAACAAATTGAATATTAATTTTTCCTTATTACTGATATTTAATAAATTTATTTGTCAATTAATATGCTATAAAAATTAGCCTGATTTTATTTCAAACATTATTAATTTACTTGTATCTACATACACTTTCTTATATGTATTTATACCGTTACCAAAAATATTGTTACAAGATTTAAAAAAAAAAAAAAAAAAAAAAAAAAATCAAAGAACTCTGTATATAAATAAATATTCTATAGAAATTTTGATATAGATTTACAAAAATTTCATACACAAGTTCAATGCTTTGTTAAAGAATTTCCACAGTAAAAATTTATTCTGATTACTTAAAAATATCAAATTATTATAATTTCTTGTAAATCAAAATCACTGATAACGTAAATACTTTATATATACATAGTCTTTATATTTACCTATATTTTATATATACATATTTAATTTAAATAGAACACACACTCGTTAATATTCCCATATTTCAAAAATATTGTTAAAAATTATTACTGAAAATATTGTTTTAACTAACCTTGATCTTATTTTAATACATATTTTATCGAAACATCTAAATTATCTTCTCCGTTAGATTCTTATTCTTGTTCAAAAATGTATTTCCGTAATTTATAAACGTATCATAGAAATATTACATAGATACATAATACATACGCGCATTTTTAATAAGCAAACTAAAATTTATACTTAATAAAATCATTTAAAATAAAAGATCCTTTGTATTAAATTGCCTCATATTATATTAGTCTATTAATCAAAATTAGTATGCTTTTTTAAGAACTTAAACATTAATTCACAATTTTTTTCATAAAAGTGTTTTATCAGTTATCGATGTCATTAAACAAGATTTCTTCTTTTGTAATCCATAGAAAATTCCAATCCCATTTTTTCTAGTATTTTTCTATATAAAAAATCTTTCTAAACTAATAAATAAATAACAACTTTATTACTGAAATCATAAATAAATATTTATACCCAGATAAATATTACCTGAAAAACATATACATAGTTATTTATTGTCATCCTTTGTGATTTTAAAACTCCCTCGGCTTGGTCAAGGAAAAACAATATTTCATTTACAATTTGATTTAGTTTACTAAATTTTCAACACAAATTTTCTGTATAAGTATCTTTAAAAGTTTTTTAATATGTACCTCTTTGCTTAATAAATGTCTAACATGAAGAGTAACTGAACTACCTGAAAACTGTGTGTTACATCTTAACTTTCAGTTAAAAAAAAATCTTAACGAAATTACAAATTTCTTTTAACGTCCTGAACAAGTTTAAAAGTTTCTTTAAATGAAATAGTTTAGTTTCTTTAAATAGATTAATTTTTAAGGAATTTTTCATTCTATTAACTGACAAAGAGAGAAGTGTCATATTACATTTAAAATTTTTACCAAAACTTCATTTAAAATAAAAGAGTTTCGACCGATGCCATATGGGTAGAACCTTTCCAAAACTTTGATAAAAGTGAAAGAACGTTCTGGTCATTACAACGGCCGGACAATAACTATATCCGGGACCCGGACTTATGAGGCATCTAATATCCTGAATGGGGACATAGCAAAACTTTACACGTCATAACAATTAAAAAATATGCAAACTTACGACTATCAGTTCTTGGGTTCATCTTCTTTTTGCCGTGTTTGGGCGGCATTTTTCAGGAAGAGAATCCGGGAGAAAACTGGATAGAGAGTCAATGAGGATCACCTTGACGCGCGGGGGGTTGCCGCAGCCGGCTGACAGAGGCGCCCTCTGTCGGTATCCCACTTTATCCCGTTGTTCTTCTAACTCAGTGGACGAAGATTGCTAAGTAGAATGAAGAAAATATGTCGTTGTAAGTGATGGGTGCTTATTAAATTAGTTTTTTTTCTTACCATCCTCGTATATGATAAGGCATATTACATCAAAGTTTTTTCTTTTATCAGAGATTCGGAACATATCTAGGATTTTCTGCTCAATATGTTAGTATTAAAAACCAATAACGACCGACGAAACGTTGATATCGATTCCGGATAAAAGTATTTATTTTTAAAGGAGCGTGTTTTTTTTTTTTTTTTTTTTTTTACTATAAAAATAACAAAAATGGAAATATATAAGTATAAATATATAAGAAATATTTTTTGTGCTTCAAAACTTGAAATTTTATCCTTTAAAGTAATATCTTTTTTTTTTTTTTTTTTTTTTTTCAAAAACAGAAAAAAAAAAAAAAAAAAAAAAAAAAAAAAAAAGTTTGTGTGTGTGTGGTTGATAATAACAAAAAAAAATTTGTAGACTGTAAAAAGTATAAATTTGTTGTAATGGCAAGGATTACCGAAAAGCTGTCGTGGATTTTGAATAAATACATTTGAGATATTTTAAAAAATATTATTTATCGGTTCAGTAAATAAAAAAGATACATCGTATAATATAGATAGATAGATAGGTAGATATACAGACAGATATTTTTATTACTATTATTTATTATTATGATTATTGTTAATTTTATTATCTTTCTTTATTTGTCTAAGGTTTCTTTTACAATATTTTAGTTCTATGATATATGATTTTAAATTATTAAATGTGTATATATTGCACCTTGAGTGTATTACACTTACGCACAAAATTTAAGAAATATTTACAAACGAACGATTTTGTTCCAGTTTGTGAAATTTTCTTATGTTTTGGGGGTTTAAAGTTTTGGGATTTAATTGTCTTTATATTTTTAAATAAAGATTATGTTGCCACAATAACTAAAGAGACGACAACAAACTGAGTAGCGATTATAGTGTTTAAAATTATACTGTATCATTAAACAATTGAAATAATTTGCAACTGTAGCAAGGTTCATAAAATTAATACCCTGTACAATTTTTTATTCATTTGTGTAACAATGAAAAATTGTAAGAATTTAAAATCTTCAAACGAAAAAAAAGTATTTTATTTATAATATGCAGGTTTATCAACGAAATTTAATGTCATTTGAAATAAATTGGAAAAAGCAGTTTAAAAATAATGTAAACAGAATACAAAAATATTGAATATCTTTTGAAATATGACCATATGTATGAGAAGTATTTTAATTACTGATGCGTGAATGATAAAAGAGGTTTTTTTTTTTTTTTGCGTGTGTGTGTATTCTGTTATAAAAGAAATTAGCCATTCTAAAATCATCATAAAATTTCAGAAAGATATATGCAAAATACTATGGTGTATAGTTAATGAATAAAATCAACTTTTCATTCTAAGAACAGTCGCTTTTTCAGTCGCAGTACTTTTTTCACTTTAAGTCAATGAATAGTTAATCTAAATTAATAAAATGACAAACAGTTATTTAAAATGAAAATTATTTATTTTTAAAATGATTTCTTAAATTTATTAATTTAAGAAAACTTCAAAATTTTTTCTGTTGTAATATGAAACTAAAACTTTTTATAATATACATGACATACTTCTTTTCATTTATAAATATTTATTCATTAATATGTCTTCATGTATTAAAGCGTAATTATTCATCGACATATAAAGAAAGCAACAATCTTCGGCTATTCACCTCCCTCCCCCACCCCACCCCCAAAAAAATCTTTTTATTCACAAATGGAAAAATACATTAGTATTTTCGATATAGTTTGCTGAATTTTTACTATGTTTAAAAAAGACCTTTTGATATGAAATCGTCCATTTACTTGGGTAAGATAATAAACAAAAAAAAAGAAAAAAAAAAAATCGTTTGCGCATGTGCATTTGAAACATTTTTCATACAAATTCTTATATTTCACAAGGTATTTAAAAGTTTTGTATTCCAATCTCAGTGTATTATTTATAAACTGCTTTATCATGTTATCTGAAAATTTCGTGAGTTTCGAAGAAAAAACTCTGCATGTTAGAAATAAAAAAACTGCTGATTTTTTTTTTTTTTTTTTTTTAAGTTATTAAACAAATGTTTATAACTATTTGATCTGAGGTGCTATTGTTGGACAAATTCATCAAAAAATTGTACAGAGTTCATGTTAACAATTTCTACAGGGTTACAGTTAATTTTAATTTAATTAACAATAGGTTCATTTCTTTAGAAATCGATCTATTGCAATCACTTATTGCTTATCTATCTATCTCGGTAATTCCCGAAATAATACTCAAAATTGAACTAAATTTGGCCAGCAAAATTATCTTATAGATTTCTTGGATGAGTTCGTTAACCGTGTTGCTCCACTATCGCTTTTAAGTGGCAGCCACTTGAAAATTTCAAATCCAGATTATAAAATGCCTATTTAAAACCAGATTCGCTTGAATTTTGATATATACATAGACCATATAAGGGTCTCGTCGAAGTTTTTTAATGAACTTTAATCTCCATTTTTAACAAAGTGGCAAATACCTTATCTTAGGCGGGGCCACTTATAATCAGACTACCACTTAAAAATGTATCATCACGTTAACTTCTTAAGTATTGAATCAATTCGAACCAAAGTTGGACAGTAAATTTATCATACAATTATCATACAATTATACAATTTTGTTTCCAAATTGCGGCCTCTTGAAATCAGGCTGCCACTTGAAAATTCACCATCACTATAACTTTTGAAATACTAAACTGATTCAAACAAAGTTGGATAGTGAATTTATCATAGAGATACCTTGGATGATTTCACTGGAAAAGCTGTTCCGCCATTTTATTTCCAAGTGGAGGCCACTTGAAAATTTGTCACCATGATAAATTTCATAATACTGAATCAATTCCAATCAAATTTGCCCAATGGAATTATCATTCAAATATCTTTGGTAAGTTCGCCGGGCATCTCACTCTGCCATTTTGTTTCCAATTCGTGGCAACTTGAAATCACGGTGCCACTTGAAATTTCTTTATCTCAAAAACTTTTGAAATACTAAACTAACTCATACCAAAGTTGGACAGTGAACTTATGCTTCAAATATCTTGGATGAATTCACTGGAAAGCTTGCTCCTCCATAATATTTCCAAATGGCGGCCACTTGAAAATTTGTTATTACGATAACATTTGAAATATTTAAGCAGTTCGAACCAAAATTTGGGCAGTGGACTTATCATTCAAATATCTTAACATATTTCGGTGGGCAAATGTATCGGCAAATTTGTTTCCAAGTTGCAACCGCTTAAGAATTAAATTTGACGATAGCATTTGAAACACAGATTTTTTTCGAACCAAAGTTTGTCAAAAAAAAAAAAAAAAAAAAAGAGAGAGAGATTTATTTTAAGTCCAAAGTGGACTTATTTTGCAAAGATATTGGATTAATTGGCTGAGCAACTTGCTCCGTCATTTTGATTCGAAGTGGCAGTCTCTTAATCGGTAAACACAATAAGTTTTCAAATACTGAGTTAATTTGAACTAAATTTGTAGAATAGATTTATCTCAGAAATGCATTTCATATGTTTGTTTGCCAACTTCATCCGCCATCTTGTTTTTAGGTTCCCGCCATTTGAAAATTTCAAATTCATGTAAAAGATGTATTTATGTACCGAGTTTCTTAAAATTACATAATGTACAGTTGGGGAAAAAAAACGCAACACTCGATGTAACTTCGTTGCTAATTGATGCACAAAAACGCAATAGGTATCATTCGACTGGGAATTGTGGGACTTATAGAAAATGAAGCAAAACTTTGAATTGGGGCACGTCTACATATTAAAACGCGCACCAACTTTGAATTTTTTTTCAATGGTAATACCCTATTTTTATTTTATATTTGAATTCCAGGGGTCGCGACGATGCGAAAAAGTACATCGATTGTATACTTTACTTATTTTTTTTTTTTTTAATATAGTTATAAACGTTCAAAATTTGAAGGTGCTAATGTTAAATTAATATTTCAAAATTTCATTAATATATTCACAAAAAATAACTTGATCGATATATATATATTACGAGATGCAATAATGAAACTCAAACATAATTCATTTTCACTCTTGATTTTCAAAAATATTTTTTATTATAAAAAAGGCTAAAAAATTCATATTAAAAAAATTATGAATTATGACGTATATTAATTTTTACATAAAATTAATTCTAATGCTGCAAAATATGGGTGTGCAAATTTGCAGCTCATTACAGTTAACAGTTTTCGAGATATAAATAAATCTTTATTTTGGAGAGACTGAGGGGGTCATCTCTTATAAAGTTTTGCATGAGATAACGAAGAAAATCTAAAAAAATAACAGAGAAAACTACACAAAATATTTTTTATTTTTATTTTCGGGTTAAATTGTATAACGACGACGTTAAACCCGAAGAAATAAAACAAAAAAGATTATTTTTAGACATAAACGTCAGCAAAGGAATTCTTGTTTTCTAAATAAAACAAGTCACACCTTTTACCGTTCTTATAAAAGAAAAGAATATACAAAAGAAAAAGAAAAAGTGACTAATCGTATTAATCCCCCTATTTTACGATGGCAAATATGTAAACAAGTGGCATTTCCCTCATCGATTACTGGTGATAAATTATGAATCTTTAAACGATCACAAAAAAGAAAAAAATCAATTAAAGGAGCTGCCAACCAAATCCGGCAAATTGTTAGTACCGCCACTTTTTCTACACCACTTAATTTTTAGAGTATTTGTTTTCTTATTTCATCGTAACTATACTTGAAGAGAATTATTCTAAAAATTGAGTGGTGTAAGAAAAGGGGCAGTACTAACAAATTGCCGGATTAGGTTGGCAGCTCTTAACTAAGTAAGCGGGGCTTACTGTTTAAAATAGAAAAATAGGTAGAACATAAAAATAGTCAATTAAAAAAAAAAAAAAAAAAAAAAAAAGAATGATATGGAAACGAATGCAATGCAAACTTGTTAACTCGCTTTTTAACTACCGCCGTAGTCAAAAGTTTAATCATTTACTTCATATATTGCTCTATTTTTTTTATTTCTTTCTTTATTTTATTTTATTTTTGTGTGTGTAGAGGGGAATTATTATTTTAAGGTGAATTTAGTCTTTAAAAAACTTTTAAATGTATTTTAATTAAGAAACTGTGTTTTCATAGAAATTACAAAATAAATCTTCCACTTTCAAAGAGTTAAACTGACCAAAACTGGTAAGTACGATTAAAATTGTTTAATGTTTACTTCCTGATACCTTACAATAATTTATCGGAAAAGATTTAGTTTATACATTGTTATGTGTATATATAAATGTACAAATTATTTCAGTTCGTATATTATGTCACACCTACAAAATAAAGTGAAGGAAAATTTAAGTTTCATTGGTGATCAGTATAGCCACGATGACACTTTTAAATTGAAAAATATTGCTCATATTTGAAAGCACGCAGTCTGACCAGTCTAAAATGTATTCCCTAATGAAGTATTTAAGTATATATGTATTTTAAAATTTGAAATCACGGGTAGCCAAGGTGCTGTAAAAACGATAATGTTGTATTATTAATAATTTTTATACTTTTTGTCTCAAAAAATTTCCTGTGTGAAACCGTAAAATTTTGTCTAATTTTTATAGGATCTTAATTTTATTTTTGTAGATTTACAGAAAACCCCTAATACATTTTTGGTTATAACTCAATGAATACTAAAGTAATGTAAACAAACTGTATACTTTTCCGCACTGCCAGACTCTCAAGATTTCAATTATGATGGCAAATCGGATGTTGCTATCGAAAAAACCAAAGTGGGCGTTCATTTCAATATGTAGGTGAACCCTAATTGAAAATTGAATGCCATTTTTAAAAAGTGCTCTTAATTTCTTGTTGAATGATGCCTATTAGATTTTTCTGTGTCAATTAATAACGAAATTACAGCTAGTGTTGCGTTTTTCTGTCCCCGACTGTACATGGCCACATGAGAATTTAATAAATTCCATTAATAAATTGTAGATGCCATTTTGAAACAAAATAGCGGCTATTTAATAGAAGAAAAGAAACCAACCTACTTTTTCGAATGAGCCGGAAGTACTTCTTTTGTGTTAAAATGTATTTATTTCAATACATAAGTTTTTGCAAAAAAGTTTTATGCATGAGCTTCTAATGTTCTCGATTCACCACATAGCTCATTGACTTTGGTTAAATAAGCAAAACGAAAGACAAATTCTGAAATGATCAATAGATTGAACAAAACATTACAATTTTGTTAGTTTTAAATTGGAAATGCATAAAGTAAAATTTTGTAAGGATCAGATCGTAATTTTGCAAAATACCATGGACAGTGAGAGGGTCAGATCCTCCACTTTAGATAATGCAGTTTATCTCATGGCAATACTCAAAAGAATCAAAATTTAAAATTCTGTAACGATCTACGCGTAACTATCCAAGATTCTGGGGTTTGGTCTAGTTATCCAAGAGTAGTGGTATAAAAGGGGTAGGGTCTAACTATCCAAGATCAAGGAGGGGTCAGTTCAGTTCCTCTCTCTTTAAACAGTGCAGTTTCCGTTATGTAAAACCAAACCAAGCTCAAATTACCAAATATCATCAAAAATGGGCCTTAACATTACAAGACTTCGCATTTCAAAGGGGTTCCGACCCTCCCGCTACAAAAGGTATAGTCTTTAACACCAAACAGTGTCCAAATTTAATAATTTGTAAGGATATGACTGTAAAACTCTTATTATTTCAACGGTAACTTCATTCTGTAGCGAAGTAATTTTGTAAACACACAAAAAATAAATTTCGTTCTGTGACAGAACTATTACAGTTATGTAAACTTCGTTTTGTGTTTTGATCATCCAATTAAATTCAGATTTAAAATTTCCCCACAATGTTACCATAACTTTGCAAGATTAAAGGCTCCATGGGGGTCAGATCCTCTTCCCTCTATTGGTACAATCTTCGTTAAGTAACACCAAATAATGTCCGTATTTAAAGTTTCCTAATGATCTGACCATAACTTTTTGAGATACTGTGAGGTTTCGCATCCTCCCCCTCCAGGGGCCGCTTTACAATTTTGGCGGCCCTAAGCAATAGATTTTTGGCGGCCCCCCTCTAATAGATATTACGCCAGGGCAGTTTATAGATTTCATGTGACCCGAGGTAAATTTTCTCATTGTGATCCCCCCTCCCTCTCCTTCCTCGTAAAAGAAAAGATACTATATTAAGATGCAACTTATTCTAATATTATAAGTCAATATAAATTTAAATAACTTTTTTTTTTTTTTTTGTAAAAATTGAATTGGATCCAGCATATTTAGAAATAAGAAAAAATGAAAAAGTTGAATCAAACCTTTAGCTTTTTTAACTGACTGTGCTAAACGTTCGATGGGAAAATGCTTTAAAATTTCTCTTCATACTAATCTCCCTTCTCTACATGACATCGCACGTATTTATGTAAAATAGAACTACTGTACATCAATACTGTTATATCTGTACTTGTACTCATATACCATGTATAGCTTGTACCATAAACTGTTTGGCCGAAAATTTGAGTAAAAATTATTACAATGGAAGGAAAAAGAAAATTTTTGAATGTCCAGAAGAAAAGAGAATTTGAAATCCGTCATTCCCTCACCATTGCTTAGCTATCAGATTGCGGCATCGCATCACAAAACGGAGTGAATCTATCAAGTTGCTACATTTTTACCACCAAAAAAGTTCCAGAGTGAATAATAATAATATTAAAATATTACTGTTATTTTTTTTATTTTTTTTTTTAACCCGTTAACGCCCGATTTAATTTTGCAAAATATTATTAGCTGATTATTTCACTTCTAAATTAATATAGACAACTGACAGTAAACTATATTAACTTAAACAATTCTTCTGATAGCTTTAAATTTAAAGCCTATCCTCATTTATGGACGTTTAGTGATCTAGCGAGAAAATTTGGAGATAGAAAAACTTTGAGATAACAGATTAGTTTCCTATTATATGTTGACAAAGATCTGGAAAGTAAAGTATTATAATATATATTATTATTCAACTTAAGTTAGTATACCTGCGCAAAAAGCAAATATATGTGCGACGAATGAAAAATCATAAAATGACTATCCAAAGTATGAAATAATAATTAATAGTAGGCACATAAAACTTTCGGGGATCATTTAGAGTGACGCTATAAACTGTCACTAAAAAGCAGAAATCATTCCAAAAAACCACAAAAAATATACGTGCCATTTTATTAGCTGCCCTCAAATGAGGACACTGGGCGCTAACGGGTTAAATTAGTTATTATTTTTATTATAATTTTAATCCTTCCATAATAAATGATAATTTTACATTAAACCAGATGGTAACAAGAATTCGTTCCATTCTTTAAATAAGAACGAAAATTCCTTTGGTTCGCGTAGGCTATTAATATTTTCCAACTGTATTTACTTGTTGCCTTTTTTACCCTTTAATGTACTTTGCCTACGTTATCACACAACGGAAAAAAATACAGACTGACGAACTAACTGAATTCAGAATCACTCCAAATCATTGTTGAAAAAAAGTGTTTAAAAAACTTAACACAAGCGGAAATGCAGTTCTAGCAATTTTCAAATGTAAGCTCTTAAGCTCTTATAATGTGTTTGAATATTTTGGTGTGATCCTGTAAATATTAATTCTAAACATACCATATTCTATTGTTTTTTTTTTTTTTTTTTTTTTTTTTTTAATCATATGAATAACAAATCTAAATTTTAATACGACTTTCGCAGTACAAAGTGTTTTAAATGTGATTTATAACAATACATCTCATAGAAAGCAATTAACTGTCATTCTCTTCGGTGTCCCTGTACACAAGCTAGTTATCCTATTTCTTCCATTTTAAATAGAGAACATTAGCTACGGTCGTGCTGACAAACCGAAGTCGTCAACATTTTAAAACTTTATTGAAAAGTGTTAAAAAGGCTTTCCCTTTCACTTTTGCTTGAACTCAATGTATACGTGAAATAAAATTTTTACTAATTCACTTCTCAGTGGATTGATTTATCAGATGAAATTTTGTGTTGGCTATTATTAATTGCAAACTAATAACTTTCAAACACGATTACGAAGCCTTTTCATTCATAAGCACGCGACATAATTAGGTATTCTTATTTAGATATTGTGATACGAATCGATTTGTAGTATTTAAGACCGATTGACTATGCTAAGCTCCGTGGCCTATAGGTAGGGAGACCCCCTACGAGGGGGTCTTTCTAAGGGATCCTAGCCCGTATTTACACGAGTTTCGGAGAAAAGCACGAAAAATTGCAAACGGCTAGAAAGATGAGCGCGACCTGGGATCGAACCGGGCACTTGCCATCTACCAACTTTGAGTGCAGAACCGCTCGACCACTGGTGGGCCTGTGATGCGAATCAAAGTAGCGTTTAATATTCCCGTATGAAGGTAAAGCCTTTTGCAGAAAAGACTATCTAAAGTCAACGCATGAAACAGATTCTCTAGACACCATAGGCGAGTAAAGGTCGCCCTTATGTAATTTAAATCTACTCTTATTTATTTTTAAATCTTAATTTGCATATTTTGCGTATTTTAAATCCATTCTTAAGACCTTTCTGAAATCTGAACTATTTTCTGACTTAGTTTTTTTTTTTTTTTTTTTTTTTTCAGAAATGTAAAAAACTTTCAGGATTTTTTTTTTATTTAGATACTTATAAATTTAACAGTGTTTTTTCTAGTTTCTTATTCTTAGTTCTATTATTTAGTTGATTATGGAGGAATTTGATATAAGGAGTTGGAATTTCAAGCTGAATGAGCGTAAAAAATTAGGCCGCCATGCTAAACTGTCAAACACGTTAGTGATGTCAAGTAAAGGGGCTTCGAATTTTTCAGATTTAATAAAACTAGTGAATAAATTCTGTTTTTCTGACGGGTGGTGGGATGTTTAGGTCTAAAACCAAATTGTTCGGGTTGAAATTGCAAATAATTCAGCCCCTCCTCATCGTTTTTTCCATCTAATTTGAAAAACCTAATTTTCCTATCTTTTCATTCATTATCACAATACACAAGCATATGTTTATTAAAAATCAACATTTTAGTACCTTAGCCAGAGCAGTTTTACTTTAAAAACATGAAGAATATTCTTCATTTATTTCTTCTATTTTAGACTTGTTCGCAAATTTTGGTGGTAGTTTATATTAAATGAGTGAAATTTTCTTGTCCCTGAAAGGGTTAAAGTGTTTTTATGCAAAGTTAAAATCCTTAAAGAAGGTTACTTTAAATTTACAAATGAATATACACATATTCCTTAAAAGAGAGAGGAAAAAAAAAATAAAAAATTGGCTTATGATTTTCGTTTTTCTTCCACCCATTTCTTTTCCCCTTAAATTTTGGACAGTGTTTGAATTTTTTTGGCGGCCCACCTTTTTCGGCGGCCCTAGGCGACCACTTAGGTTCGCCTAATGGTAAAGCGGGCCCTGTCCCCCTCCAACAATATAGTTTTCTTTATGTGATACACAACTGAGTCTAAAATTTCTAGCACCAAGTGGACTCAGTCCCTCCCCAATCAAAGGCTGCAATATTTGTTATGTAACACCTAAGGTATATGTCTCTGATCAACATTATATCTAATCTAACATAGATATTTATCTCTAATCAACATTAATATAATCAATATTATCGTTAACTTCAAACCTATTCCAGTCAATATTTGCAATGTTATTATTAATCTATATATTAATTTGAAACATGTTTTTGCCTGTCTCCACTATATTGAGAGAACTACTCGGTGTAAAAATTTGGTTGAGGTGTCTAATAAAAGGTCTTGGTCTGTAGATGTGCTATGAGAAGAGAAAAATAAAAAAAAGTCGAACGGTCCCCGTTTCCCACCCGTTTCGGGTTAAAAACACGTTTACGAGCTTAACTAAGCTTCAAATTACTTCACGGTGAAGAAATTGTACATATGGGG
Source organism: Salticus scenicus (assembly GCA_963930645.1). Taxonomy (NCBI): domain Eukaryota; kingdom Metazoa; phylum Arthropoda; class Arachnida; order Araneae; family Salticidae; genus Salticus; species Salticus scenicus. Next base: position 74,055,057 of record OZ005662.1, on the reverse strand, counting down.
ACTAGAGTCGAATACTAAAAAATCGCTTTCTGCGAATTTGGAATTTTAGATTTTAAAGGGGGGGGGGAAAAGGGGGAAAGTAGATTTGGAGGGGGGGAAATTAGTTTGAGAGGGAAATTCGTTCTAGACCCACACATGTAGCCCCTCATTTTAAAGGTCTTGAAAATTCATGTTGATTGGAGATGCTTGCATACAATATAGTGCGACCCCTGGTGGTGAAAAATGGAACTAGGTGATTTTGCTGCAGACCCTATCATGTTACATCTTATTTTAAAGGTCTTGGTATTTCCTGACCGTTGGTGATGTTCGTACAGAACACACTGCGTCCCCTGGCGGTGGAAAGTGCAACTAAAGGATTTTGCAGTTGACACCACCATGTGACACCTTATTTGAAAGGTCTTGGAAATTCAAGGCGATTGGTGATAAAGGTCTTCAAATTTCATGTTCATTGGGAATGTTTGTATATAATATAGTGCGCCCCCTGGTGGTTAAAAATGGAACTAGGTGAGTAGACCCTATCATGTTACACCTTATTTTAAAGGCCTTGGTATTTCCTGACCGTTGGTGTTGTTCGTATAGAACACGCTGTGTCCCCTGGCGGTGGAAAGTGCAACTGAAGGATTCTGCAGTTGACACCACCATGTGACACCTTATATGAAAGGTCTTGGAAATTCAAGGCAATTGGTGATGTTCGTATACAACATACTGCGCCCCCTGGTGGAGGAAAGTGGATTTTGCAGCGCATGCGTAGCATGCCTGCTATACGGTGCCGCAGCCACAGGCAGCGGTAACACGAGTCAGAGGTTCGTTCGGTTCAAGATTAATTTTTGAGAATTTTTTCATGTTATAAGCGGGCTGCATATACGCTGCCGCAGGCACCGCGTCACGAGCCCGAGTTCCGTTCTGTTTGAGATAATTTTTTTTATTACAGATGATTATTTTTCTTTTTATGATGCTTTCATTTAAAAATAGAAATTCAAACAAAATCGAGTTAAAGATATAAAACCATACACATTTAAGATTCATTTAAGGTTATTATCATGGGCTCTGGCATTGCCGGGCGAGTTCGTTCGGTTCCAGGTTAATTTTTTGGAATTTTTTTTTATGTTATTAGCGGCCCGCGTATGCGCTACCGCAGGCACCGGGGTCACAAGGCAGAGTTTCGTTCGGTTCCATGTTTTTTTTTTTTTTTTTTTTTGTTACATCTAATCATTTTTTTCGTGATGTTATTATTTAAAAACAGAAATTCAAACAAAATCAAGTTAAAGGTATAAAATCATACAAATTTAAGGTTCATTTAAGGTATCGTGGGCCCAGGCAACAGCGAGTGTGTTCATTTGGTTCCAGATTAATTTTTGGGAACATTTTTATGTTATTAGAGACCGGCGTATGCGCTGCCGAAGGCCCCGGAGTCACAAAGCAGAGTTTCGTACGGTTCAAGGTAATTTTTTTGTTATAGCTGATTATTTTTTTGCGATGCTTTTATTTAAAAATAGAAATTCAAACAAAATCGAATTAAAGATGTAAAACCATACAAATTTAAGGTTTATTTAAGGTTATTACCATAGGCCCGAACAACGTCGGTCGGGTCAGCTAACATGTAGTATTTAACGGAATAGAAAATAAAAGATAGCAACTGTTTATTTGGAGTTAGTTTGACGTCACATTGACAGTACTTTGTTGAAAGTGATGTCATATATAGTATTTCTATTTATAAGTATTTTTCCGAATTTCTTTTTTTATTAAGTGAAATGTCGTAAATTATATTACATATTTTAACTTGAAATACATTTATAATGATACGATGATTTTTGAAACATTACAGACAATAAAGTGATCGTCGAATTCGACGGGTTTCAGCTAGTATATTTAATTTAAAAGCTGTAGATGTATGATAATTTAATTTTATAAGGAATAAGTATACACAAGTTATGGAGGCTATTTATTTATTTATTTATTTATTGCAAGGTAACTTTTATTGTTATTCATGCCTCTTTTTTCCTACTATTAAATTAGAAAAAATAAACCAAGGAAACGAAAAAATTTTTAGGTATAGATTTGATTAAAAAAAAAAAAAAAAAAAAAAATTCTAATATAGCGAAATTTTTATACAAGTAAATAGTCAAATAGTATAATTTATTACTATAAATTTGATGAATAAATTAATTAATGATAAAACACTATTTCTTAATTATTTTACCTATATACATTTGCAGAAATGTATTGTTTTGGTAAAATAAAGTATTATAATGCTAAAAAAATAAATTAATATTTTTATAAATATATTATGGTTTTAAATCAAAATCAGGTAAAAATGTTATTTATCTTTATTTATTTTACTTTTTTACTTATTTTATTGTTTTTTATTCCATTTTCAGGGTTTTGAAGTACGTTTAAGTATTAGGAAAGTTTAAATGTTTAAGCCATTTTTGATTTAACTAAATCAAAAAGATTTGTAGTTTCATTATAAAATACTTTTATAAAATAATATTAAGCATTATTTTGTAATAGTTTAAAAGAGGATGTTATTAACACTTTTTAAAATAAACCATCAATACATACATGCCTCTTTCCAACTATTGAAATTTGAAAAAAAAAAAGAAAAAGAAAGAAAAAAAGAAAAAAAGAAAGGAAGAAAAAAGAACGGAAAAGAAAACAGTAGACTTAAATTTTACATACAGATTTGATATATTGTAATTATTATAATCTCTGAAAAATAATTCATTTTTATACTATATTCTACTAATTTAACTGTAAAACAATCTTGAAACATTTAAAATGTTTCGCTGGTTAACATTTTGTAATATATTACTAGAAACATAATGAGCTAATCAATATATTAAAATATTTGATTTTTTCTTATTTTCTTTTCCTTCCTTTTTCTTTTTTTTTTTTTTTTTTTTTTTTTTTTTTTTTGTAACAGACTAATTTTTTCAGAACTATATTATTTTGACATACTAAAGTGTTAATCTAAAACAATAAATTACTACTTTTTTAAAAAATAAGTTATTATGTGCTTCAAACAAATACAAGTGAGGAATTTATTTATTTATTTATTCTTGACATATTTTATGAATTTCAATCCTCTTAATGAAGCTTTTAAAATTCATAGTTTAAGAGTTTGATCTTCTAGTCATTGTTGTTTTAAACCAATGACAAATATTTGTCATCTGATTATGATATTAAATATTAATTTTATAAAAGTAAAGAAAAATGTTTCTTGGAGTCACTTTTTAAAATAAAACCAAACTGGAAAGTTAACAATATATCAAATTTGAAACAATATTAATTCAATAAACATTTTTAAGAACAAATATAGAATAAAATACCTAAGTAAATAATTCTGCAATTTAATATTAATATATATATACTTATTTATATATATTATAGAAATAAAATGATTTTTTTTGGAAGGATTCTTTACATTAATAGCCAATAGATGACACCAAAACACCCATATTGTGATTCAGATTTAATATTTCAGACGGAAGTGAAGTCCGTCCTTGGAAACAGAAACTGAATTACACCTTTTTCTTTACAGAGGCGAGGTAATATAGTTCCATTTTTAAACCAAATTTTATCTACCTATCTGTCTATATATTAGTAATATCATTTACAGTCTTTTTCACAAATATAAAACTCAAATTTATCTTCCTCGCAATTTTAAAGAACAAAAACTCAAAACACTTCTTAACTTTGTTATCCATAATAATTATATCTTCCACAACAACAATATATATTTGCAACAAATAGGAATCCCACAAGGAGGTAGTAACTCCAGTATTTTGGCAGATCTCTGTCTTTATTATTAGGAAAAGCAATTTTGTTATGATGATGTCCGGCTTTATCGTTACGTAAATCATAATATTTTATTTTATCTTAACAAGCAATCACAAAATGACTTTTCCTTAAATTATCCATCTAACTTAAAGCTAACTCAAAATACTCTAACTAATTAATGAATTAACTATTTAGATATAAAAATAATCTTTGATGGTAATAAAATTTACACAGATATCTATGACAAATGGCAAGATTTTAGATTTAAAGTAAACTTATTTACACATTTTAATTCCTGTCTGTATCTTTCGGTATTTAGAAACATCATTATTAATCATTTATTTCGAATTAATAATTTATGCTCTCCAAAATATAAAAACAAGAATATTAATAAACTAATCACAGCCACTGCTAAAATGGGTTTTCCTAAAAATTTTGTATTTTCTATTTTCTTCACCTTTCTGAGCTTCTCCTACATAAAGAAATTTTTCATTATAATTGATCTTTGTGGTTTGAGTGATCTTGTATCCGTCGCATATATATATATATATATATATATATATATATATTTAGATATAGATATATAGATATATAGATAGATATAGATATATATATAAGTTTTGTGAGAAGAACGAAAAACATCTGTCTCCTGAGATAAAAGCAATTAATATCATATATCAGATTTTAAAAAATCGCCTGAGCCGTTTTCGATAAAATAAATTTTACGCTACTAGCTTTTTTAATTTCAAAATAATATTTCAGGTTTCAAAATGTACTGTATGTAGAAATGTAGAAATATCAGAGTAGGATCTTACGGAAAATAAAATACTATTTTGAAAATATTAGAACGAGTTTTTTGAGATATTAGCTGTCGACGTTTTGAATTACTTTTAATCTTAAGTTAGCTATATAAATAGAGTCGCCGGTAAGCTTCGTTTGAGCATCACTGCGTTCGGGTTCCAATGTCGGGTCTCATGATATATATGTGTGTAAAAAAAATTATCTTTCTTCCTTTTTCTTTTTTAAACATTTTTAATGTAGCTATTTAAAAAATCAATACTATAATCATTATCAATAGCGACATTAAATAAACTCTGAATATCTCTAATTTTAACCTGGTTATCTATAATTAATTTTTTATATCGGTTAAGATAGTTTAAAATGATATTTCTGTATATTAGTTTACTAAAATTAGAGTCCATTATGTTAATTTTATTACGTTGAAATCAAAATTTCTTCTTTCATCAAAAATAGTAGTTACCGTTTCATTTTCAACAATATTTATATCTAAATCTAAGAAATTAGTTTTTAAAGAATTAAAATGAGTGCTAATCAGTTTTAAGTAAGATGGATAAAAATCAGATTTTATATCAGTGTCATTATTATTTGTAGTAAATTGTATTAGGTCATTAATATATCTGTACATAATCATTATATTTTAAATTTATATTTATTTTTATAGGTAGACAAATACATATTTGATAAACAACTACTAGAGACAGCTCCTTGAGGAAAGCCATATTTTTGTATAGAGAATAAAATTTTCCTTTACAATTTATATAATTCTCTTTCAAACCAAACTATATAGTTTTTTATATTTAATATAATCTATACTATCTATTAAATTACTTTCTGAACGAAAACATTTTCCAAAAAATCAATAAACTCATTTATTCTAATACTGTTAAATAAATCTTCAAAATCCCATGCGTAAACACTATTATTTTTTTCATCTTTCATAAAACTAATAAAATCAGAAATATTTTTAGAATAATAGAATTTTTAGTTTGGTCAAGTGTTTTTATCCCTAACAGCACAGTTAGGCTTAACTTATCCACAGTACATCTTAAGGACGTTTCTGGGATGTCTTTTCATCCAGAAGACATCTTGAAGATATCCTGGGGAAGTGATGTGCTGTCTGGGATTACATTATAAGCTTATCATTTTTTATTACATTATAAATTTTATAAGCAGAAGTTGCAGTTCTAAATTTTATTGGATTTTTATGAAACTTAGGGATAGGAAAAATATAAGGGAAATTAAAATTATTAATTTTAATTCCAAATATGTAAGTAGATTTTCAGCATATAATTTTATTAACCAATTCTGTTTCTTTTATTTGCGTCTTTTGAAATAACGTATTATTGGTCCTTATCTATCATTTTTAAATAATATTTTTTGAATATAATAGTAAAATTGTGTTGTCAGCTTTATCTACATATCTATTGTTATCTACATATTGCATGGTCCGCTTAACTCTTTTCTAACGTTAACACAAAAGTTTTATTTGAGCAACCCTCACTCTAGCTTTTAAAATATGGGCCTATCTTAAAAAAAAAAATTAATTATTTTATTTAAACAGCTGAAATGATATTACTAGGGAAATATAAATTCACAGCCGTTTACTTTATAGCAGAATTTTATATTATTCGTTGACAGAAAAAAAAGTAAATTAACTCTGTAAAAATTCTCCTTTTAAATACCTTTCTATTCTTTTTTTATTTAACATCCTCTACAAACTAATTATTTTTCGCTGTTTATCGCATTTGAATAAATCATTCAATTATAATAACTTTAGAAAATCGAGTCTGGTAGGTGGCTTTCTTTACATCTCTTTTTAATTCACTATTAATGTATTGCACATAAACCCTTCAAAATAGGCAAAGCGAGAAAAAAAAGGTTTATTCATTTAAAATTTATTTTTAATTTAAAAAATAATGTAATTGGAAGTTCAAACTTTATTTTAACCGGAAATTAATTAATTTGAGAATAAATAGTTTTATTGAATGCGTGTACTGTAAATTAAATTATCATGAAAATAAACAAAAGCTGTATACATATAGAGATATAAATCGAGTGTATAGATACGATAAAGTTTTGTACTTTATTTTATGTTTGAGACTTTATTAAGTTGGAAACATAATCTATTTTATTAAATATTTTATTTCAACTCTTTTAAGCGATTGACGATTATTAAGCAATTACAGATTTTTTTTTTTTTTTCGTAATTCCTTATGCGGAGTAGTTAATTAACTGTGAAAACAGATTTTAAAGTATTATTTAAAAGAAATAAACTGCAAATAATGATATTAAAAAAGACATTTTCTAGCTACATACAAAGATACAGGGTAAACTAAAAATCCCTGACACATTTTAAAATTGAACATATTATGAATTAGGTGATATACGAGAGTGCGAATCGCACTACAACGCTACTTATGATATTAGTTGCAAATTTTCTTCATAATGATCTTACAAGGAAACATTCAAAAGGCGTCGTCTTCAAAAAATATTGAAAAACATATATGTGATTCTACTCTTCCTAAAACACCAGAAAGTGAAAAAAATTATCGGCTGAAATTAATTACAGCGACCACAAAAAATGATCAAAATTAAGCATATTTGGTGGTTTCACATTGTTATGCAATTGATTTTGAGTACTTGGCGGAGAAACAAAACACGGTTCTCTTCGTACACGTCAATCTCGGTGCTAGCCAACTGAACCCCTAACAGCGCTAAATCACCAAATATCCTTAATTTTGATAATTTTTTGTGGTCGCTGTAATTCATTTCAGCCGATAATTTTTTCACTTCCTGGTGTTTTATGAAGAGTAGAATCACATGTATTTTTTTTTTCTTTTTTTTTAGACGACACGTTTTGAATGTTTCCTTGTTAGAAAAAGCAAGAAAAAGCATTGAACATGAAAGTCACACAATTAAAGGATACATACAGTAACCGCCGCTTAATAAATTCACTGGTTAACAAAATCAGCCACTTAATATGATCAAATTACCAGGACCGGAATCAAATCAATACAAACTATTTTACAACTACCACTTAATAAAACCAGCATCGCCGGTTAATAAACTCAAAAATATCTCTTCAGTAGCAAAAATGCATTTATACACGAAAAACATTTATTTACATTTTTTTTTTTTTAATAAAAAGAAAACAAAACACAGCATACCCCAATTATCTCTCTTTGTAGAAAATTTTACACTTGCAGCATAGTTGAAAATTAAACACGTCCCATCACTTGTCTCAATAACAATTTCAAAGAATGTATATTCTTCAAAGGGCGATAATGGGTTACAAATTTAATTTGATTCGCAGGTGATTTTAATTTTAATTACTTTCTCTTACCCATAGGGTCGATAAAGTACTGTTTTAGGGTCGAATTTTCGAACGTGAGTTTTTGTTATATTTACAAGTTCTAAGGTCCCCTGAATACGAAAATCATGTTTTTAGCGAATGGTCTGTGTGTCTTTCCGTCTGTGTGTCTGTCTGTGTGGATGTCTGTGTGTCTGTTATCAGCGTATCTCAAGAACAAATAGTAGCAGAAATTCCAAATTCGGTATTCTAAATGTGTATGCTACAGTAAGCTTTTCGTTGAGATGAAGCAAATTGTTCGTGTACAGGGACACTTGAAAGTATTCAAACACATTATGTCTATGGGGAAATTGCAGGTAAGTAGAGTTTAACGTCTACAGACTGCACTAAACCAAATAGCACGAATATATTTTTTTTTGTAATACAGATAGACAACTGGGAAAAAACATTGTGTATGTACGAGCCTCGCCTCCCCCCCCCCCTGGGGGGGTCCTACCTCGAGGGGAGTAAATTTTCATGATGGGTATCTTTTAAAAGAGCTCGCCAATACCTTTAAAACGAATGGTTGAACCATCGATTTTTAAAAACAGAATTATTTTTTAATAACCGAATTAAATTCTATATTAATGTAGGTGCATTAATGAAACGGGGGATGAGGGGGGCGGCAGCCTCCCTCACACAGAACTAATTGTCCTATAAAACTCTTCCGAAGCCTAATTTGAATTGTTTAACGTAGGTTTACATAACAGTACTCCTTATCTTACCTCTTAATCTCTAACCTGTATTTATAGTATTAAATTTCAGGGTGAGAGAAAGTCGTGTGAATGACACACCAGATTATTTTTAATTATTAAAAGACTTGTTATTTTGGAATAACTAAGAAGCAAGAAGTTTAATTGTAAGGATTTTAAATTTAAATGAAAAACGTGAACTTCCGGCAAAGTAATGATGATTTTCCTCAAAGAAAAACGCATCGGAAATCGGGATTTGTTTAAATTATTATACTGAAGGTACAGTTAAAAAATTAATTAATATTGTTTGTTAATTTCATTATTCATTACTGTTTCAAATTTCCTTCCAAATTCAGGAAAGTAATACGTTTTTCCTTGTGTGCAGGAATGTTCGCCGGATATAAAAATTAGCAGCATAAGAAAATCATTTTGGCTCAGGACGAATGTGATTGTAATAAGCGGCGGGTACTATATATATTTTCAATTCACTGCAATAACTTAATAGGTGCGGTTTTTATAACTGGGATTACATGTAAACGGTAATCCAATTCACTTTTGTTGTTTTCAGTATTTATTTTGTAAAAGACTGGATTATATGTTTTATCCGTGCTTTCAATTAGCATTTTAATTTCAAACCCAGGCAATTCATATATTTTACACTTACTGCATGGCATGTAAATCTGAATACTTACAGAAACTCTATTTTCTAGAAGCTTTCATGTCTATAAAAATCATAAAAGTGTCATGAATTGCGATCTTGCTGTGCACCCTCTCTCCTATTGTTTGAAATATTACTTACAATCCACGTGTTCTTGATTTTTCCTTATCTTTCTACTTCCCGAATTCGTATTGGCTAAGACCTCCACTTTCTTAAATCCCTATTCCTTGCTATTCCGATTGTAAAATTCGCTTTCCTATCTATGTATATCAGCAATAATCCACCTCGTCCTTTTTCACTGATGACGATACGCTTTACGCTACCGAAATTGCAGTTTGAGTTTAATATTTTTAAATTGGCCTTTTTAAGATTGGTTGAATATTTAATTTTTTGCACAACGTCAAGTCTGGTTACTCATTGTATAATTTTTATACACTTTGTCCTTTACACAAGAAGAAGTCAATAGATGTTGAGTCTTGAGATCGAGGTAATTGTTTATGAAGAAAACTTTATGTTAAAAAAATATTACGAAAAATGAAGCAACGTCTGAGAGATAGTGTTAATTTTTCTTTTATTACACAAAACTTTTCACGCTAACAAACTATTTAGTTTAAATAGTTCTCTCATACGCTGCATGTTTGATGCAATGTTAAAGTTTAAACCATGTCAGAGACATCAGTCCATCATCATGTAAGCCGCTCATCAGCCCATCCTGTGTATATTTTAACTATGCACAGATATTTTTGTATGAAGCAGAATACATTTATTTTATCTCTGAAAAGATAGTGTGGTTTCATTACATGCTCTTTACTGGATATTTGCCATAATTAGGAATGAGCAATAGGTTATTCATTTATGACTAGATTTGATCCTCTCATTTTTAAACCTATTTAAATGGCAAATAAACAATTAAAATTAACATAGACAAATTTCACAAACAATTACACCCCGCGAAAAAAAGATAGGTACAAAGGGGTTTTTTTTTATTTTTCATAAAATAACACTATCTAAATTGTGCTTATCATTTATTATTATCAGCATAAAATAAAACTATTAACGGACTAATTTTTGTTTTAAGACTAATTTAGAAAAGTTTTAAGACTAATATTTTTCTAATTTTATACTACACTCCGGGAGAAAAAGATAGGAACAAAAGGTTTTTTTTTTTTTTTTTCATAAAATAACGTTATCTAAATTGTGCTGATCATTTATTATCACATTAAAATATTATCATATCGAAAACATATTAAATATTTGAATCATATTCAAAATATTCATATTCAAAATAATCATATTCAAAAATTTAAAAAAAAAAAAAAAAAACCTTTGTTCCTATCTTTTTGTCGCGGTGTGTAGTCTTAAATTAGCTTAAAATTTTTCTAAATTAGTCTTAAAATAAAAATTAGTCCAGGAATAGTGTCATTTTATGATAATAATAAATGATAAGCACAATTTAGATAATATTATTTTATGAAAAATCAAAGAAAAAACCCTTTGTACCTATCTTTTTGTCGCGGGGTGTACACAATTAACCCTTTGCCAGCCCAATTAATTTTCGCTCCTCTGGTCAGTTTCCCCAAACTTAGAGATTTTTTTATTCAATATCCACCACTAAATTTTAACTGCAATGATTGTCTAATCACTTGGAAGGTTATTCACCCATTATACATATCAAATATCACTCCTCAAAATTATTGGTAGTTGTTGAATAAAAGAGTACCTAAACTTGGCAACAGTGTTTAGAATGCTTTAGAGCATTAGGGCTGGCAAAGGGCTAAGTCTGACTCTCTTTTAAAGTGAAACAACGTATAGGGGAATACATACAGATTTTACATTGATTATTACAGTTCTCAGGTACCTGTACCTTACGTGATGACATTAAACCATTGCCATACTTTGTTGTAGAACACCACACTCCTCGATAAACTTCCCCTCTGCAGCTGAAAATGACTCTGAGATTTGCTGTTAAAATTGGTGTTTGAATGATAGATGATATACGTTTATTGAATTTGTAAAAAAGTATGTTAATAAAAATACACATTAGGGGATATTTCCATGGAGAGATCACCAATTTAAGAAGTAGAATATCTCACACGGGATTAAAATCTAATCAAGTATGAAATAATTATATTGTAATATTTTCCATTTTTCCATGCGAATCACTACATAATGTATCTTTAGAATATATGCAGGGTGGTTGTAATTAAACGTCCCCTATAAACAGCATGCTACAGCGCAAACGGGTGAATGGAATGCAACGAAATTTGGTATATACACTATACACGAGATGCGCTCACGGAATTTCGAAAAAAGAAACGTGTTCCAAAATGTCCACCAGAGGGCGCCTTTTCCGTAAATACATTAAATTTAACACAATAAACGACCAAAACGGAATACAGAAACAATATTAACAATCCAGAACAAGAATTGTGAGTAATAAAACGTAAAACTGGGAAATGCTGTCAGTTCCAGAAAAAAAAAATGTCCAGATTTGCATGCTTGCGAAGGAGAGGAAGCTTTATGCAAAACAGGTATTACTTAATGTAGTTCGATGACAAGGTGATCAGAAAATAGTCAATAAATGTTAATATTGTTTCTGTATTCCATTTTGCTCGTTTATTGTGTTAAATTTAATGTTTTCCGGAAAAGACGCCCTCTGGTGTAAATTTTGGAACTATTTTTTTTTTTTTTCGAAATTCCATGAGCGCATCTCGTGTATAGTCTATATACCAAATTGCGTTGCATTCCGTTCACCCGTTTGTGCTGTAGGATACTGTTTATAGGGGAAGTTCAATTATAATCACCCTGTATATATGTATATTTCCTGAAAGCATCTCATGAATTGTTCACTCACCAAATTTGGAAGCAATCCACGCCCTATTTTTTAACTGCAGTATACTATTTATAGCGGGAGTTTAATTATAATTTTTAAATTAATATACGTGTAATATGCATGTAATGCTGTATATTAATTTAAAAACCTACTCTATCGTATTGCATAGTTTATTATAAACTTATTATGTGTTTAGGTTTATAGAGTTTTTTCATGATTTACTATAAGGAATATTTAAAATATATAATAGTGCAGCAATATTTTAAAATATACCTTACTGAGAACAAGTGAAATAATTGTCATAAATTCTAGTTTAAATAAAAACAGGAAAAAATAAAATCTTTGAAAAAAAAAAAAAAAAATACTCTAGGAAAGTAATATATTAAAAGTAACTAGGGAGAGAAAATTAATCTACAGCCTGATTTAGAACATTTTTAAGGTTATAAAATACACCAGGAAAGGAATATGTAAAACACTAACTAGGAAGAAACTTTATATAATTGAGGCTAATTTGTGGAATATTTTATGGTAGTAAAATTTACTAGTGAAAAGTGTGTTAAAAATATGTTAGAGAAAACTTAAGTTGTGAAGGAATAAATTACCAAATATAATATTAATACTTGAACATTTGTTGGTCCGAATTAATAATTACATTTTAAATTTCAGTTTATAAAAGAACTTAACAATCTTTTGAAAATGTTAGTGGTAGTGAAATTTTTTGGTGAATAAAATCAATTTTGTTTAACATCAATCAGGAGTGAAACGCTTGTTTAATGTCATGTGAGTGTAATTTCATTATTATTATATTATGTGTTAATTCTTTTCAATAATCGCTATTTTAATTAAAACAACACACCATATTATTATATGATAATATCGTACTCTAGTGTCTTACATTTGAAAGTGTACAGACGATTAAAAAATTGTTTATCTAAACGCTACATGATTATTCACGAAACGTCAATGAAGACCTCCCCTTTTGAGATACAAAAACATTTTGATTGCACCAAAAACTCTTTGTGGTGTCTGTGCGTAACGCGACAGAGGCCGCAACTCCCCTCCCCCCCCTCCTCCCCATAAACTTGCAAATTGGTAATCATGATCATGAACAACATGAATTTAGTTGCATAATTTTGGATGTGAATTCTGTTTTTGGTTTGTGTACGGGGACAAGCGATATTTTCTTATTATTACGGCAAAATTTCATTATACCACGGTAGCGGCGGCAAAAATAACCCTGTCGACTTGCAAATTGTTAACCCGAGAGTAGTTGCGTCACTTTTTATAACGCTAGTAGTCGCGTGTCGGTCTTTTTGCTACCGCTGTTTAGTGTTGGGGGAAAGCCGAAAGAGAGCCATTAGAGAAAGGTGAAGTGCCTTTAATTCACGCGAAGTTTTTCCCGCAAAACTCTAACCTGTCTTAAAAATCGGTAATGGGGAGAAAAATGAATCAACGTTAGTGGTCGCGTCGCTGTCAAACAGACCGATTTGAGAAGTAAAATGTTTTTAACTGCTCCAAAAATAGCAGTAATGACTTAAAAACATACTACGTTAGAGGAAATCCACCCAAGGTCAGGTACACAGAGTTTCCCCACTTTATTTTTAAGGGGTGATCTGCAGGAGGAATTTATAAGCGATGGGCGGTAAAAAGACCGACATGCGACTACTAGCGGGTTAAACATATTCTTCTGTCATATAGAATCGCTTGTATGTTTTTTGGTTTGTATACTGTTTTTGAGTAGTATACAGGGATACGCCAAAGAGTTTCTTCACATTACGGCTTGAGTACAGAATTTGAGGTATCCCGAAAAAGGTATTTCAAATATCACCCGATTGACTTACAAACTTAAAAATATTTTCATGAGTGATACAGAATTTGTTGTACTTTGTGTGTGTGTGTGTGTGTGTGTATGTGAGTGTGTATATGCTGTTTATGGTTCTTGTACAGGGACATAACAAAGTACTTCGCATCGTTAAGGTCTATGGACAGAATTTTGTTTAAACAAATTTTAATGTGGATACACTACATTCAATATAATTAAAGAAACGTACATTCTTCAGATGCTTTAAAACAGGTTTTCTTTAGACACAAGAGTGCAAACACTTAATAATCAATCTATACTACACAAAACACACTGAGAAAAAAAAAATACCGCCTTAATCTATAATGAATAAATAGTCATTTCCTAAATCCTTAAACTAGATATATAGATTTCCGATCTATGCGCATAAGGCACGCCAATAAACTGAATAGACGAACTGATCGAGAATTTCTAATCTAGACATTTCTAGATGGTGTAACAATATTCTGAATCTTGTATTACGATAAATTCTCACTTTGATTTTCTAGAATTGTGTCATAAACCAAGATTATAGCTGCTGAAACCCACCTCTTGTATTCGCATTTATTTGGAGATATTTTCAAATTTATTTTGTACTCGATAGTTTAGGCAAACGCTCAAGAATTCTAATAGAAGTCTCTGGAATTCGCTATCGAATGGGACAAGAAAATTTTTTATAAGAAATTTATAAGGATGACATGGAACTATCTTTTCTAGAGCCACAATTTAGATTCTAGGTGTTAGTTATAGAAATTTTTCTTAGTGTATTGGCGTGCCTTATACTCATAGCTCGAAAATCTATATTTCTAGTTTAGGGATTTAGAAAAGGACCACCTATTCGTTCTAGATGAAAGCGATATATTTTTTTTTTCTCAGTGCAGAACTACAAAAAGGAGTTGTCAGTAACGTTATGTTATCATGTAAATAATGTAAAATTTGGTACAAATATTTATAAGATACAAAGAAGTAGTTGTAGGTTTTACTAGTGTATATTGTGTTTGTGGTTCTTTTACAGGGATACGCAAAAGCATTTCATACCAATGCAGCCTACAGAAATAGTTTCCTTAAAAGAATTTTGAAGTGGTTTTAGTCCATTCAACATAACGAAATTAATATAATTTTTTTAAAATATTTAAAAACATGGTATCTGTAGATAATGTTAGATATAAAATCAGTAATTACTTTACAGGGCTACATAAAAGTATTCTAGTGTTATGCAAGCATGTAATTCAAATCCAATTAATTATAAGTACTTAATTTTAAGTTTTAAGAAATTAGCTATATATCAAGCTAAATTTTAAAAGTGTGCCATAAAAAATTCCTTAAAATAAATAAAAATGGTACAAATATCTTTAAAAAATGAAAAAAAAAAGCGAGTAAATTATAACACCGTAGTATATTTTTAACTTTAGCCACAGTTGTCAAATATAATAACTTTTCTAGAATATTTCCCATGTAGAATTTAACCATTTTTTAATTATTATTATTTCATAAATACAAAGTTTTTTTAAATTAGTTAAAGAAATTATAAAAACAAAATAATGATGCTAAAATTCAAGTGTTATGTAGTTTTTGCAATCTTTTCTAGGAAAATAATAAATACAATTATAATACAACGTCTTACAATTCTAACACGAGTCTTACAATTAAAATACAATGATTTAAATATTTATACCGCTAAAATTGCAAAGGATTGTTACATTTATTAATTTCAAAGCAATATTAAGTTTAACCAATAGATATTAATTTTAATTAAAGTTTTAATTATAACGTCATCTTAATTTTAAATATAAACTATATAATAATTAAATAAAAAGCCCGTTAAAAGCACCTATTCTAACCATATATTTAAAACAGAATGTATACCTAGTCTTTATATAACATTGTGTCAACTTTAACTCAAAATAACTGCTTTTCATTACCCACAAACATGCTTTAGTTCTAAAAGTAATTACAGAACTGTCTTCGCATATTCTGAAGACTCAAAATATTCTTGCGTTAGAAAAAAAAAATATTCCAATGCTTTCAAGTTATGATTGTTTACTGGCGCGTACAACTTTAATTATGATCTCTTTGAAGTAGCATTACTCTTTAAATATATTGCGAAGGATCTTAATTTTAAAAAATAAAATGACACAATAGAATATGATATACGACGCTTATTCTTTTCCGGTAATGAAATTGGATGATACTTCTTTTTATTTCTCAGAAAATTAGCAAATTTGTTTTTGGAAAAGACCATAAAATATATTTTGGTATTAGTTTAATTCAAAAGAATGATACCACGGGGAATTAGTGTGTATTCAAAGATTTTATAAATTATTAATTATTTTTCTAATTGAAATATGAATAGCGTTACAGAGTATATTTAATTTATATTTTGTAAGTAATAAAGTGTAATAATTTGATACTGAAATTAAATAAAATCTTTATGTTGCCATATATATATATATATATATTTACTATGTTATAAAAAGGAAAAAAAGCTTGTTGTATTTTACATACACTTAAAATTTTTATTTAAAAAAAAAAAAAAAAAAAAAAAAAAAAGACAGGAAACATTCTTTAATATCCTACAAAAAATTTGCATTTTCTAAAACTGTAAAAGCTTACATATAAGTCTGCCAAAAGGTGTTTTTTTTTTTTTTTTTTTTTTTTTTTTTAATAGGTGAATAAAATCCGCACCAGTGGTTTCAGATTTTAACTGGTGACTATATATTTGTTGTTGAGAAAAACTTGTTGACTTTCTCGTTGAAAAATTATTTCGTAACGAAACAGGCAGGTTCTAGTCGATAAATGATCTTTATCCAACAAAATTTCTCGAATCAGTACAGCAAAACTGTGGTAACAACGAATATTCTCCAAACAAGCTAATAGTACTGCCTTTTATCGAATGTTCTAGTAACAGTCCAATGAAGCTATCAGTCGTACTGCAAAAGCCACTATTCGACGAATGCTCTGGAACAGTCAAGAAAAACAGTCTATTGTTCCACAGGAGTAACGCAAGTAACATCAAATACTCCAGAGCAGAAATCTTCGCTAGGTTACAAACAAAGTTCAGATACTGAGAGCACAATATCCAAACAGCTATCGTTTAGAATAGGTCTCTGAACAACTCTGAATCGCACTGACTTCTTACTCTCTAGTAGAAGTCAACTCATTCCTGTTTATACCATTTGGCGATGGAGCTTGACGGTAATTTTTTCGAAAATCTCATGGAATGTTCTAAATCTCAGCTTCTGTGCATCGAAGAGTTTCAAAACTTCCGAAGCATGAACCACTATTTTTCGTTAAATTTGGTCACCAAGTCGCCAGGTTTGTCAGCAAGGCTAACCTTTGCTAAAAGTGAATCAACTGCCCCTTTATTTTCACTTTGCCGGTAAATTTTCATTCAGTATATAATTGAGGCAGGGAAAAAAGTTAATTTTGTTGTAAAAGTACGAAATGTAGTTCCGTGGCTGTAAGTAAAGTCGTTGACTTTCATGCGGTGAACCCTGGTTCGATCCTGGCTCTAGTAAAGCATGATAATATTAGATACTGCGAGTGTTTAATGGTATGCTCTAAGGAAAATTTGTGTTAAATAAGAATATTTCCTTTTTTGTTTTGTTGCGAAGTATTTCTCTCAAAGTATTTTTAAATAGTATAATGTTATTAAATGCGAACATTGCTACAATAAATTTTCTGTAATATAACAAGATTTGTTTTAGAATATAGTTACTGTAGCTATTTTTAAAAAATTGTACAGACATATCAGAGCAGCAATTTCAAAGATGTTTTAAAACTTTTTCGTAGCACACTAAAATAAGAAATTGAAATAGAAAAATATTTTTATCGAATCTTATATTATGGCATAGCTTTTATATTTATATGTTAATCAATCTGCCCCCTTAAATAATAATTATAATAATAATAATAATGAAGAAAAAGAAGAAAAATCACAACCTGTTTCTAAGGACAAATATTCATTACATAAAAAAAATATAGATAATTTCACTCAAATTAAGCTGCTTAAAAAAAAAAAAAATTGTAGTCAAAGAATTGTATTAAAGAGATAAGCACGCAGCACTAATTTGTATTTAATTATTAAAAATTATATCTTTGTTTTAAAATCTCACTATTTTACAGTTAGATATTATTAATATTATTACTAATCGTACTGCATTTGAAATAGAAATATAGGTTGTAAAAATACAATGTACTTTTGGATTTCACATTAAAAGAATGAAAATTAATCGGATAAATATTTGTTCATTAAAATTCGTATTTATATATATCATTCAAAATAATCACAATAATCAAGAAGTATAATTCATTTTTAAGTCGTAATACATAGCAAAATTTAAAAGCTAGTTGTCAAAACTATAATATTTCTGTCAAAAAAAAAAAAAAAAAAAAAAAGAAAGAAATTACACTTTCTAATTCTTACAATACGTTAGTATATCACAAATAAGAAAATGTGGAGACAATGCCATTTGAATTTTGCTTTTTGAAAGTCCATCCAAACCATAACCTTTTTAACTGTACTGTAGTTATCGGAAGTTCATCAATCACTCTAGGAAGAAAAAATGCTGATGTCACTGACAAGAGCAATTTTAATGAAAAAATAAAATAACTTTAGCATTTAATATTGATCTTGAAGAAAACTTTCAACAATATAATAGAAAACTGCCGAAAGAAATTTTTTTAAGAATTTCCATAAAATGAAGTTGGATTACAACCTAAGAGCGTACATTACACTGAGAAAAAAAATGTACCGCCTTTCTCTAGAATGGAAAAGTGGCCTTTTTCTAAATCCCTTAACTAGAAGTATGGATTTCCGAGCTATGCGCATACGGCACGCCAATAAACTGAATAGACGAAACGATCGAGAATTTCTAGTGTACACATTTCTAGATGGTGAAACAATATTCTGAATACACTAAATATTCTGAATCATTTATATTGCGAGAAATTCTCACTTGATTTTATAGAATTTGGTAATAAACCAAGATTATAGTTACAGAAACCCACCTCTTGTAGTCTCATTTATTTGCAGAGATTTTTAAATAACCTCCCTTTTTGCCCTCGAGAATATAGGCAAACACTCTAGAATTCTAATAGGGGGTTCTAGAACTCACTTTCCAAGGGGACTAGAATTTTTTAGGATGACATGGAAGTATTTTTTCTAGAGCCACAATTTAGATTCTAGATGTCAGTTACAGAATTTTTTCTCAGTGTAGCTGTCCTCTACGACAGACAAAGGCCGTGTTATTCCGGAGGTAAAATTGACCATAAAATTACTCAATGACTTTTTTTTTTTTTTTTTTAGTTTTGACTTCCTGAAAATTCACAAATGTGATATTTATCATTGTTTCTCAAAAATTAATAATTTAAATTTTGAATATCCCATTTGGAGCTGAAAAGGCATTAGTTCAGTTTTCTCCCTTTATGGTTTAAAAGTGAAATACAAACAATTAAAAAATAAATAAAGAGAAAATAAGAACAAATTTAATAACTGTGAAATTTCTGATTGTTAAAATGGAATTTTAAAAAAGTACATGAGGTAATTAATAATTCTACTGACAAATTTCCTTGTTGAATAACATGGGCTTTGAACGCTGGCGAGGACAGACATGGTATACTTTTAAATGATTTTATATAAAATAATTTATCGTTGTTGTTAATATAGTGTATAATGGTCTTGAAGAGATTTTTGGGCTAGTATGAGGAAAAATCGTTCAGTGGGTGATAAAAGCACCACATTTAGTGGAGTTCATATTTGAAAAACGTAGAATGCAGCTGCAACCAGAAACACTTTAACTGGAAATTCCTTTAAATATTTCTGTCAAAAACAAAATGGCCGGCAATAGGTTTCTTTATTGTGTTAATGGCTGTGGTTTCGGTGGTTTTGATAATAAATATATGTTTTTGGTATCAAATACAACGTTTTCAGCATTAAACAATAGGATTCTGATAGCATTTAACTAATAGCAACTAATATATGTATATTCCATATGATTTACAAAATGATAAAGTATTTATTACGTTTAAATATTTGTGGATAAATACAGGTATTGACAAAATATTGGAACTCTTTAGTAAGATAAAATACTGTTAAATGATATATCTATAGTTGAATACAGTGCATTGACTACATTTAAGAGCTTTCACCTCTACATAAATAGAAATCAGATCGCAATAATTCAGATTTCTTTCAGTAGCAACGGGAATAACGTTGAGATTTGTAACCATAGCCAATGAGTTCATGGAAGATTTTAGATGCGTCTGACGAAGCTGTCCGATATATGGTCCATTTTCTATTTACTATAATGCAACCATAATTCAAAGGATTTTTATAAATAGGTTTTGGTAAATGACTTGTCGACCACAAATTTGATTGCAAGTAAGCTCTCAATATATGTTTGTACAAGGCTTACATTTGTTGGTAGAAGTCTGTCCATTAATGCATCATTTCATTTTGTAAAGAAATAAATTCGAACTTTGTTGTCTCCACTAGTCTTATCATACAGGATTATAATAAATCATTCGATATTATGAACAATTAATTCCATGTTTGGTGTGGAAAAATTCCATGAATATATGGGTTAACGTTGGAAATTATTCCCACGCTTTCTCGTGCACGTACTTTTCCATGTCAAGCAAATGCTGACAGCGTGTCACAACCAGCAAATGCATGAAAATACAGCAATGCTTTTGAACGTACTAAACCAATACTTTGATTTATTTCTTTTACATTAATATAGCTTAACCTTTTCCAGAATCTATGTACATGATTCCAACGATAACTGTGATAACTCAGCAGAGTATTACCACATCAGAATCTACAGTTCGTACGGTAATCAATTTACCGTTTAAACTTGTTTGGTGAAATATGTGAGGAATATACTTCCCCCTCTTCATGATTATATCCATACATCTCCATCTTCATTATTTATTCACTGCAAGTCTGACAGATCTAAAATAGGAGGCTTACCATAACCTACATCTTAATGACCGTGAAGACTTACACATCTGTACCAAAGGTGATTATAGTTTCTATTAAATATTTCTGTATCTAAACTATGTATTATGTTTAGATACAGATTATGTTCCGAGGGATTATGTCCGGAGATGAATATGTCTCCGTTTCTTCTAGAAGATGATTGTAACTTCTCCCTTTGACTATGTTATAGTAAAAAGCTTTTATATTACAGAATTTTTCTGACGAACTTTTTCTGATGTCCCAAATCGTCATTTACACTCTCAAATCCTTTGCATTGATGATGAGCAGTTTCGAAACCCTTTGATGATCTTTTCTTGTAATCTGATGTCCACAGCCTCTGCGTCTCTTTTAAACCGGAGATGACAGCTTGCGTATTCTGACGTCTGCCCTAGTATGAACAAGTTCATCCTATTCTCAGTTTAGTTATCTCCTATGTAGACGTAAAGCTACAATTATCAACCCAGTCAGCACAGTAAACTGATCTCAATAAAGACTTTGTCATGTTACGTATATTAAAAAAGATATTTTTTCTGTTAAACTTTAAATGTCGCATTTGTCACAAGCGACTTACTGTGTAAATCCAAGAAAGTACAATATAAACTCAAGTTTGCCTCCCTGGCCTGACAGGAAGCCTATTGTAAACGCCCTATTGTATTTCTGGCGGTAACTCAATAAGCGTGTTCCCGGAATTTCTACCCGTAAACGAACTCCATTTCTTATAAAAAAAATTTAAATTCTTTTTTTTTTTTTGCAGTCGGGTAGTTTTCCGCTCAGGGACATAACTAAGATTTCTTTTTTAAGTTACTCTCACCCAACTAAAATTTTAAGGGACGGCTGAACTCACGCTTACGATGTCTGAGATTAGTTATACGTAGATTTAGTAATGTGTTTAAAATTACTCTGTAAAACCCGTTGAGGATTTTCCCGGCTAAATTTTTTTCCTTGGAGGGGGACTGTGAGGTCGAGACTGTACTAGGTCACCATAAATTCGGTTTGAAATTATGCTGTATCCAGAAAAGTAATCAGTTGGGATAGTTAAAATGCTTCGGCGCCAGAAACTCGGCTAAATTTTAGGTCGGAATAGTTGTGTGTCGAGATAGCGCTGCAGCGATGGAAGTAAGTTGCGAAGTATAGATGAATGTGAAGCGGTTCTAAAGTTTGGTTGAAGGAAAGAGAAGGGAAGTTGTGAGGTCTAGCAAAGTGCTACGATTAAAATTTGCACTTTGCAAGTAAACATGAATACGAAGGTTTTAGGATTCGATTGAGTAATGGAGTTAGTTCTTATCCTAAACTAAAATTGTAAATTGTAATATGTTAATTTTATAAAGTATTTTGGAAAGTGAATAGTATAAAAGTAGAATTAAGATTGCTTTTGTGTGTTAGTTGGAAGGAGAGTAAGGGAGTGAGTTGGAGGGGAATTAGTTAAAGGTTAGTTGGAAGTAAGTGAGTGGGAAGTTGGTTGTTAGCGGCTATAGCCAGAAATAGTAATTCGAGTAGATAGCGGTGTCAGGGAATCCTCCCGTTATCGAAAAGTTACTGAGCCGCGAGGGTGAATGAAGTTAAAGGTAGTAGTTAAATTTATTGGTGGTTAGTTAAGTAAAAGTTAATGAATTTAAATAAAGTAGTTGAGATTAATTATGAGTATCTATTGATAGTTAAAGTATTTGTGAAGGCTGCCCATCTTAAGTTATAAAGATAGTAAATATAATTAAAGTCCAACGCCCGCCTTTTTGTTTAAGCTCAAATAAAAGCTCATTTATTTTATATATCTGACTTTGTGTTATTTCATAACTTTATTAAGTAATTAAGCAAGTTTCAGCATTCAACTTAAAGTTGAATGAGCATGGCGACGAGAAATCATTCCCTACAAAGTTGGTGGACGGAAGTATAAGTAGGAGATTATTTTCGTAAAGTGTGTGGTGTGTAGTGGAGTTTTGTCCGACGCCTGTCTACGCTATAATTTAGAGCTTAGCGCCTGGATTAAGTTACATTTCGATAGTTCAGATCGAGTGCTATTAAAGCTAATTTAATGAGTGTTTATGTTCGGTGGTGTTAGTATTAGTGAATAGAAAAGTGAACCTGCCGGGAATCCACTGATTTATTTGAAGTTCACGTCAGCTAAGGAAAAGAGTGCATCCGTCGCTAACCCTCTGCTATATTCTGTGGTGAGATATTTGAAATTATCTAAATTATTTCTTATACATATTTGTTAAAGTATTTAAGTAGGCTGATTGAGTTACGTTATACCAGGTCAACCCTCCCTTTATTCTAGCCGAATAAACTCTTAGTTTCGTTTGATATTTAAGTCTTGTTCGATCCTTATTTACTATTTAAGATTCTTAAATTAATCTTTGAAGAATGGTGACCACCAATTCCTAACAATTGTAGTACTTTAGTACAGCTAATACTGCAGGTCCAGCAGAATCATATTATTTAACCCGGAAAACGAATCAAAACACATAAATTTATAATTAAAGAAACCAAAAATATAGCCATTTACACAATATCTTATTGTATTGTGTAAATGGCTCTATTTTCTATTTCTAATAAATATACTCGCTTAAAAAACGCGTCAAAAACAATATGACCGCGTATATAAAAAACGGCTTATTCGTAGTCTTTTTTTTTTTTTTTTTTTTTTTTACGTAGATAGCTAAAAGGAATGTCCAGAAAAAGTGTTCCTGGTTCTAGCTAAATTGTACGTGTTTCAGGCATAAACTTCAACAGATTTCATTCTTTTATCACCAAATGAATACTTACTAAGGAAATTGTACTCTTAACAGACACACTAAGTACCTGAATGCGCGCAAAATATCAATTTTTTGTATTATTACTTTTTTTTTTTTCACTGAATAAATGTAGAAAACATATATCTACGTGAGGTAATATAAAAGATTTAACCATGTTTCCTTCAAGTCCTCGACCTGATGTGTGGTTTTTGTAGAATCAAATTGGAAGTTTTTTCATGAAATAGAGAAGAATAAAATATTATTACTGCCTGTTTAAAACATGTTATGGTTCAGTACAAAAATAATCTGGTGCGTCACTCACACGACTTTCTCTTACCCTAAAATTTAATACTATAAATACAGGTTGGAGATTAAGAGATAAGATAACAAGTACTGTTAGGTAAACCTATGTTAAACAATTCAAATTAGGTTTCGGAAGAGTTTTACATGATAATTAGTTCCGTGTGAGCCCCCTCAACCTCCCGTTCCTACATTTATATAGAATTTAATTCGGTTATTAAAAAATAATTCTGTATTTAAAAAATAATTTATTAAAATTATTATTTAAACAAATTATCTTTTATGATAATGCAGACGATTTCCATATTAGAGAAATAGTATAAAACAAAAAAAAATTGAATTTATTTTTAATATTGCATTATTATTATTTTTTTTATTAAAAATGAAAAAAATCGATAACTTTATTTTAAATTATCGCAAATCGATGGTTCAAGCATTCGTTTTAAAGTTATTGGCGAGCTCTTTTGAAAGATACCCATCATGAAGATTTACTTCCCTCGAGGGGGGACTTTCCCTCCAGGAGGGTAGGCGAGGCTCCTACATACACAAAAAAATTTCCCAGTTGACTATCGCTATTACGAAAAATATATAATCGTTTCATTTGGTTTAGTGCAGTCTATAGATGTTAAACTCTACTTACCTGCAATTTCCCCCATAGACGTAATGCATTTGAATACTTTTGAGTGTCTTTGTACACGAACCATTTGCTTCATCTGAACGAAAAGCTTACTGTAGCATTCCCATATGATACACATTTAGAATACGTATGGAATAAGTTTGGAATTTCTGCTATAATTTGTTCTTGAGATATGCTGATAACAGACACACAGACATACACACAGACCATTCACTAAAAACATGATTGTCGTATTCAGGGGACCTCAGAACATGTAAATACAACAAAAACTCAGGTTCGAAAATTTGACCCTAAAACAATACTTTCTCGACCCTACGGGTAAGAGAAAGTAAAAAAAAAAAAAAAAAAAAAAAAGCTTAAAATTACACCGCTGCCCTCAGATGTAAAAACGCCAGCATTTAAGAATAAAAAGTTTTGCTATATTTGTAGACTAACATTCTGAATTTAAATAAGACGAAGGTAATTATTCTGAAACGTTAAATTTTGGAAGAAATTGCTGCTTACAAATTGACATTCAAAATATTTCAGTCACTTGCTAAAACAGTGAGCTCTATTAGAATTGCATTCAATCAAGTAAACATTGTGAAAAGAGCTTCCAGAACCGGAGTGACTTTAATGGCACAACAATTTGATGTTTATGAAATACGATGGAGATTTAATATATTTTAAGTATTTCAAAGTTGTAGAATGTATGGAATAGGTGGACTTTCGTGAAACACAGAAAGATATGTCTGTTTATCACACCATTGATAAATGTAATAAAACTTGATTTAAATAGAAAATTAAGCGCATTTGTCAGAAGGTTTATTTGTGAATAAGTATTTTAAAAATAGAAAAAAAAATATTAATATAAATCATTTGTTTATCATTTTCAACAAAAAAATTAAAAATTAAAACTTCCTCACATGCACTGTAAAAAAAAGTCGCCTTCACTGTTAAAAAAAAAATGCAACTTTGCTGCCAGAAGTTCTCTGTAATTTGAGAAAAAAAAGTCGTAAATTATGGAAAAATTACGTTGACAAAACGTATTTTTCTGTAATTACAGAGAATTTCTGGCACCAAAGTTGCCTTTTTTTAACAGAGTTTGCTGCCTGAAATTTCCAGTAATTTGAGAAAATAGTCATAAATTACAGAAAAATTACGTTGACAAAATGTATTTTTCTGTCATTACAGAAAATTTTCGGGCAGCAAAAATGACTTTTTTTTACAATGTTTAAGGCAAGAAATTCAATTTCTTTCGACATTTAGTGATTTAGTGTTTTATATTTGAGAGAAAAAAAAATCGTCTACATTCATTATGGGAAATAATTTTAATACATAAACTGTACTGCGTGAATTTCTACATGAAAATATAGAAGAAAGTGTTGTGCTTCATAAAACTTACTTGTTTTGAACACTTTTATAATATTGTTCATCAAAGTGTTTTTAGCCCAACTATTAGGTTCTAAACTTCTATAGTAAACTAGTACACATATTTGGTTTTTCAAGAAGCTTTCACCACAAATTATCGAAAAAATTATTAGATGGTGTACAATAAAATTCGAGAAAATCACGACACAAAGGAGCCATTTCTCTAATTTTTTTAAGTGATGTGATGTATAGAACTTTCCCAAATTTGCACAAAAATGTATAGAACTTTTTTAAATTACACAGAAAATGGGCAGTTTGTTTTTGGGTCTAATTAATTATTAACAAATTTTTGTAAAGTGCTAGCAAATAACTTGAAGATTTTTTTTTTAATAAACTATTTTTAAAAGCATATATGAGAATTTTCTGTCGCAGGATTAAATACCTTTTTAAATGTCAGTATAGTATCCGAATAATTTGAATAAATTACCGAACCCTATTCATATAATTTCAAAAATATTTTCACATATTTGTTAGAGTCTATGTGGTGAAGTTACTTTTCACGTGTCAAAGAAGCTACTATTCGTAAGGATAAACTGATGATAAGATACTGAAAACTAACATGATCACATAAGACATTCATAATTTATATAGGGGAAAGTAAATGAATATGGAATCAATCCAATTTTCAATTACAAATGTTAACTTTCTATTCATTTAAAGTACTGGATAATTTTAATTACTTCTATATTCAATAGAAGAAAGTGTTCAGTTCGTAAATATTTTCGACATCCAGTTTTCGACGAATGTACACGTTTTGAGAGGTCTAGGACACAATTTGAATATTTTTAGAATATGTCGGTCTGTCCGTCTGTGTGTGTGTGACAAAAATTTTGTGGTGAATGTATCTCCGGAACTACTGCTAAGAATTGTATATAAATTTATATGTAGATGCACCTTGATCTAAATTATTGCCTATCAATTTTTGGTGTCATTAGCTCAATATGTGGCGCTGCTATACACTTATTTTCACAATTTCAGAGGAGGCTATATCTCAGGTTCTATTTTGTATAATTAAACAAAACTTGATACGTGAGAAGGTCATTATGAAAGATTATGCTGATTCATGCTTATAGGCGAAAAGATGGCGCTGCTATACAGCAATTTCCGGAATTTAACGGAAGGCTATATTTCAGGAACTACTGCACAGAATTGCATACAAATTTATACGTAGATGCACTTTGACATAAATTAGTGCCTGTCAACTTTTGGCGTCAACCACTCAACAGATGGCGCTGCTACACAGCGATTTTCGCAGATTAAGTGAAAACTATATCACAGGTTCTATTTCGTATCATCAAATAGAACTTGATAAGTTAAAAGGTCATTATGAGATATTCTGTTGATTCAGTTTAGGTGCTTATCGGTCAATAGGTAGCGCTGCAATACAGCAAATTTCCTCGATAACGGGAAGGCTATATCTCAACTTCTACGGCATATAACTGAATGAAACTTGATACATGTAATAACCATTATAAAAAGACACTTTTTAATATGTTATTTACAGACAGTAAAGCTGTCTTTCATTGAATATTTAGTGTCAGTTTTCTCTGACAAGGAAAATTCAAAAGGTTTCGTTTTCGAAAAATATTGAAAAAGAAAATATGTGATTCTACTCTTCCTAAAAAACACCAGAAAGTGAAAAAATTATCGGCTGAAACGAATTACAGCGACCACAAAAAATTATCAAAATTAAGCATATTTGGCGACTTCACATTGTTAGGCAATTCATTTTGAGTACTTGACGGAGAAACAAAACACGGTTCTGATCGCACACGGCATACTCTGTGCTAGCGAACTGAAAGCCTAACAGCGCTAAATCGAAAAATATGCTTAGATAATTTGATAATTTTTTGTGGTCGCTGTAATTCATTTCAGCCGATAATTTTTACACTTTCTGATGTTTTATAAAGAGTAGAATCACATGTATTTTTTTTTTCAATATTTTTTTGAAGGCAACACTTTTTGAATGTTTCCTTGTAAGATGAAAAACATTTTCATTCATCCTTTTAGATAATTTCAATAAATAATAGATTTAATAAATTATTTTCACTTAGTGAATTTGTACAGGAAAAATATATAAGAAAATTTAGTGGTGGCCACAACATGCTAGTTTTAAATGCAGACATAAGCTAAAAGTCTGTCAGGCAGAAAAATTAAAAATTTTAAGATAAAATCCAGAGAAAGCTAATACGGAAAACAACTGTAAACTTTGGTATCGTGTGTTAAGAAAACGACATATTATGCTGTTTTTTATCCATAAAATGAAAATGGGTAGACATAGTTATATATCAAGTTGGCTTAAGGGCCCGCTTCACTCACCTCCGCCGGAAGCCGAAGCTAATGTTATTCTATGGGAAATTTTTCTTTACAAATAACTTATTGACTAATACATATTTTTAAATTCTGTTTTCACATTCTGAAAATTCCCAGCTGTTAAACTGAAGAACCTTTTTTTTAATTTTTTTTTATTTATTTATTTATTTATTTATTTATTTATTTATTTTTATTTTTATTTTTATTTTTATTTATTTATTTATTTTTTTTTTTGAAGCTGCAAAATACGAATTTTCAATATGCGAATTTTTTTTTCATTTTTCAATTTCAAAATAAAATATTAAAAATTAAAAAAATACATTTTTCAAAAAGGTCCATTAATTTAACAGTTGGGAATTT
The DNA here is from genome assembly GCA_963930645.1 of Salticus scenicus. NCBI lineage: Eukaryota > Metazoa > Arthropoda > Arachnida > Araneae > Salticidae > Salticus > Salticus scenicus. Next base: position 74,026,373 of record OZ005662.1, on the reverse strand, counting down.
TCTGAATGTGAAAACAGAATTTAAAAATATGTATTAGTTAATAAGTTGTTTGTAAAGAAAATTTTCCCATAGAATAACATTGGCTCGGGCTTCCGGCGACGGTAAGTGAAGAGGGCCGTTAAGTAAATACATGATCAATATTTTCACCGAAACACAAGAACATTGAAGTCAAATGTGCTTGGAAAAAAAATATAGGAAAAGTGGAATTGGAATATGATTTAAGTAGAATTGAAAAAGTAAATTAGATAATTTATTTGAAAATGTGACATTCTTAAATTTATACAATATCATTGTTTCTATTATCATATCTTGTTTTTATTCAATATTCTACGTGTATACAGTTTTAGCCTTCAGGCGAAAGAGAATAATTTCGAATTCCATTTTCGATTCAAGTTGTAGCCTTTCAGAATTTCTTTTTATTTTCCTGTGTCTATTATCACTTCAATTCGACGTAAATTAATTAGTTGCACATTGCTAATATGGATACTTTGGGGCAATATAATATATATTCATTTAAAAAGTATAGATATGTAATAGATTTTAAAAACTAAGTATAAAATGTAATAGTATTCATTTATAATTAATTATTATAAAAGAAAAAATCTGGTGTGACTACATTCGACTTTCCGAACATTGAGTAATTAACAGTTTTGTAGATAAAGTAAAGAAAGAGGAGTTATTAAACAAACAAAAGAGAGAAAACCATAATAGAGTTTTTGAGTATTTTTCTCCATATATAACACGATGTTTTATTTAACGCTACTGACCTTTGAGCCCATAGATCATACTGATAAAGAATTTTTCGTTGTGTTCCTGTAAAAACCCATAAATTCTAGATTCACCAAAATGCTTATAGTTAGTGCAACAGTGATTTATAATATTCAAATAAATTTTCATCTCATTTGAATAAGGCGTTTAGATGCTATCGCACTTTTAAAAATTTGGCCCCATAGGCCATAATGATAAAGAATTTTTCTTTGTGCCCATGTAAAAAAACTATAAGAGCTAGATTCACCAAAATCAATAGAGTCGTACTATGGGGACTTACAATATACGTACCAACTTTCAGCTTATTCGAACAAAGCGTTTAGACGCTAGCGTGTTCGCTCACAGACACACACACACATACATACATACACCATCGTAAAAATAGTGAAAACGGACTCAGGGGACCTCGAAATGTATAGAAACATCAAAATCTCAAATTCGGATTTTTGACATGATTACAATACTTTCCTCACTATAGTGTTCGGAAAGTAAAAATATTAATACACAGATTGTTTTAATTACTACCAATTTCATGGTTTAGGATAAAACTTGCTATGTATGAAATGCTTTTACTAGTATCGTTGTCGCAACTGAAAAGTTTACTTAAATAAAATTAAGTATTTTAAATTTAATTAATTAATTACGTTATTTATTTTCGGATTTTCACTGCGCACTTAATAACAGATGAAAAATACATGTTTTGTATAATATTTACAAAATCAAGTGACTAAATAAGTAAAATAATAATTTAAAAAATGTTCATTGTCAATAAAAGCCATCTGATTTTTTTTTTTTTTTTAATGCAACGTAAAAGCATTTATAAATAAATTGCATAATACGCTTATACAAAAACGTTTTTCATTCATATTGAAAATTTAACATAAAAATTCCCTCAGTAGTGCTTTTGGAAATCGGTATCTCATTTCCAGAAAAGACAAAAAAAAAAAAAAAAAAAAAAAAAAAAAAAAGGTTAATTATTTTATTTAAAAAGCTGAAACACGAGTTCGCAAAGGTTTATTTTATAAAAGAATTTGATAATATTCATTTACATAAGAAAATAGTAAATTAATGCTGCAAAAAGCCTTTTATAAAATACTTTTCTATTTTTTTTTACATCCTTTACAAACTAATTATTTTTTGTTGTTCATTGCATTTAAATAAATCGTCCAATTTTAGTAACTCTGCGAATTGTGTCCAGGTAGGCAGCATTCTTTGTATCTCTCTTAATTCATATCCAATGTATTTTAGATAAAACATTTAAATAAACCAAAACGAGGAAAATTATTTTTTTTTTCATTTAAAATTTATTTTTAATTTAAAAATATGGTAACTGCAGATTCAAACTGTTTTTTAAGCTAAAAATAATATTTGCGAATAAATACTTTTATTGAATACACAATAATATACTGTAAATTAAATTATCTTGAAAATGAACAAAAATATTTTATAGATATATAATTAAAGTGCATAGATACAATAAACTTGTGCACTTTATAATATATATATATATATATATATATATATATATATCTGAGAATATATTAAGTTGAAAACATAATTTATTTTACTAAATATTTTATTTCTCTATTAAACGGTTGACGCTAGCATATGTAGGGTAAGTGCACCAGTGATTGACCCCTTTAGAGCGATCTCTGACGTTTTTAATGTTCTAGTCATCAGAAAATACTTTTAGAAATCTTAAGTTAGTACATATGGTATGAAAAACGTTCAGAATCACATGTATGTTAAAATATATACATTTGATAAAAATTTTTTTTTTTTATGAATTTTTATTTGACACCCACTGAGTGTTCCAAATTGACACTGCCAGTTTTTCATTTTATCTGTAATTGGCCCCCTATGTTCCAGTGTTTGACACTGCTAGTTATTCATTTTACCAGTTATTAGCACCCTGTGCTCCAGTGTTTAACATAAAATGTTAAAATTCGTATGTGTAAAATATATGATTTTATTATTTTTCTTATTTATTAATTATTTCGGGATAGATGTCAATTACTGGAGCATGCCAATCACTGGAGCACCTACCCTATATATATATATATATATATATATATATATATATATATATATATTCCCCTCGTGGTTTATGATGAAGAGTAGTTAATAAAATGCGAAAATGGATTTTAGAGTACTCTTTAAAAGAAATAAATTACACTCACTGGTAAAAAAGAAAGACATTTTCTAGCTACATAAAGATATAGAGGGTAAATCAAAATACCCTGTCGCATTATAAAATGTAATTTATTATCAAGTAATTGACTTACGTGAGTTCAACTTCTTCTGCAATGCTATTTATGATGCTAATTCCAAATTTTTTTCATAGATTGTGCTGCTTATTAGAAAAAGCTAGACACCCTACGTGAAAAGTGACTGGACATTGACCAGCCGGTTGGTTCAATATGTTTGTTCAACTTGTTATAAAAGATACCATAACGTTATGAGAAAAATTTAAATGGTTCTCTGTGTGACTCTATGAAGGTAATTAGAACATTTTTCTGGAGATTTTTATTTAAAAAAAATTTCAGATGCTGGTAAAATTATATTGCGTTCTAGGGCGTTCTAGCTGCCTTTAAACGATTGTCCACCGTTGTTGTTCAATGTCCAAATGAAAAAAAAAAAAAAAATCAAAAAAAAAAAGAAAGAAAAAGGAAAAGGAAAAGGAAGTCATGTGATTAAAAGGTATATGTATATTTTAAATTCACTACAATATTTTCATAGGTGCTTATTTTATATCTCGAATCACATATAAACTATTATCCAATTCAATTATGTTGTTTTTAGCATTTACTGTGGAAAAGACTGGATTGCATGTGTAACTCATGCCTTCAATTAGCATTTTAATGTCAAATACAGAGAATGCATGAAATTTGTATTTTACGCAGAAGAAGAAATCAAGCCTGGTCGAGACTTGGCATTGAGATGATCGTAGTAAAACTTCATCAAACTCAGTGTAAGCAAAATATAAGAACAAAAGCAGCAACATCCGAGGGAAATTTCTTAATTTTTTTTCCTTACATAGAACATTTCACGCTTATGAGAATGATAGTGTAAATCGCTTTCTCGTACACTACATATTTGATTTTATATTAAAATTTAAATCATATCAGAGATTTTCGGCCCATTCTGTTTTTGTATAAAGCAGAATACATTTATTTTATCAATGAAAAAATAGCGTAGTTTTAATTAATCCACATTATTGGATATCAGCCATATTGCGACGAGATGTAATTCTTCAATTTTAAAATTATTTTAATGAATGACATGTAAAAAATTAAAACTAACACAGATAAATTACACAAACGATTACATATTTAAGACTGACACTAGTTTAGTGTGAACTAACGTATGGGGTATTATATAGACCTTACATTAGTTGTTACATTGCCCAGGTCCCTGCATTTTGTGTGACGTCATTATTCCAATAGCCAATAAGCTAACACTCCGGATACGTTGATGTGGAACACTAAAATCCTCTATAATCATCACCCTTTGCAGCTGAAACTGGCTAAGAATTGCTGCCAAATTTAGTATTTGGATGATTCATGATATACGCTCACTAAATTATACATATACATATATATACATATATATATATATATATATATATATATATATATATATATATATATATATATATATATATATATGTTAAAAAGATATCCACCAGGGAAGACTTTCCCAGGAGATATCACCAATTTAAGAAATAAAATGTCTCACATGAGATAAATATCTAATAAATGAATGGTCAATTAATTTTAATATAATAACTTAAAAATAAAATAATTCAGTATGAAGCATTTATTATTTGATATTTCTCCATGCAAATCACCACTTAATGTACATTAATGATATTTATTTTTTATTTATTTAATTTTTTTTTCTCCCGGAAGCATCTCACGAATCGTTCATTTACCAAGTCTGATAGCAACCCACACTCCTTTTTCAAATGCAGAATATTATTTATGACAGAAGTCAAATTATAATATTTGAATTATCATGCATATAACATACATATAATATTATATATTAAATTAAAAACCTATTTTATCGTAATGCGCTATTTATTATAATACCATTATGCGATAATGTTTTTGCATGATTTATTGTAAGGAATATTTTCATAATTTAATTGTGCAGTAATAATTTCAAACATCCTTTCCTAAAAACAATTTAAGCAATTATGCTAATTTATAATTTATATAAAAACAGGAAAAAAAAACTCTTTCGAAAAAAAAAAACACTTAGCAAAGTAATATATTAAAAACCAACTAGGGAGAAACTTTATTTAGTGGTTCATCTGGAATACTTTTAAGGTAATAAAATACAGCAGGAAATGAATATGTTAAAATCCAAGTAAGGAGAAACTTTATATAATTGAGGCTAATTTGTAGAATATTTTAAGGTTATAAAGTATACTAGTGAAGAAATATGTTAAAAATATGTTAGTGGGAAATATGTAGGGAAGGAATAAATTTTGAATTATAGTAATAACACTTGAACATTTGTTGGTCCAGATTAATAATGTCATTTTAGTGTTTTAAAAGTTTGTAAAGGAACTTTACAATTTTGTGAAAAAGTTAGTGATATTAAAATTTGATACAAAAAAAAAATAATAATAAAAATAATAAAAATAAGCTTAATAAATTTTGTTTATCCTCAATCAAATGTGAAACGCATTTTTAATGTGATGTGTGTGTGATTTTATTAATATTATACTGTGTGTATATTCTTTTCAATATTTGCTATTTTAATTGAGACAAAATTCCATATTATCTATATGCTCATTTTGCACTCGAGTATCATTTACATTTAAATGTTTACAAACGGGTAAAAAACTATTTACCTACACACTACAGCATTATTGAGGAAACGTCAGTGGAGATTCCCCCTGTTCAGACTTAAAAGTTTTTTGGTCAGACCAAAAACTGTATGTAACACTCCAAAACAATGTTTGTTGTGTCTGTGTGTAACGGGAAAATCAAAAATCACCCCCATTGACTGGGAAATTGGCACACATGTTCATAATAAACACGAAATTGTATAATTTTGTATGTATATTCTGTTTGAGGTTCGTGTACAGGGATACGCCAAAGTGTTTCTTTTCATTACGGCCTGTGGATATAATTTATGTGTACCTTGGTAAAGGTCTCAAAAATCACCCGATTGACTTGCAAATTTCTATGCATTTTCATGAGCGATGCAGAATTAGGTGTATACATTTTATGGTTAGTGTACAGGGACATACCAAAGTACTTCTTATCATTAAGGTCTATATGAACAGAATTTCGTTTAAACGCATTTTAACGTGAATACACTACATTCAATATAATGATAGAAATGTGCATTCTTGAGATGCTTTAAAACGTGTTTTCCGTAGAAATAAATGCACAAACACTTAATAATAAATCTACAAGGCTACACAAAACAGTTCCAATAACGTTTTATGTAATCACGCAAATAATGTAAAATTTGGTACAAATATTTACACGATGGAAAGAAGTAGTTGTAGGTTTTATTAGTGTTTGTTGTGTTTGTGGTTCTTTTACAGGGATACACAAAGCATTTCACACCAATGCAGCCTATAGAAAGAGTTTCCTTAAAAACATTTTGAAGTGGTTTCACTCCCTTCAACATAATGAAATTAATAAGATTTTTAAAAGAATAGTAATAAAACATATTTTCAGCATATCACACTATTTAAAATATCTTTCTATCCCAAAATATCTTTACATTCCGACGTTTCGGTTAATATTCAATATTTTAACCATCTTCAGGGAAATGATGTATATAAACTATAAACATAAATCAAAGTAAGCCATTCTTGGATATTACAAATACAATTCACAAAGAAATTAATACATGATTACATAACTTATATAAAAAAAACACTCTATATACATCTTAAAATGAGTTAAAAACATCTAAATAAATCACAATCATGCACATTGCAAGTAAAATAAAGCTCATTAATAAAACGGTTTATTCTGGCAACCCTGCAGTGTGATACTTTGACTCCGTTTTATTAAAGAGCTTTATTTTTCTTGCAATGTGCATGATTGTGACTGTTATTGTTTATTCTGGAAACCTGCAGTGTGATACTTTGACTCAGTTTTATTAAAGAGCTTTATTTTTCTTGTAATGTGCATGATTGTGATTTATTTAGACGTTTTTAACTCATTTTAAGATGCATATAGAGTGTTTTTTGAATAAGTTATGTAATCATGTATTAATGTCTTTGAGAATTGTATTTGTAATATCCACGAATGGCTTAATTTCATTTATGTTTATAATTTATGTACATCATTTCCCTGAAGATGGTTAAAAATTGATAATTAACCGAAACGTCGGAATGTAAAGATATTTTGCGATATAAAGATATTTTAAATAGTGTGATATGCTGAAAGTATGTTTTATTACTATTTTTATAATTATTGACAGCATATATAAGTGGAATATATTTCCTTATTAATATGATTTTTTTTAAATATTTAAAAACATGGTATCTGTAAATAATGGTACACATAAAATCAGTAATTCATTTGCAGAGCTACACAAAACTATTCTGACATGTTATGCAATCATATAATTGACATCAAATTAATTATAAGTACTTAATTTTGAGTTATAAGAAATTGGCTATATATCAATCTAATTTTTAAAAGCAAGTCATAAAAAAATGCTTTAATATAAGTAAAAATGCTACAAATACCATATAAAATGAAAATAAAAGCTACTAAATTAAATTATTATTCTAAATTTTTAACTTTAGCTTTAGTTGTCAAATATGATTAATTTTCTAGAAGATTCCGCTTGCAGAATTTATTCATTTTTCAATTACTATTATTTCCTAAATAAAAAGTTTCTTTTAACTAATTAAAGAAAATCATAAAAACAAAATAATGGTGCTAAAATTCAAGTGTTATGTTAATTTTGCAATATTTTCTATAAAAATATTAAAGCGTTAAAATTATAATACAACGATTTAAATATTTATATCGCTAAAAAATATCAAGGGATTATTACATTTATTAATTTCAAAGCAATATTACGTTTGTCCAATGGATATTACTTTTAATTAAAGTTTTAATTATAATGTCATCTTAATTTCAAATGTAAACTATAATAATTTATTTAAAAATCCGTTAAAAACACCTATTCTAACCATATATTTAATACAGAGTGTAAACCTTATCTTTATATAACATTGTGTCAACTTTAACTCAAAACAACTGCTTTTCATTACCAACAAGCATGTTCTGGGTCTAAAAGTAATTACAGAACTGTCTTCGCATATTCTGAAGACTCAAAATATGCTTGCGTTAGAAAAAAAAATATATTCCATTGCTTTCAAGTTATGATTGTTTACTGGCGCGTACAACTTTAATTATGATCTCTTTGAAGTAGCATTACTCTTTACATATATTGCGAAGGATCTTAATTTAAAAAAATAAAATGACACAATAGAATATTTGTTATATACGACGCTTATTCTTTCCCGATAATGAAATTGGATGATACGTCCTTCTATTTCTCAGAAAATGAGCAAATTTATTTTTGAAAAAGGCCATAAAATATATCTTGGTATTAGTTTAATTGAAAAGAATGATACCGCGGGGAATTACTGTGTATTCAAGGATTTTATTAAATATTAATTAATTTTCTTTCGTAATTGAAATATGGATAGCGTTGCAGAGTATATTTCATGTATATTTTTTAAATTATTCAGTGTAGTAATTTCCTACTGAAATTAAATAAAATCTCTATGTTAATATATATATATATATATATATATATTACTATTTAATATACAGCACAAAGAAATTAAGCTTCTTGAATTTTATATACGCCTTAAAATTTTTCTTAAAAAAAAAAAAAAAAAACTGTTAACTTTTTGCAGAAACTTTTTGTTTCATAAAACTGCTAAAAACTGCTAAAAAATTACATTTCAATCACCAAATATTTATTTTTTTTTCTCTCTTGACTTTTAAAATCAGTATCAGTGGTTGCAGTTTTTATCTGGGGACTACATGTTCTTCTGTTTTTGCATATAGAACAATTAGTATAAAATCATGACTCGGATGTTCTAAATAACAGAATTGTTACGAAAAACTTGTCGACGTTCTTGTGTGAAAAAGTAGTTCGCAAGGAAAGAGACAGGTTCTAGTCGGTGAATGCTCTTTATTCAACGTAAATTCTCGAATCAGTACACTAAAACTTTTACTACCCATATAGCAAATATTCTTCCGTAGGAGCTCCCCCGATAAGTCCCAAATTTCCCATATTCCTTCCAGCCTATTCCGTAGGAATTCAAAATGTCCACCGCAGATTCCTCAGTAAGAGCATCAACATTTCGTTGCTCCATCTTAGTTACCGAGAACTACCTCTATCAAATCATTCCTAAAATATCAAATTAGATTTTCCCTCAGATTTCCCATACATGTCCGTTCTTCTTGCGGGAGTTTCAGGATATCCCAGACAGCGATGTAGGAAGAACATTGTTATATGGGTACAACGAATATTCTCGAAACAGTCGAATAGTACTGATATTTCATCGAATATTCTAGTGGTAGTCTAATGAAGCCGTCACTTGTACCGCAAAAGTCACTATTTGACGAAAGCTCTGGTAAAGCCCAAGAAAAATATCACGTGGTTCATGTTGAACCGTGGAAAGCTTATCCTTTATCTATTGAATCAGCACATCACTTTATTTATCTCGTTGGGTAGAACACTATAAATGGCGACAACGCAAAATCACAGATTGAAAGAAATAGTCCTTTCGTATTAAAAAGGAAAAAAAGTATTTTAAAATAATAAAAGATAATTAACGGGAATTATGCCTGGATTAGTGTAAAAAAAAATGTAGAGATATGATTAAACTTCTTTCAATGAAACAATAAAAAAAAAAAAAAATCAATTGAGGTAGTGAATCAACGAATGCTTTGCCAGCTTCGCTGGTCACTATATTTAAAGGGGACTAATGTGCAAGTTGTACCTGACGGGACTAAAGTGAAAGTTGTACCTGAAGGGACTAATGTGAAAGTTGTACCTCACGGGACTAATGTGCAAGTTGCACCGAACGAACAGACTATTTCTTTCAACGAAAATGCCTACTAACCCTGGACGATAAGTCTAATATATCGTATCATATTATATATGGTATTTATCGTAATATAACTCAATACTTATTTCGCTTCCTTCTTCGACTCGTTTTAATACGCATTTTTTATATGAATGAGCAGCCCCCGAAAAACAAAAACATTAAATCATTAAATTCATTTTTTTACTTATTTTTATTTCATATTATTTCACGCGCACTTTTTATTTTCTAATTCAAAATTATTAAAAAAAAAAAAACTTTTTCGATATCGCTTGTAACGATACTGATTATTATTAATTTTCTTTTCTTTTCTTTCAATAATAATAGCAATAATAATAAAAGATTTTGATGAAATTCTCGCAAAAGCAGAATTTAGTTTAGGACTTAGGACTATTAGTTTTTTTTTTTTTTTTTTTTTTTTTTTTTTTTCAAATTATAACATCGTTTTCAAATTATTCAGTTATATTTTCAATAAATTTTAGATTTCGACAAATGTCCAACCATCGAAATCGACAACGCAAAAATCCCAGATTTAGACTAATAGGCCCTCAGTCCTAAAAAAAAAAAAGAACGGATAAAGAAAAGGAAAGGGCAAATAACAGTTTTTTAAAATTTACACAGGTGAATTTTATAATTATCACAATACAGGTAAACTATTTCCTGATTTAAAAAATATTGTAAATTTTTAAAGGATTATTTTCAAGCAGATTTTTTTCTTTTTTTTTCTTTTTTTTTTTTTTTTTACGAAGAAAATAGTATGACGGTAGTTTTAAAAATTAATTGTATGCATTACAGAAATAAGAAATGCAAAAAAAAGCAAATATAATTATTTGTATATTATTGCATACTGGTAGTAGGCAACCATGCACTAAACGTGTATGAAAACATTTTGCATGAATAAAATTAATTGTAATAGCTGTACGACTCCCATCATCAAACCCACGTGACCTCGCACCCAATGAAATTTAGGGAAAAACGTAACTGTAATCAGTAATCGTCTTTTCTTTCTATCGAAAGATTAGCAGAGTTCTCGTCTGCTTGTTTTATTCTTTTTGAAATGTTGTAAAAGTAAAATTGTGAATTTTTGTTTAGTGTATATAATATATTTGTGACTTCATTAAACTTTGGCATGTGCTAAAGTGGTTGCAAAGTTTTTTTTTTTTTTTTTTTTTTTTTTTAATTATAACATCGCTTTCAAATTATTCAATTATATTTTCGATAAATTTTAGATTTCGACAAATGTCCAACTATCGAAATCGATAACGTAAAAATCCCAGATTGAGACTAATAGGCCCTCAGTCCTAAAAAAAAAAAAAAAAAAAAAAATACTTTTGTTAATTTTAAAGTAATTGGCGAGCAAAGTAATATTAATTTATCAGAAAGAACTTTGTCCTTTAAGGGAATTAGGCTTAGTACAGTACCCTCTTGCTTTAGTACCGTGTCCTCTTGCTGGCACTTAAATTTTTGTTTCATTTTGGCAATGAATTGAAACGACTTTAGTCGTTACGTTAGGTAAGACCTTGGTGAGAAACTTTGGCGCGAAATTTCAAATTTCGCCAAGTTGGGCTACTAAATCTATTCTAAAATATAATTATTTTCTCTATTTTATAACGCTCTCATATTAAGTGATCCGCTTTTATCAATATCGGATTCAAATATCGCAATAGATTCAACATTTGATGAAACTTCAATGCAGAAAACACTTATATATTTTCTATACAGTTGAATATCGAAGAATAGGTTCAGTTTTAGATTAGAACCCTCTTCGCGACTTTTTTTACTAGCTATTGTAACTGTTTTTCAGAACATAAATGGCAATAGAAATTACGTTTTTTGAGCGTTGAGAAATTTTATGTTTAAATCAGTGCACAAACAATTATGCAAATTAATATATATATGTATATATATATATATATATATATATATATATATATATATATATATATATACACTGGTGTTCAGAATTAAAGGAAAAATCTGCTTTCCAGTTTTCTTCTTTTGCACATAACTTTTAAACAAATAAACGTATGAACATAAAATTTGGATGCCTTGTTCGTTATCATGTCATTAACCGAATTCTGAATACCTTTGGCATGTGTAATAATTTTTAATCTAATAAACATTCATTTTTTCTCAAAACTAAGCTTTGGAAAAAATAAAAAAAAACTTTAACAATTTTAGAAAAGGGTTAATGAAAACTTAATGAAAAAGGGTTATATGGATGCATTACAGATAGGTGAAGATGCACATGCATCCATGTGTTAGATTAAAACCAGATCTTTTTACCTGTATTCACTTTTCTTTTTCTTCTTTTTTTCGCATGTGAATAACGTTTAAAAAAATATACATATAAACATGAAAATTGGATAAGATGTTCATTATAAAACTATTTATCGACATTTTTATTAGTCTGGTGATGCTCATAGTTTATAAATTATTAATTATATATATATTTTTTAAAGTCTATTATAAAAGTAAAAGAAACGTTAACACAGAAAGAAAAATCGAGATTTAGAGTAACATTTCAAGGCATGTGCGCCTTTATCTATCTCTAATGCACCCTTAGTACCACTTTTCATTAAGTTTTCTTTTCTAAAATTTTTGAAATTTTTAATTTTTTCCACAGCATACTTTTGAAAAAAATTTAATAATTATTACTTTAAAAATTATCACTCCTGCTAAAATTATATAAAATTCAATTAATGGTAATGAACATGCCATCTAAATTTTATGTTCATATGTTTATTTGTTTAAAAATTATGCGCAAACGAAGAAAACGTGAAAACAGGTTGTGGCTTTAATTTTGAACACCAGTGTATATATATGTGAGAAAATTGACAAATTGTATTTATCAACAATAATAACCTACATTCTCTGTCTTTATCGGTATATTATTGTGAGCTTCAACTAAGATAAATATATATATATTATATATTTTGAATAATAATTAAATTCCCGAGTAAAGAATGTGCACAACAGCTGGTAATAAATAAAATTTATATATTCTCTCTATATTAAGTGTTTAGATACTTTATTTTATTTATATACAATAAATCTCACGAGATATAAATAATTAAATGTAACACCCATTTAATAACTGATTTTTAATTTTTTAATTTTAAGAAACAATAAAGAAAATATAATTAATATTAATAAAATATAAGTAAAAGTAAAAATATTGATTTTTACAGTGATATCTCGCCAAATATTCCACATCCAAGAGAGGTTTAGATACTTGGTTTTATTTATATATAGTAAATCTCGCGAGATATAAAGAATTAAATGTAACACCCATTTAATAACTGTTTTTTTAAATTTCAAATTAAAGAAACAATAAGGAAAATATAATTAATATTAATAAAGTATAAGTAAAAGTAAAAATATTAATTTTTACAGTGATATCTCGCCAAATATTTCACATCCAAGAGAGGTTTAGATACTTGGTTTTATTTATATATAGTAAATCTCGCGAGATATAAGGAATTAAATGTAACACCCATTTAATAACTGATTTTTAAATTTTCAAATTTAAGAAACAATAAGGAAAATACAATTAATATTAATAAAATAAAAATAAAAATATTCATTTTTACAGCGATATCTCGCCAAATATTCCACATCCAAGTTATAACAATGTGACGTCAAAGAAGCTAGAACGTGAATGAATTTATTTGGACAGAAAAGTCCCATCTTCTTGTGCCAGTACTTCAGAGTTTTTTGGTAGAGAGAATAAAGAAAATATTTCTTCCGATAAATTTGCCTTTCTAATTTGCGGCCTAAGATCTCAGCGTCTTCGATGAAAATCAAATTTAGGATAACAATAGGTCTAATTTATAAAGTTATGAAGATTGGTTTGATGAAAGAAAAATTAATTTGCTGCCAGTTTATGAATTCCCATCGTAATTACATGAAAGATATAGAACGAAGAATATATCAATGCATTTTTATTTCCTTCTATATACGTAGGAAGAATGCGTTGGATTCGTAAAAATTTTCGAAATATGGTTTTTGGTGGATTTACACATTTTGCGATATCCTAAACCTGATTTTCCCTTCCGTGGAGGATCAAAATTGTGATGGCATGTCTCCGGACCACGTCTAAGGGTGTGTCCCAGACCGTCACCAATTGCCCATCTGGGCAGCACTAGTGCGACGTAAAACCCAACCATCCATCCATCCATCCTAAACCTGATTTGTTATTTTTTTAAGAAAATTGTCTACATGTCTCTCTGTCTATGCATATATAAAATTTTGAGGACGCTCTATCTCAAAAAAAAAAAAAAAAAAAAAAAAAAAAGAACGAAACTTAATCAAACATGGTATTTAGTTGAACTTAGTTGGTCCTAAATTGTCACTGGATACCTTTGGGAATCATTCTCTCAAAGTGACGTTCTCATCGAATTTTGAGTTCTATTACACGACTACCAAGGGTAATAGAAATACCGAATTCGGTCAAAAATATTAGCACAGAGTTTTTACTTGATTTACAGGATTTGAGGTCTTCTGAGTCCAAAAAAATGATTTTTAGCAATTGATCATTGTGTATGTGTGTTTCTATGTGTGTGTGGGGGGGGGGGATATTCTGAGTATCTCCCAAACTTATAAGGATACAACGACGAAAGTTCAGAATTAAGTTAGGTCTAGGGTAGAGATTTTTCTAGCTTTCAGTGGGAAAATTGAAAAACCGAAAGTTGAGTCGTAGGTCTGTATCTCAAAAACGGCTCTAACGAATTTTTTCAACGTTGATATATAAACATCCTTTTAGACGTCTTTGTGTTTGTATTGGTTTGTTAGTTTAGGAAGACTGCGATAGACGTCATGTATGTATACGTCAATTTTAAGTCTTGCAAGAAAATTTTTATAAATGGCTCTACGGATTTTCTTCAAATTCGCAATATTAACTTTTTTTTAGATATCATTTCATACGTAATAGTTTGCCAAGTTTTTGTTGAAAATCGAAAGTGGGACCAAAATTCGGTATCTCAAAAACTGCACTAACTATTTTCTTCAAATTCGGTACATAAATCCTTTTTTATATGTGTGAAGGTGTTCACACATATTGTTAACTTTAAATTTAATCTTAAATAAAACAAAAACTGATTAATAAATTAATAAATTTTTGCATAAAAAAAAGAAGGATTATATGAATTTCAAATTAAATATTCTATTATTGAAATAATTTGATCTCAGGCATTTGAGGAAAGAATTGTTTTTAAATGTCATCAGAAATTACACATATTTATTGATACACACGGCGTACCCTAGATCAACATGAAATGTTAACAGACATCATTCATAGACCTAAATTTTATATGTTTTATAACTGAAAATCTAAAATCATAAATTAAAATGTTCACATTATTTTTTAATATAAATGTACTTTGTTTAATAAGATAAAAATATAAATTAAAGAAAGAAAGAAATTAAATGTAACGAAAAATTCTGACATCTATAATAATAAAAGGAAAGGTTTGTCTGTCTGTCTGTCTGTCTGTCTGTCTATCTGTCTGTCTGTCTATCTGTCTGTTCTTTTATACGTTCAGACCCTATTGAACGCAGAAGTACAAAAATTGACATACGGATGCTCAGGAGTCTTTCCGACGTTTTCCTCGAAATAGAATTTAAAAATATTAATTATTTTCGGAGATATTAATTAAAATGTTGACCCATGTCGATTGACAAATGACCAAAAATCCACGGCTCATTGCTTAAAAAGAGGCATTCTATCAGCAGACGATTTTAACCGTTGTCTGGAGAAGAAACAAAACATCTGGAAGTAATTAATGTCACATGATCTTGAACTGGGGTTAAAAATTGCAAATTTCAAAGTGCTTCAAATTTTATTTTTCGCACACAACACTTAATATACAACCTATTCAGCACAAAATCAACCTGCAGTTAAAATTTCATCAATTTTCATTAATAAACAAAGCAGTTACATTTTAATTGCAAATTAAATTTTATTCTAACACGTAATCTATCTTTCAATAGACGATAGGAGTTCCCATAGCAACAAAATACATTTGAAAGAATTAAAAAATAGTTTTTCTTTTTCTTTTTACTTCCATTACCCGACTACCGTGGTATGTATCCGCGATTGTAATGAAATGCTCGCCCTCTGGTGGGCTAAGGGGAAATTACAATAAACATGCTTTAATTCGAATTCCATCAAGCCGCCATTGCTAGCCGATGTTTAGTTTCACATATATTTATTGAATAAAAATGAATAAATCCGGTAAAAAAGATACCCAACAAACACAGAATTGTTGGTAGCTGTACGGTCCAGCATCGGAAATTACGGCATATCGATCTATTCGTTAAAATGAACTCGGTCCGGAATCGTAACAGTGTCGGCAAACCGATGGCTGTTTTGTGATCGGCAATACGCTTGTGGGCCAAAACACCTTACTTAATGTTTTAAACATATAGACTATCGTTACGCCAATAAGATATATTTCGCCGATAGTGATCCAAATATGGGCCGATGCCATTTGGCGACGTTACGGCGGAGAGGACAAAAACTTTATGGAACCGATACTGAAGGTGGTATGTGGGCCATAATCACTGTTCGGCATGCCGTACGCCTTCCGTTATAGGCCCGACTCTCGTGTGTTTGTTGGGTAACACATACTGTTGTGTGCTCCAGTGTAACTCCAAAGGACCAAGAAATCCAGAGTTAAGCTTCCATTTATTTCCAAATGACAAATTTAAAATTTCAGTTGCTTCCGCTAATGGAAGTAAAGAATTAATCAGATGATTTGAAACTAATATTTGTTCAACTTCAGTTAAACATCTACTTCCGATCGAACTTTGAATAAACTGAAATATTTTTTTCCAAAAGCAATCAATTTTCCATGATGTAATGGCGGAGAAATTATAGTACGAATATTAAGTAGAATAATAAAAAGAACAAAAATAGATACACGTAGCTGTAATATTTTCTAACAACAAGAGCTGAAAAAGCGCCATCTATCGATCATTACAAACGCGGATAGGTTTTGGGGACCTAAAAAATATTTATTTTTCTTTTTACTTCCATTAACCGACTACCGTAGATAATGGAATTAGAGATTTCACGTGATTTACATGTCTTAGAATGTCCTGATTAGGTTTTCTTTTGTATATCAGCTACTAATTAAAATAATTTCATAAGTAACACATTATTTGAAAGCTTTGTTGATTTGGAATTGAACAGTAGATTGCAGAAATTTCTACCGCCAGATATTTTAAAATTTCGATATTTCAAATTCTAATTAAATCATTCGAAAAATATTTTAAAGTTCTTTTAAATTATCGAAAGTTTTCACCAGATTTACACGTTTTGAGGTCTCCTGAATTAGTTTTCTTTTATATCTCAGTTATTAATTAAAAAAATTTCATAAGTAATACATCATTTGAAAGCTTTGTTGAGTTGATACACATTTTAAAGTACTTTTACATTATCGAAAATGGAATTCGAGATTTCACCCGATTTACACGTTTTGAGGGTTCCTGATTTGGTTTTCTTTTGTATCTGAGCTACTAATTAAAATAATTTCATAAGTAATACATCATTAGAAAGCTTTTTTGATTTGGAATCGAACAGTGGATTACAGAAATTTCTACCGCCAGATGACGCTGTAATATTTTCAAATTTCAATAGTTCAATTTCTATTTATGATTAAATTATTTTTAATACATCATTCGAAAGATATTTTAAAGTTCTTTTATATTATAGAAAGTTTTCACCAGATTTGCACGTTTTGAGGTCTCCTGAATTAATTTTCTTTTATATCTCAGCTACTAATTAAAATAGTTTCATAAGTAATACATCATTAGAAAGCTTTTTTGATTTGGAATCGAACAGTGGAATACAGAAATTTGTACCGCCAGATGGCGCTGTAATATTTAAAAATTTCAATATTTCAATTTCTAATTATGTTTAAATTATTTTTAATACATCATTCGAAAGATATTTTAAAGTTCTTTTAAATTATCGAAAGTTTTCACCAGATTTACATGTTTTGAGGTGTCCTGAATCAGTTTTTTTTATCTCAGTTATTAATTAAAAAAAGTTCATAAGTAATACATCATTTGAAAGCTTATTTTAGTTGATACACATTTTAAAGTACTTTTACATTATCGAAAATGGAATTCGAGATTTCACCCGATTTACACGTTTTGAGGTGTCCTGATTAGGTTTTCTTTTATATCTCATCAACTAATTAAAATAATTTCATGAGTAATACATCATTTGAAAGCTTTGTTGATCTGGAATGGAACAACAGATTACAGAAATTTCTACCGCCAGATGGCGCTGTAATTTTTTTAATTTCAATATTTTAAATTCTAATTATGACTAAATTATTTCTAATACATCATTCGAAAGATATTTTAAAGTTCTTTTATATTATCGAAAGTGGAATTCGAGATTTCACCTGATTTACAATTTTAAGGTATCCTGATCAGGTTTTCTTTTGTATCTCATCTAATTGAGTAAGACCGTTCAAAATTGGTATATGTAAGTTAATTAGGAGGGGCTGGAAGGGTGGGGAAGGAATAGGCGCGCAGCGCGCATGGGTTTACGACCCGGTGCGAGTTTTTACCCGATGATAAAAGATTTTATTTTTATTTTTTTTTTCTTAATAATAAAAGTTTGAGTTGAGAAGGAATATGCGTATACAGCGCACGTATACCCTCAAACGTGCACGCGCAGCGCGCATGGGTCTGCGCTGCCGAAGGCAGTGGGGTCCCGGTGTGAGTTTTTACCCGATGCTAAATGATATATTTTTTGATTCCTTTAATTACGAATGAAAGTTTATGAGTAATAACATGGAATTTTGAGAAGTCATAAGGATGGTGAAGGAGTACGTTCGCGCAGCGCACGGGTCTACGCTGCCGAAGGCAGTGTGGACATTTTTCCCGATCGGAAATTTTTTTTCTCTTTCTTTATCACATGATAAAATTTAATGCAATTTTGAGAATTCATTAATTATTGTGATTCATTTAAAAATACTGACCAGCGAAGCGGGCGTAGCCTGCTAGTTAAGAATAAATATATAAAATGTGTTCTCAAATATTTCTAAACAAGAAAACTCAGTGTCAGAATTAATGTGGTTTAATAGCGAAAGTAATAATTTATTTAAAATTGCGCAATAATAATGATGTTTCAGATTTGCACCTGCTTTCAAGGCGACACTTAGACGCTTGGCAAAAGGCGGCCAAATGCAGGGTTAATGATTTTATAAACCGTCTTTGATAATTCAAAAAATTAACATTAGTTTATGTTTGGAAACAAAGAATTAAAATTGGCATGTATTTCGCGAAAAACACTGATAACGGAGGCAGATGGCTTCCCTGCTTGGCGGACCACTCCGTGAGATTTAAACGAAAAACCCCACTTTCTACTTCTATCAGTGGTATCAAAAAGACGTATATTTAAATACGCTCCGTCTATCTCTCTCTCTCCCTCGCTCCTTAAATTTAGGAATTTATTCCTGAACATATTTTTTAGTATGAACCCGAAATTCTATAATGTGACTTTTTTGAGCAAATATAATAAAGACTGTATTTAGTTTGAATACTTCTGGTTTTTTGAGTCACCTGCGGACGATTGAATGACGACACGGCATTCAAGGTGAACAAAATTTTGTACGTGATGGACAACTACGCTACAATATGCCTTTATCATTCATTACTTGGTTACTACAAAAAAAAATACTGATAGACAAATAGTGTCCTACCTGATGTCTGCTGTCAGGGCTTTTCGTCATCCAACACATGTATTCGTACACCGCGAGGTTTATCAGCAAGGATCACATCTATCGAACGAAATTTCTGGAACCAATGCTTGAAGCTGTATTTGTTCATGGAATGCTCTCTAATCACCTGATATATACGGCGAATTGATGCAGCATCTTACAGACCCTCTTTGCAGTCATACAAAAGAAAAAAAAAAACGAACAAATTTCTCGATAACTCCATTTCTCCAACTCTCGATAACTCCATTTCTCTTTGACAGTGGACAAGCTATGATTGTCCTGTATAAACGACTTGCCTGTATAACTTCTCTAACAGGAACATCTTCTCCAAATAACATCCCCAGGATGTCTTATATATGGAAAGGACGTCGCATAATAAGCGAGACGTATTAAACCATCGACGACAGGTTTAAGGCCCCAACCCCCGTCCCTTCTCGCTCTTCCATGATTTTCTAGTCAGTTTAGCCTTTTTTTTTCTCCCGGTGTTTCCGTTCTTCTTCTTTTTTTTTTTTTTAAACGGAGGGCTATTAGTCTCAATCTACGGATTTTCACGTAACCAGTTTTACGATAGTTGGACATTTATCGAAATCGAAAATTTATCGAAAATATAATTGAATAATTTCAAAGCGATGTTATAAACTGAGATAATAATAAAAATAATAATAATAATAATAATAATAATAATAATAGTCCTTCGCACTAAACTAAATTCTGTTTTTGCCAGAATGTCATCAAAATCTTTTTTTTTTTTTTTTTTTTTTTCTGTAAAAAAAAGAATAGAAAACTGATAATAATCAGTTTCAAAACGGACAGTATCAAAAAAGTTTATTTTTTATAATTTTGGATTAGGAAATAAAATGCGCGCGTGTAAAATTAAATAAAAAATAAAACAAGATTTATAAATGGACAATATTTCAGTTCGATGACTCAGTTCAATGATATAATAAGAAAAAAATGACGGCATTCGTCTAATGAGATTATATAATTTTTAAGTATATATATATATATATATATATATATTACATAGCAGCATAGGACAGAATATCGCCTAAATTCTCCTTTTTTTTTTAGATTTATTTTATTTTATTTTTTTATTTTACACACACTTAACATTGTAAGTTTTTTCTGTTTTCATCCCATGCTTTTTCTATGGATTTTTAGCTTTTTTTCACTCGTTTTTTATATTCTAAAGTGCGGTGGATTGGATACATCCAGAGTAACTCTCAATCGTTTGGTAGGTACGTGTCATGTCGTTTCTTCTCGATAAACGGGGTATCGGACATAATATCGCGAGAAAAAATCCCGCCGAACAAAATATCATGTCGACTAAAAAATATTAATATGTTTTATTTCACATATGATCTCTTACGGAGTCCATAGGACGTTATAAATATAAATATATATATATATCATAGAGTGGAATTTCATTATTTTATCTATATTTATTTTATCATTTGCTTTTCACCATTCAAAATACATTTTTAAAATATTGTACATCAAAGCTGAACACTGATCATAAACCTGAATTAAAACTTATAAAATTAATCAGTACGATTGAATTCATTATGACTAATCTTGACAAAAGTTAATAAACGTAGCCTTTAAACGCTTTTAAGCAAAATTCATAACTTTTTTTGTGGTAAATATGCATGTGTTGTCATGAAATTTTATATAACATTACTAATAATTACAAATTCATTCAAATAAAATGTTGTAAAACATGCCATTTTATTTGCATGAACACAAATCACATTATTTTTGCTTTCAATTCATTTATGTATGCGATATCTTGTCCCCACGATAATGTGTCCTGCGAGATTTTGTCCCCAACCCCAGTGAACGCATGATTAACGGAACGTGAAAAATGGCAAGAATTTTTTTGATTACCTTGCAAAAATTATTTATAACTTTAAAGTTAATCTTAAAGTAAAACGTCCTTAATAATTAGACACACAGATAAGCTAAAATTAAATAAATCCTTTTTATACATTTCAAATTATACGCATAATTTAAATTATCTGAAAATGAAATTGTGATAAATCGAAAGAGCGATCTTGTAAATAAGAATAATTTTCACCATGTTTTTATTAACTTCTATTCTTGTTTGTTTGTTTCTTTATTTCTCTGGTACAAATCTTGCAATCAAATTTTAACTAACTTTCCTACTAGCTAGACATTTGAAACTTTTACAATAGCTCAGACCCCGATGACAACACAATACATCGAAGTCCGATTTTTAAATTTTTGATTTGTTTTCTTATAATTAATTAAAATATGAAAATAATAACATCCTAATAGCGTTAAAATAGCTACTAAAATGTTAGCTATAATTTAATTGTTGCCAAAGAAAAAAAAAAATTACGAGTTCATTTTCTTTCGACATAAAATTATAAAAAGTTAAATTATGTATCACACAAAAATTGACGTTATTATCACTTTAAAAATTTTATGCACATTGACAAGAGCTCTGCGATTCATCAGAAAATTTAAAACATGGTATATAAAAAGCTTTTTTTTTTTTAATCTTATAATCATTGTCTTATATCTCTAAAAATAATCAGCTATTGTAAAATTAAAAATAATAATTAAAACAAAGATTAATTTGCTTTAAAAAACTAATAGAAAATAAATATATTTATTAGATATTCTTATATTTTTAATATGTTTTCTATAGTGAACTACAGTTAATAACAGAAAAAAAAACTTTCTGAAATTTAGCATCTTTATTTCATTTATTTATTTAAAGTTAGTATTATTGTTGTATATTTTGTAAAATAGTGTTTTTGACTTTTTTGAAAATAGTGGAATAGTGTAATACTTTCAATCTTTAATTATAAATTTCAATCTTATAAAAAATTATAATCTTTATCCTTGCACGCAAATAGTATACGCTAAAAGGAACTCCACTGTATGCAAATGCCTCTCTATACATTCAACTGTATGGATACTGCCAGCCGCTTAAAATTTATTAATATTTTATATATCAATTTAATATAGTGAAACTTTTTTGTTTATTTATTATAATCCTTATTTATAAAGCATTAAAAAAAAAAATTTAACTTCTGTGGAGATAACCCTTAATTCTAACCATGTATTTGCATACAAAATCTGATAGACACACATACACAAACGACTTAGGAAAATAAATTAGGCTTTATTTATTATTTTTATTTTTATTATATTTATTACATAATTTATATTCCTAAAACAACAATTAAAAACTTTTCTGAAACATATATACCGTATAAAGTTAACATCTCAACACATGTTTAAAAAGTAAATATACGCCAAAGGAGATGTTTCAACGCAGACATTCTCGCCAGATATTGACCGCTTTTGGTGGGATCCAAATGACGTCAGAGGAGGAGAAATGAAAGGGTGAATGAATTTATTCGAGGAGAAAAATCCCACCTTCATAAGTCAGTGCACCAGAGTTTTTCCAGAGAATGAAGAAAGAAAAATATTCCATCACTGCTTAAATTTGTTTTTTTAATTTGCGGTCGGAACTTTAAGCTGTTCTATTGAAAATTAAATTTGTGATAATAATTTGCCAAATTTATAAAAGTGATGAGGATTCTTTTGATGAAAAGGAAGAGTTTTTTGATTAATTAATATTTATACATGATATATATGTACTAAAGAAATTTGTATGAGCTTCTATTGTTTTCTTTTCTTTAGGCAGACGATATGATGATAGATTCTTTTAGAATAATTCTAAAAATTTACAATAATAAATGTATATATATATATATGTGTGTGTGTATTTAATTTGAATAATTTAATTCTTTTGCAACACTCAGCAAATGAAAGATGAAAATACCAACATATGAAATTTTAAATGAGATGTATTTCGAATAAAATTATTGTCACGATGATAATTTAATTTGTTTACACTTATTAGTATAAACATGTTAAAGTACTTACGCAGAAGAGAAATGACACAAACATAACACATAAGCCTAACGATGAGATAATTTGCAAAAACCATTAAACCAATAGAAACATTCATCAAATAATTTAAATGGAAAGAGATAAATTGACCAAAAGGATCCGATATATTAAAAGAGAATTCATGAAATGAAAAATGGAATTTTAAATGAAACCAGAAATATTCACACTTCATGAAACTTGCACCTCTGTCAGCATAATGCAAGATATCGGAAAGCTGTATAGCTAATTCAAGCAATATGCAACTCAAGTCTCGATCTTGCAACAAAACAAAATAAAAAAGGAAATTAGATTAAACAGTAACACAAACCAAAATTGAAACATGGAATAAGTATTTCTAATAAGTCCACATGTAAACGATTCCATACAGAGATAGTAGAAATAAACAGGTTTCCAAAACGAACATTAGTGAAAAGAAAATATTAAAAGTAAAGAAACGATTAATCGATCAAGGTGCTACAGAAATGAAATAAATAAATGCATTAAGTGATAGTTATTAATCTTTAAAATTTAAAATTTAAAAGCTAATAACAATATTAAGAAGGTGATATTTAAAAGGGTTCTTTAATTATATATATATATATATATGGAAAAAGAGACTCGTGATTACATATATATATACAGTCGGCAGCAAAATTATTGAAGCACACACCACACTTTCCGTTTTTTTTTTTTTTTTTTTTTTTTTTTTTTAGTTTGATGGCTAATTTTTATCATCAACTTATTATTTTTTTTATAAACAGTACTATAAGACTAAGATCATGACAGGACAAATATTTACTTAACAAACCAACGTTAGGTACCCATCTTTTAATTAAGAATTTTTACTAGTGCTTCAATAATTCTGTTGCCGACTGCATAAACTTTAATTCCGAGAGTTAAAAAATAGCAAATATAATAAAAAACGGTTATTTAAAAGTATTTGAAAGCTCAAAAATGCTGATGAGTTGAAAGCTGCAATACCTGTTAATAAAAGTGCAAAGTTTATGTGTTTGGAATAATTTGTAGATCCATTATTAAAACTATACATAGCATACTTATTTTATTTATTATCAAGAATACCTATATATAAAATTCATTTCGTAATGGGGTTAATTTTTCAAAATCTCCTTCATCGTTGAATATCTAAATACCAAAATTTTTAATCAATGTATTTTAAAAAATGCACGTACAATAGCTTGTGTGCATACTACATAACGTATTTCAATTCTTTTGTGTAGCCCTGTAAATTGATTTTTATGTCTATGTGCACCATTTTCTACCAGGGTTTAAACTGCCATTAATTTTGTTTTAACATTTGGTTAAAAGATATCTTATTTTGCTGAAGTATATTAGTGAAAATTTCGCTACACACAGAAAAAAAGTTGTCAGTTGACAATACAGAATTGACTAACCCAAACAGCTGACTAGAAAACTTGAGTTAAAAGTTCACTAGCTGAACGAGTCTTTAAAATAAAACCCCAGAATAAGAAGGTTAATGTTATCAGTTAAGACGGCTATATCTGATAATATTAACCTTCTTAGTTTGGGGTATTGTTTTGAAGACTAGTTCAGCTAGTACACTTTTTAACTGAAGTTTCCTAGTCAGCTGTTTGGGTTAGTCAATTCTGTATTGTCAACTGACAACTTTTTTTTCTGTGGGAGAAAGCAAAAACCGGATAATTTCCTAAAATATCTCTGTATACTAGCCTTTAAATTTTATTCAAATATTCGTTGGCAAAAACTATAAAACCACTAAAGTATCGGGATTTTTTTATTATATATATATATAATATATATATATATATAATATATATATTTGGATTTACTTTCAGTATTCCATGATTGAGTTTAAACGTAAAAATATTATATATATTATATATATATATATATACTCCATAGAAAAATTCTCAGCAATAGTATTGTGCAATGATCAACAACTTCCCTTTGCTCCGCTTTTTTATTTTGTACATGTGGTATAACTGCCTCTTTCTATTGATGAAATTGATTAATTTCACTGATTATTGTTTCCTAAATCACAATTATGGATTCTTAGTTAAAATCATTAGTATGAACAACAATAACAAAAAAAAAAAAATAGAAAACAAATTTAGGGTTAACCAAGTTAAGGAAAATAATCTGGTGTGTCACTCACACGACTTTCTCTTACCCTGAAATTTAATACTATAAATACAGGTTGGAGATTAAGAGGTAACATAACGACAAATGTTATGTAAACCTATGCTAAAACAATTCAAATTAGGCTTCGAAAAGGTTTTATATGATAATTAGTTCTGTGTGAGAGGGGCTACCGCCTTCCTCAACCCTCTGTTTTATTATTGCACCTACATTTAGATAGAATTTAAATCTGTTATTAAGATTAAAAGTTGACTTAAAATTATTCAGACAACTTTCACATTCAACACTCTATGAAACTTATCAGTCTTGATCAAACTTTTCCAACAAGCTTATATTAATTTGAAAATACAACCTTTGGATCTTATGAAATTATTCGTTTTTAAGTTACACTAAGAGACACGGACAAAGATCAAACAATAGAAAAAACTTGACTTTTTAATAAAAAAAATCGAAACAGGAACAATCGAAATCAGGAAGCCTCAAAACATGAAAATATACAAAAAAGACAGAATTACAATACGTGAAAAAAAAAAAAAAAAAAAAACTATATATTTGACTTCGTTTATCCTACAAATATTTGTTGAAACTTTAAAGTCAATCGGAAGATTTCTGCTTCTGTTTTCATGATACAAACAAATGTACATGTAGAAAACAAAATATTTTTGAGTCTAAACAGATGTGTAGTTACTTGCTATAGCGGTGTGGAATGACTTTAAAAACTCCCGTTGTATTTTGCATACGAAATAAGATCTATTCCTGTTTCTTTGATGATGATCTGGAAAAAAATAAAAATAAATAAAGTCAAAATTGTTATATATATATTTAATATTTTTCAAATGCAGAAAAATACATACTAATTTTCTTTTTTTTTTAGATTTTAAGGATCGAGATTTTTCGGATTATAAAAACAAAATTTAGTTTTCATTAGAATTTATTAAAATATCTCATGCACAAATCTATATCTAAAATTTTGATTTGAGGATATATTTTTTGTTGTGCTAGAACAAAAAATCAAGCTAGTTTTTCTCTACGTCCCCACTAAAAATAATCTCAAGATATTCTGCAGATATTTTTAGAGAAAATAAGCAGAATATCTTAAGTTATTTTACTCATACTTAAGAAAGTTTACAAATTTTTTTTATATTGTTTTCAAAATTTTTTAACATATTTTATAGAAAAAGATAAATCTTCAAATTATTTTAAAATATTTGAAGAAAGTCTTAAGAAAATGCTTTTTCTCAAGAATATCTTCGGATTATTTTTAGTGGGGTAGGTTTTTGTGAATACAGGGTGTCTACTGACACATAATCTTCCGTAACTCTTCAAACAATATAAATATAACTTTCATAGTATGGTTCAGTGATTAATTGTAATTAAACATGGAAACACGCTATAAACGTTAACAAATACTTATGCCCATCAACGGCCGAGCGGTTCTGCGCTCAAAGCTGGTAGACGTGAGGTGCCGGGTTCGATCCTAGCCTAGTCGTTCAGAGTTTTCCGTCGATGTTTCCGAAACTTGCTTAAATACTGTCTAGAACTCTCTAGAAAGACCCCCATGCAGGGCACTCTCTCTCAGGCCTGGAACCCTAGAGTAGTCAATCGGCCTTACTTCCAAAACACCAAAAACAACATACAATTTTTTTGGTGGAAGAGTGACGGAAGAAATCGGGTCGAAAGACACCCTGTATTGACAAAAATCTAGTCGTAATAGAAAAAACTGTTTTTATTTTCGGTTTCAGCAAACCAAAAAATGTATGTGTTAGTTAAAATTACACTGTTCTGAAAAAAAAAAAAAAAATTTCGAGATCTCATACCATTCTTGCTGCTTCTTATGTAAAATGAACTCCTTAATCCGAATATGACTCCCATTTTGCCCAGTCACCCGCCGTTTTCTAGTTACACCACCCGCTCCTTCAATTTCTTTCACTGTTCGATAATTTTATGACCATGAATTTGATTTGATGAATGAAAAATAATTAAATTAACACCTAAAACAAAAAAATATATAAAGTTTAAAAAATAGCATTAATAACAGATTAAAAATAGATAAGATAAGTAATGCATAATTTCAGTGGCAAATCCCCCAATTTTTTTTCCTTGTCGCAAATGTTCATGTTTTAGAATTTTCCAACTCTGAATCCCCTTAGAAGATATTTAACGGCTAAAATAATCCTCCCCCCTCCTAAAAATAGTATTTATAACCATAAAATCCCCGAAAAATGATAAAAATAAAAGGCAATTCCTAAAAAACGGTGGGTGATAGGGCAAAATGGTCGTCATATTCGGATTTAGGAGGTCATTTTACATATGTTGAAATGCTGTCAGAAGCAATTTTCATGCCGAGCAGTGTTATCAAATCAAACTTTGCCAACATTATTTTTGTATATCAGTGTTATCTCTACTTAAAATAAAAAAAGATGTGTGTCTATGTGTATATGCATGTTTGTGTGTGCGTATGTGCGTGATTGTACGTGTATTTGTCTGTTGCTTGGTAAGCAAAATTTGGTATGAAAGTCCGTTTCGACATCTCTTGATGCATCTCGAAGCCATATTTCCGAATTTTTGATTAGATTTTTAAAAATTAACTTAAAATATATAAATTTGTGAAATGATCGACTCTGGAGATAAAAACATGAATGTAAAAAGTCTTTCTGTGACACATTAGCTCAGTTGTTTAGAGCATCAATAGCTATCCATAATATAAAAATTACATTATTCATACATTGTGTTTTCTTAACGGTTGACGTTAATAAAGGAATAAGCATTACAAGGAAAATAAATAATCTATTTCTTTGATTTAAGTAACTACGAATATAATTTAGGTTTTTTTTTTTTTTTTTCCTTTCAAAATACAATTAATTTATTTTTATCTTGTTTCTATTATATATATAATTTGAAAATTCATACCTAATTGTTAAAAATATTAAATTACTAGACAAGTATTATGTGCGAAAAGATTTTATTCTGAGAGAAAATTTTAATCAAAATATGCAAACGAAGATCTGCAATGTATTGTTAACAGGTATTAAAAATTAAACTTTCAAAATAATTTTAATGTGATTTCATTATAAAATAGAATATGTATACTGTCGAATAAATAAAAGAAATAGAGTATTATTTGTGCATAAACGTTTAAATTTATTTTAAGAATTGTTATTTTTTTATTAAAATATTTATTCAGACATGAAATATTTTACTTAGATTGTTGTTAATTAAGTATTAGAATCTTCTACTTAAATGTTAAGGAATTTAAAGCACACGAATGAAACAATTGTAATTAAGTTTCGGAAAAATATTATTTACATAGAACAGCTACTTAATAAAATAATTTAGTGAATTACTTTTTACTTATCACACGATAAAAATAAAAATTTGGTGTAATTGTAATATTTTTCAATTGAAGAAAAATTAAATGGTTTACTATATGTATATGTGTGTGTATAAGTATATATATATTGGGTGAGTGCGAAAGTTCTACCTGTTTTTGGATATGCAAATTTTCAGACGTCAGACATGACATTGTAATGACGCAAATCGTCGGCCAATCAAACGTGTGGATGCCTCACATATAAATGCATCGTGTCTCACAAATGTAATCATTTCATATATATATATATATATATATATATATATATATCAGAGGGTGTAACATGGAAAGCGAGAAGGAGTATATAAGATATTGTTTGTTATACGAGTTCAATAAAAAGAGTTGCAATGCAACAAAATTGCAATGGAACTGACGTCACACGTGACATTGTAATGACGCAAATCGTCGGCCAATCAAACGTGTGGATGCCTCACATATAAATGCATCGTGTTTCACAAAGGTAATCATCTCAAAAAAGAAAAAAAAAATCAGAGAGTGTGACACGGAAAGCAAGAAGGGGCATAAAAGACATTGTTTGTTATACGATCTCGATAAAAAGAGTACGGCAGCCGCAGCATATCGCAATGTTTGTCAAGTTTATGGGGTAGATGCAATAGATGAAACCACATGTCGTCGATGGTTTCGTAAATTTAAGGAAGGAGACAGAAGCTGCCAAGATTAGGCTAGGAGTGGACGGCCATCACACACTGGAAACGACGATATTGACCAAGCTATAAGGAATAACCCGAAACCTACCGTGCAAGGATTAGCGGAGACCTTCAACGTACACCGAACAATGGTCGAGAGACGACTGGTTAAGTTGGATTTTACGAAAAAGTTGGATCGTTGGGTTCCACATAACCTGACAGCTAATCAACGGGATGACCAAATCGCCACCTGTGTTTCTTTCCTTTCCCGGTACGAAAATGACCCATTCTTGACACGAATTGTGACAGGAGATAAGAAATGGATTATGTACCGTAACGTAAAGCATCGAAGGACAGTGTGTCACCCTTCTGATCCGCCTGCATCGACTTCGAAAGCTGGACTGCATCCTAAGAAGGTCTCATTGTGTTTGTGGTGGTATGTGCAGGAAATAATTCACTGGGAGGTCCTGCCACTTAACAAAACCATCAATACTGCCTTCTACTGTTTACAGTTAGACAGACTGCATTCAAATTTGGTAGCAAAGCGGCCAGATCTCATCAATCGTCGCGTTGTTATCCTTTATCACAATAACGCCAGGCCACATGCTGCTGTCATCACTCGCTAAAAGTTACTGGGCTTTGTTGGGAGATTTATCCTACCTTCCCTATTCTCCTGAGTTGGCACCAACTGACTACCACTTATTTCGTGCGTTGAACAATTCCTTCAGTTAGAAAATGTTTGATGATCTTGATGCTATTAAAACTGCCATCCAAGTTTTTTTTTTTACTCGAAACCACCAGAATTTTACCACCGTGGGATTCCTCTCAATAACAATACTTCTAATACATTACGAATAAAAAAATAAATTGTGTGCACTCACAAAGTGGACCACTGTGCCCCATCACCGGGGCACAGTGGTTTACAACCCGGGGTACAGTGGACCAAACTTTTGTTCATGTTCAATTAATATAAATTACTCATTTTTTTTTTTTCTAAAACTAGTTTATCATGCAATTCTAGTCTAAATAACATAATTCAAACATTTTCATAAAATAAAATTACCAAAATTTAAAGGAAATCAAAATAAATAAGGAATAAATTAGAGGAAGAATCCCATATCAGATTTCCTTTGCCTTTTACGTGCCATCACTAAAAACAATAAGATATATTTTTTATTTGTTTATTAATGTTATATAGTTATAAAAATTATGAAATATATAATTAAACATTATATTACTATTCAAACATTTTTATTAATTATTTTGAGATATTGATACTTTACATTATATTTGTGAAATAAGTTTAACTAAAACTATTCTACTTTTATCTTTTACATGTCATTTCTAAAAACAACAACAATAAATTTATATAATCTACTATTTATTGTATCGCATAATCATTTTATTTATTTTTTTTAATATTAAACAATTCAAATAGTTATTAAATTTAGATATTCATAGCTATTATACTACTATTCAACTATTTTTCCTTTTCAGAAATTTATTTTATTATAACATTAAGATTATTATTATTATTTTTTTATTATTAATTATTTTGAGTAACATTATATTTGTATATGTAAATTTAACGAAAATAAATAAGGCATTAAATATAATTTGGACTTTTAGGCACATTGGAAGGCGGTCCAGAGTGCCCCATGTCCAGACAAAACAAATAATAATATTAAAATTATATATCGACTATAAATATGCTAATAATTTTTACAAATTTAAAAACAACTATATCTTACCTTTTCTTAACAACTATCCAATACTTGTAGTCAATAGTTCAGTCCTAATAAAATAAAAAAAACTTAAAACTTAAAAAATTACTTTGAGCAGTTCAAAACATAAAAATTGTATAAAATGGCTACCTTAGCATTTACCACGTGGTTTTTTGGATGTATACAAGTAGTACCATGCTGTCATCTATGAGTCTCAATATACAGTGCCTTATTTAAGGCAGGGCATTAGGGGCATGTGCCCTGGGCCCTTTACACTGAAGGGGCCTCCAAGAAATTTCATCATACGTTTAAAAAAAAAAATACTTAAAATGAAAAATTTTCAAATTTTGCTATAGTGATCGTTGTTTTTTGTTTTTTCGTCAATAAATTGAGGTATTACTGCATTGTTATATAAATCAGTGGTATGATCTGTCAAGGAAACTATCAGTTCATTGAAAAAAATTGCAATATTTTCGCTAAACGCAAATAAAACTGCATCCTACTGATACTGCATATTCCAAACTTTTACAGGCTAACTAAATCCGAGACGCGCACCAATAAAACGAAAGATAAATTCAAATTTTTAAACGTGTGAATCAAAAATATGAGATTTGTTTTGTTTTTTGTAATATTAAAGTATGAAGAAAAGGGCCCATTGAACATGAGTGCCCTGGTGAGTAAAAAGTGAGTAAATCGGTCCCTGTCAATATAAACTATAACAGTTAAATATTAAGAGATTTAAATAGGGGTGGTTCACTGTGCTCCAGTCTCCCCTACCTCTTGTATGAAAGAATATAATAATCTTTGGAACAGTGGATCTTATTTTGAACTTATTTGTATTTGGACAAGAATTCCAATTTTTTTCTTGTTATTCCCTTTTTTTTTTTTAAGTGTTTATTGTAGTAATGATTTGCATATTAAGTAACATAAAATTCCACATAACTACAACATTCTATATTTTCATAGTCATTTTATCTTTTAAAAAAATGACACATTTCTGTAATTACTTTTTAAGTACTGATAATATCTACATGAAATTTCTCTCCTTAAAAAACTACTTCTTTTTTTTTTAATTATTATTATTATTACTCTTATCAGATAGTATGAAAGAAGTAATTCTTAAAATTTCAAATGCAAGATCATTAAAAATAAATAAATAAATAAACAACTGAAAACACAACAAGAATCAAAATAGTTAATTATGTAATATATATATATATATATATATTAGTTCTCTAAATAAAAATAGAAATTAGTTCATTTCATAAAACATTAAATGCATCTAAAAGAAAAATATTATTGAGAAAGATAATTACATTTATTCACTCTTGTATTTTTAAATGTCATACTATTTTTGACTCTGATTTTAATGTATGAATAATATAATGAAGTAATCAATATTCAAATTCGCTGAAAAATGTGTGGGAAAAAAAAGTTATACAAAAACGCAAGCAAATGAAATGAATCTATTTTTTAAAAGAAAAAATAAAATAAAATAAATGAATACTTAGAATTTTCAGCAGCAAATGTTCGTTGATTTTTATTTTTATTTTTATTTCTTTTTTTCTTTAAGATAAAGAAAAAGATTTCTTAAAATCGTTTTATATTCTCCTTGTTTTAGATAATTCATTTACATTCCTGAATTTAAATTATACTAAACAAAAAAAAAAAAAAAAAAAAAAGAAAAAAGAAAGAAAGAAAGAAAGAAAGAAATGCATAATGGAAAAAAAAGGATGTTTCAGGTAGGGTAGGTGCTCCAGTGATTTGCATGCTCCAGTAATTTACATCTATCCCGAAATAATTGAAAAATAATAAAATCATATATTTTACATATAATAATTTTAACATTTTATGTCAAACACTGAAGCATAGGGTGCTAATAACTGGTAAAATGAATAGCTAGCAGTGTCAAACACTGGAGCGTAGTGGGCCAATTGCTGATAAAATTAAAAACTGGCAGTGTCAATTACTGGAACATCAAGTGGGTGTAAAAAAAAATTCATTTAAAAAAATAATTAACAAATGTACATATTTTAACATATATGTGGTTCTGAATGTATTTCATACCATATGTACTAACTTAAGATTTCTAAAAATATTTTCTGATGCCTAGAACATTAAAAACATCAGAGATTACTCTAAAAGTGTCAGTCACTGGTGCACTTAACCTATTTTTTTAATCAATATTTTCGTACACATGCTAAAGAGAGAGATAATTCGTATGAATATTTAGCCAATATTTAGTATGCGAGAGAAATTATATTCTTTAAAATATCTTATATAACGAGGCAATACGACAAATATGCATTAATAATTATTTTATAAAATTCGATTGGGTAAATATAAAAAATTTGAAAATGTAGTTATCTAGACAGTGCTCATAAATGGTGGTGTAAATGATATCTAAGAAGTTTTTCCTTTTTTTTTTTTTTTTTTTTTTTCTCCAAATTCTTATGTACTTACTGTTATTCAATTCGGTATGTTTGTGAATCTCAAACATAGAATAATAATAAAGGAAGAAGGAACGTATATGTTTTGGTTTCGGTTTGTAAAATCCAGGAATGCCGGGTATAGGGTTGTAACAATGCATCAATCTGATTTGTTGGCGAGATTTTTGAATCGTCTCATCTCTCTGTCAATCAGTCAGCGAGGCAGCACCCACAACAACAGCGATAAATGTGCCGAGCATGGGTGCCCTACTTTAAGGTTTGGAGTAGCAAAAATAGCTTTCGCTGGCAATTCACTAGAAGTGGTTTGTAAGCATTAGAGTATTGACGTGCTCCTTCTTCCTTTATTATTATTCTATGATCTCAACATAATTTAATTGTTGCCTTTTATTTATTTATTTATTTATTTATTTTTATTTATTTATTTATTTACTTATTTATTTATTTTTCGACAGAATTAAAAACAAACGTACATTTACTTAAAATGAGGAAAATAAATTAGAAAATAAATTAGAAATATCAGTCGTATCGTTACAAATAAGGTACCAAATGAAAGGAAAAATTTTTGTGAATCCGATGAATTAAACAGCTTATCGATCGGACAATTAGATTTTTTAAAATTAACTAAAGTATGAATTCTATGTGGCAACAGCAGAAGATTGTATGGAAACCGTTAGGAGAAATTAAAAAAAAAAGAATCTGCTTCACATTAAGTCACATGTTTTTGAAGTGGGATTAAAAATTGCAGTTTTCAAATTTGTTTTAAATTTTCTCTCACGAACACAGAAATATAATATACAGCCTGTACCCCACAAGACCAACTTGCATTTCAAATTTCATCAATTTTTTTTTTTTTTTTTTTTTTTTTTTTTTTGTTAATAAATAAAAAAGTTACTTTTTTTTTTTTTTTTCAAATTAAATTTTATTCTAACTTCGAAAAGATTTATGAATTAAGAATTATACATTAAGAATTTGGGTTTTAATTATTTTTTTTTTAAATAGATTATTTTTCTTGAAATATTAGCGGAGCAAAAGGATGGAATACAATTTTTATTTGTGAGAATTTATCAATAGCTAAAGTCATTAATAATATCCCGAAACCAATACAACACCTATTATGATACAGACCAATGCAGACATTATCTTACTATAATTAGGTATGTTTTGTCAAAAACAGACTTTCAAAATTTTACATTATTCATAAAATAGGAAAGTTAATAAAGTTTTATTTGAATGGGAATATCAAATAGTTGGATAATATGGAATATGGAATTGAAAATTAAGAAATCTAACTACATTTGGTAATAAAAATGATCTGATAAGACATTGAGTAGGATGAATAAATTTTTCTGTTTGATATACTACATACATACTTAATATGACTTTCAGAAAAATCTCATAAATAAAATCACTCACTGGAAAATTTTAAATTTTGTTTCACTTTTTACTCTCTTTTAACCATATGTATGATAGAGAAAGTTTTGCCTTTTTGGGTCAAATTTTCGAAATTGAATATTTGTTTTATTTACACGTTCTAGGGTCCAATGAATCCGATAAACACGTTTTTGGCGATTGGCCTGTGTTTGTCTGCATGTGTGTCTGTGAGTATGTGAAAAAAAAATTAATTGATAAGCTTTTGAGTAGGATGAATACATTTTTCTGTATGATACTACATACATACCTAATATGACTTTCAGAAAAATCTCATAAATAAAACCACTCACTGGAAAATTTCAATTTTTGTTTCTCTTTTTACTTTCTCTTAAACATATGTATGATAGAGAAAGTTTTCTTTTTGGGGTCAAATTTTCGAAATTGAATATCTGCTTTATTTACACGTTCTAGGGTCCAATGAATCCGATAAACACGTTTTTAGCGGTTGGCCTGAGTTTGTCTGCATGTGTGTCTGTGAGTGTGTGTAAAAAAAATTATTTGATAAACTTTTAAGTATGATGAATACATTTTTCTGTTTGATATACTAAATACATACCTAATATGACTTTCCGAAAAATCTCATAAATAAAATCACTCACTGTAAAATTTCAATTTTTGTTTCTCTTTTTATTTTTTTAACCATATGTATGAGAGAGAAAGTTTTCTTTTTGGAGTCAAATTTTCGAAATTGAATATCTGCTTTATTTACACGTTCTAGGGTCCAATGAATCCGATAAACACGTTTTTAGCGGTTGGCCTGTGTTTGTCTGCATGTGTGTCTGTGAGTGTGTGTAAAAAAAAAAAAAAATGATTTGATAAACTTTTGAGTATGATGAATACATTTTTCTGTTTGATATACTAAATACATACCTAATATGACTTTCCGAAAATTCTCATAAATAAAATCACTCACTGTAAAATTTCAATTTTTGTTTCTCTTTTTATTTTTTTAACCATATGTATGAGAGAGAAAGTTTTATTTTTGGGGTCAAATTTTCGAAATTGAGTATCTGCTTTATTTACACGTTCTAGAGTCCAATGAATCCGATAAACACGTTTTTAGCGGTTGACCTGTGTTTGTCTGCATATGTGTCTGTGAGTGTGTGTAAAAAAAAAATTATTTGATAAACTTTTGAGTATGATGAATACATTTTTCTGTTTGATATACTAAATACATACCTAATGTGACTTTCCGAAAAATCTCATAAATAAAATCACTCACTGTAAAATTTCAATTTTTGTTTCTCTTTTTATTTTTTTAACCATATGTATGAGAGAGAAAGTTTTATTTTTTGGATCAAATTTTCGAAATTGAATATCTGTTTTATTTACACGTTCTAGGGTCCAATGAATGCGATAAACGCGTTTTTAGCGTTTGGCCTGTGTTTGTCTGCGTGTATGTCTGTGAGTATGTGTACAGTCGGTAACAAAAGTCTCCGAACACTAGAAAAAATTGCTATATAAAAAACGTGCACTTAATACTGTTTTGTTAAATAAATCCTTGTCGAATCCTGTTCTTAGTCAGTCTAAAAACAGGATTCGACAAGGATTTATTTAACAAAACTCTATTAAGTGTACTTTTTTTTATAAGAATTTTTGCTAGTGTTCGGAGACTTTTGTTACCGACTGAATATGTTATCAGCATATCCCAAGATCAAATAGTAGTAGAAATTTCTAACTCGGTATTCTAACTCTGTAACATATAATGATACTACACAAAACTTTTTATTGAGATTGCAAATGGTTCGTGTACAGGGACATCCAAGAGAATTAAAATGCATTATGTGTACGTAGAAATTTCTGATAAGTACAATGTAACATCTATAGACTGCCCTAAATAAAATACAATTAATTTTTTTTTTATATGCATAAAAGAATTTTTTGTATAGATTGTGGTATAGAAACCATATTCATCGTCCGTTTACAAGGCTAGATAAAGTATATAGATACATTAGGACAATACATGGAAATTGTCAGAAGTTTATTTCGTTTTTGTGTTAGATGTTTTTCATATAAAACTAAATTTAAGGTCACAATATGATGTACATATAATTTACAGACAATATACAGAGCTACATATATTACGCTAAATATTCTTTTCTATTGAATATAATTGATTTAAGTACTTTGCTATATTTTACTATGTCGACGGACACTGCTCAGGAGGGAAAATTAATTTTTCAGTACTGTAAAGAAAGTTTTTTTTTTTTTTTTTTCAATTTTCAACTCTTTTCTTTTCTTTCTTTCTTTTTTTATATCACGTTTTGAGGTGCTCTGATTACGAAAGTCTATTTTTTAACGGTTGATCTGTATGCAGATCTTTCATCAGCATAACTTAAAAAGAAATAACTCGAGGAAATTCAACGTTGGTATTTTGAAGTTCGTACTAGGCTGTGACTTTAAAATTCCATCAGGTTTGGCAAGTTTTAAGGCAAATTATCAATACAGCCTTGATTTTTTTTTTTTTTTTTTTTTTTTTTTTTTTTTTTTAACATTGTACTTAGTTATCTTAAGTTATTGATTTTAAAACTTAATACGCGCAATCTGTCCTTATAATATTGAAATGCAGATAAAGAGAAAAACTTGTGAGTGACACACCAGAATATTTTTTTTTTTTTTAAATGAGTTAAATATTTTAGATTTGCATTATAATTTCAATTTTAGACTTTTTTTTTATGGTGCTGAGTTAAAATTTCTTAGGAGTAAATTTAATTATATCAAAAATCAAATACTTTATAAAATTTGACGTAATTAAATTATCATATTACCATACGTACAGTCGGTAATAAAAGTGTCCGAACACTAGCAAAAATTCCTATGTAAAAAAAGTACACTTCATATGGTTTTGTTGAATAAATCCTTGTCGAATCCTGTTCTTAGTCAGTGTAAGAACATGATTCGATAAGGATTTATTTAACAAAACTGTATGAAGTGTACTGTTTTTACATAGGAATTTTTGCTAGTGTTCGGACACTTTTGTTACCGACTGTACATTATAATATTACGATACTATACATAAGAGAAATGTCATAGTTAATAAATAAAAAAAAAATTATGCATAAACTATCCATAGTAAAATCCATAATATTAAATCCATAATTATAGATTAAATCCATCCATTATATGCATAAATAAATTATGCATAAACTATCCATAATAAACAAATAAATAAATAATTAAATGCATTTAAAGAAAACTATTACTATGGAAGATAATTAAGTACATTTTCTCACTCTACTTTTCACACCAACCGCTACTATCCTTTAACTTAAATAGTAGCTGTCATACTATAGAAAAGCCCGATTTTTATCACAAAAAATATTTATTCTCACTCTTCTGTTTCAAATTTGATAGATTTTAATATAGATATTTTTTTCAATATAAAATAAAAGAATTATCTTTTAAAGATAATAGACTTTTACTCACATAATTAAAGATTTGTTTTTTGAAGGAGTTTTCGTAATTAATCTTTATTTTTAGTCTAATAAAAAGTAAAACGAATGAAATATTTGCGTTAAAAGGTTCTCCAAAAAAATCAATTGACATTGTTTCTGCTTAATTTAAATAATATAATAAAATTATTTCTTTTGAGGGGAAAATTATTTTTATAATTAAAAGAAAAAAAAAAGTTTCGTTTATGAAAAGAAAGTTTTCTTTTCAGTTGCACTGTTAAAATACGTACGGTTGGGTGAACAAATATAATTCTTGTGTTTTCAGGATCGTTTATCGTTTACTGTCAAGCAATTAATCATTCTAATTACTTCTTATAACTTTTGTTTGAATCTTTATTTTAGACGAAACTCCTTAAGCTAGTAAAATTAATTTAAAATTTAAAAGTTTTTTCTTCTTAGTTAATAGTTGTTTAAAGAAAATTAAAAACGTTATATATTTCGATGTAACTTCAAAATGCATCATTAGGATCGCCTGAAATTATTTGTTTTTAATTTACTCTAACAGATTTAGTCGAAGATGAAACTATAAAACTTGACTTAGCTATTCAGGAAGCCTCAAAACGTGTAAATATACAAAAAAAAATTATGAATATTTATCTTTAAAAAATACATTATTTATCATATGGCTATGAGGACTTAATTTCAATTCCTGAACAGCTTTCCTGGACATGGTAAAATATTATAATAAAGCACATCCACTTACAAATAAAAAAAGAATGTTATGACTTAAATATTGGCAACCCTGTATGTATTCTGAAACTTATGTACACATCACATGGTGCATATAAATATAATCCTATATTAATAACACATAGCACAACCTAAAGTACACTTCCATAAATTTTCAAGTATTGTCGCATTATAATCTAGTTCTTTTGTGTAGTCCTGTAAACGAACAGTGGATGATTTCCATACCATATTCTAAATGAAACATATTTTTACGCATATAAAAAATATATATTCGTTTCATTTGGTTTAGTGCAGTCTATAGAAAAGTCTCAAAAAGTGTAAATGTAACAAAAACTCAATTTCGAAAATTTGACCCAAAAACAATACTTTCTCTAGCTTATGGGCAGGAGAAAGTAAAAATTAGGTTATTGAAAAAGGGTCCAAAAGATCGCTTTACCATCAGTAAAGGGCAAAATGATCCTTCATTTCTAAAATTATTTGTAAATTGTTTTTTATCTGCAATATAAAGGATATAAAAGTAATTATGACAATGCATAATGAAATAAAATAAGTTTCTCAACCAAATAGTATATATAAATTATTTTATAAAATTAAAAAAGAAAGTCTTGAATAACTAAAAAAAAAAAAAAAAAAAAAAAGAAAAGAAAGGAAGAAAACAAGAAAAGGGAACATTTGTGAAATTATGATTAAAAGTAATAGTTATAATAATAGACCCCAATAAAGTCAGAAATAAATTAACTAATGCCTATTTCTGCCGCATCCGGTCCAAATAATAGATTCATAACGATCCACATAATAGATCCAAACCTATTCACATAATGGATCATTTTACCTGACAACATGGTTATCTCTTTTAGGTCATATTACTGCATGACGCCGCAAAACATAACAAAACTAGCAAGTGTAATATACATCCAAAACATATTTTATTGCGTAAACGAAGTCTTATTTATGTACATGAAAGACTGTTTGTGCATATCTAAATAAATAGGTAAGTTATTGCTTAAATTACAACAGATTTTATAAAAACCACTTTTTCAAAGAATTCCATTCAGACGCGTAACACAGCAATCGCTTTTATACCGCCATTGCTTCTTCTTGACTTGGTACAACTAGCTTATATGTTACCCGGTATATAGCGCTACCTCTTTCAATGAAAATATATGTAGATCATTTTGCCCGCTAGGATCCTTTTAGGCTGCTTTCCCCTACATAGGATTTTTGAGTATATTTGCTTCGGAGTAGAGCTCCTTCAATACAGGCTGGCTCATCAGGCATTTGGTTTCCCACTCAGCGATTGTTGCCCACGCGGTCTGAATTTCAAGTGTTATCAAATCACATAAAATGGAAGTTTCGCAGCCGAAAATTGCTCAAATCATACCAAAACTGCTATTAGAACTTTTAGATTTCCAACAGATGAAGAAAGCGAAAGAAATGGGCTATTAATTATCCAAAAGAAATTGGTATACTTAGCTTTCAATCACAAATTTGAAGTGTAATTATAATATGTTTTCTTACATTTTTCGTATCAATTTTTAGTTTTTATTGCTGTTTGATTATCTAAATGTTGTATTTTACAACCTACACTACTTTTCAACGTGTATAAATATTTAAAATTAACTAATTTAACAGCAACAGTGATGGCTACTTTTTACAAGGGTTATAAGAAAATTTTGCCAAATATTACCGCCAAACTTAGCAAGTGCAAATAATAATTCGCTCTTATGTTTAGGCAAACTCGCCATTTTAGGCGATAAAGACGCTGAGTAATACGTCTGCAACTAAACGTCGTCAAGCTATATTTCCGCTGGGCAACAATGATCAGCTGTGTGTCAGCTCCTATTATAGGAGTCTTACTTCGCAGCGTGGCTATGTGATCCCTAACAGCACATCTTATCCAAATTAAATCCTCTGGATGTCCAATGGATGAAAAGGATGTCTATGGACATCTTCAGGATGTTTTGTGGACAAGTGTGTTGTTAGGGATATATTTAAATTTGACTCAATTTTATTCAGTTTTCAGTATTTTTGCTCCTTTCATTTTTTCAGTGTATGTGTCTTTCACACAATTTCTTATAGGTTTAATACAGAAAGACTCTCTCTTCGGAAAAAAATCAAAACAATTAAATAATTATTGATATTCTCCGACCACATTTCATGAAACCATGGAAGCATCTGCGCAAGTGCGAACTCAACGAGTCCAGTGCTAAAATAAGGGTGACAGTCATCTGACTCAGAGAAAATGAGGAATAACAGAGCGCGGAATTACTGGATGTTTTCCAAATTTCAAACTGTCGGAAAAGCTGGGATCCCTCCAACATTTTGGATGCGTCCTCACTGTTAGTTTTAGGATATGTGGCCGCACTGTAGAGCCATTTTTTTTTTCTGGTGATTCTCTTTTGACGCATTTACTAAAACTGCAACATGAACGTTTTAGGGCCATATTCACCAACTTCTTAACACTCGGATTAATCCTCGGATCAGCG
Source organism: Salticus scenicus (assembly GCA_963930645.1). Classification (NCBI taxonomy): domain Eukaryota; kingdom Metazoa; phylum Arthropoda; class Arachnida; order Araneae; family Salticidae; genus Salticus; species Salticus scenicus. The sequence continues at coordinate 73,984,431 of OZ005662.1, read as the reverse complement.
GTAATCGCCTGATTATAGGAAAGTCGGTATTCTCCAACGAAAATCTGCAGTTCACCAGCTACTTTAACACTTCGATTTTGATCCTCGAATATCGGAGGATTAACAGAGATAATTCTCGGACCTTTTCGTAACGCATGCGCTTTCCGCAGCTCAGCTTCTTAAACAAATAACAAACATGGCTGACGTTGACGATCTTTTCTCACGAGATGATAAAGAAGGAAAAGGACGGTGCATTAAATGATTTGGATTCTTTAGATAATGTGGCATTTCGATACCGCTATTGATTAAATAAAGATTTCGTGGAATCTCTAATAGGAATGTTCGATAATAGGCTGTCATCTGCCACAGAAAAGAATAAGGCATTAACTTCGGCAGAAAAAAAATTTAATCGCTTTACGATTCTCTTATCCATAACAATCAAAATTTTAAATCGTAGCGTAAACAGTTGTCGTCTGCGTGATTATTCTTTTTAAAAATGCTCTAAAGTAAAATTGATTCTTAATCTGTGAGTAAACAAAACCGAAGTAAACAAGAGCGAAGCATGTATCAGTGTTGCCAATTTGCTTTTTTCTCTTTCTAATCTTCTAAACCGATTGATTAGTTAATTGAAGCCTAACGATGAATAAATGCTATCTTCGTTCTTGGCCAATCAAAGCGAAGCTTTTATTTCTCTTCCAGTTAATCCATGGATCACGTAATCGGCTGATGGTGAATACCGTAGGAATTTAATCCAGTGTTAGTTTGATTCTCGGATTTTCTGATCCATGGTTTAATCCTCGATCAATGAAGTTTGGTGAATACGGGCCTTAGAGCGTTGAGGCCGGAAGGGGTCATTCACTTTTAAAGCGCTTTAGGGCGTTAGGACAGGCAAAAGGTTAAATAAATGTACGGTAAAATAAACACACAGGGTGATCAGTTTAAAAGAGTACCCGTGGATTTTTCTTATAACCCTTAACTCTGACGAATGTGGCAACTATTCTAACATGGAAGTATGATTGTTTGAACCTTGTTTAAGTGTGTGAGACAATTTCTAACATTGTTGGACTGTTACAACTTTATTTGTGAGGTAAAACAGAAATGGAGACGCACATTTTTTTAAAATCTTGTAGTAATTTTTATTTCTGAAAAACATAATTTAATTCAATTCTTTTACGTTAGCATTCCTCACAGAAAATGTTAAAAATGTTCGTCACCATTTTGAATGGATACATGAACACGTCGAACCAGGTTTTTCACACACTTCGCAGCATTGTTGGGGCTATTGACGAGATTTCCTCAGTTATGATCTGTTTTAATTCATCGATGTTTGCAGGACTTCTCTGGAAAAGCCTATGAAATTAGAATGTAAAAGTGATAATGATAATGTAAATGTAATGCAGGAATGATAATGTAAAATATTTTAACTAAATTTTGTTTTTCACAAATAAAATTATTACAGGATTTAAAAAAATGTGCGCCTCCATTTCTGTTTTACCTCACAAATAAAGTTGTAACAATCCAACAGTGTTGAAAATTGTCTCCCACACTTAAACAAGGTTCAAAAGATTATAGTTCAGTGTTAGAATAGTTGCCACCTGTGTCATATTTAAGGGTAATAAAAAAAACCAACGGCTACTCTTTTAAACTGATCACCCTGTATATCTCCTTGAAAATCGCAAACAAATTAAGGTTTATTTATCTATGACGTATGAATTCATATAATTAACATCCATATAAAACCATATAATAATATTCTTTAAGATCCATTAACAATTAAAACACGTTAACATTCTACTTTAGATTAACGTAATGTTTTTCAATATATCTCAAAGATAAAACACGGAAAAACAGATAAAATAAATGTCTAATAAAATGAAATGTTTATTTGCCTAACTGTCACATCGAATATTGACCACTCACAAGAATGCAATCACATCACATGAGACATGAAGAGGGCAATAAATTTACTCCAGAAGAAAAATTCAGCTTTTTAGTATCGCGCTACATAATTTCTCCAGAAGAATAAAATAAGAAATGTTTTATAATCTATGTGATTTTAGCTTGAATTTTTAAAAGAATTTATATCCAACACCCATTTTCTTAAATTTCAATGGAATAGTTTTAACATAATTAATTTTGAATGTGATGATGAATTAATCTATATTATCCAAGATGTTTATCTTAAAATAACTTTCGATTCATGTAGACTGACAAAAATAAAATTGTATGTTTCATCAGAAAAATTGTTGCAATTTAGGTATCGTCATTGTTAATAATCTAGTGTGTCACTCACACGACTTTTTCTTACCCTGAAATTTAGTACTATAGATACAGGTTGGAGACTAAGGGGTAAGATAACGAGTACTGTTGTGTAAACGTATGTTATAACCAGTGTTGTGCACGAACGCGTTCATTTGAACGCGTTCATGAGCTTAGCTCAAATTTTTTGAGTTTTGAGTTGAACTTCGCTCATTTTTTAAATAATGAACTTGAGTTGAGCGTAGTTCGTTTTTTACACGAACTTGAGCGTGAAAAAGCAATTCAAACTCAAACTCATTTTAAATATTTCTGTCTGAAATATGAAAAGTAAAGTAGAAGAAGAAAAGGACAGAAAAGAAAATAACTGTGCAAAATGGATTCCTGAAAAAAAAAAAAAGAAAAAAAAAAAGACCCTTTGGCTTTTTCGGAAGGGTAGGTTGATTTCTTTTTCCTTATCAAGTAGCCGTCATTTTGTTTCAAAATGGCGGCTACAAATTATTAATGCACTTGGTAGAAATATTGATGTAGGCTATGCACATATGGAGTTTTAAGCAAATCGGTTCATAAATACACTTTTATGTGAATTTAAAATTTTCAAGTGGCCGGCGTTAGAAAAAAAATGGTGGGTTAAGTTGACAAATATATGAAATGCATTTGTGAGATAAGTCTACTGTACACACATAGTTCGAATTAATTCAAAATCTCAAAAGTCATTGTGTTGAAAAATTAAGTGGCTGCCACTTCGATAAAAATGGCAGAGAAAGTTGCTCATCTAAGATATCGTTGCAAATTTGAAAATAATTTTTTTTTGTAGAAATTCTTTCAAAGATGCTTAGTAAGTTGATAAAATGTTAGTTTCCTGCATTTCTAGTTTGTTTTATTAGCATTAAAATAGTCTAATTTTATCTTAAAAACGCATTAAAAAGATCCAGTAACGCATGTAATGGATTTGGCGCCAAATTTGGCGACTTTTCCCCTATGGCGACTTTTTTGGCGACTTTTGGCGAGAAAATACTTATCGATATACCAAAGATGGACGCAATAACGTGATTGGTTCATGAGTTACGTAAATTTCCTAAATTTTTGTTGTTTGAATGATAAATCCATTTTTCAACTTTGATTTGAATTGATTAAGTATTTCTAAAGTTCCAGCAAACACATCGAAGATATTTGAAGCATAGGTTACTGTCCAACTGTGGTTTAAATCAGTGCCATGTTTCAAAAGTTATTATTATGGCAAATTTTCAAGTGGCAGTCTAAGTGGCTGCGACTTGTAAAACAAAATAGCAAAACAACTTGCCCATCGAAATCATCCAGTATATTTGTACGATAAGTTCATTGTCCAGTTCTAGTTTAAATTAAATCAGAATTTCAACAATTATAATCATAAGAAATTTTCAGGTGGCACCACTTGTAAAAAAAAGTGGAGTGAGATGCCTAGCGAACTTATCTGAGATATTTGAATGATAAATACACTACCCAAATTTGAAGCGAATTGATTCTGTCTTACTAAAGTTACCATAATGGCAAATTTTCAAGTGGCCGCCACTTGAAAATAAAATTGCGGATCAAGTCATCAAGTGAACTTATCCTAGATATTTGAACCAAAAGTTCACTAACCAGCTTTTATTTGAATCAGTTTAGTATTTTAAAAGTTATCGTGATCGCATATTTTCAAGTGGCAGTGTGATTTCAAGTGGCTGGAACTTAGACACAAGATGTCGGGACAAGTTGCCTAGTGAAAACATTCAAGATAATTATATGACAATATCACTGTCAAAATTTGGTTCGATTTGAAGTATTATTTCAAAAGTTATCGTGATTTTAAATTTTCAAGTTGGAGCCTGATTTCAAGTGACCGCGCTTAACTTAAGATATCTTCCACTTTATTAAAAATGGCGGATATAGTTTATTAATAAACTTCATTGAGATCCTTATGTGGTCTGTATTTACATCAAAATTCAAACAATTTCGGAATACGCTTTTTACAATTTAAATTTGAAATTTTCAAGTGGTCTCCACTTGAAAACAAAATGGCGGAGCAACTTGGTTAACAAACTCATCTAAGATATTTATAAGATAAGTTAAGACACTGTTCAAATTTGGTTCGATTTGGAGTATTATTTCGGAAGTTATAGGGATTTTAAATTTTCAAGTGGTAGCCTGATTTCAAGTGGTCCGCTTAACTTAAAATATCTGCCACTTTATTGAAAATGGCGGATAAACTTCATTAATAAACATCATTGAGACCCTCATGTGACCTGTATTTACAACAAAATTCAAGCAAATCTTGCTTTAACTATGCTTTTTACAATGTCGGTTTGAAATTTTCAAGTGGCTGCCACTTGAGAACAAAAAATCGGAGCAACTTCGTTAACGAACTCATCCAAGATATTTATAAGATTAGTTCACTGTCCAAATTTGGTTCGATTTCGGGTATTATTTCGGGAGTTATCGTGATGACAAAATTTTCATTATAGATAGATATACAGTCCCTGGCCAAATTATTAGACGCACTGTAGTTTTTTAATAATTACATGTTTTGCACGAGTTTATATGCAATACTTTTATGTTTAAACATACATGTAATTCATTTTTATTAAGGAAATATTTTATATACTTCCTATTTGTATTTTTGTTTACGTATGGCATCACAATATTAACTAAGTGATACAGGAACGTAAATAAGTACAAACTGGTTTCAGTCGCGTTCTCTCGTGCATCAGTTGCGGGCGTGTTTCATGTGGCTTTATGTGCTGTGTTTATTTGTTTGGCAGTTTTATACTACGCACTTATTTGTTTATTTTGTGTGCAGTGTTTAAGTAATCAATTGGAACATTTTCATCATGGGTAAAAAAGGTGATCTTTCACCATGTAAAAAAGCTGAAGTAAAGGCCCTCGTGAATGCTAAAATATTTTCAAACCGCGAAATATCACGAAGGTTGAAGGTTTCTGAAGCTAGCGTATGACGTATAAAGAAGAAAATTGTGTCAGGGGACGAATTGAGCCCAAAACGAAAGAAAAGATGCGGCAGAAAGCCTATTTTTACTCCAAGATCAGAAAGATGTTTAATGAAAATTTGCCTGGAAAACAGATTTGCTACAACAAAACTCATAAAATCGCAACTCCAAAGTGCTAATGTGAATGTTTCTGAGCTCACTGTTCGAAGAAAATTAAAAGATTTAGATTTTAAGGACTGCCGCCCCACCAGGAAGCCCAAGTTAACAGCTGCAAAGAAAACAAAGCGTCTGAAGTGGACTAAACAATGGCGTGATAAAGATGTGGACTTCTAGAGATCGGTAAGTTTGCATAATTTTGTCACAAATGATACATTTAATATCATTAAGAAAGACCAGCACAGAGGTTTAGGATGTTTATTATTTTTTTTCTATTTTTCACAGGTCTGCTTCAGCAATGAAAGTACATTTGAAATTTTGCAGAATAAAGCTCTGTTTGTGCGTCGTCGTCATGGAGAAAAGTTTCACCCTGACTGTGTCGTTCAGACTGTTAAGTACCCTACAAAATTGATGATCTGGTCAGTCATCAGCGGCAAGGGTACTGGATGTCTGTACGTGGTAAAAGGTATAATAAGGCAAGATCAGTACAAAGAAGTCTTACAAAATCGGTTGATTCCGCAGCTCCGAGAATGGTTTCTAAATGGGGAACCATTCATTTTTATGCGATGGACCTCCCTGCCACACAGCACGGTCTGTTAAAGCTTTTTTAGAAGAGCAAAATATCCCTCTATTGGATTGGCCGGGTATAAATCCTATTGAAAACGTGTGGGAGTTGGTGAAGTGAGAAGTGGCTAAATATGTGATCACAAACAAAACGCAACTCTTAGAAAAGATCATTCATGTGTGGAATAATCATCCTCAAGTGCAGGAGACAGTACATTCTTGCATTGATAGTATGCCACGCAGAATTAAAGCTCTCATAGTGGCTAAAGGTGGCTCAACAAGATATTAACATTTAACTGCACTAATTAAAAAAATTTTCAAGAGTTAATAAATACATATTTTTTCTATAACTATGATGTTTTATTTGTGATAAAAAATAGATAATAAGGTGGGTAATAAAAAAATATTCATTGTATCTAATAAAAACAATAAAGCTGTATAGTATCACCGGATAATTAAGATTTTACATAGAATCTTATAGTGCGTCTAATAATTTGGCCAGGGACTGTATATATATATAGATAGATAGATAGATATAGATAAACGAAGTGATTGCAATAGGTCGATTTCTAAAGAAATCAACCTAAAAAGGCATTTGGAACAAAAGGCACCATAAAAAGGGGCACCCGGAAAAAAGGACAGTTTTGCAATTTGCATTTCACAAAAACAATAAACATCAAATAACACGAATTTAAAGCGTGATTTTTTCAGAATACATTTTTAGAAATTTCAATCAATTAAATTGGTACAATTTTTACTTAGTATATACCTGGGGAAAGGGGGAGGGGCGTCTAGGAGCAGACAGAAAGAGAATAATTGTTTTTATATCACTTTCTTATTTATTTTAATTAAACTTTGTCTAATAGTCACTTGCTGTTTATGAAAAAAATACTGTGTCACACATACTTCGGGGGCTGAAGATGCGGGGGAGAGGAAATTTTTTTTATATCATCGACCTGGGATCGAACCCAGCACTTCCTGTCTAGCAGCTCTGAAGGCATTTGCACATATATTAATTGAATCCCGGAAAAAATGGTAACGGTAAAAATGGTAACGGTAAAAATGGTAACGGAAAAAATGGTAAACGGAAAAAATGGTAACGGAAAAAATGGTACCGGAAAAAATGGTAAACGGAAAAAATGGTAAACGGAAAGAATGGTAACGGAAAAAATGGTACCGGAAAAAATGTTAAACGGAAAAAATGGTAAATTAGTATTCTGAAACATGTGTACTGTGAATCCATGGTACACTGTCACCGAAAACGAGCATCTAAAAAATATCTGTAATGATATTCTGAAATTTGTATCATTAATTTCATGTTTAATGTCCTTTCGTCAGGGGTAAAACTACTTAACATGCAATAATCCTAAAAATTGCAACATGCATGCGAAATGAATGGTTATTATTAAAAATAATATTTATACCTTAAAAAAAAAAAAAAAAAAAAAAAAAAAAAAAAACAGATATTGGAGTTCCTGATACATTATGAGAGAAATAAAAGATTCAAAATGAGAAATTAATGTACAAACAAATTATTTAGCACGAAATTCAGAGACAGCAAAAATTTCAAAACCCATAAAAGTTACACATTTGTTTCATACGCACTAATAAATGAAAATTAATAAAAATCCATATTAGATAGGCTTTTTATATTGTAAAATTCATGTTAATTCTAAACACAAAATCTGTAATAAATTAATAAATAATAATTATAATAAAATATTTTTATGAATGTCTCTCTTTTTATCAGAAATTATATCGATTATTATTATAAGGGATTTGCACATTGGCAAATATTTTATAAATGATAGAGCATTTTTAGATTTATTACATTTTAAATACAAAAGATATTGAGTTTCGTTTGTACAAAATATTATGACGAGTGTATTTCGATTTTTTCTTTTTTCTTTTCTTTTCTTTTTTTTTTTTTTTTTTTTTTTTTCAATATTTACCATAAAAAAGGTCTATGCTACAGATGTCTTTAAAAATATGAGCACCTGGTCCGTCATTGGAATACGTCTTCTAAATTGCTATGCCCTTCTTTTTCTAAATGAAAATTCTTTCATTTTGAATAGTTCATTCTTATATTAGATATCTTGTCCTGTTTTCATGCCCCTTATAACAAACTCGTTGATTGGCATATGGGTCGAACGGATAACAATGGTTCCCAAGCGCATACAATTCACGGCTAATATGTATGTATACTTTATGTTTAACAAAAAGCATATATCTTTAGAATTTGGGCTTTTAAAAACAAAAAAAAAAAAAAAAGGAAGAAAACCATATCTGCATTTTATTTGCTGTGTAACTATGACAGTTGCACAAGCCAGTGGTGTAGCGAGCAAAACTGGCGCCCGTGGCACGATTTCTTTCTGGTGCTCTCCTCTCCTCCCATATGTTTTTTTTTTTTCCTGAATTTTGCTTTAAATTTTTTCTGTTTAATTGAGCTAGTATTTGTAGAAGAACAGATTTTTTTTTTCTTTTCAATTTCCTTTACCGAAATATGGTTGTATTGCTTTAGGATCAAATTTCGGAAATTGAGAGTTTTTGTGATATTTGAAAAAATTGAGGTCCCTCCAAATTCTAAAAGCAGGTCATTAGCGGTTGGTCTGTATGTGTGTTTGTTATCGTAACTTGGGTTTGAACTTTGGACCTCCCGTATCTCACATTGTTGCCAACATCTTAATATTCAGTAGTACTATTAGTATCCGTCGCTTTTTTCGCAGTGGTTTATTTTTAGAGTAATTCGCTCCAAATGTAATTAAGGTTAAATTAAAAAAAAAAAAAAAAAAAAAAAAAAAAAATCCACTCTGGTTTCGGGGAAAACCACGAAAAATTCTGAATGGCTGGGATAGATCGAGAAGCGTAACTTGGGTTTGAACTCGAGCCCTGCCGTCTAGCACATAGTTGCCTATATCCTAATTATGTTCCATAGTTCTATTAGTATCCGTGGCTTTTTTTTTGCACTGGTTTATTTTTAGAGTAATTCGCTCCAAATGTAATTAAGATTAAATAAAGAAAAAAATTATATTCACGCTAGTTTCGGAGAAAACCACGAAAATTTCTGAATGGCTGGGCTAGATCGAGAAGTGTGACTTGGGTTTGAACTCGGGACCTCCCGTCTAGCACATAATTGCCAATATCCTAATTATGTCCCGTAGTACTATTAGTATCCGCGGCTTTTTTTCGCACTGGTTTATTTTTAGAGTAATTCGATCCAAATGTAATTAAGATTAAATAAAGGAAAAAAATTATATTTACTCTAGTTTCGGAGAAAACTGCGAAAAATTCTGAGTGGCTGGGTTAGATCGAGAAGTGTGACTTGGGTTTGAACTCGGGACCTCCTGTCTGGTACATAGTTGCCAATATCCTAATTATGTTCCGTAGTACTATTAGTATCCGCGGCTTTTTTCGCACTGGTTTATTTTTAGAGTAATTCTCTTAAAATGTAAAAATGATTAAAGAAGGGGGGTAGAAAACCTCGAATATCGTCTGGTGTGAAAATAAGGCGGGTACTAACACAACTACAGAAAATTAATTAGGATGTTGCCAGCTATGCTATCTTTTTCGAGAGCAGAGTATTTCTACCACCGAAGGGGAACTCTTTATTTATAATTTTCCATTGATCAAAATTTCTCTATAACTTTTATCTTAAAGCATAAATGTGTGGAGATATGTAGTTTTTCATTCTCTTTTCGACATAATTCAGTGTATTAAAATTATAAACTAAACATACATTTAATACTTCTAGCAAATAATTAACAACAAATAGCCAAAAAAATATAAATAATTAATGTACGGCACTTTTATCGGCTTTAAAATGTATTAATTTAATGTTTTTAAAAATTGGCTGAACTGTAAAGAAGTTTGCTCCATAAAATATATGTTAATGTATGTGCATTAATCTGTTTTTATTTATTAGATTTGGTTTAATAAATATCTAAAAGCAAGGAACTTCCTTTCATTTTGATTTTAAAAGATCATCGGTTTGTTATAAAACTATCTTCTACAAAATAGCTTTCGATTCGAAGAGCTTGAAAAATAAATAAATAAATAAATAAAATAAAGGGTGGGACTGTCCTTTATAAAGCATATTTCTATGACTAAAACATTTTTTCTGTTAAACTTATGAGTTTATGTATATATTTTTTATCGCTGGAAATAAAATTAAATTTGCACAAATGTTAAGTATACTTTTTAGGATGGAGGACTATTAGTTTCAGTGTGGGAAAAACCATCCTCGCCAGTTTTGTGTAACACCAAAGAAAAGGGAAAGGTGTGTGTGTGGGGGGGGGGGGGAGTTAAAGAGGAAGATTGCAGAATAAAATGATTTTTTATGTTACCATTTTACCGATTTTAATGATATATAATATAAGGAGATTCTATAACTATCACTTACTTTTTATGACGACCACAATGAGTGTATTATATACCTGGAAGGGGGGGGGGGGGCAAAGAAGCCCAGATAGAAGTGAAATATATTATTCTTTAAACTACCCTATTATTGATTAAAACTGAACCTTTATGTATGTACAACGTACAGTTTAAGAATAATTACAGAGAGTGTTACACATATCTGGACGGCTTACTAAAGGGGGGGAGGGGCAGAGTGAAGAAAATGGTTGTTTTTATGTCACCATGCTACTTATTTACATGAAACTTTGTACTATCACTTACATTTTATTCAAATTATAGTGAGAGTTACCTAAAGTTGATAAGGGGGAGTAGGGGGGTAGAGGGGGGGGCAGATGAAAAATAAAATAATCTTTTGAAACAAAACTTATTATCGATTTTTTTATTCACATTTTGTGTAAATATGACTTATTGTTACTATTAATGAAAAATTACAGTAAGGTTACATATGTGGGGGGGGGAGGGGGGCACAGAAGGAAAGAAAATGAATGTTTGTATCACTATATTTTGTAATTTAATAAAATTTATTATAAATATCATTGAATATTTAGAAACATTTACGCTGATTGTTATATATATCTTGGGGGCAATGGAATAAGGGGAAAGGAGAAAAATAATTGTATAAATACCACAATATTACCAATTTTAATTAAAATTTCAAAAACTATCACCTACATTTAATGAAAACTTTCAAAGAGTGTTACATATATCTAGGAGGAGGGGAAGACTGAGTGAAAAAAATATTGTTTTTAAATCACCTTGCTTTACATTTATAGGAAATTTTACATAAATATCTCTTATTGTTTATCAGAAATTGAAGAGAGGGTTACACTACCTGGTGAGAGCTAGGGGCCCACATGGAAGGAATATATTTTCATACAATCTTATTGCCAATTTAATGAAGTGATCGTTATAGAATATATCATTAAAATCGGTAAGATGGTGATATAAAATATCATTTTATTTTCCTCTATCCCCCTCTCTTTAACCCCCCCCCCCCCCGAAGTATGTCTGACACATACTGTAATTGTTTCACAAATTGTATGCGATCATATAAAGTTTCATTAAAATCGGTAGGAATGTGATATAAAAAGAATTGCTTTGCTTCGATCTGCTCCTAGTTCCCCCCCCCCCCCCCCACCTTCCCCTTCCTCCAGGTACACACTAATTGAATGCTGTACCAAATCAATTGAAATTTCTAAAAATGTAATCTGAAAATCATTCTTAAAATTTTTTTATTTCATATTGTTTTGCGATTTGCGAATTGGAAGAGTGCACCTTTTTTCCGGTGCCCTTTTTTTCAGGGATCCCCTAACAACAAAATTGTGACAGTACTTCCATTCTCAGTTTTTGTACACAACTTATTTTCATATCTCTAGGTATTCATATAGCTAGAATGGATGGATAGATCTATAATCGACTTAAACAAATTTGTGTAATGTGAATATTTCTAATTTCAGCAATAACTAAAAATACATTTTAGGTTGATTTCTTTAGAAATCGACCTATTGCAATCACTTCGTTTATCTATATATCTATGTATCTATCTATCTATCTATAATGAAAATTTTGTCACCACGATAACTCCCGAAATAATACTCGAAATCGAACCAAATTTGGACAGTGAACTAATCTTATAAATGTCTTGGATGAGTTCGTTAACCAAGTTGCTCCGACTTTTTGTTTTCAAGTGGCAGCCACTTGAAAATTTCAAACCGACATTGTAAAAAGCATATTTAAAGCAAGATTTGCTTGAATTTTGATGTAAATACAGGCCACATAAGGATCTCAATGAAGTTTATTAATGAAGTTTATCCGCCATTTTTAATAAAGTGGCAGATATTTAAGTTAAGCGGGACCACTTGAAATCAGGCTACCACTTGAAAATTTAAAATCACTATAACTTCCGAAATAATACTCCAAATCGAACCAAATTTGGATAGTGTCTCATTTTATAATATCTTAGATGAGTTTATTAACCAAGTTGCTCCGACATTTTGTTTTCAAGTTGAGACCACTTGAAATTTTCTAATTCAAATTGTAAAAAGCGTATTGCGAATTTGTTTGAAATTTGATGTAAATATAGACCACATAAGGGTCTCAATGAAGTTTATTAATGAAATTTATCCGTCATTTTTAATAAAGTGGTAGATATCTTAAGTTAAGCGGGGCCACTTGAAATCAGGCTACCACTTGAAAATTTAAAATCACGATAACTTCCGAAATAATACTCCAAATCGAACCAAATTTGGACAGCGTCTTAACTTGTATTATGAATATCTTAGATGAGTTTCTTAACCAAGTTGCTCCACCATTTTGTTTTCAAGTTGAGACCACTTGAAATTTTCTAATTCAAATTGTAAAAAGCGTATTGCGAATTTGTTTGAAATTTGATGTAAATATAGACCACATAAGGGTCTCAATGAAGTTTATTAATGAAATTTATCCGTCATTTTTAATAAAGTGGTAGATATCTTAAGTTAAGCGGGGCCACTTGAAATCAGGCTACCACTTGAAAATTTAAAATCACGATAACTTCCGAAATAATACTCCAAATCGAACCAAATTTGGACAGCGTCTTAACTTGTATTATGAATATCTTAGATGAGTTTCTTAACCAAGTTGCTCCACCATTTTGTTTTCAAGTGGAGACTACTTGAAATTTTCTAATTCAAATTGTAAAAAGCGTATTGCGAATTTGTTTGAATTTTGATGTATACATAGACTACATAAGGGTCTAAATGAACTTTATTAATGAAATTTATCTTCCATTTTTAATAAAGTGGCGTATATCTTAAGTTATGTGGGCCCACTTGAAATCAGGCTACCACTTGAAAATTTTAAATCACGATAACTTCCGAAATAATACTCCAAATCGAACCAAATTTGGGCAGCGTCTTAACTTGTGTTATGAATATCTTAGATGAGTTTCTTAACCAAGTTGCTCCACCATTTTGTTTTCAAGTGGAGACCACTTGGAATTTACAAATTCAAATTGTAAAAAAAACGTATTCCGAATTTGTTTGAAATTTGATGCATACATAGTTTATACAAGTGTTTCAAAGAACTTTATTAATGAACTATATCCCCCATTTTTAATAAAGTGGTGGATATCTTAAGTTAAGCGGGACCACTTGAAAACAGGCTACCACTTGAAAATTTAAAACCATAATAACTTCCGAAATAATACTCCAAATGGAACCAAATTTGAAAAGTGTCTTAACTTATCTTATAAATATCTTGGATGAGTTCGTTAACCAAGTTGCTCCGACTCTTTGTTTTCAAGTGGCAGCCACTTGAATATTTCTAACCCACATTGTAAAAAGCTTATTTAAAGCAAGATTTGCTTGAATTTTATGTAAATCTAGACTACATAAGAGTCTAAATGAACTTTATTAATGAAATTTATCTGCCATTTTTAATAAATTGGCCGATATCTTAAGTGGGGCCACATGAAATCAGGCTACCACTTGAAAATTTTAAATCACGATAATTTCCGAAATAATACTCCAAATCGAACCTAATTTGGACAGCGCCTTAACTTGTGTTATGGATATCTTGGATGAGTTTCTTAACCAAGTTGCTCCACCATTTTGTTTTCAAGTGGAGACCACTTGAAAATTTCAAATTCAAATTGTAAAAAGCGTATTCCGAATTTGTTTGTATTTTGATGTATACATAGATTATATAAGTGTCTCAATAAAGTTTATTAATGAACTATGGATTTTCTCGCCAAAAGTTACCAAAAAAGTCGCCAAGTGGAAAAGTCGCCAAATTTGTCGCCAAATCCATTACCTGCCATATTGGAGCCTTTTAATGCGTTTTTAAGGGAAAATTACGCTATTTTAACGTTAAAACAAACTGGAAATGCAGAAAAGTAATGTCTAATCAACTTACTAAGCCTCTTTGAAAGAATTTCTACAAAAAAGAAAAAAAAAAATTCATATTTGCAACAATATCTTAGATTAATTAGTTCACTGAGCAACTTTCTCTGCCATTTTGATCCAAGTGGCAACTACTCAATTTTTCAACACGATGACTTTTGATATTCTGAATTAATTCCAACTATATTTGTACAGTAGTCATCTCACAAATGCATTTGATACATTTGTCAACTTGGCCCACCATCTTGTTTCCAAGCCACTTGAAAATTTTAAAGTCACATAAAAAAGTTATTTATGATATTTATGAACCGATTTGCTTAAAACCCCATATGCAGATAGCCTACATCAATATTTCTACTAATTCGTTAATAATTTGTAGCCGTGCTTGATATGGAAAAAGAAATCAACCTACCCTTCCGAATAAGCCGGAAGGACTTGTTTCTTTTTCTTTTTTTTAATCAGACTTATAAATGTTAATCATATAAGTAATGTAATGTTTTAAAACACATAAAAAAAAATAATATTTCCGATATTATCTTTTTATTAAATGAATTTAAAAATGCTAATTTGTGTTTAAGTGTTTTTGGTTTCTTATAAGGCAGATTTGTAAAACGTAAAACATTTGGTGGGCCAAAAAGAAAATCACATTTTTTTTTTTTTTTTTTTTTTTTTTTTTTTTTTTACAAAAACAAACAAGCACATTGAAAACTGTTAACGAATTGACCGATTCCAGTGGATATAATCGGATCCGTATAATCACGACCAAACTAGTTCTTCCCCCAGGGAGAGAGAGGAGTTAGGCCGAAATAGAATGTTCCGGAATGAATAGCACTCTCGCTTCAATAATACAAGTTAAAAAATAACCTTGACATTCTAACTTCAAAAACTTCACTCCTACCATTGAATACTTATAGCGATCCAAAACTCTTCTGACCACTTCAGTTTTGAGCCACCCAACAGCTTTGTAAAATCGCTTTCATCATGATATGATAATGATATTATTGCAATATGATTTTACTAATTTTCTCATTACCATTTTTTCCGTTACCATTTTTTCCGTTACCATTTTTTCTGTTTATCATTTTTTCCGTTTACCATTTTTTCCTTTACCATTTTTTCCGTTACCATTTTTTCCGTTTACCATTCTTTCCGGTACCATTTTTTCCGTTACCATTTTTTCCGTTACCATTTTTACCGGTTACCATATTAATTTGCAATTCGAGTGTAATATTATAGTGATATTTAATTACATTTAAAGTTTTGTGGAAATTATGTTATCAAAGAATGGCAAAATTTCGTTGCGTATTTTACGAAATATTTATAAATTGTCTGCATTTTGTGGGATGCAATTTTTTTATTTATTTATTTTTTAATAAATATTTACGATTTTGAAAATATTTTATATAGATCAGTATATTTTTAGTTACGAGTAACGATAACCATATAATATAAATAACTTTTTGAAATATTTAAGGCAGCGTTTAATGGAATAATCATCATTTTTTGTAAAATTTTAATTTTAGTTTTAGGAACTATCTAAGATGAAAATGGTAATAAAAATTTCCCGCTTTCATATATTTGAATAGTTATTTCTTAAAACAAATAAAGAAATAAGTAATAATTATTTGTTTAATAAGACAAATAAATAAATAAGAAAAATTTGAAACCATATAAATATTATGATGCGCATTATTAATACAGCATTTTCCCCCGTGCTTGTGCTTTGTATGCCCTAACTAAAATTTGAAGGAATCTAGAATCTACATTCGTTCTTCTTGTTCAAAATGTTTTCGACATCATGTGGTTTTCTTAGAACTATAAGCCGAATCCAATGTATTGAGAATTGTGACTGGTATACGCCAATTTGTCTGTGGGGGAGATTTGTTGTGTGGGCAATTCTGGTACACAAAAGCAATTGCCTAAAGCCCTTTCCTTTTTTCATTGATAAGAAGAATAGTTAGTGGTTAAAATGAGCGTTATCGCATGGGAATAAAAATCACACAGAAGTCTTTTGCTTTGCAACGTGGTAGGTCTTGTATAAGATAAAAATAAATTACTTCTTTGCTTAAATGTGTATTTTTAATATTAAGTTCTTAACTTAATGATTTAATAGAAATAAATCTATAAGATAGTAGAAATAAAGTCATATATATAAATATTGAAAACCTTTTCAAACATTGCATTAAATGAAAATAAGCGTCACATGAAGTACTAGAAAAATTATGAATAAGTCCATGAGGCAATTAATAAATTTTAATAACAGGAGACTTAGCCTTGGAATATTAAAACCCGAATAAACTACTACGTCAGAAACGCCAATTTTGCATTTCCAATATTTTTCTTTGACGTTTCTGACGTAGTAGTTTATTCGGGTTTTAATTAATAAATTTTATTGAAATGCTAAAAATTTTATGATGTTATATAAAATAATAATAATAATAATAATTGAAATTAATTTTTATTTTCCCTCCATTTTCGGCTTTTACAATCAAATATATTTTTTTTTTCTATTTTATGATAGATGCGATATATATTGAACCGCAGTGTACTATGCATTTAGAATTGCATAAATGCATATTAAAACATATATTTAAAAAATCCACTGTTCCAAGTATTTTGACAGTAAAATAAGGAAGCAAATATAGGTCGGAAAAAAAATTAGTTTTCCATATAAAGCTTTAAACGTTAAGTATTAATATTTAGGTAAATGTAATTAAATTCATGTTATCAGTCATGTCTTTAAATTACTAGGAAGGAAGACAATGTCATCCAATCTCTTCATTTAAGAGCTTAGATTCATAAGTAAAGCAAAAAAAATCTTCGGAGAAAACATTTTGTGAATAAAAATGAATGCAAATTTTAACTGCACCCGACCAGCAAAGCAGGTAATAAGCGATTACCCGACCCGATGCGTTTCTCTCTTGTGAGAAATGCGTCCTCTCTTGCGATTAAAAGGGTAGAAAGTATGAATCCCGGAAAAAGGGCACTTTTCCAATTCGCAAATCGCAAAATAATAAATATCAATTAATGAATTTAAAAAATGACTTTCAAACTACATTTTTAGAAATTTCAATTGATATGGTACAACATTCATTTAGTATATATCTCGGGGAAGAGGGGCAGGGGCAGATCGAAAGAAAATAATTGTTTTTACAAAAACTCTTACCGATTTTAATGAAACTTTGTATAACCACGTACAATTTGTGAAAAAAATGACAGTAAATGGCAGGCAAACTTTGGGAGGAGGGGGTTAAAGAGGGGGGGGGAGGGCAGAGGAAAATAAAATTTTCTTTTATAGCACCGCTTTACCGATTTAATGATATATTCTATAATTATCACTTACTTTTTATGAAGATCACAATGAGTGTATTACATATCTGGGGGGGGGGTGCAGATAAAAGTAAAAAATATTGTTCTTTAAACAACCGTATACTCGATTAAAAATAAAAACTTTGTATATATACAACTTCCTGCTTATGAAAATTACAGTGAGTCTACACATATCTGGACGAATTGCTACGGGAGGGGGGGGGGGCAGAGTGAAGAAAATATTTGTTTTTATATCACCATGCTACATATTTCTATTAAACTTTGTACGAGTATCTTTCATTTTATTAAAATTATAGTGAAAGTTACCTATAATTGATAAGGGGGGGGGAGAATGAAATATAAAATAATCTTTTTAAAAAACACTTATTACCGTTTGTTTTATTGTTTTATTTGCATTTTGTGTAAATATCAGTTAGTATTAATGAAAGATTACAGGGAGGTACTCAAAAATTCAATGTATGATTTAAATCTGTAAAAAAGTTGCTCAAAAATGAAATTTCTTCTTTTAATCTGTCTCTTTTGTTCACCCCCCTCCACCTCACGTAGAAATAAAAAACTTACGCTTTCGTTGATGATTAGCATGAGTTTTACAAGTAGAAATTAAGAAAAGTGCCTTTTTTTTCCGCAATCCGGAGAAAACGGCACCGGAAAAAAGGGCACTTTTCTTAATTGTTACTTGTAAAATACTTGTTAAACATGGACGATAGCAAAAATTTTTTGTTTCTACGAGGGGAGGGGGAGAGACAGATCAAAGAAAAAAAAATTCTGTTTTAGAATAATCTTTTACCAATGTTTGATATTAACTTTTAATTAATGTCTGATATTAACAATGTATTGAATTTTTGGATTGCAGAAAAAAGGGCACTTTTTTAAATTTCTCCTTGTAAAACTGATGCTAAACATCAACGAGAGTGTAAGTGTTTTATATCTACATCGGGAGAAGGAAAAAAGAGACAGAAGAAGAAAATTCATTTTTGAATAATTTTTTTACAGATTTAAATTATACATTGAATTTTTGCATACCTCAGTATAATTTTTCATTAATAGTAATTGATACTTACACAAAATGCAAATAAAACAATAAAACAAACGATAATAAGTGTTGTTTAAAAAGATTATTTTATTTTCCATCAGTCCCCCCTACCCCCCCCCCCCCCCCTTATCAACTTTAGTTAACTTTCACTATAATTTTAATAAAATGAAAGTGGATAGTGGTACAAAGTTTCATATAAGTAGGTAGCATGGTTGTATAAAAACAAACATTTTCTTCACTCTGCCCCCCCCCCTCTTAGCAAATCGTCCAGATATGTGTACACTCACTGTAATTTTTCATAAGCAGAAAATTGCGTAGATACAAAGTTTTTTTTTTTTAAATCGGCAATGCGGTAGTTTAAAGAATAATATATAGAGTGTATAATACCCTCATTTTGATCTTCATAAAAGTAAGTGATAGTTGCAGAATATGTCATTAAAATCGGTAAAATGGTGATATAAAAAAATATTTTATTTTCCTCTGTCCCCCCTCTCTTTAACCCCCCCCCCCCCAAGTATGTCTTACCTTACTGTGATTTTTTTCACAAATTGTATTCTATTATACAAAGTTTTTGTTTAAATCGATAATAGTGTAGTTTAAAGAAGAATATATTTTATTTCCATCGGTTCCCCATGCCTCCCCCCCCCCCCAGGTATATAATGGACTCATTGTAATCTTCATGAAAATTAAGTGGTAGTTATAGAATATATCATTAAAATCGCTAAAATGGTGATATAAAGAATCACTTTATTTTCCTCTCCCCCCTTGTTTACCCCCTCCCCCCCCCCACTAAGTATGTCTGACACTTACTGTAAATTTTTAATAAATTATACGTGATTGTACAAAAATATTTTTAATCAATAATAGAGTAATTTAAAGAAGAATATATTTTATTTTTATCTGCCCCCCTTGCTCACCCCCCAGGTATATAATACACTCACTGTGATCTTCATAAAAAGTTAGTTATAGTTATAGAATATATCATTAAAGTAGGTAAAACTTTGATATAAAAGATAATTTTATTTTCCTCTGCACCCCCTCTTTAACCCCCCATCCCTAAAGTTTGCCTGACACTTACAGTAATTTTTTCCCAAATTGTACGTGATTATACAAAGTTTCATTAAAATCGGTAAGAGTTTATGTAAAAACAATTGTTTTCTTTTGATCTGCTCCTGCTCCCCCTCCCCCCATCTTCCCCGAGGTATATACTAAATTAATGTTGTACCAAATCAATTGAAATTTCTAAATGTGTAATTTGAAAGCCATTTTTATATATCATTATTTGATATTTATTATTTTGCGATTTGCAAATTGAAAAAGTGCCCTTTTTTCCGGGTGCCCTTTTACAGGTGCCCTTTTTTCTGTGCCCTTTTTTCCGGGATTGCTACCAATAATATAAAATTTTTTCCCAAAAGAATAAAATCCGTATGAGATTGAGTTACTTTTTCCGCTCAAATTCATGAGAAAACGAACTTTGCTCAGCTCAAGTTCACAATTTAAAGAACGAGCGAAATTCGGCTCAAAACTGAAAAATTTTTAATTAAACTCATGAACGCGGTCCTGCGCAACACTGATTTAAAACAACGGAACCTCTAAATGACAGAATTTGTTTCCTATTAATAAGTTCTCATGCCCATAAACAAACGCAGGGATGGAACACGGGCGCGGAATTCATACCGGAATCCGTTTAAGAAATTTCTCTACCTATAATATCGTTGATTTAAGAAGTAGAAAATTTTCTTACATTGATTGTGGTATGAATTCTGCGCCCGTGTTCCATCCCTGCAAACGTATTGAAAATTTGACAATAAAAAGTCATGCAAAAACAATGGGTACACTATTCAGAAGTGTTTGCTAAATAAATTTTTATCACATAAGTTATAATTAAGAATTATAAGTTAATAAGTTTAATTAAGCGTAAAATTAAAAATAATTTTTATGGTAATTGGTAATTTAAAAAAAAAAAAGGAAAATTACCCATGAAAGTGTTCACAGAGGATAAGATCTATTTAAAAAAAAAAAAAAATGTACGTAAAAATGAACTTTTAATGAGCTTCGCTCGTTTTCAAAAATGAACTTGAACTGAACGCGTTCATTTCTTTCAGACATGAGTTTGAGCGCGAACTAACTCGTTTTTTACACGATGAACTTGAGTTTGAACTAGTTCGTTTTTTTTGTGAACTTGCACAACACTGGTTATAACAATTCAAATTAGGCTTCGGATAAGTTTTATATGATAATTAGTTCTGTGTGAGGGGGGCTATAGCACTTCTCAACCCCCCGTTTCATTACTGCATCTACATTTATAGAATTTAAACTGTTATTAAAATTAAAAAATCACTTAAAATTATTCAGACAACTTTCACGATGAACATTTCTTCAAACTTTTCCAGCAAAAAACTTATGTTAACTTCGAAATAAAACTTTTGGATCGTCTGAAATTATTCGTTTTTAATATACCCTAAGAGACACAAACAAAGATGAAACATTAAAAAACTTGACTTTGGTATTCAGGGAGCCTCAGAACGTGTAAATATACACAAAATCAAACGATGAATATTTAGCTTAAGAAAATACATTATTTATCATACGTTATGAGGCATTAATTTCAATTCCTTAGCAGTTTTCTTGGACATGGTAAAATATTTCAGTAAAGCACTTCCACTAACAATAAAAAAGAGTGTTATCACTTAAATATTTACAGCCCTGCATAACTTTGGAATATTATGTACAGAGCACATAGTGCTCCTAAATATAATCCTATAGTAATAATACGCGGCACAACCTGAAATATATTTCCATATATTTTCAACTATTGTCGTAATCTTGTTCTTTTGTGTAGCCCTGTATACGAACAGTGAATGAATTCTCTACCATATTCTACAAGAGACATGTTTTGACGCATATAAAAAATACATATTATTTTTATTTGGTTTAGGGCAGTCTATAGATATTAAACTCCAATTACCCCCAACTTTCCCCATAGACGTAATGTATTAGAATTCTCTTGGGTGTCCCTGTATACGAACTTTTTGTTTCATCTCAACAAAAAGCTTAGCGTAGCATCTCTATATGATACACATTTAGAATACCAAGTTTGAACTTTCTGCTACTATTTATTCTTGAGATATGCTGATAACAGACAGACAGACACACAGACCAAACGCTAAAAAACATGATTTTCGGATTCAGGGGACCTCAGAACATGTAAATATAACATAAACTCACTTTCGAAAATTTGACCCAAAAACAATACTTTCTCTACCTTATGGGTAAGAGAAAGTAAAAATGAAGTGTTCAAAAATGAGTAAATAGACACTCATTTCGCTATCTGTTCACTTTATAATTTATTACAAATAGGCTAAACAAAATGTTTAAAAAAAAAAAAAAAAAAAAAAACTGCAATATAAATAGAAAGAGTGGAAGTACGATGCTTATTTCATAAAATCTCCAGAACTATATTTTTTGGCTTTTTCATGCTGGTTTGTGGACGAATACATCGATTGGAATTCACGATGGTTTATGCCAATTTTTACTTTCTCTACCCATAAGGTAGAAAAAGTATTGTTTTTGGGTCAAATTTTCGAACGCGAGATTTTGTTATATTTACACGTTTTGAGGTCCCCTGAATACGAAAATCATGTTTTTAGCAAATGTTCTGTGTGTATGTCTGTGTGTCTGTCTGTGTGTCTGTGTGTCTCTCTGTGTGTCTGTCTGTCTGTTATCAGCATATCTCAAAAACAAATTATGGCAGAAAGTTCAAACTGGGTATTCTAAATGTGTATCATATAGGGATGCTACAGTAAGCTTTTCGTTAAGATCAAGCTAATGGTTTGTGTACGGGGACAATCAAGAGAATTCTAATACATTACGTCTATGGGGGAAATTGCAGGAAAGTAGAGTTTAACGTCTATAGTCCAGTCAAAATAGGAAAAATAGAAGAAAAAAATCGTGTAGTTTTGATATTTTGCATACTCATAGCCGAGGGGGTCCTGAACAACATACTAAAAGTCCCCGCCCGTGGGGGGTGAGCGGGGGGCAGGGGGGGCATTTAAGGGGGGCAATTTTCAGTTTTTATTAAATATCTTAAAAACTATTGCATTTAGAGAAAAAATGTCAATTACAAAATTAATCTACGTAAAATTTCCTACAAAAATATATAGTACATTTTGTTTGTACGATCATTAGTTTAGAAGATATAGGGAGATGAAATAACACATTTTCTTGAAAAATTCTTTTTTGCAATAGTAAAATCAACTAAAGTGCGCAATTAAAAGGGTTCTTGTCAAATATTTTCTAATGTAAAAAACAAATATATACATAGGGAATATGCAAGGATAATACAGCATGTTTTGTAAGTTTTAACTAATTTTAAGGCTAGTAGGCGCAAGTGGCGGTTTGAGTTAAAATCTGGATAAGTCCAGTCAAAATAGGAAAAATAGAAAAAAAAAATCGTGTAATTTTGAAGTTTTGCACACTCATAGCCGAGAAGGTCCTGAACAACATATTAAAAGTCCCCGCCCGTGGGGGGTGAGCGGGGGGCAGGGGGGCATTTAAGGGGGGCAATTTTCAGTTTTTATTACATATCTTAAAAACTATCGCATTTAGAGAAAAAATGTCAGTTACAAAATTAATCTACGCACAATTTCCTACAAAAATGTATGTTACATTTTGTTTGTACGATCATTAGTTTAGAAGATATAGAGAGATGAAATAACACATTTTCTTGAAAAATTCTTTTTTGCAATAGTAAAATCAACTAAAGTGTGCAATTAAAAGGGTTCTTGTCACATATTTTCTAATGTAAAAAACAAATATATACATAGGGAATATGCAAGGATAATACAGCATATTTTGTAAGTTTTAACTAATTTTAAGGCTAGCTGGCGCAAGTGGCGGTTTGAGTAAAAAGCTAGATAACGAAGACCCAAAACCGATCAACATAAAAAAAAAAAAAAAATCGTGTAGCTTAGAAATTGAGCACAGTTATAAAGTTAAGTGCCCTGAATAACATACTAAAAGTCCCTAACCATGGGGGGGGGGCATTTAAAGGTGGCACATTTCAGTTTTTATTAAGTATCTTGAAAACTATCGCATTTAGAGAAAAAAAAATCTCAATTGCAAAATTAATCTACGTGAAATTTCCTAAAAAAATTGTATATTCTATTTTGTTTGTATGATCAATAGTTTAGAAGATATAGGGGAACAAAATAACACATTTGCTTGAAAAATTCTTTTTTTTTTTTTTTTTTTTTTGCAATAGTAAAATCAACTAAATTGTGGAATTAAATGGGTTCAGATAAAATATTTTCTAATGTATAAAACAAATATATGCATATGGAATATGTAAGGATAATACAGCATGTTTTGTACGTTTTAAATAATTTTAAGGTTAGTAGGCTTAAATGGTGTTTAGGTAAAAATCCAGATAATGAAGACCCAAAACCGATCAACATTAAAAAAAATATTATAGCTTTGAGATTTTTTTTCTCTAAATCCGATAGTTTTCAAGATACTTAAAAAAAACTGAAATGTGCCCCCTTTAAATGCCCCCCCTAATGGTTAGGGACTTTTAGTATGTTATTCAGGGCACTTAACTTTACAACTGTGCTCAATTTCTAAGCTACACGATTTTTTTTTTTTTTTAAGTTGATCGGTTTTGGGTCTTCGTTATCTAGATTTTTACTCAAAACGCCACTTGCGCCTGCTAGCCTTAAAATTATTTAAAACTTACAAAACATGCTGTATTATCCTTGCATATTCCCTATGTATATATTTGTTTTTTACATTAGAAAATATTTGACAAGAACCCTTTTAATTGCACACTTTAGTTGATTTTACTATTGCAAAAAAGAATTTTTCAAGAAAATGTGTTATTTCATCTCCCTATATCTTCTAAACTAATGATCGTACAAACAAAATGTAATGTACATTTTTGTAGGAAATTTTGCTTAGATTAATTTTGTAATTGACATTTTTTCTCTAAATGCGATAGTTTTTAAGATATGTAATAAAACTGAAAATTGCCCCCCTTAAATGCCCCCTGCCCCCCGCTCACCCCCCCCCTCGGGCGGGGACTTTTAGTATGTTATTCAGGACCCTCTCGGCTATGAGTGTGCAAAACTTCAAAAACTACAAGATTTTTTTTTTCTATTTTTCCTATTTTGACTGGACTTATCCAGATTTTTACTCAAACCGCCACTTGTGCCTACTAGCCTTAAAATTATTTAAAACTTACAAAACATGCTGTATTATCCTTGCATATTCCCTATGTATATATTTGTTTTTTACATTAGAAAATATTTGTCAAGAACCCTTTTAATTGCACACTTCAGTTGATTTTACTATTGCAAAAAAGAATTTTTCAAGAAAATGTGTTATTTCATCTCCCTATATCTTCTAAACTAATGATCGTACAAACAAAATGTAATATACATTTTTGTAGGAAATTTTACGTAGATTAATTTTGTAATTGACATTTTTTCTCTAAATGCGATAGTTTTTAAGATATTTAATAAAAACTGAAAATTGCCCCCCTTAAATGCCCCCCCTGCCCCCCGCTCACCCCCCACGGGCGGGGACTTTTAGTATGTTGTTCAGGACCCTCTCGGCTATGAGTATGTAAAATTTCAAAACTACACGATTTTTTTCCTCTATTCGTCAAATTTTGGCCTTCGTTGCCTGGACTACTATAGACTGCACTAAACCAAATGAAACGAATATATATATTTTGTAATAGAGATAGTTAACTGGGAAAATTTTTTTTGTGTATGTAGGAGCCTGGCCTCCCCCCTGGGGGGAAAGTCCCGCCTCGAGGGGAGTAAATTTTCCTGAGGGGTATCTTTGAAAAAAGCTCGCCAATACCTTTAACTCTTTAAAGACGGATACGGCCATAACGGCTTTCGTGGCAAAGGACGGAGTGGGCCGTTTTCGGCCGTAAGGAGAGAATTTAGGGGTGACAGGTATATAGGGAAAAGTTTGTGCTTGGGTGAAATACTCATTGTATCCACCATAGAAAAGAACTCTTTTAATCCTTTTGTATGCACATTGTTGAGACAGGAGGGTGGATTAGAGATTTCAGGCGATGACAAGTGATGGATGCAAGGGGCAAGGGGGGTTAGGAGACATTTAGGATTCCACAGCTCATTTTTCTTTCTTTTTTTTCTGTAACAATGATTCATTTATGAAAAACAATTATTTACACACACATGCATATCTGTATATATATATATATATATATATATATATATCGTAAGATGTTATTTGGTAAAATAAATATATTTAAATTTAGACTAATGTATATTAACAATTAATTCTGCATTTTATCGTAAAAGATCATATTGAAGAAATATATCGAAATATCAAAATTTTTACGGGAATATTATATGTAATATTGAAAACTATCTTTTACTGAATTAAAGGGCTCGTTGAATTATTTCAATATCCAATAACATGATATACACTTAAAAATTCAAATGCTTATTCTTTTTTTTTTTTTTTTTTAAATCTTACTAAATTAGATATGTAATCTGTTAGTCTCTGGACGTTTGTTATTAAAAAGTGAATAGTATTGTAACTATTTTTATTTTTACTCTTAATCAGATAGAACTAATACAATTTCGCCTGTAAGTTCAAGACAACAGGGAAGAATGAAATTTTATTTTAAAGAAACTAATTATCTGTTTTTTTTTTTTTTTTCTAAAAATTATAAAACAGTTTCTAATAATGGTAATGTTTGTTTTAATTTATCAACCAATTCTTTTAATAAGTAAGCAAAAATATTTCATATATTTAATTCAAAGTATAATATGTGTTATTATTTTCTACCGATTTTATCTCTTAAAAAGTAATTATTTTATTTATTTATTTATTTATTTTTTAAAATAAAGCATTTAAAAAATATTTCTCGATAACTTGTAAAAAGCACTTTTATTTTTGAAATTCTAAAAAATA
Organism: Salticus scenicus; assembly: GCA_963930645.1. Taxonomy (NCBI): domain Eukaryota; kingdom Metazoa; phylum Arthropoda; class Arachnida; order Araneae; family Salticidae; genus Salticus; species Salticus scenicus. The sequence goes on along the minus strand of OZ005662.1, from coordinate 73,957,900 downwards.
CTTGTACTTACAAAAAAACTGAAAAATCATTTTATATTCAAATTCCCAAATTACTTTCATTGCTTTTAAATTCCATGCATCAAAGTTCAAAAATATTCTCTAAAATTTTCTTAAAAAAAAAAAAAAAAATCACACTTTAATTAACCAATAATAATAATAATAAATTTCTAATTTTTTATCTAAAGATTATTTAGAAATTTCTGAATCTAAAGATTTATTTATTTTATTTTATTTATTTATTTATTTATTTATTTTTTTTACTGTGAATTCGTAATCACAACCTAAAATGCAATATAATATTTCCGTTACCTACAGTAGTTGAGCAATGGAAGTAAAAATTATAAAAAGATCATTTTTTTATGAAACGAAATTTTATAAAAGAGCAGCTTTTATGAATTTTACTGTTATAAAAATATTAATGAAATTTATTGGTATTAATTTTATAAATTTGAATTATGTGAAAGGATCCATTTTATGAATTTGAGTAATGCATTTCAATACCATAAAGACAGATAGCATTTTAAAAGGTAAGATTAATAAAGTAAGATAATTAAGTTCAAGCTAGTTTGGAAATACTCTAAAATAGGTTTAGGAACAATTTTAGGTACTACTGTATACACCATTAAAATATACCATTATATAATTTTTTATTACTTATACAATGTTTATAGCTTAAAAACATAAAATTTTAAATCGAATAACGTTTCTCATTGCGTAAGGAAGTCCTTGGTTCAATAAACTACCCTAAAATTAATATTTAAAATTTTGTTCAAAATAAAATTAAATTTGCTATAATATCCCCCTCCCCCGAGTATTGCGGATTTCATAGCGATGGCCTTTTTTGCAGTTTGAAAGAAATAATTCTCTCGCTCCAGTAAAACTGCTTCTTCTTTTTTTTTTTTTTTTACAAAATTTAATTTTGTGCTAAAGGCATCCTGTAATCATAAAAATGATTTGTAGTCTTTTGAAAAGCTTGACAAAAAATTCAGAAAATCAGGATAGTTGATACGTAAATTTATTCCTTATGTTTACGAAATTGGTATTTAATTAATAATTAAAATTGAGTAATTTTCATTCACTTTCATTTAATGTAATTATTCTATATAATTAAAACTAATTCTTATATTATTAGTTACATATACATAAAGCGTTAAAAGGATAAATAAATAAAATAAAAGATATTTAAGTTATGAAGTTTTGCTCCTCAGCAACGATTATTATATTAATTTCTTAAAATTTTCATGGCAAATATTATTATTTTTCAGTTGCTGTCAAAGGAAAACAAAAAGTAAAACTGTTTTTATTGTCTAACTTGTCTGAAAGAAACAGGTCTCATTTCCTAAAAGAATTTTATGATTAAACTAATTTTAATAATTTATATAAATAAGTGTACCTTAATAATGCATCGTAATGATCAAAGTTTCTTAAAAATTTATTTAAATAACATGGCATAGAAGTTCCATTCGAAAATTTAGAGCAGGAATAGAGGGAAAAACCAAATACTTAATTTTGGAATGCTAACAAAATTTAAAGCGAAATAACGAAAAGAACAAAGCATTGGGAAAAAAATTATAATCGTTATAAACGAGTGTTCATGAAGATTATATATATATATATATATATATAAAACGCGTTTAACTTTTTTATTTTATTTTTCTTTCTGTGCTTTCAAATATTTTCAATATGCAAATCATAAATTAGGATAATTTTAAGCGATTGTCCGGTAAAGCTAGTGATTACACAATTGTTATATTTTTTATTTATTTTTTTATTTTTTTTCTATTTCGATGTCAAATAAACAAACGAATAAATAACAGTTATACTAGACAATTATAAAAAGATTGTTATTAATATATGTTAGAAAATCGATGTTTCTCTTGCATAACTTCTCATTGTTTTACAGACAAGAAATGGAATAATAATAATAATAAATTCTTGCTTGAAAAACGCAAATGTTAAATTAAATATCTTATTTAAAATTTGTGTGTTTCCTTTATAAAAAAAGGATCATTGAAAAAAAAATTATCTCAAAAAATTTCAATCAAGAAGACTTAATTTAGTAAGTACTTTCTTTTAAAATAAAAATTTCATCTAGTATGTTATTATCTATCTCTTCTAAGTTGGAGTTTACTACTCTTTACAGTTACATAGAAAATTCCCCGTTCCCCAAGTCTCTTATAATCCGGCTCCATTGTCTAGTAAAAATGTAGGAGAACGTTTTGACAGGTGCTACTCCACCTTCTTTTAGAAACTTCGTGGTGACAGAGATACCGAAAACTGGACGAGTCCAATTTCATTTTCACAATGCAAAATTCTCCCGTCTTTAAAGGTTAGAAAATCGAGCTTAGTCCCGTCTCTAAAGGGTTAAAACAAATGGTTGAACCATCGATCTGCGATAATTTAAAACAAAGTTATCGATTTTTTTTTTTTTTTTACTTTTAACGAAAAAAAAACTTTTTTTTTTTTTTTTTTTTTTTTTTTTTTTTTTTTTTTTAATTTTGAGAATAAAATGGACTGATATTTGGTGTTATACTACTTCTCTAATATGGAAATTGTCTGCATTATCATAAAAGATAATTTTTTTAAATAATAATTTTTATAAATTATTTTTTAAAAAGAGACTTATTTTTTAATAACCGAATTAAATTCTATATAAATGTAGGTGCATTAATGAAACGGGCGGTTGAGGGGGGCGGTAGCCCCCCTCACACAGAACTAATTATCATATAAAACTCTTCAGAAGCCTAATATGAATTGTTTAACATAGGTTTACATAACAGTACTCGTTAGCTTACCTATTAATCTGCAACCTGTATTTATTAAATTTCAGGGTAAGAGAAAGTCGTGTGAGTGACACACCAGATTATTGAGTATGTTATTATACTCAATAACTAGTAAAGGTTTTTCTAATAGGGATAATACAATTTTAAATGGATAGAATGTAAACACTGCGTATTATTTTTTGACATTTCCTGTGTCATTTGTGTTTAGTATGCTATGCCATTTAATCATGCAAAGATACACGCTTGAACAACGTTTCGAAATTATTAAATTGTTTTATCAAAATCAGTGTTCATATGTGAATACTGAGAGAAATTTGAGAAGAATTCATGGACGGCATTATTCAGTTAATCGACTCGATCGATTGTGATTTTTTTCTTTGGGGATATGTTAAGTCACAAGTTTATGCTGATAATCCAATGACAATTGAGCAATTAAAAAACAACATTGAACGTGGTTTTTGTGACATAACACCAAGTTTATGTGAAAAAGTGCTGGAAAATTGGGTTGACAGAATACGGTCGTGGATGACAGATGTCGTGGTGCTCACGTGAACGTTATTATTTTCATGCTTAATGGCATAATGTAAGCTTTAAACTAAAAAAAAAAAAAAAATGTCGCTCTAAATAATTTATGTTTTTTTTTTTTTTTTTTTTTTTTTTTTTTTTGTATCACTTTTAATGAAAAACCCTTTACATGAGATTTTTTAATTTGGTTGCTTGCTTTTGCTTCGAGGATATTTTGAGTATGTGACATACTCAAATTTGACACAATCTTACTCATTTTTAAATATTTTTGTTCCGTTATTTATCATTTTTCAGTGATAATGCACCGTTTTACTAGAACTGTTTTTAAATAATAAAATAATTTATGGTTTTTTGTTTTTTTTTTTTCTTTTTTGTATCACTTTTAATGAAAAACCCTTTACATGAGATTTTTTAATTTGGTTGATTGCTTTTGCTTCGAGGCTATTTTGAGTATGTGACATACTCAAATTTGACGCAATCTTACTCATTTTTGAGTATTTTTGTTCCGCTATTTATCATTTTTCAGTGATAATGCACCACTAGAACTGTTTTTAAATAATAAAATAATTTATGTTTTTTTTTTTTTTTTTTTTTTTTTTTTGTATCACTTTTAATGGAAAACCTTTTACATGAGGTTTTCTAATTTGGTTGCTTTTGCTTCGGGGCTATTTTGAGTATGTGACATACTCAAATTTGACGCAATCTTACTCATTTTTGAGCATTTTTGTTCCGTTATTTATCATTTTTCAGTGCGATAATTCACCGTTTTACTAGAACTGTTTTAAAAGTAAGCACTGTTAAAATAGTGAAACATACCCCAAAAATATTGGATATAACTAAATTGAAATCACCTTTTTCTATAAAATATACATTTTTTTTTTTTTTTTTTTTTTTTTAATAGAGTAATATTTTTTTAATTGTTTGCAAAATAAAACTGGGAAAGGTAAAAAAAAAAAATGGGAAGAAATGGGAAAAGGATTGCATAATACAATTGAATATTTTCATCTAAATTTATAAAAGAATTTATATGGAAATTTTCTTTTTAATAAATTAAAAATTATAATAATCAGAATGATCTTTAAAAAATTGATTAATCCATTTATAAATTAGCTAATAAAAAATCTATGTAAGCAGCATTTCACTTTAAAGTATTGTAATATTTACTTAGTAACTTCGACCTCAGAAGAGTTATTGCAAATCATTATTATTTGTCTTTATTTATTTACTTATTTGTTTTGTCAAATATCTAAAGAAATTCTTCAGATATAATCTTGAAATTCTGGAAGTATAAAGAACATGCTATACCTACTATATCTCAGCAAAAATTTTGTCCAGTAAAATTTAAATACAAATAAAAAGTTTTTGGATCACCCTGTAAAAATTAATGCTTGAAATATGTTTTAGCTGCAAAATGTGATTATGTGGATTCTTATAATTACACCCCGCGACAAAAAGATAGGAACAAAGGGTTTTTTCTTTGATTTTTCATAAAATAACGTTATCTAAATTGTGCTGATCATTTATTATTATTACAAAATAACATTATTCCTGGACTAATTTTTGTTTTAAGACTAATTTAGAAATATTTTAAGACTAAAATTTTTCTAATTTAAGACTACACAGCTGTTGTCAATAAAAAATCTTTATATGATAATTTGTTTATTTATTTCTTGGAACATATTTACACGAGAAATAAAACTGAAAAAAAGAAAATTGAAATAAAACTCTTCAAAAAATTTAAATTGCACGAGCTGAAAAAAATCTGTTATATGTAAAACGCAAATACTTTTATGATGTGTGTTCGTTTTAGACAAAACAAGAACGAAAAATCATGCGATTTTCATAACTTGGAAACACTTTCCAATTATACGTAGCTGTTGAAAATTAAAAAAAAAAAAAAAAAAAAAAAAAAAAAAATTAATTAGTAAGGAAGAAATATCATCAAAATAAATTCAATGTTAATGTAATATTTATTCAATACCTCGAAAAAAAAGTAATAATAAGACAGAAAAATAATGAAAGTGAATGTCTAATAAAATCAAGTGTTTATTTGCCCGAATGTCACACTAAATATTGACCACTGACAAGAATGCAATCACATCAGTTCAGACATGATGAAGAGACTTACCTTATCTGGGCGGAAAAATTTCGTCTTTCAGTATCAATGAATAGAATTCTCGAGAAGAATAAAATAAGGAAAACCTAATGATCTTTCATGTTTTCCTGTTTATTTTTAAAAGATACACATAAATTCAATGTTAAAAAATTTCAAAAAGAAAATAGTTAAAATGATATAGAGTTAAAATATTTAAAAAAACATTACGTTTCTTTTATTTAATGTAAAATGTTTAAAACAATTAGATATTTATTTAAAAAGAATAGTTATTTTAACATACAGTCGGTAACAAGAGTATCCGAGCACTAGCAAAAATTCCTATATAAAAAAAGAAGAGTTAATAATACTGCTTTGTTAAATAAATCCTTGTCGAATTATATTCTTAGACTGACTAAGAACATGATTCGACACGGATTTATTTAACAAAACAGTATTAACTCTACTTTTTTTTTTTTACATAGGAATTTTTGCTAAAGTTCGGATACTTTTGTTACCGACTATACATGTTAAAATAAGTTAAAACACACAACACATAAACGTTTTGTGCTATTTTAGTATTACCTGATAACATCGGCAAAGCAAACAACTTACAACTGCGTAAAAAAGAAGTTTAAAATAGGAATGCGTATTCGGAAAGTACAGCGCATGCGTCATTCATTGGAGCAAAGTTGAATCTTGGTTAGCTATGCTTCATAGGCTGTTATTCACCAATAACCTCAACTCCCGGTTGAGCACAAAAATTTGAAAAGCGCATGAAGGCGGGGTGCCAATTTTCAGCAAATTTTCACACGTTGTTTCTACCATCTAGTGGTATACATATTTTCAGATTTTTTACACGAATGTAACCAATCAAAGATTATATGAAATCCTCGACGCTAGATGGCAAAAACAGCGTGTCAAATTTTGCTGGAAAGCTGTAATCTGCCTTTGGACGCTTTTCAAGTTGTTGCGTTAAACCGGGAGTTGAAGTTACTGGTGAATACGGCCATAAGAAAATACGCGAACTTATAGTTATTTATGATATTACGGTCTTGCTGTAGAAATACAAAGTACACTGTAATAAATAAAATAAAAATGATATATTATAATGACTAAATTCTACTCATGGTGTGAGAATCCGTTCCTTCTACAGAAATGAATTATAATTAACTCAAGTTGAGTTCATTTCATTCTTCCGTTTTAAAAGAGTAAATATTTGTTAGAATGAATGACACATAAAATATTAAGAATTCGCAAGAAAGCAGTCGTATTAGGTAAGGAATGAAAAGATGAATGAATCAGGAAAGATGTAATAAGGGAGGTTCTAAGATGAGTTAGACTTGCAGTTCAACTCCTTCATGTGTATATTGGCCGAACTTTGATATAGAATTGTTTGGAGGACGAACCAGTGGAATGAAATTGGTGCCATAGCCTACAGTCGGTAACAAAAGTGTCCGAATACTAGCAAAAATTCCTATGTAAAAAAAGTACACTTCATATTGTTTTGTTAAATAAATCCTTGTCGAATCGTGTTCTTAGTCAGTGTAAGAACATGATTCGATAAGGATTCATTTAACAAAACCGTATGAAGTGTACTTTTTAAACATAGGAATTTGTGGTAGTGTTCGGACACTTTTGTTACCGACTGTACACCCTGCAAAAGTACTCTCATTTAATCACATTAGTCATCTATCCTCAACGGTTTGACTACCTTCTGTCTGATTTTGATCTGTTGCTAGTCTCTCTTTGCCTCTCCATCGAAGTTCTTCAGATAGATGATCCTTCGATATCAGTGTAACAAGTTAGCTATCCTAGATGTCTTATGCGATTAAGATATTGATATCTACAGCCTTACTCTCTAACATGGAATTTTGTGCTCCCCAAGAATGACACCGCTAATTTGTATATTGTAGTAATATTCAGCACGTTTTATTTAACAGCATATTTAAATTTAATATGTATTGGTTTAATTTGAATACGAGTTATCCCTATTTTTGGGATTTCTCCTTAATTTTTGGAAACCAGTGCAATCTCATGTGGAATAAATTTGGAAAACTTAGTAGCAATAAACATTAAATTGACTAATTACTTTATCTATTTAATGTGACAGAAAATTTATCTAACCAGCAAACCACCCCGACAGTGTAATAACAGAAATGAGTTAAGTGATGTTTATTCGAAATGGCATAATCTAACGGGATTATCGACGCATAAACTATTTATCCTCGTGAGCCCGTGCTCGAGAAATGTATATTTAAGTTTGAAAAAAAAAAAAATGTTGTAACGAAAAAGGAGTGGGAGGAGTCCCGATAAAACCTTTCAAAATAATGACTATCCCAAATTTTTAGATTGTAAATTAGAGAATTTTCAAACATTATATCTCGATAGAATATATCTCTAAGCAGAAACGGGCAACTGATTTATGCATCAAACAACACGTTTGTCTATGTTTTTTCGATTTCTGCTTGTTTTGGATTTCGTTCATTATTTCAGTAAGGCGTGGTTTTCTCGATTTAGGCGTGGTTGCGCTGATCATTAACGACATTTCACAACTTATAACTGGAAAACGACTGACGAGGGCAATTATTTTATGCGTTAAAAAACATGTTTAGATATACTCTTTCGAATGATGATTGTTTTTTTTTTTTTTTTTTTTTTCTAATATTACAGTAAGGGATGATTTCCTGGTAAGGAATATTTCATTTTGGGTTTCTGTAATATATTTATTAGTCATCTTGTACGAAAGAAAAGAAGAGAGAGATAACATCTAACAAAATCGAATGTTCATTTGCATGAATATGGCACAAAATAATGACTAACTCACATGAATTTAGTCACATCTAATATAAAGTGTTCCAGAATGAATTCGTGAGGAAAATTTCGTAAAATATTTTTATCTATGCTTTCGTCAGAAATTTTGTGCAATTCATTTTTAATAAGTTTCAAAATAAGAATATTGGGGGGGGGGGGGGAGGACTTTTGGATATGGTGAGGATATGAAATTAAAATCATCACAACCTATTTCGAAATTTACTTTGAATTGATTTGCTCCTTATCAAGTAAAAATATAAGACAGATAAACAGAGAAGATGAATGTCTAATAAAGTAAAATGTTTATTTACGCGGATGTCTAACTAAATATTGACCAATGACCAAAAGGCAATCACATCAGACAGACAGTAAGAGAAGAAGAAAATTCATTTAGGGAGAAAAATTACGTGTTTTATTATCAGTGTTAAATAACATTCCGAAAAGAATAAACAGAATGGAAACTTTTTGGTTCATGCTGTTTTCGTCTTCATTTGTAAAAGAATTTGTATTCAGTATCATTTTAAATAAATTTGCGAAAAATATTGCGGGAATAAATTTTAAATATGATTGATATATGAATAAAAAGTAGTCTCAACTTACTAAAGGTAATAAGTTGTTTAAAATGAAATGTAAAAGATACAATTTTTTAAAATACGAAATCAAAAATTAAGAAAGAACAACGAAATTCAAATGTGTGCATTTTATTTCACCACGCACGTGTAGTCGGCAGCAAAAGTATTCGAGCACTAGCCGATAATTCCGATATCAAAAAAGTATACTTAAAACTGTTTTGTTAAATAAATCCTTGTTGAATCATGTTCTTAGACTGACTAAGAACATGACTCGACAAGGATTTATTTAACAATGCAGTATTAAGTGTACTTTTTTTAGACAGAGATTATTGCTAGTGCTCGGATACTTTGCTCGGATTGCTAGTGCTCGGATACTGCCGACTGTAATAAAAAACGTCCCATTACCGCAAAAGAAGTAAAAGTGAAAAATATTCAGATAAGAATGGGTATATTTGGTGTTTGAGAGTAAGTTTGATTCACAGTACTAGGGTCCTAAGCCTGAAGTGAGAGTGCCATCCGTGTGGGGTCTTTCTAAAAGGTACCTAGTCCGTATTTACGCAACACCACCTGTAATAATGCCTCCGAGCTGAGCTCTACGTCACGGAAGATCGGCCGATTTCATCCAATCCCCACGATCCAAATGTATCATAGGAAGTGTTGATTGGATAAAATCGGCCGATCTTCCATGACATAGAGCTCAGCTCGGAGGCATTATTACAGGAGGTGTTGATTTACAAAAGTTTCGGAGAAAATCACCAGATAAAAATGAGAAAAGTACAGGAATAAAAAAGTACAGGAATAGAAGAATAGTAAATTCAGCGAACAAAAAAAGTAAAAAAAAAGACAAACAATAGAAACATGCAATTTTAAGAAAAACTACACAATTAAAATATGGTGATTTAAAACGCTTTATACCTGCCATTTTTTAATTTAAAAGCCTTGTTTACTTTAAAAATTTTGTAGCAAAATGAAGATTTTTTTTTTTTTTTTTTTCATATGCCGATAACAATAAATTTCAATTTGATTTATCATTGATATATATATACTCTCTTAAAAAAAATGAGTTAATTCACCATATCAAGTAGGAGTTAACTTTTTTAAAATTAACTTGAGATAAAGTTGCAATTCTTTTAGCTAATTAGTAGTCTTTATTTATTTATTTATTTATTTAAGCGAATTTGAGTTATTGATATTTAACGATACTTTAGTGATTTCAGCTCATTCAACTACTTTTAAGGGGCAACATCGCTCTCACTGCAACGTATTGCTTCAGTAGCAACAATCAACGCCATTGTAAAGTGATCCAGTGTATTAAAGTCATTTGTATTAAAATCATTAATAAAATATATAAATTACTCAAATACAATAAACAACTCCAGTTTGAGTGCATTACGTTAATTCATTCAATTTCTTGAATTTAACTCAAGATGAGAGGGCGCGTTTCATCTAGGAAAATGAGTGAAAATTCACTCAAGTTCAGTTATTTTCATTCTTTCACTTTAAGAGAGTATTTTGTTTTTGGAGCTTCTGTTTCGTGGGAAATTCATATAGTAATAAGACATAGATTGATCAGCGAGAGGGAAAAAGTGATTCCTTTTTACTCGAGAAAAGTCACTCTAATGGCTGTCTTTCCTAGAGTAAATTACACACAGGTAATTTAATAAATAAAAATTATGAATAATTTATTTACTAAAGGTGAATGAAAAACTCCAGATACAGTTTCAAATTCTTTTTTTTTTTTTTTTTTTTTTTTTGTAATACCTTCTAATGGCTGATTCCAAAACATTTTTTCGGCATTAAAAATTTTTGCTCGATAACATGGGGATGATACATCTATATATTATTAGTATATCTATAAGAAGATCGTAGGTTTCCTGAAAAAAAAAAAAAAAAAGAAAAGAAAAACATTTAAAATTTGAATTTTAATAAAAGAGAAAAAGAAGAAGAGTATCAACTAAAAAGCTGTTCCTTGTGATATTTTTTTAAAGAAATTATTCTTAACGTACATGACACATCAAATCACATATAGAGGGATAAACTAACTGGCTTGTACAGACATATCTCGTGATATTTTCATCTTAATCCTGAAATTTCACAAGTAAAAATATTACGAGAATTCACAGAGTTACCAACTTTTATAATTTATTCCGGAAATTTTTTAGCCCCGCCTTCTTTTCACACCAAAACTTTTGTAGAATATTTCTTTTCAATATCTGAAAACTATTAAATAAGAAGAAAACCATTCTTCGAAATTTCTGGTATGAAAAAAAAAAAAAAAAAGGTGGGGCTAACAATGCTGCGGACTAAATTATAAAAGTTGGCAACTCCGCATTTCATTTCAAACAACAGTTTTTTTTTTTTTTTTTTTTTTTTTTTTCAAAAAAGCTTCTAAAATTGCAGCATAAAGAAATACTTTGTATTCTGCAATAAAATTATACATAAATGTAAAAACGAAGCGAAAAACCTATTTTACAGTTCAATTATACTAAAAGCTTTCGACAACCACGAAAAAATATTTTTGATTTAGTTTTACGTTTAGAAGACTTTATCAATAGTTATTTAGTTAAATTAGTTATTAACTTAAATATTATCAAAATAGCTTATTCACATACGCTTAATTATTTTATTGACATAATTGTTTGTTTATAAATAGTGTTAAATAAATTTAATATGATTTATATTGTATAGTTTTCAAGCCATCTGTTTATTATTCTGTAACAATCCTTGGGTATTTCTTTTTGTTAAAATCCAATTTCATAAATTTATCAAACTATTTCAAAACGAAAATCAATAAAAATAATAGCAACAAAGTGAAAAAATTTTCTTCTACAATATTTCCTTCCCGAATTTCAAATTCTTATTGTATAAATAAGAAAATGTCTTTTTCTGCCGAAGAAAAACGTTATGATTTTATAAAACCCATAAATAAGATTTAGAATAAATATGTTGTACAGACTTAAGTCCATAGAATAAAATTACTAATGAAAGTCGTTCTAGTAGTTCTAGACGTTCTTTTCAGAAGTAATGTTTAAGAGACTGAAACGCATTACTAATACATTGGGACCATCACAAAACTTTGATCTATATCATTCTATATAACAGCGCAATGTTCCCATTGATATGCACAAACATTACGTTATAGCCTCTCACAGTAAATAATTTACATATGAGTTTCTGCATTTTTAATCAAAAGATGCTGAGCTATAGCCACTTGGAAGATAACATAAACTAAGTAGTAGAATTGCCACCTGTCGGCTGTTATACCCCAAAATTAAGTAAGCATTTTTTTCATAATGACCATCTGACATACCATGTTTGTTGCATGTATGTGTATCCTTTAGAAGTACAGGTTTAGCTTTCTGGTACACGAAGAATTTTGCAGCATAGAAGTGCCTCGATCAACAAGCACAAAATTCGATCAGCACAGTTTTTCCTAAAGACTCACTCGTGTATCAAGTTTTAAGAAACTATACATAATAGATGCTGAGATATAGCCTTTATGAGGAATGGGGAAAGTCGCAGGATAGCAAAGCTACTTGTTAAGGAATACAAACCAAAAGTTGATCAAAACCATATTATGTCCAGTGCAACTAAACATAAAATACTATGAAATACTGTGTATTGGTATTTAGTCTAGAGAAACCGCAAAATTTTTGTCATATACTCCAATACATAAATGACCAAATCATGTTCAAAACATCTGGAAACATGTAAATCAACCGGAAATCGAAGTCGAAAATTTTTACCAGACCAATAATTTCTACTGACAAGGAAACATTCAAAAGGTGTCATCTTCAAAAAGTATTGAAAAAAATATATGTGATTCTACTCTTCATAAAACACCAGGAAATAAAAAAATATGTCTCCTTCCCTAAATTTACGAAACCATCGACGACATGTGCTTTCGTCTACTGCATTCTCCCCTTAAACGTGACAAACTTTGCTACATGCTGCGGCTACCGTACTCTTTTTATCGAACTCGTATAACAAACAATGTCTTCTATGCCCCTTCTCGCTTTCCGAGTTACATCCTCGTATTTTTTTTTTTTTTTTTTTTTTTTTTAAGTGAAAACTTCTTTAGGCGCGCTGTGAACAAAAATCATGGAACTCGCGTCATCGTCACCGAACGCTTTGAAGTGAAAACTTCTTTAGGCCATATATATAGCGCACAGCGTATATATATATATATATATATATATATATATATATATATATATAGCGTATATATATATATATATACAGCGTATATATATATATATATATAATGTATACTAATACGAGTAGTATACTGGCTACTGGCATCTGTCTCTTTCTAGTTCTATACTCTATGTATGTATGTAATTTTTACACAGTATATACATAGTTCACAAAGTACAAGCAAGATTTTTTATACAGACTGTTATATTCTTCTTTTTGCTTTCAATATAAATTTACAAATAAATAATAAAAAAAAATTATTTTAGTGATATTACACTATTTTTACCTAATATAAGGCTTAGTTAGTTTAATTTGGGTAGCTACAAATATTGTGCCGAATCATATAATACAGATCATAAGCACTTCTTTACAAACCAAAAATAAATCGAAAATAATAGTATAATAGCTTGACGATACAATTCACAAGTTACTTAGTTTTCACTTCTATCGGCAGTCCCCAAAGACTGCTTTGTAATTATTATTATTATTATTATTATTTTTAAATATTAATTCATATTTTTTAAAATAAATGTTACGTAATTTTAAATTTTATTTTATTAGAAAACACAGACATAAATATCATAAAAGTCAAGTTGTTTCATAAATTATTTAATGTAACATCCATCATAGAATATTTCTCATAAAACTAAAATAAACAATTATTATAATTTTATTTTAGGAATTAAAAATAATAATAATAATAATTTTTCTCGTTTCTATTATTATTCTTACAAATTTCAATTCAGAAATAAATAAATATGTTTAATAAATAAATAATTCAGACTTTCTATCTTTTTCTCTTTTACTTTCGCATAGAATTTTGAAAAATTACTTCCCGCAGAAGTTAATAAAATCATCTACAGAATTTTAATATTAGAATTTATTTGAAATTTTAAAACATGAAAAAGCACCGATTTATTTAATAACGCACTATTCAAAAATTGTTTTATATTCCAATTATAATCGTGTCTTAAAAGAAAATGGATTTTTATATAGTCTTCAGACTTTTATGGTATATTTGTTTTAAAAATCTTAAGAAAATGTACTTAATATAATTTCATGCACAAAATATTTCCCTGAAAAAAAAAAAATAATAATAATAAATAAATAAATAAATAAATAAATACAGTGAAACTTGAATAATTCGAACTTTTTTAAATTCGAAATTTTGGATAATTTGAATATTTTACACGGTCCCTTGAATTTTGTATTAAAATAATGTTAAAAAATCGTGGATAATTCGAATTCTATTTTGGATAATTCGAATTTTTCATACGATTACCTTTAAAATATTACAGTAAAATTTGTTCCCGAGATTTTACTCATCTGAAGTGCATTATCTATTTTTATAGTCTTTCAAAAGAAGGATAAGGAAATACAATAGAAGCCCCTAGCTAGTGCACCAGAAAAACATGGTGCATAAGTATGAACTTCGAGGTTTTTGTAAATTGAAAGTCATGCGTAATGTAGAAGATTTTATTTTTGTATCAGGTCATATGCTATGACACAAAGATTCTACTTAAAAAAGAAATAAAAAATATTTGACTATTTTTTTAAAAAGTGTTGAATAATTAAGCTCGTAAAAAATATTGATTTAATGGAAGGGGGAGGGGGGTGAAAGGGGTAATGTAGCGGTATTCTTAGATATAAAGTTTATGTGTTAAATCTCTGATCGTAGAGTTTTAATTTTTTAATTTATCGCTTTTTTTGACAAAATAGTATATGTAATTCGAATTTTATCGATATTTCAAATTTTTTTCTGGTCCCTTCAAATTCGAATTATCCAAGTTCTACTGTAAATAATTTAAGATATAGCATATTTTATCGAATCACTTTTGCTGTGTCTTGATCTTGAATAAGTTATATGATATCAAGTAATAAAAAATACAGCATTTTTCCCTTCATAAATTGCATGTTCGCGAGAAAATGTCAATGCTACGGTGGATAGGAAATAAACGAAATTCGATTTAGGGGTAAATACCTACTAATAGTTGAGGCTGGGATCTATGAATATTCTTGCAATGTATGTATATATATTTCACAGCATATTTTTACTATTAAATTTTGCGTAGTGTTAATAAACTAAAAATAAAATTGAGACATACTGGAAAAAATATCTGTAAATAATTACAAGATAAAAAAAACTTTTTATATACCAGGTTTTTAAATTTTCTGTTGAATCATATGAACGCTACTGCAGGCAATGGAAACCAATGTACAGTCACCCAAAAAAAAAACGCCACCCCCCCCCACCACCTAATTTTGCCGTAAATTATCGTAGAAACATGCGACTGGTACCAATCAGTTTGTAATAACGTCTAGTTTATAATGTTACAGTTAGATTTTACTTAGGGGGTCGTCTACATATTAAAACTGACATCAACTTCATTTTTTTCAATGGTAACCCCCATTTTTTATAATTTATTTGAATTCTTTGGATCAAATCATCACGGAAAATGGTATAGTTTATATATTTCGCTCAATTTTTCATAGAGTTATAAGCTGTCAAAGTTTGGGGGTGCTAATGTTAAATGAATGTGACAAACATTAAATCATATCTTCCGAAATAATTATGATATTTAAATTCTGTTTTTTTTATTCGTTAGAATGAAGTAACCCAAACATATTCCATGCAAATTTTTGCTAAAAATACATTTTTTGAATTATGAAAATTATTAATAAATTCATATTTGAAAAAATTATGAATTATGACCTATGTTAATTTTTGCACGAATAGAACGGGCATCATCAAAAACATGGGTTTCCAAATTTACAGCTCTTTCCTAACATTATTTTTTGAGTTACAGTGATATTTAACTTTTTATTTCTGTTAGGGGGCCGTCACTTGTTATAATCTGTATCCTCTATAAGTAAATGCTTGTATATAATTTGACGGAAAACTATTTTAATTTACCTTTATGTTATTTTTATTGTTTCCTAAGCAATATTTCGATGTTTATTATACAAATTGGCATATTTTTGTAAAATTATCACAATGTAGGCGAGGGATTGTGAAAGAATTTCAAAAGAAAAGAAGCCCCGCCTCTGATTCGCTGAAACACTATTTTAAAAAAAAAGACAAATTTGCATATTCCTATTTGACTCTATATGTGACGCTGGTATGCATAAATCACAATGGTATTTACTACATCGATTATTGAAGACAAAACTTAAATGATTTAATTACAAATATGCAAAATTATTTTGCTTTATATTATAAAGTTTTAGAAAATTTGTGAAAAGGCGTGGCTATTTACATTAAGCCTTGATATGGAAGCTATGTTGCTGTTTTTCGATGCTGCGAAATTTACAAAATATATTTGTGCTAATATACTATACAGATAGAAGAATAATTATATAATATCAACAAATCTTCTTTAATCAATATGTTTATATACATTACTGTATGGAAATGTTTATATATGAATATTGTATTTATTTTTAATGAGAGATATAAACACAAAATACTAAAAAAAAAGAAGAAAATGTGTTATAATTTTTTATAAATCAAGCAAAATATATATGCATACTTGCCAACCTAACCCGTAACATTGTTAGTTCCCGCCCCTGTGTGTACACAATTTAATTTTTAGAGTAATTAACTTCAAATACATTTACGATTAACTCATTGAGCGCCACGCGAATTCTTATGGAAATCCCATTCAGGCCACACGTGCTGCTTAGAAGCGTGTTAGGTTTATCGAGTTTCAATAAACCCCATTAGGCCTTAACGATATAATCTTATAAAAATCCTATTTAAAAAAAAAAAAAAAAACATGAAGTAAATTTTAAATAAATTGTCAGTAATTACTTAAAACTATGTAAGTTCTGTAGTTTTATATCATATTTTACACTGCCGGCTGACTTAGCCTAAATGGAAAGATCAGTGTCAGCCACCGATGGCTGACACAGCTCTAAAAAGACTGATGTGAAAAAAATGTACGGAAAGGGGCGGGACCAGTAATCTTCCGGGATAGGTTGACAAGAATGTATATACATAGAGCAATGCCAGAAAATGTTCTTTATTTTTCATGAACCAGATGAATGGTATTTTTTTTCTGAATAGTCTATGTATTAAATATAATGCTGCTTTAAATACCCTTTAAATGAAAAGTTTTATTACATAAAGTAATTTTCTGGCACTCTACAGCTCCCAAATGACACACAATACAAAACCCCGCCTTTTTCCAGTGTTTAAAGGGTATTAACGTTTAATATGCTTTATATTCGTTTTGATCTTTCCTTCTCCTCCTTATCTTCTTCTTTTTTCCTTAAAAAAAAAAAAAAGAGTTATGTAACATTTTGACCTTTGCGTGTGAAGATTTAGATTAAGGGTAGTCAGCCTTTCTACAACCACCGTCCACTTCGGCATCTGTGTTAAAGTGTAGAATTTTAGAACACCCCATTAAGTAGTAGGATTTATTATTTTACATATTAATTTGTTACACATTATAAAATATAAAAGCAAAAGAATATCGTGGAGATTTATGTAAAAGTTTTTAATAATGCCATGAAAAAAAAATAATAATAAATAATTAAAAAAATAAATAAATAAAAATAAAAAAAATCTGTTTTAATATTTTAAAAAAGTCAATTAAAGAAAATGAAAGTACTGCAGTATGAGAACAAACTCCCATTGTCACTGTGAAACGGCCGTGGGAACCAGGTTGAGTGTCGCCGTTTCAGACAATTATACGGCAGCTTGAGTTAAAATAATTTTGAATTTTCAAACAAATTTAAAACCATTCATCTTTTTTTTCTTTTGATAGATATTTTAATATCTATTCAAGCTATTTAATTTTCTTCGTATGAAGTGAACTATCTGATGTTTAATCAATAGAAACCAATAAAAATCTTTTAATTCATAAACTAACTCAGAAAGTTCTGTGAATTAGTCATTTTTTTTATTTTATAATTAATATTTCTGAAAATTTTTTCCGGTGTGAAACTTAATAAATAATGTATACTGGGTGGTAGATCGTGATTTATATTTTCTAAATGTATAGACGGACCCCTAATACATTTTCACGTGTAACTCTATTTAACATTGATTTAAGGTATATAAATAGGTATGTTTTTCGAACCGCCTTGATCTCAGAAATCTGAATATGAAGTCAAAAATAGGGGTTGCTATCGAAGAAAATGAAGTTAATGCCAGTTTTAATATGTAGACGACCCCTTAGGCAAAATTTAACTATACCGTTATAAACTAGACGTTATTACAAATCGATCGGTACCAGTCAAATGTTTCTATGATAATTTACGGCGAAATTAGCTGGGGGGTGGCGTTTTTTTTGGGGGTGACTGTACTGGCTTTGTACTGGCAGCAGGGTTCCGAAGCAGTTGTTTAAAAATATTTAAAAAATACATTTCCACCGTGTTCTGAACTATTCTGAAAGTTTCAAATGTCTAGTTAGTCGGGAAGTTAGATAAATTTTCTGTCCAATCATATAAACGCTGCCGAAAGCAGTAAGGACCTGAAACAGTTGTCTAAAAGTATCAAAAAAATGTATTGTCACCGTGTTCTGAGCTATCCTGAAAGTTTCAAATGTCTAGCTAGTTGGGAAGTTAGTGAAAAATCGATCGCAAGCTTTGTACTGGTAACGCTGTCGAAGGCAGCAGGAATCTGAAGCAGTTGGTCAAAAATATTTAAAAAATGCATTTTCACCGTGTTCTGAACTATTCTGAAAATTTCACATGTCTAGCTAGTCGGGAAGTTAGTTAAATAAATTTTCTGTCGAATCATATAAACGCTACCGAAGGCAGCGGGACCTGAAATAGTTGACTAAAATTATTAGAAAAATGTATTGTCACCGCGTTCTCAGCTATCCTGAAAGTTTCAAATGTCTAGCTAGTCGGGAAGTTAGTGAAAAATCGATTGCAAGATTTGTACTGGACAAATAAACAAACAAATAAACATACATACAAACAAACAAACAAAAATCGAAGTTAATAAAAACATGGCAAAATAAAGCACTTTCTCATCATAAATGCAGCATAGGTTACTATAAATTCACAGCCAGTTTTGCAGAAATAATTGAAGACTAATTACTTCACATTTTGTTGCAAATCGATAAAAAAAATGTTCTGGAAGCATTTTCATCCGCATCACATGATTTATTAAACAATCAGCAAATATCTTAAACTTATTTGTTTTTGCAATGCAAAGAAGGCATATGCAATTTGAGCCCGCTGGCGCAGTTGCTAAGACGGTGGTCTTAAAGACGTAAGTCTGTGAGTTCGATCCCCGGGTAAAGCATGACTGTTTTTTCCTCATACATGTGAAAAATAATTAAAAATGTAAGTAAAATGTTGTTGTGGATTGAACGCGCACACATGTGTAATAATAGTAAGAAATGTTTTTAAAGCATTCTAAAAAGATTACAACACACATGAGAAAAAAGAAAATTTAATTTAATTTAAAAATATAGCATGTTTATTTTAATGCACACTGTAAAAATACAGCAAAGCGAGCTAGTTTATTTTAATGCACACTGTAAAAATACAGCGCAGCGTGTAGGCAATATTTTTACCAGCACACTCTGCTGTAATCTTCCACAGAAAATATTTGCTGTGTATTTCGGCATTTTTAAGTTATTTTCGAGAGTTTTCGATTTTTTAGGAATATTCTGAAAATATCGAATTTCGAGCAAAAAATACATTATTTTTAGATGCATTTTTAACATATTAACATCACTTCAAATTTATTTATTACAGGGGAAAAAATACAGAAATTTCGCAAAATAAACTGCGGTTATTTTTAAATTCAGGCCTCTTGGGCCGTTTAAAGAATATATAAAAAACTAAAATAATATTTTGCAGACAGGTTTGGTACAAACTGCTGATAGGTACTTGTTTTCTATAAGACAAGTTTTTTTTCTTCTTTTCTTCTTCTTTCTTTCTTTCTTTTTTTCCGAGGAGCCCTGATTAATACACTTTTAAAAATGAAGCTCAAATTATGCTAATTTAGCTACAACCAATCATTTCAAGAATTTCGTGCCAAGTTTCCTCATTTTAGTAATAAACGCTACTAAAATGAGGAAACTTAGCGTCAGATTTCTAAAATTATCCTTTGCAGCTAAACTGGCATCATTATTTTGGTTGAAAGTTAAACTTCAATTTTAAGAGATCTGCAGCACTAATGCCAATATTTTTTTGCCTGGTAAAATGCCGTTGTTGATTAACTCCAGTCAGTTTTTGCGAGTTCTTTCATTTTATATTGTTTTCTTCCAAAGTTTTCATTCATCATTATTAATTTTTTAGACCATTTTTATACCACAATAGATGAATACCATCCTTTAAAAGGAAAAATGTCAGTTTACACCGCACGTCAACTGGCATTTTTCCTTTTTTATCTTTTTTTTTTTTCCTTTTTGTTTTACGGAATCAGGGAAATAATAAATAAAAGTGTCTATAAATACGACCAAGTATGTCATTTGTTTACCAATGATTGTAAGGGTTTTTTTTGAAAATTTCATCAGGCAGATGGCTACCTTTTATATCAATACATTTTTGCAAACCTCTTTTAAAATTGTCCGACACGCGCTTCCGTAGGTCCTCATGAATGGCTACAACTCCATCACGAATAGCACGTTTGAGTTGTTGAATACTCATGATATGAAGTTATACGTGGGAGCGGCCATTGATGAGGAACTACGACGGCGCGTGTACCACAACTTGAAGAAACGTTTGCAACGATGCATCGATGAAAACGGAGGACATTGCTTCATGAAGTTTTCAAAAAAAAAAAAAAAAAAAAAAACCTTGTAATCGATGGTAAATAAATAGTCGTATTTATAGACACTTTTACTTATTTTTCCCTGCATCTGTATACACAGTCGGCAGTAAAATTATTGAAGAGTTAGCAATAATTCGTATTTAAAAGATGTGCACCTAACATTATTTTGTTAAGTAAATATTTGTCGAGTCACATGATCTTAGTCTTATTCTATTTATAAATAGTCTGGTGTGTCACTCACACGACTTTCTCTTACCCTGAAATTTACTACTATAAATACAGGTTGGAGATTAAGAGGTAAGATAACGAGTACTGTTATGTAAACCTATGTTAAACAATTCAAATTAAGCTTCGGATCAGTTTTATATAGCAATTAGTTCTATGTGAGGGGGCTACCGCCCACCTCAACCCCCCGTTTCATTAATGCACCAACATTTATATAGAATTTAATTCGGTTATTAAAAAATAATTCTGTTTTTAAAAAATAATTTATTAAAATTATTATTTAAAAAAATTATATTTTATGATAATACAGACGATTTCCATGTTAGAGAAGTAGTATAACACTAAATATCCAAAAAAAAGTTCAATTTATTCTCAATATTACATTTTTTTTTTTTTTTTTTATTAAAAAATTCGATAACTTTATTTTAAATTATCGCAGATCGATGGTTCAACCATTCGTTTTAAAGGTATTGGTGAGCTCTTTTGGAAGATACCCATCATGAAAATTTACTTCCCCCCCCCACACGAGGGGTGGAGGCGAGGCTCCTACAAACACAAAAAAAAAAAAAAAAAAAAAAAAATTCAGTTGACTCTCTCTATTACAAAAAATGTACATTCGTTTCATTTGGTTTAGTGCAGTCTATAGATGTTAAACTCTACTTACCTGCAATTTCCCCCATAAAGTATTTGAATACTTTTGAGTATCCCTGTACACGAACCATTTGCTTCATCTCAACGAAAAGCTTTCTGTAGCATCCCTATATGATACACATTTAAAATACCGAGTTTGGAATTTCTACTACTGTTTGTTCTTGAGATATACTGATAACACACACACACAGACCATTCCCTAAAAACATGATTTTCGTATTCAGGGGACCTCAGAACATGTAAATATAACAAAAATGCACGTTCGAAAATTTGACACAGAAACAATACTTTCTGGACCCTATGGGTAAGAGAAAGATATCACTCTTACGAAAATGCATTAGTTTTAAATTAAAATTGTGTTAGCTCATTATTTAAATTATTACGAAAAGAATTTCACTTCGTAGAAGTCTTTCCTTCTTTTCATATTAACATATGCTTTTTTGAACAAAAATTCTGCGAAAATCATACTTTCATTTTATCAGAGAACATAATTCAAAAAATCATAATTTTGCTTCGAGCTACGTTTTCCATTAATCATTTAATTCAACTGCCATTGTAGATTATTTATTCCTGATAGCTGATAGACATTCCTTATAATTTTATTTTAATATTAACGCAGTTGATTGATGTCACTCCAATCATACTTTTAAAATGCAGTTTGAAAAAAAGGTGTAAAATAAATTAATTTAAATTTCTTTCTCGTATGAAATTTTGAAAAATTATTTTACTCGGAAGTTAATAAGATCACCAAAAGAATTTAAAAACTAGTTGGCATAGGTGGACTCTGCTCAGTTCCCCATCATATTTATGTTCTCAGAAATTTCTAGTGCGAGACATATTATAATCATGTTAAAACAAATGAATTTGATCAAAGCTTCATGCAGTGACAGAATGAAATCCCCGCCTAATGGGCTATTCACCGTTCACTTCGATATATTTATCTTATTCTAATCTATTAATTCATTTTATCGAGGTCAGTTCCGTTGTTTAGTTTTCATGCTACTATTTCCAATGCAATAATCCTTAAAATTCATATTTATATGAAAAATTTACAATTTCGCTATGTTGATAAAATCGTAAATTACGAATAATTTACGAAATTTTCCTATTAGAATATTTGTATTCAATCATGTTCAAGCAAATACCATAAATGTAATTTTGAAGTTGTCTAATGTATTTAAGATCCTCAAAATGGAAATTTATGCTCAATTTTGCCTTATTCTGACATGTTAAGTAAATCGTAAATTCCAAATAACTTACGAATTTTTTAAATTGGAAAAATCACAGTATGATATTCATGCCAGTATCCTAAATAATATTTCGAAAGTGGTTTGACATCTTTAAGATGAAAATCTCCCTCAAGATTGACGTTTATGTGAAATTTTGCTCTATTTTGCCATGTTAAGAAATTCGTAAATTTCCAACAACTTGCGAAATTTTCAAAGTAGCATATTTATAATTACTGATGTCCATTCCGGCATCAAAACTGATATTTTAAAACTGGTCTGACATTTTTACAGTAAAAAGTTTCCATTTAATGCACGTTTAAGTGAATTTTTGTCCTATTCTCCCATGTTAAAAAAATCGTAAATTTCTAAAAACTTACGAAGTTTTAAAATTCGAATGTTGCAAATAAATAGGGTTCTTGCCAGTGTCGAAAGTAATATTTTGAAACTGAATATATATATAAATATATAATAAATACTAATAAAAATATATATTGAAACTAAATGATTGGGGAAAACACCAATTAATCCAGCCGCGTGATATACTAAGATTTATTGTTTTACATTCTATAAAGAAATATTTTGTAAAGAAATGAAATTTTAAGATAGCGTTTGAAATATTATGAAAATAATTTTTAAAATCTTAAGAAAATCCTAAAAATAAACATATGAAAGAAGCATGTTATTTTAAGTCGTTAGAATTACAAAGTCGTTGTGTACAAAACATATAATATCAAGTTATTATAAATACAGCGTTTTTTCCCTTCACAAATTGCTTCCGTGGAGGATCAAAATTGTGATGGCATGTCTCCGGACCACCTCTAGGGGTGAGTCCCAGACCGTCGCCAATGGCCCATTGCGTACACTAGTGTGACGTAAAACCCGACAAAATGACCAACCAACCAAACTTTCAATAATTGTGTGTTCGTCAAATTTGAATAATAAAAATTTAGTCTTCATGTTTTAGGTTATTTATTTCGTTCTCCACCAATGCGTTTCCATTCTACCTTCTCTTACCCATAGGTTCGAGAAACTATTGTTTTAGGGTCAAATTTTCGAACCTGAGTTTTCGTTATATTTACATGTTCTGATGTCCTCTGAATACAAAATCATGTTTTTAGCAAATGGTCTGTGTGTCTGTCTGTTATCAGCATATTTCAAGAAAAAAATAGTAGCAGAAATTCTAAATTCGGTATTCTAAATGTGTATCATATATGGATGCTACAGTAAGCTTTTCGCGGAGATGAAACAAATGGTTCGTGTACAGGGACACTCAAAAGTGTTCAAATACATTACATGTATGGGGGAAATTGCAGGTAAGTAGAGTTTAACATCTATAGACCGCACTAAACCAAATGAAAAGAATATATATTTCGTGTAATAGAGATAGACAACTGGGAATTTTTTTTTTGTGTATGTAGGAGCCTCGCCTCCCCCCCCCCCGGGGGGGAAGTCCCCCTCGAGGGGAGTAAATTTTCATAATGGGTATTTTTCAAATGAGCTCGCCAATACCTGTAAAACGAATGGTTGAACCATCGATCTGCGCTAATTTAAAATAAAGTTATTAATTTTTTTCATTTTTTACAATATATATATATATATATGTATATATATATATATATATATATATTAATGTAATTATGAGAATAAATTACGCTTTTTTTTTTTTTTTTTTTTTTGTTGTTGTTGTTGTTGGATATTTAGTGTTATTCTACTTTTCTAATGTGTAAATCGTTTGCATTATCATAAAAGATAATTTGTTTAAATAATAATTTTAATAAATTATTTTTTAAAAACAGAATTATTTCTTAATAACAGAATTAAATTCTATATAAATGTAGGTGCATTAATGAAACGGGGGTTTGCCCCCCGGGAGGCAGCCTCCGTTTCGGGGGGCGGTAGCCCCTCTCTCACAGAACTAATTATGTTATAAAACTCTTCCGAAGCCTAATTTGAATTGTTTAACACAGGTTTACATAACAGTACTCGTTATCGTAACTATTAATCTCCAACCTGTATTTATAGTATTAAATTTCAGGGTAAGAGAAAGTCGTGGGAGTGACACACCAGATAATTTTTTAACTTTCTCTTACTAATACATAATCGTGGTGTAGTGTAAGTGCTAAATCCAATTGATCACATGAGGATCGTAAGCCTACATGAAGTGCCCTACGTGTATGCTTTACTAAAAAATTTCAGCCTGTATTTACACGAATTTCTGAGTTAACCAAGAAAACCTCCGAACAGCTATGTTGACGAACGTGACCTGGGATTGTGTTCCGGACTTCTCGTCTACCAGATTGTAGAGCAGAACATGTGGACTACTGAAATATCAATGGGAATATGTTGAGAGAATAACCATAATTTCAACTTTAATTCAGCTAAAATAATCTGTCAGCCTAAGCAGATACATGAACTCGATTTTCTAGAAGATTTCCATATCTATAAAAAATCATAAAAATATCATTAATTGCGGTTTTGCTGTAGCCCCTTTCTCGGATTGTTGGAAAAATTACTTACAATCCACGTGTTCTTGATTTTTTACCTAGCTTTCTACGTCCTGAATTCGTATTGGCTAAGACATCCACTATCTTAAATCCCTATTCTTTGCTATTCTGATTTTAAAATTCGCTTCCATTTTTATCTATATGAGCAATAATCCACCTCCTCATTCTCCACTGATGACGGTATGCTTTAAGCTACCGAAATTTGTAGTTTGAATTTAATATTTTTAAATTGGCCTTCTTAACATTGTGTGAATATTTATTTTTTTGCTCAACGTCAAGTCTGGTAAAATCCACATATTTTTAATATTTACATAGCTTTCTACATCCGAAATTCCTATTGGCTTTCAACTCCAGTTTTTTACGTTCCTAATGGTTGCTACTCTGACTCGTACTTAAGGTGCCTGCCTACCTTCAAAATGTAATTTTCGGTCAAAACTCCGATTTTCTATTTTTGGGATAGTATTAAAGCCTGACAGTTTAGCTTTCTAAATTAGTGTAAATTTTGTTTCTATCTTGCTTAGAACCTGCGTTACAGGCATTTTAATAATAGTCACTCGCCAGTTTTTGAAACCGGAAGTGACCGGAAATGACCCGGAAATGTTTGTTTACATAAATGTTTTACTCAATATAAGCATCAAAATTTGTTACTGAATATAAAATGAATTTAAAAAAGAAAGTAAAAAGCTTTGAAATAAATCAGGACCTTTTTAAAATTACTTTTTATTTAATAGCTAAAATCTGGTTTTTAAATATGTTTCGCAAAATGAGATTTTTAACATTTTGCTTTATCCCAAAACATCATAACTACAAAAGTTATAATTGAAACGTTATAAAACTTTGACAAAACCCTCTAGTGGAGTTGTTTTAGGGATTGAATTACGATAATGAATCTAGCTAAATTACTTTCTGTTTTTTTTTTTTTTTTTTTTTTTTGTCGATAGAAATTATGAACTGTTATGTAAATTCATGATTTTTTCAGCATGTAAAAATGTTATCGTCTCTAAAATATTAAATAACATTATTATAGTTTTGAGAGTAGTTCACGCCCATGAGGACCTTTCATTACTCTAAATAAAATTTAAAGAATAAAAATATTTTTATTTAAATTTGACTTATGATGTTTTGCAAAAGTGCTTTTTTTTCGCAAATTTTATGCATATTTTGAGCCTAAATATCAAAATATTTCAAAATATTCATTTTTTTTTTTTCAGATGATTCACTGTTTTTTACTATAGTCTATCATATAATGCACATAAATTGGCAATTTTTCAAATATTAAAAAAAAAAATCACCTCCGACTGTAGGCAGGCACCTTAATTTATTCAACACGGAACAATTGTTTATATTTTTACAATTTATGGAATTAAGTTACAAAAATTAGTACATCTTTAAACATCGACTTTTTTTGGTAAGTTTTACGGTTCAATTTTTGATAGGCGTCCTTTAATTAATATTAACGCATGTAAGTTAATCGAATCATAATAATAAAAGCTCACAGAGAAAACACATTTTAAAATGCACGAACTGCGTTATTTACGATATCTATAATTTTCATTAAATAAAAATTGTTTTTAAAATTCAGTCTTAAAAAGAGCTCATTGCTTTCAATTCAAAAATTAACATTTCTTTATTTAAATTACTTACGAAAAGGAATTCAATTTGTAAAACTTTCTTTTTTATTTTCTTCAGATTAACGCATGATTTTAAAATAATTCTTGTGAAAAATTTCTTCGATTTCAACAGAGAACATAACTTAAAAAGAATCATGTATTCTGTACTTTTCGCCAAATTCTCTCATAAATCATTTTATTTAACTACCATCCTGTCGTCGTAGAATATTTTTTCAGCTAGATGATAGGCATTCCTCATAATTTTACTTTAATACTCAAAATTTTGATTGATGTCATTTTAATTATATTTGAAAAAAAAAAAAAGTATATATATATATATATATATATATATATATACAGAGAGAGAGAGAGAGAATTTATTTGTTGTTTCTTTGGTATGGATTTCTAAAAATTATTTTATTCATATGTTGATAAAAACATTAAAGGGATTTTAATATAAAAAATTTTATTAAATTTTTAAGGCTATGGAAACCACAGATTTATTCAATGGTGAACTGTTTGCTAATTTTTTCATAAAATAAAAAAAGTTTAAAAATGAAATTGCGAGATAAAGTTTCTAAACGTACATTAATTGTTTGGAAAAGTTTTTTTTAAGGTGTGTTTTTTCTAGAAAGAAATTCATGTTCATAAAAATATACTGAATAACAAAATATAATTTATATGGTTTCGTCACATTGATTTCAATCAGATAATTTTAATTTTGTTTAAATTATACATTTGGACTTAAGAAACGACAATAGCTTTCAAAACTTTACGTTTATAAAGTTTTAAAAATATATATATAATCTTTAATATATCCCAATATTATTTTTTTATGCAAGAAAGAATAGGATTACGCTGCAACAAATGTATTACAAAATTCAAAATATTTTTTATTATGCGCATATATAATCATAGTATTATCCTACAAATATTTCGGAAAATGGAATTTTAAGATTGTGTTTATAAATTTATGTTAATTTTTTGAAAAAGCATTTTAAAAATATGCTTAAATCTTTTTTAAAATGCAGCACACGATCACAAAAATATGCTAAAAAATACAATATAGATTTTTTATTTTCTTTACATTGTTTTCAATCATCTAATTTTATTTTTTTTATCGATTATAAATTTAACCTTAAGTAACGATAGTCGTTGTCTTTTTTTCCTTTTAAAATTTTTATATTTATAAAGTTTAAAAAACAAAAAATAGCCATTATTATATCACAATATTATTATTATTTTTTATGCAGTAAAAAATTGGGCTATACTGCAACAAATATGTTACAGAGTTCAAATTCTCCATTATTATGAGCACAGATAACCATGGTGTTATCCGGAGAATATTTCAGAAAATGGAATTTTAAGATTGTGTTTATAAATTTATGATAATTTTTTGAAAAAGCATTTTAAAAATATGCTTATTTTTTTTTTTAAATACACTATACGTCCACAAAAATATACCGAATAGTACAATATAACTTACTTCTTTTCTTTACATTGATTTCAATCATCTAATTTTATTTTTTTACCAATTATAAATTTAACCTTAAGTAACGATAATAGTTCTATTTTTCCTTTTAAAAATTTTATAAAGTTTTATAAGCAAAATGTAGTGATTAATATATCACAATATTAATACTTTATGCAGTAAAAAATGGAACTATGTGCTGCAACAAATATGTTACACAGTTCAAATTCTTCATTATTATACACACAGATAACCATGATGTTATCCGGCAAATATTTCAGAAAATGGAATTTTAAGGACACGCTTCATTCACCGTCGCCAGAAGCCGAATCTAATGTTATTCTATGAGAAATTTTCTTTATTTATAACTCGTTAAATAATACATATTTTTTAATTCTGTTTTCACATTCAGAAAATTTTCAACTGTTAAATTGACTCACCTTTTTAAAAATGTAATTTTTTTTTCTTTAATATTTTATTTTAAAGCTGTAAAATACGAATTTTTAATATGTGAAATTTTCCATTTTGATATTTCAAAATAAAAGAGTAAAAATTTAAAAAAATACGTTTTTAAAAAGGTGCGTCAATTTAACAAATGGGAATTTTCTGAATGTGAAAACAGAATTTAAAATTATTTATTAGTTAATTAGTTATAATTAAAGAAAATTTTCCATAGAATAACATTGGCTCGGGCTTCCGGAAACGGTAGGTGAAGAGGGACGTTAGGATTGTGTTTATAAATTTATGTTAATTGACTGCAAAAACCTTTTTAAAATATGCTTATATATATATATATATATATATATATATATATATATATATATATATATATATTAAGCAATACACGTTCACAAAAATATACTAAATAATAATACTTCTTTCTTTCTTTACATTGATTACAAACATCTAATTTTAATTTCTTTTTTTTTTTTTTTTTGGCAGTTATAGAATTCACCTACAGTCGGTAACAAAAGTGTCCGAACACTAGTAAAAATTCCTATGTAAAAAAAGTACACTTCATATGGTTTTGTTAAATAAATCCTTGTCAAATCCTATTCTTAGTTAGTCTAAGAACATCATTCGATAAGGATTTATTTAATAAAACAGTATGAAGTGTACTTTTTTTACATAGGAATTTTTGCTAGTGTTCGGACACTTTTGTTACCGACTGTACATGACTATAATAATAAGATTTTTTGACTTTTAAAAATTTTATGTTTATAAGTTTTTAAAAACAAAATATTATTTTTTAATGCCGAAAATAGTACGATAAAGCTGTAACAAGTATATTAAATGGATCAAATTCTTATTCGGATACCATTGCATCCATTACTAATACTGTTATTCAACAATACTTCAGGAAAAAAAAATGGTTCGAAAAATTACATAGTTTCATGATTAATCTGAATTAACTTTAAAGGCATTTATATAAATTTTTCAACGATCTATCTCTAATTTTAAGAAAGTGGAATATATATATATATATTACTTTACAAAATAAAGAATAATAAATAACAACATAGAATAGGTAAATATAGAATTATTACCTATAATTAAAGTTAACTTTCAAAAATCTGTAAAATAATAATAAATAATAATAATAATAGTTAGTGAACAACTACTTGCAGATTGACCGAAAATTTAATGGAAATATACAAAAGAAAAATAAACACGAACAAAAAATAATGTACTGTGCATTGATTATTAACACTTTTCAATTGTGCGTACTTGCTGGATCGAATAACTTTCAACATCTAAAAGGCATACAGATAGACTAAATTAGTTCATAATCCCTCTTAAACATCGTTCGACAGTGTGAAAATTGCTTAACGTAAAAAGAAAATGCAGCTCTGAGATTCTAATTGCAGCCCTTAATGTATCTGAATATTTTAGTGCAACCCTGTAAAATGGTAGGTTAACTATATCTTATTCTGTACAAAATATTATTTTAGCATATTGACAATAAATGTCAATTTTTTATAAATTTTGCAGTAGAAAGTTATGTAAATGTGATTTATTTAAATGTTTGTCCTAAAACAAAATGCACTGACGTTTTTTGAGTGTTCCTGTACACAAATCAGTTATACAAGACTTATTAATGCCTTTTTAAATAGGAAATACTCCATAGTGAACCTGAATACCACATGTAATTTTTTTAATTTCCTAATAATATTTACGGACGCTGAAGGCGGGCAGACGGCGAGATAGACAGGTAGACAGTCGGTTTACCTGTAATATCTATACTGATGGGTATAAAGGATTTAAGTCCAAAAATGTCGATTTTGAGTTAAGCACATTGTCAGACTCAGAAAAAAATTCTCTATCGATTGGTATAAAGGATTTAAATCCATGTCATTCAGTCTTTGAGAAAATCCATTGGTAAAAACAGATTCAAGTCAGAAATTTAGCATTAATCTTTGGTATAAAATATTTAATTCATTTTTTCCCTTTATTAAATGAGGATTGACAATCCCTGAATGGTATAAAGGGTATAAATCAACATAATAACTTTTTCCTAATCGATTCTGCTCATTAGTTTTTAGTTAGTTTAACTTTATTTTTCGTCTCCTGAAAAATCAAGAATATGGACTTAAATCCTTTATACTTATCAGTACAGATATATTCGTGAATTAAAAATATATTTTAACGTATATATTCAAAATATATAAGTGAATTAAAAATATATTCACATTTAAAAATTATTAGAAAGTGTTAAAAACGCTTAATGTAAACGAAAATGCAATTCCAGCAAATTTCAAATGATATCCTTAATGCAAATGAATATTTTTGTCTGGCCCTGTAAATCTTAATGGTAATCATACCTTATTCTATACAAAGACTTTCTTTTGTGCATATGAAGAACATATTTTAATTTCATTAAGATTTGTACAAAGTAAAGTTATTAAAATTTGGTTTATAGAAATACCTCTCAGAGAATGCAGTGCTTTCGAATACTTTCGGGTATCCCTGTACACAAACCAGTGGTGGTATTTATTCCCTTTTCCACAGAAAACTTCCGATAATGAACTTGGATAAATATTTCAATTCCATAACGATTTGTGCAAAGTAAAGTTATCAAAATTTGGTTTATAGAAATACCTCTCATAGAAAACAGTGCTTTGGAGTACTTTCGGGTATCCCTGTACACAAACTACTGGTGGTATTTATTCCATTTTCTATAGAAAATATCCGTTAGTGAACTTGAATGATATATTTTAATTTCATTAAGTTTTGTGTAAAGGTATGAAAATACGGTTTATAAAAATACCTCTCATAGAATACAATTCTTTGGAATAATTTCGGGTGTCCATGTACACAAACCAGTTGCCGTTCACTTTCAGTATTGAACATCCGATAGTGAAATTGAATAACATATATTAGTTTCAAGAAATTCCATGAATATTTACGGGAGTTAGAGCGCGGACAGACAGACGGACCGACAGACAGGTGGACTGACAGACAAACAAGCTGAAGTCATTAACACTTTCAAAACTTGTTGAAAAGTGTTAAAAAGGATGACAAAAATTTTTTCAAAATGTTTGCAATAGATGGCGCTTTACACATCAGCATAAGGAAAAAAGTGTCATGCACACTATACTCTTCACATTTGTTATTAAAACGCACGTTATACATACCGTTTAAACTGCATCTAAGAAATTCATTATAAGAAGGATCGCAATTTGTTTGCGAAGCTCCTTTAAAGTAACGATGGCTATGCGGTCATACTTTTGAAGAATTTCTGAATGCAGTGAAAATTGAATAATTCGAACTTGTTTAATTCGAAATTCTGGATAATTCGATTTTTTTACTCGGTCCCTTGAATTTTGTATTAAAATAAAGTTAAAAAATCATGGATAATTCGAATTCTTTTTTGGATAATTCGAATTTTTCATTCGATTACCTTTAAAATGTTACAGTAAAATTTTTTCCGAGATTTTTCTCAGTTAAAGTGCATTGTTTTTTAACTGTCTTTCAGAAGAAGGATAAGGAAATACAAGAGTATTTCCTACCTAGTGCATCAGAAGATATGGTCTATATACATGAACTTCGAGGTATTTTTTAAATAAAAATCATGTCTAATGTAGAAAGTTCTATTTTAGTATCAACTGATAGGTTGAATTTATATGCTATGATACAAAGGTTGTACTTAAAGAAGCATTCATCAAAAATATCTGACTATTTTTTAAAAAGTGTTGAAAAATTAAGCTCGTAAAAAAATATTGATTTAATTGGGGGGGGGGGGGATGTAGCAGTATTCTTAGATAAAAAGTTTATGTGTTAAATCTTTTATCGTAGAGTTTTATTTTTGTAATTTATCTCATCATTTTGACAAAAGTATATGTAATTCGAATTTTTGGATAATTCGAATTTTTCTCTGGTCACTTCAACTTCGAATTATCCATGTTCTACTGTATTAGAATGTTTCGGAAAGCAGTGTGGTCGATGTCTACAACGTTCTGGAGAAGGTGATTAAGAAATTCGAAAATATAATTTCATTTAAAATAAAAACTGACCATGGATGGAAATGACTCCGACATCAGTAGAAGATGTGGTCACGGCAATGCTGATGTACAAACGTTTAGATCCCAGTCATTAAGATACTTGCTAGTAAGGTGCTTAAAATTTTATGAAACATCAAGTACTGTCAGATCTGGCGGATTCTTTATTCAATAATCACCAAAAATTTTGAGATATATTTGATATACACAATAGATATCAAGTAGTTAGGCAAACGTTACAATTAAAAATTATTGGTATTGAATAAACAATCCGCCAGATCTGGCAACACTGGAAACATCCTGCATTACAATCCATACAAAAATTACCATATTTAGGACTTGCGTATTGCTGACCTACCAGTATACATATTTACCCCAGAATTTCTGGCTTGCATGAAAGTGCACAATAAGTGGCCATCGAATATTTCATGAATAGATGAAATCCATGCCCATATCCATAAATATGTAATTACTCAGAATGGCAGAATTTCGGCAACAGAAATACCATACGGATTTCTTCATTCCAAAAATGTACCTGTGTGCTGTGGTTTTTACGGTATAATTTATCGTAGAGCCTTTTTTTTTTTTTTAAGAAACAACTTTTACTGGCCCTATTAACTATACCGTCTATGATGCACAATATGAATCTTTATGTGCAACCACATCAGTATTGCTCTTACTGAGCTGCACAATTTTCATGAAATACATTCCTCTGCACTTTGAAAATCTTATTGAGCGACTGTACATCATGTACAGTCGGTAACAAAAGTGTCCGAACACTAGCAAAAATTCCTATGTAAAAAAAGTACACTTCATACGTTTTTGTTAATAAATCCTTATCGAATCCTGTTATTATCAGTCTAAGAACATGATTCGGTAAGGATTTATTTAACAAAACCGTATAAAGTGTACTTTTTATACATAGGATTTTTTGCTAGTGTTCGGACACTTTTGTTACCGACTGTATTTAAGAAAAAGTAGAACTATAATTAGTCATTTTTTAATAATTTAT
The DNA here is from genome assembly GCA_963930645.1 of Salticus scenicus. Classification (NCBI taxonomy): domain Eukaryota; kingdom Metazoa; phylum Arthropoda; class Arachnida; order Araneae; family Salticidae; genus Salticus; species Salticus scenicus. The sequence continues at coordinate 73,923,978 of OZ005662.1, read as the reverse complement.
TTCCCAGGATCATCTAATATTAATCCTGCTGATTTTGGCTGTATAGTTGTTTTACCAGCACTGATACACGTCTTTGTGTTATTGAATATGATTTTTCTGAATTTTTATAGAGCAAATCTCCGACAGTTAAAGATCGGTTTCATCGCTGCTTTTTTCTGGTTAAAAATCAATTTCATTGCTCTTTTTTTTTTTTTTTTTTTCCCTCCAGCTTTTGACCTTATAGTATGGTGACCGAATTAAAATAACTTTATAAATTAAACGTGTTAATAATTATTACAATTTCCTAATTAGGAATATAATTTTATATTACTTGTAAATGAAGGCCGAAATGCTAATAATTATGATGAATAATTCTCCTGTAAATTTTTTAACAAATTAGAAAAACGGCTTACGAAAACGGATTGTCCTCTGAAAAAAGTGATATCTGGTCAATATACCTTAGTACAATTAAAATTGAATTTATTTGATTTATTTTTCTGTGTATTTCGGCCATAAGACAAGAAAAATCTAATTATATTTTTCATATCCGATATAACAAAACCTTGTCGTGAATGATAGACTTTTCACTAAGGGTGTCAGAACTGCCTCACGAGTATCAGAAATCGTATAAATTTTATGACACATAAAGTGCTACTTATATTTGTTCTTTTTAATAATTAGAACTGTTTTTACTTCCATTCCCCTACTACCGTAGGGTAATGGAAGTATTGTATTCGGTTCAAAAATTCGATATCGAGTTTTCACTTGATTTACACGGTTTAAGACCTCCTGAGCCCAAAAAAGTAGTTTTTGGCAATTGGTCAGTGTGTGTGCATGTATGTGTGTATGTATGTGCGAAATCTTCTGGCTATCATATCTCCGAAAATATTAAAGATTGAACTACTAAAATTCTCAGCTGATACAGGTTTGGTGTACAGATGGATTTTCCAAATTTTGGTGAAAATTGGAAAACCTGAAGTGATTCATCGGAAACCGGACTGTAAGCCCGTATCATAAAAATGGCTCAAACGATTTTCTTCAAAGTTGCTATATAAACACCCTATTAGATGCCCATTTGAATGATATAGTTGGTTAGTTCAGGAAAATTGATAGGCGTCCTGTACAAATAGCTCAATTTCAGTTTTTGCAAGTGCGTTCCTTTAAAAACGGCTATACAGATTTTTTTCAAACTCACCATAATAACTCTCTTTTAAATATCTCTTATTTTTACCGGTCAATAATTGAGAATACCAAGTTTTGGTAAAAGTTGGTATCTTAAAACGGCTCTAACGATTTTCTTGAAAATTGTTTCCTTAATTCATTTTAGATACCATTTATTACTCGCTATGTAAACTCTGTTTTAAATGTCTTTTATATGTGTACCAAGTTTCTCTTACTGGAAAATTCCAAAAAAATGCATATCTTTAAAAAATGCATATAATATCGCCAAAAAATGCATATAATACCTGTAATAATGGGTAATGGATGGCGTGTGGTTGTTTCACATCATATTTTTTTTCTTTTATTCTGATACGTATTTCTTTCTTTTGCTTGCAGTATTCAGGTCAAGTTTCAGTTTACTTTGACTACTGGTGCACTTTATAGTCTTAATGACACTAGTCGACATTTTTTTTTTTTTTTTTTTTTTTTTGGGGGGGGGGGGAGGGGGGGGGGGGACAGAAATGAAATTAACTATTTTCAACTAATTTTGTGGTGCAGAATTCAAAAATAATAGTGAAAAATCTGTAACACGTACAGTTTTTTTTGTTATGCTTATTTAATCTGTAGCAAATGTACAAAAATCTTTAGAAGACATGCATTATTACTATCAATATTACTAATTTAGCGTGGGATACTATTAATATGGAGATAATATACCTATTGTAGACTAAGTAGAACACAAAAACATGGAAAATACACTAAATGATTGAATTGTTATTATTTGTTATTTTAAAATCAAAATACAAAAAATAGGTTTTTTTACGTCTTGTGTTAAATGCCTAAATTGTGATTTTAATATGAATAGTTCACAAATAGAGCAAAACTTAACGGGTATGGTTTTACAAGTTCTACACTGAAAACTCGCCATTTTGAACATGAAACTTTAACTATAAAACAGTACAATCATACTTAACAAGGAATATCTGTTAATTAGAATACCAGGAAAAAGAAAGAAAAAAGATAAGGAACGAATACAGGGTTGCCAGCAGAGAAGGTGGCCAGGAGGCAAGGTTGATACCACGAAAGTTTATCATGTGTGATACAGTCGGCAGCAAAAGTATCTGAGCACTAGCAATAATCCTTGTCTAAAAAAAGTACACTTAATACTGTTTTGATAAATAAATTCTTGTCGAGTCATGTTCTTAGTCAGTCTAAGAACATGATTTGACAAGGATTTATTTAACAAAATAGTATTAAATGTACTTTTTTTTATATCGGAATTATTGGCTAGTGCTCGGATACTTTTGCTGTCGACTGTATTGTAAAAATCATAAAAAAAAAAAAAAGTGAAATTTGCCATTTTCTGGTGCTTTAATAAAAATAAAAAAAAAAAGGAAGAAACATGGTTGCCAGAACTCTGGGTTGAAAAAGAAAATGAACGAATATAGTGAAAATTTCATTACATTCTTTCAGTGTTTGGTTAATGGAGCTAATCAATTCATCCTGAGTAATGTCCATATAGTGCAGTCCTACGGTGGTGTGCTAATGTTTCGTTAAAGTCATTTTACTGCGAAGGTTCCTAGGCCTGTGTGAAGCGCCCGCTGAGGGACTCTTTCTAAGGTAATCTGGATCATATTTACATGCGTTTCGGAGAAAACCTCAGAAAATTCCAAATGCTCAGTCAAGCGAATACGACCTGGGTTCGAAACCTTTAACTCCTATATACCTGATTTCAGATCAGAATCTCTCGGCCACTGGAAAATAGAAGATGTGTTAATCACTTCTTCACTGACTATGGATGGAAATATTAGTAGTTTAAAATTCCATCAAATTATGCATCAGAATTTTCAACATATATTTTTACGAATTTTACTAAAAAGGTAAATATATATTAACATTAGAGGCATAAGCACTGCTGACATCAACTATGTTATTTTTGACAGTAATTTTAAAACAAAAATCTTCATTTTATCTTTACACATGTACTTTTAATATTTCTTAAATAAAATATCAAATATTATATCACGTAAAGATACACTGAAGATTTCCTATTATATCTTATCACGTCGCATACCAACAAACTAAAAACTAAAACGTGACAATAAAAAGAATATTAGAAGATCTGTTCTTATATTTCCTTTGTTGTACTTGGAGAGTACATCAAAAGAGTTTTTTGAAATAAGAAATATGATCCAACAGATTATATTCAATAAATATGTCATAACAAATTTTCGACTGTGAAAATTTTTGATATGTGAGTCACTTTGCTACGTACACATTAAAAAGATAAGTAAAATTTTAATAACGATATTATTTTGATTTTCTATTTTAATATTTTTTTTATATAGTTAAAAACACACAGTGCATTTGTATATCGCCCCGATTCTAATTTTCATAAATGTACGTATAAATTATTCAGAAACTTGACTGGATTATTTATTTCCTCAGCAAGCTACTTTTTGAATAAGGTGTGGGTAGAATGTGTATTTCTTTTACAAATATTTACAAAAAAATAAGTAAGGTAAACGCACCAGTAGAGGACACTTTAAGGACATTTTTCGGCTTTTTTTGTGTAATTTCGTAAATTTTAGAGTTTCAAAAAATATTTAATATTTCAGACCTTTACTAACTCTTTCTTAACACGACTGTATTATGAAAATTTCTAATTGTAGCATTTATATATGTAAAAAATCAAAAATCTGAAGAGCTTAAAATGAGCTAGTAGTGGACACACTAAAAACCCAGTAGTGGACTCTTTTTTGTTCCAGAAGTGGATCCCTATGAATTTTTGCTTTAAAATTCATTCAAGTCTAAAATTGCTACATTACAGAATTGTGTCCACTACTGGATCTTCCATTAAAAATCACATGAGCCAATAGTGGACAGGGCTGTCCGCTATTTGTTATGATGACATTTTTTGGCACCAGTAGTGGACATCCATAAAAATACTATGTGTTAACACAAGATTTAAAAAATAGCACAATAAATGAATTCTGCATACTTATTTTAGTCATATGAAAGCAAAAGATAGAAGAAATCAGTGAAAAATAAGCAGAGAGCGAGCAAATAAAATTTCATTTCCTTATTCAAAGAGATAAGAAGAAAACAGCAAAATCACAAAAAGTGCAAATTTTTTTAGTTAAACTAACATTATTTTAAAACTAATGGCCGGAATTATATTTTGTTGAAGGGTTTAACAGTAAAGGAGTAAAAGACTATAACTCCCTTCCTGAATATTGCACGAATCTTCAGAATTTTTAGATAGCTTATTTTCCGAGTTTAAAATTAAAAGTGTCCACTACTAGTACAGGGTCCACTACTGGCGCGTTTACCTTAAATAAATAAAATAAAATAAAAGTAGATGCATTGTCGTTTATCAGTGATAGCTATTTTTAAAATGAAACACAATCACATTAAACTGTAATAACCATTGTAAAAAATTATATGAATTCTCTTAAAATGAAAGGATGTAAATAACTCAACTTGAGTGAATTTTCACTCATTTGTCTAGAAAAAACGCATACTCTCATCATGAGTTAAATTCAATAAATTGAATGAGTTAATATAATGCACTCAAACATAAGTTATTTATTGTATATGAGTAATTTTTATTTTATTTTATTAATGATTTTAATACAAGAGATTTTAATAAACTGGAACACTTTGCAATAGTATTGCTTGATGCTCTTGCGTGCTGCTTAAGAAATGCGCTGGAGCGAGAGCGATTTTGTCACTTACAAGTGACTCATTCAACAAATTGAATGAGTTAATATAATGCACTCAAACATAACTTATTTATTGTATATGAGTAATTTTTATTTATTTCATTAATGGTTTTAATGCAAGAGATTTTAATAAACTGGAACCCTTTGCAATAGTATTGGTTGATGCTCTTGTGTGCTACTTAAGAAATGCGTTGAAGCGAAAGCGATGTTGTCACTTACAAATGGACTCATTCAACAAATTGAATGAGTTAATATAATGCACTCAAACATAAGTTATTTATTGTATATGAGTAATTTTTATTTATTTTATTAATGATTTTAATGCAAGAGATTTTAATAAACTGGGACACTTTGCAATAGTATTGCTTGATGCTCTTGCGTGCTGCTTAAGAAATGCGCTGGAGCGAGAGCGATTTTGTCACTTACAAGTGCCTCATTCAACAAATTGAATGAGTTAATATAATGCACTCAAACATAACTTATTTATTGTATATGAGTAATTTTTATTTATTTTATTAATGGTTTTAATGCAAGAGATTTTAATAAACTGGAACCCTTTGCAATAGTATTGGTTGATGCTCTTGTGTGCTACTTAAGAAATGCGTTGAAGCGAAAGCTATGTTGTCACTTACAAATGACTCATTCAACAAATTGAATGAGTTAATATAATGCACTCAAACATAACTTATTTATTGTATATGAGTAATTTTTATTTATTTCATTAATGGTTTTAATGCAAGAGATTTTAATAAACTGGAACCCTTTGCAATAGTATTGGTTGATGCTCTTGCGTGCTACTTAAGAAATGCGTTGGAGCGAAAGCGATGTTGCCACTTACAAGTAGACTCATTCAACAAATTGAATGAGTTAATATAATGCACTCAAACATAAGTTATTTATTGTATATGAGTAATTTTTATTTATTTTATTAATGATTTTAATGCAAGAGATTTTAATAAACTGGGACACTTTGCAATAGTATTGCTTGATGCTCTTGCGTGCTGCTTAAGAAATGCGCTGGAGCGAGAGCGATTTTGTCACTTACAAGTGACTCATTCAACAAATTGAATGAGTTAATATAATGCACTCAAACATAACTTATTTATTGTATATGAGTAATTTTTATTTATTTCATTAATGGTTGTAATGCAAGAGATTTTAATAAACTGGAACCCTTTGCAATAGTATTGGTTGATGCTCTTGTGTGCTACTTAAGAAATGCGTTGAAGCGAAAGCGATGTTGTCACTTACAAGTGGACTCATTCAACAAATTGAATGAGTTAATATAATGCACTCAAACATAAGTTATTTATTGTATATGAGTAATTTTTATTTATTTTATTAATGATTTTAATGCAAGAGATTTTAATAAACTGGGACACTTTGCAATAGTATTGCTTGATGCTCTTGCGTGCTGCTTAAGAAATGCGCTGGAGCGAGAGCGATTTTGTCACTTACAAGTGACTCATTAAACAAATTGAATGAGTTAATATAATGCACTCAAACATAACTTATTTATTGTATATGAGTAATTTTTATTTATTTCATTAATGGTTTTAATGCAAGAGATTTTAATAAACTGGAACCCTTTGCAATAGTATTGGTTGATGCTCTTGTGTGCTACTTAAGAAATGCGTTGAAGCGAAAGCGATGTTGTCACTTACAAATGGACTCATTCAACAAATTGAATGAGTTAATATAATGCACTCAAACATAACTTATTTATTGTATATGAGTAATTTTTATTTATTTTATTAATGGTTTTAATTCAAGAGATTTTAATAAACTGGGACACTTTGCAATAGTATTGCTTGATGCTCTTGCGTGCTACTTAAGAAATGCGTTGGAGCGAAAGCGATGTTGCCACTTACAAGTAGACTCATTCAACAAATTGAATGAGTTAATATAATGCACTCAAACATAAGTTATTTATTGTATATGAGTAATTTTTATTTATTTTATTAATGATTTTAATGCAAGAGATTTTAATAAACTGGGACACTTTGCAATAGTATTGCTTGATGCTCTTGCGTGCTGCTTAAGAAATGCGCTGGAGCGAGAGCGATTTTGTCACTTACAAGTGACTCATTCGACAAATTGAATGAGTTAATATAATGCACTCAAACATAACTTATTTATTGTATATGAGTAATTTTTATTTATTTCATTAATGGTTTTAATGCAAGAGATTTTAATAAACTGGAACCCTTTGCAATAGTATTGGTTGATGCTCTTGTGTGCTACTTAAGAAATGCGTTGAAGCGAAAGCGATGTTGTCACTTACAAGTGGACTCATTCAACAAATTGAATGAGTTAATATAATGCACTCAAACATAAGTTATTTATTGTATATGAGTAATTTTTATTTATTTTATTAATGATTTAATGCAAGAGATTTTAATAAACTTAAACACTTTGCAATAGTATTCCTTGATGCTCTTGCGTGCTACTTAAGAAATGCGTTGGAGCGAGAGCAATGTTGTCACTTACAAGTGGATAAATGAGCAGAAAGAACTCAAAAATTCCCTTAAATAAATAACTAATAATTAGCTCAAAGAGTTACATTTTTAACTCAAGTCGATTTAAAAAAAAAATTAACTCCTACTTCACATATTGAATTAACTCATTTATTTTAAGAGAGAAATTTTACTGCTCCATACTTTCATTTTATAAACTTGTATATGCACTCTTGCAGAATCAAATTCAAACCAAAATTTGTATAATAATGATCAATATATAGTGCAGCCATGTTTCCTAAAGCTACCAGCGACGACGCGTCTAAAATATTGGAGGGGTGCCAGCTTGACTGGCAGGTTGTGATTTGGAAAACATCTAATAATTTGCGCTCTGTTATCAATAATTTTCTCTGAGCCAGATGACTGTCATCCTTATTTCAACATTGGACTCGTTGAATTAGCGCTTGCGCAGAGGCTTCCATGGTTTCGTGAAATGTGGTCGAAGAATACAGACAACTATTTGTTAAAAGTAAATAAGAATATCATTAAAAAGTTCCGATTAGAATAATCCCTTGCAACAAATAACATTTGTTGACAAAATTGCAGTTCGCTTGTAGATAGAATTATGCAAGATTCCTTTATGTGGTCATGTAAAGAATGCATGAGAAGTAAACAAAGTTGTCATTCCATATGAGAAGAATTTACGGATATGTATAAAACATAAATTGACATTACTTATGTCATGAAGAATATAAATAAACGATATCTATAAAAGAAAGAAATAATTATAGTGCTTCATCCTAGTTATTTTTAATTGATATGCAGCACTTTGAAACTTTAAAATAACTATGATTACGTTCTATTCTTTTCTCGACACATATAATATATATTTACTTTTGTACACTGAGAAAAAATTCTGTAACTGACATCTAGAATCTAAGTTGTGACTCTAGTAAAAATAGTTCCATGTCATCCTTATAAATTCTAGTCCCCTTCGAAAGCAAGTTCTAGAAACCTCTATTAGAATTCTAGAGCATTTGCCTATATTATCGAAATCAAACTTATTCTAAAATCTCTGCAAATAAATGGGAATACAGAAGGCGGGTTTCTGCAACTATAGTCTTGGTTTATGACCCAATTCTTGAAAAATCAAGCGAGACTTTTTTGCAATACAAGGATTCAGAATATTCAGAATATTGTTTCACCATATAGAAATGTATAGACTAGAAATTCTCGATCATTTCGTCTGTTCAGCTTATTGGCTTGCCTTATACGCATAGTTCAAAAATCTATAGTTCTAATTTAGGGATTTAGAAAATGACCACTTATTCGTTCTAGATGAAGGCGGTATATTTATATATATATATATATATATATATATATATATATATATATATATATTTTCTCAGTGTAAAACATATTGAAACAATTGACTGTAAACAAAAGCAATCATGCCGTAAAATGTTATGCGTATGTATGAGTATTCGTTATAAATCTTAGTATTGATTTATATGACTTAAATAGTTATATATAATTACCAATTGTTAACAGTGTTTCTACGGTTTATTTTAATTGTCTTGATCTAAAGTATAGGGATTTCTAGCTATTGCTAATAGTATTGAACATTTTTTTTTTTTTTTTGTTAAATATTAATAGAGACATGAACATTACATAAACTAAATACCTCTTTATTAAATAAAACGAAAGAAAACGGGGAGGAAGGAAGAAAGAAAGAAAAATAAATTAATCAATATAGAGACTGAAGTCTGTGAAATACTTAATTGTCGACGTTTGTTCTACAGTACTCCATAAAAGCATGTGTTGTTAAAATGATTTAGGTATTATTTTCCTTTAATTCTATCTTAATAAATCACCACTTAATAACTAAACAGGTTGAGGTTAAGCGAGTTTAAAGTTAAAAAGAAACTACGCAGAGAGCAATTTTTTACCTATACCCTGCACAATTTTCGACAAGATTCGGAATGAAGACATCAGGAAGGAGTTAAAGATCTTCAACTTATGTGATAGAATACAAGAATATCGTACTAAATGGAAAGACCATGTACAGCGTATGCCGGAAACACGGTTCCCCAGAGCTGCCCTCGACTACTCCCCAAAGGGCAGGAGAGATCGAGGACGACCGAGAAAGCGGTGGACTGAACAATGAAGCCGGAACAGGCACTATGCCTAATCCCTGAAGTTGATGATGATGATGACCTAATTTATACCTAAGACCAAAATTGAAAAAAAAATCCCTAAGATATACGAATAACATCACATCCATTCATGTTAATTGCGTTTTGTATATCAGTTACTATATGCACATAATATATTTACTTAATCTATAAAAAAATCTGTAAACTTAATATTAATAAAAATTATTGCATAAATCTGACGCCCCACGAAATTTAGATAGAAATATATCTGGATGTTCCGTGCTGAAGTCTATTGTCTTTTGCAGTTTCGGTTCTGCTCTCAAAGCTGATAGATGGGAAGTGCCTCATTCGATCATCGTCACGCTCATCCAGTGATGCCAGATTGGAGATTTTGTCCCCATTATGGGGATTTTTGAGGCTTCTGGGGACAATTTTGGGGACCAAATGTTTGTGGGGACATTTTTGGGGAATTCTAAAATTTTTGGGGACAAATCTGGGGAAGTTCAACTTTCTGTCAATGTTAGCAACGTAATGATTTATCCCTACGACTAGGGACTTTCAATAGCTTCATTGTTATTTAAGGATTTTTTTCAAAATTTGCCTTCATTTGGAGAAAAATCTGAGCTTAAATCTGCTTGATATATTTTTTTTTTCCTTTTTAGTGGAAAATGATAGAAATCAAGTTGGGGATTTTTTCGAAAAAAAAAAAAAAAAAAAAAAACCTGATTAGGGGAAATTTCAAGACTTATTTGGGGAAATAATTTTCGACCATCTGGCATCACTGTGCTCATCGTCCTAACCATTCTGCGTTCAGGTGGTTTTCTTCGAAACTCACGTAAATAAGGACAGATCCCCTTGGATTCCCCCTCCGCGGAGGATATCCCACCTATAGGCCTAGAGCCCCAGCGTAGTCAATCGGCTTCAAACCATACAACCAACCAAGAAGCAACCTTTTCTGTTTACTTTTTCTACAAAAGGTCGGCAGTATAAGCATGAAAATTAACATAAATCGCTATCGTTTTAGTATAAGACACACAATTTAGTATAGCACAATTCAATCCTGTCCTTAAAACTGAAATAGATGTACTACATATATATTAGGGTGTCCCTTAAATAAGGGGGAAATTATGTTGTTTTTTTTTTTTTTTTTTTTTTTTTTTTTTTTTTATCTGATATTTTGCTAAAAAGGTTTTAGGGTCAAATAGAAAAAAAAATAGAGGGTTTGAGTATCGGATTTCAAAAAATAGAAAAACAGAAACGAAAACAAAATTTCTCTCTTATTTAAGGGACAGTCTAATGTATATATATATATATATATATATATATATATATATATATATATATATATATCACAGGTGCTAACTTGTACGGTTCTTTATCCCCGGTATTTCTTTGTAAAAGAAATATTTATGGTTAATCCAAGAAATTTGCTAAAAAGATTTATAAAAAAAATTTATAAAAAATTTCCGGTAGCAAAAAAAACGTACAAGTTGGCACTAATGATATATTAATATAAATATTTGCCCTCTTTTGAAAAATTTGTTTAATTTATAATTGCTTTTTTTTTTTTTTTGTATACGTTAGTATGCTGAAGAATAAACTTACATTAAAATTCTACAATATTTGAAAAAAAAATGTATTAAATCAATAAATTGTTTCAAAAAAGTATAACTAAGTTTATTTTATTTTATTTTATTTTTTAAAATATTCCTGGGTAAAGGACTAGAAATAATTTTTCAAACAGCAGAAAGTTTGTTTTTCGTTTTTGTAATGCTTAAAATGTACTTATTATTCATCGAGGAATTTTTATAAATATTTGTTTACTAATATTGGCATATTTTACATAATAGTACATAAAAAACATAGCATAATAAAAGATAGGGGAGATCCGTGTACCTAGGGCCGTCATGTACTTAGGCCCACTCCACTTTATATGAATAATATTTAGTTTTAAGTTTTAATATTCCGTTGGGCGAGTAACAAAACCATTTGCTACTTTTACAACTACTTTGAAACCTTTGAGGAGAAAGTTTTGACAAGTTACATGTAAAAGAAGAATTTACATGGTTTAAAGTAAAATTTTGCAGCTCGTCTCTTTTGCTGTTTTAAAAAAGTAAGTCAAATAATTTCCTTTCATTTCTAATGCATAATTTTGCTTGTTATATTGAGTAATTGCCGAAACGTCAGTGGAGGCCCTACATTGAGACTCAAAACGGTTTTGGGTTGTGTCTGTGTGTCTGTCTGTCTGTCTGTCTGTCTGTCGCATGATAGCGGCCGCACAAATAGCGCTATTGACTTGAAATTTGGTACACATGTTCATGAGCCCCACGAAATCAGCTGTATAGTTTTTGGTATGTATTCCATTTGTAGTTCGTATACAGGGACACGCCAAAGTTTTTCTTATCATTACGGCCTATTGGAAGAATTTGTATGCACCGCGATAGCGGCCCCAAAAATCACACTATTCACTGCAAATTTGGTACACATGTTCATGAGCTCAACAGAAATAACTGTATAGTGTTAGGCGTGTATTCCATTTGTCGTTCGTGTACAGGGACACGCCAAAGTGTTTCTTATCATTACGGTCTATGGGAAGAATTTGTATGTACCGCAATAGCGGCCGTAAAAATCCTTCGATTGACTTGCAAATTGTCGCACACTTTCCAGCTTTGCATATAAGTAGCTGTATAATTTTTATTGCTATATTGTTTATAAACTGTGTACAGGGACACGCCAAAATTCTTAACATTACGGCGTATGGGGTGAATTTCGTTTAAACCTACTTTAATACCATTACTTTGCAATCAAGAAAATGAAACTAGCTTACATGAGTAAGATGCTTAAACTTATGTTGTTTGAAGAAAATATGTGCTTTTAAGATTTCTAATTAATGTACAGGACCTTACAAAAGTGTTCTGACAATGTCACGGTGTCATCCAAACGATGTTAAATTTGGAACAATTATTAATTTTAAATGCAAAATAAGCTGAATAGTTTTTACTGGTGTATACAATGTTTATGGTTCGTTTACAGAGACACACAAAAAAATTTCGTAACATTGGAGCCTATGGACAAATTTTTATTTAAGTGCGCACTTTAATGCGTTTATGCTGAATTGAAATTAATAAAATTAACATACATTATAAAGATGCTTAAAATCATGTTTACTCTTAAAAAAAGGGTATGTATCGACTAAATAATTAATGGGGCCACACAAAATAATTACGAGTATGTACTGTAATCATCCAAATAATGTCAAATTAGTTTGAAAAATTAATGAGTTATAATTAATTAGGTTTATTCTTATTATTGGCGTTTATAATGATTGTGGCTACTTTACCGGGATACATAAAAGAATTTCGTACTATTACGGTCTATAGTCGGTATTTCTTAAGAGTATTTTAACATGGTTACACTACACCCCATCAAATATAATGAAATTTTATTAGAATTTTAAAAGCATTTTTCCTGTGGAAAATTGTGGTATAGAATTGGTAGTTAACTTAAAGGTTACGCAAAATATTTCCGATATGCTATGTATTTTTTTTTTTTTTTTTTTTTTTGTATGAAATTTGGTAGTTATTAAATTTGGTAATTTTGAATTTCAGGGAAATAATACAAGACCGTCGTTTATAAGGAATACATATTGTTGCGTACTTGGGGGGGGGGGGAGGGGTTCGTAAGTTGTCCGAGAATGAAAGGCGAAACTTGTAATAATTCAGTGATTTATTCACAGAAAGTTTCAGAAAAATACAGGTCTATAAACCAAGTATCAGCTTCAATTCAACCAGTAAACACAGATTAATCAATAGCCGTTAACAGCACAACAACAGCACAAACTGTTTAACAATAACACATAAAGCAAGTCTCATTCAAAAAGGCTCAAGGCAAAGCAAACTGACGCAGATCTGAGACTGACTGCCTCGGTGAAAAAAATGCTCCTTTTATACTTTTCTATCGAACCCAGGCTGTTCTGGAAAATTCTCGTATCTGATCAGCCAATGAGATTAGAGCGTCCATATTTGGTATATCCCTAATAAGGAATTTCTCGCCAAGGTCGCCAAAAAATCGCCAAAGAGGGAAACAGTCGCCAAATTTGGCGACAAATCCATTTCTTCCCTTCTTGGAGCTTTTTAATGCGTTTTTAAGGGAAAATTAGGCTATTTTAACACTAAAATGACTAGAAATGCAGAAAATTAGCATTTTATCAATTTACTAAGCCTCGTTGAAAGAATTTATGGAAAAGTAAATACAATTATTTATAATTCCGTATCACTTTATATGATATACAGATAAGTATACAAAGAGAGATAGAGCAGGGGGTTGAGGGAGGCTGCAGCCCCCCCCCTCAGGAATGTATCTGATTATGATAACAAGTCTATCGAATCAATATATACTGTTATATAATAAGGAATAAATAAAAATGACCTATTGAATAATGTCTGATACAAATAGGACGTTGAGGTTCCTGATCTGCAGATCCACTAGTAAATAAGATATTTAATTAGCCCTCTCTGCATGTGGGTTTTTTAGTAGAAGGCATTTTGAATGAAGTTACCAAAACTTGTACCTAGGGCCACATAGTTGCCAAGTACCTAGGGCCATGCATGGCCTTAGGTACAGTTGGAATCATATTCTTCATGTTGTTATAATTTAATTGAAAATCTTTTATAATTAAATGAAGTATATTGTTTTATGAGGGATATTGCTTCAACCCTCTACCAGTCATAAGCTTCAATCATTGGACAGAGGTGTTTGGACCTTTTAAGAAATACTACAGTACAGCCTGTAGTAATTGGATGCTGGCAAGTCCTGTAAAACCAATAACTATATATGACATTGCTGAAAATGTTGGCAAATCTTATCCTTCGGCCTTTACTCCTGTAAACATTCTATCAGGCTTTAGTGTATCTGGCATATAGCCAGTGGATTAAAACATATTCACTGAGGTTGAACATTTAAGCTAAAATGGGATCGACAGACAAGATCCCTCTATAAATTAAAAAAAAAAAAAAATGATTTTCCTGGAAGAAAGTGAACCAACAATGATAGAACTGGATGTCTCTGTTTTATGTCCTGTTGAAATTTCGATACCTTCAACATTTAATGTCTTTTCGTATGTTATGCTTGAACAGGTACAACCTTTACCTAAGACAAAACCTCGTGCATCAAAGAAAAGATGTGGCAAAAAACCAGAGAGATCCAGAAATCTAAAAGACAATCCAGAAAAAAAAGGGAAATTGAAGAAAAGCATTCTATTAGAATATCCAAAAGAAAAAAAAAAAAAAGAGTGAAAAACTCTGTGTTTCAAATTAAGGCAACATTATGATAAATATTGGGTTACATGCAAACGGAACGTTTGCAACTTCGATGACGTAAATTTTGCAAATTTTTTGTAAATTCAGTCGGCAGTAAAAGTATCCGAGCATTAGCAGGAATTCCTATGTAAAAAAAGTACACTTAATGCAGTTTTGTTAAATAAATCCTTGTTGAATCCTGTTCTTAGTCAGTCTAAGAACATGATTCGACAAGGATTTATTTAACAAAACAGTGTTAAGGGTGCTTTTTTTATATAGGAATTTTTGCTAGTGGTCGGATACTTTTGCTGCCAACTGTAGTCATACATTTGGAACACTTGCAAACGGCTTTGCAACCGGAAGTGTTTCATTTGTATGTACCCCGTTGTATGATAAATAGATTTTGTGTCTTTTATAAAATACATGTTTATGTGTTTGCTTTCTATACATTACAAAGTGAAATCTAATTTTGAGGGAATGGCCCTAGGTACACTGAGGCCCTAGGTACAATGTGGTCTGACCCTAGGTACAATGAGCGTGTTGTAGTTAGGGCCATGTGTGAAGTTTGCTTGAAAAGCTTCTATTTTTCGGAATTTATAATTTTAAGTGTTTATATTAATCTCAATTAAAAGTAATTAGTCCTAAAGATATGTACATTTCAGTTTCATCATTTTTAACAGGTCAGGGGCTCTGTTTTGGGGCATTGAAAAAAAGCCGCCCTAGGTAAAATGAGGTCTGGCCCCAGGTACAATAAGGGTGTTGTACAGTCAGAACAAAAAAAAAATAAATAAATAAATAAAAAAGGCCATCCCTTCAACTAAATTCGCCGTAAATCACCGCAGAAATATGCGGTTGGTACCGATCGATTTGCAATAACGTCTAGTTTATAACTGTATAGTTAGATTTTGCCTAAGGGGTCGTTTACATATTAAAACAGGCAACTCCTATTTTTGACCTGATATTCGAATTTCTCAGATCAAGGTGGTTCAGAAAAGGGTCCTATATACATACTTTAAATCAATTCTTGATAGAGTTGCAAGCGAAAATGTGTTAGGGGTCCGTCTATACATTTAGAAAAAATAATTTTTGATCCACCATAAAATGAACATTATTCATTTAGATTCACACCGGAAAAAAAAGCATAAAAATATTAATTAAGAAATAAAACGAAATTAATCTACTGGAAGTTTGTTCTTGTTTCTAAACTTATCTGAAACCAGTGATGCCAGAGTGGGGATTTTGTCCCCAGATTGGGGATTTTTGAGGCTTCTGGGGATAGTTTTGGGGAATTCTAAAATTTTTGGGGACAAATCTTGGGAGTTCTTACACTTCCTGTCAATGTTGGCAACGTAATGATTTATCCCTACGACAAGGGATTTTCAGTAGCTTTATTGTTATTTGGGGATTTTTTTCAAAAATTGCCTTCATTTGGGGAAAAATCTGAGCTTAAATCCACTTAAATCTGCTTGATTTTTTTTTTTTTTTTTTTTTTTTTTTGAAAAACTTTTTATTTTCCCTTTTTAGTAGAAATGAAGTTGGGGATTTTTTCGAAAAAAAACCCTGATTTGGAAAAATTTGAAGACTTATTTGGGGAAATAATTTTCGACCACCTGGCATCACTGTCTGAAACTAGCGCTTCAATCCTAAGCTCGATCCCTACGAAGTGGATTATTCTATTTAATTTGCAGGTGAGGCAGACTGTAGACAGAGGGATAGGAAGCTTTGCGATTGTGCAAGCATGGGACAGGTCAGGTTAATGTTTGTGTCAAGACTTGTGTTTACGATTTTGCTCTTGTCTTGATTCTTATCCTATCGTCCTGATAATCTTATGATCACTGCTTGATTCGTTAAGGATTTGAAATTTGATTGTCAAGATAAATGCGAATGACAGAATAATTTTCTATATTTGTATTTCTCAGGCTTTTGGCAAGTTGGTGTCACGTTAATAGCAAAAATTTTGATTTAATATTTGCTTTATTGTAAACACTTACCAACTAAATAATCTCGCAAGATCTTTTCAGTATATTCATTTCAGGTGAGTCAAGTCTACTTATCTTTCATTTTCTTTTCATTTACCATTACTTATATTTAACACACAGTAGAGGAATTTAATATAGCTAACATATTTTTTATATATTTTGAATAATATAATTGTAAATGCAGGAATCCAATTAAAAGATAATTCGCAAATTATTATTAATAATCTTGTTCAAATATAATGTATTTTATTCGGTAATATTTCTCAGTTATGCTACAACAGCTTTAATTTTTCATTCAGTCTTATGTATTTTTAAATTATTCCATTTAAGATAAATATATATATATCATTCTCTAGTAATGAAAGTATTTTATACCTAAATTACTATGCATCTACGTTTTCTGTTGTTCCTGGTGTAGAAGTTTTATTCCAATAACACTGTCAATTGAAATGAATGTGAATAGAACTTACTCTTAAGAAAAAAGTGGTGTGTAATAAAAGGGGGACTAAAAAGGCCCAAGAATAAATTAAAATGTTGGCATCTCTGTAATATGCCATAGAAGTTGAGATATAGTCTTCCCGTTCTCGGGAAAACTTGGTGTACAGCAGAGCCATTTATTGATTGATATGCATCCAAATTGAATCCGCATAATCTTTCATAACGGCCATCTTACATATTAAGTTTTGTTTCATTATATATAATAGAACCTGAGATATAGTTTTCCCTTAAATATTACTGTGTAGAATCGCTTAATGAAATCGCTGTGTAGCAGCGCCACTTGTTAAGCGATTGACGCCAAAAGTTTACAGGCACTAATTTATGTGAAGGCACATCTAAATAAAAATTTATGTGCAATTTTATACAGTATTTCCTGGGTAGCAATTTACTGCAAAAGTTGGTAGGCACTAATTTAGGTCAAGATGCATGTACATATAAATTTATATGCAATTCTCTGCAGTAGTTCATAAGATACAGTCGCCTGAAAATTTTTATCCCACACACATATACAGGCATTTTCTAAAAATAGTCAAATCGTGTTCTAGATCTCTCAAAACTTATAAATCCATCGAAAACTTTACGAATCCAATACTTGAAGAAAGTAAAGAAAGTGAAATTGTCTTCTGGACGTCGCTAAACGTGTACAGCCATTGAAAACCTGAGGTACAAAAAATTATGAATGCTTTCGTATATATATAAACTAGTATGTTGTGGCCACCAAAAGACTCTCTTCTATATTTTTCTACACAAATTCACTAAGAGCAAATAATTTATTAAAATTATTATTTATTAAAAATTATCTAACATGATGAATGCAAATGATTTTCATCTTAAATAAAGCTAATACTAAATATCCAAAGTAAAGCAGTTTCATTGTCTATAAACAACATCTTAAAAAATGCATTTTTATAATGGTTATCTCACATATCAAGTTTCGTACAGTTATACACCACACAAGTTCAGATATAGCCTTCCCGTTATCGAAGAAATTTCCACTCTAGCAGCGCCATCTAACAGTCTATAAACCTCCACCTTGAATCAGCATAATGTGTCATAATGACCTTGTCACATATCAAATTTTGTTGGATTGCGCGCTGTAGAACCTGAGATACAGCCTTTCATTAAATTTCGGAAATCGCTGTGTAGCAGAGACACCTGATGAGCAGTTTACACCAAAAATTGATAGGTTCTAAATAATGTCAAGGTGCATCTTTATATAAATTTATATGCAATTCTCTGCAGTAGTTTCTGAGATATAGCCTTCCCTTAAATTGCTTAAAGCTCTATATAGCAGCGCCACCTGTTGGCCGATAAGCATCCACATTGAATCAGAACAATGTCTATAATGACCTTCCTACATGTCAAGTTTTGTTAGATTATATGCAATAGAATCTGAGAAATAGCCTCCCCTTTAATTGCGGAAATAGCTGTATAGCAGCGTTACCTGTTGAGCAGTTGACACTAAAAGTTGATAGGACTAATTTAGGTCAAAGTGCATCCACACATAAATTTATATACAATTCTGAGAAGTAGGTCCGTAGATACAAGTGCCACAAAATTTTTGTCACACGCACACTCAGACATTTTCTGAAAATAGTCAAATAGTGTTCGACTTCTCAAAACGTGTAAATCCGTCGAAAACCGGAAGTCGAATATTTCCACAATTTCAATACTTTCTTCTATTGAATATCGAAGAAAGTAAAAAGAAAGACATTTTTATTCTCTATAAATAAAGTCTTAAAAAATGCGCTTTCATAGTAGTTATTTCATATAGCAAGTTTCATACATATGCCATAGAAATTCAGATATAGTTTTCTTGTCTTCAGGGAAATTTGCAATATAGCAGCACCACTTATTGGCTAATATGCATCCAAATTGAATTAGAGGAATGTCATGTAATGGCTTTCTTACAATTCGAGTTTTGTTAGATTTTAAGCAATAGAACCTGAGCTATAGCTTTCCCTGAAATGCGTAAATCGATGTATAACACCGCCACCTGTTGAGATATTAGCACCAAAAGTTGGTAGGCACTAACTTATGTGGAGGTGCGTCTACATATAAATTTATATGCAATTTTCTGCAGTAGTTCCTGAGATATAGCCTTCACTTAAATTGTAGAAATCGTTGTGTAACAGCACAACTGTTGAGCAATTGACACTAAATGTTTTTAGGCACTAGCTTATGTCAAAATGCACCTTCGTAATAAACTTATATGCACGTTCGTGATGTAGTTCTTGTGATACAGTCTTTCCTGAAATTGTGGATATCGCGGTCTAGTAGCGCCATATTTTGAACAAAAGTTGATAAGCACTAATTTAGATCAAGGTACATCTGCATATAAATTTATATGCAATTATGTGCAGTAGTTCTTGAGATGCAGTCACCACAAAATTTTTATCGAACCCTCACGCACAAGCAGACATTTTCTAAAAATGGCCATATCGTGTTCTGGAACTCTCAAAGCGTGTAATTCCATCGAAAACCGAAAGTCAAAAATTTTTACGAATTTATTACTTTCTTCTATTAAATTTAGAAGAAAGTAAAAATTAAAATAAATAATAGTACTAATGATAATAAAAATTTGCCAAAAGAGCATATATAATCTTTTTGGTCGAGTAAATTAATATTTGTGTAAGGGAGTTGTGGGGTTTCGGAGGGGAGACTTTACATATAAATTTGTTATCTCTATATATTTTTAAAAAAGTTACTGTCACTGGCGTCAGATTTTTTTGTCTGCGACAGCATCTTCTAACGCAGGGCAGGCTCCTTCGCGTCATGAGAGGTATCAATGTGTTCCGAGTACTCCAAGGAAGACATTTCAGCCACTTAGAAACTTTTATCATTTCAATTAAGAAGTTTTCAACTAAAAACGACCCCCTAGTTATTAAAAAAAAAAAAATAGATACCTTTTATGAAGCACTAAGGACAGAATTTTTGTAAGATATACTGAATAATTACGTTAGTGTAAAATCTTAGTGACGCCGGGATCGTAGGTCTGGGTGGTGTGCGCTCTATTGTGAGGGACAGACTTTCTAAGAGGTCATAGCCTGTGTTTATGCGAGTTTTGGGAAAAACCTCAGAAATCTTGATTCGGTAAGGTTGACGATCATGACGAGATCTAACATGGCCCTTCCGGTCTACCAGCTTTGAGCACAGAGCCATTAGTAGGGCAAACACATATCACTTATTTTTAATTGTAACTTTAAAATTTGATTATTCATTCATTCATCCAGTCTCTCATCATTTACTGGTATGATTGACATAAAATCTACATTTCAGAAGATTTTATACTTATTATATTGATTGCTTTGTTCAATGATACAAAACATAATAGCACTCAAATCTGTATAGAAAAATTTAGCTCCTGAGTTTACTTTTTTTTTTTTTTTTTTTTTTTTTGGTAAAGCGAGGAAGGGGGACAGAGACTGGCCATGAAATTTGTCCAATCCGTTACAGCTCAAGAATGATATGATTTTTTTTTTTTTTTTTTTTTTCACAGTAAAAAGGACATTAAAATAATTCCCTTATTTATTTTTTTTATACCTAAATCTTCACTTTCCCTTGTTATTTTTACCTATTTATTTATTTATTTATTTATTTTTATTTTATTTTTATTTATTTTTATCTATTTTGCTATTTAGTAATTTTTGGGAAATTTTTCATTAATATTGCTGTTAAATTTTTTCCAAGTCTCTGTAAGATCTGTTAATTTTATCTAAATTCAAATTCTCGTGCATATATTAAGAGAAGGCAAAAAAAATATAAATAAATAAATAAAACTAAGTCCGAAACTGAAATCTATTGTAATTTTCTGAAACTGAATCCTTCTTACAACCATTTCAGTGCATTCAGCTCATAAAAGAGAGAGAGAAAGTCCGAAATTGGAATATATCGTCAGTGGCGGATTCAGAACTTGCCTTTGAGGGGGGGGGGGGCTAAGATTTTTCAAAGTATTATTCTAGACCAATAAAATATTTACAAGTGCAATATTCAATCCGCGATTGTAATGAAATGCTCGCCCTCTGGTGGGCTAAGGTGAAATTACAATAAACATGGTTTAATTCGAATTCCATACAGCCGCCATTGCTTGCCGATATTTAGTTTCACATATATTTATTGAATAAAAATGAATAAATACGGTAAAAAAGATAACACATACTGTTGTGTGCTACAATCTAACTCCAAAGGATCAAGAAATCGAGAATTGAGCTTCCATTTATTTCCAAATGACAAATTTAAAATTTCAGTTGCTTCGGCTAATGGAAGTAAAGAATTAATCAGATGATTTGAAACTAATATTTGTTCAACTTCAGTTAAAAATCTACTTCCGATCGAACTTTGAATAAACTGAAGTGTTTTTTCCAAAAGCAATCAATTTTCCATAATGTAATGGCGGAGAAATTATAGTACGAATATTAAGTAGAATAACAAAAAGAACACGTGGCTATAATGTTTACTAACAATTGCAGTGTTGAGAAAGCGCCATCTATCGATCATTACAATCGCGGATTGTAAATGTCAGTGTTTTTTTTTTTTTTTTTGGGGGGGGGGGGTAGCTTCAGCCCCTAGCATCCCCTTAAATCCGCCACTGTATATTGTACTCTTGGAAATCGTACCCCTCCTTCGTCTACGGCCATACCTACAAATTAAATAGAATGATCCACCTTATATGCATCGAGCTTGGGAACGAAGTGCTGGTGATGTTGAATCCCCTATAACGCGATGCTACGAAACACTAACAAAAAAATTTGAGAATAGTACTCATACAGCGCGATAAACTGTCCCGTATAACGCGTAAGATAAATTTAACATTTTCACACAGTTAATCAAATTTTTTATTCCTCTAAGTCGTAAATGACTCATATTTTTTCTTCTTAGATAGTTTATGAATTAAAAAAATTTTTTGATTGTTTATTTTTAATAAATATGAAAAAACTTATTATGTAACTTTATGCGATAGAAATTACATAGCTTGAGTCATATGAATCCTACAATATTCCATTACAAAAATGTAGGTGGCAAGATAAATTAGTAATAGTGATAATGATAATAACAATAGCGATAAAAATAATAATTAAAAAAAAATTAAACATTTAAAATAATTCAGCTATTTTTGTTGGGTATATTTTTTATGTTATACAGTAAGTCCCGCATGAAAGCGTTTCTAAAAAGTGTTACATTTCATTTGAGGCATACAAACCTACAATATAGAAATTACAAAAATATATATAACAAGATTTAATCAAAAGTCTTGTTAATTCTTAAGTAAGCCCGGGCTCTACGGGCCTATTGGGTAAACAGGCCTTGGTTTTGAGTAATAAGTCACGCCTTTATACCTTTTCTAAAACATTAAATTATTTAACAAATTCATGATTTAATCATAGCTGCCACTATTTTAATTTATTCCGGAGTACTTTTAGCCCCGCCCTTATTTCACACCACTTTATATACAGAAAATTTTTCTCTAATACTCCGTTAGCAGTCGCTAGTTCGTCAATTTGCCGCCCATCCTTTAGAGTTGCCTTTTTCATTCAATAGCCACCAAAAATTTTTATAAGTAGCATTTGATACATATACAACGCGATTAAAAGCAAAGGAACGTCGATCACATCACTTCTTAAAATTATTGGTGAGAGTTAAATAAAAAGTGCGCAATCTGTAATAGGTGGCGCTGTCTATAGTGACTACTAACAGGATACATAACTTCAATCAAAAAGGAAAAAATTACTTTAAAAAAATATGAGTGATACGAAATAAAGGCGGGGCTAAAAGTACTCCTGAATAGATTAAAATATTGGCAGCTATGATTAAATAACTGAAATTTTGTCATCAACAATCGAAACGGTAAATTTCATTCGTTTATATACCGTAGCGTGTTAGAAAGAGTCAAACAAAATAAAATTAATAAAAAAAGACACATTTTTTAAAGTAAAGTATTGTTTAAGAAAAAGCTAGAGGGTAAGATGTTTTAGCATACTCTTTCTAAGCAAAGTATCTGTATGCATAGAATATTGATTGTACAATATGAATATTGAGTATATTTACAATAAAAATGAGTATACATTATAATTATATTCTTTCTAATCAATATATTTGTATATATAACATATTTCGTTGTAAAAATATAAATATTGGGTATATACTAAAGAAATAAATAACAGACAAATTGGGAAAGAAACGCCCACTGGTGGAGCGATACTTTACGTACGACACCACTCTGGTGTCGCCGGACGACATAATGTTAATTTGTATCGTAAACATCGAAACCTTACGAAAACTATTTAAAAAGAGAGAGAGAGAGAATAAAATAAAGTAATTTTTTTTTTTTTTTCAATATTGGACTGAAGTTGAATCGATTAGTCTGATAATGTATGCCTTACATAATTCGATTTCCTAATGCCCAGAACGAATATCTCACGTTATACAGGATTCTACCGTACTTGAAATCTTAATTATGAAAAGTGTAAGATCGGTATCGATATCTTTAAAAGTGAAAAGACATATTCCTTTATTTTAAATTCTTTTTCTATAATAAATGGGAATTTTACGTCGTGATTAGTATTAATCGAAAATAAAAAATATTTCGTTTTGTTACAATAATAGGTATAGATTTTACAAACTCAAAAAAAAAAAAAAAAAAAAAAAATCAGTTTTCCACTGTTTTATTCAGTATTAAAAAACTGTTAATTAAAATTTAATATTTTATTATGTTACATCGTGCTATAAAATTTAAATAACATAAAGCGTAAAACGGTACAGTAAACAATAGCAAAAATGTCACAACAAGATTTAAACTGAAAATTCGAGGTAAAATTCGTATAAAAATTATTAAATAATAATAATAATAATAATTAGACAAAAAGAAAAAAAAAAAAAAAAAAAAAGATTATCGACTTGTTTCAAACAATAAGCTTCCCTTAACGCATTCTCTAAAACATGACATTTAACTTGAAATGTACGAACAGTATAATATTCAAGTACAAAAAAAGGACAGCAGGGTTAAAATAGAATTTTAGCAGTGAGAAACTAGGAAAAATTGTTTAATATTTAAGAAGAAACACTTAACATATGAGGATGTATGTTCCTATAAATATGAGACGGGTATGTTCCTATCTTGTTACGTAAGCCACGCCTTTACACATTTTTCTAAAACTTTACATTATAAAACAAAATGATTTTACATATTTTCAATTAAACATTTAAGTTTAGTCTTCAGCAATCGATGTAGCAAATACATACTTGCCAACCATCTCATTAATAACCGTACAATTGTTAACGCCCCCTGGAAAAACGCCCATTTTCTCACACCACTATATTTTCAGAGAGAGTTATTCTCTCCAAATTTTGTTATGATTTAATAAGACTGAAATTACTCTAAAAAATTATTGATGTGAAAAAAAAGGCGGGTACTAAATATTGTACAGTTCATAATGAGATGGTTGGCAAGTATGCAAATACCATTGAGGGTCATGCCATTGAGGTTCATGCGTTGCTTCTCGAGTCAAATTCGAACATGCAAAATAGTTTTTTTTTTTTTTTCATTGATATAGAGGCGGGGCTTGTTTTCTTTTGGAATTCTTCCGAATCTCTTGCCTGCATTGTGATGATTTGACAAAAGCCAAGCCAATTTGTATAATAAACATTGAAATGTTGCTTAGAAAACAATAAGAATAACATAAAGAATAATTTATCGGGAAGATATGAATCAATGTTTGTCATATTCATTTAACATTAGCATCCCCATACTTTGATGGCTTATAACTCTATGAAAAATTGAGCTAAATATGCAAACTATACCATTTTCTGCGATAATTTGATCCAAATTATTAAAAAAAATTATAAAAATGGGGGTTACCATTGAAAAATGTAAAGTTGATGCCAGTTTTAATATGCAGATGACCGTACGGAAAATCTAACCAAAGCGTTATAAACTAAACGTTATTACAAATCGATCGGTGCCAACCACATGCAGAGCTGCCAAACTAATCCGGCAAATTGTTAGTACCGCCCCTTTTTCTACACCACTTAATTTTTAGAGTATTTGTTTTCTTAACTCAACGTAACTATATTTCAAGAGAGTTACTGTAAAAATTAAGTGGTGTAGAAAAATGGCGGTATTAATAATTTGCCGGATTAGGTTGGCAGCTCTGCACATGTTTCGACGGTAATTTACGGAGAAATTGGGGGGGGGGGGGACCACACCTTAATGTATCAATATTTATTTTATTTATCTATAGTAGTGAATGATAATAAGTAAAATTATTTGTTACCTAATAATATATACACCTTTATTTTATTAAATAGGATGTTGCATCTTAAAGACTTAATAAACTACTTCAATATGATACGTAAGTATCGCATTTTAACAAATGTGTGAAGACAAACATACTCACACCGTTATATCTTCTCGATATTTTTTTTTTAAATATATTTCTCATTACCAGTATAGTTATTAATTGAGTATGTGTAATTTACTTTCATAAAAATTGCTTGAAATCGCTCTGGTTGCAGGCGATGCATGTTTTACCATGAATGAAGCGACATTACCTCTGCCGACTTTTGTACCTTTAATGACACGACGAAGGGAAGAGACTGAAACAAAACAATGCCCTAAAATTCTATTTCAGAGCTTGGCACAGTGGCGATTTTTTTTTTTCAAGACGACAGTACATGCTCTCGTCTTATTGGAACTTACCATTTTTTAAATTGGCAAATGTTTTCTTTCAATCTTTAGCACTAGCTAGTATTAAGTGCTACCTTACTTTTCATTAATTATCAATATAAACACTGTCTTTTATGTCTTGAAATTGGGAAATATTGTGTTAATATTTATTTTATGAAATCTGTTCTCTATTTTGCCATGAATATTATATGATATTAATGAAGAAAATGTTGTAAGAAATTTCAACTTTCAGCATATATCTATATATATGGTTCAGCTAAGGAGTACTATTAAATAACTGATGTTGTGTGTGTGTGCTATGTAATACTAGATTTCATTCGATTATGCTGTTCTAAACTAACATTTGAATTCTTGTAATACAGTTTATAAAGTTAAATTCTAATATGTTACGTAATGTATTTATAATTTTACTTCCAATAATAATAAAATAACGTTCTAAAATATTGTATCAGTTCTTTAACACAAAAACGTGCCCTGAATCCTTAACACTTTCGCGACCGCTGCCGTGAATTCACGTCATTTGAAAATCTATAACTCCGCCAGTGGGCGTTTCTTTAGGTTACATGGGTTACATAGCTAAATTATTTCTTAACAAAGTACCTGATATATTAATATTTGAACAATAAATGCTCTATGAATACAAATACTTTGATTAGAAAGAGTGTAATAGTAATCTGTGTCCATTTCTATTATAAATGTGAATACAGAAAACATTCATTTAAAATAATGTAATGTACAAGATTACCACCCACAGGCGGAGCTTACTGTCAAAAACATGCGGTTGCGAAGGTGTTAAAAAGAAAAATAATTTCATTTTGTTAAAATATGTGTAACCTTTTTAACTTTAAGTACATTGTAGGTTAAAATCACAGCCTACTTAATACTTTTTACTTTTTCATGATATTTTTATATTATAATAATAGCACTAAAAATGTTTCAAATAAACAAAATTATAATTAAATGCTTACTCTTTTTTTTTTTTTTTTTTTTTTTTTGCCTTGCTGACGTCCTATTTGCTTATATTAAGCTTTATTATTGACTGTGTACAAGGTCTGTTCAAAAAGTATCCGACCTCAAATTTTCCTGCGCACATTAGAGTTTCTAAAGCGGCGTCACTCTGCACGGTGGGAGGAGATAGCTTAATGCGCATACTTGAATTTTTTCTCCGCGTTCCTGTGTACTAGGACAGGGCGATGTAGCGATTCTATAAATCGATTTATCTTCCATCTAATATCGCGATATAGACATAAATCGATTTAACACTGATTTCGAAAATACCTCCTCCTTACCCCTCCTATACAAGTATTTTTATCAGTAGTATAAGGACCGAAAAGCAACGCTGCTATTACTCATTTTCTGCGATTTCCCATCTCTCTATATATAAATGGCTAAGAGAGTTTTCTTCCTGTAAGTCCGTGGCTGGACGCAAGTTGATTGGCTAAGAGAGATTTTCTTCTGTTTGTCTGTGTGTTGTTGCCAGCAGCTTTTCATACTTTAGTTAATTTAAAAAACTGTCACGTTTTTCATACTTTAGATAATTTAAAAAAATCTAATTGTCCAATCGGTAGGTTAATTAAGCCGGCGGATTGAGAAAAAATGCCCCTTTCATTTGGTACTTTATTTGTAACGGAATTTTGATTATAT
The DNA here is from genome assembly GCA_963930645.1 of Salticus scenicus. NCBI lineage: Eukaryota > Metazoa > Arthropoda > Arachnida > Araneae > Salticidae > Salticus > Salticus scenicus. The sequence goes on along the minus strand of OZ005662.1, from coordinate 73,896,400 downwards.
TTTTTAAAATTAATTATAATGTGAAAATAATAACCTCTCAAAAGCTTTAAATGTGGACATTTAAAATTTTAATTGTTGCTAAAAAGAAAAAAAAAAATTACTTTTATTTTTCAAACATAAAATGAAATATGCTTTCTCGCGAAAAATAAAAAATTATAAAATATTTTAATCCGACCTCAAATTTTCCTGCGCACAGTAGAGTTTCTAAAGCGGCGTCACTCTGCACGGTGGGAGGAGACAGCTTAATGCGCATACTTAAATTTTTTCTCCGCGTTCCTGTGTACTAGGACAGGGCGATGTAGCGATTCTATAAATCGATTTATCTTCCATCTAAAATCGCGATATAGACATAAATCGATTTAACACTGATTTCGAAAATACCTCCTCCTTACCCCTCCTATACAAGTATTTTTATCAATAGTATAAGGACCGAAAAGCAACGCTGCTATTACTCATTTTCTGCGATTTCCCATCCCTCTATATATAAATGGCTAAGAGAGTTTTCTTCCTGTAAGTCCGTGGCTGGACGCAAGTTGATTGCCTAAGAGAGATTTTCTTCTGTTTGTCTGTGTGTTGTTGCCAGCAGCTTTTCATACTTTAGTTAATTTAAAAAACTGTCACGTTTTTCATACTTTAGATAATTAAAAAAAATCTAATTGTCCAATCGGTAGGTTAATTAAACCGGCAGATTGAGAAAAAATGCCCCTTTCATTTGGTACTTTTTTTGTAACGGAATTTTGATTATATTTTTTAAAATTAATTATAATGTGAAAATAATAACCTGTCAAAAGCTTTAAAAGTGGACATTTAAAATTTTAATTGTTGCTAAAAAGAAAAAAAAAAATACTTTTATTTTTCAAGCATAAAATGAAATATGCTTTCTCGCGAAAAATAAAAAATTATAAAATATTTTACTCATACATGAAAAAAATCTGGAGTGACTCCACTCGACTTTCCGAACATTGAGTAACTAACAGTTTTGTAGATAAAATAAAGAAAGAGGAATTGCTAAACAAACAAAAGAGAGAAAACCATAATAGAGTGTTTTTTTCTCCATATATCACACGAGGTTTTATTTAACGCTACTGAACTTTGAGCCCTTAGATCATAATGATAAAGAATTTTTCGTTTTGTCCCTGTAAAAATCTATAGATGCTAGATTCACCAAAATGCTTATAGTTAGTGCAACAGTGATTTATAATATTCGTACAAATTTTCAGCTCAATTGAATAAGGCGTTTAGATGCTATCGCACTTTTAAAAATTTGTTCTCATAGGCCATAATGATAAAGAATTTTTCTTTGTGTCCCTGTAAAAAAACTGTAGTGCTAGATTCACCAAAATCTATACAGTTGGTGCAAATGCGACCTATAACATGTGTACAATTTTTTTGCTCAGATTAATAAGGCGTTTAGACGCTATCACACTTTTAAAAATTTGGCCCCATTGGCCTTAATGATAAAGAATTTTTCTTTGTGTCCCTGTAAAAAAACTATAAGTGCTAGATTCTCCAAAATCTATACAAGTTGAGTATCTGTGACCTATAATATGGGTATAAAATTTTTGCTCAATTGAATAAGGCGTTTAGATGCTATCGCACTTTTAAGATTTTGGTCCCATAGGCCATAATGATAAAGAATTTTTCTTTGTGTCCCTGTAAAAAAACTATAAGTGCTAGATTCACCAAAATCTATAGGGTTCGTACTATGGTGACTTACAATATACGTACCAACTTTCAGGTTAATCGAACAAAGCCTTTAGACGCTAGCGTGTTCACAAACATACACACATACACACATACACACATACACACACACATACATACATCATCGTAAAAATAGTGAAAACGGACTCAGGGGACCTCAAAACGTATAGAAACATCAAAATCTCGAATTCGGATTTTTGACATGATTACAATACTTTCCTCACTATAGTGTTCGGAAAGTAAAAATGAAAATTGAAAATGGAGCAAAAAAAAAAACAATTTATAAAGGTCAGGAGTTCCAAAAATTAATGGAAATATAAATGAACGTTAAATAAATAAAATAGTCGTCTGATCAATCACGTGATATTGAAAAACAAAGAATCGAATTCAGTAAATATGGAAAGGAAAGGAAAACGAAAAGAAAGAAACAAAAATTATAATAATAATAATAATGACAAAAATTATGTGTTTTTGTCTAAAGTGACGATAAAAATTCAAAAGTTGCTAAGGGGAGCTACATTAAGGCTGTACCATGATCAGGTTTACATATTTCATTATTTCATTATTTATTTTTCTATATACAGACTACTATTAACTAACTCAACTACTATTATAACCACAAAAATTAATTGTCTCATGCGATAATACGAATAAATCAAATAAATCGAATAAATCAAATAAATATAGAAAATAACGTGAAAGAAAATATTATGTACACCATGTTCATATGTAACTGGGATTTAGATATAAAATGGCTACTTCAACTTTTTCGATACTGTCCGTTTCGAAACTGTCATCATATAAGCACACAAATGGAAGCCCACTGATAAGCTATTGTCACAGGTAATAGAACGGACACCCGAGAGTCTGAGAATAAGTGGGGCGCTGCCGAACTCAGCGGGAAACCAAAGCGGGCTTTAAAGAAATTTCATTATTTTTTAATTTTCTTTTTTTTTTTTTTTTTGTAAAGCGATATAGAAAAGAGTTTCCTTTAAATATAGTGACCAGCGAAGCGAGAAAAGCCTTCCTTGATTCAATACCTTTGTTGATTTCATAAATTAAAAAATTGTTTCGCTAACAAACTTTGCTCTATTGACAAGCAGGCAGCATCATTCCGAGTTTTGTACATTTCCAGTTTATTTTGAAATTTTTCCCGCATTCGGAATTCGGTTCGTTCCCAAACAGGGGCTTTGCTAATATTGCTATAACTCAGCATCTATAGCTTAAATTTACGCCAAACTGCATAATTTGAAATTAAAATTTTAAATTATGCAGTTCAAACTGTAAAGTTTCTATTAAGAAAAGTTATGTTGATTAATTTCTGAATAATTAACATTAGGAGGCGTTGTTATAAATATTGATATTAAAGAGAGTTTTTGATGGCCTTTGGCACAACAGTTTTTGCAGTGTGCGTTGCCTTTTGTTTGCAGCACTTGGGCCTACTTTGTTCACTTGACGAAGGGTCGTGTGTTATTTTGACTCGAAACAATTGTTGCTAGTTCTTTTGCATTTTATGGTGTTTGTTTAAAATTGTTACAGGATTGCTTTTCAACCCTAGTCCATTAACGCATTTTTGTTATTGTTATTTTTTATAGGATTATTGTTTCTTTTAAATTGTTTAGCACTTTTTTGTGTATTCCTGATATATGATGGAATATTAAACTTTGTATTTTGATTTATAAAATTTGTCTTTTACCACAGTCAATAAATTAAATTTGCACTTCTTCTAAAAAAATTTTTTTCAAGGTGATAGATAAATTCTACACGATATTTTTGAACCAACTGCCCAGTTTAGTAATAATTTAGAAAAAAAAAAAAAAAAAAAAAAAAAAATGAAAGCTGATTCCGAACTTTGTTATCATTTTACAAATATTTTTTAAAAAAATCTGCTTTTTTGTGTCATATTGCCGAAATACGTTATATTCAGGAGGTCAGTATCCAATATGCCTATAAATAAACCACACATCATTCTGAAAGAAAGAAAGAAAAAAAAAATCAAGAACAATTTGTTCGTTAGATGAAATAGGTAGAGAGTTTGAAAAAGAAATTTAATTTTTAATGACGAAAAAAAAATAGATTAAACTCTGTTTCCATTTAATAGTATTTTAAAGTTATATTAATTGTATATTTTATTAACTTCAGTAAAATAATATTTGAAGCTTATTAATGGTATTATAAAGAGCGTAATAAATATTACGTAATGAGGAGCACCTTTAAAAGTTCTTGTGTTCATTCTTTAAACATCCCACCCCCCTTACAAAATACTAATTATTGAATTAATAATGACAATCAGATATATCGTATTGCATTATGAAACAATTTTTATCGTGATTTACTGTATTCTTAAATATTGTAAAAAATAAATTTGTTTTCTATTTAATTTAATGGGGGAAAAAAATTATATATTTATGTTAATATTTATTACAACAATGCATACTGTATTTGCCGAAAATAATTACTTATTACAAAAAGAAAGAAATCATTACTTAGCAAACAAATAGGAGTCTCCGTAAAACTGCAAGAAGTTAAAAGTTTGGAACAGTTACGATTCATCTAAAATGGTATTTTCTTTTCTCTCCGGTTTAGCATAGCGCAAGCGCAGCACTTCTTCTCTCCTTTGGAATAAACGGACCACACGACAGAAGATTTAAGCGTATCGTCTCTCTGGTATCTACTTTGAAATTTGAAATGAAAAGCCGGCACGTAGCACAGTTCATATTAAAATAAATTGTAAGACGGCTTTTGCACTTACTGTTAAATCGTTTTCGCTAAATCGATAAAACTTCCCTTGATGCATCAACTCGCAAGCGTGACGAGGAAACTTGATGCCTAGCTAACATCGGATTTTTATCTCTAAATCAATGCAGCATTAAATCGTCTAACATCGTCATTCCGAAATTTCGTAACAGATGGTATCTTTAAATCTGATCGCCGATTTTAGCTATAAATTGATTTTTGTGTTACAGCGATGTAACGCCCAGTCCAACTGTGTACCAGTCGTTTCCTGCAAGCAGTCGAGACAAGACATTAGATCGCGCCCATCACAAATGCTCCAGCTTGCTCCTTTTACTAATGAGCATGCGTGGAGACTTCGTCTCTTCTCCTCAAATGCTAAGCAAGAAGGAAAGTCTCAGAAATTGAGGCACAGTAGTGCTTCCCTCTATTAACGATTAATTTAAACAAACATTTTCAGAGAAAAAAAATTTCCCCTTTTTAAAATATATCATTTAAATAATAAAAATCTCAGAATCGGAGTTATTTTATTTTATTTTAAAGTCAGCTTCCGTCAATTAAAAAAATGTACAGTTTAGAAAAAGATTCAAATAAATGTTTATAAGTGTAGGAGGTCTTCATTAATAAAAATATTCATGGATTATCAAAAGTTTTTTTTTTTTTTTTTTTTTTTTTAGGAATTTCACTTCAACAATATATTTTAGAAATTTAATTTTTACTTTTATTTATTTTGTATAAAATTTCTCGACTTCTTGCAGGAAACGACTGGTACACAGGAACGCAGAGAAAAAATTCATGTATGCGTATTATGCTGTCTCCTCCCACTGTGCACAGTGACGCCTCTTTAGAAATTCTACTGTGCGAAGCAAAATTCGAGGTCGGATACTTTTTGAACAGACTTTGTACACAGTCAATAATAAAGCTTAATATAAGTAAACAGGACGTCAACAGAGAAAAAAAATGAGTAAGCATTTAATTTTAATTTTGTTCATTTGAAATAATTTTAGTGCTATTATTATAATATAAAAATATCTCGGAACAGTAAAAAGTATTAAGTAGGCAATGATTTTCACCTACAATGTACTTATAGTTAAAAAGGTTACACATACTTTAATAAAATGAAATTATTTTTCTTCTTAACACCTTCGCGACCGCATGTTTTTGATTTTTTGACAGTAAGCTCTGCCTGTGGGTGTTAATCTTGTAGATCACATTATTTTAAATCAATGATTTCTGTGTTCATATTTGTAATATAAATGGACATATATTACTATTACACTCTTTCTAATCAAAGTATTTGTATTCATAGTGCATTTATTGTTCAAATGTGAATATCAGGTACTTTGTTAAGAAATAATGTAACTATGTAACCCATGTAACCTAAAGAAACGCCCACTGGCGAGTTATAGATTTTTAAATGACGTGAATTCACGTCAGCGGTTGCGAAAGTGTTAAGGATTCAGGGCACGTTTTTGTATTAAAGTACTGATACAATATTTTAGAACGTTATTTTATTATTATTGGAAGTAAAATTATAAACTGTAAATACAGTAAGTAACATATTAGAATTTTAACTTTATAAACTGTATTACAAGAATTCAAATGTTAGTTTAGAATAGCATAATTGAATGAAATCTAGTATTTCATAATTCTCCTTACCTGAACCATATATATAGATATATGCTGAAAGTTGAAATTTCTTGCAACATTTTCTTCATTACTATCATACAATATTCATGGCAAAATAGAGAAAAGATTTCATAAAATAAATATTAACAAAATATTTCCCAATTTCAAGACAGTGTTTATATTGATAATTAATGAAAAGTAAGGTAGCACTTAGTACTAGCAAGTGCTAAAACTTGAAAGAAAACATTTGCAAATTTCAAAAATGGAAATTCCAATAAGACGAGAGCATGTACTGTCGTCTTGAAAAACAATCGCTAATCTAATAGAATCGCCACTGTGCCAAGCTCTGAAATAGAAGTTCAGTACCAGTCTCGCGTCGGGTCATTATAGGTGTCTTGTCTAAATGAAGCTTGGCTGGCGTTAAGCCACTTCCTATATGGTGAGACCACCTATCGCCTGCAACCGGCACGATTACAAGCAACTTCTATTGAATCATGATTTCATAATGGATTAAATACACACTACTCTAATGGGAAATATATATTTTTAAAAAAATACAGAAAGATGAAACGGTGTGATTATATATATATATATATTTTATACACGCAACTTATGCATACCTGCCAATATTTTAATTTATTTCGGAGTAATTTTAGCCCCGCCTCGAATTCGTACCATTTATTAATTTTTTCTTATTTTATCGAAATTATGTGTTGAAGAAAATTTTTCTATAAATAAAGTGCTGCGAAATAAAGGCGGAGCTACAAGTACTCCGGAATAAATTAAAATATTGCCAGCTATGCTTATGTAGCATATTGAAGCAGTTTATTAAATCTTTAAGATGCAACATCCTATTTAATAAAATAAAACCAAAAATGTGTACATATTATTAGGTAACAAATATTTTACTTATTATTATTCACTACTATTGATAAATAAAATAAATATTGACACATTAAGGAGTGGTTCTTTATTGAACAGTCAGAAAAAAAAGAGACCCCACACCCACCACCTAATTTTGCCGTAAATTACCGTAGAAACATGTGCGGAGCTGCTAACCTAATCCGGCAAATTGTTAGTAGCGCCCATTTTTCTTACACCACTTAATTTTTAAAGTAATTCTCTTCAAACATATTTACTATGAATTAAGAAAACAAATACTCTAAAAATTAAGTTGTGTAGCATAGCTGCCAATATTTTAATTTAATCCGGAGTACTTTTACCCCCGCCTTTATTTCGCACCACTTTATTTATAAAAAAAAATTCTCTAATATATAACTTCGATCAAATAAGAAAAAAATACTTTAAAAAAATAAGTGGTACGAAATAAAGGCGGGGCTAAAAGTACTCCGGAATAAATTAAAATATTGGCAGCTATGGTGTAGAAAAATGGGCGGTACTGATAATTTGCCGGATTAGGTTAGCTGCTCTGCATGTGGTTGGTACCCATCGATTTGTAATAACGTCTAGTTTATAACGGTATAGTTAGATTTTGCTTAGGGTCATCTGCATTATAAAACTGGCATCAATTTTATTTTTTTTCAATGATAAAACCCATTTTTTTTTTTTTTTTTTTTTTTTTTTTAATAATATTTTTTAATTATTTAAATCAAATCATCGCGAAAAATGGTATAGTTTGTATATTTCGCTCATTTTTTCATAGAGTTATAAGCCGTCAAAATATGGGGAGGCTAATATTAAATGAATATGAAAAACATTGATTCATACCTTCCCAAAAAACTATTATATTCAAATTCTGATTTTTTTATGCGTTAGAATGAAGTGACGAAAACCCATTTCATGCGTTTTTTTGATTGATTTTTTTTTTTAATTATGAAAATTATTAATACATTCATATTCGAAAAAATTATGAATTATGACCTACATTAATTTTTGCACGAATAAAACAGGCATCATCAAAAACATGGGTATCCAAATTTACAGCTCGTTCCTAACATTTTTTTTTTTTTTTTTTTTTTTTGAGTTACAGGGATATTTCAGTTTTTAATGCTGTTAGGAGGCCGTCACTTGCTATAATCTGTATCATCTGTAAGTAAATATCTGTATATAAACTCGCGGAAAACTATTTTAGTTTATCTTTAGGTTATTCTTATTGTTTTTTATGCAACATTTCGATGTTTATTATTTTACAAATTGGCTTACTTTTGTCAAATTATCACAATGCAGGCGAGATATTCTGAAAGAATTCCAAAAGAAAACAAGCACCGCCTCTATATCGATGAAAGAAAAAAAAAACTATTTTGCATGTTCGAATTTGACTCTATAAGCAACGCTGGTATGCATGAACTTCAACGGCATTTACTACATCGATTGCTGAAGACAAAACTTAAATGTTTAATTGCGAATATGTAAAATCATTTTGTTTTACAATGTAAAGTTTTAGAAAAATGTGTAAAGGCATGGCTTACGTAACAAGATAGGAACATACCCGATCCTCATATGTTAAGTGTTTCTTCTTAAATATTAAATAACTTTTCCTAGTTTCTCACTGCTAAAATTCTATTTTAACCCTGTTGTCCTTTTTTTTGTACTTGAATATTGTAGGGCTCCTACACCTCAAGTTAAATGCCACGTTTTAGAGAATGCTTTAAGGCGAAGCTTATTCTTTGAAACAACAATACGCAGTCGATAATCGTTTTTTTTTTTTTCCCAATTATTATTATTATTATTATTATGTAATAATTTTTATACGAATTTTACCACGAATTTTCAGTTTAAATCTTGTTGTGACATTTTGTGCTATTGTTTACTGTACCGTTTTACGCTTTATGTTATTTAAATTTCATAGCAGGATGTAACATAATAAAATATTAAAATTTTATTAAACTTTTTTTAATATTGAATAAAACAGTGGAAAACTTTTTTTTTTTTTTTTTTTTGAGTTTGTAAAATCTATGCCTATTATTGTAACAAAACGAAATATTATTCATTTTCGATTAATTCTAATCACGGCGTAAAATTCCCATTTATTATAGAAAAATAATTTAAAACAAAGTAATGCATTTTCCCTTTTAAAGATATAGATACTGATCTTACACTTTCCATAATTAGGAATTTAAACACAGTAGATTCCTGTATAATTCGGGATATTCATTCTGGGCAATAGGAAATCGCATTATGTAGGACCTGAGCCTCCTAAACTAGATGCCTGTCACGTGGCTAGGAAACTTGGCAACAATTGAAGCGGTAGACAGCGCCACCTGGTACAGATTGCAGGAGTATTTTATTCAACTGTCACGCATAATTTTAAGAAGTGATATATGATATACATTATCGACTTTTCTTCTATTCTATTCACCTTTTATGTATATCATATCCCACTTTTAAAAATTTTAGGTGGCTGTTCAATAAAAAAGTCGCACAATCTGTACTAGGTGGCGCTGTCTACCGCTTCAATAGTTGCTAAGTTTCTGGGCCACGCGACAGGCATCTAGTTTAGGAGTCTACGGTTGGACATACATTATCACACTAATCTATTCAACTTCAGTCCAATATTGAAAACATTTATTTTACTTTATTTATGTTTTTTTTAAATAGTTTTCTAAGTAATGTTTCGATGTTTACGATACAAATTAGCACTATGCCGTCCGGTGACACCACAGTGCTGTCGTACGTAAAGTATCGCTTCACCAGTGGGCGTATCTTTATTAATTTGTTTGTTATTTATTTCTTTAGTATATACCCAATATTTATATTTTTACAACGAAATGTGCTATGGATACAAATATATTGATTAGAAAGAATATAATTATAATGTATATCCATTTGCATTGTAAATTTGAATACAGAAAATTTTGTTCTGAAATATTGTAACTTGAGAGAAACACGGCTACAGGCGGACCTTATTTTAAAAAAGACGAATCATGCAGTCGCAAAAGTGTTAACTAATTTTTGTAAAATTAACACATTGCAGGTGGCAAATTTTGACGTCATTCCAAAACATTTTACCCTCTAGCTTTTTCTTAAAGAATACTTTACTTTAAAAAATGTTTCTTTTTTATTAATTTTATTTTGTTTGACTCTTTCTAACACGCTACCATATATAAACGAATGAAATTTACCGTTTCGATTGTTGATGACAAAATTTCAGTTATTTAATCATGAATTTGTTAAATAATTTGATGTTTTAGAAAACGTATAAAGGCGTGACTTATTACTCAAAACCAGGGCCTTTTTACCGATTAAGCCCGTAAAGCCCGGGCTTTCTTAAGCATTTATGAGGGGGGGGGGGGGCAAATTCAGTTTTAAAATAATTTTTTGTCCAAGAACTTTTTTTTTTTTTTTTACGAAACATTGATCTACACTACGAAACTCACTTTTACTGCAGCTCTAGTGCGACATTAATATAATCAACCATCAATCAACAAACTTCAAACATCACAGTGACGTGAGAAGAGAAAGAGGTGGGGAAAACGCTATTTACCAAGAAGGAGGTAGTTGCATTTCCTTTCTTTATGAGTGTATTTCCTTCAGGTTCTTGGTAAGATTAACTGAAACTGTATCCGCGATACGCAGCAGTTGCTTATAGTTGTACCGAACTTAGAATTAGCATTATATGTTAAATAAGTATTTTTCTCACTTCATTTGCATAAAAATTAGACTATATTAACTTATTTTTTTGTTTAAAAATTTTCATGCAAATAGTAACATTTTTTAAGCTTACATAAAATTCTGTATATATAATAAGGAACAAATGATTCGTATAGGATTAGGGGGCTCTCTGCTTTTTTGGGGGGGGAGGGGGGAGTGAATAACACCGGGCTTACCTCGCTTTTGAGTCTTAAACAGGCTCTGCTCAAGTCTACTAGTCTTCCCATCTGCAATTTCTTCACCGTGAAGTAATTTGGAGCCGAGTTATGCTTATAAAGGTGGGTTTTTGCCTTTTGCCCCCTTGGGGGGGGGGGGACAGGGGGTTATTTCGCAAAATCCCGTCTCAGTCAGCGTCAGGGTCCTAAAATCAACCTGCTCAGCAAAAATTGTGACTCTATCTCCCATAGGATCGCCCCAGCCGTGTTGAGTCAGAGAATCAGTGAGTGAATCAATGAGTTTACTCTTTTATATATATAGATATGTAATTTAGAATCAGCCAGCTGTATGGAAATTTAATTCTATCTTAGTATTATATGTAAATATTGTACTTACTATATAAATCATAAAAACAATTTATATATATATATATATATATATATATATATATATATATATAAATAATAGATATCGTAATAAGATTTAATCATAAAATTCAGCTATTAATAGAACTAAGACAATAACAGCACACTAAAATATAGAACTGAATTTAACATAGAGGAAAGAATTACACAAAAAGTTGCAATGTAGATTAAGAACCAATGAGTTAGGATAGTAACTTAAAATACTTACGCCGACCTGAATGATAATAAAAATGACCATTAAGCTTATGAGTGAAAACGAATAATAAATAATAAATCACAGAAATAATTGGGTGTAAATGCTTAAACATAGAAACATACTTATGAGAGTGAAAACGAATAATAAATAATAAATCACAGAAAAAATTGGATGTAAATGCTTAAACATAGAAACATACTTATCAAGGGGTGCATGCTTCATAAAGCTTAAAAAGCTGCAACGATTTCGTAAAACGATATTGCTAATCATAGCAATTAATATCGTTTCACACCCCGATCAATGCAGCAAAACCATAAAGAATTAGAAATAATTGAAATATTAAATTAAAACAAAGATTAAATATAATCTTAATGGAAACCAAAGTGAACACATGAATGAAGCAAAGCAACCACATGTATAACAATTAACTCTAACAGGAGAAAAGGATGATGCCAAAACTTAAATTGAAGTAAAATAAAAGCTCGACAGATATCGATTAATCGAAGATACTTCAGAGCATTTTCATTAAAGATAAATTACACAGAGTTAATATTAAATGATAATGTTAAAATAGATTTTATATTTAATTAATTTTAAAACTAGTAGAGTTGAATTAAATCGTACCATATACATTAATAATATATCATTTAAGTTAAAGACTGAAGAATAAAAGCATAAGACATTAGAGTGCAAGCGCCATCTATCGGTTAGCTATAAAAACATTAAGTCAGTAAAATTATTTCAGGAGAAGAATCCAATGCAATAAGGGAAATTAAGATGTATTGACTGAAAGATTAAGGCAATTAGAAGTATTGACTGCAAGATTAAGATAACTTTTAGCGCCAATTAAGTAATTAGAAGAATTGAACTTTTGTGATTAACCCAAAACTAAATAATCTTGAAATCATAGTATTAAATGTTAAGTTTTAATCAGACTCAATTACAAGCAATAATGCCAAAGAGTACACATGTAAGGATAAGCATTATAGGGCAGTCATTAATAATTAAAATTATAATTTAAAAGATTTTTTTTTTCAATAATATAAGATCTTATTTTTGTTATGCATATAGATTGATTGTTCAAACTTAACAAGGGAAGCCTCAAGTAGCCAGATGTACAAAATTAAATTTAAGGATAAAAGATTTCAAAATACATAGTATCAACCAGAAATATAAGCATGTAACTATGAGTAATTCCCCCCCCCCCACTTTTTTTTTATTATTAATTTTATTCAGCATCAAACCCTCCCAACCAACCAGCCAAACAACACCACCCTACCTCCTTAATCAAACATCTGCCCATCCATCCACCAGTTTTTTTTTTTTTTTTAATTAAACCTTAGTAGTTTTTTTTTTTTTTTGTGTGTGTGTGTTAGACAAAGACCCTTTATGATAAACAAGTGAATAAATAAATTTTTTGGGATAACCCGTTTTTGTAGCAACATTAATTATGTGAGAGATATTTTTGTTTTTAAACCTAACAGAACAAAGATTATGTATACGAAAGAGGTGATTGAGTAGGATATTTCTGTAAACAGAGATATGAAGACAAGAAGTAAAGTGAGTAAATAAATTTACTTTGAAACTGAAATCTTGTCTTTTGTCATGCAGATCAGTATAAATTTGACTACCATCAAGTTTGATTTTTAAATCCAAGAAATTTATACAGTTATTGTTGAGAAGATTATGAGTTAAGGTAAGGTGAGAAGGATATTCAAATTTAAATAAATTAGGGGAAAAATTATTGACATAAAAAATTATAATGTCATCAATGTATCGGTAAAAATAGACATTTTTAATACATAATCCCTGTTCATAATGGTAAAGGTATAAGTCAGCTAACATACTCGAGCTGCATCCTCCTTGTGGAATACCGACCTTTTAAATATAGATCTTATTACAGTGTAGAATGTAATTGTTATGAATAATAAAATTTAAAAGTGTCTTAAATGATGCTGCCGAAAAGCATTTTGGTAAAGAGATTTGACTTTTAAATTTTTCAAAAAGGTTAAAGATGATATGATGAAGATCCGTTAAATTAATATTATTAAACAGGTCAGCAAAATCATAAGTCATGATATCAGTCACATTATTCATAGATAAGACATTGGCTTTAAGTTGATAACTATTTTTAAGGCAAAAGAAATTTTTTGATATACTGATTAAGTCATAGATTTGTTTGAGAATATCAAGGAGAATTTTGTTAGCGTTATTGTTGTAAGTATTACACCCTACAGTGACAGTTCTAAATTTAATAGGATTTTTGTGAAATTTAGGGATAAGTACAATATAAGGATATTTAAAATTATTATATGGTAGCTTTAGCAATTTATAAAAGCAGTGAATTTTGCGGTTATTGATTTTAAGATCATGATTTGTAGGATGAAAGTTAGTACTATTAGATATAGATGAACTGAGTAAAGAAAGATAATAATGTTTACATATTATAGCATAATTATTAGGAGATTTATCTACATAAGTAATAACAAAGTTTTGTTGCAATTCTTTGATGGATTTAAAGAGATTTGATTTATTGTAATGTGTGAGATTTGATTTTTGTTGAATTAATTCATCTTTAAGTTTTGAAATCACTAAAAATTTCCATTGATTGAAATATTCAATAGGTTTATTATAAGAGATGGAGAGTTTATAAATAAACAAATCAATATCATATGAAAACTGTTGTATAATCTGTGAAATATTAGTTTTTGAAGGGAGTCGATATTTAGTACCATATTCCATAAAGTTCTTTAACTTAGAGTCATTAATAATATTAAGATCACCAGTGATAATATGTGCATGATCTCTGTCAACATATTTTACATAAGAGGGATGAGCACAACTACAAGTCACATGAGAAGATAAATTAGACTTAGAGACTGAATTATAGTTAAAAAGCAGACGACTAAGCGTAATAGGATATTTAAAGGTACGAGAAATATGAATGTCTTTAATTGGAAACATGCATGTTTTATCATTAAGAATGGATGATATATTAATGCTATTAAATATTTGATTAGAATAATTTAGAATAAGCTGTGAATTAGATTGGATTTTGTGAGGTTTTTTAGAGATATTTAAATTGAAGAGTTTTATTCTGTATAATATTAAATCATAGAAAATATCAGAAAAATGTTGATTATATCAGAAAAATGTTGATTAATATATATATATATATATGTATATATTAGTTTTATTTATGCCTCCTACTGTTAAGTAAGTAAATAAATGAAAGTAAAATAAATAGAAAGCATTCATTTTCTTCTAGACATGGGTGTAATATATTCCAATTATTAAAGTTTTTTATAAACAACACTATAACACATTTAAAAATTATTTAAAACTTCATAAAATACTAATAATTTTTTGTAGGCAAACAGTTTAATAATGTAAATATTTATCATTTGGTTACATTATTACTTATTTCTTTTTCATATACATATAATGAAAAATCTTTCTTGCAGCCATAAACTATAATGTATAATAATTAACAATAAACTTATACTTACAAGTAAATAAATGCTTCTTGTTAATTTTACCTTTTTCTTTATTATTATTATTATTCAACAGTAGAAGGGATGAATATGACTTGAAAAAATACAGAAAAAATAAATGAAGTGTTTTTACGATTATACAGGTATCCTCCATTAATATAATACTGATATAAAATTAAATTGGCATACAGATGGCAACTTAGAAAGAAAAGTTCATTCTCTTAGGGTTTATTAACGTTAAACATTAACTTTCATTTGCTCAATTTTTTGGATGCTTACTTTAAAGTACTTTTCAAATTCCAATAAAATTCTCATTTGGTATTTATTTTATAGCAAATACTTGTCAGGAAAATTGTAATTTTATGGTTGTACAGTTTTGATAAGCATTATTTTAAAAATTTAATTAGTAATTTACTTATTTATTTATCGTAATTACCTTCATTTTAATTTTTTTACTTTTATCATATGATCTTGCGAAGGATTTGTGGAAAGTTTCATACTCTCGAAAGTGGTTTAACCCGTTACACCCGTCTTAAGGCTTGGTGGCCTCTGCTCCTTCTTCTGTTCTGTTTATTTGTATTTTGCTCTTGTTTCGCTCTTGTTGTTTTATTTACATTGTCTTTTAAACAAACTGTTTTAAATATAAATTAGTCGGTTAAATTTTCTGACATCTTTTATTAAATATGAAATTGTATCAAAGCTTCAAATCCTATTTTTCATTATTAAAGACATTACACCATTTACATAGATGCCAACATTTTAATTTATTCCGGAGTATTTTTAGCCCCGCCTTTATTTCGCACCACTTTATTTATAGAGAATTTTCTCCAATATATAACTTCAATAAAATAAGAAAAAAATACTTAAAAAAATAAGTGGTATGGAATAAAGGCGTGGCTAAAAATACTCTGGAATAAATTAACCCCTTAACGCGCGGTGTCCTCGCCACGAGGACGCAAAATTTAAGATACAGCTGCAAAAATTCATCCCGGAAATACTTTAGCAAAATTTCACGTTTATAACATATCAGAAAAGGCCGGTTTTTTAAACCTTAAAATTTAAAATTTCTTTTAGTTTAATTTAGTTCATGAATTCCGCTGGCAGTATAATTTAAATGTTTCAAATTGTCTTGCGCCGCAAAGGGTTAAAATATTGGCATCTATGCATTTATATATATAGCATGTATATATAGTTTAAAAAAATATATTTGTACCTGTTTCAACATATATTTTGACATAAAATATATTTATTACTAAGCCAATCTATTCTTTCATTCAAAATATGAAATGATGGCTCAAAATTTTTGACAAATATATACAAAATATTTTAGAATTAGTATTTTGGAGGTTAACAATAAAAAAAAAAAAAAAAAAAAAGCTTACGTAGCATATAAAATTATTCAGCGCTACGATTTAGATTGTTAAGTAAATTGTTGTTTTCATATTCGATTCAAAGTGAAAAACTTATTAAAATTTTTACGCATCGTATATAGTACTTTTAATAAAGTGTATATTATAATCTGTAGTTGGGTTAAAGTAATAGCAATAAAAATAAATAATGAATGAAAAAAAAATAATAATAATAATAGGAAAAAATGACGACATTTGCAGGGATGGAAGACGGGCGCAGAATTCATACCGGAATCCGTTTAAGAAATTTCTCTACCTATAATATCGTTGATTTAAGAAGTAGAAAATTTTCTTACATTGATAGTGGTATGAATTCTGCGCCCGTGTTCCATCCCTGCATTTGCCTGATGATATTATTTTACGGAAAAATGTATTTTTAGTAGTTGCTTCTTTAGAACTTTGCAAGCATCATTTTAAACCTAAAAATACTTTAAAGATATATTACAGAATATGAATTATTATAATAAATTGACTGAAAAACACAATAATAAAAGATATAATTAAAATAAGATTTAGCTTTTTTTTTTTTTTTTTTTTTACAAAAAAAAAAAAAAAACTATATTTAAAGGGGACTAATGTGCAAGTTGTACCTGACGGGACTAAAGTGAAAGTTGTACCTCACGGGACTAATGTGCAAGTTGCACCGATCGAACAAACTATTTCTTTCAATGAAAATGCCTACTAACCCTGGACGATAGGTCTAATATATCGTATCCTATTATATATCGTATATATCGTAATATAACTCAATACTTATTCGCTTTCTTCTTCGACTCGTTTTAATATGCATTTTTTATATGCATGAGCAGCCCCCGAAAAACAAAAACATTAAATCATTAAATTCATTTTTTTACTTATTTTTATTTCATATTATTTCACGCGCACTTTTTATTTCCTAATTCAAAATTATTAAAAAAAACTTTTTCGATATCGCTTGTAACGATACCGATTATTATTGATTTTCTTTTCTTTTTCTTTCAATAATAATAATAATAATAATAAAGATTTTGATGAAATTCTGGCAAAAGCAGAATTTAGTTTAGGACGAGGACTATTAGTTTTTTTTTTTTTTTTTTTTTTTTTTTTTCTTTTTTCAAATTATAACATCGCTTTCAAATTATTCAATTATATTTTCGATAAATTTTAGATTTCAACAAATGTCCAACCATCGAAATCGACAACGCAAAAATCCCAGATTGAGACTAATAGGCCCTCAGTCCTAAAAAAAAAAAAAAAAAAAAAAAGAAGAAGAAGAAGTATTCACACAGAATATATCCATTTTAAAGTCTTTCGATTTTCCCTTTAAACTTGGAGATAAGAAATCTCCCGCCAAGTACTACGGAGAATATCTCCAAACGCTTCTACCTTCATTTCGCTATAAAACAATTTTGTGTTCGCTAAAAAACGAAAAGATTCAAATTACGAACAATGTTTTTAAATGTTTAGATTAATTCAATCTAGTTATAACAAACTTTAGGTTTCATTCTTGATTTATATATCACTTTTAGGAATGTAAAATAGGTTCCACAAAGAATTTGCCTATGGAGATTATCATTAAATTGAATATAATCGCGAAATAAGTCAGTTGATTCTGCTAAATATGTTTTCAAGGTTTACAATTACCCTTGCTTAATCAGTTGAAAGGAAAATAAAGTTAAGATTATTTTTTATTCCGCGATAAATGAACTTTTATTCAAAGAGCGCAAATAGCGTTATGTAAACTCTATGAGGAGAAAATAAGAAATTGCCGCGGACGGATGTATCTCCCGTTTGACCAATAGGAATCTGTGACAAATTGTCGACACTCTCCATTCTAGGCACCCTAATTTAACCGAATCAAAGGTGACTACACGTCGGTAGAGAGAGAACAGCGTTCTGGGAGACTACAAATCGCTCTAAATGCAGTTAAAAAGGTGGGAAATCTGATAATGAAAAATCGTCACTTGACCGTACTAGAGATTGCTGAAATATAGCCTCCTAAACTAGATGCCTTCCGCGTGGCTCGGAAATTTGGCAACAGTTCAAGCGGTAGACAGCGCCACCTAGTACAGATTGCGCGACTTTTTTATTCAACTGTCACCAATAATTTTAAGAAGTGATATATGATATATATAATCGATGTTCCTTCGATTCTATTCGTCTTTTATGTATATCAAATTCCACTTAAAAAAATTTTTGGTGGCTGTTGAATAAAACAGGCGAACAATCTGTACCAGGTGGTGCTGTCTACTGCTTGAAGTGTTGCCAAGTTTCCGAATCACGCTGAATGCATCTAGTTTAGGAGGCTATGGCTGAACAAGTTGGGATCAGTACAGGTTCTGCAGATGCAATTTTGTGTGATGATTTGAACATGCGCAGAGGGGCTGCGAAATCTGTTCCCAAGCTTCTGTCAATGGAACAGAAACAACACCGTCTTGTAGTTGCACCGGACCTACTGGACACTATCATCGCTGAACCTGGCGGTTCCCGCAATTGAAAATCCATTGAAATGATCCCGTTTATTAGAGTAGAGATGAGATAATGCAGAACGCGACGGCGGTGTTGAACCCATTCCAAAAGAAACCTTCCAGAAATGTTTTCGGCAGTGTTAGGAATGCTGGGCTAAGTGTGTGGAGGCGCAAGAGGCCTACTTTGAAGGGGATTAGGATTCTAATTCCGCAAAGTAACTGAGATATTTTTTCTGGCCAAAGGCTGGATATTTTTTTAACAGACCTTGCACGTACCTAGGGCCATGAGTGAGGTTTATTTATAAACATTCTATTTGTCGGACTTTATTATTTTAAATTTTTGTATTAGGAGGTCGGCGTGGTCACTTTTTTTCATACCACTATTTTTATAAAGCAATATCTGTTTTATTTAATCGAGGAAATCTATGTAATCAATAAATAAATAAAAAAAAAAACAGCAGTTGTCTTCGATAGAATAATAGAGACCAGTGGCGGCTCGTGAACCGAAAATATGTGAAGAGCTCAAAAATAATATTTAAGTATTTGTAATCATAACTTTTATTAAGCATAGTTTTAACTAAAATTAACTAAAAATACTTATTTAAATGTAAATTTATATTCTATAAATGAATACAGCGTAAAATACAGTGTGCCTCTTCACCAATTTTCGGTGCACGAGCCGCCATTGATAGAGATATTGCTTTATAAAAATAGTGGTATGAAAAAAAGTGGCCACGCCGACCCCTGTTATATAAATCAAAATTGGAAGTAATTAGTACTAAAGATATATACATATCAGTTTCATAATTTAAAAAAAAGTCAAGGACTTTGTTTTGGGGCATTGAAAAAAAGCGGCCCTAGGTACACGTATCTGCCCTTATCAAGTATACAAATGTGCTTATTATGTTTTTTTTCCGTATCGCATTTAATCAAACTTAGAGTCTTTTGAGGAATTAGTTTAAATGCTCGAAAAAATGCGTTATGTGTAAGTAAAATATCTACGGATTTCAAATAAAAGTAACTTTGTTGAAATATATTCTGCAAAAAATACCAAAATACATCCAAACTTTCTACAAAATATGGGCTTTAAGGGCCTGCTTCACTCACCGTCGCCGGAAGCCCAAGGTAATGTTATTCTACGAGATATTTTCTTTACAAATAACTTATTAACTAATGCGTATTTTTAAATTCTGTTTTCACATTCTGAAAATTCCCAACTGTTAAATTGACGGACCTTTTTTTTTTAAAAAAATATTTTTTTAAATTTTTTATATTTTATTTTGAAGCTGCAAAATACGAATTTTCAATATGTGAAATTTTTCATTTTGCAATCTTAAAATAAAATATAAAAAATAAAAAAAATACATTTTTAAAAAAGGTCCATCAGTTTAACAGTTGGGAATTTTCTGAATGTAAAAACAGAATTTAAAAATATGTGTTAGTTAATAAGTTATTTGTAAAGAAAATTTCCCATAAAATAGCATTGGCTCGGGCTTCTATCGACGGTAAGAGAAGAGGGCCGTTAAAACCTTGTTTCATATCTTTGAATAATCCTCAGCTGAAGAATTTATTACAAAACTTATAAATTTCAATATTAAGTTTTATTAATAAAAACAGAAATAGCAGACACTATAAAATTATAGTAAATATAGAACTTCATCGATTTCTATCATATATTAATATCCTTCCTCGTTTCAATAGCGGAAACGTGAGCTCTTTACAGTGACTGTTGCTCAAAGCGCCACCTGTTGTCAATTCTTCCAATAAATTTTGACATTTATTAAATTTTTAAAAAGGCAATTTTATTTATCGTTTTATCGATCTCCTTATACGGAATATTTAATTTCCATACAAAAGAGTACTATGTGATGGACCATGTATGACTGAAAAATTAAAATGTTCATCGACATATTACGTTTAGAAGTATCTCTCTTTTTTTTTTTTTTTTTTTTATACTATCTTCTATATTCAATAGAAGAAAGTATTGGATTCGTAAAAATTTTCGACCTAGTAGAAGAAAATATTCGAATTAGTAGAAGAAAATGTAGAAGAAATTCATATGATGGCCGAAACATACTAGTTTTTTTTTTTTTTTTTCTGTTTTTTGTTTTTATGCAAAAACATTTTACAGATAAGAATTGATATTTTAGCTGAAGTAATGGTAAACTAACACTATCTGTGGATAGATTATATAGATCTTTAACGTATTATTTTCGATCAAAATAATTGAAAATCGTTTTAACAAATTATTAATATTTGTTATAAGTAATCAGTATTCCATCATTAATGGCTGCCAACGTACAGTTTGTTTTATGTACAGTCACCCCCCCCCAAAAAAAAAAACGCCCCCCCCCCCACCTAATTTTGCCGTAAATTATCGTAGAAACATGCGACTGGTACCAATCAGTTTGTAATAACGTCTAGTTTATAATGTTACAGTTAGATTTTACTTAGGGGGTCGTCTACATATTAAAACTGACATCAACTTCATTTTTTTCAATGGTAACCCCCATTTTTTATAATTTATTTGAATTCTTTGGATCAAATCATCACGGAAAATGGTATAGTTTATATATTTCGCTCAATTTTTCATAGAGTTATAAGCTGTCAAAGTTTGGGGATGCTAATGTTAAATGAATGTGACAAACATTAAATCATATCTTCCGAAATAATTATGATATTTAAATTCTGGTTTTTTTTATTCGTTAGAATGAAGTGACCCAAACATATTCCATGCAAATTTTTGCTAAAAAAAACATTTTTTGAATTATGAAAATTATTAATAAATTCATATTTAAAAAATTATGAATTATGACCTATGTTAATTTTTGCACGAATAGAACGGGCATCATCAAAAACATGGGTTTCCAAATTTACAGCTCGTTCCTAACATTATTTTTTGAGTTACAGTGATATTTCACTTATTATTCCTGTTAGGGGGCCGTCACTTGTTATAATCTGTATCCTCTATAAGTAAATGTTTGTATATAATTTGACGGAAAACTATTTTAATTTACCTTTATGTTATTTTTTTTGTTTCCTAAGCAATATTTAGATGTTTATTATACAAATTGGCATATTTTTGTAAAGTTATCACAATGTAGGTCAGAGATTGTGAAGGAATTTCAAAAGAAAAGAATCTCTGATTCGCTGAAACACTATTTAAAAAAAAAAGACTAATTTGCATATTCCTATTTGACTCTATATGTGACGCTTGTATGCATAAATCACAATGGTATTTACTACATCGATTATTGAAGACAAAACTTAAATGATTTA
Source organism: Salticus scenicus (assembly GCA_963930645.1). NCBI lineage: Eukaryota > Metazoa > Arthropoda > Arachnida > Araneae > Salticidae > Salticus > Salticus scenicus. The sequence continues at coordinate 73,874,317 of OZ005662.1, read as the reverse complement.
ATTACAAATATGCAAAATTATTTTGTTTTATATTATAAATTTTAGAAAAATTGTGAAAAGGCGTGGCTTACGGTACAATAGAGGAATATATCCGATTCTAATATGTTAAGTGTTTCTTCATAAGTATTAAATATCTTTTTCTAGTTTTTCGCTGCTAAAATCTATTTTAACCCTGTTACACTTTTTTTCGCATTTCAATATTCAAGAGTACGTACACCTCTAGTTAAATACATGTCACAGCGAAACTGATTGCATGAAACAGCAATTATGCATTCGACAACCATTTTATTTTTATTATTATGAATATTTAATAATTTTAAAAAGATTTTTTACCATGAATTTTCTGTTTAAATTTTGTTGTGACATATTTGCATTTGATTACTGTACCGTTTGTAAGCTTTGTGTTATTTAAAATTTATCCCATAATGTAACATAATAAAATATAAAATTTCTATTAAAAGTTTTTTAATACAGAATCAAATAGTGAAAAATTGGTTTAATATTTAAATTTATTTTTTTAAGTTTATAAGATCTATTATTGGAACATAGCTCAACAGTATTTATTTTCAATTTCCTAATCACGAAATCAAAGTCACAGTTATTATGGAATAAAAATTTAAAACAAAGGAATTGTCTTATTACTTTCAAATATATAGATATTGATCTTACAGAATCCTGAAATTTCATTTAAAAGACTTTAAAGTCTAAATTTAAAAATTCAAAATAAAATAAATTAATCTAAATGCTTTTAAAGTTGAAACTGGAAGATTTCAAAATATATGAAAATTGGCATTTGTGTTTTGAACATTTTGGTGCGGCAGATATTAAAAACAATATTTTAATGATGAGCTGAACCTGAGCTTAAGAGAGGGCGGATCCAGCTATTTAGCACGAGTGATATCACCTGACTAAAACCAAAATAAACAACATTTTAATTTATTCCGGGGTAATTTTAGCCCACTGTTACTCTTTTTTTTTTTTTTTTTTTTTTAAACTTCAACACCAGCTACAGTACGCTTACGTCCTATTTACATTAAGCTTTGATATGGAAGCTATTTTCGCTGCTGCGAAATTTACAAAATATATTTGTGTTAATGTACTATACAGATAGAAGAATAATTATATAATATCAACAAAACTTCTTTAATCAATATGTTTATATACATTACTGTATGGAAATGTTTATATATGAATATTGTATTTATTTTTAGTGAGACATATAAACACAAAATACTAAAAAAAAGAAGAAAAAGTGTTATAATTTTTTATAATTCAAGCAAAATATATATGCATACTTGCCAACCTAACCTGTAACATTGTTAGTTCCCGCCCCTGTGTGTACACAATTTAATTTTTAGAGTAATTAACTTCAAATACATTTACGATTAACTCATTGAGCGCCACGCGAATTCTGGCTGACATGGCGCTAAAAAGGCTGATGTGAAAAAAATGTACGAAAGGGGCGGGACCAGTAATCTTCCGGGTTAGGTTGATAAGAATGTATATACATAGAGCAATGCCAGAAAATGTTCTTTATTTTTCATGAACCAGATGATTGGTACTTTTTTTCTGAATAGTCTATGTATTAAACATAATGCTGCTTTAAATACCCTTTAAATGAAAAGTTTTATTACATAAAGTAATTTTCTGGCACTCTACAGCTCCCAAATGACACACAATACGAAACCCCGCCCTTTTCCAGTGTTTAATGGGTATTAACGTTTAATATGCTTTCTATTCGTTTTGATTTTTTCTCCTCCTCCTTATCTTCTTTTTTCCTTAAGAAAAAAGAGTTATGTAACATTTTGACCTTTTCAAGTGAAGATTTAGATTAAGGGTAGTCAGCCGTTCTACACCCACCGTCCACTTCGGTATCTGTGTTAAAGAGTAGAATTATAGTACATCCCATTAAGTAGTAGGATTTATTATTTTGCATATTAATTTGTTACACATTATAAAATATAAAAGCAAAAGAATATCGTGGAGATTTAAGTAAAAGTTTTTAATAATGTCATGAAAAAAAATAATAATAATAATTAATTAAAAAAAAATAAAAATAAATAAAAAAATCTGTTTTAATATTTTTTAAAAGTCAATTAAATTAAAGAAAATGAAAGTACTGCAGTATCAGAACAAACTCCCATTGTCACTGTGAAACGTCCGTGGGAACCAGGTTGAGTGCCGCCGTTTCAGACAATTATACGGCAGCTTGAGTTAAAATAATTTTGAATTTTCAAACAAATTTAAAACCATTCACCTTTTTTTTTTTTTTCTCTTTTGATAGATATTTTAATATCTATTCAAGCTATTTAATTTTCTTCGTATGAAGTGAACTACCTGATGTTTAATCAATACAAACCAATAAAAATCTTTTAATTCATAAACTAACTCGGAAAGTTCTGTGAATTAGTTTTTTTTTTTTTTTTTTTTTTTTTTTTTTCAATTCATGTTCCAGATCTCTTGAAACGTGTAAATCCATCGAAAATCCGAAGTCTAAAATTCTTACGAATTCAATATTTTCTTCTATTGAATATACCAGAGAGTAAAAATTTCATTTCTAAGGGAAAAACTGTTTATAATGTAATTTCATGCCCTTTCTCTTATTTATGTTGTTATTGTTGTCTTGTTCAAGAATTTGGTGCACAGGAGTCAAACAGGATCGGAGGTATCCAGAACAGCCGTAGCGACATCAACGACCCTTGAAGTATAGAGGAGTTGATGCGAGGGAGTTAGATGGATACTGAAGAGCTTGGCCAATATAGCAGGACAGTCGAAAAGGCGGTCATGAGAAAGTTGAATGTTAGTACAGTGAGGGCCAGTAGATATAACTTCGTTGATCATCAAGGGAAACTTTCATTCCCCTGAAGTTTTCATTCCCTCAGTCTGGTAATAGCATAGACCTTACATAAATAGACTACGCCACCAATAGGATTTCCCATTATAGTGAATGTCTTCAACATGAGGATGTAATCAATCTGATACCTTCATCCTTTGCGGTCAGCTCCGTATGTCACGTGACATAGACTTGAGGGCTATTCTTCTATAAGAAAGCACTTAATTTTGTAAGAATCAAACAAAAAATTCTCCCCTTCAAAATGTTTTTTCACAAAAGAAACTTTTTTATAATTAATCTATGACATCTTAGCTTTCAAACGATGCTTAAATCTAAAGGCTTAAATGAAAAGTATGCGCACAATACAGAAATTAAAAAAACTCAAAACTACTTTCTTTCCTATGGAAAAATCACATAATATTCATTCTCGTCTCTCTCTCCAGGTCCGCACCATGTGATAATTTAGCTGGGGAAGCTTGCTCATCTCGCGGATAGATAATGAGGCGGATGCGTGGTCTATCTATATAAGGTCTATGGGTAATAGTAGATGAAATGGCACGGTTACAATTTAGGGCAGGAATAGAATTTCTCTTGATTGGCTGGGAGGAAAGTCTACGGCTGGCTATTGCGTCAGCATCGGAGAGAGTTAAGCTGTTGGAAACTTGAGAACTATTTCTTGCTTCCTTGGCAAGGCTGTCAGCCTGCTCATTTCCGTAAATATCGACATCCAATGCAGGAAATCCAATGCAGTATGCACGTCTTCTGGGCTGCTGCAGTTTTGTTCTTGAGCACAATAATATCCTGGGTAAGTTGAGCGTTGCCCCGTAGGATGGCCTGGAGCGCAGATTTAGAGTCAGAGAATAATAATAAGAGGCCACTTGAATTCTGGATTGCTTTGGAGTGGTAAATTTCTAGAGCTCTTTTGATGGCTGCAAGCTCGCAGGTTTAATTTGAGGCAATTTTAGCAATAGGTAATTTGTGATACTCTTACATATATATGTTTATTTAACGGTCAGACTACACATATAAGGAAAACAACAATATGTTTGAGAGAAAAGAAAAAAAATGTGTTATATTTTCATTAAAAAACACTCGTTTTTCTATGAAAAAAATTCCTGCTTTTTTTTTTTTTAATAATTATATTATTAAAATTGTGTATTTTACTTACGGGTTTACATACTCGTGTTTAAAAATAATCAAAATACTTTTAATATTTAATAAAATATTTTCAAACTTTTTGTAGAAAATTAAATTTAAAACGTAATTCCCTGGCAGAGATTTAAGTATACGAATTTGGTGAAATATTAACATTCGCGACCGCATGCTTTTGACTTTTTGACAGTAAGGTCCGCCTGTGGGCGTTAATCTTCTAAGGTACAATATTTCAGAACAAAATTTTCTGTATTCACATTTATATTATAAATGGATATACATTATAATTGTATTCTTTCTAATCAAGGTTTTTTTATCCATAGTATATTTGATTGTACGACTACGAATATCGGGTATGTTCTTGAGAAATAAATAACATACAAACTGCGAAAGAAACACCTCCACTGGCTGAGTTACAGATTTTTAAATAACGCGAATCTAATTCAGCGGTCGCGAAAGTGTTAATACCAGTATAATCATTTTTTAAAAATTCCTACCTGAGTAGTATCTCAGTAAATATTGACATGATGACATCAGAGTAATGTCAAAAACCAAAACTTAAATAAATTTTGTGAGAAATTGCTTTTCCTCCAAAGTATTTTTTTTTTTCTGTAAGTGAGAGGCGTTAAAGTTATTTGTATGATATATTTAGTTTTTAAGCCCTGGCATGAATTATAGACATCATCTGATAAACGCTAACCTTATAGAGGTCAAATTCTTACAAATTATAGTAATTTGATTTATTGTCAGGTGAGTGGTTTGGTATGGTTTGGTTTGGTGAGTGGTTTGGTTCTAATATATATATACAGTAGAGTCCAGGTTGTTCGAGCCCCCATTAACCCAGTTCTAGGTTAACCGAGGTAGTACTGAAAATCCTACACCCTGGAGGAGGCGTGGCTTTTGACATATGGCATAGATAACTTAGACAAATTTTACTATAAATCATTGTATTTTATAATTTATATTATGTATGGATTGTATTATATATTTAACTGACTATATTTAAATATGTAATATATGTATTATTTTACTTCATTGACTACTTTTTCACCCATTTTAAACTTTGCCGTATGTTTTCCCTCTGATTTATGACAGAGTCCATGTTATCCGAGTTTTCAATTATCCAAGGTATTCTCAGTTCACATTACCTCGGATAAGCGAGGATCTACTGTATATATTTTACATTAAAAGAATAATAACAAATAAATAAATTACGAAATTTTGCCTTTTTTAAGTTATGCATGTATAGATAAGAAAAGTTTAATACAGGGTTGTGAACATTTTAATTTTTAGCCCCGCCTCTATTCCATACAACTCTTTTTTTAAGGGTTTATATTTCTTACTTTATCATATTTATATATCGGCGAAAAATATTCTAAAAATAAAGTGGTGCGAAATAAAGGCGAGGCTAAAAGTACTCCGGAATAAATTAAAATGTTGGCAACTATGTTAATAGATTTGAAAAAAATATCCAAATTCTGTTTTACAGTACAAAAAAATTCAAATAACATATAAGCGTTCCTCGCTAAATCTTATTAGCAATTAGGCGTTTTGTTCTCGGAGAGTAAAGAAATTTGTTTTGTATCTCTCCAATATGTTTTTTGATTAGAATTACAGCAGTGTACGGTATGCATGCTTGCCAAACATCTGATTATGAACTGTACAATTTTAGTACCCGCCTTTTTTTTTCACACCAATAATTTTTTAGAGTAATTTTAGTCGTATTTAGAAGTAACAACATTTGAAGAGAGTTACTCTAAAAATATAGTGGTGTGAGAAAATGGGCGTTTTTTCAGGTGGCGTTAACAATTGTACGGTTATTAATGAGATGGTTGGCAATTATGGATATGTTTAGTGCTTGTTGCATCTTTATAACATTTTTTAATTTTTCTATATCTTTAAAAGACGGAAAATTAAATTGATTCTTTTAGTATTTTCCATTTAAATAATGTGTAGTGTCCAACTTCCTTCATTTCTGCAACAAAACTGAACTACGCGAAACATACTTTTTGTCCCTTTTGAGCGATCATCTTAATTTTAGAAGACTGTTCCACACGTTGAGCATTGGTAGGAAGCACATTACGGATTCCCTATACTGGATGTGGAAGAAAATTCCGCGAACATCCCAACGGTTTTTCGGTGTATGAGCACCTTCTTTTGGCGATAATCACTTTCTTCGCAACTGGTTCTTTGGGATACAAGTTTCATTGCAGCCGTAAATAACGCATGTAATTACCATTTTCCAGAAACAAATTATGAAATCACAATAAGAATATAATATAAAACCCTGAAAAAAACTCTTTAAACGTATCACTGTCAAATTGAACTGCACACAGCACAGAAATTCTGTGACAGGGGGAGGTAAAGGAAGCCTGGTTTCGCGGAAGTTGAATGTCGTTTTGGCGGTAGAAAACCCGGTTTGGCGAAGGAATTGGTGGGACTGTGATGTTCGGGAACAAATAGGTTACTCATCCGTGGTCTATTCTAATAAGTAGTCAATGGTTCCAGACGCTTGCTTCTGGAAGAATATTCGAACACAACAGGATTTTCCAGTAGTCAGCACTGTAAAAAACTTCTCCCTAAATGAAATTCTCCAGTTCTACTAGCCAGGATCGTACCAGGGTCCACTGCATCGTAAGCGACGATATCACTTCGCAACCACATAAGCACAATTCGTTTTCTCACTTAACTTTTCTCATTACTGGTTTGTTACCAGTTCTCCGTATGCAAAATAGGAAAAAAATATGTTCACACCAGAGGAAATCTGCATCAGTGATTACAGATTTTATCGTGTAAAAGAAAAAATATTACTTTTGACAAATTGAAATGTAATTTTAAGTTTTCTGTAGTTTTTGAAGAGAGAAATTTTCTGTTTGAAAGCTAGAAAAATTTCTATTTTTTTATATGAGTTTTCTTTACAGCGTACATACAGAAAGGTTCAAATGCATTATGTATGAAAATTTTCTAGGTACAGTTTAACACACACACACATATATATATGTATATATATATATACAATTTAATATATTTAGACAGCGTCAAACAAAATAAAGTAGACATATATTCTTTAGAATGTTCATAAAGAAAGGTTGAAATACATTATAGGTGAAATTTTTCGTAGGAACAATTTAATATCTATACACTGCTCGGAATTTAAAATCTATAAACTGCACGGAAAGAAATTGACATATATATATATATATATATATATATATATATATATATGCTGGAAACATTTTTCAATCGAAAACGATATGAAGAGAGTTTGCCATCCGTGAACAGGACTAGACAAAAGCCATTGGATATATTAGAGGCTATGTTTTAAGATTGCTCGAGTTGCAATTTTAATTGTTTTACGAGTGTACTATTCTAAATGTGCCTACATTATGAGGTGTGTATACGATTTATAGATAATACAATTAGCTACTCAAAGTTAGTCGATTGTGTTTCAAAGTTTGTGTGGGTGAAAATATTTCTATAATTAAATAACAATCTTAAAGAGTTTTTGAAAATGGCTGCAATATTCAGTTAGGAGTTTTGAGAGCGCAGTAGCCTTTCATATTTTTTCTTTCTTTCTTTTTAATTTCATTAAGTCTGATTGGCGTATCTGTATCATGTGATGTACTAACGTCAGACGGAATGTGTAACAAAACGACGTACAGTGAATTCAAAGTTCTTATATCGCATATAATTGATTTTTTTCCCCCACTATATGGTTCTTAAACACTTCCACAATTTGACATTTTATTTCTTATGTGCAAAACTGTGCACACGTTATGTTACCTTTTTTATTTCCATTTTGCATACCATATACCATTTGGAACTTTCATTGCAAATGCTAAGTTACATATTTAGAGTATGATAAATTTTAGCTTTTTTGTGAAATATTTATAAATGACAAACAAAAATATTTATATAAGTATATGTAATTATTTTTTGTGTATTTATATATGTGTGTGAGTATTCTCAGAAATGGGTACTCAAATTTAACGAAATTTTCCTTAATTTTGACGAAACCGTTTCTAGGGAAATACTCCGAGCGAATATTTTGTCAAATTGAGAAAATTACTTTCGTCACTTGTTTGAAAACACGAATTTCGTCAAAAGTAAAGAAACATTTTTTTCCCTCCTAGGTTTCGTTATACAGAATAAAATACAAATTATAGGATTATGAAATTACTTGCAAGTTCGTTGCTTTGGACAATTAATTAAATCCTATTTATATTTGATGAAAATATAAATAAAACAGAGCAAACAAATAAAAGTCATTGTAACATAACGTCGAAACAACACAGGAATAAAACCAATATGGCGGTAAGGAAAGCTAGCACGTGCTATTGTGAGTAACCAATTTCGTCAAATATTTGAGGGTTCACGTCAAAAATCACGTGATCGCTTGACAAAAACAACGAAATTAAGCCCGAGGATGTCTAAATCGTCAAAATTAAGTATATTGTTTCTGAGAGTGTGCGTGTATATACATAACTATAATTGCAGTAAAAAACAACAAAATAACTGCTATTAAGTAAAATAAATAAATAAATAAATAAATAAATAAGAACTGTGTACACATATACTGAAAACAATAGAATCTCACAATAATGGAAAATTCCTAATGCAACTTCGTCACTGAATTTGCACCGACTTATTTCCGCCTGGTGAAGTGCTGTATATATAATATTTTACATTTCAAAATAATTGTTCATTTATTTATTTTGCTGCGTTATAATTTTTTTACAAGGTTTTTGTTACGGAGTTATAATTGTTTTCATTTATATGATTTTGCATCTGAAAATACACACAGCGTAAAATAATAATCTGTTTTCATTATTTTTAAGCAACAGTTTCATACAACCGTTCTCATTATTTTTAAGCAACAGTTTCACAAAACAGTTCTCATTATTTTTGTCAAAACTTAACTGCATAGTAAAAATAAATAAAATAAAATAAAATATTAATATTCCTTCTTTATTTTTTATCTCCGTTACATTTTTCCCAATAAAAGTTTAAATCAACCGAATATAAGCTTGTCAAAAATTTCACAAGTAACCTAACTCATATTTCTAGAAAATAAAACTATAAATTACTCTAATGTAGTAAATTTCACTTAGGTACGTTGAAAAATCTGTACCAATGGAAGCAAAATGCTGCAGAATATTTTTAAAACTTCTTTTGCGCGAAAAGTGATTCATTGCATGTCATTTCTTTAAAATTCTCTTATTTTCTATTGATAGATGCTTAAATTTTTCTATAAATATACTACTTAACTCTGTTACGAATTTCAGACTGAGTTTATTTTTGAATATATATATGATAAATTATTAGGAAGTGATAAATTATATTTTCTGCATGTCGAGGTATGCTTATTAAAGAAGAAAATGTGTTGCGAAATATGATTGTAAATTTCAGTCGGATGGAAAGCGTCAAGCGTGAATTTATTTGTAGAATCTCTAATAAAATTCATTTTAAGAAGTATCTTTACTTCCATTACCTTACTGCTGTAAGTAATGGAAATATTGTATTCGGTCGAAAAATTCGATATAGAATTTTCACATGATTTACACGTTTTAAGGCATCCTGAGTCCAAAAAGTAGTTTTTCGCAACTGGTCAGTGTGTATGTGTATGCATGTATGTGTGGGGGAATCTTCTGACTATCGTATCTCCAAAATTAATAAATATAGAACTACGAAACTACAGAATTTACAAAAGTCTGGTGTACAGATGAATTTTTCAAATTTTGGTGGCATTTGTAAAACAGGAAATGGGTCATCGGAAACCGGAAGTGGCCGTATCTCAAAAACGGCTCTAACGATTTTCATCATAGTTGTTATATAAACACTCTATTAGATGTCCTTTCGAATGCTATAGTTAATTAGTTTAGGAAAATTAATAGGCGTTCTGTATAAATAGCTTAATTTCAGGTCTCGCAAATGCGTTACTTTAAAAACGGTTGTATGGATTTTTTTCAAACTCGTCTTATCGTCTTTTTTTTTTAAAATATCCTTTTGTATGTAATTATTGTTTTCCATTCAATAACTGAGTGTGCCAAGTTTTGGTAAAAGTTGGTATCTAAAAAACGGCTCTAACGATTTTCTTGAAAATTTTTACATAAATCAATTTTAGATATCATTTCTCATGTATTACGTGGATATTACAGGAAAATTAATAATCATCCTTCTTAGGTAGGTTAATTTTAGATTTCAGAAATTGATGTTTCAAAAAACAACTCCACTGTTTTTTTTTTTTTTTTTTACTTCCTGTGTAAACTTTGTTTTATATGTCTTTACCCGTGTATTAAGTTTCTCATACCGGAAATATTTTAGGTTTTTACTTCGTTAGGTTAGTTTTATGTCTTCCGATCATATTTTCTCCAAAAAATGCATATGATACAAATACTTGCCAACATACTAATTAATATTCCGTAGTATTGTTAGCCCCGCCTATTTTTTCACACCAGTATCTTTTTAGGGTATTTTTCTTCTTATTTAATCGTAGTTGCATTTGGAGAATACTACTCTAAAAATTTACTGGTAAGAGAAAAAGGGTGGGACTAACGACACTACAGAATATTAATTAGGATATTGACAAGTATGAGTACGTGTAATAGTAGGTAATGGAAGTCGTGTGGTTGTTTCATACCAGATTTTTATTAATTTAATTAAAAATTATTTAATATGAAACTTAAGAAAAATTCTAGGCATATTTTATTCTGAATTTCGGTAGAATTTCGAATTTTACATATCACTGTATTTATTACAAAGCCCTGTTTCTTCTTCATGAACTCTACCGCCACTATTATATAAAAAAATCTGGAGTGACTCCACACGACTTTCCGAACATTGAGTAATTAACGGTTTTGTAGATAAAATAAAGTAAGAGGAATTGTTAAATAAACAAAAGAGAAAATTATAATAGGGTGTTTCAGTATTTTTCTTTGTATAGTACACGATGTTTAATTTAACGCTATTTTACCGAACACGTAGGTCATAATGATAAAGAATATTTCGTTTGTCCCTCTAAAAACCTGCAAATGCTAGATTCACCAAAATGCTTATAGTTAGTGCAACAGTGACTTATAATATTTATATAAATTTCCAGCTTCATCGGATAAGGCATTTAGACGCTATCGCACTTTAAATAATTTCACTCCATAGACCATAATGATACAGAATTATTTGTTGTGTCCCTGTAAAAAAACTAGAAGTATTCACCAAAACCTATACAGATCGTGAAACTGTGACCTATAATATGTGTATAATTTTTTTGTTCAATTGAATAAGGCGTTTAGACGCTATCGCACTTTTTAAAATTTGGTCCCATAGGCCATAATGACAAAGAATTTTTCTTTGTGTCCCTGTAAAAAAAGTATAAGTGCTAGGTTCACCAAAATCTATGCAGTTCATGAAACTATTACCTATAATATGTGTATAAATTGTTTGCTCAGTTTAATAAGGCGTTTAGGCGCTATCGCACTTTTTAAGATTTCGGTACCATAGGTCATAATGACAAAGAATTTTTCTTTGTGTCTCTGTAAAAAATACTATAGATGCCAGATTCACCAAAATCAATAGGGTTCGTGCTATGGTTATTTGCAACATGCGTACCAACTTACAGCTCATTTGAACAAAGCGTTTAGACGCTAGCTTGTTCACTCACACACATACACACACACACGCACATACACACATACATACATCATCGTAAAAATAGTGAATACGGACTCAGGGGACCTCAAAACGTATAGAAACACCAAAATCTCGAATTCGGATTTTTGACATGAATACAATACTTACCTTACATATGTATGTTCGGAAAGTAAAAAGTTTTTCTTAGATGTACCAGGTTAAAGTCATATAAAATTACTTCTCTACTATTTTAAAATTGTGTGAAATCTGCATTAGCGATAAATTAGCCGTTTTGAAAAGAGGCCTACAAGCGGCCGAGTGGTTCTGCGCTTAAAGCTGGTACACTGTTAAAATATGTCCTATTTGCTGCCAGAAATTCTCTGTGATTTGAGAAAATACGTCCTGAAAACGTAATTTTTTCGTAAATTATGCGTATTTTCTCAGATTACAGAGAATTTCTGGCAGCAGATAGGACATATTTTTTACATTGTAAATGAGAAGTGTCGTGTTCGATCCCAGGTTGCGTTCATCGACCTAGCCGTTCTGTGTTTTTCGCGGTTTTCTCCGAAACTCGAGTAAATACGAGCTACGACCCCTTAGGGAAGCCCCACGGTAGACATTCCCCCCACAGATCTAAAACCCTACACTGTTAAATATATGACCTATTAGCTGCTAGAAATTCTCTCTAATTTGAGAAAATACGCGTAATTTACGAGAAAATTACATTGACAGAACGTATTTTTTGTAATTACAGAAAATTTCTGGCAGCAAATAGGACATAATTTTTATAGTGTAGTGTAATTAATCGGTCTTAAGCCCTTCAACCAAATAATCTTTCGAAAAGATTAATATTCATTTCAATTGGAGATTAAAGTCTTGACTTGCTTTATTATATAGTTGTTCGAATTTTAAATTGTACTATTATTGGATGATTAATTATAGTTTTATCAGCTTATTTAAATATTGGAAGAAATCAATGTAACAGAAAAAAAAAGAGTTTTATGATTTATTATTATTATTATTATTAGCTAGCAAAACTGCGACGTTTACACTAAGGAGTGAAATAATAAATATTTCAAGAAATAGTTTGTTACAGAAAACCCATTTAAAATATTTCAGAGATAAAATTTATGTAATAGATGCAAAAATTTAGAATGAAACTTACAAATGAGGAAAATAAAAATGTAAATTAGAGACATAAATTACATTCAATGTCTTAGAACATGCCTATTTTCTCCCTAAGGAGAGCTCATGATAATTTATTTCAACTTGAAAGATGCTTTTCAGTTTTTATGTTTTATGGTATCATTTTTAATGCCACATACCTTTTATTGTTAACATAATTTATTATACACACAAAGTGAGAATAAAAATCCTTCCTTTAAAAGTAAAATTAAATGACAAAAAGACTGGTTTAAAAAAAAAAAAAAAAAAAAAAGGGAGAAGAAGAAGAAGAAGTTACAGTCATATGAAAGAAGAAAGGTATATAATGTAGGTTTAATAAAACGCATCTCCTACGTGCAATAGCATGACGTAAACTACACTGAAAAAAATATGACCTATTTGCTGCCAGAAATTCTCTGTAATTTGGGAAAATACGCGTAATTTACGAAAAATTACGTTATCAGAACGTATTTTTTTGTAATTACAGAAAATATCTGGCAGCAAATAGAACATATTTTTTACAGTGTAATATAAAATTACACTTAAATCTATAATTTGCAATTGCAGATTTAAGTGTTGGTAGATTATGTGCTTCAATTTACAATCAGAAATTGTTTTGGAATTTTTCGATTAAATACATCTTATCTTTAAGATTTCCCCGACAAGAATAATTAACAACTGAAGTAGGGTGATTAAGACATTCATTTAATGTTTATTTATGATTATTCTGGATAAATCACACTGTTAAAAATTTCAGTTCAAGGTTGAACTGAAATTCGGTACTACAGTAGTTCCAAAATGCCACTGTTGCACTAACTATACGCATTTTGGTGATTTACAGGGACACAACGAAAAATCCTTTATCTTAATGATCAATAGGCTCAAAGTTCAGTAGCGTTAAATTAAACATCATGTACTATATGTAGAAAAATACTCAAACATCCTATTATAATTTTCTCTCTTTTGTTTATTTAACAACTCCTCTTACCTTACTTTATCTACAAAATCATTAATTACTCAATGTTCGGAAAGCCGAGTGGAGTGACTCGAGATTTTTTTAATTATCAAATTGAAATATCCACTCATAATACAAAAGTATTTGTTTCAAAAAACATTGCAACAATGTTATTTAAGTGCAGCTATTATTGATAATTTAATTGCAGTTCTAATTAAGCGCAATCTCTCCTACCCATGGGCGGAATCACTTCTACCCTGTAAGGTGAGATTGCGCAAAATAGCTTTCTTCGTTTTATTACAGTTGTTGTTTTAATTTATAGCATAACAACAAAACAGTAATGGAAATGCATAAAATAGAAATGAATTCAAAATTATTCAGCAATTAGTTTAGCAAAAAATTAATATTTGGATTTTTTATATCATTCTATTGAATTTTGCGCAAACTCTCCTAGTTTTATTTTATTGTCTAAAAATTGCAAGGCTGAACAAAAATATTCGATTTTTATTAAAATCAGACAATCACTGTGGAAGAAAATGATATTTATTGAAATTTTATTTTTTCCGACTGAGTGAAAATAATGCCTGGACTGGGAGTCGAACCCCGGATCTTTGACATACAATGTCAAGGTTCTACCAATTGAGCTATCCTGTAGAGCCTTGACCTTGTAAGTCAAAGATCCGGGGTTCGACTCCCGGTCCAGGCATTATTTTCACGCAGTCGGAAAAAATAAAATTTCAATAAATATGATTTTCTTCCACAGTGATTGTGTGATTTTAATATAAATTGTATTTCTTTCTCCCATTGTTTAATGGTGTTTTCCATTTTCTGCGGCTTATTTCTGTTGAGCTATCTACATGATAGACCAGAGATGTTTCTGCCTAAAGGTTGTGTGAGTGAGTAATGCTGACCGGTTGTCGGCCTGGATAGCTCAATTGGTAGAGCCTTGACCTTGTAAGTCAAAGATCCGGGGTTCGACTCCCGGACCAAGCATTATTTTCACTCAGTTGGAAAAATTTCAAAAAATATTCGATTTTAATTTTGGTTAAAATTATTTCAGAAAATGGAATGCTGTAGATTTACTTCTACACAGAAAACATAAAACTGAATAGTTTTTATAAAAGAGATTGTATCCCTGTAAATCGTCTAATAATTATATATCCATTATATAATACAGTCATTTGCAAAAATTTAAGACCACCCATAGAAAAATCAGATTTAATAGAATTCCTCAAAAATAACATACATATTTTACACATAAAAGAACAAAATAGACTGTACATGGTTATTTACTGTAATTAAAGTCAGTATTTTGTAGGACCACCTTTGTTTAATAACTTGTGCAATCGTCTTTGGCACGCCATAAATAAGATACTTGCAGTAAACTGTAGAAATGTCTGTGCACCAGACATGCTGTATTGCTTCAACAACTGCCGTAGCAGTCTATGGTTGCTTTTCGGCGAGTTTATTTTTCACAAAACACCACAGATTCTCAATTGGTTTCATATCTGGTCTGCTACCTGGCCAGTCAAGCACTTTGATTTTCTGTGCCCTCGGATATTTCTTGACAATTTTCTCCCTGTGACACTGAGCCCCAACATGCATGAAAACATTTATGAACATGCATGTGAAGCTTCAACTTCACATGTAACAAATTAAGGTACCACTTTCCGTTCATAGTGGTTTTAGGTGGTACAAAATACAGACTAGCAGTACCGGACACTGATATTGCACCCCATATCATTTGATTTGGAGGATGTTTCACAGTTGGAATCGTATATTTCTCATCATATCTTTTGCCCCTTGGGCGGAAAACACTTGTAGCACGTGCAGAAAATTGCTGTACACTTGACTTATCCGAAAATATGACCCTACTCCACTGCTGTACTGACCAAATCTGATATTGTCTGATGAAAGTCAGTCGTTTCTTTTTCGTACTTGGACTAAATCGAAGTTTCATTGCAGGTTTATGGGATTTTAATCCCATAAACCGATGATGATATGGCCAAAAACTTTGGCCAAAAGTCTTGAAATAGTACTCAAAGTGATGTTGATGTCTTTTGCAGTCAGAGAATGCCTAATCGTATTGCAGGAGATTCTTGGATCTCGTACGACCATCCTTCTTATCACATGATCATCACGTGCACTCGCTTATCTAGGGAAACTGCTTCTCTAGAGGTTCACAAATTTTTCCAAAATTTTAAATTTACTAATAGCTTGATGCACAGCTGTCTTGCTCACATTTATCCTCGAACTTATACAGGGTCAATTTTATACAGGGTCAATTTTTCTGACGTTTTTTTAACAGTAAGTGAAGGTTTTTTACCCATTACAATAATTACACAACAGCACTGTATCCAACCAAAATCCAATAAACAACTGGTGATAAACGTACCGGCCACCTTTATTTATAGCAGTCGAATGCGTCTGATGCAATCAGCACATGAGATGACTCAATAATCTGCGCAAAAGATGCAATGTGTTAAAATACTGAAAATCGGCTACTGGTCTTAAACTTTTGCAAATGGCTGCACACTAAATGAAATCTAATAAAACAGAAATTTAGATTAATCTATTTCCATATACAGTAGAACCTCGATTATCCGAACCTCGATTAACCGAAACTCACCTCGATTAACCGAAACTCTCCGTTAACCGAAGTCGGTTTCTTCTTCACTTTTTTTTTTCACTTTCTACTATCATCCAAAATTTTCTCTTAATAAACATGTATTTTTAAAGTTTTTTTTTTTTCCCACATTCCTTTTGTATGCAAGCCATCCTTTCCAAACTACGAGTGCTGATAAATATTTTAGATGATTATTGATGAATTCTAGATTATCCGAAAATTTCGATTATCCGAAGTGAGTTTGCTTCCAATTACTTCGGATAATCGAGGTTCTACTGTACTATATTCCTTAATGTATCTGAATAACGTTGTGGTATCTGTAAACCGATTAATGAGAGCCACATTCTACTCTAAACCTTATTCTACAACAAACATGATTTTGATTATCTTGATATCGTATATTACATAACTGCCAACTTTTACACCTTTTTCAAGCGGAAAATTATAGTAAAATTTTCTTTTATGCATTGCCCGCAGCAGTCCTATATTTTTACGTGTATTTTACTATTTTGCCTCCACTTTAATCAATCAGCACACTTTTACATATTGCTTTATTTTTGAAAATCTTCACAAAAAATGTGAAAAAAATTGTGGTGTTAAAATAATAAAACAAACGTGAAAATATAGGACCGCTACGGGCACTGTTTATGCATTTCTGCAACATATTTCACTGATTAAATGAAATATAAATTTCAATTAAATTTTTTGAAATTCATACAATGTATGAATTTTATAACTTAAAACTAATAAAGTTGATCTGAACAAAATGTAATTAATTTCTTAGATTATATTAAAAATAGATGTATGTTACTTTCAAAACAAAACGAAATTTCATAAATAATTCATAATTTGAATATTCGCAATTTTTCACGAATTGTATTACATTATTTCAGTACAAATCAGTAAATCGATATATTTTAAAATTTTAAGTACATTATTAGATTAAATCAAAAAGAAGTACTTGTGATTCCTTATAAATTTGTTGAATGTTGACGAAAAACAATAAAACAATTTATACTTACATAAAATAAATTTAGAATGCTAATAAACAAAAATCTATAATTTATTTTATGTTTTCAATAAAACACTGTTAAAAAATTTTTCGTCGCACTGAAAGATGAAACTAAGCATAAAATTGGAATTTAAAAAATCGCTTTTCAAAAATTAACATTATTTTCAAAAGTTTAAAATACTTAATTAAATAACAAGATTTTCGAGTATAAATGTTTAAATACATCCCATTGATAAAATAGATGTTTGTATTCACATTGGAAAAAGAATTCGTTAAGAAAGTTGAATTCAAAAATCAATAATTTGTATTTTCTGTGCTTTAAGAGAATACAAATGAGAATTTTGTTTAGGAATAATTAGCGTATTCCATATATCTTCGCTTATTATTAGATTAGAAAAGGAAAACATAGATGATGCAATTAAATGTTCTCTTGTTAACGTAAAAATACACTCGTTTGTGAATAAAATATTTTTTTTGAAGAATAAAATTTGTGTTAAGCGTGTTTGTTTATTTTATTCATCATTGTCAATCAATTTAAGAAAGTTTGTTTTCATTAAAACACAATTTAATATACAAATGTCTATAGATCTAACAACATAGATGAGAAACATATAAAAAATTTCCGCAACTGAATTCATAATTAAATATTTGGTAGAAAAAATTAATTTCAGATATAAACGGTAAAATGTTTTTCAAACACAAAATTTAAATATTTATAATTAGTTTTATTAAAGTAATTGAGTATTTTTCATATTGTTCTTAAAAAAAAAAAAAAAAAAAAAAAAAAAAAATGCACAATTGAAACATTGTATTGTTGAAGTAGTAATGAAAATCCAACTGTAATAAATTACATTCCAAATATTATAATGATATTTTTAAGTGTTTTATTATTTACTTTTAATTATAAATAATTATTTGACATTTTATTATAATTTTAAGCTGTCTTTAAATTTAAGTACAATTCATTCATACATTATTCCAAAAGCTTTTACTTTATTATTCGCTAAAAATTTTATAATATTTAGAAAAATAAGCAAATAACTTTTAACAATGTCTAAGAATGAATACTATTTGAATTACTCTTCCTTTCTCTCTCTCTCTCTCTGTGTGTCTGTCTCTCTATTCGTCTGCCTGCCTTAGACGTCTGTAAACATTTTCAGAAATTCTTAAAAATTATATACGTTATTTAACTTCACAATGGAATTTTCCCCATTTAAAATGCCATTAATAAACCCTAGAACCGGTTTGTGTACAGACACAACCCTCCAAAAAATGCCAACATGTTGTATTTCACAACAAACATTTTTATAAATCACATGTAAATAACTTTCTACAGCAAAAATCACAAGAAAATCTACATTTATTGTTAATATTCTGAAATAATATTTAAAATATGACATGTTTAAGGTTCAGATTTACAGGACTACACTAAAATATTCAGACATATAAAGGGCTACTTTCGGAAATTGTTTTAATTGCATTTACATTTCTGTTAAACATTTTTAATACTTTCCAACAATGTTTTAAAGTGATTATGAATTAAATTACTCTATCTACCTACCTTTCTGTCCTTCTGTCTGTGACAACTGTAGCCAAAGAACATTGACGGTAAACTGATGCAAAAACTGCGTACAGTTGGAAAGTGTTAATAATGTTGCGTACTTGGGGGTTCGTGAGTTGTCCGGGAATGAGAGGCCAAACGTACAAAAATTCAGTAATTTATTCACAGAAAGTTCCAGAAAAATACAGGTCAATAAACCAATTATCAGCTTCAATTCAAGCAGTAACCACAGCTTAAACAACAGCTGTCAATAGCAAATCCACAGTACAAACTGTATAGCAATAACACTTGAAGCAAGTCTCTCTCAAAGAGGCTTAAGAGCAATGCAAGCACTAGCGAAGCTGGCTGAGATCTGAACTGAACTGACTCTGACTGGCCTTGGCGAAAAAAACAGGCTTATATACTTTTCCATGGAATCCAGATTTTTCGAGAAAACTCTAGAAAGTGGTCAACCAATCAACTTACAGCTTCCATATTTGGTATATCCCATATAAGGATTTTCTCGCCAAGGTCGCCAAAAAAATCGCCAAGGAGGGAAAAAGTCGCCAAATTTGGCGCCAAATCCATTACCTGCCTTATTGGGGCTTTTTAATGCGTTTTTAAGGGAAAATAAGGCTATTTCAACGCTAAAACGACTAGAAATGCACAAAATTAGCACTTTATCAACTTACTAAGCCTCTTTGAAAGAATTCATACAAAAATAAACACAATTATTTACAATTTTGTAACAATAATTAATGCGAACCGCATAATTTTTCATTCTTGTTTCAGAACTTTTATTTCGACTTAAGTTTTACCATTTTATAATTTTTAAATACTGGGTTGCTCGGAAAGTAATTTCGTTTTTCTCAGCAGAGGACTTAATTGTATTTCTTTCACACCATCTTCACAATTAAGCTGCATTACCATTATATATTGTGACAGCTGATATAGCAAGACTTGCTTGTGAAAAAGTTCGGTTTATTCTGCTCAATAGGTTTTGATTGGTTTATGTTGTTATTGTTATATGTCATATTGTTATATGCTTTATTTGTTATTTTTTGACGCTAAGATGCATTACGTTCTGGAAAACAAGTTTATGCCAATGAAGACAAAATAAAGTATTGATTTATGAAAATTACCAAATAACAACTCATGAGATCGCTAAGAAAACGATCAAAGTGGAGAATATTATATAATTCAATAAAATATTTATACAATATAAGAAAATCGTCTTTCATTTCCAAAGGAAAAAACGAAATTATTTTCTGAACAACTCAATATATATTTAAAGAATTACGTTTCGAAAAATGTAACTTAAAAAAACGGACCTTAATAAACCTGCAATGATGAATTATAAGAAATTATTACAACTGCTATTTCTTAATCCAGAATATGATATAAATCCTAAAAAACTAATACAAATATAATTCTTTTTTCTGGAGAGAGAAAAGAAAGTCTTTCGTTTCTGGTAATCGGATTAATTTAGACAGCCAGTTTAAACGCTTGTGAAAAAGAAATGTTTTTATAGTTATTAAAATAATAACTGCAGTTTTATTATTATTATTATTAGTATTAGTGAATTTTCTTTTTTTCTACTTTCTTCTGCTTCTATAAGAAAAAAAAAAAAAAAAATCAAAAAAATCAAAAAGGGATGAATACTGCGTCATGACACTTTATATTTAATTTAATCATGATATTAATTAGTGGTAATTGAATTTTGCACTTTTTAACCCATATTGGACCGCGGTCCTATTTATAGGACAGTTGAATTAAATGTCAATAATGTAAAAGAAACATTTAAAATCTGCAAAAAACTTGACATAAATTTTTAGAAATAGACTAAATTAATTAAATTACTGTGAAAAATGGAATTTGAAAAAAATATTAATGCTGCAGAATAATAAAGAACTTCTTCTACTAAATAGTGAGCATGTGCTAGTGAAAAATCCAAATGGTCGTCAAAGACGATGTTAACTGAAATCATGCAATAAAAAACCTATTACAATTTGCAACATGTGCAATGTTTGTTTTTTTGGACTTCCATTCGTAAAAATCTTTACAATTTGCAAAATGTTCACTTTTGGACTGTGTAAAGACTGTTTTTTGGACTAACAAAACAAAATAAAAAAATTTGTAAAATTATTATAATTTTTTAATTTTTTCTTTTTTATGTGTGTAAGTATCTTATACTGACCATGTTTTTAAAAAATTACATTTTTCTAATGATTCATTTAATGAGTGGTCCAATATGGGTTAATCACTTATGACATTCTCTATCACAAAGATTCACAACGACTTTGATATATACACACACAGGCCATTGAATTATAAACCTGTGTGAGTTTCCACAAATGTTTGTTAACGGTCTAAATAATCAAAACTTGTGATATGGTGTGGGGAATGTTCTGCTGGTAGGGGAGTGGTCCCCTTGCTTTACTTGAGGGTACACAAAAGGCATGAAATACCTGGACGTATTGGCAGTTCAAGTGCATCCTCTAATATTACAACTGCGAAAGTGATGGATTTTTCATGGATGATAATACAACTATATATCTTGCCAGGATCTTTCGAGATTGGTCCAATGAACATTGGTCTCACTTCCAACAGCTTCCAAGGCCTTCACAAAGACCGGATCTTAATCCAATAGAAAATGTTTGGGACATGTTGGAAAGGCGCATACGACAGCAATCCTTCCAAGTTTGTGCATAGCCAATGCATGGTAATCTTTGTACACGAATGCACTCCAGACGATTGTAGAATCAATGCCCTCACGAATACGTCTGCTATCCGTGGAAAAATACGTCCAATGTACAAAAATCCTGTACATTGGATGAAAAGAGAGATTTCTGCCGGATGCGTTTTTCCAACATGTTTTAGATATTTTCTACTGGATTAAAATCCGGGCTTTGCGGCGGCCAGGGAAGCTGTTGGATGTCAGATTTATGTTTATTGAACCAATATCGAACAATTCTGGCACGATGCACTGAGAAAAAATTCTATAACTGACATCTAGAATCTAAATTGTGGCTCTAGAAAAAATAGTTCCATGTCATCCTTATAAATTCTAGTCCCCTTGGAAAGCGAGTTCTAGAAAGAATTCTAGAGCCTTTGCCTATATTCTCAAGGGCAAAGTTATTTAAAAATCTCTATAAATAAATGAGACTAAAACAGGTGGGTTTCAGCAACTATAATCTTGGTTTATGACCCAATTCTAGAAAATCAAGCGAGAATTTCTCGCAATACAAAAGATTCAGAATATTTAGAGTATTCACAATATTGTTTCACCATCTAGAAATGTGTACACTAGAAATCTCGATCATTTCGTCTATTCATTTTATTGGCGTGCCTTCCCAAGTAGCACCGGAACGTTCTTTGTACGTCTAATAACGGTTACAATAGTTCGAACACCGTGTTTCGTGTCAAAAGAACGTTCCATTAGACGTTCAAAAATTGTATTATATAGAACGTTCAAAAAAAGTGTGCATTGTACCTTCCATAAAACGTACAATTTCAGTTCTATACAAAACGTTTAAACGTAACACCGTCATAAAACGTTCCGTCTCAGTGAGATTATTACGAATAGGACAAAATGCCCAGATTCAGTTTTGATTTCGTAATATTCATTGAATGTTGGTGTTAGGATTAAAATAAACTACCTACACGAGGGTCCTAGGTCTGGATGGTGTGTCCTCCGTGGAAATCATTCTAAGAATGCCTAACCCTTATTTATGCGAGTTTCAAAGAAAATCACGGAAAACTCCGAAAACCTAAGTCGACGAGCGCGACCAGGAATCGAAACCAACACTTCCCGTCTGTAAGGTTCGGGAGTAGAACCTCGCGGTCACTAATACTCATCGGGAAGTTACAGAAATGAGTTTTTTTTTCTTTCTTTAAGCATAATTTTAAACTTTTATTATATTTTATTTATGATTCTATTTAGGTTTGAATGTTACTGTAAATTATCAATATTGATAATGTTTTTAAATCATTAATCTCTTTAATTGTTCTTATTTTATTTTATTTTTTTTTAATCCAAATTTTATTTAATAAATTTTAATAAAAGAAAATTATTTAATATATATTTCAAAAAGTATTTTCTTAATAGATCAACATTTTACGTAGCCATTCTCTTTTAATTAAACTGTTTAAAAGAAATCTTCTACCCATCGCACTACTTTATTCTGTAACATTCTATATAACAGCGCCACTTAACCAGTTAACATGAACAAAAATTTAATAAACACTGTATCTCAAAATTAAAACTTTACATATTAAATTTGTTGCAGATTTCACTAACACATGCTGAGGTATAGCTATCTGGAAAAATTGCATAATATAGAGTACTATATCGGCCGATATATACCCAAACTGAATTATCATAGTTTTTCATAATATATATTTCACATACTCATGTTAGTGAATTTTTAATAATAATAATAATAATAATAATAATAATCTGAGATATTGCTTTCCTTTAAACGGCATTGAGTTACAGCACATTAGTGCCACCTCTCAATCAATATATGCTCAAATTAGATCACCATAGTTTAACATAATATCTATCTCACATATCAAGTTTGGTGCAGTTTTATTCAATAGAAACTGAGATACTGCCCTCCGTTACATGGAGGGGGGGATTACATAATAGCTGAGCACCTATTAGGTCATATATTCCAAAAATTAATCGGGGCTAGTTTAAATAAAAGTTCGACTAAATATCAAGTTAGGTTAAATTCTGTCCACTGATTCTTCAGATGCAATTTCCACAAAATTTTAAGATGCGCAAACAAGTTCTAAAAATTGTCGAATCCTATCGAGGACGTCTCAAGGAGTGTTAAAACCCCGAAAATTTCCATGCATCCATTGCGTTCTTTTTATGTATACAGAAAAAATAAAGTGTATGCCATTTCTGATCCTTTCACTGAATATTTTGTTCAATACTGAAATATACACTAAAACAAAATATACTTTTCCGTTAAATTCGAGATTTTAAAATGGAAAAATAAAGTGATCTCATAAGTTATTTAAATAATTGTTTAACTCAGCTCCATTTTTCCTAAAAAGAAAGAAAGAAAAAAAAAAAAACTATATGATTTCTACAGCTGTAAATGCTTAATAAATTTCTGTTTCAAATGTTGAACTTTGAAACATGATTATTCCGGATGTAAGAAGGGAAGAGCAGATTGAAATTGACAGCTGTGGATTGCATTTATTTAATTCTCGCTGACCGTGCAAAGTGAAACAAACGCCAGCGCCAGGTCTTGGGAATGTCGTGTCGTTATGTGAAGCGGTAATTTTAAAACATGTAATCTGTTTTGTTCAGTTTTCGCGTTATAATGACTTGGATAAGCTTTAGAAAAGGTAAAAATGTAATATTTTTAACCTGTAATATTCTCTATGTTCTATTTATTAAAGTCTTATTTTAATATCAATTAAACAATCATTTTCATGTCTGCGTAAGTTCTTAAGACTAACTTTTGAAACTTGTAAGCAGCGTTTTATCGCAGAAAAAACCGCTCCAGTTACAGAAAACCGCTTAGAAATTATGGATTCATTTTATTAATTTAGTCTTCTGAGATGGAAATTGTTAAAATGACTATTTTTGGTTATTATGTTTCTGAATGAAGTAACATAAAGAGTTTAAAACATGAGAGTAAATTTTAAGTGAATGCCCTTGCAGACTGGTCATTGTGTATTTTAAAATGCTAGTTGCAAGGGTGTTTTCTTGAAAGAAAATTGAGAAAGTTTGAAGAAAGGTTTGTAAGGTTTATGAAGAAAATTAAGGTTTGTAATTCTTTTTTTTTTTTTCTTTTTAAATTCTGAAGTATTTATTTAATGTTTATATGATCATATATATAATCTAGTTTATGCAAATTGCATATTTTTAAAATAATATCCTAAGTTTCACCGACTTATAATTTTAAATATCTCTTTACTGTACTTTATTAAATAAAATATATCAACATGTTTAACTGCATAATAAAACAAAGATTCAATTCAATTATGGTAGCATATAGCTGAAAAGATTAAACATATTAAAATTAAAATTTAATTAAAATTAATTTGTTTTTTTATTCATTCAGTTCTTTTTAAAGGAAAATGTACTTTTTCGTTTTATTATATTCATCGAAATCAAATGGTAATATAATGAAATGAGCAGGAGCTATAAAATACATGCTTCAAAATCTAAAGAGGTACAGTCATCTTTAACATTGTAGTTCTTAAATAATAACAGACCCACCTGTTGTTGATAAATATTCATTTTATCATGAGATATTTAGATGCATATTTTTTTTTTTTTTTTTTTTTTTTTTTTTTTTTTTTAGCTTACTTACTGATTTTTTACCAATCAACATACATTATATATATAATATATATATATCAGTCGAACCTCTTTTACGGGAATCTCATGGGGAATAAAAAAAATTTGTTCATGTTATCAGTAGTTTATATTGTCAGTAACTCAGAAACTAACCTTTGTTTTAGCGGGGATTGTGGAAACTATTCACGTTAAAAGTATTTCACGTTAAGCGGTTTACGTTAATTGGATTCGACTACATATATATATATATATATATAATCTGTATAACATGAAAAAAATATATCTGTATATCATGAAAATGGCTAAAAATTGACTTTTAAAGTTTGGAATTCAAGCATTCTCTGGAATAAAAACTATTTATATTAATGAATACAACACGATAAAATTCTTGTGAAATATAATTATATATATATATATATCTGTACTGATAAGTATAAAGGATTTAAGTCCATATTCTTGATTTTTCAGGAGACGAAAAATAAAGTTAAACTAACTAAAAACAAATCAGAAGAATCGATTAGGAAAAAGGTATTACGTTGCTTTATACCCTTTATACCATTCAGTGATTGTCAATCTTCATTTAATAAAGGGAAAAAATTGAATTAAATATTTTATACTAAAGATTAATGCTGAATTTCTAACTTGAATCTTTTTTTACCAATGGATTTTCTCAAAGATTAAATGACATGGATTTAAATCCTTTATACCAATCGATAGAAAATTTTTTTCTGAGTCTGACTATGTACTTAACTCAAAATCGACATTTTTTGACTTAAATCCTTTATACTTATCAGTACACACATATATATATATACAAAAGAGAAATAGTTATATTTACAAAGTGTTTATACAAAAGCTATTTCTATATGTTTTCTTTCTTTAATTTTTCTTTTTTTTTTTTTTTTTTTTTTTTTTTTTTTTTTTATACTAACTTTCTGAACCAGAAAATAATGGCGTCCAATAAGTAAAAATTATGTTTTTAGCATAATCATAGACAGAGATTGGGTGAGGACGGCTTTCTTTGCTTTTACTTATGTCTAACATAATATAAAAACGGAAAAGGGAAAACGTTATCAATTTTAAAGCACAACTCTGGTGGGTTATTTTTATCCAGATTTAGTAAAATAAATGAAACATGAAAACAACAGGGAAAAAATGAAAACAAATAAATTATTACGTAATTTTTTTTATTAGTATTTGTTATTATTATACTATTTATTATAATTATTATTAATAAACAATAAATAATATATTTAATAATTAAATAAATAATATACTAAGAAATAATATATTAATTATAAATAATATACTTACTATATTTTTTATTAAAAATAATAATAATAATTACATTTTTTTATTATTTAATATGCCATGATAGCATAATTACATCAAATGAGTAAAAATTGCGTTGACTCAATTTAAAGAAATTCAAACATTTAATGATTACCAATTACATTGCCATGTGGAATAAGTTTAAATATCTGTAAACATTATTTTTGTAAACTGCTGCTGTAAACTGAAAATATGAATACACACATGCACTGAAATTTAAAAATATGAAGTATGTTAAATATTTTGATTAAAAAAAATTATATTTAAGTATTTGGATATTTTTAAAATTTCTTCCTTCTAACTAATTTTTAAATTTTCGTTTCAAATTCTTATTATAATAAGTTAACAATATATTCTAAACTCAATTGCATATAATTTTAGCGGTGTATTGGTGCATTAATTTTCGAAAATATTTTTTATGTTGGAATATTAAAACTTTCTATGAACTTCAGCATTCAAATACATTTTTAAACTATCCATGGACTTACAAAGTAGTACCCAGAAATGTTTAGAATATACAGGGTGCAAAGTCGAGAGCAGGCTTTTATTTGCGCAACAATTAGTCTCAGACGTCCTCCAATTACAAAGTGTATTTAAAAAGAAATGTAAGCATTCATTATATGACATGTTTAAATTTAAAAAATCAATTTATTAAAAATCACAAAAATTGATAATTTTTATACAGTTTTCAGGACGCTAATAGTAAAAGTTGACTCTCAACTTAAAAAACATAACACGAAAAGTTTCACTTTTGTGCGCCCAGAATTGTCTGAGATAGTTAGTTTCAAAATTTAGGATTATTTCGCATTTTCTCGGTCTTTATTAAAAAGTCAATGAAAAATTCTTTAATAAAGCCCGGGAAAAAGCAAACAAATTCCAAATAGGATTTTTAAACCGATCCCTTATTGAAGGCCGAAATATGTTAGAAAATCTAAACTTTAAATATCTTGTTCCATTTTGGGAGAATATAAATGAAACTTCTTGTTAGGATGAGTGTTAATTTTTCTAAATATCACTATAGGGATCTGGGACTGTACAAAAATTTAGTTTTTGTAATTTTGAAAAAAATAGATATTTTAAGTTTAACCATGTCATACCGCTAATGCTCATATTTTTTAAAACATTTTGTAACTGAAACTATATGGTTGCGACCAATAGTTGCGGAGATAAAGACATTCTCGTGACTATCTTTGCACCCTGTATTTAAAAAAAATTAATATATATATATATGTATAAATGAATTTTTAATCGTAGTTAAAACCAGGCAACCGATATAAGATCTCTGAAACCACATAGAACAATGAGAAGGAAATTACAACAAATTTAAATAACCTGTGGAGACTGGTTGTGATTTATTGAAACATTTATTTTTTGTTTAGTGATTTTTATTTTATTTAACTTCAATCTAATCATACATTTATTCCTAGATTATTCGTTGCAATTTTAATAATTTTGCCGGTGCGTAAAGACGACATGCACTCAAATCAAAAGATACAAACAAGCAACGAGAGAAAAAAAAACAGCATTTTTTTTTTTTTTTTTTAAGGAAAAGCTCAGAACGGTGAAAAAGAAAAAAAAAAAAAAACTCGTCAGTGGTGACCTTTTTCACCATTGAGCACCAATGTACGATTTCGTTCGTTAGCAGAATAGCAAATCGCCAGCGGACACCAAATTGTACAAGAAATTAATTGAAGTTAAAAATGAAGAATAAAGTGGAATAAACCAGGGGTGCAGAATATGCTCGAACGCCCGAACGAGGTTCGGGGGAAATTTTGAATATTTTTTTTAAGAGAAAATAAAATGTAAATCAAAAATAACAATTTGCTACTTTGAAGTGCTTATACACTAACAGCGATATTTTTATGTTACACTGTATATTTATTCTCTTAAAGATTTATTACATAGAACGGATGACTTTGTATAGCAAAGTAGATTTTTGCATTATTGAGGGAAATTTATACTGTGTTTGGGGGAAATTTCCGAGGTTTGAACATTTTCTGCATCCCTGGAATAAACTATTAATTCAAGAAATCAGAAAATTAAACAGAAAACAACTATAAAAAACAAACATTACTCACAGGATGATGCATTCGGAATCCCAAGGATTAAAACAAGCAAAATAATTCAAGAGTTTAGTTGTACATAGCAGATAAAGAATGATACAACACAGCAACAGGGATATGAATTACTTTTTTTAAAATTCAAATAATGTTTGTGAAATTTTAACATACTTAATTTCAACGTATATGCATGAGAAATTCCATATTCTACGACAGTAGTTCCCAAAAATTGTCATAACATATCTATATCCCTTAAAAAGTTCCTTAAATTTTTGCATTTAAAAAAAATTTCTTTTTTCCCCCTAATCTGAAGATAACGGCGTTATAGTATTAATTACGAAACTTTAATAAACACCATAAAAAGCAAGAACTCGCAGCTGCTACAAAAAATAAATAAATAAATAAAAAAACCGGCAACGCATTCAACACACTCAACGTGCTTGTTTGCAGCTCTCGCGCTTACATTGTTCGCCTGATGAAGGGTTGTGTCTTCTTTTAACCCGAAACAATTGTTTTGACTTCTTACATTTTATGGTGTTTATTCAAAGTTTTGTAATTAATACTATAACTTCATTTTCTTCAGATCAGGGTAAAAAAAAAGAAAAAATTTAAGAAATTTTTTAAGGGATAAAGAGATGTAATGGCACTTTTTTCGGAAAACTGTCATAGAATATAGAATTTTTGATTCATATACGTTAAAATAAGGAATAGTAAGTATGTTAAAATTTCTCAAACATTATTTGAATAATAAAAAAAAAGTAGCTTATATTCCTGTTCATGTGTTGCATCATTATTCGTCATCAGCTATGTACTTTTTAATAAAAAAAACACCACAAAACTAGCGTTGTAAAAATTATTACTTACAAACTTTGAATAAACACCATAAAATGCAATAAACTCGCAACAATTGTTTCGGGTCGAAAAAACACACGACCCTTCATCAGGCGAATAAAGTAAGCACGAGTGTTGCAGTCAAAGCGGCAACGCAATTGGTGCGTTGCCACTTTGACTGCAGCACTCGTGCTTACTTTATTCGCCTGATGAAGGGTCGTGTGTTTTTTCGACCCGAAACAATTGTTGCGAGTTTATTGCATTTTATGGTGTTTATTCAAAGTTTGTAAGTAATAATATGTACTTTTTACTTTTAAACGCCCGTACTGTGGTGTTTCTTTTTTATAATGACGTCATAGTTTTTTTTTTTCTACACTATTTTAGAACGTTTACAGTACGTTTTCTAGAACGTTCTGAAAATGTGTATAACGTTTTGAAAACGTTCTAAAAACGTTTAGAACGTTCTGAGACCGTATACGTAGAACGTTCTCAGAACGTTTCTATAACACCGATGGTGATAGTTACGCGTTCATTGAACGTTCTCTGAACCGTACTATTGTCCTGATTCAAGATGGACAAATAGACGTCTATAACACGTTCAAAGTGAACGTTCTTAGAACGTCTTTGTAGAACAATTTTTGAACGTTCAGAGAACGTTTCGGTGCTGCTTGGGTTATGTGCATAGCTCGGAAATCTATATTTCTAGTTCAGGGATTTATAAAATGACCACTTATTCATTCTAGAGGCAGGTGGTACATTTTTTTTCTCAGTGTGTATAGTTGCATTATAGTCTATGAAATATCCGCCACTTTCGGAATAAAAATGCAACATTGTTTTATCTTCCAATATGTCCAGGCATTGCATGGCTTTTTGTTTACCCTCAAGTAATACTAGGGGATACTATCAATATCAGCAAAACATTTCCTACACTATAACATCTTTTGTTCACTTACGCTGCTACCAATTATTTGTCGAATCTCTCACAGGTTTGTAATTCCTTCACTGATATGTACATAATAAAATTTTCTGATTCAATTTTGATTCATATCGTTCAAAAAAATTGCGTAAAAAAGTGTAAGAAAAACTAATGAGTAAAAGTAAGAAAAAATAATATAACTATAATTCAAACTGCAGCAAAATTACCAATACTTGTGAAGAAGAATCTAAGCTAAGTGAAAGAAGCAAGAAGCTAAGTGATGAAGAATCAGAATTTTGCATACAAATGCTGCAAAATCGCGAAATAATGTAAACTCAGAAACGTTGCTTTCATACTGAATTTGTTCCTGCTGTTTTTGTCTGTTAAAGGGTTGTTTTTTATTTATTTATTTATTTATTATTATTATTTTTTTTTTTTTTTACATAAAAGAATTGTTATAAGTTTTATCTTTTGTGGTGTTTGTTTACAAAATTAAAATCGTTTACCTAAATCTGTTTATGCGTTTTTGCATCCAGAAACAGACCAATCGTAAATTAACTATTGACTTCCTTTTGTCTCTTCACCACATAGCGAAAAAAAGTTAAATTTTATCTTTTTTCTTTCATTTCTTTTCCCTAATAAAATAGGAAATCATTTCCAATGTATGCTTGTTGAAAACTTTAGAGGTACTCGAACACATATTTTAAGAAAATAAAACTATAAATAACCCGGGTGCAATAAATTATACTTATGTTCGACGAAAAAAGCTCTATCAATGCAGATAAAACGGTGCAGAATATTTTCAGAATTTTCCTTTACATGAAAAATGATACATTACATGTTATTTCTCTAAAATTTTCTTATTTTTTTATTGGTGGAAGCTTAATTTTTTTTAATATACTACTTTACGAATTTCAAAATGCAATTACTGTTGAATATATAAGATAAATTATTGGGAAGCGATAATTTATATTTTTGCATGACGAAAAAGGCTTATTAAAAAACAAATTGTTATGGAGAATATGGCTGTAAATTTCAGTTGGAGGGAAAGTGTCAAGCATAAATCTATTTTTAGAACTTTGGATAAAATTTATTTTGAAAAGTATTTATTTATTTTTCCATTCATTAAGGATTTTTTATTGTAAATCTTTAGAAACTCTCTTGAAAAATTTCGAACTGAATTCCAGCGAAATTTAAAATTTTTACATTTCACAGTATTTGTTAGCGTAGATTGAATAAGAATGCAAAGGGAGGCTGATTAAATTATTTTCCTTTAAAGGGTTACATAGGTTTTGAAGACAAAAGAAGCATATTTTCTATGTTTTCTTCTTAATATAATAAAGCTTTGAGTTTTTCATATTTCATATCTCTATTCTTTTTCATCAGGTTTAAGTTCTTTTCTCATTAATACTGAGGAAAGAACTTAAAAAGTTCCGAAACAGTCAATTTTTACTTTCTTCTATATGTAATATAGAGAAAATATTGGATTTGTGAAAATTTTCGACCTTCATTCTTTGATGGATTTACACGTTTTCGGATGTCCTGAACACGAATTGATAGTTTTTAGAAAATGTCTGTTTGTCTGTATCACTTTTTTGTGGACACTTTATCTCACGAACCAATGAATGAAATTTAACTAAATTTGGTATTTAGTTGCACCCTGACATAAACTGGTGCTGATTAGATTTGGGGATCAATCGCTCAACAGGTGGCGCTGTGATCGCATTTTTTGTAAACTTTTAACATGGCAGTATAGCACAAAATTTCGTATAAATGAACATAATGAGAGTTATTTTCAACTTGTGATTGTAAAATTAATATGAATTATTGATAATAGTAGTAGTTAACTAGGAAAAAAATTCTGTGTATGCGGGGGCATCGCTTCTCCCCCCTGGGGGTTGTAAATTTTCAAGGTGGGTATCTTTCGAAAGGTCTCGTCAATTACTTTAAAACGAATGGTTGAACTATAAATCTGTAATAATTTAAAACAAAGTTATCGATTTTTTTTTTTTTTTTTTTTTTTTTAACGAAAAAATACTTTATTTTATTTTATTTATTTATTTATTTAATGTTGTTATTGAGTGAATTTGTATAGGAAAATACAGAAGAAAGTCTTGTGGTAGCCACAACATACTAATTTTTTTCTGTCTCATTTGTACTTGTTACTTTCTTCTATATTCAATAGAAGAAAGTATTGGATTCGTAAAAATTTTCGATCTCGGGTTTATGATGGAATTACACGTTTTGAGAGCTGTAGAACACGTTTTGAACATTTTTAGACAATGTCTGTCTCTGTGTGTGTGGCAAAATTTTGTGGCGACTGTATCTCAGATACTACTGCACAGAATTTCATACAAATTGGTATGTAGTTACACATTGACATAAATTAGTGCCTATCAATTTTTGGTAAAAATTGTCCAACATCTCGCATTTCCATTTTTTCTAAATTTTTAACATGGTGGTATAGGACAAAATTTTGTATAAATGTGCATAAAGAGAATTATTTTTTAATAATCATTATGAAATTGAAAAGAATTATTAGTAATGGGAATAGTCAACTGGGGAAAAAAATTGTGTATGTAGGAGCCTCGGGGAATTTTCATGACGGGTATCTTTCAAAAGATTTCGCCAATACCTTTAAAATGAATGGTAGAACCATCGATCTGCGATAATTTAAAATAAAATTATCGCTTTTTTTATTTTTAACAATAATAATAATAATAATAATAATAATGTAAATTAACTTTTAATTGACTGAATAAAATTGATTTTTTTTTTTTTTTTTTTTTCATATTTAGCGTTATATTACTTCTCTAATATGGAAATCGTCTACATTATTATGGAAGATATTTTTTTTTAAATAATAATTTTAACAAAATTATTTTTACTGAGTGAATTTGTATAGGAAAATATAGAAGTAAGTCATGTGGTGGGCACAACATACTAGTTTAACGTTGTTTTTACTTTCTTCTATATTGAATAGAAGAAAGTATTGGACACGTAAAAATTTTCGACATCGGGGTTTCGACGGATTTCCACGTATTACAGGCCTAGAACACGATTTGACCGTTTTTAGAAAATGTCTGTTTGTCTGTCCGTTTGTGTGTGTGTGTGACAACAATTTTGTGGCAACTGTGTCTCCGGAACTACTGCTCACAATGACATGTAAATTTACATGTAGATGCACCTTGACCTAAATTAGTGTCTATCAACTTTTGGTGTCAACCGCTCAACAGGTGGCGTTGCTATACAGTGATTTCCACAATTTAAAGAAAGGCTTTATCTCAGGTTCTATTGCGTATAATCAAACAAACTTGATGTGTTAGAAAGTCATTATTATAAATTATGCGGATTCAATTTTAATGCTTATTGGACAACAGGTGGCGCTGCTATACAGCGATTTCCGCAATTTAAGGAAAGCCTATATCTCAGGAACTACTGCACAGAATTGCATATAAATTTGTATGTAGATGCACCTTACCATAAGTTAGCGCCTGCCATCTTTTGGCGTAAACCTCTCAACAGGTGGCGCTGTTATACAGTGATTTCCACAATTTATAGAAAGGCTATATCTCAGGTTCTATTGCGTATCATCAAACAAAACTTGATATGTGAGAAGTTATGAGACATTATATTGACTGAATTTGGATGCTTATCTTCATATAGGTGGAGTTGCTATTCTGCAAATTTAATCGATAATAGGATGGCTATATCTCAACATCTATGGCATATAACTGTACGAAACTGGATATGTGAGATAACCATTATAAAAACGCATTTTTTAAGGTGTTATTTATAGACGATAAAACTATCTTTCTTTGATTATTTTGTGTTACATTTCCCTAAGATAGAAATCATTTGCATTCATCATGTAAAATAATTTTAATAAATAATAGTTTTAATAAATTATTCGCACTTAGTGAATTTGGACAGGAAAATATAGAAGAAAGTCTTGTGGGGGGCCACAATATACTAGTTTCTTTTGTAATCTATTGTTTAAATGTTGTTCTTTCATATGCTCAAAATTTTGTATTAAAAAGTTTTTTTTTTTTTTTTTTTTTTTTTTTTATATTATAATAATAATAATAATAATAGAGATAATAATGTTTTTTAGCTCTTAAAATGCACTGCAATAGAGAGTATTTTGAGTGATGATATTTATTTTAATGAGTGATTAGCTTTCCTTTTAAGTAATTATAACAAAAATTTAAGTTAATCGAGCACTTACTGATATATTTCAGCTATAACAGCTTATTTAAATAGTATAATAAATCAATAAAAAAGAAAAAGTTTTCTAAAACATTTTTATTAGATATCAAAAACACCACCTTGTACAAATGAGAAGCGAAATCTAAAATATTTTGAAAAACGATTTATTGCAGAAAATTTATGTATAATAGTCTCTGTACGCAATTTGTATAATGGATGTAAAGAAATAGAATGAAACTTACATATGAGAAAAATAAAGATGTAAATTAGGGACATAAATTATGTTCAAAGTCTTAGAATATGTATAATTTCCCTCTGGGGAAAACTCATAAATTGTTTCAACTCGAAAGTCGCATTTCAATTTTTATTTTTTATAGTATTATTAAAAAATAAAAAAAAAAGATCCTTTATTGTTCTTATATTTTACTAGCTGGGTTTGCCCGCTTTACTAGTTATTACATTTGAATAAATCAGTTTAACCCGTTAACGCCCGAATTAATTTTGCAAAATATTATTAGCTGATTATTTCACTTCTAAATTAATGTAGACAACTAACAGAAAAATATATTAACTTAAACAATTCTTCTGATAGTTTTAAATTTAAAGCATATCGTCTTTTATTGACGTTTAGTGTTCTAGCGGGAAAACTGCGAGATAGAAAAACTTTGAGATAACAGATTAATTTTCTATTATATGTTGACAAAGATCTCGAAAGTAAAGTATTATAATTTTTATTAAAATCACAATCAACTGATTGGAAGAAAATTATATTTAATGAATTTTTTTATTTTTCCGACTGAGTGAAAATAATGCCTGGACCGGGAGTCGAACCCCGGATCTTTGACTTACAAGGTCAAAGCTCTACCAATTGAGCTATCCAGGCCGACAACCGGTCAGCATTACTCACTCAGACAACCTTTAGGCAGAAACATCTGGTCTATCATTTAGATAGCTCGACAGAAATAAGCCGCAGGTAAAAGAAAACACCATTAAACAATGGGAGGAAGAAATACAATTTTTATTAAAATCACAATCAACTGATTGGAAGAAAATCATATTTAATGAACCGGTTGTCGGCCTGGATAGCTCAATTGGTAGAGCTTTGACCTTGTAAGTCAAAGATCTGGGGTTCGACTCCCGATCCAGGCATTATTTTCACTTAGTCGGAAAAATAAAAATTTCATTAAAGTATTATAATATATATATTATTATTCAACTTGATTTAAGTTAGTATACCTGCACAAAAAGCAAAGATATGTGCGACGAATGAAAAATCATAAAATGAATATCCAAATTATGAAATAATAATTAATAGTAGGCACATAAAACTTTCAGGGATCATTGAGAATGACGTTATAAACTGTCACTAAAAATCAGAAATCATTCCAAGAAACCACAAAAAATATACGCGCCATTTTATTAGCTGTCCTCAAATGAGGACACTGGGCGCTAACGGTTTAATAATAGTAAATATTTCTCTCTCTCTCTCTCTCTCTTTTTTTTTTTTTTTTTTATCATTTCCCAAAATGAATTATTTTTGAAATAATTCATTTGTAAAACATAAACCTCAATGGACAATATTCCTCTGACGTCACAGTAGGTAAAATCGCCGAACATGTGGCCGATATTTTGTAAACAAATTAGATTCAAGAGGCCATTTTATTGTTACGCATAACATTTTCCTAAATATTTCTCCAGTGAAACTTAATAATCAGATATCTGTTCAAACAAGAACAAAAGAGAAATTTAAACAACTGAATCGAATGATAAAGTTAAGACTATTCCATATCGTAAAATTGCAGAACATTTTATGTATACACACACACACACACACACATATATATATATATATATATAATGAGTAAAAGATTAATAAGAACATTTTATACACACACACATATATATATAGACATCAAAGCTTAAATAATTAGAATTTCAATTACTTTAATAAAGGAATTTATTAAATGGAACATCCATTTAAATTTGTTAACATCGCCACAGTTACATGGCAACTTTTAATATTACATATGTTGATTAATATTAAAGTATACTACTAAAACTGGATTAAAAACAAAACGAAGGTATCACTATATCACTCTTACTTCAATTTCATATAATCTGTAACTCTTATAAACAATATTGCAAGATAAAAATTTGCAAGCCACAATGCTTTGCTATGGTAGAGTTGAGGATTGTTTGCCTAACCAGCTGATATTCTTGTAGCCTCGAACCGAAAGTCGGAATATAGTCCATTGATAATACTCTTAAAAAAAAAAAAAAAAAAAAAAAAAAAAAAGTGTTGTTCTTAGAAAAGAGCTTGTATTTCTTGTGCAAACGAATAGAATACTGGAAATATCACTAACTCACTCAGACATTTATGAATGCTCAGTCCAAACCACTGAAGCTAAAAATAATGCCGTTTGGGCAGTAGGTTCTTTCCATGACATAGGGGCTCTAACGGACTCACTAAGAACGTATTTAAAGAATAATTCACATTAAAGGGGTTGAAAAGGAATGCAGAAGTTCTTTAACTTTTTCACAGTATCTCTGCAGTAATTTCAAGAAGTTTAAAATTTAGCAAAATGTGCCGTCATAGGCCCTATTTAAAATACATAATGCGCCATTTATACCATTTTGCAATAAATGATGTTACAGGATCCCAAATAATATATATCCATTTCATAACATTGCAAAAGTATTTACAAAAACCTAAGCGCGTTCGTATAGACAAAAAGGCAGAAAAACGATCTGACGTCATAATTATTACTTTCTTCTATATGTACGAGGTGGGGCTATTAAATAACGAGACTATTGCTGTAAAACGTTTTATTTTAAATTTACACATATTTAGTTATTATCCCCTTCAATATACACCCCTCCTCTATCCCTACAACGCTCCATGCGAATTTTTCATTGTTCGAAACGAGCTCCTGCATGAGGCGGGCCGCTTTCTCTTTCACAGCTTTAATTGACTCAAATTTTTTGCCTTTTAATGCATATTTAACTTTGGGGAACGGATAAAAGTCACATGAGGCCATATCAGGCGAATAAGGCGGATGGTCTAAAACTGGGATGTTGTATTTGGCTAGAAACATCTTGACAGACAATGACGTGTGAGCCGGCGCGTTGTCATGATGGAGAACCCATGACTTGTTCTTCCACAATTCGGGTCGTTTTTTCCTTACCCCTTCACGGAGTTGAGCAAGCACCTCAAGATAGTAATGTTGATTAATAGTTTGACATTCAGGAACCCAGTGAAGGTACGCAATACTATGAATGTAAAAAAAAAAAAAAGGATCATCATCACTTTGAATTTTGGTCATCATCTCCAAAGTCTTCTCAGCCATCTT
Organism: Salticus scenicus; assembly: GCA_963930645.1. Taxonomy (NCBI): domain Eukaryota; kingdom Metazoa; phylum Arthropoda; class Arachnida; order Araneae; family Salticidae; genus Salticus; species Salticus scenicus. The sequence continues at coordinate 73,836,386 of OZ005662.1, read as the reverse complement.
GGAAACGGTTGAACCACTCATAAATTCGCACACGTGATAAACATTCATCGCCATAAACTTGTTTTTATAAAAGATAAGTTTCACTAGCGGCTTTATCAAATTTCACGTGAGATTTCACGACAATTCGTTGCTCTACTTTTACACTTATCACGTTTTCGGCAAAACAAAACAAACACCTCTTAACGAAGGTTACGGCCAGACTGATTCCTCTACAAACACGGGAGGCGCTACAATCGAAAAAGAAGGCTTTACGTTGCACAGCTGTTGGTCGTTTGGATTTGGCGCATATGTAATTCATCAGTAGCAGCAATAGTCTCGTTATTTAATAACCACATCTCGCATATATAGAGAAAGTATTGGATTCGTGAAAATTTTCAAACTCCAGTTTTCTACAGATTTGCACGTTTTGGGATGTCCTGAACACTATTCGACTGTTTTTAGAAAATGTCTGTCTGTCTGTGCGTCTATGTGTGTGTGTGTGTGTCATGAATATTGTGGACGCTATATCTCACGAACCAATGAACGAAATTTAACCAAACTTGGTATTTAGTTGGACCCTGACATAAACTGGTGCTGATTAGATTTGTGGAAAAATTTTTCATCAGGTGGCGCTGTAATCGCATATTTTCTAAATTTTTAACATGGCAGTATAGGACAAAATTTCGTATAAATGTACATAATGAAAGTTATTTTAATTGTGTGATTGTAAAATTAATATAAATTATTGATAATAGTAGTAGTTAACTAGGAAAAAAAAGTTTGTGCAAGTGGGGGCATCGCTTCCCACCCTGGGGGGAAGTACCCCCGGGGGAAGTAAATTTTCAATATGGGTATAATTCGAAAGATCTCGTCAATACCTTTAAAACGAATGGTTGAACTATAGATCTGTGATAATTTAAAACAAAGTTATAATTTTTTTTTTGTCTTTTAACGAAAAAAAAAAACTGAAAAAAAAATCGTATTTCTTTTGATATTGGCAAAAAATTGACTTTCTTTCGGCATTTAGTAATATAATTCAGTCAGATAAATATCCTCTGCATTTATAATGGAAAATAATTTAATAATTTAATAAATAATTTGTATTCAATGAATTTTGTGTAAAATTATACAGAAGAAAGTCATGTGGTGGCCACATCATACTAGTTTTTTTTTTTTTTTTTTTTTTTTTTTGTGTTGTTGTTGGAAAATGTTAAAAAGCACTTCGAGAAATCTTCGTTTATACTAATACTCTTACACTAATATATCTGAATATTTCTGTCTGACTGTGTAATCCTTAACGGTAATCATACCAAATTCTATAGAAAACATTCTTTCTGCACGTTAGAAATGAAAACATATATAAAATATACTTTAAAGTAATGCATCTCATAGACTATGATATACTAAAGTTTTAGTGTGAACATTTAAAAAAAAATTGTGTTATTTATTTGAATTTCCATAAGGAGCATACCATAAAGAACCTGTCTAAATTGAACAAGAAATAATTATAAAATAAAAATTTTTTAATATACCATGTTTTTAAATATTCCTTTGATTCATAGCTACAGAACTACATTAGCACGTTACCAATGCGCATAAAATTTAATTGATAATGACATTGATTTTTGTGAGATGCATAATTTAACTTTTTACAATTTTTTAACGTTCACGTTTAATTAAATGTATTCTTTTTTATGTCGAAAAAAAAAATGAACTCTTAAATCTTTTTTTTTTTTTTGAACAATTAAATTATAGCTAATATTTTAATGGCTATTTTTAAAGCTATTATGTGGTTATTATTTTCATATTTTAATTAATTAAAAGAAAACTAATCAAAAATTCGAAAATCGGGCTTCGAAGTATTGTGTTGTCATCGGGTTCTGAGCTATTCTGAAAGTTTCAAATGTCCAGCTAGTAGGGAAGTTAGTTAAAAATCGACTGGAAGATTTGTACCGGGCAAACAAACAAAAATCGAAGTTCACAAAAACATGGTAAAAAATAAGTTCTTTGAAGGAATACACAATGTTTCTTTCAAAACAAAAGAAAGTTTTATAAATTGAATATTCTCAATTTTTCACGCTTTGTTTTATATTGTTTCAATAAAAATAGAAAAATCAGTTTGTTTTATAAAATTTTAAGTGTTTTATTAGATTAAATCTATAAGAAGTACCTGTGATTCGTTCTAAATTTGCTCTTTATTGAAGAATAAAAATAGTTTATATTTACATAAAATAAATTTAGAATGTTTATAATCTTTACTTGATAAACAGATTTACATTTTAAGTAAGATACTGTTCAAAAATTTTTCTTTACTATGAAGGATAAAACTAAACATAAAATTTAAATTGTATTTAAAGAAAAAAAAAATCAATATTACTTTCAAAAACTTAAATCGTACAATTAAATTACAAGCTTTTGATTGTAAACGTTCAGCTACATCATATTGATAAAATAGACGTTTATATTCACATCAGAATCAGAACTCATTAAGTAAGTTGAGTTCAAAAATCAATAATTTTGTATTTTCTGTGCTTTAAGAGAGTACAAATTAGAATTTTGGTTAGGAATAACTAACGCGTTCATTATTTTATTAGATTAAAATAGGAAACGTTAAACGATCTAATCAATATTTTTCGTAATATAAAAATATGTTCTTTTATCAATGAAACATTTTCTTTAACTGATATTACTGCTCGGCACGAAAATTGCTCCTGACATCATTTTGCCCTATCACTCACCGTTTTTTAGAGATGGCCCCCTATTTTTATCACTTTTCAGTGATTTTGTGGCTATACATTTGATAGGATTATTTTAACTGTTAAATATCTTCTGAGGGGCTAGAGAGTTAGAGAATTCTAAAACATGAATATTTGCGAAAAGGGGGAAATTTAGAAAGGGGGAGGGGGAATTTGCCACTGAAATTATGTATTAGATTTCTTTTATTTCTTTTTAATCTATTATTAATGTTATAAAATAAACATTATATGTTTTTGTTTTTAGGTGTTAAATTAATTCTTTTTCATTCTCCAAAGCAAATTCATGGTCATAAAATTGCCGAGAAGTGATAAAAATTGAGGGGGGGGGGTCTAGAAAACGGTGGGTGACTGAGCAAAATGGAAGTCATATTCAGATTCAGGAGATCATTTTACACAGGAATCAGCAAGAATGGTATCAGAGCTCGAAAAAAAAATTTTTTCAGTGCAGTTAAAGATGTTTGTTTAGTTTTTTCATCAATATCATTTAATTTAGGAAAATTTCCATTCATTAAATCACAGTTTAATTTAGAACGCCTAAGCGGTTCTGTGTTCAATGCTTGTAGATTGGTAAGTGCCGGGTTCGATCCCAGTAGGCGCTCGTCTACCTAGGCATTCAGAGTTTTCTTTGGTTTGCTCCGAAACTTGTGTAAATAGGTGGTTGGACCCCCTTATAAAGACCCCCACGGAGGGCATTCCACCTATAGATCTAGGGCCCTAGCGTAGTCAGTAAACCCTAAAAACAACCAGTTTAATTTAGACATGTCCATAGATTGAAACACAACTAAGCTTTTTGCAGTTTAAATCATAATTAAAATATGATAGAAAAAAAAAATACGTATTTACAACTTGATATTTTTCAAACGAGATTTAAATATTTAAAATAATTTTGAATTACTAAATAAAAAGTGCGCGTGCAAAATGGAATAAAAATAAGTAAAAAAAATGAATTTAATGATTTAATTTTTATATTTATGTAATACTTTGTATCAATAATTTCAGCACACTTAATCAAAAATTTAGTCGCTAATACGAAGATTATAATAATAGACTTAAGCACTTTAAAGAGTCTTTTACATTATCAGTTCCAATTAAGTGAATAATATAATTCATTTTGTTTGCGTACCATTGAAATTTCTATGAAAATGTGAGAGCAATATTTTTATAACATAAATCCATTACTTATTTCCCTGACAAATTTTTCTTAAAAAAATCAGAACTAAACTTTTTTTTCTAACTTGCATTGTGTTTATATATAAAGAATTCAAAATAAGAGTAACTTGATTCAATGTATTCTTGAATATTTGCGCTGTAATTTTATCATAAATAAATTTCTTTTTTTGGTAAATTCAGTTACTCTTTTTATCAATGAATTCATTCACAAAGATGCTCAAACTTTATGAATGAAAAACTTATCGTGAAAGAAAAATGTTGTGTGTTTGGAAACAAGCCAAAATCACTTCGAAGCTCTTTCATATTTTCGTAAAAATTAGATTCTTTCACTCAGCTAGTTGTCAATCACAAGTTTTCATACTTGCTTGTATTAATAAAAAAAAAAAGAAAAAAGAAGAAGAAGATGATGAAAAAGAAAGAGAAAAGTTTTGACGGACGTCATTTCAATTATTTTCACTGACTGTACCTTTGGAAAGGACGGAATAAAATTTTCAACAGATTTATTTAGAGTAAAAAATACTTCTACTGTAGCTGTAAGTATAATATATTTCTTACAGACTTCGAAAAAAAAGGTTAAGGGCAAAATTATTGTGAAAAGCCTTAACCCTTTGCGGCGCAAGACAATTGGAAACATTTAAATTATACTGCCACTGGAATTCATGAACTAAATTAAACTAAAAGGAATTTTAAATTTTAAGCTTTATAAAACCGGCCTTTTCTGATATGTTATAAAGGTGAATTTTTGCTAAAAAAATTTCCGGGATGAATTTTTGCAGCCAGATCTTAAGTTTTGCGTCCTCGCAACGAGGACAGCGCGCGTTAAGGGGTCAAGCTATATAAGGAATAAACATGGTTGGGTCATAATAGCTCTGACCTGTCTCCATTGTAGTTATCTTGTAGTTATAATTGGAATAAGTTTCGTCATCGAGTTCCTAAGAAAACGGTAAGTACAAAACGATGTTGCCAACTTATTGGAAATTTTATATTCAATATCCATCACTAAATGTTAATTGTAATGTGTATCTAATTGTATTGCAGTCTAAACAACTATGATATATCTGAAATCATTCTTCAAAAATAGTGGTATTTATTCAATAAAAAGTCCTTAGAAAATGGACAATATTGATACAAAATAAAAGTACTGTATGCATTAGCTGATTAGAAAAGAAAAATTTATAGACCTGTTAATTAGGTAGGTTAGTTACAGATTTTGGAAATGGGTGGATATGAGAAATCGGATATGAGAAATCTTCTTTTTTACTGCAACTATGTTTATAGAAAAAACCTCTACCCTGTTTAATCACAGCACATTATTATGAAAACACCATAAAAATTTCTCAATAAGAATGGTGATAGAAAAAAAAAAAAAAAAAGGCGGAAATTTTACATCCCTGAAAATCTCCTAAAAAATAATCAATTTAAAAAAACTTTTAAAACCCAAATTCTTATTATAGCGTATCATATAAATCTTTTCAAACTTAGAAAAAAATTTAATTTGCAAAAAAAATGTAACTTTTTTGTTTATTAACCAAAATTGGGGAAATTTGAACTGTGTTAAGAAAAGAGAAATTATTTCTTAAAATTCACAACAGATGGCAGCCCCACACGATTGCCTATACGTTTTGTTATTTCATTTTCTGATTAAGCGCCAATATCTGCAATTTAATTATTCGTTTGAGGCACCTTTTTATTATTATTTTAGTTTATTATTTTTTTTTTTATATATATTATAACTTAACATTTTACTGATTTGGTTAATGTTTATGTGTTTTTCCTAATCATTTTTATTTTGTGTTGTTAATTGTTTCATTGACATTTTAGTGAATATTCCGCCCAATAGAGGGTGCTTGTAATCCAGAAAAAACTCTTTTTTGCTTCTAAAAAGAGATGTAAGAAAAAGGCATCTTAGAAAAAAAAACTCTTCAAAAATTCTTAGAATGCTGTGTAGTCAACGATAAATTTTCTTTTATCAATTGGCATCTTTTCTACTAATTGTCTCCAAAAATTAGCACTCCGGACTTTCAGGGTATCGAACGCGGGACCACCGAATTACTAACGTGGCGCTCTTACCAACTGAGCCACGGAGAGACAAATGAACAAAATTGTATTTACCTTAAAACAGAGGCAATTTTTTTATTTGGTTGAGATTCACAAGCATACCGTAGTGAATGACATTAAATACATAAGAATTTGGGAATAAGGCGGAGAAAGCGATCCCTAGATATCTTAAAAAAATGGCGGCTTTCCAGATTATCATTTTTTATTTTGTTTTTTACTTCTATATAAAGTCTATTTTAAGCCTTTGCGGCGCGGTGTCAGCGCTTCTATGACACCAACTACTAAGTTTCAACAGCGAAAACTCACCCCGGAAATTTTTTGCAGAATTTTACTTTTATAATATAACAGGTAACGTAGTTTACTTTTTTATTTATTTTTTAATTAATTATTTACTATTTATTTATTTGTTGTTGTTGTTGTTCGTAAATTCCGGTGGCAGTGTAATTTAAATGTGAGAAATTTCGCAAAAGATTAAATGTATTTATAACGTCTGTATTAGTTATAACTTACAAACTTTGAATAAACACCATAAAATGCAATATACTCGCAACAATTGTTTCGGGTCGAAAAAACACACGACCTTTCATCAGGCATATAAAGTAAGCACGATTGCTGCAGTCAAAAATTGTTGCGAGTTTATTTCATTTTATGGTGTTTATTCAAAGTTTGTAAGTAATATTTTTTACAACGCCAGTTTTGTGGTGCTTTTTTATTAAATTTGTATTAGTTAGTTACTACAGGTAAATCGGTAGGTGTATGATTTCTTAGGTAAATTTTATATCTTCTGGTCACACTGAGCCACTCCAAAATGAGTCTGCAAATATGTGACGTAGTAGATAATAGAAGCTGTTTCTTTTTTTAATTGAAATTATTTAATGGATTGAATTGAAATTTATTATTGAACTCAACATTCCACGAAACTGTCTAGGAATGAATAGTTTTGTACCGCATTTTTTCGTTAGAACAGCCCTGAGATTTGCTTATACTTTGTAATATTTATTCAATTTACAGAGCTGTTTTTGTAAACTTGCTTTAATTTTATATTTTAATGATGTATTAGTTTTGTTCAGAATTATTTTTATCACAGCTACAATATTTTCTTATTAAAAGTTTTGAATATTTGTTTAACCCTTTAACTGCCCCGGACGCATATATCCGTCTCACTAAGCCGATGCGTTATCCGCCCCGGGCGTATATATACGCTTTTCCGAAGTATGATACTTTGTGTTGTGCTGCTACCAGTCAAACTAGTCCACGGGTTTGGAATGCAATAAAATTATCTTAAATGTGACCTGGATAGTGTTTTCGATGAATTTATTTAATTCCCAGAAAAAGAGGGTGAGAAAAATCGGAAAAGGAATGTTCTTGGAACTGTGAACGCCTAACTACGCGTGCCTGTCCAAGAACAAGTCCTTCCGGCTTGTTCGGAAGGGTAGGTTGATTTCTTTTTCCTTATCAAGTAGCCGTAGAGTATGTTTCAAAATGGCGGCTACAAGTTATTAATGCACTTGGTAGAAATATTGATGTAGGCTATGCACATATGGAGTTTTAAGCAAATCGGTTCATAAATACATTTTTATGTGAATTTAAAATTTTCAAGTGGCCGGCGCTCGGAAAAAAAAAAACGGCGGGTTAAGTTGACAAATATATGAAATGTATTTGTGAGATAAGTCTACTGTACACATATAGTTCGAATTAATTCAAAATCTCAAAATCATCGTATTGAAAAATTAAGTGGCAAACACTTCGATCAAAATGGCAGAGAAAATTGCTCATCTAAGATATCGTTGCAAATTTGAATATATATATATATATATATATTTTTTTTTTTTTTTTTTTTTGTAGAAATTCTTTCAAAGAGGCTTAGTAAGTTGATAAAATGTTAATTTTCTGCATTTCTAGTTTGTTTTAGCATTAAAATAGCCTAATTTTTCCTGAAAAACGCATTAAAACGATCCAGTAGCACAGGTAGTGGATTTGTTGCCAAATTCGGCGACTTTTCCCTATGACGACTTTTTTGGCGACTTTGGCGAGAAAATACTTATTATCGACATACCAAAGATGGACGCAATAACGTGATTGGTTCACGAGTTACGTGAATTTTCTAGATTTTTGTTATTTGAATGATAAATCCAATTTTCAACTTTGATTTGAATTGATTAAGCATTTCTAAAGTTGCCGTGATAACAAATTTTCAAGTGGCCGCCACTTGGAAACAATACAGTGGAACAAGATGCCCAGCCAACACATCCAAGATATTTGAAGAATAGGTACACTGTCCAACTGTGGTTTAAATCAGTGCCGTGTTTCAAAAGTTACTATTATGGATAATTTTCAAGTGGCAGTCTAAGTGGCTGCGACATGGAAACAAAATGGCAAAACAACTTGCCCAGCGAAATCATCCAGTATATTTGTATCATAAGTTCGTTGTCCAGTTTATTAAAAATGACGGATAGATTTTATTAATAAACATCATTGAGACCCTTATGTGGTCTATATTTACACCAAATTTCAAACAAATTCGGAATACGCTTTTTACAATTTGAATTTGAAATTTTCAAGTGGTTTCCACTTCAAAACAAAATGGCGGAGCAACTTTGTTAATAAACTCATCTAAGATCTAAGATGTTTATACGATAAGTTAAGACACTGTCCAAATTTGGTTTGATTTGGAGTATTATTTCGGAAGTTATCATGGTTTTAAATTTTCAAGTGGCGGCCTGATTTCAAGTGGTCCCGCTAAACTTAAGATATCTGCCACTTTATTAAAAATAGCGGATAAAGTTCATTAATAAAGTTATTTGAGACATTTTTTTTAATCTATGTATACATAAAAAAAAAAAAAAAAAATCGAATATGCTTTTCGCAATTTGAATTTGAAATTTTCAAGTGGTCTCCACTTGAAAACAAAATGGCGGAGTAACTTGGTTAACAAATTCATCTAAGTTATTTATAAGATAAGTTAAGACACTGTCCAAATTTGGTTCGATTTGGAGTATTATTTCAGAAGTTATTGTGATTTTAAATTTTCAAGTGGTAGCGTGATTTCAAGTGGCACCGCTTAACTTAAGATATTTACCACTTTATTAAAAATGACGGATAGATTTCATTAATAAACTTCATTGAGACCCTTATGTGGTCTATATTTACACCAAATTTCAAACAAATTCGGAATACGCTTTTTACAATTTGAATTTGAAATTTTCAAGTGGTCTCCACTTGAAAGCAAAATGGCGGAGCAACTTGGTTAACAAATTCATCTAAGTTATTTATAAAATAAGTTAAGACACTGTCCAAATTTGGTTCGATTTGGAGTATTATTTCAGAAGTTATTGTGATTTTAAATTTTCAAGTGGTAGCGTGATTTCAAGTGGCCCCGCTTAACGTAAGATATCTACCACTTTATTAAAAATGACGGATAGATTTCATTAATAAACTTCATTGAGACCCTTATGTGGTCTATATTTACACCAAATTTCAAACAAATTCGGAAAACGCTTTTTACAATTTGAATTTGAAATTTTCAAGTTGTTTCCACTTGAAAACAAAATGGCGGAGCAACTTTGTTAATAAACTCATCTAAGATGTTTATACGATAAGTTAAGACATTGTCTAAATTTGGTTAGATTTGGAGTATTATTTCGGAAGTTATAGTGATTTTAAATTTTCAAGTGGTAGCCTGATTTCAAGCGGTCCCGCTTAACTTAAAATATCTGCCAATTTATTAAAAATGTCAGATAAACTTCATTAATAAATTTCATTGAGACCCTTATGTGGCCTGTATTTACAACAAAATTCAAGCAATTCTTGTTTTAAATATGCTTTTTACATTGTCAGTTTGAAATTTTCAAGTGGCTGCCACTTGAAAACAAAATGTCGGAGCAACTTGGTTAACGAACTCATCCAAGATATTTATAAGATCAGTTCACTGTCCAAATTTGGTTTGATTTCGAGTATTATTTCGGGAGTTATCGTGATGACAAAATTTCCATTATAGATAGATAGATAGATAGATAGATAGATAGATAGATATATAAACAAAGTGATTGCAATAGGTCGATTTCTAAAGAAATCAACCTAAAATAGTGGCCCTGGGAAGCGAATCTCGTAAATTTTCCAGCTAAGTGGTTAAAAATATGATTTAATTTGTTTAACCATAAATAAGATAAAGAGAAATTTTTGGGAGCAGAATAGATACTATAATTATTTTATATATATGAATTTTACTTTTATTTATACCGGAAACTTTGTAAAGGAATTTTAATTGACAGATTAAAATCTTCAGATATAATTAAGCGTTAATTTGTTCCACTGACATGCATATTTGTATAATATCATGAGTGATTTAGTCGACTCTTGAAAAAATATTTTTTGGTATTAAATTAGAATAAATAATAAAAACTTTTTTTTTTTTTTTGATAGAAAGTGGATTACTAATAAAGTCTAATTTTCGACCTGTCGTGTAATTTCTATCATCTTTTCCTCTAAAACATATCATTCATGATTTGTATAAAAATAATTTATTTAAATTATAGTCTATTACTTTCTGTAATGTTTTGTACACTCCAGCGGAAAGCAGAAGCTATTTACTAAAAGATAACTTTTTCGAAAAATTATAAACTGTCAGATCAATTTCTACACTTGGCTATTCGAAAGCTTGTCATGATCGATTTTCATCAAAATAGTTAGATCTGCTTACATTTTTCTTTTCTTTTTTTATGTGTTTTCTTCCACGAATAGTAGGTTTTTAGAGAATACAAATTTTCTGGCGATGAAAATTCATAAAATCTATTTGGATTCACAAAGAAATCCCAATCTTGATTTTTTTTTTTTTTTTATCAAAATCTTTGTGTTTTGCAATATCTAGCCTACAAAATGGTAAAAGCACAGATTGATCAACTAATTGTCAATAATGCTATTTATTTTATATTTTATACAAAATAGAAACAATTCTGAATGAATTAAGTCTGAGCGGACGAGTGTCCGCAAATAATAGGCAAACTAAAAAAAAAGAAAAAAATGTCCCGCCTTTAAGTATTGCTGAAAAACAATACACTATTTCCATAAAAGTAAATTTCGCATTCGGGCTTTATCCATTATGCGATATAGGTGTATATATATACAGGGAAAGTTCCCAAAATTACAGTGACAAACTTCAAGAAAAGATACGACGCACCATAGGGATTCAGAATTGCATAGGAAACCGTAACCGTAAAAGGCAATTCACGAAAAATGTAACGTCAGTCCCGCGCAGAGATATTTCTGCTTTCACTACTTCGTTTTTTTGAACAATAATCACTGTTCTCTTTAATCACAATTATAGCAAAAATTATGCCATTAATATTTTTGTATGATGATAGTGGTTCGGAAAAAAAAAAAGAGAAATTTCTTCCTTCAGTGTGACTGATGCTACCTTCTTCCATGGAATCACTCTAAATGTCATTTTATCTTTTAACCCATTTTATCCCAATTTATCTATTTTGCTGAAATTTGCGAAAAATTATTTTTTTAAGGTTAATTAAACCTAAATAAATTAAATACAACAAAATTTGAATATATATATATATATATATATTCTGTATAAGAAATCTTATCCACCTTGTACGCAGGAGGACACTGAAATAAAGAGGATGAAATTTGCACTTATATGTTTTAGTGTTCTATTCAATAGTAAAATGTGCTTTCCGAGTATGAAGTTTTGCTTTATCTGTATAAGACTTTCTTATTTACACATACTTGCCAACCATCTCATTATGAACCGTACAATTTTTAGTACCCGCCTTTTTTTTCACACCAATAATTTTTTAGAGTAGTTTTAGTCTTATTTAATCGTAACAACATTTGGAGAGAATTACTTTAAAAATATAGTGGTGTGAGAAAAGGGGCGTTTTTTCAGGGGGCGTTAACAATTGTACGGTTTTTAATGAGGTGGTTGGTAAGTATGTTTACATGATAGTTCTCCAGAAAGAATTTCCAACCGCAAAGAGAAGATAAACCGCGCCCCCTAATGTAATGATTAAGCAAAGATTCCACATGGAGGAGGAGGAGGAGGTGAGACACATAACACGCTAGCAGAAGCTTATAAATACCATTATACCATTATACCATTATATATTCCAGCTGACAAAATATTCGCACGAAGCAAATTCTGATTTCTATATGCTGTTTTTCAGCTGTACTTTAAATAGGACAATGGGATAAAATGGGTTAAAAACCTGGGGCTTTGAGATATTTTTTAATAGATGTGGGTGTAAATTTTGAATTCTGATCAAACATTTTTGTCACGCAAATGGCTACACACACACACACACACACACACAAAAAAAAAAAAAAGATTTACATAGTAATAATGCTAATTCTAATCATCGATATATTTAAGGCACTCTTTGTACCAATACGAATATTGTGTATAATTTTTTGAAATGTTGGATCGCACAAGATTTTGAAATTTACAAATAAGGCGGAGAATAAGAAAAACACTGGACTTCACATGAGCGTCGATAAAACTGATATAAGGCGATAAATGCTAAAAAACACCGGAATGTATTCGCTCATTAAAGAATTAATATGTTTGCAGTCACAGGTTGCTATGTATTTCTCATTCCTTCAGCAGTTAAATACATCCACTTAAAGTTTGTAGCTCGACGTTTATACCGAACACATCTGTTAAAAAATGCCCCAAAACCCCTGGTTCTTAAGGCGTACTTGCCAACCTAACCCGGAAGATTGTTAGTCCCGCCCCTTTAAGCCTATTTTTTCACACCAGTCTTTTTTTAGAGTACTTTTATTTTTCTTTAATCGTAAATATATTCGAAGAGAATTACTCTAAAAATTAAGTGGTGTACAAAAAGGGGAGGGAACTAACAATCTTCCGGGTTAGGTTGGCAAGTATGTTAAGGGGTTACGATGACATTTGCGGACATGGTTCCTGCGCAATTCTGAATTCTTATGTTGAGCCCTATCTTCTTTTAAAGTTTTTCGCTGTAATTTTGGGACACCCTGTATATATATGATAGGAGCATTTACCATACAGATTGCTGTGAATAAAATTTAAATAATTTTATCACGAATATATAAAACAAAATGTGTTAACATAATAGCCTCAGGAAACAGAAGATCTAGTTTAAAATGAAAATTAGCCCCGTCCTTATGCTTTCCTCTAAACATTATATTGTTTTACTGAATGATCTTGATTAGTTGTATTTTGCTTAAGTGCAAAGTTTCCAACATACTACTTTATTCCGGGGCATTTTTAGTTCTGCCTTTATTTCATACCACCTTTTCTTAAAACGTGTTTTTTCTTATTTTATCACAGTTGTATCATAGTCTCCTAAACTAGATGCCTTCCACGTGTCTCGGAAACTTGGCAGCAGACAGCGCCACCTGGTACAGATTGCGCGACTTTTTTATTCAACAGCCACCAAACATTTTTAAAACTGGGATTTGATATATATAAAAGGGGAATAGAATCGAAGAAACGTTCGATTATAATATACCATATATCACTTCTTAAAATTATTGGTGACAGTTGAATAAGACAGTGCGCAATCTGTACCAGGTTGCGCTGTCTACCACTTGAACTGTTGCCAAGTTTCCGAACCACGCGGAGGCATCTAGTTTAGGTTGTATACTGGAAAAAATATTTTACATATAAAGTGGTGAGGAAATAAAGGCGGGGCTAAAAATACTCCGGAATAAATTAAAATTTTGGCAATTATGTTAAGTGCCATCGGCATATACATACATAAGTTCCAAGTCCCTCGTTTTTCAAGGTAGATTTTATACCAGAAAATATATATAACTGTTTCCAACTTATTTAATGGTCAAAAATATTTGTGACATTCATAAAAAAGAAAAAAAAAAGCGAAAAATGTTATTAAAAAATTAAGAAAGTTTATCTGTGTATGTATATATTCCACGGCCCCATTTCTTTTAAGGACTCTTCCACCAGTATTATCTAAAAATAATTTTCTTCTTAAATGTACCCTATACGTTTTATCACAAAATTTTAAATATACCCTGTGCATTTAAGGATAAATTTATCTTAAGATTATTCTGGTAGAAGAGTCCTTGAAAAAGGACGTGATCGTGGGAACCCTGTATATATATCCCCTATTAGCCATTATATTATTGATTACTAACGACGAAATTTAAGTGATTTAAACACGATTATGTAAAACCCTTTTATTATCCCCAGTAGTGCAGTAATACCGACCAATATCGGAGTTCATTGGAACGTCCAATATTGTATGGCACCATTTTTACTCTAATCGGCTGATACTGGAGTAAGTTGGATCGTTCGAATTATAGTGTATTGGGTTTACTGTATTTATAATGTTTCTAAGATAGTTCTATATCTTCTGTTTTCCGAAAAATAAAACGAAATTTAAATTTAAGATCACATGTTGAATTTTTTTAAAAATTCAAGATTATAAGTTCAACATTAAGCAATATCAGACAAGACTGGATAATATTGATTAAAAAAAAAAAAAAAAAAAAAAAAAAAAAACGATTTTCACCGAAGGTCGTTGATTTCGGGCGATACTGAGAGTTATTGGACCAATATTGTTGTGCTACTTCGGAAAAAATATGAAGTTTTATAAGAACGCCAAAAAGATGGGTGTACTGCTCAAAATAGAAAAGTACCTCAACTAGAATGTACCAAATACAGTAACATTTTTGAGGAACATCAAAAGACGGAGTTTACTACTCAAAATGTGAAAATTTGCCTACCGCAAAATATTAACCGTTTGAGCTCGGCATATTTTCCGTAAGACATGCCTTTTGGCCTTCCTTTAAAACGTCAGACGTATAGTTTAAAACTTACTACCATTTGGCTACCGAAAAATTGTAATAATTTGTTTTATTTTACTTCATCATTAAATAAAATAAATCTTTCTGTTAAATTTTTCCGGTAGCCGAAAGGTAGCCTATAGTTACACGTTTTAGAAAAATAACATTTCATTTGCAGAGGAACACCTTAAGGCGTGGCTCGATTTTTTAATGTCCCCTCAGAAGGGACATACGAGCGATAAGGGTTAAATGCGACTCTCCCAGTAAACACATAAGTATCAGAAAAAATAAGTCCTGATATCAGCTGTATCACTTATGTCAATTTTCTTGTTACATTCAGATATCATGTTCAGGACAAGTAAAGTTGCATCACATGAGCGGTGCCATAAGCAAAAATGTGATATTTTTATACAATACAACAGATGTATCAAATAGTTATAATCAGATAGTTTTACTAGGCGCCTTTAAAAGTATCGAATGGAAGATAGTGTCCTGATATCAGAGACATGATAATATTTTAACATAAGATTCAAAGAACCAAATTACTACCCATATTGTATCGTTATTCTTGCTCGGTTTTGCTCACTGCCACCACTAAATATTTACAATTAAACTTCCTTTTAGGCTAAGAAACCGTTAACCTGCAATAGTATTTGCAAAATTATACTGACAAGGAAACATTCAAAAGGTGTCATCCTCAAAACATATTGAAGAAAATGTATGTGATTCTACTCTTCATAAAACGCCAGAAAATGAAAAAAATGTTGGCTGAAATTAATTACAGCGACCGCAAAAAATTATCAAAACTAAGCATATTTGGCGATTTAGCGCTGTTAAGCGATACGTTTGCTAGCACCGAGATTGCCGTGTACGAACAGAACCGTGTTTTGCATTTCCGCCAAGTACTCAAAATCAATCGCCTAGCAGTGTGAAATCGCCAAATATGCTTAATTTTGATAATTTTTTGTGGTCGCTGTAATTAATTTCAGCCGATACTTTTTTCATTTTCTGGTGTTTTATGAAGAATAGAATCACATATATTTTTTTCAATACTTTTTGAAGATGACACCTTTTGAATGTTTCCTTGTGAGTATTTTATTGCCAATTAAATCGGGAAAGATAGAGATTATACTTTGAAATGAGATTTACCGCAATTTGAAACTATGTGCATCGAAAATTAAATTTAAAATGATAACTACTATCTTAAATGATAATCATAAGATATAGCGGACTGCGGGTCAAGCATAAAACTCTGCTGTATATGTTATCAATAAACAAACAATAATCATAAGATATCGATAAAAATCAGTTAGACGTCATTTCTACATCAGTTCTGTGTCCGCGATTTTGGAACTCTCATATATTTTTGTCGATTATTCATTGGAACTGTCGCAAACGCTCGTAGTTCTGTCGTGTTTCTGTCACCAAGATCGATAACCATTTCACATTGTAGTAAGCATATCTATTCACCAGAGACTTTCAACTTAGAAAAATTACGATTCGCTGACGTCGAAATGTCATCTCTGGTATCGTAATAAGGACGCCTTTTTGATAAAAATTTCTCGCTCTTGTATTTGCTAGGGAGTTCCTAAATGCAGTTAAACACGTAGCAAGAAGTAGATTTTTTTTTTTTTTTTTTTTACGAATTAAAAAAATGCTAGAATTTTTTTTTCTTCGAATGCAGCTTTAGATACTATTCGTAGCCAAATTTCTTTTAGCAAAAATATTTGGCACTAAAGCTCCAACTATTGTTCACTTCATATATACAGGGTGATTATAATTAAAATTACGACTTCAAAACGCTATAATTTTAAACCTACCCATCAGTGCGATTCGACATCTTACCAGAGCAATCGTGAGGCAATGAAATATTTTTTGGCAAAAGAAAAAAAAAATAGTTCCAAAATGTGCCGTTAATTATCCGTAAAGTATTTGTTTCATGAAGCTCCATTTTTTCACTTTTCACTATGACTGTTTCCGCTGTAAACACGTATTCTTGTCTTTTTGCTAAAAAAATTGTAGTAAAACCTTGAAGTCTATTGTTTCCTGCTATTTCATTGTGTTGTTAACAGCATTCCTGTGTTTAGTGAGTCCATTTAGGCGTTTCTCCTGACATTACCCTGACAGCGCCATCTATAGGAACATGCTTGAACTGCTTTTTCCTCCCCAAAACAAAATTTCATTGCCTCACGATTGCTCTGGTAAAAAAATTAAATCTCTCCGATAATCACTCTGTCTGTCTTGTGTAGGTTTACAGTATAAGACGTGTTAGTGCACCAATTAGGCAATTTTTGAAAACATGCAAGTATATTCTAAACTGCATCTTTACCAAGTTTTTAAATTAAAAAAAAATTATTGCATAAAATTTTCAAAATTTTATATTAGAGAAAAATAAATTCTAGCACTATAAATATGATTCTTTGTCACATTTACTAAACGTACTAACTTAGCATTAATAAAATTTTATCCTTTTGAATTTTCAAAGCATGTTATACTGTGAAAATTATAGAACTGAAACTTTTTATTCCGGAATAAAATTTTCAGAATAATAAATCTTTGTACATTTTCCAGATTAATCTATTCTACTGCATGGAATTTGAGATGCCAATTCAGATAAAATTTCTCGTTAATAGAATATGCATATAAAATATATTCACAGTTTAATAATATATCAAGATGAAATTGAATTTGACAGATTGATACTCTGAAAATGGATTTGAACATTTTCTTCAAATAAAGTTATTTACATTCCTTCAAATCTGATAAAGTATCAACATACTAATAAATATGTAAATATTTAGTTTGCAGCGTTGCGAATGAAAAAATCATTCTACAATTTTATTACAAATTTTGAAAACTCGTCTCTATATGAGAGAAAGTTTGTAAAATCAATATCAGAATTTTGCATAGATTATTTACAGTACTCCTGAAAATTCAATTTCAATGCATGATTTATTTTAAAATATTGCCTATGTATTGTGAGCAGATAATGTCTTAAAGATAGTTTAAAAAAATCTGGAGTGACTCCACTCGACTTTCCGAACATTAAGTAATTAACAGTTTTGTAGATAAGTAAAGAAAGAGGAGTTATTAAACAAACAAAAGAGAGAAAATCATAATAGAGTGCTTGAGTATTTTTCTCCATATATTACACGATGTTTTATTTAACGCTACTGAACTTTGAGCCCATAGATCATAATGATGAAGAATATTTAGTTGTGTCCCTGTAAAAACCTATAAATGCTAGATTCACCAAAATGCTTATAGTTAGTGCAACAGTGATTTATAATATTCATATAAATTTTCAGCTCAATTGAATAAGGCGTTTAGATGCTATCGCACTCTTGAAAATTTGGTCCCATAGGCCTTAATGATAAAGAATTTTTCTTTGCGTCCCTGTAAAAAAACTGTAAGTGCTAAATTCACCAAAATCTATACAGTTAGTGCAACTGTAACCTATAACATGTGTACAAACTTTTTGATCAGATTAATAAGACGCTATCACACTTTTAAAAATTTGGCCCCATAGGCCATATTGATAAAGAATTTTTCTTTGTGTCCCTGTAAAAACTATAAGTGCAAGATTCATCAAAATCAATAGCGTTCGTGCTACGGTGACTTGCAACATGCTTACCAACTTACAGCTCATTCTAGCAAAGCGTTTAGACGCTAGCATGTTCACTCACATACATACACACACTTACATGCACACACACATGCACACATACATACACACATACATACACACACACATACATACATCATCGTAAAAATAGTGAAGACGGACTCAGGGGACCTCGAAACGTATAGAAACATCAAAATCTCAAATTCGGATTTTTCATATGATTACAATACTTTCCTCACTATAGTGTTCGGAAAGTAATAAAGAAAGTGATATGAACAAAGTGATATGAATCATGTATAAGTAATGAATAAACATTTTCCCAAAATTCAAAAAAAAATTTTTTATTATAATTAAATTAAAAATTACTTATAAGCAAATTAAATTATAAATAGATAGGATTTTAAGAGAGTTAGGCTAAAAGGCAAATACAATCTAACTCTCTTCATAAGCTTATTTACATTTCAGTGCTTCTTTTACTTAAGACAACCTACTGTTTACTGAATCTCTTAAAACTTTATGAAATAAATTTTGTTGCATAAACATTTGGTTCATATAAATTTTAACTTTGCTGAAAAATATCCTAAAATAGAGCCTTATATTTATTATAACTACAGACTTTGAGGACAGACATATCTGCAGCAATATGAACGGGAAAATTTGTTTTAACAATAAAGGGACTAATTGTTTTTACGAAATTTAACATATAATGCAGTCACGTTTCCCGCGCTTAGCATTAAGGACGATTCTAAAGGCTTGTAGCGGTGTCAAATTGACGAGTAGGTTGTGCTTTTGTAAACATCTAGATATCTGACGCTGTCGTAATATCGCTTATTTTCTCTCAATCAAAAGGGTTATCATCTCTAATTTAGAAATATAATTGTAATATTATATAATATCATCAAATATAATATTAAGCGGAAGGCCTGGGTTCGATTCCCGGCTCTGGCATTTTTAACATAGTTGGCAAAAAAATCAGCCTTCCACTCCAAACTATCAGAAGTGAGTTTTCTGGGTTGATGAATGATATTTCTAAATTAGAATTTCGTGTCCTACTGGAGTTGTGCTGTATTCAAATTTGACATTTGATATAGCTGCTCTAATGCAGATTCCGTGACTTTGCCATTATATATTATGTTAGAAATACCGAGCTGGTTATCAACCAGGGTAGCTCAGTGGTTTCAGCATCCGCGCGTTAAGCGGAAGGCCCGGGTTCGATTCCCAGTTCTGGTATTTTTCACACAGTTGGTAAATCAGCCTTCCACTCCAATCTATCAGAAGTGGGTTATCATCTCTATTCAATCACACTAGTCTCGTTGAGTCAGCATTTCCGCAGAGGCTTCCATGGTCGCAAGAAACACGGTTGAACAATAGTTTATTCTTATTTTTGCACTAAAGCTTCCTAGTGGGCTATACGTGAGGGCCTGACATGGAAACATGGCATCAAACTTTTGAAACTGTGCTGAGAGAATGCTCTCCCACTTCGGTAACCCACAAAGGTATTCATTTTATGGGACATGGAGAACATTGCAGAACATGAATTTTATACGATTAAGCCACCATTAATATGCACGATATTTGCCTGGCCGCGGAATAGAATACACAATCCACCGATTACGAGTAGGACAGCAGTAGCCTGGTCGATTAAACACAGAGATAGCAAATGGTACATTGCAGGTTTGATATTCGAGCCAGAAGAAAACTGCCGTGTACACTACTGATGGCTACTAGACGTAAACACCGTCGGGAACGCGATGTCCTCTATGTTCTCAAAAAATTGCTCTGAGAGTCATCAAAGCGGGGGACCCATTTGTTCGAGAACTGTTAAAAAATACCTAAATTTACGTGCTCCTTTCGCTCATTTAATTTTTACAATCAAGACCGTTTTCTTATCTATAAAACGGGCTAACCTGTATTTTCTGATACGACTTGATATTTTCCGCTACACCACAAGGTTTTCAGCAGTCGCTATTTTGAATACGCCTATATATATATAGTAATATTCGTTTAATTTTTCTATTTCATACCGCCGAAAGGATAATACAAAAATTGCTTTATTTAAAATGTGGTATTCAAAATAGTGAAATTACTGACAAAACATTAATTAATGAGTAATTGACCGGAACTTCTGCTCATGAACAAGCACCTGTAAATTTGC
Organism: Salticus scenicus; assembly: GCA_963930645.1. NCBI lineage: Eukaryota > Metazoa > Arthropoda > Arachnida > Araneae > Salticidae > Salticus > Salticus scenicus. The sequence goes on along the minus strand of OZ005662.1, from coordinate 73,815,850 downwards.
TGCAATTTTTTGTACAGTGTGGAGGATCAAAATTCTGATGCCCTGTCTCTGGACCACACCCAGGAGGGAATCCCAAACCATCGCCAAATATCTATTGCATATCTCAAGTGCGACGTAATACCTACTTATCTAAACTCAACCCGATTACAAACTCGACGTTCTGCCAACTAAGCTAATGATACACGATGACGAACTAATCAAAAAATAATTATCATTCTCTCCACTTATTCTTTAACTCTGTAAACTCTGTTTTACTTGTAATGTAAATTCTGTTTTACTTGTAATGTAAACTCAGTAATTTTGACTGTATATAAACTCTGTTTTACATGTTTTTATATCAGCTTTTTCTCATAGAAAATTTGTTATATGTCTACTTGGTTTGGCCAATTTTATGTCTTCTGATCACATTATTTCTAAAAAATGCATATAATACGTGTAATATCGGGTAATGGAAGTCGTGTGGTTGTTTCACACCAGATTTTTTATTTTCTGATACAAAATACCATCCTTATTTAAATCATGTATATGTACTGTCCGTTTTCGTAAACCATGTCTACCTCTCGCGGAACGATCCTACTCGGAAAAGGGGTGATGCGTTGAATGAGATGGGCACTTAGCCAAATGCGCTTTTCGTTCTACACGTGTTCGTTTTCTTTTTATGAGTCTTCAATATTTATTTTACCTTTTTACGCGAATTTAAAGTTTAATTTTTAATTTTAATTAACAATATTTTATTTAATGTAATTTATATGACAATATGCGCGAAAAATAAAAGGTGTAAAATAATCATGATAAAAAAATCTAATGATTTGATTTAAATACGATTTTCTGTAAATTTCTGTAAAATAGAGATCCAAAAATATGGTATTTTTATTTTAGCAGTATAATTTAAAAGAAAAAAATATATTACTTTTACTACAGGTAAAGTCTACTGTAAACGTTGTTCTTTTTCTCTTCTTTTATTAATGAATTATGTAAATTTTACCTAATTTAAGTCATTTTTAATTAATTTACTACTATAATCAGTGCATGAAACAAGTGTTCAGGTATGACAGATATAGTACGAATTTAGAGATCAAGTAAGCAAATAAAAATAATTTTAACTGAAAAAAAAAAAGAAGAAGAAGAAAGAAAACAGGCATTTACTTTTAAGTTTACGGATTTTATTTTGCATCGAAGAATAAAACTGATCTTCTACACTTATTTAAAAATTACAAGGGGGAAAAATCAGCATTTTGCCTTTATACGAATATAACGAAGAAGTATCGCCTCAAAATTCAATAATGTCCTGAAAAGAAAAAAAAAAGAAAAAAGAAACCGCACACTCGTAAAATGTAAACATTCTCTCATCTTCTACGCTTCTACCCTATTTTAACAAAATCAATGCAGACCTCACGCATGCGCATAGGTGAGCAGGGTCACAGCTAACGAAAACAAACAATATATGTTATCACATATTATTAAACATACATGTTATCACATAATTTAAACATATATGGGCATGTTATCCCATAATATCACATAATAATATTTTTAAAAATTTCTAATATTGATAATTCACTTTGTTTATGTTCTTATACAAAATACCATCCTTACTTAATACTTTGCCCTCGGCATATTTTCCGTAAGACACGCCTTTTGGCGTTCCTTTGAAACGTCACACGTATAGTTTCCAACTAACTACTTTTGGCTACCGAAAAATTGTAATAATTTGTTTTATTTTACTTCATCATTAAATAAAATAAATCTTTCTGTTAAAATTTTCCGGTAGCCGAAAGGTAGCCTATAGTTACACGTTTTAGAAAAATAACATTTCATTTGCAGAGGAACGCCTTAAGGCGTGACTCGACTTTTTAATGTCCCCTCAGAAGAGACATACGAGCGGTAAGGGTTAAATCATACATATGGATATGTTATCACTGCTGTTTTTAATATTGTTGAAAATCTTAATTTAAACAAACTAATGCAATATGTTACTGAATTTCACGTTCCTTCAAATTACGACATCAAAGAAATTCTTACACAGCTTAGTTTTCATATTTATGATATAGTTAATATAAGGAGTGGATGCGTTGACCCCTACATATATAATATATTTTTCCCGTTTGAATATTGCTACCATAAACATACTTATATATTTTTTTAATTTCACATTTAAAAGTTAAAATAATTATGATGTACATTTATGCGAAATTTCGTCTTGTATTGCCATCTTAAAATTAAATATATATAATAATAATAATAATAATGACAGCGCCAACTGTTGAGTGATTGTCCCCAAATATCTTCAGCATTCTTTCTATTCAAGCACTGACTGAATAGCAATTTCCCATAACGTAGCACTTGCAAGCATATTGGATTGAAAATGAACTTTAGTAAGATAGCCAAATTCCTTTGTTTCTGCACTGAAGATCACTGTTGACATGGATGAATTAGAAAAGGTATTCAGCTATACTTATCTACGACAAGTCCTTCCAATGAACAGGAAAATCATTGAAGAAATTAACAACCAAATTAAACTTGAATGGAGAGCGTTTGAAGAAATAGCGCTACATTCAAAGGCAGCCTCCCAATTTGTTTGCAAAGAAAAGTTTTTGATCAGTGCATTTTTTACCTATTTTAACTTATGCTTCAGAAACTTGGACATTAACGTGTAAAACTATATGAAAACTTCAAATGTGGAGAGGTTTCCACACATACATTCATTTTTAGTCTATTTCTTTTAAAATCTGAATGATTAAATTCTTTCATTTCTTCATGAGAAAATTTCTTTTCAAAATTAATTTTATTTCATATTAGATTTGCGAATCCTAATGTATTTTACTTTTCAATTCATAAAAGAAAAAGAATTAATTGTAATACAGATTAAATTATGTAAACCATTTTATAATACAACTTTCTTAAATCAAAATTTTATTCATTTTTTAATTATAAATATAACCCATAAATTAAAAATTTCATTTTATTTAAAGTATAAATGCAACACTTTATTAATAATTTATCCTTTAAAATATAAATTAACTTAAAATTCTGAGATTAAAATTAACTTATATAAAGTGTTCTCAATATTTTAAAAAGAAATCGTATCAGTTTTAAAATTAGATTTTTTCCTAAAATAGCTGATGCAACAGTTTTTTTTTTTTTTTTTAATTACACATGTACATGTACAGTCACCCAAAAAAAAAACGCCACCCCCCCACCTAATTTTGCCGTAAATTATCGTAGAAACATGCGACTGGTACCAATCAGTTTGTAATAACGTCTAGTTTATAATGTTATAGTTGGATTTTACTTAGGGGGTCGTCTACATATTAAAACTGACATCAACTTCATTTTTTTCAATGGTAACCCCCATTTTTTATAATTTATTTGAATTCCTTGGATCAAATCATCACGGAAAATGGTATAGTTTATATATTTCGCTCAATTTTTCATAGCGTTATAAGCTGTCAAAGTTTGGGGGTGCTAATGTTAAATGAATGTGACAAACATTAAATCATATCTTCCGAAATAATTATGATATTTAAATTCTGTTTTTTTATTCGTTAGAATGAAGTAACCCAAACATATTCCATGCAAATTTTTGCTAAAAAAACATTTTTTGAATTATGAAAATTATTAATAAATTCATATTTGAAAAAAATATGAATTATGACCTATGTTAATTTTTGCACGAATAGAACGGGCATCATCAAAAACATGGGTTTTAAAATTTACAGCTCGTTCCTAACATTATTTTTTGAGTTACAGTGATATTTCACTTTTTATTCCTGTTAGGGGGCCGTCACTTGTTATAATCTGTATCCTCTATAAGTAAATGCTTGTATATAATTTGACGGAAAACTATTTTAATTTAACTTTATGTTATTTTTATTGTTTCCTAAGCAATATTTTGATGTTTATTATACAAATTGGCATATTTTTGTAAAGTTATCACAATGTAGGCGAGGGATTGTGAAAGAATTTCAAAAGAAAAGAAGCCCCGCCTCTGATTCGCTGAAACACTATTTTAAAAAAAAGACAAATTTGCATATTCCTATTTGACTCTATATGTGACGCTGGTATGCATAAATCACAATGGTATTTACTACATCGATTATTGAAGACAAAACTTAAATGATTTAATTACAAATATGCAAAATTATTTTGCTTCATATTATAAAGTTTTAGAAAATTTGTGAAAAGGCGTGGCTATTTACATTAAGCCTTGATATGGAAGCTATGTTGCTGTTTTTCGATGCTGCGAAATTTACAAAATATATTTGTGTTAATATACTATACAGATAGAAGAATAATTATATAATATCAACAAATCTTCTTTAATCAATATGTTTATATACATTACTGTATGGAAATGTTTATATATGAATATTGTATTTATTTTTAATGAGAGATATAAACACAAAATACTAAAAAAAAAGAAGAAAATGTGTTATAATTTTTTATAAATCAAGCAAAATATATATGCATACTTGCCAACCTAACCCGTAACATTGTTAGTTCCCGCCCCTGTGTGTACACAATTTAATTTTAGAGTAATTAACTTCAAATGCATTTACGATTAACTCATTGAGCGCCACGCGAATTCTTATGGAAATCCCATTCAGGCCACACGTGCTGCTTAGAAGCGTGTTATGTTTATCGAGTTTCAATAAACCCCATTAGGCCTTAACGATATAATCCTATAAAAATCCTATTAAAAAAAAAAAAAAAAAAAAAAAAAACATGAAGTAAATTTTAAATAAATTGTCTGTAATTACTTAAAACTATGTAAGTTCTGTAGTTTTATATCATATTTTACACAGCCGGCTGACTTAGCCTAAATGGAAAGATCAGTGTCAGCCACCGATGGCTGACACAGCTCTAAAAAGACTGATGTGAAAAAAATGTACGGAAAGGGGCGGGACCAGTAATCTTCCGGGATAGGTTGACAAGAATGTATATACATAGAGCAATGCCAGAAAATGTTCTTTATTTTTCATGAACCAGATGAATGGTATTTTTTTTCTGAATAGTCTATGTATTAAATATAATGCTGCTTTAAATACCCTTTAAATGAAAAGTTTTATTACATAAAGTAATTTTCTGGCACTCTACAGCACCCAAATGACACACAATACAAAACCCCGCCTTTTTCCAGTGTTTAAAGGGTATTAACGTTTAATATGCTTTATATTCGTTTTGATCTTTCCTTCTCCTCCTTATCTTCTTCTTTTTTCCTTAAAAAAAAATAGTTATGTAACATTTTGACCTTTTGAAGTGAAGATTTAGATTAAGGGTAGTCAGCCTTTCTACATCCACCGTCCACTTCGGTATCTGTGTTAAAGTGTAGAATTTTAGAACATCCCATTAAGTAGTAGATTTATTATTTTACATATTAATTTGTTACACATTACAAAATATAAAAGCAAAAGAATATCGTGGAGATTTATGTAAAAGTTTTTAATAATGTCATGAAAAAAAAATAATAATAATTAATTAAAAAAATAAATAAATAAAAATAAAAAAATCTGTTTTAATATTTTAAAAAAGTCAATTAAAGAAAATGAAAGTACTGCAGTATCAGAACAAACTCCCATTGTCACTATGAAACGGCCGTGGGAACCAGGTTGAGTGCCGCCGTTTCAGACAATTATACGGCAGCTTGAGTTAAAATAATTTTGAATTTTCAAACAAATTTAAACCATTCATCTTTTTTTTTTCTTTTGATAGATATTTTAATATCTATTCAAGCTATTTAATTTTCTTCGTATGAAGTGAACTATCTGAGGTTTAATCAATAGAAACCAATAAAAATCTTTTAATTCATAAACTAACTCAGAAAGTTCTGTGAATTAGTCATTTTTTTTATTTTATAATTAACATTTCTGAAATTTTTTTCCGGTGTGAAACTTAATAAATAATGTATACTGGGTGGTAGATCGTGATTTATATTTTCTAAATGTGTAGACGGACCCCTAATACATTTTCACGTGTAACTCTATTTAAAATTGATTTAAGGTACATAAATAGGTATGTTTTTCGAACCGCCTTGATCTCAGAAATCTGAATATGAAGTCAAAAATAGGGGTTGCCATTGAAGAAAATGAAGTTAGTGCCAGTTTTAATATGTAGACGACCCTTTAGGCAAAATTTAACTAAACCGTTATAAACTAGACGTTATTACAAATCGATCGGTACCAGTCAAATGTTTCTACGATAATTTACGGCGAAATTAGGTGGGGGGGGTGGCTTTTTTTTTTGGGTGACTGTACTTAATTACTTTCATTTTATGTCTTAGAGACAGATTGTCTGTTGGCAAAACGTCCGCCAAATTCTGGGTTGTAACCTTTGGGAACGGACATTAAAATTTCAAAATTTTACATTGTTTTATAGCCACAGACAAAGAATTACGCTTGGCAGTTCTTTGGAGACAGCTTCGCCATGATCAGGGATGGAACACGGGCGCAGAATTCATACCACTAGCAATGTAAGAAAATTTTCTACTTCTTAAATCAACGATATTATAGGTAGAGACATTTCTTAAACGGATTCCGGTATGAATTCTGCGCCCGTGTTCCATCCCTGCATGATATTTGCAGGATTGCCAGATTTGGTTTGGAAAATGGTGCACTCATTTTGCTCTCCCCAGACAGTTCGCAAAATTCTATTGATCTGAACACACGCTAAAAGGATACATCTCTCTCACCTCCCTCTTAAGGCACATCCCTGAGATTATTATGTACAATCTCAATTACTTAAAGTATTTATTTTTGTATCTTATTGGAATCTGATATCATTAGACCATACGTTCTGAATTTAAATAAAAGACGATTTCGGCACCTCTATAATTCTGCTATTATTTCATCTAATATTTTGATTATACATTCAAGAACCTGGTACACTTTTTTGATCACGAGTTTACTTTAAAATAACTTCTGTACATCAAAAACTCAGAGAAGCTTAGAGAGATGTATTTTAGGATTCACCCAAACAGACAGAAAGCGAAACACTCCAATTAGGGAGTAAACAAAAGTTACGGATGTCATAGAGTTAAGAAGTTAAAATGGAGCTGGGCTGGGCACCTTGCGAGAAGAAATAATGATAGATGGACCATCTAAATCCTATTTTGGATACCGTGAAATAAGAAAAGACCGAGGAAGTAACCACTCTATAGTTGGAGAGCTGAAATTGTGAAGTTTGGAAGAGCAGAAGGGAGAAGTATTGCAGAAAACAAGGCAGATTGTAATCATCTAAGAGATGCCTCAATCCGGTAGTGGATTGATAAAGGCGGAAATTGATTATGGTTATATATATATGTGTGTGTGTGTTTATGTTTTACATATTAAGTATCATAGCCATGAATGACAGATACTTATATTGTTAGATAGATTAAATTAAAAGATAAAATAAATGTTTTTCACTTAAATAATATTAAATGAAATTACAGTTAATGGAAGTTTTACAACGATGGAATCTATATATTTCTATATCATTATTTATTTGCTTTTTTTTATAATACTTTCTAGATATAACTCTCAAAAATTATTTGTCGCTTTCTACTATTATTAATAAATCCTGCATAAATCGCACTCTAGTTTTGTCAAAGCGAGACGCAGAGAAGTAAAAAATCCTAAAAGCTGGGGTTCCAGCCAAATTCTTTCACAAATCATTTAATTTAACTGGAGGCGTGGATTATTTATTCAAGTAGCTGACAATTCGTTTTTTCTTTTTGATTAATGTTCTGATTGACATCGTTTAAATTATTTTTACGCTCTTCAGTTTTGAGAAAGAGTTTAATTTTATTTATTTTAACTGAAATCTCAATAATGCTTTTTTGAAGCGTTAATTGGTGTTGCGAGAAATTTTTATTACGAACAATTTTTACTTTATTTTATACATATATGATAGAAAAAATGCTTTGGGATCAAAATTTCGAATAAGTTCTTTTGCTGTTTTTACACGCTTTGGAAATCTTTTAATATCGAAAATTATATTTTTAGTGGTTGATCTGTGTGTCTGTGAGTGTGCATAACGTTTGTGAGTCGTGTATAGGGATATTCTACAGAATGTCGTACCATTACGCTCTACAGGTGGCATTATTTTTAAATGTATTTTATACATAGCTGCACTATATTCAACTGAATGAAATTAGCATACGTTATTACATACCTGCCAACATTTTAATTTATTCCGGAGCATTTTTAGCCCCGCCTTTATTTCGCAACACTTTATTTGTAGAAATATTTCCTCCAATATACCTGTTCCATAAAATAAGACAGAATTACTCTTAAAAAATAAGTGGTATGAAATAAAGGTGGGGCTAAAAATGCTCCAGAATAAACTAAAACACTTTCGCGACCGCATGTTTTTATCTTTTCGATAGTATGGTCCACCTGTGGGCGTTATTCTTTCAAACAACGATATATCAGAACAAAATTTTCTGTATACATATTTATATTATAAATGAATATACATAATAATTATACTCTTTGTAATGAAAGCATATTTGTATCCATAGTATTTTGATTCTACAAAGATGAATATAGGGAATATTCTCAACAAAGATAACATCATACAAATTACAAAAGGAGCGCCCACTGGCGGAGTTACAGATTTCCAAATGACGTGAATCTACGTCAGCGCTCGCGAAAGTGTTAAACTCTATGGTTATTAGAATGATTAAATTATAGCGTTTGAAGAAAATAGTGGACATAGAATTAGTATTTCTTTTTATGTATGTGTGAGAGAGAGAGAGAGAAACTGAAGGGTTTATATTTAAAGATTAATTTTTAAAAAGTGCTATTTTTACGAATTTTATGTGACATTTCATTCGGTAAAATACATGACTTTGATTTTCAAAGTTTAAAACTAAATTGAGTTTGTTGAAGAACAGTGTTCTCTATTAATGAATTTTATTTTTACCTACCACTAGCATGAAATGGTGAAATTTTTTGTCTGATTTAATTTCATTATAGGTGCCAATTTGTACGGTTTTTTAACACCTTTTTTCTTGGTGAAAAAAATTCATAAAAATCAATCGCAGAAAATTGCTAAAAAATATATTAAAAATTTCCGGTAGCAAAAAAGCGTACAAGTTGGCAGCTATATATAATGCAATTGTTAAATTTTCCGGCTTTCACTGGAGATGCATTATCACTAATTTTTAATTTTCAGTAACAGTTTTTTTTTTTTTTTATTTATTTATTTATTTATTTATTTTTTTTTTTACAAAGAATTTACCACAATCTACAGGCAGGGAGAGTGCAATAGATATATGTGTTCCAGAAAAACAACAGACATGCTAACATTTTAATTTATTTCAGAGCTCTGTTATTACCCTACCTTTTTCACACCATTTCATTTGTAGTGAAAATTTTCCGTAATAAATTAAAATGTTGGCATTTCTGAAATAATAACACAAGCGCAAAGCTAGACCCTTTGAGTATTGAATTATTTGAAATTTTTTATGCCCATGGGACGGATTTAAATTGTCGCTATATGTAATAACACTTTCGCGACCGCATGCTTTTGAATTTTTGACAGTAAGGTCCGCCTGTGGGCGTCATTCCCCCATGTTACAATATTTCAGAACAAAATTTTCTGTATTCACATTTATATTACAAATGGATATACATTATAATTTTATTCTTTCTAATCAAAGTATTTGTATCCATAGTATATTTCACTGTAAAATTGTGAATATTGATTATATATTTAAGAAAAAATAGCATACAAATTGCAAAAGGAACTCCCACTGGTAGAGTTACAGATTTTCAATTGAAGTGAATCTACGTCAGCGGTTGCGAAAGTGTTAATAAGTAAAAGTAATGCATTTTATTTGGAATATACTTATATTGATGATATAAGTATGGTTGTAAGATATCATAAAAAACGCCAGGAAAGTGTTTGCGATCAACGCCCACTGGCGGGTGTGCCGCAAACATCAACGCCTACTTCTTAAATTCAGATGACGAGTCAGACTCGTCCAACGTAACTTAGCCGAAGTAAGCAGATGACGAGCGTCACACAAGCGGATAACCACAGAACGACTTCTTGTGTTAAAACTTAGAAAAATTCTTAGCTTGAGTTCGTGTCTCTTGCGCATGCGTAAAAAGAAAGCTGAAAAGGGAAAAAAGTACCGCATGGGGAGAAATTAAATACATTTTCCCTCTAAGAATATTTATGTGTGTTTACAACTTTAATATTTTTTTACTGTGATATTTTTCTGACTCGTTTTAAGGAATTGAGTACCAATATAAAATTTATAGTTTTATCGCATTACTTGAAATGTTTTATTCGTTATTGTATGTTAAATGGCGAAGTCTTGAATGACGGAATTATTTTGTAAGTAAAATATACGCTGCGTCAAATGTTTCGAGGAAGTATGTATGGGACGCAATTCAAATGTAGGATATGGATGCTTTGTCTCTCTTACTTCTATTTCGGAGATTTTCAGCCAGTTGGTATTACATTAAAAGCAAAAAGTTTTATTTATTTTCTTGCTTTAATGTAAACACTTGCAGGATTGCCTCGCAAGATTGTTTCAAGCTATTGTGATTTCGAATCAGTAAGTTTACTTATCTCTATTTCTCAAAGATCAAGTATATATATATATATATATATATTTTTAATTTAACCACGAATGTAACACATAAGGAATTTAATGTAGCTATTATATTTTTCACATACTTTGAATAATGTAATTGTAATACAGGAATCCAATTAAAGAATAAGTTGTAAATTTTAATTATTATTAATAATCTTATTCAAATTTAATGTATATTAACCTGTAATATTTTTCAGTTATGCAGGAGCAACTTTTATTTTTCATTCAGAATTTTAAATTTTTTAATTATTCCATTATACATAATATATATACATATAAATCGTTCTGTATTAATAAAACATTTTTATATTTAATTATAATACATTTACGTGTTCTGTTTTTCATGCTGAACAATACTTACTAATAACACTGTAATTTTTAAATAATCATGATTAGAATAAAGTACCATCATATTCTGATTATTTAAAGTAAGAACTTATTTGATTTTGCTCCACTCCCCCTCCTTTTGACCAGAAAAAGAACATTTTTTTTTCCCTGTTCATTCTCGATTTGAATTTCATTCTCGAGGGCAATTTTTTTTTTTTTTTTTTTTTTTTTTTTTTTCATACATTGATTTATATTTTTACTTTCTCTTACCATAAGGTAGAGAAAGTATTGTTTTGGGGTCAAATTTTCGAACGCGAGATTTTGTTATATTTACACGTTTTGAGGTGCCCTGAATACGAAAATCATGTTTTTAGCAAATGGTCTGTGTGTATGTCTGTGTGTGTGTCTGTCTTTTATCAGCATATCTCAAGAGCAAATAGTAGCGGGTATTCCATACTTGGTATTCCAAATGTGTATCATATATAGATGCTACAGTAAGCTTTTCGTTAAGATCAAGCAAATGGTTCGTGTACAGGGACAATCAAGATAATTCTAATACCTTACATCTATGGGGGAAATTGCAGGTAAGTAGAGTTTATCGTCTATAGACTGCACTAAACCAAATGAAACGAATATATATTTTTTGTAATAGAGATAGTTAACAGGGAAAAAAATTTTGTGTATGGAGCCTCGCCTCCCCCCCCTGCAGGGGACGTCCCCCCTCGAGGGGAGTAAATTTTCTTGATGGGTATCTTTCAAAAGAGCTCGCCAATACCTTTAAAACGAATGGTTGAACCATCGATCTGCGATAATTTAAAACAAAGTTATCGATATTTTTCACTTTTAACGAAAAAACAAAACAAAAATCGTTTTTTTTTTCTTTTTTCTTTTTTCTTTTTTCTTTTTTTTTTTTTTTTAGAATAAAATGGACTTTTTTTGGATATGTAGTGTTATACTACTTCTCTAATATGGAAATCGTCTGCATCATCATGAAAGATAATTTTTTTAAATAATAATTTTAATATATATATATATATATTTTTTTTTTACAGAATTATTTTTTAATGACCGAATTAAATTTTATATAAATCTAGGTGCATTAAAGAAACGGGGAGTTGAGGGGGGCTGTACCCCCTCTCACACAGAATTAATTATCATATAAAACTCTTCCGAAGCCTAATTTGAATTGTTTAACGTAGGTTTACATAACATCGTTATCTTACTTCTTAATCTCCAACCTGTATTCCCAACGTTTTCATAGATGATATGTTAAAAATGTAAATAGTATATGTAAAATTTCTTTTCAATGATCAATATTGACGTGTTTTACTGTGCGAAAATAAATAATTCTTGTGATGTATATATATATAATAAATAATAGTAAACGGGCAAAAAATAAATAAATAAATAAATAAATAGCAACTGAAGCTGGAAGTAAAATATACACAAGAGTACAAGGTTATGAAAATGACAAGTACTAAATAATTTATGCGATTTTTCATTGACAAGAGATTGCGATGGCTGTATAGATAACTGCAGTATATCCTAATTAATCAAAACAATTAACATTATAAACTGAAAAATGCCCTTTTTAAAAAGAAAAAAAATTGGAAATTTTATTTATTTATTTATTTATTTATTTATTTTTATTATTTATTTTTTTGTTAAATATTTAAATACGATAGATAATTTAAAAAGTATTCATCTCCTTAAAAATCTATGAAACTGATTAACAGAATAAAAATAACTAATAAAACTGTCTATTTCTGATTATATCTAAATATTAATTATTCCACATCCATCCATACTTAATTTGCATGTTTATTTACATGTGAAAATGTAAACACAACAAAATAGGGATAAACCACTTATTTATCCCTTCACAGCTTTCCTTCTACGCATGCGCAAGACGCACTCGAATCGTAAGCAAAATTTTCTAAGTTTTAACACAAGAAGTCGTTCTGTGGTTATCCGCTTGTGAGCGTCACTCGTAAAATGTACCCAAAGGGCTATACAAAAAAAAAAAAAAAAAAAAAATGTGCAGAATTAAATTAGATAAAATATATAGATAATCTATAAAATATGAAGCTTTGTTTTGTAAGAAAGCTAGCTTTTAAACTATAAACTGTAAACACTGGTGTGAATTTAATTAAATATAATGTATCTTTCAAATCTTTAATTTTCAAACGAATTTTTTTAGCGACTTTTTTGATTGTGAACTCATTAACACTATTGGTACTATCTTTTGCTAATTTTTATTTTAATTTTGTTTTTGTCAAAATCAGTTAAAAATTTGATAAAAAAAAAAAGAAAACTTTTTATACTCTAACAAAAATATAAAAGATTTATCTAGCATGAGTTGTATGTTGAAAGATTAACAGCGGACAAATTTTAAAATATCAATATCTAAAATAAGATGATCTGAAAAAAATTACATTTCATATAATTTTTTAAAAAAGTACCTATAAAATTTCTACTTTTCAACCGAATGTAGAGAGTTTTGAACTGTATATTTATAATCACTACTTAGGGCCAATTATTAAATTTTGTTAAAACTCGTTTAAATTTTACGATTTAAAAAAAGCATTTTTGTACTCCAATCTAAAAACCCACGTGGTTTGTAATCTAATATGTTTTAAAACTTGGTAAATTACCAGCTCGTAAAATTTAATTTAACATGATTTACGAATTGGTAGATCATCAGCTTGAAAACTTTAAAATATCAATGCAAAGTGACCTGGTTGCATACTTGCTAACATCCTGATTAATATTCCGTAGTGTTCTTAGTCCCGCTCTTTTTTCACACCAGTGAATTTTTAGAGTAATGTTCTTCAAATGCAATTACGATTAAACAAGAAGAAAAATGCTCTAAAAAGATACTGGTGTGAAAAAGAAGGCTGAACTAACAATACTACGGAATATTAATTAGTATGTTGGAAAGTATGTGGTTGGTTAGTTGTAGGATTTAAGACCGATTGACTACGTTAGGGTCCTAGACTTACAGGTGGAATGCCCTCCGTGGTGGGGTCTTTCTAAGGGGTTCTAACACGTATTTAATCAAGTTTCAGAGAAAAACACGGCAAACTCCAAACGGCTATGTCGATGAGCGCTACCTGAGATAGAACCCGTCACTTTCCATCTACCAGCTGTGAGCGCAGAACCACTCGGGCGCTGGTGGGCACCAAAGTGGCCTGAAAATACTCATTTTAACTAATTAATAAGTCAATTAAATTGTTTTTCATAAAACATAGCTAGGAACCATTTTAATTAAATAAGCGTTCTAACAATAAATAAATATATGAATAAGCAATATTGAAAGCTGTCTATTAATTTGGAAGCTTCGTGGCAATACACAAACGCAGAGAAAAAAGCCGAAAAAGCTTCAAGCTTATAAAGCTTATAATATCCTTCTTGTTTGCCGGGGATTAAAAATTCTTAAAAAAACGAAGAAATGTGTATTTATTTTTTAAAATGTTACTTTTGAAATTTAATTATGTTATGATATGCTTTGATTACAAATATCATGTCATCAACGAAATTTAAAATCAATAATTTATATGAGCGAATTTAATTCTATATCTACTTAAAATAAACTTATGTACATGATTTAGTTTAAGTTAGTAGTCATTATCGGAAGAACAGTAAATGAAAAACACTGTAGATATATATATATATGTATATATATATATATATATATATATATATATATATATATGTATATATACTGTTTTACACGAAATATAATTTTGATATTTTTAAACTTGAAGCGAGAAAGTTTTCTTTTTTTTTACTTTTCAAATTAGTAATTGCAATCAAAAACATATACAAATAGGAATTAAACTTTATTGATTCGCACCCAAATTATCTGCGTGAAGAAGGAATTTTTAAATTTTCTGAAGCTTGCAAATAATCAAGAAAATTTTAATGGGTTACACTTTGTAAAAAAATGTAGAAGGGCGGTCAATTTTTGTAAATTATTTTCTATTTTTTTTTTTTTTTACTGATTCCTATGTCGATTTTGTTTAACAAAGTTTTCTTTAATTTCACGCATAAAATTGAAATGTCTACCACTAATGCTAATTACTGTATTGCAGAAAATCTAATATTTATGATTTCGAGAGTGTAAAACATGTAGAAAGACACGGGCTAAAATTCGTTATTAGGTGGAATGTGTACGATTAAAAAAGTAAATATAGAATTTTCTTTAACTGATTTTGTTGAGGAAAACGTATTTCATTAAAAATTGCATTCTTATTTTCTTTGCAGACTGCCTTGAGGAATACCTTTAAATGATTTCCAAAAGGACTAAATTGTTGAGTATAAAAATGGCGGTAAATGTGTTAGACAGATTAACAGGGATTAAGAGGGAGGAGGGGCCGCTCACCACTCCAGGAGTGGTGTCTAGCTATGCTAGTCCCCTCCTCCGGAACGTTTATTTAAAAACAGAAAAAAAAATTACAAGGGCCACTAGAGACAGGTCTCCCACGCGACAAGGAGCGGCGGTAAAGAAGTCATATTTCAATTTATTACTGGGTGCAGTAAGTACTCTATGATTATGATGAAGTATAGTAGAGTCCGAGCTGAAACTCATCCCGACAAGGGGCACCAATTGAGCAGAGATTGGTTAAGATAGTGCCGAGCATAACCCTTCGCGACAAGGGGTACTTAGTCAGGATGCTGTTGAATTGCAGGCAAAGATTTACTGAGATTGCTTATGGTAAAATTGTGATACGTGCATTGAGCCAGTAGTAATTGAAAACCAGTACAGGAGTAGAAAAAAAAATATTGAAAGAAACATAAGCAGTATTTAATTGACTTTGTCTATTAAGTTTGAAATTTCCATAAGAAGAGAAAAAATTTTGTTTAGCTTTTGAATTAAAGAGGGTCTAGTAATTATGTTCTCTAACCAGTTGGGAGGTTTAGTAGTAGGGTTCCTTAATGTTAGACAGATTGTTCGTATACTGCACGTCAGCCCCATTGCAGTTTCTAAATTTATCAGAAAGCCAGACATAAATGGGAAAAGAAAGAAGACTGAACGGCCTAAAAATTTAAAGCCTTACGATGGAAGAAAACTTGCTCACGAGCTTAAAGAGAGCAGCGGAAGTATCGCAAAAGACCAAAATCAAGCAAGACTTACTCATGTGTCAATGCAAAAAATTTACAACTGTATAATAAGATCCAAATAATTCATTTTTAAAAAGAAGAAGCACCATCCAAAGTGGGAAAAAACACATATTGATTAACCATTTGTCATAAGCTAAGGAACAAATGTCATGGACATTAGATGGAACGGGACTAGTTTCAGATGAGAAGAAGTTTAATCGATCCAGATGCTTACCAATATTACTGGCATTGTCTGGAGAATGCAGAAAAATGTTATTCAACTTTACAAATGGGAGTGGGGGAGGTTCTGGTAAACAATTGGATATTGAAAAACATGTCTGGTCTTTTTCAGTGTTAGACTGAAACATAAAGACTATACTGAAGTGTTGAATTCTGTGCTTCTTCCATATGGCTCTGAACTGGCCGGCTTCGGTGACGAATTGGTTCGCCTTTTCATAAAAATAGTTTAAAAGCATGAGTGGATCTTACAAAAATACAGGTTTGCCTGGGGGGGAAAATGGTTATTGGAATCAATCCAAACTCTCTCTAAAAAGGTGCAACACAAACTAAAAACTGAACACAATAAAGTGATAACAATGTGTATAACTTATATAACTCTTTTTCAACACATGCTTATTTTTATTAAAGTTTGCATGGCTATTAGCCTTTTCCAGCAAACACCGCGTGGAGGTCACCATGCGTCGTTTGTCTAAGGGAATTTTAATTATAACGGCAGGTTCCCTTACCTACTGCGGGAGAGCCATCCCTTGCGTGGAGGATCCAAATTGTGATGGCATGTCTCCGGACCACCTCTAGGGGGGTGTACCAGACCGTCGTCAATTGCCCATCTGCGCAGCACTAGTGCGACGTAAAGCCCAATCACCCATCCATCCTTGCCTACTGCCAGGAGAATTTTAATTATTATGGCAGGCTCCCCTTGCCTACTGTCATTTAATAGTAATTAAAAATGTGTTTCATCCTTGTGGCTCTGAATTAATAGGAATAGAGTGGATGTTTCAACAAGTTGGAGCCTCCATTCATACCACCAATGGAGTTAAAAATTGGTTCGCTATAAATAATATGCAATTTTTTCTAAAGTCAGTTAGATGATCTTAATATAGTGGAAAGTATCTGGGCGATGCTTGATCGTCGAGAAATATATGATGGTAAAAAAATGTTTGACTTCCTTACTGAGCTTCGAGAAGCTTTGAATAGCTATGGGATAATTTTTTGACAAACAGGAATCCAATTTTGTTTGTTTCGGTACCAAACAGAATATTCGAAGTCAAAAAGTCTAATGGGAAGAGTATTCGTTACTAATATCGTTTGTATTTTATTGGGTTGTTCGGAAAATAATTTCTTTTTTTCTTTGAAAATGAAAGATGATTTTCTTATATTGTATAAATATTTTATTGAATTATATATTCTGCACTTTGATCGGTTTCTTAGCGATCTCAAGAGTTGTTATTTGGCAGTTTCATAAATCAATACTTTATTTTGTCTTCATTAGCATAAACTGGTTTTCCAGAACGCAATGCATATTCAACGTCAAAATTGCCGGAACAAAATTTGGTAAAACAGTTTTGACACTAGCGTTCTTTAAATAAATTTTCTGTGTACACATGGCATACTTTTCTCCTTGCTTGAACACTATATTCGTCTTTTTGATAGCAAAAACAAAATATGCCGAAAATGTCGCTTCTAATTTTCTTTTTTTGATAGGGCACCAATGATAAAATGTATATTTCATTAACTTATTCACTTTTTTTTTTGTGTGTGTGTGTAATATTATATTTTAGACATCAAACGCACTTTAAAAATAAAGAATAAATAAAAATAAACTTGTTATTTGGGAGATGTTTTTTCTGTAAAAATGAAAAAATCTTTCTTTCTTATCTTTCCTTTTCTTTCTTTCTTATCTTATCTTTTCTTATCTTTCTTTCTTTTCTTTTCTCTTCTTTCCTTCTTTTCTTTCTTTCTTTCTTTTATTTATTTTTTCCAAAAATACCTCATCTATGTTTCAAAAATAATGCATTTTATATAAAGCTTTTCAGTGATTTTTTTTTTTTCTTTTTTAATTAAATTAAAGGAAGAAATTGAAAATAAATAGGAAGAAAATTTATATGTCCTATTCTTTGCGTTAATGTTGGAAACAAACTGTTGATTTTGAATTTTGAACAAAAATCATCACTTAACACATGTACAATTATTATTTTATTTTTTTTATTCTTTTTATTTTTCACAAAAATACATCCTGGATTTCATATTTTTGTTTTTTAAAAATGCTATAAACTTTATAACGTTTCTCAACTAACTTTTCCATATTAAAAGAAAAAAAAAAAAAAAAGTTCTGTGGAGATGTGTTGTGTAGACAAATATGGCAAACCATTAATTTTGTGGATACTGTTTTCAAGTATAACACATTGCAATGAATATATAAATAAACAAAGAGGAGAAGTGTGTTGAAATAACAAATTAGTTATTATTATTGTTATTCATTTCATTTCTAAAAGAAATTTCTTCTTTTTATAAGTACTGTTAATTAAAAAAACTGTACTAGCTCAAATATTAAACTGTATGAATACTCTCGAGCATTTTTTTACTTTCCGAACATACACATGTAAGGAAAGTATTGTAATCATGTCAAAAATCTGAATTTGAGATTTTGATGTTTCTATATGTTTTGATGTTCCCTGAGTCCGTTTTCACTATTTTTACGATGATATATGCATGTGTGTATGCATGTATGTATGTCTGTGTGTATGCATGTATGTATGTCTGTGTGTATGTGCGTGTGTATGTGTGTGTGTGTGAACACGCTAGCGTCTAATCGCTTTGCTCGAATGAACTTAAAGTTGGTACGTGTGTTGAAAGCCACCGTAGCACGAAGCCTATTGATTTTGGTGAATCTAGCACTTACAGTTTTTTTTTACATGTATACCAAAAAAAATTCTTTATCATTACGGCCTATGGGACCAAATTTTTAAAAGTGTGATAGCGTCTAAGCGCCTTATTAAACTGAGCAAACAATTTGTACACATGCTATAGGTCACAGTTGCACGAACTGCATAGATTTTGGTGAATTTAGCACTTACAGTTTTTTTTACAGGGACACAAAGAAAAATTCTTTATCATTATGGCCTACGGGACCAAATTTTTAAAAGTGCGATAGCGTGTAAACGCCTTTTTCAATTGAGCTGAAAATTTAAATGAATATTATAAATCACTGTTGCACTAATTATAAGCATTTTGGTGAATCTAACATTTATAGGTTTTCACAGGGACACAACGAAAAATTCTTTATCATTATGATCTATGGGCTGAAAGTTCAGTAGCGTTAAATAAAGCATCACGTATTATATGGAGAAAAATATTCAAACACTCTATTATGATTTTCTCTCTTTTGTTTATTTAACAACTCCTCTTTCTTTACTTTATCTACAAAACCGTTAATTACTCAATGTTCGGAAAGTCGAGTGGAGTCACTCCAGGTTTTTTTTTTTTCTTTTGATGTAACCTAACATACAGATTAAAGAAAAACTTAATGTGGAGATAATAATGTTATTTAGCTCCAACCATATAAAAGACTCTGTTGCCAATAAAAATTTTCGGTTTCCAACATAGTAAGTAATGCTTTTACTTTTCTCTTCAGTCAATGACAGTTGAGTGCATTATATGGTCAGAGCCGCCCAGTACATTTAGTGTTAACGCAGTGAATTAAATAATTTATATTCTAGTCTATTCTTTTTATTCGAAATAAAAATGGTTATGACAGCTGATTTATAATTACCTAATTCATTAAGTAAATACCATATTCAGTATGAAAAAGTAATATTATAATTAATAATAGAATAATAGGGGGGAAAATTGTTTTGTTCATTTTCGGTCTTTATATATCTCATTCTTTCACAAAAATGTCTTTCTGTCTGTTCGTCTCTCCGTCTGTCTGCCCGCGCTCTAACTCCCGTAAATATTCATAGAATTTCTTGAAACTTATATATGTTATTTACGTTCACTGTCGAATGTTCCCTATTGAAAAGAGAGTTGATACTGTTACTGGTTTGTGTACAGAGACGCCCGAAAGTATTCCAAAGCATTGTGTTCTATGAGAGTTATTTCTATAAACCCTATTTTAATGCCGTTACTTTACACAAATCTTAATTAAATTGAAATATGTTATTCAGGTTTACTGTCGGTTGTTCTGTATCGAAAATGGAGTAAATACCGTTACTGGTTTGTATACAGGGACACTCGAAAGTATTCCAAAGCATTGCGTCCTATGAGAAGTATATTTCCATAAACAAAATTTTAAGAACTTTACTTTGCACAAATCTTAATAAAATTAAAACGCATTTATATGCACAAAAGGATGCTTTCCATAGAATTCAGTATGATTAGCATTAGATTTACAGGAACACACAAAAATATTCAGTTACATTAATGGGTATTACTCGAAATTTACTGGAATTGTATTTTCGATTATATTACTCCTTTTTATCACTTTTTAAATGTTTTTAACACTTTCCAGCAAGGTTGAAAAGTGTTAATGACTTCGAATTGTTTGTCTGTCTGCCTATCCGCGCTCTATCTCCCTTAAATGCTCATGGAATTTCTTGAAACTGATATATGATACTCAAGTTCACTATCGGATGCTCCCTATTGAAAATGGAGTGAATACCTCTACTAGCTTGTGCACACGGACACCCCAAAATATTCCAAAGCATTGCGTTCTATGATAGGTATTTTTATGAACTATATTTTAATTCCTTTTTTTTTTTTTTTTTTACACAAATCTTAATGAAATTGAAATATGCTATTCAAGTTCACTATCGGATATTTGCTATAGGAAATGCAGTAAATACATCCACTGGTTTGTGTACAGGGACACCCGAAAGTATTCCAAAGCATTATGTTCTATGAGAGGTAGTCCTGCAAACCAAATTTTAATAACTTTATTTTGAACAAATCTTAATAAAATTGAAATATGTTATTCATATGAACCAAAGATTGCTTTATGCAAAATTTAGTATGAGTATCATTAACTTTACAAGGCTACACAAAATTATTCGGTTACATTGAGGGCTCTTATTGTAAATTTCTGGAACTGAATTTTCGTTTACACATTAAACGATTTAACACCTTTTAACAGTTTTAAAGTGTGAAAATGATTTCAGTTTGTGTAGCTATCTGTCCGACTGTCCGTCTGCCGCACTCATCGTCCGTAAATATTTTCAGAATGTTTATAAAATTATATATGTTATTCAAATTCATTATGGAATGTTCCCTATTTTAAATGACATTAATAAGTCCTGTTCAACTGGTTTATCTACAGGGACACCCAAAATAATTCGAATGCATTGCATTTGAGAACAGATATTTTTATAAATTACACTTAAGAACTTTCTATTATAAAAATTATAAAGAAATTGAAATTTATTGTTAATATGCTAAAATAATATTTTGTATATAAATGATTTTGTTAACCTACAGATTTACAGGGCTATACTAAAATATTCAGATACATTAAGGGCTGCAATTAGAATAAAAGGGCTACTTTTTCTTTTATGTTAAGCATTTTTAATACCTTCTAACAATATTTAAGAATGATTAGGAATTCAATTAGTCTATCTGTATGCCTTTCAGAACTACTTATGTCCGTCGTGTGATTACGTAGGCAAAAAGAATTGAAAGTTATACGATACAACAATTACGTATATTTGAAATGTGTTAATAATCAATGCGACCACATGATTTTTCATTCTTGTTTTTCCTCAATGCTGATTTTAGAACTTGAAGGAAAATACAACCGATGTAATCAGATTTATTCTTCTTAATACCTTGTGGTCGCCAGATATTCATATTTTAAACAGTACGTCGCGCCTTTTGGCATTCTATTAAACGTTATTGTATTTAGAGTTCTAACACTATGGAAATTTTAATATCAATAGATTCTAATTGAAACTTTATGCATTATCTAAAATTCTGTGATTCACTAAAACGAAATAACTATCAAGATGGAGTGGTAAGAAAAAATCCGGAATTTTGCAGCGTTATGTTTTTAACAAAATACACTGTAAGAAAAAAGAAAAAAAGAGTTGCACAAATAATGGTTTATTCGGAAGAGGGCGAAAACCGGTAGATGCTATGCACAGGTACAGAAAAACAAATGATTACATTTTCAGAAAAAAATAAAGGACTTTTCAAATGACAGAGCTTCACAAAGTGAACAAGTCAATAACGCATCGGTCACATCTGGCCTTTTACAAGCAATTATTGGGCTTGGCATTGATGGAGAGAGTTGTCTGATATCTTTCTGCCGCATATAGTGCCAAATTTTGTAGAATTGGTGTGTTAAATTGGCAAAATACGCAGCTGATTATAGGGACATTTTCGTGTAACTCCAAACATTCACAATGGGGGGAGAGAACTGGTGACTTTGCTGTGCAGATAGTGTTGGGCAAGCACAAAGACAAGAAGTAGAAAATATCGTTGTGTGTGTACGGGTATTATCATGATGAAATGTAAGCCCAAGAGGGCGTGATATGAAGGGCAACAAAACGGGGCGTAGAATATGGTAGACATACCACTGTGCTGTAAGGGAGGGGCGGATGAAAACCAAAGAGATCCTGACATGAAATAAAAGGGTGCCCCAGACATTCAGTCCTGGTTTTCGGGCCTGATGACGGGTGACAATCAGAGTCGTATCCCACTGTTGTCCATGGTATTTCCAGACACGTTTACGATGGTCATTGAGCCTTAATTCGAAGCGGAATCAAAGACGAATCTACTGTAGCCAGTGACATTCTAGGTCGACTGTACCCAACACCATCGCAAATGGACTTGTCAGTGTATATTGGTCAATGGTAGTCAGCCCAAGAGGCGACGTGAGCTCATCCCAATTCCTCTAAGCCGCCTATCAATGATCTTTGCGATCACTGAAGCACGTAAGATCGATAATAATGATGAAACAGGACTCCGAGTGACGCTCTGATGATCGATCGATCCTCACTTTCTGTCGTCTCTCTAGGCCGATCGTATCTTTCTTTGACCATGGGTTTGGCTATGGTTCACCCATTCCTGCCAACATCATCTGATAGTGGCATAGCTCCTATTCAAATGTCGAGCGATTCGTCGATTAGACCAACCGGCTTTTTTGAACCAAATTAAGCGTTCTTTCATAAATGCTAACATCTTCGTATATTTTTTTGGGGGGCACATGTATGCGAGGCATATTTACTGTCTATCTCAGTACACGAAATAATTTCTCAAAGATTTTATCACCTTGAATCGAAGTTTCTCCTTTTTTAATATAAACCAGTTGCGCAGTTGAAATATGCTGCAAAGTCACATGTTCATTCGTCGGCCGCCAAACTTTACAATTTGCATATTCCGCCGAAACACATGTGCATATCAATTTGTGTTCAATTTGAAATACTCCTTCTTGGATCGTCACTTTTTTTTTTTTTTTTTTTTCATAGGGTGCATTTTTACATATTTCTTCAAATTCCTTTAAATTTTAATCACAGCAATCGATGCAGTAAACTCAACTACCATGCATATAACTCTTACGGCACTTAACGAGTTAAACCATAGCCTCCTTAACCAGATGCCTGTCGCGTAGCTCGGAAACTAGGCAACAGTTGAATCGGTAGACAGCGCCACCTAGTACAGATTATGGGAATTTATTATTCAACTGTCACCAATAATTTAAAGAAGTGATACATGATATATAAAATCGACGTTTCTTCGATTCTATTCGCCTTTTATGTATATCATATCCCACTTTAAAAACTTTTTGGTGGTTGTTGAATAAAAAAGTCGCTCAATCTATACCAGGGGGCACTGTCTACCGCTTCAACTGTTGCCTAGTTTCCGAGCTACGCGACAGGCATCTAGTTAAGGAGGCTATGGTTAAAAACGAATACACAAATTCTTTTTTTTTTTTTTCCTTTTTTTAAGAATTTATCTTTAGAAGAACACATAAAGGCAAAAATCTTCTTTTTTTCCCTTGTCTGCTTTTTGAAGACGCTCATCCCCAAATGGTTAATATAATAATGATCATTTTTTGTACGACAGGGTGTATTATTTCTTTCAGACAGCGATTTTCTGTAGCCGCCAATTTTTACTATCCATTTTGAATGAACGTGCAAAAATTTTTCCTTTTAATTAAAATATATATAGCTGAAAGTTTGTCATATTGTAGCTGTCCGGATTACTATATTTTACCAAAAATTGATACACTTATTAATAAGAACAAAATCTAGCTAATTTATTTTAGTTCAATCGGATAATTGATTTAAAAAAAAATATTAAGTTAAAGCCCCATTTTATCTTTAAAATTATTTAAAGGAGAAAAACAAATTGATCTAAAAATAAATAAATAAAAAAATAAATAAATGCATATATATATGTATTTATGTCAAAAAAGAAAGAAAAAAAGAAAGAAAGAAAAGAAAAGAAAAGAAAAGAACGTTTTTCTGAGCATTGCAGAATAGTTCAATGTGTCACATAGAATTTTA
The DNA here is from genome assembly GCA_963930645.1 of Salticus scenicus. Taxonomy (NCBI): domain Eukaryota; kingdom Metazoa; phylum Arthropoda; class Arachnida; order Araneae; family Salticidae; genus Salticus; species Salticus scenicus. Next base: position 73,791,313 of record OZ005662.1, on the reverse strand, counting down.
TTAAGATCATTTAACTGGAAATACTATGGTGTTGTATGAAAACTTAGGAAACTGATCCTAACAAATTTAAATAACAAATTCGGATAAGGTAAATGTATGGAAGCGGATTTAGGTTAACCTATATAATGGGGCATATCATTTTATAATTATGCTGAGTGATCAGTTAACTTCATTTCTCTTAAAACAAATGCAATATGCCCTAAAGTAGAAATTCATGAGAACAAGTATATGATAGGGAACTGAGCAGAGTCCACATTGCCAACTAGTATTTTTCCTTATTTTAAAAGCTTTAATAAAGTTATTTATTAATAATGTAGGTAGCAAATTTAATTATACTACTTTTGAATACTTTTTTACACCTGAATTATTTTTATAGGTAAAGAATTAATTTGTTTTTCTTCAGAAAATATCATGGGAATAAAAAGCATTCAAACTAATGGGTTTTTTAAGCCATAGAAAACGAAAAACGACATTTTTCTTAAAGTAAGTGAGTTTAGATGAAGAAAATGTGTAAATTTCAATATTTTATTTTTATTGCATTAAAAAATGTAACGAACTTTTTTTTTATTCAATGGATGTAAACTCTTATGATTTATGCATTCAAATAAATTGTGTTTTTGAGTCACAGTAGAAAAAAATCCTGTACTGGTGGGTGAAAATAAGTATTAGAAATAAAGGAAAGAAAAAAAATATATTTTATTTATTTACTTATTTAATTTTTTCATATTTTATCAGCCTGTATAGGCTTTTCATTAAAAATAGGTTCCCAAAAGAATTGTTTTTTGAATAAAATATACTTTTAGCATTTTTTATCGTTATTAAAATATGTGAAATTCATACCGTGTCAGTAGAAAATATATTAAAGATATTATATAGTAAAATCTGAAATTTTTATAAAATAATCTATGGAATTACAGTTAAAAAATTTTAACCATTACTTAAATTTCAACCACAAGGTTGGATTTTAGCGTTGGCGGTTACAAAAACATGCATTCAAAAACAAATTTTAGATAACCGAATTTCTTTTATAACATTAGCCTTACAGTTTCAGTTGTCAAGAATAATGCGCATTGCACGTTTCAAAAACTACCGAAACTCACATATCATAAAAGTAATTGGGCAAAACTTAATCTTGAGGTTTGAAGATAGAACTAAGGTAAACGCACCAGTAGTGGACCCTGTACCAGTAGTGGACACTTTTAATTTTATACTCGGAAAATAAGCTACCTAAAGATTCTGAAGATTCGAGCAATGTTCTGGAAGGAAGTTATAGTCCTCTACTGTTGCCTCTACTGTATAGTCCTCTACAAATGATTGCAGAAAAACTGGCACGCACGAACACTATGTAAAGGTATTGGAAGCATTTGCTCCAGTTGTTCTTCAGCTCAGTGGTCTTATTAATGATTTCCAGATTGTCTCCAATAACCAATAGTCTAGTACTAGTGCGACGTAAAATTCACTCAAGTTTCAGCCCTAAATGTTGGTCCCAATGCGGATTCGTATATGTGAGGACAAACTGCTAAAACGTGTCTGCCCCCAAGACATAGAAACATTTGGTCACCATAATTTTAAAGCAAAAATTCAAATGGGTCCACTACTGGAACAAATAAGGGTCCACTACTGGATGTTTAGCGTGTCCACTACCAGAGCTTGATTAAGGGGGAAGCACACATTATCTCCGCTCTCACCGGAATATTTTTACAATTATTTTTTGCTTCATGTCATAGAAATTCCACGCTTTGACGAGGAAATATTTTTTATAAAAAATGAACGGTGTAAAACAATCCAATTTACTCACCGTTATTAGACACCAGAATTCTTTTAAAATAATTTTTAATGAGAATTTTCTGTTTATTATAGGAGGAAAGTATTTGTTAAAAAATAACGGTGTAAGTATAAATAATGTGTGCTTCCCCCTTAATCAGGCTCTGTCCACTACTGGCACATTTTAAGCTCTCTGGATTTTTTATTTTTTACATATATAAATGCTACAATTAGCAAATTTTATAACACAGTCATGTTAAGAAAGAGTTAGTAAAGGTGTGAAATATTAATTATTTTTTGAAACTCTAAAATTTAGGAAATTATACAAAAAATAGCCGGAAAATCTCCTTAAAGTGTCCACTACTGGTGCGTTTTCTAATCAAAGCTTTTACATCCATAGCATATTGATAGTACAAATATGAATAGTGGGTATACTTTTAATAAATAAGTAACATACAAATTGCGGTAGAAACGCCTACTGGTGGAGTTACAGATTTTCAAATGACGTGAATGTACGTCAGTGGTCGCGAAGAAAACGTGGCATCACTCACCAAAAAGAAAGGAAAGCGAGGAAAATTTAGTGGTAAAATACTGAGCTGTTTGAAACTAATTTTTTACTAGAATATTTAGTGAATACTTATACGAGGTTATGTTTTGTTATAAATTTATACAAGAGTTTTTCTATTTTTCGAATAAAAATTTATTTTCTGTTATTTACGTTCTTATTTCTTTTATATTTCGATTCCTTTTACTTAGTTAATAGTAAATGTATTACAATTTGTAAATTTTGTAATAGTTATTACAAAAAAATCGTTTAATATACTATAACAATACAGTACATAATAATAACTAAATCTATAATATTAAAACACAAGGGTATCTCTTTAAGACCAAAATCGCCCAATCTGGGCATGCGCGAGAAAATTATGAACCTATTCGGAACGGGAATATTATTTCCCCTTTATGCAGTGCAATATGAACATCGATGATAGAACTCGAGCAGACGACATTGATATTCCGCATGTCTATGGCAGACGCCTGATTAAAGCTCAATAATAAAAACAATTCACACGCTTAATTCATTGATACATATTTTCCAAGGAAGTATATTAAAAACAAAGCAATTCGCGAATACTTATCGGCTATCGCCGTATGCATTTTCATTTCACCGAAAATTTTCCTACACAGGATAATATTTTAAGAGTTTTTGTGGCGCCATCTCTTATCATATAAACATACCATACAATATTCCTAATATTATTTTTTTCAGTTTCTTAAAAGAAAAAAAAATCTTTTAAAATTAATAAATTGTCTGTGTTATTGTTCTTTAAAAGTTAACTTTCATCAATTGAAAACCTTGTTTAGAAAAAATGAAGGTAGGTGTTTAAAATCAAAGGAAGATTTATTTTATTTTATTTTATTTTATTTATTTATTTTTTTAATATAATTTTAAATTGATCTCTTATATTTCATTTCTGTACTATATTACAGAAAAAAATAATTTTAAAAGATTAACCTTAAAAATATTTATATTTTATACAAGTAAAAATATGCATAGAATAATTTATTATTAAAAATTTAATAAGCAAATTAACTTGCTAAAGTATTAATTGTATTCTTATTTATTCGGGCCCTGAGTAGCATATTCTATTTCTAAGGGCAAATAAATTGTAATTATAGAATGTAAAGAAAACACGAAACACTATTAAAATTCATTTTAAATTAAATTATTTTGCCTTATAAATTTATGTGATTTTAAAAGTATTTTTATAAATAAATAAATATATATATATGAGATTTTTTTTTATTGACAGATTACAGATGGCGCTACTATCATATTGTAACTCAAATGGAATATTACAGATGCGAGCAAATTAAAATAATATGTATGCAAAACATTAAATATTGACGTGTGCTTTCTTTCTCCATTCTTCCATAATTTATAAATTCTGTCTCTCCTTTATTTACTTCCAAACATTCTTTTGGTCATATTTAGAGTAAAATTAGAAAAAAAATTTCGGATTTTATTTTTATTATATGGATTACGCTTAAATTTTGTATATTGAAATTTCATGAAATTCATTCCCCCTTCCCCTCTAACCAAAAAATAATTGATTATTTAAACTGGTTAAGATCAATGCGGATTATTAAAACAGGGATTTTAAAACCTTATGCCGTGAAAAGATTTAAGATGCACATGATCCGTCAAATTTTGACGGGTATTAACTAGTGCATTAATAATAACAATACCTGAAATTTCAGCGAGGAAAAGCTTTTATATGGGTAGAGAACATATAATTCATTGCAAGGAGGGCTCTTCCTCACTCTATGAAAACTTTTTATTTTAATTGGGTTTAGCAGTCATATAAATTAATGTTTTAGTTTTATTTTAGTAATTTAACTATCAGAAAAACTTGAATTCTGGTACTGAAAGGGAAATAAGTACCTGATATTAGGTAAATTACCTGAACGTTGTCACTCCTGGATCTTGTAATGATTCCAACGGATGTTAAGGTAGGGATTGTTGAATTTTAATTCTTTTAGAAAAATACAGCTCAGAATGTACAGTTCTAATTAATATTTATTTTTAAAAACAAATCAAATAACTTCAATAAGTCTGTCCGATAAATTTTTATATAGAAATTAGGTTCAACAGTGAAGAATTCGAGAATATGTAATATTCTAGAGTATAGAAAGATAAAACTCCAAAATTAAAATAATCTTCAGTTATTAATTTTTCTACTTAGAAAATAGGATGACGATAAGTCCTTAAAGCTTATGCAAGAAACGTCACAGTGGCTCGTAACGGCCCTCTTCACTTACCGTCGCCGGATGCCGGAAGCCTGAGCCAATGTTATTCTATGGGGAAATTTCTTTACAAATAACTTATTACATATTTTTAAATTCATATTTTTAATACATATTTTTAAATTCTATTTTCACATTCTGAAAATTCCCAGCTGTTAAATTGACGGACCTTTTTTAAAAAATGTGTTTTTTTTTAATTTTTAATATTTTATTTTAAAATTGCAAAATGAAAAAAATTCACATATTGAAAATTCGTATTTTGCAGCTTCAAAATAAAATATAAAAAATTAAAAAAATATTTTAAAAAAAAAAGGTCCGTCAATTTAACAGCTGGGAATTTTCAGAATGTGAAACCAGAATTTAAAAATATGTATTAGTTAATAAGTTATTTGTAAAAAAAAAAAAAAAAAAAAAAATCCTAAAGAATAACATTAGTTTCGGCTTCAGGCGGCGGTGAGTGGAGAAGGCCATTAACTGAGTATTACGCTGACCAGATCAAAGTACCTTTATAATAGAGAAGCATAAAAAATTGCTACAATTATCAAATTATAGATGCATTTTTTCATTCCTAATAAATAAGGACTAGAAATAAAGTGTTACTGATTAATAATTTACTTTCTACAATTTTTTAAAACTTAGAAAAATGCCTTCAAAAAAAAGGGCGTCCCCATTTGTCAGTATACTGAGTATGTTCCGGTTAGATATGTCCTGAAAATTGAGATGATCTGAAGCAAATATATCGTTCCGAAGCTTTCAAAGAATATCGCTCAATTAATTTCTTCTATCATTGTCTTCTCAAGTAAACTTTTGTCTGTGGAAAAAACGTTATTGTTTCTCACCTCCAATGGCGCTATTTAAAAGAGAAGTTCGTTGATGTTTTTTCTCTCTCATTTGCTCAGACTCGTGGTGCCTAAAATGCATGTTCAATCTTAGTAGTTTTACCGGAGCATTTCTCCCGTATTACGCAACTGCTCATCATGGCGTTTTCGTCAATGTATTTAACTATTTAACCCCTTAACGCGCGGCGTCCTCGCTGCGAGGACGCAAAATTTACGATCCAGCTGCAAAAATTCATCTCGGAAACTTTTTAGCAAAAATTTACGTTTATAACATATCAGAAAAGGCCAGTTTTTTCAACCTTAAATTTTAAAATTTCTTTTAGTTTAATTTAGTTCATGAATTCCGGTGGCAGTATAGTTTAAATGACCCGAATTGTCTTGCGCCGCAAAGGGTTAAAATGTAAACATAGAGGTAATTCTGTTGTTTTCTTACTCTTTGATCTTAATAATTTGTTTTCGGAGGACCTCTCGGTCAGGTTTTTTTTTTTTTTTTTTTTTTTTTAGCTCTTAGCAGATGTGGAAGATTATAATTCGCCCCCCCCCCTTTCTAAAGACGATTATGTGCAATTTTTGTCTAGAATCTTTGTAAAGAATCGTACAAAGCTGCTCAAACAACAAGCATTTATGGTATAGAGACAACATCGAAATTTTCCTCAAATACCATTTTTTAAATCAACTTTAATTTCAAGAGTTTTAATTCTAAATTTCATTCACATTAATAACTTACAATATTAAAAATCACACTACTGATAATAAATATAAATAATATAACAGCGAAATGAATGATAAAATTTGCAATAGCGCTAGAAATAATTTTAAGTAGATTGATTCTATCTACAAGCAAAAAAAAAAAAAAAAAAAAAAGAAAGAAAGAAAGAAAGAAATGAGAAAAACAGTTTATCTTCACGTCTATTTTCTCCTGCGGCTGTGAATGGCTACATAGTTAAAGGACTGAAGAATTAATTTCCATCTCTTGAGTGACCGATTGTTTCCGGCATGGAAGAGGATGTTCCTTAAAGGATTAGAGTCTGTTTCTGTCTTAGGGTATAGAGGACAGAACTTTCTAGATAACTTTTTATCCTTTTTATCTTAAAGATGATTCTCATGCACTTTTTTCAGATATGCGAATTTTTTTTCCTGATATCGAAAATTCTCTATTCAAACACGAAATAGGAGGTTCCTCTCTTGCCTATTTATTTTCCACGATTTTCGTATTCTTTTGGGCTTTCATGATACTTATTATTTTTCCCGACACATAGTTTTCTAAGATGAATTTTCTTGGGTACATATTAATTATCCCTTCATCGATTCCCTCAACTCTTTTTCAAATTTATCAGCTTTTGTTATTTTCTTTTTGCGGATTTTCCCTTTAAATGCATTAGTTAAAAGTTGAATTATTGATGCTTAGTTTTTAAAATATTCTACATAAAATTTGTACATTCCCATTAAAAGTTTTCTCTCCTCGTCATCGGATAAGTCAGAATATCTATTAAAGGATCTAAATTTTGCACTTCGCTTTGATCCAGTTGGCACTTTGACAGTTTAATTTTTAATTTCGCACCATTAATTCTTCCTAAGACGTGATATATAGGTTTTAAATTATCTTTCCTGGCGTGTGTGTGTGGAAATACAATTATATCCAATTCGTGACTGACATTAAGTTTGAGTTCAATGTCGTTTACATTAAAATCGAGTCTCTCGGTTTACACTCAACATGTGAAGCCTCTTTATTGCACCAATTTTCGAAGGGTTTTAATTTTAGCATATTGAACCGGCAGCTAATTTCTGACTATGCACACTCTATTGTTTAGTTCAAAAAATATTCAGTAATCATAAACTTTTCCTTATAAGTTTCCATTGACTTTTTGATTAATGAAGTCTGAGGTATCCTTAACGTTTCCCAAAATTTCAACTGCGCAGGACAAGATCTTTTTAGTTGGTAATTAACCGTTTTTAACTTTAATAACGCCGCAGGTACATGTTTTCCTGTAATTTTACACAAAATTCTGGTTTTCTTGAATTCATACGCTTCACGAATCATCCTTGGTCTAAACAAATATTCAAAGACCTTTTTTTCAGGTAATTCTGTCAGTATGAAACAAAATTTCTAAGACTTAAATTACTAAGTCCAAACTTCAAGATATGATTATTATTATTATTTTTTAACCGAATTTTTGTGATCGGCATATTTTATAGAAAATACATCATTTTTTTACGAAATATTCCTAATTATTACCTTTATCAGCTTTAGCACACAAATTGTTTAAGTTTTGATTTTCAATTGTATGTTATGAAAACTAACGTTATCCGTCTCTTCTAAGATTGGCGACCCATTTTCTTCCTTCGTGATGAATGAATCTATCTTTTCTTTCTTTTCTTCACATCCTTTGTTTTCAAACTGCCCGCTAATCTTTTCGTTTGTTGTTTGTCTGCTCTCAGTTAGATATTTTGTTGTTTCTACCTCTCGTATTTTCTCTTTCTCACTTTATTCATCGTACTCTGATTGGTCACATGGGCCGCGGTAGTCCGGTTGGCAGAGCGCCGAGCTCGTAATTGGAAGATTGTGGTTTCGGCCAAAACCGTCGTGTGCACTAATGGTGGCTGGTGTACGTATAATACGTCGTAGCCACAATGTCTTTCATGTTCTCATCCAAATTATAGCTCTGGGGGTCATTGGAGCGCGGGAGCCAAAAGGTTGGAGGATCAAAGTTGTGATGGCATGTCTCTGGACCATCCTTAGGTGTGCGTACCAGACCATCACCAATTACCAGTAGCGCAGTACTGGTGCGACGACGTTAAACCCAATCAGCTAACCGACTGGTCACTTGGAGCAATGATATAAGAGGTGCCGACCGGAAAAAAAGATAAGTAAAAATCGTGACGAGATAAAATATGCGATAAAATTAAATAACACAACATTCGAAAATGTTTTGGCACACTCAGTATGGCTACTGACGTAATACTACTATAGTGGAAGCCACTTTGAGTAGACAACAATTAACTTATACTCCTCTTATATCATTCCACCAATATTGGTTACTTGATTTATTCTGTTAGGATGCTGTTTTATTTTCTGAATCAGTTCGGTAATATTATCGCCTAAGAAATAAAGTGATACATTTCTTATTAATGGACTGCAGCTGATTTTGTTAAAAATCGACCGGTCTCTGCAAATTCCAGTTCTACCGTCTCTAAAGTTAATTATCGAAGTTAATTTTCCAGAACTGTCTTTAACCAAATAGCTTTGCGATTTAAGTTTCCCTTTTTACCAAATTTACCGACATAAGATCCTCTTTCACATTGTCATCTGTTCACCATTTATACATGCTTTACTGAGATAAGAGGGAAAAGAATGCGCAGTTTTCTCCGCAGTATTTTAGTTACATTTGCCGTCTCCTTTATTTGAATTGAGACTTATCCGTCTTAGGTAAAATTTGAATCCGTTCTCGTAAAAGGTCAGCTCTTTAATTCTATTAAAAATTTTCCATCTTTCATTTTTCTCTTTAAAATTTTTCTCCCTCCAATCACTCTCCGCTTTCCTATTTCCTGTTAATTTAACTTCTCCTTTCAAAATTAATAGTGTAATTTATTATTATACTACTTTGAGATAAAAATCGTCTACAATCATCATGGAAAATAACTTTAATAAATTATAATTTAATTAATAATTTGTATTGTATATATTTGTATAGGATTATATATAGAAGAAAGTCTTGTGGTAGCCACAACTTACTATAGTTATATATTAAATTTAGTGGGGTTTACCTCCGCTGCTGTTAACTACATTTAAAAGAATTTTGAAATTACCATATTACTTACTAATATAAAATATTAAAAATATATTAAAATTTAAAAATATATTCCATTAAATATGAAGACAGTAATTATTTCATACTAATAACAAAGCAACTGATTATACAAATTACATTCTTCATAAACAAGTAAAATATAACTTATTTATGAAAACTTATCAGATTCCCTTTCATATATTCATTAAAACAATTAAAACCCGCGCAGATTTTGGCATTTTCAAAATTCTCCAACATTCTATTCTATTACTCTTTCCGATTTTTATACTCCCTAATGGCTGACGTCAAACCTTTTTTTCGTCATCAAAAATTTTTGCTCTGTAACATGAGGATGATAATTTATATAAATTACTATATGTATGGCGCTCGTAGATATAGTAATTCCTATAGATCTATCATCCCCATATTAACAAGCAAACATTTTTGACCCCAAAAAAATTTTTTGGCATCAACCATTAGAAGGTATGGGGAGTATAAAACTCGGAAATAGTAATAGAATAGAATGTTGATGAATTTTCAAAATGTCGGAATATTGCGTGGCTTTTAATTGTTCTCATAAATATATGAAAAGAAATGGGATAAGCTATCATAAGTAAATTATATTTGATTAAATTATGAAATATATATTTTTTTTCAGTTGCTTTGTTATGATTATGGATTAAATACTGTTTCGATTTTTAATGGAATACTTTTTTTAAAGTTTGATATTTTTTTAAGATTTTATATTTGTAAGTAATAAAGAATTTGCAAAATTCTTTAAATATAGTTACCAGAGGAGCAGGTAAAGAACGTTTGTTTTAATATATATAAAGTTTTTAACTTTAAATATTAACTAAATTAATAGATATAGTTAAAAAAAAAAAATAAATAAATAAAAAAAGGAAGGAAGGAAAGAAGGAAGAAAGAAAAATGAATTTCAAACTGTATCGGAAGTTTTTTCTCCCCTTTAATACATAAATTATTCATAAATTATGTTTGCTAAATTATCCGTGTGTATTCTTGTGTGTATTTACTTGGAGAAAGACTGCTATTATACAGTCTTTCCCCGAGTAAAAATGAATCACTTTTTCCCTCTCGATGATCAATCTATATCTTATTACTATATCTATATGGCGCTCAGCCCATGTAGTTTTTCCGGGACATTTCCCTAACATTAAGCAATTATTATCAAGCGTTTCTCACATTATATGTAATTGTTTAAAACTTAGACATACAGATATCTATGTTGTGTTCTTATTCTTTGATCTTAATAATTTGTTCTTTTGGAACCATTTTTTCTTAGCAGATGTTGAGGTGTTACAAATTAATGCCAATTTAATCTTTAATATTGAATGACTTTATTCTTTAGACACACTCAAAAAAAAAAAAAAAAAATCAATTCTGATCGTGAAAGGGACCTAAATTTTTAGAAAATAAAAAATAGTCTAGCCTAGAATATGATACAATATTATTTATTTTATGTATTTTATTTGTGTTTTGATTCAAATGTCTCTTTGTCCGTATTCATGCGAGTCTTCAGAGAAAACCTTCAGAAAACTTTAAACGGTTATGTCAACGAGCATAACACAATTTCAACTTCAGGAATACCCATGCAGTAAATATCTATCATTATTGATTTACATGCTTATAATGTGTATCTTAACATGTCGAAAATGTTAAATTTTTCGGTGATCTAGTAAGGCAGACGAGAGAAAAAATTCCAAATGCTTGTTGCCTGTTTTTTGCTTGATTGAGTTCTGTCTCAACCACTATAAATAATATTTCGGTAATAAAAGACTCCTTGCAATATTGCAAACTATTTTGATAATCGTCGGAGTTAAACCCAGTTCGGAAAGGGTAAATTTATAAATCTAAATTTGATTCTGTACAGTTCTTCTTTTTATAAACTGCACTATAATTTTCCTATATGCTGTCATATTTGAAGAATACCTCTTTGATATACTCCAAAGCAGCCAACATTTTAATTTATTCTGTATCATTAAAAACCCACTCTTTTTTTTCTCTCTCTCTCTTTCTCTTTCTTTTAGGACAGAGGACTATTTAATCTGGATTTTTTGTAGAACACTGTTGTGTAACACTAAAATAAATTAGAAATATCAATCCTATCGTTGTAAATTCCATACCAAATGGAAGGGGCAATCTTTCTGAATTCAGGGGTGCAAACAGTTTTCGACAGGGCAATTAGACTTTTTAAAATTTACTAAAGTATGATATTTAGGTGGCAACACTTCATTTTAATTCATTTCAGTCATTTTAAAAAGTACGTGGTCCAGTTTTACGGTAAAAAAACAAATGAGATAAAAAATAACAAATAAAAATAGAAAATGTACAGATTGAAATTGAATTAGATAAACTAAACTCTGTCTTTGACAAAATTTTTATTTATTTTTTTTTTTTTTCCCTCACACCACTTTTTCTAAAAGTAATTTTCTTCTTGTTTAATCGCAATTGTATATTGGAGAAAATATCTCGACATATATATTACTCACGTTTTTAAGCAAAACTATCACATCAAATCTCTCTCCCTATTTCTTCCTATTTTTCAAATAAAAAGAAAACTATTATAATGTAAAACTATAATATAAAGATACTAATCATATGCATGATTTAAATGGCCGCTTAATTAAATATTAAATGCAAGAAAATCATATTACCTTATTCGAAATTTGCATGAGTATTAAGTTATTATGCTACTCACATCAGAAATATTTTAATAGCTTGTTATTTCATAATGAGCCTTTTAAATGCTATTACCGAGTCTTTCTTTCACCTGTGAAATAATGTAGCTAAAACTAATTATTTAATACAGAATTTCCATTCCTTGAAATTTACCAAAAAGAAAAAAACTGCTTCATAATCGGATTAGTCTTGACAGTCACCTCAAAATAACTTCAAGGAATATTTTGACTCCCTTTAAAATATTTTCTTTTTACTTAATTAATGGATTATTTTCCTTTTTATCTCTTTTAAATTTAAAGATGTTTTTCTTTTCTTGTTTTTAAACTGTATTTATCTCTAAAATAGGTTTTGACTCTTAAAAATGAAAAAAGTGTTAAAATAATAAATTATTATATAGGTTTATTGCCGTAAAGTTTACAAAGTTTATTTCATAAAAATAAATATTATTCACTTAAATGTACAGGGTGGTTATAATTAAACTTCCCCTATGAACAGCAACCTACAGCGCAAACGGGTGAACGGAATGCAACGAAATTTGGTATATAGACTATACACGAGAGGCGCTCACGGAATTAAAAAAAAAAAAAAAAAAAAAAAAAAATTCAAATTGTTCACCAGATGGCGCCTTTTCCAGAAAAACATTAAATTGAACACAATAAACGACCAAAACGGAATACAGAAACAATATTAACAATCCAGAACAAGAATTATGAGTAATAAAATGTAAAACCGGGAAAAGCTGTCAGTTCTAGGGGAAAAAATGTAGAGATTTGCCTGCTTGCGAAGAGGAAGCTTTATGCAAAACAGGTTAGGGTATAAAACGTTTGCAGACGACAAACGTTTGCGATGACAAGGTAATCAGAAACTAGTCAATAAATGTTAATATTGTTTCTGTATTATGTTTTGGTCATTTATTGTGTTAAATTTAATGTTTTTCCGAAAACGTCGTCCTCTGGTGGACGTTTTGGAACTTTTTTCTTTTTCGAAATTTCGTGAGCGCATATCATGTATAGTTTATATACCAAATTTCGTTGCATTCCGTTCACCCGTTTGCGCTATAGGATGCTGTTCATAGGGGAATTTTAATTATAACCACCCTGTATCTACATTCTGAATGCAGAAAGGCTATTTTAAATAGTCAGCGCTTTTATCATCAAATAAAGCATGAGTTAATCCAAGTGTTAGGAGATTTTTTGTGAATAGACCTGACAGATTTTTATCGACACGAAATTTCTTTTTCTCTGATAACCAGCTGTATTCCAGAGGATATCCTTTTGATTGTTTCAAAGAAAATCAAACTAAATGTTTTTCAAAGATTAAAATATGATCTGTGAGTTGAAAGTTCTAGAAAAATATATTTTCATCAGTTACTCGTTCTTTACTGAAGGAAGATTGATACTGAAAGAAAATTAACTTTGTTAATTTATCAAAAAATTCAAGATTAGAGGAGGTTTTGTGCATAGAAATTTATCTCATAGGTTGTAATTAAAACATATTAAAAACTTTTTTTTTTTTTTTAAACACGTCATAAAACTTTTATTAAAATCATATTATGTAAACATTTACTAAGCTTTTCGCCATTAAGTTATGACATCGTCAGGTAAACATTTTTTACAAAAAAAAAAAAAAGGAGAGGAGACAGCATTTTTATATATCCGAGGATCTTGAACGGTTATAGCAAAGACATCTTGAACTGAACAGAAAAGGTCGACTTGTTATTTGAATTCATAGGTTTTGGTTCAGTTCGATCAAGGTAGCAACAGGTCTAATTTCCGCAAATTTTAATAACAGAAACTTTGTCTGAAGTCATGGACAGGAAGACACCTTAAACTAAACAGAAGAGGTCAACTTGTTACTTGAATTCATAGGATTTGGTTGAGTTCGATCATGGTAGCACCAGGACTACTTTCCGCAAATACTTGTAGGAGAAACTGTATTTATGGTCGGGGACAGGACATTCTAAGGTTGCAACAGGCAGCAAACGGCTTATTAATACAAGGAAAACTGAAAAGATAAGGATGTTAATAATTTGGTCCACATAATAAATGTCAAATTTTGTGTGGAATTGCTGAGCCTTTATATTTAATTGCATCATTGCATTTAAAATTGTTAATAGCCTCTGACAAGAATATATTTTGTTTATTCCGAGGGGCAGTGATTATTTCAGCTTTTGACCGTAAAGGTGTAGCTTTAGGTTGTTCTTTACCGGCAAATTTTTTATGGAATTGCTGAGCCTTTATAGTTAATTTCATTATTGCATTTAAAAATGTTAATAGCCTCTGACAGGAGTATGTTTTGTTTATTCCGAGGGGGCAGTGATTATTTCAACTTTGGACCAGAAAGGTGTAACTTTAGGTTGTTCTTTACCGGAAAATTAAATTTCAAAACTAATCTGCACTTCAAACAGAGGAAGAATATCATAGAAACCAGTCTATTTGGAATGTTTAAAAATTCTTCTTGTAAGAGTCGATATACACGTTCATTAACACTTAAAATTAAGGCGTATCTGTGTGTCTGTGAGAAATTCCATATAACGGAAGCAGTTCTTTTGCTAATGGTCGCAGTCGTTCAAAACCGATATGAGCAGACGTAGAATTTTTTTCTCTTGACTTACATATTATTCGATAATCAATGCGACCGTAATTAGCGGAGATATTCAGTAAATCATGAAAGGAACTGGAATTAAAACCGAAGTTTTTGGATTTTCACGCTTCAAATCACGTCCCGAGCCATCCGTAAAGGAAGAAATCGAGAAAATATGTCCGTTTTGAAACTCTTCGTAACAAATAAAAAAATTTAAAAGCTGCCTGCGACATTCAAAAGCACTGTATACAGTGGGTGATTATAATTAAAGTTACGATTTCAAAACGCTAAATTTTTAAAACTACCCATCAGAGCAATTTGATATTTTACCAGAGCAGTCGTGAGGCAATGGAATTTTGTTTAGCAAAAGAAAAAAAAAGTTCTAAATGTGCCATTAATTATCCGTAAAATATTTGTTTCATGAAGCTCCTCTTTTTCTCTTTTCACCATGACTCTTTTCGCTGTAAACGCGTACTCTTGTCTTTTTGCTAAAACATTTTTTAGTATATCCTTGAAGTCTATAGTTTCCTGCTATTCCATTGTATTGCTAACAACATTTCTATGTTTAATGAGTCCATTTAGGTGCTTTCCCTGACATTTAGAGACCCTATATTAGGAAGAGACTGGACATTGAGGGAAAGTCGGCCATTTTTAGTGCCAATTCGGAGCGATCCCCGTAGAACGTAATGTTTTTTTCTGAGCGATTGGCACTTTACTGTACAACCATAGCCTCCTAAACTAGATGCCTGTCGCGTGACTCGGAATCTTGGCAACAGTTCAAGAGGTAAGCAGCGCCACCTGGTACATATTGCGCGACTTTTTTGTTCAATTGTCACCAATAATTTTAAGACGTGATATATGGCATATATGATAGACGTTTCTTCGATTCCATTTGCCTTTTATGCATATCAAATCCCACTTTTAAAAATTTTTGGTGGCTATTGAATAAAAAAGTCCAACAATCTGTACCAGGTGGCGCTGTCTACCGCTTCAACTGTTACCAAGTGTCCGAGCTACGCGACAGGCATCTACTTCTGGAGGCTATGGTACAACATAAATATTAGAAAATTGTACTAAATTTCCGCAGAAAGCAATGCAGAATATAAATATATTTTTTTTTTTTTTTTTTTTTTCGTTTTAGAAAAAAAGAATTTGAAGAAAAACGAATTTTGTTTTAACCTTCGATATGGTTACTTTTTCAACTCTGATCGGAAAACAGTACAATTTTTTGTTGTATATTTCTATATTAAGCAAAATATACGTTGATTTGTGAAAGTAATTTTACCATCTTTTTCTGAGGACATACAATCTATATAGAAATAGTTAGAAAATTTTTAACAAAAATATGATGATCTTAGTTTCTCTCAAGTACTTCATGAATAAATGTAAAACTAAGCCAGAAGAACATAAATTATTTTTTATTACATTATAAAAATATTTATGTAAATTTTTACAAGCTAAAAATGCATATTTTATTTATTTCAATTACGCATAACTATTAATAATGACTTAATTATTTATTTATTTTGTAAATATTAAAAATAAAAATTTAATTAATAATAATTTGTAAAAATATTAACTAATATTTTTAGAAATTAAAAAATGTTTTTATTTATTTTATTTACATTTGCTTATTTTATTTATTTATTTATTTTATATTTATATTTATATTTATATTTTTTATTTTTTATTTTAGTTTTATTTTTAAATATTATGTAAATAAAAATAATAATTTATTTAAATATTATTTATAAAATTTACTATGGCAATAATTATTTAAAAGAAATTTATATTCCATATGCTAACAAATAATATACATCTTATTTTCTTTATTTTTATCAATTTATTTTAGGAAAACTGATACATTTTGCGTACTAGCGAATAATCAAAAAATATTTTTTTTTAATATAGTTATTTTAAATATGTATTTTAAAAATATATCAGAAAAATACATTTAAATCTAACATATAAAATATATTGCAAAACAGAACTAAAAAACTAATAGCTAGCAAATAAGTAATGTAATTATCTCATATGTTAGGAAATAAATACGTAAAAGAACATGCAATAAGAGAATTCAAAGTATTTAAAACATAATATAAAATAAATAATAATGCATGTTTGTCTTTCAAAAATATTTCAAAATTAAAGTAATTTATCTCCTAATAAAGTGAAAATGTAATAAATAAGTTTTCTTCCAGTTATGACGTAAAATAATCGAAATTTCTTCTCAGCGTAACGGTAAGCAATGAAGCAACTGGCACTAAAATGGAGGATTTCGTGAAAAAGCCGGTGCGCCAATGTCCAGCTTCTTTCTAATGTAGGGTCTCTACTGACATTACCCTGACAGTGCCATCTATAGGAACATGTTTGGACCACTTTTTTCCTCCCCCAAACAAAATTTCATTGCCTCACGATTGTTTTAGTAAAATATCAAATCGCTCTGATGGGTAGTTTTAAAATTATAGTGTTTTGAAATCGTAACTTTAATTACACAGGTCGACATGTAAAATTTTGATTTTATAATTTTGACTGATCTTTACTTTTTTTTTGGTGTGCTGAAACCGAAAATGAAGCCAGTTTTTCTCTATCACGTATAGATATTTGCCAATACAGGGTGCCTACCTATACAATTTCTTCCATTACTCTTCCACTAGTATAATTATATGGTAAGTTTTATAGTATGTTTCCATGGTTAATTAATCATAGACACTTATTGTTGAAACAGCACAGCACTAGTGCGACGTAAAACCATACCAATCAATCAACCAACCTATTGTTATAATGATGTACGTAAGAAATTGTGTCGGTAAGCACCCTATATTGACAAAAATCTATACGTGATGGAGAAAAATGGGCTGCATTTTCGGTTTCAGTACATAAAAAAAACATAAATATCAGCTAAAATCATCAAATCAAATTTTGTCAACTTCATTTTTGTCGACCTGTGTTATAATCATCTTGTATGTTCAACGATTCAATATTTTGTATATATTTTGTAAAAATACAGATGTTTTATATTTGAGGATCTCAGTCGATACTTCTGTGCAAAAAGAGATGAAATTAATTAAATAATTATGCATTTTTGAGTGATGAAATTCAACGTTAGTCATTCATTTAAAATTCTTATTCATTCGTAATCGTGATTCGTTTAAAAAAGTGACCAGTTTTCGAAAAAAGCTCGATATTCGTAATATAAATAATCTGGTGTATAATTCACTCGACTTTCTCTTACCTTGTATTTCAATCCAATAAAGATAAATTGCCGATCAAGTGTCGTAAGATAATAAAGCTCAATTTACGTTAAAAATAATCTAAAATAAATTTAGGAACAGTTTTATTCGACATATATGTGTGTTTATATGTGACAGTTACGTGTCAGTGAGGTTACTACCCCTTTCACCCCTCCCCCGTTTAATTATAGCAATTACATATATTTTACAAAAAAAAAAAAAGTTGAAGGCTTATTGCCTTCAAACTTGCCAATCTGGATCTAATTTTTCAAGTGGCAACCTAATACGAACTTCAAATACCAAATTTGATTTTCCTGCAGCTATCTGTGTTTAAATTATGCTGATACATACAGACCAACCGCTAAAAATTGGACTTTCGTATTCAGGCCACTTCAAAACGTGTTAGGATGCAAAAAACGAAAGTTAAAAATAAATCCTCAAAAAAAAAACTTTGTTTATAGTATGGATATGAAAAATCTATTTTCCTTCTTGAGCAGTGTTGACGCAGTAAAATGTAGCAAAATACTTTCATCAATTGCATTCAATAAAAATAGGCGTTTAGCTTAATTTTGGTAGCCTGTATATTGTCGATAAACTATATGCACATCACATTCTACACTGCAATTTAGTTTTGTATGAAAAATACCCAACAGGAAGTGAAATAAAATTAGAGCAATTTCCAAGTATAGCCCTAATATATCCAAATACTTGGGCAGTCCTGTAAAAGAATGAAAAATGACTTCCACACCACAATCTACACAAAACATGATTTTATGCGCAGAAAAAAAGAGATAAAAAATTGATGCCATTTTCTTTAGGGCAACGTATAGATGTTACACTGTACTTAGCAGAAATTTCCTCATATGTTTGAATCAGTGATGCCAGATTTGGGATTTTGTCCCTATTTTGGGGATTCTTGAGGCTTCTGGGGAGAACTTTTGGGACCAAATGTTTCTGGGGATTTTTTTAGGGAATTCTAAAATTTTTGGGGACAATTCTGGGGAGTTCAACCACGGCCCTACTAGATCACTCTGCGCCAACGTTAACCCCTTAACGCGCGGCGTCCTCGCTGCGAGGACGCAAAATTTAAGATCAAGCTGCAAAAATTCATCCCGGAAATTTTTTAGCAAAAATTTACGTTTACAACATATCAGAAAAGGCCAGTTTTTTCAACCTTAAAATTTAAAATTTCTTTTAGTTTAATTTAGTTCATGAATTCCGGTGGCAGTATAATTTAAGTGATCCGTATTGTCTTGCGCCGCAAAGGGTTAAAGCAGCCACAACAAAACTGCAAGTATCAATGCATGCCGCGGAATGCACCTGGGAAAGAAGATGGCGCTCGCTGACAACCCTGAAAATCAGTTTGTAACGTTACATCGTGCTAAGTTTATGCCAAGAAGCAAGAAATTTTCATCCATGGTTCAACAATTAATTATTAAAGAGTGGAAAAAATAATGAAAATTATAGAAGAAAGTAAAAAGAAACAATTTAAAGTTATTTTTATAAAAGTAGTAGTACAGACGAATTTTTGGGCCGTATTTTTTATTCGTTAACATAAAATTTCGAGATATTATAATTTTTATTACAACTACTTTTGCTAGAATTGATATTGGGATGATAATGGAAAAATAAAAATACTTACATAAATACACACACATATGTGTAAATTTTTATTTTATTTTGTTTAATTTTTCTTTCTAATACTTATTTCATTTCTTTCATGCAAAACAAAAATTTTAAGAAGAGTATATTTTATTTCGGAGAAAACGGCTAGTATAATTTATTATTTTTCAATGAATTGATTTAAAATTATTGCCACAATTATTTTTATGATTCAGATTTTTTGGGTATCTGAAGACTGCATTTTAAATTTAATTAAATCAATTTAAATGCTCTGCAAGCGTAAAAATAGTTCTGCTGTGGTGGCGCTGCGCGCTGACCCTAGCTAGGGACCCTCTATAGAGAGAGACTGGACATTGGCGCGCCGGCTTTTTGACGAAATTCTCCATTTTAGTGCCAGTTGCTCCATTGCTTATCATTACGCCGAGAAGAAATTTTGATTATTTTACGTCATAATCGAAAAAGAACTTATTTATTACATTTTTACT
Source organism: Salticus scenicus (assembly GCA_963930645.1). NCBI lineage: Eukaryota > Metazoa > Arthropoda > Arachnida > Araneae > Salticidae > Salticus > Salticus scenicus. The sequence continues at coordinate 73,771,490 of OZ005662.1, read as the reverse complement.
TTGTTGGGAGATAAATTGCTTTAATTTTGGAATACTTTTAAAAGATAAAAATGCATAATTATTTATTTTATATCATGCTTTAAAAACTTTGAATTCTCTTATTTCATGCTGTTTTACGTATTTATTTCCTAACATATGAAATAATTACAGTATTAATTTCTAGCTATTAGTTTTTAAGTTCTCTTGTGCAATATATTTAATATGTTAGATCTCAATGTATTTTTTCTGATATATTTTTAAATACATATTTAAAATAACTATAGAAAAATACATTTATTTATTTATTTATTTTATTTTATTTATTTATTTTATTTTATTTTATTTATTTATTTATTTTATTTTATTTTATTTTATTTTTTTGCTAGTACGCAAAATGTATCAGCTTTCTTAAAATAAATTAATAAAAATAAAGAAAATAAGGTGTTTATTATTTGCTAACATATGAAAAAGAAATTTCTTTTAAATAATAATTGCCATAATAAATTTTATAAATAATATTTAAATAAGTAATTATTTTTATTTACATAATATTAAAAAAAAAAAAAAAAAAAAAACAATGAAATAAGCAAATTCAAATAAAATAAATAAAAACATTTTTTAATTTCTAAAGACATTAGTTAATATTTTTACAAATTATTATTAATAAAATTTTTATTTTTAATATTTAACTAAGTCATTATTATTAATAATGCGTAATTGAAATAAATAAAATGTGTATTTTTAGCTTGTAAAAATATTACGTAAATATTTTTATAAAATAATAAAAAATAATTTCTGTTCTTCTGCCGTAGTTTTAGATTTATTCATGAATTACTTGACAAAACTAAGATTACCATATTTTTGTTAAAAAATTTCTAACTTTTTATGTATAGAATGAATGTCCTCAGAAAAAATAAGGTAGAATTGCTTTCACAATCAACGTATTTTGCTTAACATAGAAATATACAACAAAAAATTCCTTTGTTTTCCGATAGGCATTGAAAAAGTAACCATGTCGAAGGTTAAAACAAAATTCGCTTTTCTTCAAACTCTTCTTCTCTAAGACGAAAAAAATTACATATTTATATTCTGCTATACTTTCTGCACAAATTTAGCACAATTTCCTTTCATTTATGTCGTATAGTAAAGCGTCAATCGCGAAGAAAATAGCATTACGTTCTACGGGGATCGCTCTGAATTGGCACTAAGATGGCCGACTTTCGGTCAATGTCCAGTCTTTATATATATAGGGTCCCTAACCCTAGCTTCCAATGCATTTGATTCCGGAGAAATCGTCGATTGTTATGACCGCTTTCACGACGTTGGCGCGTTGGCGCCGAGGAGTGATCTAGTAGGGCCGTGGTTCAACTTTCTGTCAATGTTGGCAATGTAATGATTTATCCCTAAGACTAGGGACTTTCAATAGCTTTATTCATGATGTAGGGACAAATTTTAAATTCATAGGGACTTTTTGGTAATTTTGTAAGAAATTTCAAAGAATTACGCATGGATTATGTTGTTGACTCTAATTTTTTCATGATTATTCACTAAAGTAGGTACTTTTATCGTCAGTGTAGGGACATTTCCGGTTTTGAGTGGAACATCGCAAAATTTGAGTTTTATTAAAAATTATATTAAAATTACAAATTACAATTTCCCTATAATTTTACACATATACAATATATTATAGGTTTATTTTATATTAATTTTTTCGTTCTTAATAATAATAATAAGTTGTATTCGGTTCACAATGTTCGATTTTTAACTTCTACACTTGCATTTTTGTATTTGGGGATTTTTTTTCAAAATTTGCCTTCATTTGGGGAAAAATCTGAGCTTAAATAATCTGCTTGATATTTTCTTTTTGAAAAAAAAAAAAAAAAAAAAAAAAAATATTTTCCTTTTTTAGTAGAAATCAAGTTGGGGATTATTTCGAAAAATACTCCTGATTTGGGGAAATTTGAAGACCTGTTTGGGGAAATAATTTTCGACCATCTGGCATCACTGATTCGAATTCTCTTGGATGTTCCTGTACACGAACCATTTGTTTGATCTGGACGAAAAGTTTAGTATAGTACCCCCCCCCCCCCTATTTAGAATACCGAGTTTGGACTTCTTGCTACTATTCGTTCATGAATTATACTGATAACAGACTGTGATACACACTCACACAGACTAACCACTAAACAGCTGTTTTTCGGATTCAGGGGACCTCACAATGTGTAAATATAGCAAAAACCCAATTTCTTAAATTTGACCCGAAAATAATACTTTCCCTACCATATATATGGGTAAGAAAAATAATAAATTAGGCATCAAGCACTAAATTCAAATCTGTCAAAGACAACGACTTTTTCTTTTTTTTTTTTTTTTACATGTGTAAGATTCACATCAGTGATGAAAATTTAGTGATCCAATATTATTACCCATAGCTTATGGTATCGCAGTCCAAAAGTATAAAATGTAGACCAGCATATACAGTCGCATACTTCATATATTATTATTATTATTATTATTATTATTATTACGCGTAGCAATGCTATTATGCCATAACAGCAAAAATACTTTAAAATATACTAAACACTAACTGCGAATGTATTCGTGGTATATAAATACCAATTTCCATTAAAGCTAGGAAAGTTTAATTCCAATTAATAATTTAAATCTGTAAATTATACAAGACAGTGGTAACATTTTCACTAAAATGCACTGGATAGTCTGTGTTTAAAAATTACGAAAGTAAGTAAACAAAATAATTTGTAAATAAACACAAGAATTGTTTCAGCGTGAAATATATACACGCGAGTTTTCTTCATGAGAAAAAAAAAAAAAAAAAAAATGCTCGCATGAGTGCAGTGTGAAGATATCAACCGAATGTAACAAACTCACTCAAACTAGCACTGAATATAAAAAAAAAAAAAAAAAAAAAAAAAAACTGAAAATTCATTACCCTTTTGGGGGCAATGGTTGCATAATGATTTTAATTCAAAATTACAAATGTCCTCGAAAATTTTTAATTTTTGCCCCGGAAATGGTTAATAAGCTATCAACAATGTTTACTCGTAAAAAATATCGAAAAATGAAGTTTGAAACTCATTTTAGATAAGAAGATTTCGATTTCTAAAAGAATTTTTTACCGGTAATTTCTGGCGGAACCCTGAACATGGGTATGTTTTGAGATTGGGGTATTATCTGAAATCTGTATTTTTTCTACCGCTTATAAAAACGCCTTTGTGCATAGCTGCCAAGTTTTTAAATTTATTTCGGAATGCTGTTAGTCCCACCTCTTTTTCATACCGTAATCTTTTTAGACTAATTTTCTACATATTTAATAGTAATTATATATTGAAGAAAATTTTTCTACAAAGACAGGGTTCCTACGGCCCGATTTTTTTCATGGACTCTTCCACCAGAATAACCGTAAGATAAATTTATTCTTAAATGTACTGTGTACATTTAAGAAGAAATTTATTTTTAGATAATACTGATGGAAGTGTCCTTGTATATAATTGGGCCGTGGGAACCCTGAAAGATTACGGTGTGAAAAAAGGGCGGGGCTAACAGCATTCCGGAATAAATTAAAAAACTTGGCAGCTGTGTGTATAAGAATCTGTTATTTAAAAGGTTTTTGGATACAAAATTACGACTTTTGTCCAGCAAATTCTATATGAAGGTCAGGGTTCTCACAAAAAGAAATTTTAATAACGCGTTTATTTTTTTCTTTTCTTTTAGACTTGACAAATGGTTGATATATTTTTAAAAAAAAATCTGTTTGTGAAAACCCTAATTCAGGTGTACCTTTACAGAATCTGTTCGCATACGAAGAAAACTTCTGGATTTTGTTTATGAGTTATTTTGTGTTTTCAATTTAACAGGTTATTATTATTATTATTATTATTATTATTATTATTATATTTATGCTATTTAAGAGGTAATATGTATTTGCATTGAAAAAAAATTCCCTTTTCGGCAAGCTTAAAGGCAAAGATAGATATTCGTTTACATTAATGTTACAAAAGTAAAGAAACATTACATATGCATTAACACACAGTGCTGCCAGATTGAGGGAAATTTTTATTTAACAGCCACCACTAAATTTTAATTAAAACGGTTTCTTAATTGTTCCAAAACATATTTTAAAGAAATTTTCGATGTGATTTGGTAACCGTTACAAGTAAAATTTAAAGGTGGCTATTGAATAAAAATTTCCCTCAAATCTGGCACCACTGTTAACACATACTTAGCCAATGACTTTTTTTTTTTTTTTCACACATTGCATTATTTACAACGATATCCTGTTTTCAAAAAAATTAATTTTCAAATACAAAAGGGTTTTTTCATTCTACTTAAAATTTTAGGCTAGATTTATTGGTCTGTAAATGTTTCAATTTTTGAAAATTCAAGCACATAATCATTCAACAATTAGAAGTCATAAAGATATACAATCCCAGCAATGATGAATCTGGGAGGAGGCTATTAGACTACGGCCCCCTCTTCAAGCAAGCTGAATCAAAATTATAACTTTTATTTAAAATCCTTATAACTGTTGGTTCAATATTTGTCTTTTAAAGAAAAAATAATAGAAACGTGAAAATGCACTTGTGACCTTATTACGGTCGAGCACTTGTGAGCCTGGCGTTGCTATGGTCAAGTCAAATACAGTTAAATGGTAGCGGTTTTTGGATAGTTATTTCATTGAATTTTTATTGAATTATTGGAATTTTTTTATTGTCTTTTTATGATTATTATTGTCAGATGAGTAAAAATTGTAAAATGAAACTGTTTTGGTTCACATAAGCTGGAACATTAACATTAACATTAACATTAGTTAATATTGGACCATTTGGGTACCACTAAATTTCAATGTTAATTGTTACGAATCTAGTAAATTGTATGATTTAGCGAGATTTTGGTGGCAAAACTTGCAACTTATCAATGAAATTTGTGATTTGGCGGCAAAATTTGATAGTCAAATTTCATATCAGAATTTTTTCATGCCTGTAGAAAATTACGTCATGGTTGATAGAAAATATGTATTCGCATGTGAAAATAAACAAGAAAATATTTCTTGTAAATGACGTCAAATATATACATATATATAATATAAGCATTTCTCTGTGTTTATTTATATTTAAATGATACACAGAACTGAATTTTTTTACAAGAATAAATAATTCATTTTCGCTAATAATATTTTCATTTTAGGTAATAAATAACACAGTAAGTGATTCCAGTAAATTTTCTATAATAATTCAGGTTGGCGAATTGCCATTTTATTGCCTCAGTAGATACGAGAATTTAAACTTGGTGCATTTATCATTACATTAGAAAAAAAAAAAAAAAAAAAAAAATTACTAACTCAAATTCAAATTTAATTATATTGTTTTATTTCTTATTTCATTTTTCACGCGCGCTTTTCATTTCCTAATTCAAAATTATTAAAAAAAAAAAAAAAAAAAAAATCGATACTGTTCGTTTCGAAACTGATTATTATTAATTTTCTTTTTATTACAAAAAAAAAAAAAAAAAAGAAAGAAAGAAAAGAAAAAAAAAAATTAAAGAAAAGTAAAGTAAGAAAGATTTTGATGAAATTCTGGCAAAAGCAGACTTTAGTTTAGTACGGAGAACTACGAGGTTTTTTTTTTTTTTTTTTTTTTTTTTTTTTTTATTTATAACATTGCTTTCAAATTATTCAATTATATTTTCGATAAATTTTAGATTTCGGTGAATGTTCAACTATCTTAAAACTGGTATCATCGTAAAAATCTGTAGATTGAGACTACAGTCCTCAGTCCTGAAAAAAAAAAAAACCTTGTCTACAGAAAAAAAAAAAAAAAAAAAGGTGAAGCGACTCAGGGGGAGGCGAAACCTTCCACGGGGGTTGGTGAGCGGAGCAAAAAGGAGTAGAGCCCCCTGGAAACGCTAAAATTATACTCAATATTTGGAAAGATACACTACCTTAGCACTACTTTTAAATTTCTTGATATATATATATATATTACTACTTTCTAACCAGAGTGCCGTGAATTTTTTCAAAATTTAAAATATAAATGGAGATGTTTATTTATTATTAAAAATATCCATAATAAAAATTTGCATACTATGTATATATTGTTTTATTATTATGCAAAACGCAATTTGTTTGTTATACGCTAGTACTCTCCTTTAATACTCATTTACAAGGCAATTTTCTGAAAATGGATCAAAATAAACTTTATACGTAATTTGTAAGAAATGCTTAAAAAATTTTTGAGAAAAAAATTCATTTGGTAAAAGAATTTCTCCAATTTGCACTGTTTAAAATGCTGTTAGTTTTATTCAATAATATTATTAAATAATATTAACTATTTATTATTACTTCATCGTATGTCTAGTTCCTAAAAGTTAATTATTATTATTTATTTATTTATTTTATTTTATTTTATTTTATTTCAGTTTTATGATGTATTAATTTAGTTGCACAAGCAAGACAGCGCAAAAAATGAATGATTTGTGAGTAAGACAACCGAAGAATTTTTAACCCTTTGCGCTCGGCATATTTTCCGTAAGACACGCCTTTTGGCTTTCCTTTAAAACGTTACACGTACAGTTTCCAACTTACTACCTTTTGGCTACCGAAAAATTGTAATAATTTGTTTTATTTTACTTCATCATTAAATAAAATAAATCTTTCTGTTAAAATTTTTCGGTAGCCGAAATGTAGCCTATATTTACACGTTTTCGAAAAATAACCTTTCATTTGCCGAGGAACACCTTAAGGCGTGGCTCTATTTTTTTTAATGTCCCCTCAGAAGGGACATACGAGTGATAAGGGTTAATCATACTTGCCAACATCCTAATTAATATTCAGTAGTGTTGTTAGTTCCGCCCTTTTTCTCACACCAGTAAAATTTTAGAGTAATATTCTGAAAATGTAATTACGATTAAATAAGAAGAAAAATACTTTAAAAAGATACTGGTGTGAAAAAGAAGGCGGGGCCAACAATACTACGGAATATTAATTAGCTAGTATGTTGGCAAGTATGGTTAATAAATGTTTGGCAAGTAAAGCATAGACTAAAAATAATATACTTAAATTTGAAGGGAGATTTTTGTTTTTCCCTTTCTTCTTTTGGATATTTTTAAATGTATTCACACCACCAATCATTTATTGTGTATTTAGTATAATATTTATTCAACTCAATTAGAAAGCAGTCTTGATAGTTAATGGTTAATAGCTCTTGAATTCGCAGGCTTGCTTCCCGCGAGATCTGTGAGTAAAAAGAAATATGAAAGTTACGATGTTATTTCAAGTAAAATTGCTCTAGTAACAGGTAGAAACTAGCGCTTCAATCCTAGCTTCGGTACCTACGAAGTGGATCATTCTGTTTACTTTGTAGGTATGACCGTAGAAGAAGGAGGGCTACGATATATTCCGATTTCATGCACGAGAATTTGAATTCAAATAAAAATTAACAGAGACTTAGTAAAGTTAAACAGCTTTATTCATGAAAAATTTCCCAAATATTAGCAAATTGGAACTATAAGATAGATTTAAAAAATGTTAAAAATTAATGTTTCGCATTTTCAACGAATCCAAACATAGTCGAAATCCGCAGTTCAACAAAAATATTGAAATTTGGAATGAACAATAATTACATCATTTGCATCTCCAAAAAAAAAAAATAATAATAATAATAATAATAATAATAATAATAATAAATAAATAAAATAATAAAATAAAAAGTTAATCTCATTAAGCTAATGCTGTCATTTTTTCTTATTGTATCATTGAACTGATCCACGAGCTCCATTTATAAATCTTATTTTATTTTTTATTTCATTTTGCACGCGCGCTTTTTATTTCCCAATTCAAAATTATTTTAAAAAAAGAAAAAACTTTTTCGATACTGTCCGTTTAGAAACTGATAATAATTAATTTTATTTTATTTAAGGAAAAAAAAAAAAAAGATTTTGATGAAAATCTGCTGGCAAAAGCAGAATTTAGTTTAGTACGGAAGACTATTAGTTTATTTTCTTTTATTTATTTTTTTTTTCTTCAAATTATAATATTGTTTTCAAATTATTAAATTATATTTTCGATAAATTTTCGATTTCGATAAATGTCCAACTGTCATAAAACTGGTATTGTAAAAATCCGTAGATTGAGACTAATAGTCCTTAGTCCTAATATATGTATATATATATATATATATATATATGTGTGTGTGTACTTACTGCTACGATCAGTCAAATGCGGCGCGGCAAGCAACTAAAGGAAATGCATTACCAGCAAAATTTATCACTTATGTGTGGAAGTAACCTTACTGATTAAAAGTGAAAAATGTTTTATTAAACAGAAATTACGAAAAACAATTAAAAAAGGTAACTCAAATGTAACATGTGATGACCACATTGTTGTCAACATTTTATTTATTCCGAAGCATTTTTAACCCCGCCTCCATTTCGCACCACTTAATTAAAAGAATATTTTTTCCAATATATAACTACGATAAAATAAGAAAAAAACATTTTTTAAATAAAAGTGGTATGAAATAACACGGGGGCTAAAATTGTTCCGGAATAAATTAAAATGTTGGCAGCTCTTTGACCAAAACAGTGATTACCGTTTAATAATCTATTGACTCGCTGGGTACATGTAACAACCCTAAGGCAAAAGAATATCGAGCGCCAGCTGGTATATATAGGAAGGAGCCTTACTTTCCAGTATTTAACGCAATATGTTGTGTTTAGGGCGACAGCATTCGTGAATATTCACGATAAGATATTTTACTTTACTTCATTACACATTTATAAATATTCAAAATTTTTAACCATCTGATAGACGCTGATGAATATATTCGCTCACTGATCTGTTACTTTTTCCTCAACAAACTGATAATTCAAAATTATATATTTATCAATGTTTTTTTCTTTTTTTTTTTTATAGTATGAAGGTTGCAAGAAATAATAATAGCGAATAATATAATGTTTTAATAATAGTTATAAGCATTATCTTGATAAACGTAATTAAATTTTTATCACAACTGGAAAAAGTATAATTTTAGTACACTGTAAAATATACACTATGAAGAAAACATTAGAATTTTACTCTTTTTAAAGGCAGGGATGGAACACGGGCGCAGAATTCATACTACTATCAATGTAAGAAACTTTTCTACTTCTTAAATCAACGATATTATAGGTAGAAAAATTTCTTCAACGGATTCCGGTATGAATTCTGCGCCCGTGTTCCATCCCTGTAAAGGCATGCAGTTTTTTTTTTTTTTTTTTTTTATGTGGTGTTAAAAAATGATGCATCATACTACAACTATATCATACACCCGTAAAAAATATGAAAAAATGGTTGTGAAGTTGTCGAACGCTAAACAGATTATTGACATTATTACTTTATTTAAATAGGCGATGTAAGATTATATATTGTGCGTTTCAATTCAGAGCAAATGTAAGGGTTTTTATAATATTGCTCTGTCGCTATCGTGTGCTATACACTCTTAATATCCCTAATAACGAGAAAAAAAAAAAAAAAAAGCTGCAGTCGATGTGGTACAGTCAAAACAGTAGTTGGCAAGCGGAGCGAGCCAAGGGTTGAACCCTAACTTTGGGGTTTGCAATAGGACCGAGCATGTGGGCAAACCCGCTAGTGTTAGAGAAACTAAATAAAAAATAATATTAGATGCTGTAAATATTATATATTACTGACATAATTTTTTTCTAGCTTGCCGTTTTTAATTATTATGTTTTATTTATTTATTCTTATGTTTTGTTATAGAACAGGGTGGTCACAAACCACTTTTTTTTTTCCTGATTCTTCCACCAATATTTTTCGAACAGAATTTTCAATAGTACGTTTGCTCCATTAACTAAGTAAAAATTATCATATAAATATTGTGGTGGAAGAATCAGGGAAAAAAGACCGGTGGTTAACACCCCCCACCCCTCGTAGTACCTTATACAAAACTGCCAAACTAATCCGGAGAATTGTTAGTACCGCCCCTTTTTCTACACCAATTAATTTTTAGAATAACTCTCTTCAAATGTATTTACGATGAATTAAGAAGGACAATACTCATAAATAAAAAGATTGGTGTCGAGAAAGGCGCGTACTAACAATCCTCCGAATTAGGTTGGCAGCTCTGCTTATTTTAAATGGTGATCATATTTTCTCTTTTGTATTTATATGTTTTTTTTTCCTAACTGATTAAAATTCATGTCACACCAGCATTTATTTATAATTATTTTTAAATGCCACGCCAGACCAACGCTGGATTGTTCTAAGTCAATGTGAGCAGAGCCTGGTTAAGGGGGAAGCACACATTATTTATACTTACACCGTTATTTTTTAACAAATACTTTCCTCCTATAATTCTCATTAAAAATTATTTTAAAAGAATTCTGGTGCCTAATAACGGTGAGTAAATTGGATTGTTTTACCCCGTTCATTTTTTATAAAAAATGTTTCCTCGTCAAAGCGTGGAATTTCTATGACATGAAGTAAAAAATAATTGTAAAAATATTCCGTTGAGAGCGGAGATAATGTGTGCTTCCCCCTTAATCAGGCTCTGAATGTGAGCAGCCTATTCCATTTCTAAAGCACAGTAAAAGTTACGTTAATTGTTAATAGTATAAGACGATGCCACGTCTCCTAGTCTGGAATGAAAATCCAAATGATCTCTGCATATGTCGTTAATATTATATAATGGGAAAGTTACGGAATCTGCTAATGGCAGATCTATGCAGGTGTTTAATGAGATGGTAATGTTCAGTCTTTCTTTCGAAGTTAGCGAGTCTGACCGGTCTAGACAGGTCGCAAGTACTTTCCAATAGAAAAACTTAAATCTTCCCCTTCAAATAGTCTCTATTCTTCTCTCGAAGATGAGCCCTAAATTTAGCATCAATGATTCTCTTTGCACTCTGATAGCGAATAATAGGGTCAGGTTGAGGAAGGCCAGAGTCAACCTTAGACAAAGCGTCGGCAAACTCCTTACTCGTAATTCGAAAATGACGGGATCCACTGCAAGGTATTAGGGCCTTAAATAAGTTCTCATTGTTTCCTAACAGATGGCATTTCCAGTACTACATGCATGTAATTTATTTCAGGTGGTAACGCATCGACAAGGAAGTATTGTCGATAAGTTTCAACTTCAGTGTATCTCAGTTCGCCATGCTGTAAACAACTTTTTTTTTTCCTTAGTTCTAAAAATGCCGAGTTTTGTGCCAAGTAAAGAGTATTTGCCGAGAATCTCAGTGCACTTTATTCAAAAGAAATCTACGCAGCTGAATTCTTGTTGAGACTTACGGTGGGTATGCTCTGTTGGAAACGACATTCAGAGACTGATTTCGACGCTTCAAAAATAATTATTTAGATCTTGGAGATAAAAAACACTCTGGCACACCGGAAAAATTTGAAGACGAAGAATTAGAGGAATAACTTAATAAAGACTCGTATCAGAGGCTTGCTGAAGTTGTAAAATTACGGGTAGACGACACAGCAGTTTCGAAACTTTTGAAAGTACTAAGAATGATGTAGAAACAAAAGCACTGGCTGACGTACAGTCACCAAAAAAAAAAAAAAAAACGCCACCCCACCACCTAATTTCGCCGTAAATTATCGTAGAAACATTTGACTGGTACCGATCGATTTGTAATAACATCTAGTTTATAACGGTATAGTTACATTTTGCCTATGGGGTCGTCTACATATTAAAACTGGCATTAACTTCATTTTTTTCAGTAGCAACCCCTATTTTTGACTTCATATTCAGATTTCTGAGATCAAGGCGGTTCGAAAAACATACCTATTTATATACCTTAAATCAATTTTAAATAGAGTTACACGTGAAAATGTATTAGGGGTCCGTCTATACATTTAGAATATATAAATCATGATCTACCACCTATTATACATTAGTTATTAAGTTTCACACCGGAAAAAAATTTAAGAAATGTTAATTATAAAATTAAAAAAAATGACTAATTCACAGAACTTTCTGAGTTAGTTTATGAATTAAAAGATTTTTATTGGTCTCTATTGATTAAACATCAGGTAGTTCACTTCATACGAAGAAAATTAAATAGCTTGAATAGATATTAAAATATCTATCAAAAGAAAAAAAAAAGGTGAATGGTTTTAAATTTGCTTGAAAATTCAAAATTATTTTAACTCAAGTTGCCGTATAATTGTCTGAAACGGCGGCACTCAACCTGGTTCCCACGGCCGTTTCACAGTGACAATGGGAGTTTGTTCTGATACTGCAGAACTTTCACTTTCTTTATTTTAATTGACTTTTTTTTTTTTTTTTTTTTTTTTTTTAATTAATTATTTTTTTTTTTCATGACATTATTAAAAACTTTTACATAAATCTCCACGATATTCTTTTGCTTTTATATTTTATAATGTGTAACAAATTAATATGCAAAATAATAAATCCTACTACTTAATCGGATGTTCTAAAATTCTACTCTTTAACACAGATACCGAAGTGGACGGTGGGTGTAGAAAGGCTGACTACCCTTAATCTAAATCTTCACTTGAAAAGGTCAAAATGTTACATAACTCTTTTTTCTTAAGGAAAAAAGAAGATAAGGAGGAGGAGGAAAGATCAAAACGAATAGAAAGCATATTAAACGTTAATACCCTTTAAACACTGGAAAAGGGCGGGGTTTCGTAATGTGTGTCATTTGGGAGCTGTAGAGTGCCAGAAAATTACTTTATGTAATAAAACTTTTCATTTAAAGGGTATTTAAAGCAGCATTATGTTTAATACATAGACTATTCAGAAAAAAAGTACCATTCATCTGGTTCATGAAAAATAAAGAACATTTTCTGGCATTGCTCTATGTATATACATTCTTGTCAACCTAACCCGGAAGATTACTGGTCCCGCCCCTTTCCGTACATTTTTTTCACATCAGTCTTTTTAGCGCCATGTCAGCCATCGGTGGCTGACACTGATCTTTCCATTTAGGCCAAGTCAGCCGGCAGTGTAAAATATGATATAAAACTACAGAGCTTACATAGTTTTAAGTAATTACTGACACTTTATTTAAAATTTACTTTTTTTTTTTTTTAAATAAGATTTTTATAGGATTATATCGTTAAGGCCTAATGGGGTTTATTGAAACTCGACAAACATAACACGCTTCTAAGCAGCACGTGTGGCCTGAATGGGATTTCCATAAGAATTCGCGTGGCGCTCAGTGAGTTAATCGTAAATGTATTTGAAGTTAATTACTCTAAAAATTAAATTGTGTACACACAGGGGCGGGAACTAACAATGTTACGGGTTAGGTTGGCAAGTATGGATATATATTTTGCTTGAATTATAAAAATTTATAACACATTTTCTTCTTTTTTTTTAGTATTTTGTGTTTATATGCTCACTAAAAATAAATACAATATTCATATATAAACATTTCCATACAGTAATGTATATAAGCATATTGATTAAAGAAGTTTTGTTGATATTATATAATTATTCTTCTATCTGTATAGTATATTAACACAAATATATTTTGTAAATTTCGCAGCATCGAAAAACAGCAACATAGCTTCCATATCAAAGTTTAATGTAAATAGGACGTAAGCGTACTGTAGCTAGTGTTGAAGTTTGAAAAAAAAAAAAAAAAAGAATAACAGTGGGCTAAAAATACCCCGGAATAAATTAAAATGTTGTTTATTCTGGTTTTAGTCAGGTGATATCACTCGTGCTAAATAGCTGGATCCGCCCTCTCTTAAGCTCAGGTTCAGCTCATCATTAAAATATTGTTTTTAATATCTGCCGCACCAAAATGTTCAAAACACAAATGCCAATTTTCAAATATTTTGAAATCTTCCCGTTTCAACTTTAAAAGCATTTAGATTAATTTATTTTATTTTGAATTTTTAAATTTAGACGTTTAAAGTCTTTTAAATGAAATTTCAGGATTCTGTAAGATCAATATCTATATATTTGAAAGTAATAAGACAATTCCTTTGTTTTAAATTTTTATTCCATAATAACTGTGACTTTGATTTCGTGATTAGGAAATTGAAAATAAATACTGTTGAGCTATGTTCCAATAATAGATCTTATGAACAAACAAAAAAAAAAAAAAATATATATAAATAATAAACCAATTTTTCACTATTTGATTCTGTATTAAAAAACTTTTAATAGAAATTTGAATTTTATTATGTTACATTATGGGATAAATTTTAAATAACACAAAGCTTACAAACGGTACAGTAACCAAATGCAAATATGTCACAACAAAATTTAAACAGAAAATTCATGGTAAAAGATCTTTTTAAAATTATTAAATATTCATAATAATAATAATAAAACGGTTATCGAATGCGTAATTGCTGTTTCATGCAATCAGTTTCGCTGTACCGTGTTTTCTAAAACATGATATTTAACTAGAGGTGTACGTACTCTTGAATATTGAAATGCGAAAAAAAGTGTAACAGGGTTAAAATAGAATTTTAGCAGCGAAAAACTAGAAAAAGATATTTAATACTTATGAAGAAAGACTTAGCATATTAGGATCGGATATATTCCTCTCTTGACCGTAAGCCACGCCTTTTCACAATTTTTCTAAAACTTTATAATATAAAACAAAATAATTTTGCATATTTGTAATTAAATCATTTAAGTTTTGTCTTCAATAATCGATGTAGTAAATACCATTGTGATTTATGCATACCAGCGTCACATATAGAGTCAAATAGGAATATGCATATTAGTCTTTTTTTTTAAATAGTGTTTCAGCAAATCAGAGGCGGGGCGGGGCTTCTTTTCTTTTGAAATTCTTTCACAATCCCTCACCTACATTGTGATAACTTTACAAAAATATGCCAATTTGTATAATAAACATCGAAATATTGCTTAGGAAACAAAAAAAAAAAAAAAAAAAAAAAAAAAAAAAACATAAAGGTAAATTAAAATAGTTTTCCGTCAAATTATATACAAACATTTACTTATAGAGGATACAGATTATAACAAGTGACGGCCCCCTAACAGGAATAAAAAGTGAAATATCACTGTAACTCAAAACATAATGTTAGGAACGAGCTGTAAATTTGGAAGCCCATGTTTTTGATGATGCCCGTTCTATTCGTGCAAAAATTAACATAGGTCATAATTCATAATTTTTTCAAATATGAATTTATTAATAATTTTCATAACTCAAAAAATGTTTTTTTAGCAAAAATTTGCATGGAATATGTTTGGGTCACTTCATTCTAACGAATAAAAAAAACAGAATTTAAATATCATAATTATTTCGGAAGATATGATTTAATGTTTGTCACATTCATTTAACATTAGCATCCCCAAACTTTCATAGAGTTATAAGCTAACTCTATGAAAAATTGAGCGAAATATATAAACTATACCATTTTCCGTGATGATTTGATCCAAAAAATTCATATAAATTATAAAAAATGGGGGTTACCATTGAAAAAAAATATGAAGTTGATGTCAGTTTTTATATGTAGACGACCCCCTAAGTAAAATCTAACTATAACATTATAAACTAGACGTTATTACAATTTGATTGGTACCAGTAGCATGTTTCTACCATAATTTACGGCAAAATTAGGTGGGGGGGGGGGCGTTTTTTTTTTGGGTCACTGTAGAAAAAAGAAAAAAGAGAGAGAGAGAGACAGAGAGAGGGAGAGAACATTTTCTAGGTCCTAATAACATCGCGATCACTATCTGTCAACAAATTAATCACAAGTTGACAAGTATGCACCTAATCATTGCTTGAAAATATGACCGAAAAAATCTTTTAATATCCCTGCTCTCCATGAAAATTGCCTCTGACACTATTTCAGTATATTCTTATGTAAAATGACTTCCTGAATCCGAAAATGACCACTATTTTGCCCAATCATCCACCGTTTTCTAGATACACCCCCTCCCTCATTTTTATCATTGTTTGGTAATTTTATACCCATCAGTTTGATTTGGAGAGGAGCGATGATTATTTTAACCGTTAAATGTATTCTGACTTGAGGAGCTGCAGAGGTAGAAAGTTCTAAAACACGAACTTTTATAGTCAGGAGAAAAATTGAGGGGATTTGTACCCAGAAAACAAAAGGAAATCAATAAAAACAATCAGTTTCTGTTTCTTCCTTTTTTTTTTTTTTCTGCAATATTTCTCTTATTATTAAGTATTCCAGCTTCCAGTTTGCTATTTTCTTACCAAAACACCCCAAATAATAAAAATTATACAGTGAAAATATTTTGAAAATGTTGGTGAGTGGAGTAAAGTCTCAAAGCCCTCGCAAGAAAATTTGACTGATTTACTGCACAATGTTTGCTTAAAATAACTCCCATGTTAAATGTTTTGGGCAGTAAAACATGAACTATAAAATATCCTCCTTTGACACGTGTTAATGACCACCGCCGAGAACACCATAAAGTTCACTCTCTTATCGTAAAACGTGTACTAAAGGTAGATAACGACTGACGACTGCAGTGATAAGAGCAATGACCTTTAACACTTGTCAAAGCAGGAGATTTTACTGGTCATGTTTACCTGCTCAAAACATTTAACGTGGGAGTTATTGAAAGCAAGCGTCGTACAGTGAATCAGACAAACTTTCTTGTGAGGGCTTTGAGACTTTACTCCAGTCACCAACATTTTCAAAAAAATTTCACTGTATAATTTTAATTATTTGTGGTGTTTTGGTAAGAAAATGGCAAACTGGAAGCTGGAATACGTAAAAAATAAGAGAAATATTGTGAAAAAAAAAAAAAAAAAATGAATGAAAGAAAGAAACAGAAACTGATTGTTTTTATTGATTTTCTTTTGTTTTCTGAGCACAAATCCCCTCAAATTTCCTCCTCACTACAAACGTTCGTGTTTTAGAACTTTCTACCTCTGTAGCTCCTCAGGTCAGAAGACATCGGTTAAAATAATCATCGCTCCTCTCCAAATCAAACTGATAGGTATAAAATTATCAAACAATGATAAAAATGAGGGAGGGGATGCATCTAGAAAACGGTGGGTGATTGTGCAAAATGGTGGTCATATTCTGATTCAGGAGGTCATTTTACGTAAGAATCTGCAAAAATGGGATCAGATCTCGAAATTTCTTTTATTTTTCTTTTATTTCTTTATTTTTCTTTTCTTTTTTTTTTTTTTTTTTTCAGATCAGTGTAATGGCATGTGAAGTAATGTACAGTAAAGTCTCGTACAACGCGGGTGCAAGTTTGCCTCATGAATATTACTATTTTATGTTTTAACACCACTAATTTTATATCAAAGCAACTGCTGTATACAAAGATTAAATCGAGCGTATGAACCAATAGATTGGTACTCTAAAAATTAAGTGGTGTTAAAAAGTAAAACTGTTTTATTTATTTGTCATCTCTGCCACCGCGTTGTACAAAACTTTACTGTATATCACAATCTTCAGATCATCTCTTTTACAGATTTCAACCAAAGTCAGTTAAATAGCAGCTACTTCAGTATATTTTTTAAAATTTGCACCTACAGCCCTGATAAAGCTAAACTTCTAAGAATAAATCCATGCACCAGCATTATGATCAACGCCAGTAGCAGAACCATTCGTGTACACATGCAACCAGTGCACCGAAGAAAATCCTTCTCCAATAGTGGCCGAAGTGGCCACCTCAATTCTGTCTCAGAGTAGTATTTTTTACTGGCCGACAGAACCAGTTCTAAGTTAAACTTTCCCGAGTACAAATGTTTTTAGAAACACGCTAGTTTCAAACAGAGGTTGACTGTTAGAAGAAAAAATATCAAAATCCACAGACAGTTTTTTGTCACATGTAAGGAAGTAGATTCAGATTTTAACCTACGATCTGCAGGATTGTACGTCATCAAAAAAATCACCACACCTCATTAATCTCATGACAAACTTGATATCTCTTATTTTCTTTTGATGAGTTAGAGGCTTGATATTGGTTTGTAATTGCATGGCCCATATAAAAGTAGAAAATACACCACTCGTGATGATTCTCAGGTCGTTATTTTCAGAAGTTTCAACTTTGCTCTGTATTAACTCAGAGGAGTGGGTTTATGTACCCAATTCAACAGTAGGCCTAATATAAGATTTATAATGGTTACAGAGTGGATCTTGCTTTAGTATCCTCCTTGGTCCTGTGATGCATTTATTGAGAACTGTATTTATTTAATTTCTTCTTCTTCTTCTTCTTTTTTTTTTTTTTTTTTTTTTTTTTTTTTGTGTGTGTGTGTGTGTGTCTGACCCCTTCCCAACATACTAATTAATATTCCATTCCGTAGTATTGTTAGTTTCGCCTTTTTTTTCCACACCAGTATCTTTTTACAGTATTTTTCTTCTTATTCAATCGTTATTGCATTTGGAGAATATTACTTTAAAAATTTACTGGTGCGAAAAAAGAGGCGGGATTAACGACACTATGGAATTTTAATTAGGATGTTGGCAAGTACGGTGTTTGTTTGTGTGTTTGCTTTGATACAGTATACATGCTTAATTTTTGCCTGATGAAGATCATGCTATTATTTCGACCTTAAATAACTGCTACGAATTAGGGTATTTGCCTACAAAAAATTTTTTATTACTTTTTAACAGCAATTTTTTAATTTATTTCATGGCTATTCTATATCATTACAAATTCATTTAAATTGCATTCAATTTAACATCTTTAATTTTTTGCTTATGTTTTAATGTTTTTAATTAATTAATTTTATTTTATTTATTTTACTTTGTTTATGTTAATTTCGTTTATATACTTTTTTGCTTATGTCCTTTTCTATGAAACGTAGCAATCGGAAAGTTTGTCAACATTTCTTGTGAGTGGAAATAAAGAGAAGAAATGTTTTATAAATAGCACAAGAAAAAACTAATGCATCATGGAAGAAACTTCTTGAAATTCTTCAGTTTTTGTAAATGGTCACACTAAAGAAAATTTTAGAGAAGAAAGCTTTTTGTTTACTGATACAAGTTTTGCATACATGAATTTTGCATCAAAAACTAAATGTTGGAACCGAGAAAACTTTTGAAACAAAAAATATTTCCTACTTTATGTAAAAATAAAAAAGACATTTCAGTTACATTTTCACACCATCTCTACTTTAAAAACTCAAAGTTTTAAAGTTTTTTTTTTTTTTTTTTTTTTTTTTTTGTAAGTATATTTAAATTTCTCTTCTAAAAAAATAGCTTACTTCCATCGAAGTATAGCACTGCTGATCAATTTTTTAAAGAATAACCTTTTACTTTTCAATTGCACCAAAGTTTAGATTTTTCATAGATACCAGGGACATTCCGAAAATAATTTCATCTGATTTATTTACAGAGAAAATGTAATAACAAAATTGGATAACGCATTGCCATAACAAATTTATTTATTTACTTTTATTTCTTGAATTTACTTCAAAAGGAACTACAGCAAAAAAGAAATGGCGCAAGCACAAATTGCGGCAGAAAAGAGATAAACAGACAGCTGTAGTCTTCGAGCTCAGTTTAGAGCAAATCAGTATGGAAGAAAGACCAGTGCTCAAAACGTGGGCACAAATGGAAGTGAGTGTTGTTGATTACTATGAGATGTTACATAGGTACAGTGTTACCAGATTCAGAACTTTTTTATTCACCTCCACCAATAATTTTTCGACTTAATAGTCAATATATATAGTAGGCGATAAATCTTCGAAATAATTAGCCAACCGTTACAATAAAAGCTTAGTGATGGATATTGAATAAAAACTAGTTGGCACAGGTGGACTCTGCTCAGTTCCCCATCATATTTATGTTCTCATAAACTTCTAGTGGTTGACATATTATAATCATTTTAAAAGAAATGAATTTGACCAAAGCTTGATACAGTGACAGAGTGAAATCCCCGCCTAATAGGCTATCCACCGTTCACTTCGATATATTTATCTTATTCTAATCTATTAATTTATTTTATCAGGGACAATTCTGTTGTTTAGTTTTCATGCTACTATTTCCAATGCAATAATCCTCAAAATTCATATTTATATGAAAAATTTACAATTTCGCTTTGTTGATACAATCGTAAATTACGAATAATTTACGAAATTTTCCTATTAGAATATTTGTATTAAATCATGTTCAAACAAATGTCATAAATATAATTTTGAAGTTGTCTAATGTATTTATGATCCTCGAAATGGAAGTTTATGCTCAATTTTGCCTTATTCTGCCATTTTAAGTAAATCGTAAATTCCAAATAACTTACGAATTGTTTTAATTGGGCAAATCATAGTCTATGATATTCATGCCAGTATCCAAAATAATATTTAAAAAGTAGTTTGACATCTTTTCGATGAAAATATCCCTCAAGATTGACGTTTATGTGAAATTTTGCTCTATTCTGCCATGTTAAGAAATTCGTAAATTTCCAATAACTTACAAAATTTTTATATTGGAAAATTCATGGTCATTAATATTCATGCCAGTGTCCTAAATAATATTTCAAAAGTAGTCTGACATCTTTACGATGAAAATGTCTCTCAAAATTAACGTTTATGTGAAATTTTGCCCTATACTGCCATGTTAAGAAATTCGTAAATTTCCAATAACTTGCGAAATTTCCAAAGTAGCATATTTATAGTTACTGATGTTCATTCAGGCATCAAAACGGATATTTTAAAACTGGTCCGACATTTTTACAGTAAAAAGTTTCCATTTAATGCACGATTAAGTGAAATTTTGTCCTATTCTCCCATGTTAAGAAAATCGTAAATTTCTCATAACTTACAAAGTTTTTTAATTCGAATGTTGCAAATGAATAGGGTTCTTGCCAGTATCAAAAGTAATATTTTAAAACTGATCTGACCTCTCTGCGATCATTTGTTCGTGAGATATCGTGTTAACAGACTAACAAACTAACGGACTAACACACTATCGGACTGACACACTAACGGACTGACACACTGACACACTAACAGACACCATACAAACTTTGTCATTTTCGGTTTCCTCACACCTGAAAACGTATAAAAAAGTGAAAAAACCGAGGTCGACATTTTTCACGATTACCTAAGTTCCCCATACATATAGTATGATGGGGAACTAAAAAGTCCCCAATCTGGCAGCACTGCATAGGACTAATGTTTCAGATATCTATAGACGCCTACGCCCTCAGTGTTGCAATATCTGGCAGATTTTTTATTAAATAATCACCAGTAACTTTGAGAAGTAAAATTTGATATATATAATAGACTACCAGTCTTTGGATATATTAGTCAAACGTTACAATTAAAAATTATTCGTGATTATTGAATAAAAAATCCGCCAGATCTAGCACTATTGTACACTGTGTTTGTGGGTATGCCATGTCTACTACTCCGATTCAAAAAATTAGAATAATGTAAAAAAGAATGAGTTTGATGTTGCTAACGCGTCAATTTGCATACTGCGTCCAGGAAAAAATATATTAAAAGTATCTAATTATCTTCAGAGCATTTATAAATATAACATAAATATTTATTTTTATCTGATATATTAATAATTAACTATTTAAAAAATATTAGAATAATTCAAAGAAATAGAATACCTCGATAGCATGGTTCAAAAAATTAGAATATTCAAATTTTTCTTATAAGTTGAGAGAACTGCTGCGGGATTAACATCTGTGGGACTATAAAATGTGCTCCGTTGAAAATGAAAAGTCGTTTGGCATTTGATTGTAGCGTAGTATTTGCTTAATATGGGACGAAAGAGCGATTTATCTGAGGCTGTGAAATATCGTATTGTGTACTTGCACGAAATAGGAAAAACACAACTTTTTATAGCAAAAGAAGTGAAATGCTCTCAAGCACGTGTGAGTAGAGTTTTGAGAGAATATTCTAATAATAAGTGTTTTCAAAATAAACACTTTAAAAGTGGTCGAAAGCCAGTAACTTCAAGAAGAGATGAAAGGCAATTGAAAAAGATTGTGAAGAAACATCGTTTTCGGAGTGTGAGATATGTGCATAGAAAATGGAAAGAAATGGGTATAAATGTCTCCAAATCTACAACACTACGACGACTTCGCAAATTAGGTTTTAGATCACGTGTGCCTAAGATAAAGCCATTCTTATCATCTAAGCAAAGGGCTGCTAGAGTTAAATGGCGTAAACAAAGGCTATTTTGGGATCACGACGATTGGAAAAAGATACTTTTCAGCGATGAAAGTGTGTTTTGTGTGCAGGCCCCGACTTACGGCAGGGCATACGGGGCAAATGCCCTGGGCCCCCCTTCTGGAAGGGGCCCCCCTACAGGCGAATACAGAAATTCTGCAACCTAAAGACCTCTTATGCCACTGCAAGGGGGCCCCCCAGAATAGGCTTGCCCCGGGGCTGCAGGTAGTCTAAGTCGGGCCCTGTTTGTGTGTCTCACGGAAATCAAGGTATACGTGTCTGGAGACTCAAACATGAAGCTTATAAGAAAGAATGTTTAAAACGTTCGTTTAAATTTGCGACCTCTGTTATGGTATGGGGCTGCATGACTGCTGAAGGCCCAGGCAGGTTGTGTATTGTTTCCACAACAGTCAATTCAGAAGTCTATCAAGAAATTCTTGAACATTTCATGATTCCTTCAGCTGAGGATTTATGTGATGACGATTTCTTGTTTCAGCAAGATTCAGCTTCTCCCCACACTTCCAAATCAACAACTAAATGGCTCAAAGATAAGGACATACCTGTACTCCCTTGGCCTGCAAACTCACCCGATCTAAATCCTATCGAGAATTTGTGGGGAAATATGAAGAAACGACTTCAAGAAGTTGCGCCTAGAGACAAAAAAGAACTTATTTCTAGTATAAAGAGCATATGGGCGAATTTGGATAAAAAAGATTGTGAACCTTTAGTTAAAAACATGCCAAAACGTTTAAGAGCTGTCATTAAAGCTAAGGGTGATGCAGCAAAGTACTGATTAGCAAGTAAAAATACTTAGAGTTTAAATTATGTTCAATATATTTTCATTATTCTAATTTTTTGAACCATGTTAGAAAGTATTCTAATATTTTGAATTTTTTGTTGTTAGCTGATTTAAATATATTTTCTATTTCATTGTAATGTGTTTAGATTTTTATAATCTGCAAAATATGCAGATTCATATTATAGTACTTTATATTTGATATTGTTGATTATTTATTTGATAAATTCGATTTTCATTTCCCTTGACCATATTTCTTTTCATTATTCTAATTTTTTGAATCGGAGTAGTAATCAAATGGTTTCATATTTGTTTTTCGTGTTCAGTGAAGGAAGGCTGAGTATGCAAAATGAGGACCGATTTGAGTGCCACTTCAACATCCAAGACTGCAATCGGACTTCCACTTATTTCCTGTATTAAAATCTGCACTATCTGAACACCATTGAAGCAATAAAGAGGTGCAGCTGATTGTGAAAAACCTCCTTAAATTGCTTCACGGCTATTTTTATCAGAATGTTTTCTTGAAATTTATATTACAGCTCATTCAGCAGTCCCTTAACTGAATAGAACTTTTTTAAATAGAAAAATTCAGTTATCGTTTGCAGTGATTTTCTTCGAAAATGTTCTTTTAATAAGTAGTTCCAAATTCTGTTCCGTTTTAATTTACTAATTGAAATACACTACCTTTCTATGCACGAACGAGCACTTCCGATTTCAGACGTTTTCTCAAAAAAAAAAAAAAAAAAAAAAAAAAAAAAGTTGAATGATCTTGAAACTTCAGGATCATAAAGGGAGTATTTTATCTCATTTATTTAGTCGAAAATCGTGCCGACCAGTAAAAATTTAGAAAGAGACAGAATGTTTTAAATCAACCTATAAAAAGTAATACTTGAAAAACTTTTATTATGTAGCATGTGATTATGAGGCATATTTTAGTTACTTGTATTCATTTGTTTAAGACCGCTATAGTCATGAAGAACGCATCTACACATCCCAGCCACTCACGATCATAAATCCTTTATATCCTTATTTAATAATTACATGTTTATTTATTTATTTTTATTTTTTATTTTTATTTTCGAATAATTCACGCACGCATGCAGGGTGAATTCCGCCAACGATATCCCGGATAAGCTGATTCCTGACGAACAAATTAAAATAAAATTTTGCCCGTAAATTATTTTATATTTACTCAAAATACTTTAAATTGAATAAAAATTTTATTTTCCTTAACACTTTTGATTTTGTGACTTTGTTATTATTATTATTATTATTATTATTTGTTAAAACTCGATCTTTAAAATATAATCAGAGAAAGGAATTTAAGAAAAAATGTTCAGTAATGATTTTAAATCATGAAATAGACATTACATACTCGTCGATAAGTCATTGCATTTTTATTAACTAAGATAAGATTTGGTGAGAAACAGACAGAAATAGATACCAGAAAATTTTTGTTTAATTATTTCTCTACTTTTGTTTCTAAACAGGAAACGAACCCTATAGTATAATAGTAGAAATCAATTAAATTATGTTCATTCGAAAGGGCATTATCTGACGTGATTTTTGACGCATAAACTGTTAGCCTTCGTAACCCCTTTCTCAACATATCTATGATTAACATTTTCGCGAGTGCATGTTTTTGTCTTTTTCACAGTAAGGCCCGCCTGTGGGCGTTATTCTCATCAGTTCCAATATTTCAGAACAAAATTTACCATATTCGCATTTGTATTACAAATGGATATACATCATAGTTATATTCTTTCTAATCAAATCATTTATATCCATAATAAATTAATAGTACAATTATGAATATTGGGTATATTTATACGAAATAAATAACACACAAATTGCGAAAAAACGCCCGCTTGTAGAGAGATTTTCAAATGACGTGAATCTAAGTCAGCGGTCGCCAAAGTGTTAAGTTTGAGCATAGCCTCCTAAACTATATGCCTTCCGCGTGGCTCGGAAACTTGGCAACAGTTCAAGCGGTAGACAGCACCACCTGGTACAGATTGCGAGACTTTTTGATTCAACTGTCACCAAAAAATTTAAGAACTAATATATGATATGTTATCCCCCCTCCCCCTTTATGCCTATCAAATTTCTCTTTAAAAAAAATTTGGTGACTTTTGAATAAAAAAGTCACGCATTTTGTAGTAGGTAGCGCTGTCTAGTGTCTACCGCCAATTTTCCGAGTCACACGGAAGGCATCTAGGTTTGAGTAAAAATGCAGTAACGAGAAAGGCGATGGAGGAGTCCCTTTAAAACCTACCAGACCATGAATTTTATCAATATTTAGATATTTCAGTGAAAATTTAGACATTATATCTCGATTGAATATATCTCAAAGCTGAAATAGGCAACCGATTAATGTATTAAAAAACACGTTTGTCTATGCTCTTTCAATTTCTGCTTATTTTGGATTTCCTTCGTTATTTCAGCAAGGCGTGGTGTTATCGATTCAGGAGTGGCTCCGTCGATTATTAGCGGACTTTCAGAATTTATTACTAAAAAACGAGCTGACGAGAGCTATTGTTTTATGCATCTGAAAACACATTTATATATATTTTTCGATTAATATTTGTTTGGATTTTTTTTTCTTTCTTTTTTTTTTTTTTTTTTTTTTTTTTTTTTGTCTTTATGATTACAGTATGGGATAGTTTCCTGGTAAAGACAAAAAAAAAAAAAACTTGCTCGGAAATTAACAGTGTTGCCAGAAATACCTTTCGGCAGACTGTCTTTAACATTAATAGTTTGACAAATACGTATATTATGCAAATCTCACTATATATAAATGGCTAAGAGAGCTTTTTCCTGTAAGTCCGTGGCTGGACGCAAGTTGATTGGCTAAGAGAGATTTTCTTCTGTTTGTCTGTGTTTTGTTGCCACCAGCTTTTCATACTTTAGTTAATTTTTTTTTTTAATGTCACCAGCTTTTCATGCTTTAATTAATTTAAAAAATGTATATAACTGTCCGATCGATAAATTAATTAAACCGTCGGATTCAGAAAAAATGCCCCTTTCATTTGGTACATTATTTGTAACGAAATTTTGATTAGATTTTTTAAAATTAATTAAAAGGTGAAAATAATAACCTGGTAAAAGCTTTAAATGTGGATATTCAAAATATTAATTATTGCTAAAAAAAAAAAAAAAAAAAAAAAAAAAATCCTTTTTTTTTTAAACATAAAATGCAATATGCTTTCAGGCGAAAAATAAAAAATTATAAAATATTTTACACATGCACATGAAAAAATTAAAATGGAAAATGGACTAAAAAAATAATTTAGATAAAGTTGCACGAGAGTTCTAAAAATTAATGGAAATATAAATGAACGTTAAATAAACAAAATAGTCGTCTGCTCAATCACGTGATATTGAAAAACAAAGAATCGAATTCAGTAAATATGGAAAGGAAAGGAAAACGAAAAGAAAAGAAACAAACAAAAAATAACATTAACCAACGGGAAACCAAAGCCGACTTTAAAGCAATTTCATGATTTTTTAAAATTTTATTTTTCTTTGTAAAGAGATATAGAAAAGAGTTTCCTTTAAATATAGTGACCAGCGAAGCAAGAAAAGCTTTCTTTGGTTCAATACCTTCATTGATTTTATGAATTAAAAAATGGTTCCGTTAACAAACTTTGATCTATTGGCACGCAGGCAGCAGCATCATGCCGAATATTGTACATTTCGAGTTTGATTTCGAAATCTTTCCCGCATTCGGAATTCGGTTCGTTCCCGAACCGGGGCTTTGCTAGTATTTAAATAAATGTAGTTTCCTCTACTTATTATGACTATCAATTTTTAAAAATATGTAATGCAGTTTGATTCAGAGTTTTACGAAGGCAGTCTTTCACAAAATTGAATGGTAATTTACAGTAAACAGACAATGTAGATATTCAAACCCGAATAAACTACTACGTCAGAAACGCCAAAGAAAAATATTGGAAATGCATATAGCTGCTGAAAAAGCTTTCAAAAATTCTCGACTGACTGACCAACAGAAAGAAAATCTTCGTCATTTAATTCTTAATAATGCCAAATTCAATTCTAAAAATTTTAAATCAAATCTCAGCCCTGCAGAAAAAAACGCCTTGAAGGAATTAAAATCTAATGAAAATATCATCGTTACTAAAGCTGATAAAGGTGGTAAAAATGTTATTTTGGATAAAAAACAATACATCGAAAGTTTTACCGAATTAATTAATGATGGCCCATATATCCCTCTGCCCCGTGACCCCTCTACTCAAGAGTTAAATAAAATTAAATCTGCTATAAAATCTTGCCCCTTGTTATTGGACTCGATTAAATCTCATCTTATCCCTTCTATTGCTAATTGTGCCAGATTTTGTGCTTTACCGAAAGTTCACAAACCCAATATTCCATTTCGTCCCATAGTCTCTAATATCGTACTGCTTCCTATAACTTAGCTAAACTTCTCACCACAATTTTTGCTCCCCTTCTTGCTGCTAATAGTTATACTGTTAAGAATTCCATAAAATTTGCAAAAAACATTCAAAATTGCCCTCACACTAATCTCACTATGGTCTCTTTTGATGTAAAATCTCTTTTCACTAATGTTCCATTAACTGGCGCCCTCTGCTGTCTCGAAAATAGATTAAAAGAGTTTCATTTCACATCTTTTGAAATGCAAGAATTAATCTCTCTTACCCGCATTTGTTTATCACAAACCACTTTTTCTTTCCAAAATAAATTCTATCGTCAGTCTGAAGGTTTAGCCATGGGTTCCCCTCTCTCCCCAATTCTCGCTGATATTTACATGCACTATTTCGAAAGAAAACTTTTTAAGAAAATATCCTTTCCTTTTTGGACCCGTTACGTTGACGACACCTTCACGCTTATCGACATATCTAATCACAATATTGACCATGTCTTAGAAACTTTAAATTCAATTGACAGTAATATCCAGTTTACATATGAAATAGAAAATAATGGCTTCCTTCCATTTCTTGATACCCTCGTCTCTCGCATTGTAAATGGATTTTCAACCACCGTCTATCGAAAAAATTTTGCCGTCTCCCTTTCTCCCCATGCGCGTTCATGTCACCCACCTAACCAAAAAATGGCTGCTTTCTATACTTTTGTAAACCGTGCCTTTTATATTTGTTCAAATCCTATTTTATTAAAATCTGAAATTAAATACCTGAAAGCCATTGCAATTGACAGAGGTTATGACCCTTCCATTATAGACAAAGCTATCCAAAAATTACAACTCCCTCGTATTTCGTCTACTAAGTCAGTCTCTTCTAATATCAGTATTGTCTTACCCTATTTTCCTAAATCCAGTCAAACCATAGCTAAAATTCTCAAACAATATGATTTTAAAATAATATTTTCGCCTTCCAATAAACTCACCTTTCCTCAGTTAAAGGATCCCATTGATATGCATAATTCTTGAGGTATTTATAGTATTTCCTGTCAGTGTGGTTTATCATATATTGGCCAAACTAAACGCAGTCTCAAATTTCGTCTAAAAGAACATATGAATTACGTCCGCAAACAAGAAACCAATAAATCGGCTATTTCTAAACATTGCTGGGAGGAAAATCATAATTTTAAATTTAATTCAGCTAAAATAATTTGCAGACCTAAATCCATTCATGAACTCGATTTCTTTGAAGATTTTCATAGTTATAAAAATTTTAAAAACCTTGTAAATTGTGATTTCGCTGTTCCCTATTTGTCTGACTGTTAAAAATTTTATATTCAGTCCACATTTTCGTAATTTTTCTCCTATTTACACAGCTAACTTTAATAAACTCCTTTTGGCCACTCTCCCCACCTTTCCCGTAATCCTATTGGTTGAACTAAATTCGGCCCCTCTCCTATATATACGAGCACTTCTGCAGATTCAGAATCCTTTTTGCACTGAAGACGGCACGCTTAAGGCTGCCGAAACAGCTGTATGCAATTCCAATATTTTTCTTTGGCGTTTCTGACGTAGTAATTTATCCGGGTTTTAATATTCCAACGCCAAGTCTCCTGTTATTATTAAATGTAAATATTCATTTTAAAGTCTTTCGACCAATATTTTTTGGACTAAATTTTGTATTACGACAGAGAATTTCTTCAAACAAATTTTTAAATAGTTGAATGGAAGTAGGCCTCATTATTTTGAATTAAGACTTTTCTAATAGAGATATTTATTTTGAAAGCATTAAAAGCATCTAAAGTGCAATTTAGTTTCTAATTGATTCTGTTGTTCAGTTTTTATCATACATCTTTTAGTAAAATTTAGGAGTGGGAATCGATTAAGAGTTTTAACTGGGTTAATCGTAGTTCATTAATCGAGTAATCGGTCGATAATTCGGATTTTTAATCGTTTTTAATTTTTTTCATATAATTTTATTTCAATGATGAATAAAACTCTCATATTGTGTGTGTATATAGATATATATATAATTCATAAGTTTGACTGATTTTCTTTTTCCCAGAAATTTTTGTTTAATTAATTATATCTGTTTCATAACTGAAAATTAAATCAATTTTCAGAGTAATAATTGGTGACTTTAAGTGTTAATTTTATATAAATATTTTCACTTATTCAATTTTATTTATTATTATTATTATTTAAATAAATTCATTTTTCGATTCATTTTGAAAGAAACATTAAATGAATTTACACATATTTTAGTTTTATATTTGCAGGTCTTGTTCATCTCGCTTGTCACTATTTTTAAATTAATTCTCAAAATTCCATATCATTATCATAAAAATCTCAAATTCTTATACTTTATTTCTTCTTTGTCACTTCGGAATAGAACGCAGAATGTTATTTTCTGTTTCTACTTTAATAGTTACTATCAGCAATTCTGAACAGACAATAAACGCTTGAAGATAGTGGGAAACTGCGTTGATATTTCCCCCATCAGAGGGATAGGGGAAGCCGGGGTAATAAGACACAGGGGTTATAAGAGACGCAGTCAAAAAACCCAGCAAAATATATACTTAGACAGCATTAAAAATATGTAATATTAAGTATAATGTGTATTCTTTACTACAACACACTTATTGCAAAGTTTATAACATATTTTGAATTATTTTCATTCGACGAAAAAAAACCTTCACTTTGAACTTACCCTGAAAGTTCGTGACTTTTTCTAAATTTTTCTTTTTTTTTTTTTGTAAGTTAGATGTTTGGGATTTATTAATGTATAGCCTTTTGACCAAGACTATGACTTTTGATGTACAAATTTTTAAAACCTTGAAAGCATTATTTATTTACATGTTCTAGGCATGTTTCTTATTACCCCATTTTTATTTTTTGTGGGGGTAATAAGAGACATGAGTCTCTTATTAGCCCCACTGTTAATTCCTGTGTCCCTTCCCCAATTGTAGTTCCTGTTAATTCTGCCTGACTAGTTTACGAAGAGTTTACCTAGTGTTAGGCCCAGTCTAAGTTTACCAAGAGAATTTTTTTTTTTTTTTTCACTTTAAATCAAAAAGCAGTTTCACTCATTAGGACTAGACCATATTTAGTTGATATGATTATGTAAATTTATGTTTAGAATATGTATAAGTTAGTATTTAGTCATTAATACTTCATTACATAATAAATAAGTTCATTTATAATTACTAGAAAAATATTTTATAACATTTTGTTCGCTTGTATACACTTCAAAGATACGTTTTTATGCCTATTTTCGACTACACTTTAGAAAATGGGTAAAATATTTTCTGCTCATTTTAGAAATTCTATTGATGTGTTTGGTTAATCCCTAGGTTATGTTGATTATGTAGAACTATCATTAAGTACAATATTATATTATTTAGGACCTAATATTAAAAGAAATGAATTTCACAAACACATTTATGACAGTTAATTTTCGAGCAAACATATTTTTTGAATGGATGTAAATAATAAAAATTTAAAACTATTGGCTGATTCAGAATTGTTTCCAGATATCTTTAATTATCTCACATGATTTTACATTGCTATATATGGACAGTTACAAGCCTGGTCTCTTATTACCCCGCGTAGGGTTATTAGAGACAAGGATTTAATGAAAATTACAAAAAAGACTTTAACAAAAAAATTAAGTTCAAAAATCACCTAAAAATCAAGAGGAGTCCATTTAATGAAATTAATACGAGACATTTATTTCAAGTTATTTTGATTAATAGTATAGATTTTATTAATATTTTTTGTCTGTTATTACCCCGGCTTCCCCTAGTGGAAATCTTAATCCCCCCTTTTTTTTTTTTTTTTTTTTATCTTTAGCATTTCTATTTTTTGAAAGCTACTTGTTTCTGAGAATACTATTACCCTAGCCAACACTTTCTGTAGAAGGCTACAGACAGGTGGTGTTGCTCCAGCATGCACATGAAACGGCATTTTGTTTAATAACTGTCCTCCCCCTTTTCTCTATCAACAAAAGTGCAGCAACTTCTTTCGAGAGGTTTTATTTTTATTTATTTTATTTTTTATTTATTTTTTTCGCTTTTTCATTATTTGATGGATGTTTCTTAGAATGTTTGTTAGCAAAATATGTGAAAAAATATTTTGTAGGCAGAACAATATTTTTACTTTAATTCGTAGTTTGAAAATTTAATCGGATTTTGAAAACTTTGAATCGAATTAATCGATCCGATTAACCCGATTAAAAAAGTTGATTGGGACTAAGCATTGATCGATTAACCGAACCGATTAATCGATTAATTGGCACAGCCCTAGTAAAATTGTTGCTATTCGTATGTTAATTGATCTTGTCCTAAGAATTCTTTTTTTGTAAATTGCATTAAAAGTTTTCTTTGATCTTAAAATAAATAATTATTATCTCAGATAGTTAAAAAAAAAAAAAAAAAAAAAAAAAAAAAATCTCACGAATATATTTAAAAAAAAAAAAAAAAAAAAAAAAAACTGCGCATTATAGATAAAGGTGAAAAAAGAAAATGGATGCGCTTTCAAATGGATTTCCCTGATATTATCTCTTAACCGTGATATGTATACTGCATGTTTTAAGGAAAAAATAATAATAATAATAACTCAAAAACAAAACCGGAAATCGGGCCTCATATAGAATCATATTATAAAAATAAACATTTCTTCTAATTCTGGTGAAACTAGATCACATTTTCAACGTGAAAAAACGATTGCGAACACACACATTCACTCCTAAATTGAGGTACACTTTTGACAAAAATATTTTGACGCAGTGGAATATAATATACAAATTTGTACTTATATAATACACTTATAAAGGAATTGCATAGCCACTGCACGATGTACTTAATGTGAGGGGTGAGAGTATACAAAATTATTGAGAAAAGCTATTTTATATATAGACCTGCTAACTATGCTAGTTTATCCGCAATGGTATTAGGCCCCGCCTTATTTTCACACCAGAATAGTTGTAGAATAGTATTCAGGAACATAGCCTCCTTAACTAGATGCCTGTCGCGTAGCTCGGAAACTAGGCAACAGTTGAAGCGGTAGACAGCGCCACCTAGTACAGATTATGGGATTATTTTATTCAACTGCCACCAATAATTTAAAGAAGCAATACATGATATATATAATTGACGTTTCTTCGATTCTATTCACCTTTTATGTATATCATATCACACTTTTAAAATTTTTTGGTGGCTGTTTAATAAAAAGGTCGCGCAAACTGTACCAGGTGGCGCTGTCTACCGCTTCAACTGTTGCCTAGTTTCCGAGCTACGCGACAGGCATTTAGTTAAGGAGGCTATGTCAGGAATATGTTCTCATGATTAAATAAGAGGACTATTGCTCTACTCTACAACTATTCTGGTTTCAAAAAAAGGCGGGGCTAAATACCATTACGGTGAACTAGCATAGTTAGCAGGTCTATATATATATATGGATGAAAAGACAAATTTTGAATCAAATATGTGCTGGGCTCTTTTTAAATGTTAAAAGACAAGTATATTTTTAAATAATAGCATCAGGAATATAACATATTAATAACACATATTAAACATAAGTTATTAATTTGTTATATTCAAATGTATGCTATGAAACTATTAATAATTTATCAACAGAAAAGATGGTTATTTTAAAACAAAATTTTCTAATAATTCAGGTATTTGCCTCAGTTTAGAGTATGTAGCCGGAATCTTAATAAATGAAATTAAAATATTAAAATATTTTTTTAATCCTTATCACTCTATAAAGGGGGTAGAAGTCTCCGCCCCCCTCCCCTTTTTCTTTTCCATGTTCAGAAAATTTTCAGGATTCAGTAATTTCAACCTTTCTTCATGCAGAAATATTTACCACTTTTTTATAGTAATGTGTCATGATTAAATAGGATAATGATAATTGTAAAAA
Organism: Salticus scenicus; assembly: GCA_963930645.1. Taxonomy (NCBI): domain Eukaryota; kingdom Metazoa; phylum Arthropoda; class Arachnida; order Araneae; family Salticidae; genus Salticus; species Salticus scenicus. The sequence goes on along the minus strand of OZ005662.1, from coordinate 73,738,314 downwards.
ATGGTAGTCTCCAAAAAGACGGAAATTTCCCAGCCCTGAACATGGTCTGAAAAAAGGGTGGAGACATCGTGCTCTGGCAGTATTACTGCTAGGTGGAGTGATAATGGTTAAAAAATAATATTTTGAACCCTGTTTTAACTTGAACTAAATAAAAAGATTTAAATTATGTCAATTTGTTTGGTAATGCATTTTAAAATGCCAAATAGTTTATTTATTCATACATTTTCTGTATAATAATATGCGCTGAATTTTTTTTTTAGAAAGACACAGACCGACACACAGCTTATAGCTATCACTAGGAGTCAACACAATCTCTTTTGTGAACGCCGTTTTCTTTTCTTTTTTCTTTTACACAGGAGATATTCGGGGATAAAAGAGTAGTATTCAATTATCTTCTATTGTAGAATTCGAAGATATACAAAGGGATATTCGGAGATTATATAATTCAAAAATGTGCCTGTGCCAACATCTGTATTTTACTTTTTTTTTTTTTTTTTTTTTTTTGCTCAATAAAACAATGTACATCTGAAAGTTAATTAATATAATAGCACACAACAAAATCTAATAATAATTCCTGCAGAGCTGAGGAAGCAGGACAAGGCCTGACTATCACTGCCCTGGACGCAAAATTTTTAAGGAGCACAAAATTTTATTAATGGTTAAAATATATTGTCTGAAACTTCCTTCTTTTTTTTTTTTTTTGTTCGTTTTGAAATTAACTATGTTTTATTTAGATGAACAAAGTTTTAAAATAAAATCTATCGTCGGGCTGACTGAGGATAATTTTACTTGTCTTTAAGCTCAAATCAGACACAGATTAATTTTTTGAACAAATAAGATTTTTTAGTCTGCTTTTTCGCCTGCTAAAAACTGTAATATATTAATAATAGGCTTTTTTTCGGGGAAACGGGGAAGGAGAAATCTGGCTCTTCTATGGGAGCACGAAAAATCTAAAGTGCCCTTGGCACAAAATT